>CM057481.1:51737627-53200127 GCA_030035585.1 Dugong dugon | reverse complement strand
GAGCTCAGCTGCTAACCAAAAGGTCAGCAGTTCAAATCCACCAGTGGCTCCGTGGAAACCCTATGGGGCAGTTCCACTCTGGCCTATAGGTTGCTATGAGTCGGAATTGACTCAACAGCAACAAGTATGAATGCAACTACCAGCCAAACAAAAAATAACTAAATACAAATATGTTAAGAGACAATCCCTACTTAAAAACCAAGATATAAAACCTGCTAAGCCAAACCTGTTGGTAGAGTAATAATACTTGGTGTGGGGAAGGTTGGTACATAAACTCAAGGGTGTGTAGCTGACAGACTGCTCTCAAAACTGGGAAGAGCCCAAAGAAAACTCTACCCATGTTTTACTTTAAAACTGCTATTTGCTACTGATTCCAAATGAAAGTGTTTTCTAAAATATTTTCACAGTAGGTGGTATCACTTATCAACTGTACGAGGGGTGTGGTGGCTTGAAGCATTTTCCTTTATTAAATTATCAAATAATCATTTAAATCGTTTTCACACACTCTGTTCCATTTGAGATACACCTACAAGTATGGCAGGCTTGCCAAAGAAAGAGGGAGAAGGAATCCGGAGAGATCCTGACTATCCAGATATTTGTTGTCTCCTCTCCTCTTTAATCACACGAAAAGAAAGAAAAGCAACTTTGCGAACCCACTTTTGTCCAGAACACATCATTTGGGTGAAAAATCATGTTTCTGCAGCTGACAGCAAAAGGTCCCCTTTTCTTTCAATGGGAACAATTTGGTTTAAAATAGCATCTTTACTTAAATGAACCATGAATCAATTTCACTCATCCTGACCAGGAAAGATAAGATGTATGCTTTAACACTCAAAAAATAACTAAACATAAACACAGTGATGTTTAGACATGATAGCACCCGCAAACACACTCCCCTCCTTCTTTCACATTCAAGAGAAACAAAGTGAACCGACTCTCCTTTTTACCTTAAAAATATAATGAATCAAAAACCAAGACTTCGGATGGCACAAATACTTAAGGAAGAAAGAACCAATCTACCTACAGTCACATTTAAAGAAAAACAGGGATACTTTTCTAATCTTTCAAGGGAGAATTAATTTACTATAAATGTCCAACGCAGAAGGAAACAGACTACGCCAGTTTGATGACCTAGTGGTAATTTTGAAGAAAGTATAAATTCTGGAGGCTTCAAACTTCTCCTAATGCATTAGGGGGAGAAAAAAAACTAACTACAAGCCTTATTTATCAGGCCAAGTATTCAAAATATGGAATTAAGGCTAAAAAATTCCAGGAAAAAGTTTAGCAGTTAAAATAACAAGAAAAGATGAGTGGCTAGAAGAAGTCCCCCATTCTGGTGCATAAAGAATTTTGGTGGACTTTAAATTATGGTCTATGGAGATATCAAAGAATGTGGGGTGTCAGGACCTAGAATCCTAGAAATTTAGAATGAGATGAATAGGCAATTTGCCAAAGGGCAAAAAGTTCATACTTGAATGTTATCTCCTATATGAAGACCACATCCATGTCCTGGCTGATCCTTCCACTGCATATGTAAAGAATTCTGAACCCAAGAAAGAGTTAACATAACTCAAAGCGGAAATGGTACTCTGCCTATTTAGGAATCATCATGTTGGAAGGAATTTCTGGGTGTTGTCTAGTCTAAAAAAATTACTCTGAAGGGGGCAGATGATGCAGCAAACTGAGACAATATAAAAGGAATCTGATAGTATCAAGATAAAAAACTTGCCACTATTTATTAATAGCATTCACTCAGCCAAATTCACACACAGTGAATTTTAACACTTAGAGCAGGGAGAGCAAACAGACTTCACGCCAAGCACTATCGATTAGCACGGGCTGACTGGGGCCCTTTGATGAGAAAGATTCATAAGGCACAGTCAGGCTTGCTGAGAATGAATACTGTGATCAATCAGCAATGTCTGCTATGAGAACTGGCAGAGGGGAGAGGAAGTAACAGTTATTCCACCCATCTGCCAGCTATCACTCTATAGGGCCTCTCAGCTGATGCTCTATCTCATCTTCAAGGTAGTAAACAAAAGCTAAAATGAATAAATATGTCGCTATGAGTTGGAATCAACTCAATGACAATGGGTTTAAGGCAGGAAGCTTGTCCACGTCAATAGATCTCAAAAAGTGAAAATAGAGAATAGAAGTTCCAAAAGCAGAAAATGTTTTCAAATTTATTTCAAGAAACCTTCTTCTGACACGATTCATAAGAAATCCTAATGAAGAGGGATCGAAAGTGTGCAGAAGTCCAGAGCTTACCCAGATTAAAATAAAAGTTAGAGCTCACGGTATGGTTTCCGAGGTTGCACTCCTTAACTGACTCGTGAAGGACAAGAGAGGATGAGAACTTGGACACTTTTGGAATACAAGAAGGATGGCAGCTAAGAAAATTTTTAAAACATACAAAAGTGAGGTCAAAAAGAGAATGTAAGGCCTTGGTGCGCCGAAGTTCCTTTATAGCCCAAAGCAAACATCATTACATGACAAGAGATTCTCGCCCTTTTATCAGAAGTTTGTGTTCTTAACGTTTTCTGGGATTATAGTTATTATCTTGGGTGTCAGGGCTTCTACTAGCCTTAGCTTTTATCCAGCCATTACTGACCTTTGGTAGTGCAAGCTTACTTTCAAACTGTTCAGTAGTGCTGTTTCCTGCACATCGATTTGGGGAGATGGAGATAGAAGGGTATGCTTCCAAGTACAACTGACTGAAATATCTTTCACACGTCTGACAGTGGTGGTGCAAATGGTTACCTTCCTCAGCTGCTAACTGAAAGGTTGGAGATTCAAGTCCAACCAGAGATGTCTCAGAAGGCCTGGCGATTTACTTCCGAAAAACTAGCCACTGAAAACTCTACGGAGCACAGTTCTACTGACACACATGGGATCACCATGAGTTGTAATCCACTCAAAGGCAACTGTTTTTTTGTAAGAGGAAGGTGGGGGAGGGGAGAAGAGGGGGAAGCTAAGACAGGCAGGAGAGGGAAGGGAGCAAGGAAGGAAGGGAGAGAAAGGAAAGAAAGAAGGTAGGGAGGAAGGAAGGAAGGAAAAGTTTAAAAAATTAAACCAAAAAACCAAAATAATTTTGGACAACCACAGTATTTGTCAAATAGCTGTCAGGGACAAATACATCAAAACAGCACGGTAAAAGGAGACTAACCATTCCTCACACTCCAACTCCAAATTAATTTCATCAGGACACTTAGCCTCCTGACAAAATGGACAACCAAGGAGTAGCAAATGACTGCCCTTCCATAACCTGTCCTCTGCCTTCACCCTTCTAAAACAACCCACAGCACTACTTGTTGTTGTTGTATGCCACCGAGTCAATTCAGACTCATAGCAAACCTATAGGGCAGAGTAAACTGCCCCATAGAGTTTCCAAGGAGCACCTGCTGGATTCGAACGGCCAACCTTTGGGTTAGCAGCCGGAGCTCTTAGCCACTTCACCACCAGGGCTCCACAGCACTAGTAGACAGCAGAAGAGCGGAGCTGCTCTTCCAAACCTCAGAGCTGCAAGCTGCAGTGCCCATGAAAAGCTTTACATCCCCAAGGGTGTCTTTAGAACAGGTGCCTACTTCTGTTCAGGAGATGATCTGCTAGTGGGCAGGGTGGAGCAGGGGTAGAGGCTCTCTTCTCTGTGCTGTCAGCTAAGGAATGTTTAGCGTGGATGGTCTGAAGGCATCTTCCTCCCCAGTTTCGCCTAGGACAAAAGCTACCATTAACATTATCCCCGTGAAGGTTCAAAGAGTAGACTTCAGGCCATCTGGGGGTGAGATGATTGAAAACGGAAGCAGTGTGTGGGAAATCTCAGGCAGTAATCGTAGTCAGAAGCCAGTGGCCCAGAGATATAAACACCCTAAAAACCAGTTGATATTAATGAAGTCGCAGCTTCAAGGCAGGCTAGGGCAGAGGGACTGGTAAAAATTTTAAGCACTTAACAAGTAAGTGGGCACAAATCACGCTGGGTACTGATCTTTGCCTGGACCCAGTCTTCCCAGGGCCATCTCACATCTAACACCCTATCCCTTGACTTCTTAAGGACTAAAATGTAAAGTGGGATAATATCCCACTTGAATGCCTGCTTTTAATGGATGACATGACAGCCATAATTTCCAAGAGCTCATTCCACTGAGGGCTTCCATCTATTCTGACGGAAAAAAAAGAGAAAAACTTAGAAAAGAGCCTGCAGATGCATCTTCCCTGAGTTTTTAAGGACTGGTGCAGATGTTTATGGAAAAAACTTTTAGGTGAGTAACTCACCTTCCACAGGGGCTGGGTTACTGAAAATTTGCAATTAATATCATGTCTTCCCTCAATCATCTGTACAGTAAATATAATGTGGGGAATGAGTGAATCTTTAATGGACACTGATTACAAATCCTTTCGAAAAATCAAAGAATCTTTTTATAAGGCAAAAACATTGCTCCAGTTCAGCAACCACTAAATTTTCATGTCTTCAGTTGAAGTTTTCTATATTTCCCACTTGCCTATGTACACAACAAGCTTCACGAAGGCAGGGAGTCTGCCATGCCTAAAAAGGCAAGTACCTAATCAACAGTTGTTGTATCATGTCCATTCCATATACTGTTTTTTCTCTCCTTAAAAAAAATAAAGTGTGTGTGTGTGTGTGTGTGTGTGTGTGTATACATACATATTTAATGTATATATGGAGCCCTGGTGGCACAGTGGTTAAGAGCTCACCTGCTAACCAAAAAAGGTCAGCAGTTCGAATCCACCAGTCACTCCCTGGGAACCCTATGGGGCAGTTCTACTCTGTCCTATAGGGTCGCTATGAGTTGGAATCAACTCAACAGCAACAGGTTCGCTTTTGGTTTAATGTGTGTGTGTGCGTGCGTGCGTATGTGTGTCTGTGTGTATACATATATGTACATACACATATATACACACATATATACAAACATACACACATATACACACACATATATACACACGCATATATAATATATACATATATATGATATATACACACGTGTATTTACTTAAGACAAGATACACCTGTACTAGACAAAGAATATATATTAGCAGGGCATCAAACAGACACCTGCATCCATTTGTCTAAGGGAATGCCCCAGCAGAAGCCTGTGGCACCAGGGCCCTGTATACCAATTCTTGCAGGAACTCAGAACCCAGGATAGAGAGCCATCTGGGGACATTCAAGGAATCCCATTCTCTCCTCTCTGGTGACCTATGCTAATGGAATCATTATAGTAGAGGAGCCACGATTCATTGGCATCGAAGGCACTAACTGGGTACAGAAACATGCTTACAAATCCAAGTACTCTGCAAGAGTAGGGTAGGTGCTGTGTCCCCAGTCTGGAGAGGAACGGGGAGACAGGAGCCTTGGGAAGGTATCTAGGATGGAAGGAAGAAGGTGTGATTACACAGAGAGGCCATTCTAAGTCATTAGCCATGGAACACACACCCAAGAAAGAGCTACTGGGTCAGTAAGAGGGACGAGCCCATCCTAAGATTCTGCCCCTATCTGGTTTTGCAATAACCAAGGGCATTAGTTTCTTAGCTCTTTCAGTGTAAAAATATTTGTTATTTGGGGCCTCATCACCAAATATTTCCGGAGCCTCTGCTGTGGCCCAAGCCCTGTGCAGAGTACTTTCACTGCAGCTGTCTATTCGTTTTTGGGTTAAATCTTTGGGCCAACCCACCTAGTCTACTAGTCAACATGTCTAGAGAGAGATAGCAACACTGTCCAATAGAAATATAAAGAGAGTCACAAATGTGAGAATCCTGTGTAATGTTAAAGTTTCTAGTAGCCACATTAAAAAAAAGTTTTCAAAACAGTGACATTCTTAAATACATACTTTAATCTAATATATCCAAAATATTTGCATTTCAATATGCGATCAATATGTTATTAATGAGATAGGTTACATTCTTCTTTTTCCTGATAAGTCTTTAACCTGCAGTGTGTATTTTACACATACAGCACATCTTGATTCAGGCTAGTCCACATTTCAGGGCCTTAAGCTGTCACATCTGGCTAGTAGCTACCATACAGCATAGGCCTAACAGCATTTCTGGAATCTGATTGGAATAGTTTCTGTATGGTAAGGAAAAGTGATGCTTTAATAAAATACCGTTATCACTTTAAGGAGTGCCTGGGTGCCGCAAATGGTTAAGCTCTCAGCTACTAACCGAAAGGTTGGTGGTTTGAATCCACTCAGAGGTGCCTTGGAAGAAAGACCTGGCAATCTGCTTCCAAAAGGTGACAGCCTTGAAAACCCTACGGAACACAGCTCTACTCTGACACAAGGTCTCCAGGAGTCGGAGCTGGCTCCATGGCAACTGCTTTGGTTTGTTTTGGGTTTTTTTTGGTTATTGCTTTATATGCCTGGATTCACTGCTGCCATACACAGCAAAGGAACCAGGCTGGAGAAAGGAGCAGTAGGAAAAGGCATGCAGACTTTCCTTGAGAGTTGCCCACTGCTTTCTCTACATATGGCCTGCAATATGAGCAAATAAATGTATAAGCCGTCAGGCTATATATGTGCGTGGGGATATATGTAAACATCTACAGATCCATCTATATTATCTATAAATGTTGCAGTTTATATTCTGTGTCACCTGTAAATATAACAGTCAGGAAGACTTCAAAGGGAAAGAAACAGCACAGCATTTTCCTTTCCCTCCACCCCTCAAGAAAGAAGTTAACAATAGTCTACTTTGCACACATGTGTGCATGAGTGTGTGTTTGGGGAGTGGGGCAGAGGAGGTGGCTTGCTGCCAGGTGTTTACATTGCACTACAAGACTGAGAAATTAGGAGATTTCTCAGTTATTTAGAGCACACATTAAAATTGAAATCCCCAAATATAAGATAAATATGAAAGATCTTAAATATCAGAGGATCCAACAAATGTGTGAAACTAATAAATAAATTAGTTAGTTCAATAATAAGTTAACTATCTTAGGAGTACAAAACACTCTTAAGCTACACATAAATTAGTAAGCAACATGGACTGGTGATTAAGCAAGGAAGGATTTGTGGGCACACAGGCTTGGGTTCAAATCCCAGCTCAGCCACTTTCTGTTATGTGAACATATGACAGTTACTTCATCTGAGTGAACGTCAGTTTCTCATCAGTAAGCAGGGGCAATTAACAGCTACTCTGCCAGGCCCCTATGAGAATAAGATATGTGAAGTGCTTCGTCTGATATCTGCAATGTGTGTACAACAATGTATATACACAAACCTGCAATGTATGTACAACACACGTGCATGTGTCTGCAGTGAAAAACAGGATTTGAGTGCAGTGGCCAGGAGTGAGGACTCAGGAGTTGTCCTGAAGGAGGACAAGTCTTGGCTCCATTCCTAAGTGGTGGTGTGACCTGGGGCACATCTGAATTGCAGGCACCACATCTGAAAGAGGAGAAAATAGCACCTACCTTGAAAGGCTGTTGGGAGGATTCAATGGTACCATGAGGACAAGCACTTAGCATAGTACCTGGCCCATTGTTTTTGCTCAGTAACTACCAGTATTATTATCATGGAAGTCCCTGAGTAGTGCAAACAGTTAACCAGCTCAGCTGCTAATGGGAAGGCTGGCTGTTCGAGTCCACCCAGAGGCTCCTTGGAAGAAAGGCCTGGCAATCTACTTCCCAAAAATCAACCAGTGAAAACTCTATGGAGCATAGTTCTACTCTGACACACATGGGGTTGCCATGAGTTAGAATCAACTCAACGACAACTACTTAGTTTTTTTTATTACTGTCATTACAGGTATTAACCAATAACCGGGGGTGAGATGGTGCCCCATATAGGACCTTTCCTGTCTAAACACTTGCTGAGTGGCACCCACACAAATGAGAGACCAGGGGAGGAGTGGACTGAAAGGGCTTGTAATCTCAATATCATCATGCACATTTAAAGGCTTTATACTTTAGAAAGCATTTTCTTCCTTATTTTCTGACTGACGCTCACAAGCCTAGAGGAACAAACACAGAGCTTACGATCATGAAATATTTCTCGAGCACGGCCTGATTCTAAGTGCTGAGAATTCAGAGAAACATTCCTTCCCTTCAGAAAGCTTATGTTCTAGTGGTACTTTCTCCATTTGTTTACTCACCTGCCTCACCAGGTGATTCTGACACATGGTTTGTCAGAACAGAACTGTGCTCTGTAGGGTTTTCAATGGCTGTGATTTTTCGAAAGTAGATTGCCAGGCCTTTCCTCCGAGGTGCCTCGGGGTGGGCTCAAACTGCCAATCTTTTGGTTAGCAGCCAAGCAGTTACTCTTTCTCCTACTCAGAAGAAATTTCACAGTGGGAATACTTGCTTGATTAGTGGCTTGGTGTGAACTGGGATAATTGGTATGCCTTAATAAAAATTAAAAACTATAAATGTTCCATAATAGTATATAAACAGTTTTTCCTTTCCCCTGTCTTCCTCGATTTTGAAAACAAATACACAAATGCACATTTAAAAAAAAAAAAGTATAGGCCTAGGTATGGAATTATAACCACACACAAATATTCCTACCATCTTTTTTACACATCTTTTGCATCCTAAGGTACTTCTGAAATTATGTATGGGAAAAAAGCCATTAAAAGGTCACACTTTTCTTTAAAACAAACAGCATAAGATCATGTCAGCAATATGGCAATCTTTGCTTAATTCCAAAACAACTGGGACTGAGGAACTGTTAGAATAATTGGGAGATATTCACCTCCATTAAGATTTTCAAAGTGAGGCAAAAACTCCAAATTCCAGTTGTCACCAGCCCTGTGTGCCCTTTGCCACGGCAATACCAGCCCACTTTTGCCTGTCATAAGTTAGAAAAGGCAGCCTCTGTCAGCGAACTGCTGGGGGTCAGGTGGCAGCTGGATGAAGAGGTATAGAACTGAGGAACGCTTAGAAAGGAAGGTCAAAACTTTCTCAGTTCCAAGTAAGGAGGCTGGACACAGCCGATGACTAGTTTTTAATACTCTCCCACTTGCCAAGGAAGGAGCCTGTAGGAGAGTCAAACAGCTTGAACTATTTTTAGGTCTGTGACCCTTTTAAAAATATAGCGCTAAATTCAGTCCTCACTTACACCCACTCAACTCCCACTGGCTTCAGCACGAACCATGGGGAGAACCCGTTCACGACGGGTAACAGTTCAATTATGCTCTGTGCATTCTATGGCTCACATGGACTAACAGTTCAGTGGCCAGCAGCTATCAAAAACCACGTGGGTGCCCCCCTGGCTCAAGGAGGGCAGCGGCCACCACCTTCCGTTCTGAGAAACATCTGTATGCACTGTGTTGTGATCTTCACACAGCTGGATGAAAGGCGTGCTTTTTCTGGCAATCCAGGCAGAGACGGGTAAGCACAAGTTCCTTCTGAAAGCGGCATTCTGTAATATCTCAGAATTGTTTCAAATTATAATCTCGTCTATAAAAGCCCAGAGTTGAAGAATTTTAATAGGTAGACAAAATTAAACTTTTACTTCCAACAAGAATGGGGAAATTACAATAAGGGATCCCAAGAAATTCACCGCTGCTGAGCGTCACAATTTGTGACCATCAACTACAGTGTGGCTAGGGAAAAAACATAATGTATAAATAATAGGTCCCAAGTCTGACTCTGGCATTAGTGGTGAGCATTTGGCATCTCAAATTACTTTAACAGGGGCCTGTCATATCCCACGGAAAGGACACTTGGGTCTCCCCTCCACCCTCTCTAATCCTCCCTTCTTAAAGGAACACTCAGCAAGATAATGAATCCTTTAAATGTTACATCTTCTGTCGGGCATTATTGTGGTGCCGAAACTCTTCACATCAAACAGTCATCAGGACTATTACAAAGTGGGCTTATAAGAGAGGGGCTGAAAAGGAGCTGTGTGAAAAGAAGTGGAAAATTAAAGCTGAAGCATTCGAAGAAAGGGCTTAATTTACTGGCATGTACAGTATGCAAATGAGATTACTCTCAGCTTAACTGCATCATTTATGCCCATAATAACGGCATCATCATTACAGGGCTCAAATTAAATTACACCATAATTAGCATATCAAAGTGATTGGTTAAAGTTTAAAACAAATACCCAATTTTGTTAATGAACAGCTGTAATTGTCATGTACACTTCAGTGAAAACTCTCTAAACAAATATATGTTTTAGGAGAGAGGGAGTTTTTTTTTTTTTTTTTAAAGGCAGACAGGTCTGCCACAAAGGTAAATTACCTAAAAAAGAATGACACCGACTATTCTATTAATGTTAATATATGCTGATCGTTTTCAGGTAATAAAAGCATTCTATCAAAACAAGGCTTCGCTTATATTTAGACACCTTCTCTGCTCCTGAAAGTGACAAACCACCAGAAAGCTGTTTCCACTTCCAGCAATGATAACAATGCCATGGTGACCTGTCTCCAACAAGCAAAGGACATGTTCAATAACATGCTATTTCTAACGCCTCCCCCCCGCCCCATGCTTATTTAAAAGACATCCATGTTGGAATCCTGCCAAATCACAGCTGATTCTTCTCCCCTTTCCAACCAAAAGAGGGAAGAGTGACAGAGCCAGAGAAGTTGCTGAATTTATGGGGCAGACCAGAACGCTCCTAAGTTGATGACCTGATAACATATTAGACAGCCTCCAACTCAATTTCTTCTCCTCAAATCCTAGCGACCCAAAGTTTCACACATGGAGCTGCACCTGGGAAGTTTTTGCTCTTCAATCATTAAAATAAATCAGGAGGTACAAGAGAGCTGTTTTGTCAGTGTGGGTTGTAGCCAGCATGCACACAAATGTTACATATGCAAAATTACTCGCTAATAAATAAGCTTGCCTTCAGACCTTTTGTTGCTTAATTATTTTCATGTCAGAAGAGTTTCTACTCAAAAAGGTTTGTCAATAATCTCAAGGCTCACATGCAAAACAGCTGTTGGTAAGATTTCCCCATTTCTTAATAGTATACTCCATATGTCCTCTCCGATACATCTGTGAGGATAGCCATCCACTACAATATACAGCAAGGCAAGTAAAAATATATTTTGCCCAAAAAGGAAAAAAAAAAAAAAAAAAAAGCCACTTTCAAATATACTTAACAAGCAAATTGAATGTCTTATTAAAATCGTATTATCTAAACAGTGTTCAAAAATTTAAAGAAAGTAGCTTTTCATTTTATTCATCGAGGAATCCACTAAAGCTTAGGCTCTGAAGTAGTATGTAAATTATGCGCCTTTCAAGGTAGAGCTAGGGCAAATTCACTCCATCAACTAATGATGAACCTCATTATGTGCTGGGAGGATTCATAATGAGGAAAGGGCCACCCGCCATTCCATGTTCTAACATAAATCCCTGCAAAATTTGAATATCTCCCCATCTAATTAAAGGCTACTAATTCCAGTCACCCCCTTCATGGCCCCAAAGTAAAAATAAACCTCTTTAAAAGCACAGACTACAGTGATATTTCTAAAGCAGCACTCGATTCTGTTTGGATTCAGAACCTTCCACTAAGATATGTTTCACGACAAGCATAATTAGCAGCTTTCTAAGATACAAACTTTGGGGCTGTTCAAGCCCGTTTTGGTTAAATACAGTGGATTTCCAGCTTCCAAAGAGCTTCACCTTGACGGGGCTGCAGTGCATAGACAGAGATGATCCACAGCCAAGAAACCAACAGGAGTGTGTCAGTGTGGTAATAATGTAAAATAAAATTCTTAGCACTCAAGTTCCGTGCTAAAGCTGATATTCAGAAAAAGCCAAGCACCGTGGCATGAACCAGAGATTGCATTTGGACAGGGACGTATTCCAAATCTGCTTGGAAACGACATACTTGATACTGGAACAAACCACTCACTTTTAATATGGTTTGAACTAATGAACAAGGACAGGCTAACCTCTCACCAGCCAAAGAACTATTCCCTCTTCTAATCACCGACTTTGTTTGTTTTTTCTTAACCGAAAACTATAGAACACAAACATAACGTTGCCAAACATATTTATTACAATTAATAGCCTGTAATATCCCTCACTAAGGCTTAATTTACTCTGGTTTTCAGTTATGAATCTGCACCACTCTATTCCAGTCCCCCATTCAGGTGGAGATACATTTCTTGTGGTCTTTACTCTTTCTATTGTATTGCCACCCAGCAAGGCACAATTAGTTAAAAACAGCAAACCTCTACCTTGACTCCAACAGAGCACCAGCAGATTGCTCAAAATTAGAGAACAAAATAATTAAGAAATAAGTGAAGGTGTCCTGTGAATTTAAGCAACGAGACCAAAGGAAAAAGAAAAGTACATATGCCAGTCAACCAAATATTAATACTTTTACATTAACATTCAACAGAAGGAAAAAAAAAACCCAAAAACATTTATATATATACATACATATATGCACACACACACACACACACACACACACACACACCAAACAACCTACATCTTTATTTAATTTTGATAAGCTGAATGTTGAATCCAACCAGAAAACTGTATTTGCTGTCATAAATTCAAGCATTGGCAAATGTCGGAAGCCCAGTTTGGTAATGAAACGTACTTATCAGGGGTTAGTTACATCAGAGAAGAATCGCAGGACCTAATGAGTCCATTCTATAAAAGATCCTGCCGCTTCTTTAAATTGTATAAAAATAAACTCCACTACATAAAAGCTGCCACAATGCGTGCTCTCTCATCCCTGGGCTCCAGACAGGGTTCCCCCCCCCTCACCCCCACTGCTTTTAGGTCAGCCACTCAGGCATTAGAGAGACAGCCCTCCCAAAATAACTTGGCCCTCCCCCGAAGCAATGAGTTGAGCAGCCTACCTTTGTTCTGGAGTTGCAGATAATAACAGGCAAGTCTCAAGACCATGAGAATGTGGAAAGGATCAAAAGAGTTGAAGGAAGAAAAACAAAAACAAAAAAAGCAGCAGAAGAAGCATAAAGAAGAAATACAAGTAGAGAAGAACTGGAAGAAACAGCAGGAAAAGACTTCTAATGAAACTGTTGCGGCTTCCAAATGAATGGGGGTGTTTTCAGCAGTGTTTACACCAGGGAGCACACCTCTGTTCCATCTCATCCACAACTGGTGGCATTCCCCCCTCCCCAATCCATGCATGACAATTAAAAGCAACTGCACCTCTCTGTTTGGGAGGGGGGACCACAAAAGACCTCAGCAGTATTTCTTTACAATGTCTATATCACTGATGAGCATTAGTTTGAGTGACAAAGGTCCCGGGCTAAATCAACATTCTTACCTTAATGTTCCTAGTAAAAGGCTCCAAGAAACATAACTCATGAGACGTGTATGCAAAGATATGTCTCAAGGAATTAATCCAGAGTCCTCGGATGAAGTGAGGGGGGGAAAAAAAAAAAGAAAAAGCAGTGGCTTACATTTCCAAAGAAACGCAGCTCAGCCAGGGCAGCGATGACAAAAAAAAACAGGTTTGCATATACAAAGCTCAGTGGCAGAAGTGGGAGTTCTGTAGGATTTATTTGACCCTTATTTTCCGGGAAGCCTTTTGTGGAGTTGTACTGTTTGTTTCTTATTGTCTGAGAAGCAGTTAGGAGCTTTCTCCCGGAGGGGGCCTCTCAACCCTTGGGTTGTCTGCTTTTGACAGGGAGGTAACCATATTAGGATGTCTATGGTAAAGTAAACAATAACATAGTTGCAATGAAATGGAATTTTTTTTTCTCCAGCTAATGGTGTTGGGGTCAGTCCTGTCTTTTTAGCCATTCCCACTAATTCTGTTTCCTAGTTCAAACAGGCCGTCCTCCTTTTTTTTTTTTTTTTAAAGTGTTAGCTGTTTCCAAATATCTGACTGCAAATTTGCTGAGAATGTTTGCAATGCAAGAAAAAGCTTTTAACATCCAAATAAAGATCTTGCCAGTTTAATCATTAAAAGGGGTGTGAATTTTCAAACCCTTGCAGAGATCCAAGGCTTCTTCTCTATTCATCTCCCCCATTCTTTCGATGAAGGTTAAAATTACTTGGTCCTTTAAAAGTACCCTCTAAATAAATCAGATTTTTAAAGAAAGAGACCATTACCTTCATAAAAATTCCACATTTACATACTGTGACTCTGAGTGAAGATTATTAACCGTTCATGCATCTGAAAATTTATTACCTGTAATCTCTAGGACACCTACTTTTACATGACAAAGCTCTTTACCATCACCCCCATCCCTCCCCCACAAAAACAAAAAAGCAAGCACAAAATACTGCTATCAAATCCTATTTAGAAATTAGCTAATAAAACAAGACATATTATCAAAAATGAGTTCCCAAGATGTTACATATTTAAGAAAAGTTCTGCAGGTCCAAGAACAATAAAAAAGTAATGCTGCTTTCTTGCCACTGTGACTAAGTATGATATTTTCCCCCCAAGCAGCGAGCGAAGCATTCCCTCAAAGGTCTGGGCTGGCTGGTCAGGAGGACAGCAGAGCATCTTGATAGGGACCACAGAGAGCGGAAGTACAAGCGGCTGGGAGCCCCGGCCCCAATGCAGAGCAGGCGTCCATGTCTTCATCCCCTAGATGAGAGCGATGGCTGCTCTTGAAAGCAGTTTCTCCGCGAGATCTGCCACACTGAGGGTGTTTGAACAGCGGCCGCCTGCCTCAGCAGCCAGCCCTAAGAGTGCAAGGAAGGGAGGAGAGGCATCCCGCTGCTGCCTGTGAGAACCCGAGAAACCATCCCTGGACCAGGCACGGAGGCAAAACATGTGGAGTGAGCAAAAGGGCGCAGGCAGGGGAATAAATGATACGTGCAATTAAGAACGAAGCCAAGCTTATTTAGCAAATAAAACGCACGTGGCAACAGTAAAACTTCCCAAGCTCAGAAAAAAAGTTCCTCCGCAGCCTGGAACCTTTGGGCTGGCCTCTCAACTGCCTTGTTCTTATCAGATCCATATCGAACAGAAACCTAAAACCCCTGCAACTCATGTTTTATTAAAACATATTTAGCATTCTTCTTAAAGATAGGTTTTAACCCCAAATACCCATGAAATTAAATCTCCTACGCCACTTTTCTGCACTGCTGAGCAAAAACTAAAGTTCAGCTAAACAGAGAGATAGCAAAATCAATAAATCACACGAAACAAGTAGCAGTTCAAAAGTTCAAAGATATGATGGCCAGTTCAGCGCGTCTTAGCACTCACCCAATAATAACCCGTCTCTGTCACTCCTCATAGTATAGACAATTTCATGGCATCATTTTCATTAGCCTGTCTCATGGAAAATTGCTAGCTATTTATGTATACGCTAAAATAAATTAGCCATTTCATCGAGCAGTGTGATTCTTATAAAATACATTAACACAATACTCGATTTTCCAGTTGGAGTAAATAAATAAATCAATAAATTCATAACGGGGTGATTCTTTTATTGTGACGCTACAGCTCTCAGCATAAGTGTTTTTATTGGGTTTATTTGTTTCAATAAAAATTGAAATAGACCAGTGATCTCGGCGCTAGCATCTTAAAAAAAAAAAAAAAAAATCTATCCAATATTTTGGAAAATACTGTGCAGAACACTCCAACTTATAATTTTATTCAAAAATCATTTTCACTGTGATTGTTATTCCGAGACCCAGTTCTGACAGGAAATTTTGCAAAGGGGACGGGGGTAATTTTGCCAGGTGTCTGACTCTTGTGGTGTCGCTGTGCTGCAGACACAAGTCTGGGGTGACACTTCCGAGACACAGCAGCGTTTTGCGGAGCTGCGACCTTCTGGCTTGCATGCGCCTCTTCCCTGGTCAGGGGGTGCGGCAGTGGGACAAGTGCCAGATGGCCTCTTCCGTCACACCTTTACGGAATGCCATTGATTGTGGCTCGGAGAAGGCCATTTACTCCAACCTCTGGGGGAAAGACAGAGGTATCATGACCGCAGGAAAGAAGAGAGAGGTGTACTGATGCTGTACATAAATCAGGCCTGGGGCCTGAGAACCGCTCTGGAGGCGAAATTGAGATACCACAGGGCATGAGATTTTCCCTAAGTCACCGGCACAGTGAAAAACAAAGGGAAAGAGGGTCGTGGATAGCTGCAGTTTCTGCCTCCCCAACATCCATTGTCCTCTTCCCATGAGAACACTAGCCTGATTTTTCTTTCGGGAAACCCCCTTCCCTAGTCTTGGTCCCTGTAGACCACATTAAGTTTGATGCATCCCTCAGCTCCAGGAGGTGGAGCCATAAACTAGGTCTGACCAATCAGTGCGGTCTGCTCTGCTGGCCACCCTGATTGGCTGATGGATGGCCTTGTCCTAAGCCAGTAGAAGGAGACTCAACTGCTAGATTTCTATGGGAACTTCTACTAAGCTTGCTAAAGTTCGAAGAACACGGACTGGGTTTGCAACCACAAAGAGGGCGCTGGCTGAAAAGAGGCCAGGATACATCAATACTGAGGGAGTCCAAGAGAAGGGCAGGTTCCTAACGACACTGTTGGAAGCCAGTCCTACACCTGGACTTTTCAATCACACAAGCTACTTAAATTCCCTTATTTGCTTAGCCAGTTGAAGTTGGGTTTTGCTTCTTTGCAACCAGAAGATACAATATAGAAACCCAAAATAAACATGTAGTCTGTATGTAGCTCTCTAATATATGTTAATCCGTATGAGAAAGTAAACCAATAAAAAATACACCAACAAACTCCCCTAATCTCAGCCCTAGTGGAACTCATGTAGCTTATGTAATATGGTCATCAGTCAGTTAAGTTTTCTGCTAAAACTGGAAAAAGTTAGAAGAGTAAATCTGTACCCACAGACAGAAAGAAATCAATACAATCCCAAAGCAAATTAAACTACAGGTCTAAAACGAATCCAGCCACAAGGCCTAACAGAGACTTAATAAATTCTCTGTGGCTGTGGCTTGGGTCAGGGATGGGATTTATGGTGCAATGGGTTTCTTTTATGGGGACTTTCTGGCTCTCAGAAATTCTCCCAAAATGACTGGTCCGGCCGCAACCTGCCAAGTGATGGGTCTGTTTGCTATCCGCCTAAACAACCCGCAAGGACTGGTCAGTTTGCTATCTGCCTAAGCGGCTTACAGGGATTGGTCAGTTCGCTATCCACCTAAGAGGCTTACAGGGATTGGTTGGTTTGCTATCCACCTAAGTGGCTTGCAATCTATCCAGCAGGTTCGGTAGGTTTACAGTCTGCCCCAGGGATAATTCTGTTTACATCCTGCTAGGAAAGCCATGCCTTGAAATTGACAAGTTTTCCTATATAAGCGGCCAATCTCATGCAGGTTTTGCGGGGACCCCCTGATCAACAGGAACCTGGAGAGGAGTATGTCCTTTGGAGCCCAGGGTCCCTGCACTGAGAACCTCCTAGGCCCAAACAAAAGAGCTATAATACAGGTCAATAAAAGGGCTGTAGCAGTAAACTGATAACACAGAAGAGGCCTAGTGGGGGCCCAGTGGCAGCGTCAGTAAAGAGGCCCAGAAGGGGCGCAGCAGCAGAGAGGATTGGTGAAGCGTGAGCGGGCAGGAGCATGAGACTTGCAGCCAGCAGCAGTCAGAATGGCAGTGGGGAGGGAGTTGGCCCAAGGAGCGGAGCTGGGCACCTCCAGGCAGGAGGTCGCCGATGGAGCTGGGAGCTCCGTAAAGGGGAAGCAGCTGCAGCCTGGGTCTGTGCAGGCAGATGTCCACGCAGAGCAAGCAGCAGCGTGGGGGTCAAGGTGGCCTGACTCTGGCAGCGGGAGATGCCCCGGCTGTGCTAAGGGCTGTAAGCCCCAGGGCCGAGAGGGGATCTGTCCTGGGGGCTGAGAGGTGGCCTGCAGAAGCTTGGGCATAGACTGTATGAGCGCTGTTCATAAAACAGTTTTGCCTTGAGAGTTGTCCAAATGCCGGCCTAACCCTGGCAACTGGCCCAGGGATTTCTGGAAGCTCCTGGTGGAGAGCTGTAAGCACAAGGGGCCAGTAAGCCATATGGGGAGAGAGAGAGAGAGAGAGATAGCACATCCATACCGCACCCCACCTGACCTGATGACACACCTGCTGAGAGAGAGAGACACCTGCTACACCTGGTACATGGTGTGCACACCCAGTGACACATAGATCACATGGGTACACGGGAAGGGTGAGTGGGTCCCTCTTTAGACGTAAGTAGGTTCCTCTCCTATGATGCTAAACGCGATACTCAGAGGAGTAGAAGAGACAAAACCCACTGCCGTCCAGTCCATTTCAACTCATAGCTGCCCTACAGGACGGAGTAACTGCCCCGTAGTTTAAGGAGCAGCTGGTGGATTCGAACTGACGACCTTTTGGTTAGCAGGCGAATGCTTAATTACTG
Source organism: Dugong dugon (assembly GCA_030035585.1). Lineage (NCBI taxonomy): Eukaryota > Metazoa > Chordata > Mammalia > Sirenia > Dugongidae > Dugong > Dugong dugon. Next base: position 53,181,883 of record CM057481.1, on the reverse strand, counting down.
AGCCAGAAGAGAGCAGTTCACCTCCAGTCTGTTCTGTTATTTACTGTTGGCTTTCTATAAGGAACCTCGTTCTGTTTACTGTCTACCTTCAAGAAACAATAAAAATGGCTTTCAGTTGCCAACACTTTAAAGTGTCTTTGTGTGTGCAACCCAACTGGATTGGACAGTAGAATCCTCACCCTAACAGTCTCATGACTGCTTGAGATTTAGATTATAACCTGTGTATATATGCATACACGCACACATTTACGCACACATGATTCAGCTCGTGAGTTTAGGTGAATCGTCAGCTCACACACAGGCCTCACTCCCGCTGGCCTGACTCACAGACACAGCCCTGGCCTCTGCAGCATGTGACAGGAAGCTGTGCTGGGATACAGGAATGAGAGGTTCGTCGCCTTGTGGTCACTGACCACACATAACCTGTGATTTGTGAATCCTCTTTGAAGAGCTTCCTCAGATGCCGGGGAACCCATGAAGAACCAAAGAGAATGCCCTGCCTCAGTGTGGGAGGGAAGAAAATAACTGAACGGACTTCAGAGTCAGGAAGGAGGGAGAGACCATAGGCAAGCTGGAAACAATAATACTGATGACAGAGGACACTTCCTAAGTGCCAGGCACAGTTCTACTCACTTTATGCATGTTATGTATTAGCTTATTTAATCCTCACAAAAATACTATATGGTAGGTTAAGTTTATCATCATCACATTTTACACACAGAAAACTAGATGTCTACAACAAATGCAGCCCCAGGTCTATTACAGACATAATAAACTCTTTACAGAAACAGACTGCCACATCTTTCTCCTGCAGAGCGGCCACTGGGTTCAAATCGCTGACCTTTGGGTTAGCAGCCAAAGGCTTATCTACTGTACTATCAGGGCTCTGTCCCATAAAGATTAGTCTAGGACACCCTATGTGGCAGTTATACTCTGTCCTTTAGGGTCGCTATGAGTCAAAATCGACTTGACGGTACACAACAATATACACACATACGTACTCATAATCAACACATGTATTCACATATGACACACAGACATACAGACACACAGATGTACAGCCACTGATACACATAAAAAAATTCCTAATAGTTTGCCCTGGCATTCTTATCTTTAGCCTACTAAAATCTCAATCCCCTTGACAAACTGTAAAATTACCCTAGGAGACATAAAACATTCTAAGAACGACAACCTATTTAACTCAGTATTTAAAACGTAGCTCCTGAATATGGCATGTTACGGCTAAAGTTCTCTGCGTAATAGTGATAGAAGAGAAGGAAAGGTGACAAATCCATAAACCATCATTTTGTTGTAGAAAACAATACGTCTGTCGTGTAATTCTTAGAATATTTTTCCCATTTCACAGATATGGCAAATAGAAACTCGGGTTAAATGATTTACAAAAGGCTACAATGTGAGTAACTGGCAATTCGGATTAGTCAGAACGCAAAATGCAGAAGCTGCTTTATCCCTGGCTTCCTCCTCCCATGTCCGAGGGTCAATCCTCCTTCTCATGAGTTCAGTTATTAACTATCATAATGCTATTAATTCTTAAATCCTTAATGCATAACACCACCTTCAAGCCTAGACAGAGAGATAATCAGCCAAAACACACTAATATGTATTTTCAAAATTCACCACCTTCTATGAAGGAGACACCCATGAGTCAAAGATGATAAAATAACCGGTGTGGGGGAACCCACTTAGATAGGGTGAACAGGAAAGGTCTCTTCAGAGTAAGTGACATTTAAGGGGGCAGAGGGTGGACAAATTTCTGTCCGCCTGCCTGGCCTTCAGCCCTGGCTCCGGTCCAGCCAGGACTGATTTCCTTCCCTGGGTAGGGGTGGGCTCCAGATCAATTCAGTCAGCTTTTCTTGGGACTCATAACCATAGTAACACAAGCAACAACAAACACAACAATACTAGAAGCTACCAATTATTTTATTTTTCATGTGCCACAGACTGTACTAATCACTTTACATGTATTCTCTCATTTAATCTTTACAATAACCTTGTAAGATATGTACTATTATTATTCACATTTTACAAATGAGGAGATCAAGGCTCAGAGAAGGTAAGTAACCTGCTCTTGGCCACCCAGAAGCTAGGTGATGGAGCCCAGATCCAAACCCAGCTCTGGCTCAGATACCTGATTCTTGGTACATCATACTGGCATCCACCCACCTGCTGCCAACAATGACTGCCAGTACCAGCCCCTGTTGGTCAGACTGGCATCCTAGATACTGATGCTGGCCTGGAGTGGAATACTAATCCACCTCACCCCACGACTTCATGATTTAGATGGCTGGCCCCGCTCAGTTTGAAGGGAGGGGGAAAGTGAAGACAGGAGAAGGCAGTGAAAGAAGGGAAGCAATAGAGCAATGCCATAGCCCCGTACTTCTCCAGCCTCAACTATATTGGCATTAACTGTGCACCCCAGAAAGGAGCCGTGGCACAACGGTTAGGCACTCAACTGCTAGCCGAAAGGTTGGCAGTTCAAACCCACCCAGGGGCTTCACAGGAGAAAGACCTGGCGATCTGCTTCCGTAAAGATTACTGCCTACAAAACCCTATGGGGCAGCTCTACTCTGTCACATGGAGTCGTTATGAGTCAAGTGTGAACTCAATGTCACCTAACAACAACAAAATACTTGCCAGGAAGCCCTATGGATATTTCCTTGTCTTTTAAATGCCACATGTGACTATCGAGTACTTGAAACATGGCTAGTGCAACTGAGGAGCTGAATTCTTAATTTTATATAATTTTAACTAATTTAAATTTAAATAGCCACAGTGTCTACTGGCTACTGTATTTTTTGACTGCGCAGTTTTAGAGGTGACACAAAATTTCCACATTCATAGGAGGCTAGATCCTTAGCAAATGAATATTTGGTTCCCAGTTCTAGATTCTTTACATTCATTTTTCAAATTAAAAAAAGTCTCTTTTCCTCTCAATGGAAATTAACAAACTCTCTAAAATCTGAAGTGTGTTTGGACAAGACTTTCTTCAAATTTCATTCTTGCTTTAAATCTACTCACGTAATTTTTGTAAAAGCTGTTTTTTATAAACACAGTTTTAATTAGAATTTTAGATTTATTTGAGTAACCCAGGTGAAAGATTAATTCTTGTGGATTAGAACCAAGTGCACTCTCAAAGAAACTAGTTGCAAAATAATCTTTTTCACTGTTTGGGGAAATGTACTTGCTACTCCCTTAGCAATACGTTGCACGTAAACTGTGTCTTCTGAGACATCGGCTATCCTGGAAGAAATCCTCTAGTCTATCAACTCAAGTAACTTATCCCATTTGGACCATGAGTATCACCAAGAAAGGTTTCCTAAACAGTAACATGACTCTACTCTGTCCCTCCTTCGAAAATCCAAAATGCACACATTCAAGTGGAGTTTTTCACTGTAGCTCAAGGTGTGATGAATTCTTCAGCTTAGGGAGAAAGATTAGTACTGATGTAACAAAGTGTCTGTGAAGCCAGCCTAGATATATCACAACTGTCAGGATGTTTCTTTCACAATGAGCAAACACAGAACCAAAGATCATGTGGCAGGTGACAGTCATACCCAATGCCATGTGCAGGGGGTGAAATATCGAGAATTATGGCTTTGAGCAGGAAACTGAGCCATCTACAAAATATTTTGTGTGTGCTACACAGAGAGCTTGAGATGGGAGAAAGCCTGGTGATGAAGAAAGTAAACAAAAAGTATTTGAGTTACCAAACCCCTCCTGAACCCAAAAAATTTCAGCTTCCTCAGTGACATGGGAATCCGGAAATGCACTGTCATTCTAAATGGTACTGAAAATAATATTTACATCCATATCCTTTGCTAGGCTCAACCTAGATTTGAGGTTAACCTTACGTGGTCAAGTATAAAGTGTTACTCCATATGGTACATACTTCTGGAAGGCTACCCAATAGCCAATCCCCGCTCATTTTCTCTCCCACCTCCCACTTCTCAAGTTGTTCCATTTTCCAGCTTTCCCTGCAGTCGAGGTAGCCATCTAACCAGTTCTGGCCAACAGACATAAGAGGAAAATGCCTGGAAAGATATTTCCTCCATAATAAAGAGAAGAGAAGTTCTCTCTCTCTCATTGTCCTGCCCTCTCCCCGCACTCTGTGCCTTTAAATCCAATGATGCAGGAAGGTAATAACTGGGGCTTTGGCAGCCACATTGTGACCATGAGGGAAAACCTAAGAGATTCATGGAGATGTCAACCCAACACTCAGATGTTACTGATGTACGGAACCAATCTTAGGCCTGCTTACCTTCAGATTTCCGGGTAAGTAAATGATAAATATCCTTATGGTTTCAGCCACTGTTAGTCATGTTTTCTGTTACTAATAGGTGAACACATGCTAATTGATACATCCTAAATCCCAAGAATGACAAGAGAAAAATCACTTCCTTGAGGGAAGACACTAATAAAAGTATAATTAGCCATTTATTTTGGTATCTAAGATGGCTTCCTGAGAACTTGTCACCACAGAAAATGATTCTTAGTCTTTAGAGTATATCTGGAAAAAAAAAAAAAACAGCAAGAGCTCACATCTACTGCATGCCAATTCCATTCAAGGCTTTTACAAAAGGTATTTACTTAAATCACCTCACTCAGTCTTCCAACAACTCTATGTGGTAGCTTCTATTTGGAAGGAAGACCTGGCAATCGACTTCTGAAAAATCAGCCATTGAAAACCTCCTGGAGCACAGTTTTACTGTCAGTCACCATGAGTCGGAATCAACTCTATGGCAAGTGGTTTTATTATTATCTCAATTTTTGACATGAAGCAACCTATCCTAGGCCAGCAGCTGTTACAGAAAACTCGGTCACACAGGAGAAAGATGGTTATAAACATGGCCCCAACTGCAAAATCTGGCCAAACAGAACCAAGCAATAAAGATTTCTTGTTCTAACACATAACAGTTATAGCCTGGGCCCAGAGCATGGGCCTTGGTGTGCAGACACTATAGTGGTTTCTGAAAAGGATTCTTTGGCTCATCCTGCAATGGTCATGAATGCTTCCTGAGAGGCAAAGGAGACAATGGTATCTACACTGAGCCCTCCAACATGAACAGGCAAAGGTGTCACTTAAGTTTGCCTGTCTCCATGCCCTGGATGGAACAGTGAAATGCCTGCAGCTGGTTCCCCTAGTATTTAACACAGAGAGGGGAAAAACACACATAAAAATCACCTTCAAGGGAAGTTGTTAAAGGGAGGCATGGATTAGGAAAGAACAGTGTGAGAATATTAGGAGGCAGTTTGGTATAGCAGAGTACATGCAGCCTGTACACTGGTGCGGGGCATGGCCTGGAGGAGTGGGGTATGGCAAGGTGGTGTGTAGCTTAGGGTAGTTAAGAATCATCAGCCAGCCTGGCTCCATAATTCCTGGCTGTGTTATCTTGGGTGGCTGGCTTGACCACTCTGAGCCTCAGGCTTCCATCTATAACGTGGCAATAATAGAAAAATCTCAGCTTATTGTGTTACGGAGCCCTGGTGGCTCAGTGGTTAAGAGCTTGGCTGCTAATAAAAAGGTCAGCAGTTTGAATCCACCAGCGGCTCCTTGGAAGCCCTAGGGGGCAGCTCTACTCTGTCCAATAGGGTCACTACGAGTTGGAATGAACAGGACAGCAACAAGTTTGGTTTTGGTCTTATTGTGTTATGGTGAGAATTAAATGAAATGATACATATTAAAATTCTCATCTAGTACATAGTAAGTACTCGATAATTGTTAGGTATTAACATCATCATCATTTAATGATAATAAATTGTGATGTAACCTTAAAGTGTCTAGGACAGTACTCTCAGCATGGACTAGGAATTCAATCAATGCTCATTTCTGGTTTATCCCACCTCTCCTCCCTCTACAAATAACTTGCAGATTAATTCTGATGTGATGCATCTGCTGCAATTAAAAAAAATAATGAGTTCACACGATTAAAATGGTACTGGGCTTGGCATTATAGTAGATACAAGATAAACCAAGCTCACATAATAAATATGACAAGTGAATAAAGACACAGAAAGGTACGTACTTACTTAAAAATATAACTAAATAAATATAAGAAGCTCTGGTGGCACAATGATTAAGTGCTCAGCTGCTACCCAAAATGTTGGCGGCTCAAACCCTCCAGCCAATCTGTGGGAGAAAGATGTGGCAGTCTGCGTCTATAAAGATTACAACCTTGGAAACCCTATGGGGAAGTTCTACATTGTTGTACAGGGTGGCTATGAGTCGGAATCGAACCAACAACAAATATACACACAACATTAACATTTATATGTTTATATGTATTATACACGTAAAGATACCTTTCCATTTACTAAATTTCTCTGGGTGGTGAGAATAGAAGTAATTTTGTTTTTGAAATAGTTTTCTTTATAGTTCAAATTTTCTGCTACAAACATGCCCTTTTGTATAATTTGGAGGAAAAGACATTACCTTTCAAATAAGGTAAATAGAAAAGATAAGAAGTATTCAATTTCTATTCTCTTGAATCGGTTTTCTTGGGGTGAAAAGTTGCTAATTTATCAACTGCATAAATGGCAACAAATCTATAAGAAATAAAAAATGTCTAAACATTTAAATAACCTCCATGCCCTTAATAGGTAACTGTTTGCTCTTTTTCCTCCTTCCCAACTTCCTCTTCTCACCAGGAATAAATTCTTCCCCTGGTTTCCACCCTACCTTTCTCTTCCCAATAAGACTATCTCAGGGGACATCTTTAGGGTCTCACACATTTCAGTGTGACTAAGATCTACAGATGGGTTAGGCACACAAAAATAAATAACCCATTAAGGGTCATGGCTACTGGGTTGGCCTCATTCATGGAGGTTTTGTGGACTGGCATTTGCTAAAAAGTTTTTCCTTTTTGATTGGCTGGACTCATAGAGTCCTGTGAATGCCAGGACTTATGATAAGCAATGACATACTTAACTGTTACCTATTAATGTTCATGATAATGCGATCTCTCATTTGGGTGATTTAAAAGTCCCTCTAGTCCAACTTACAGTTAGATATACATTGAATGCTTCATCAATCATAACCATTTTTATTCTCAATCTCGTGCAGAAATACTAGCAAAGGTAAATTTCAACCTCACACGGAAGTGGGCTTTACTATTAACCCTGAAAAATTTCTCTCTTGTCATTTATACATTGGATGCCAACACGGTTTCGGCCAAAACATTCTATTCACCTGCATCTTTCACTACAGCAGATCGTGAAAGGAAATCCGCGTTCACATCTCTTCTGCACGGCCAAATCTGCCATATCTCACAGAGAGAAGAAAGTCGTTCTCAGTTATGAACTAGACAAAACACCCAGCTTCTCAACAGATGAAATAGTTGTAAGCAAGCAGCTTGAGAAGAACATGGCAACTTGGACTGAGTTTAAAAGAGGGATTCAGAACAACTCACAGGGAGAACCAACGAGCTTCCTATCACCTAGCAGTGAGTCAGTGATCACACCTACCCCTAATCAATGCACTTGAAAGAAACTACACCCCTTTCCCATTCATGTAAAGGCTTGTCATACTTTCATGGCCAAAATCTTCCCATAATTAACCCTGGACCTCTAGGTCATGAGCACAATCAAGATGGAGGCAGTGATCAAACTAGCCACCGTCCAATGTGGCCTCATCCAACCTGAATGGCAATTATCTCCTAAATTAGAAACACCAGACTCTGTAAGGTAAGTACTACATAATAGTCCCATATCCATTTTTCATTGTCTTCATACAGCTAAACGCAACTACAAACACATAAAAAATCTGTCAGGGGAAAAAAAAAATTTTTTTTTTCTTTTTTTTTTTTGCTTTGCTTACGGTGGGGAGAATGAAGCCTATGTCCCTATAATTAAAATTTTCAGAAATCTAACCTATATTCAAGAATTATATGACCTTTCTTCAGTTTTATCCTCTTAAATTCTCCCATCCGAACAATCTCCTTTTAGGCTGATAAATGTACGTTTTTATTTGTTGGTCATTTGCAGGCTGCTCTCTTGAGGTAAGGAGACACTGAATTATTGGAATTCAGCCTGGAGATGCTTCCAGGGTAAAGGTTCTCTGTTTATTAGAAAAAAACCATTCAACTAATTTGACTTGTAAGTCTGATAAAATCTCCCTGGAAAAACTGATTCTATTATGATGAGTTTTTTGAGGTGAAAAATGTGAAATATACACACTGGGCTTTATTATATATTAACTCGAACAGGATCTGAAACGAAACTCAAGATGTTGGAAAATGGCAAACTTCCCCGCAAACTACGTGCAAGAAGTAATTAAAGCAAATGAACATGAAATTAAACACTACCCCCATAAAGCAGGATATAAAATAAAGATTATCAGAAAAAAAGAGATTGTCTTCCTGCTCTATATTAATCTTATGAATTGTTCATTTATTCTATTTCTCTTTTATTATTTGGTGATGGGTTTTTAGAGGCTGGGTTTCGTTAGGACTTGCTGGAGGAAGGTCTTCCAGAGTGAGATAGCTCAGGCCTTGGTATGGTTGTTTCATCTTTACCAGCGTCTTCAATTCTAGATAAAGCAACACAAGGCAAAGGGAGGATGATCAAGCTTGCTGTATTACAAAGTTGAAAAGTCTCCTGAAACAACCTGACAGAGTCGAGATCCTGGTCAGAAATGAGGTCTAAATACCAAAGATGGGACTTCATAGAGCAAAACTATGTACCTCTCTTTAAGAAACTCCAGTATTCATGTAGAAATCAGGGATAGTGACCATTTGTTGAATTTGAGAGACCATCCAGAATCCATTCTCCCAACATATCATAATTTCAAATTTCTTTTGGGGAATTATCTCCCCCAACTGTTGCAAGTAGTGTGGAACTCCCAGTCAAGTTCCCATGCCCTTTCAAAGCGATGGTATAGACACGTGACACAAGCTAGGCCCGTCTGATTCCTCTAAGCAGACTGATCTGAGGATAGAAAAATGTTTGGAGAGCACTGATTTCAGCAGCGGCAGTGATGGGCTGGTCAAGTCACTCGAGCTGCCTGTATACTGGAAATTGTCCTGTTTCTTATCTTGGTGCTCATCCTTTTCCAATCTTCTGTCCATTCTGTGAGCTACTGCCTATTCCTCCAATAAAGCCTCTTCCTTTAAGCTGGACAGAGGTAATCTCTATTGCTGGAGACTAAAGAACTCAGTCGATACAATGGGGACACCCTTGCTTAACTGCTTCACAGGAAGAAGGTAGGCTTACTGAACTCATACTCAGTATAATTCACAATATGTTCTATTGTGCTCCTATGTTATATATACTGCTTTGTTAGTTGCCACTGAGTCCACTCGATGACCTTATGTATAACAGAATGAAATGCTGCCCAGTCCTGCACCATCTTTACAATCTTTGATGTGTTTAAGCCCATTGCTGTGGCTATCGTGTTCTATACGGCTATACCTATATTCAGCAGAAAATCTTGGCCAACAGTCATCAAGGAAAGACCAGCATCCAAATCTGCAAATTAGGAATTACCTTTCTGATTCCTGACAGCGCAGTTTCAGAGAGACTGAAAAAAATGTGGAATAGGTTAAAAAAGAAACTGGGTATGAAGAGGAAGTTTCCAGAATGTGGAAAGATGAGAAAACTGAGCAATACGAGTATTTATTGAAAGAAATGTGGATTCTTAACGTGGCCTTCCAGGCACCATAGCAAACATTATTACCTATTTCGCAGGTGTCACAGTGAAAAGAACAAATGCTATAGAATCAGGCAGCCCTGAGTGGAAATGGCTGCCCTTCCACTTACTGACTGTGTGAGCCCAAGCAAGTCACATGTCTTTCTGGACCTCAGTTTTCTCCTGTAAAATGGGGATAATAATCATACCTGTAACGCATAAGCTAGTTGGCAGCAGCAAACTCGATAATAAACACAAAATACTTAGCAATCTTGCAGCACAGTAGGTCCTCGACAGAATGGTAATTATAATCACTGTGCTTATTAACACCTGTTGAGCACGCACTATCTACCTAGAGTCCTTTGGGGCATAAGAAAATAAATTAAGGTTTTTACCTTCAGGCAAGAATTTGTGGGTTTCAGATCTGAAGACAACAAACTAAAATTCAGAGCAGACTGGAACAAAGGTTATAATGAAATACACACACACACACTTGTGGGAGACCAGACAAAGGAGTGAGTCACACAGGCTGGGTGCAATTGAAAAGGCTTCATAGAGGTGATATCCGAGCCAAGTCTGAAAGGATGAGTAGGATGTTAATAGGTAGAGGCAAAAAAGAAGAGGACTGGCATCCAGTACTAAAGGAAGCAATAACATGCATTGCAAAAGTTCAAGGGTAGGGTAGAATAATTGTTCTGAGGTAAAACCCACGGGTCATGGATTGGGCCATGTTGGAAATGATTGCTCCTGTGCCAGAATGACAGTCCCACAAGAAGTACCTGGATATTTTGGGCAAGGCTAAGCTGGAGGAACACAAGACAGACACCCTAGTCCAAAGAATCTTGAAGGCCATGCTACAGTCAAGTCTTCATCCTGTAGTTGACTGGCAGCTACTGAAGCTGAGCCAGGAGACATAACAAGCACACTGTTTTGAAAAGCTATCTCTAGGGACTGGGTAGGCTGGTGGAGGAGAGAGCCTGGAGGCAGGGAGGATGGTTGGGAAGGCAATGACAAGAAGAACAGAAAGCAGGAGAGAGATCTTAGAGGTTAAATAAACAGGGCTTGGCAACTGGAAGGATGTGGGAGGAAAAAAGAGAAGAGAGAGCTTTGATTAAGACTTTAAGCTGGTTACTGATTTTTTTGAAATGCTATAATTCTGTGTCTAGAACTATCACTGATAAACACAAAGTGGATTTCAGTCACAAAGAAACCTTCCAGCAATGGCCCTAAGAAAGGGATGAGTTGTCCCATGTGGGAATGAACTTGTTATTCAAAGCCTTCTAACAGGAACCAGAGAAGCTCAGGCTTAAAGCCCAGGTCCACTACTGTGTGAGCTTGCAGAAATTACTTCACCTCTCTGTGTCTTGGTTTTAGCATCTATACTAGAACTAGTTGCCACCAAGTCAACTCTGACTCATGGTGATGCCATGTGTATCAGAGTAGAACTGTGCTCCACAGGGTTTTCAATGGCTGATTTTTTTTCTTAAAGTGGATCACCAGGTCTTTCTTCTGAGGCACCCCTGGGTGGACTCAAACCTCTAACCTTTGGTTAAGAGCTGAGCGTGTTAACCATCTGCACCAGCCAGAGACTCCTTATCATCTAAAGAATGGTGTTAAAAGCAGTATATCTTTACCAGTTAGCTGCTATTACTCCTATTATTTTTCCTACTATTGTCCACCAAGGATGGTGAAGAATAAGTCCCAACGTCCCAAATAACTAAGTTTCCACTTCCATGATCCTTGTGTTGGGAGAAACACTAAGCCCCATGGCATCTGGTAGAGAGAGATGACTCCAGTCAACTGCCAACTTTCCAGAGACGGACTAGATGGTTTGTGGATAAACAATGATAAAAAGAAAAACTAGTACAAATAAGCTTGTGATAAGACCAAAAAAAAAAAAGCCTGCAAATAAGTGAAACATCTGTATGTGAGAAGGCACCAATCATTTAGAACTGCTTATTAACCAACAGACACCATGGAGAGTGATTACAGCTAACTCAATGGAGGGAGGGGCCAGGGAAATCCCACAGGAGGGTAAGATGCTACCCAATTAGGTATGGAAGGTGAGGAAGGGCAGCAGGGAACTTAGTGGCACATTCTAATACTTAGGAAAAAGGAGGGGAGGGCAAAGATGAAACTGGCACATTATACTTCTGTTTTAAACAGAGTAGCATTTGGCCATGTTTCGTCAAAAGTGGCAGGTCACTTTTGTCAACTTCTACACTTGTAGGTGTTTTACACTTTTGGACAAAGTCTGTTAATCACTTAACATGTTCCTAAATGCCATAGGCAATGTTAACTAATCTAATTACTTCTATATACCATTTGGGCTAATTTTTATAGCCATCATTTGAGGTGAAAATAAAACTGAAACTCAAAGGAAAGTGCCTAGGAAGAGAGCACAAACACATGGCAAAAATAGCTAAAAGACCATACACAATTCGGGCATGTCTTAGAAGGACGACTTGTGTAGGGGCCAGGTGGGATTAAAAATACCTTGAGAAGCAAAATTCACAATTCAGTAGATGCCCTTTATTTCCGTGTTGAAAATATATGCAAGACTGTACCTAACTGTAAGAACCTGACACTGAATAGGTTACTGGGTCACCTTCAATTTCAAATGAAATCTGCCCACAGAGTGGAAATGCATCCTAGAGGAGAGTGAGGGAGCCAGTTGCACCAAGGCAATCAAAACCAGGCCACTCACCTCAGGTATGGCATCTACACGAACCAAGAGAGTCATTGCCTGCTAGAAGTGGGAAACAATCTGTTTTGAATTGAGCTGTATTCCCCCAAAAAGTATCTTGAAGCCCTAACACCTCCCCCTTACCTTCCAATGTGACCTTGTTTTGGAAATAGGGTTTTTGAAGATGTTATCAGTTAACATGAGTCATCCCTCCAGTAGGGTGGGTCCTAATTTGATATGAGTGGTGTCCTTCTAAAAGAAGAGAAGACACACCGAGACAGGAAGATGGATGAAGGACACCGTGTGAAACTGCAGGGCAAATCCACGGAATGCCTGGAGCTACCAGAAGCCAGGAGAGAGGCATGGAGCAGTTTCTCAGAGCAATCAGAAGGAATCAACACAGCTGATACCCTAATTTGGACTTCTAGCTTCACAAACTGTGAGACAATAAATTTCTGTTCTTATAAGCCATGCAATTTGTGGTGTTTTGTTACGGCAGCCCAGGGAAACCAATACAGACCTTGAAGAGAATTCAACGTGACCAGCCTTTCTATTTATCAAACAACAGAGGAGACAGAACTATTAGGGCAAAACCTGGATTAGAAACATAACCAACACTCAGTCCCAGGAGCTTCCAACCATACACCATCTGCCTTTCTCCTAAGTGCAAATTGCTAATAAAGTTTGGAATTTGTTAAACCATTAACTCTCCGCAGTTCCTTCTTTTGGGTGTTCTATTAAGCTAAGCAGGAGTCCCCAGGACACATTACGGTAAAACAAAAAGAGCCCTGACAATACAGTTCAAGATAAGAGTGTAGGGTATTGCAGAACCTATCATTTGTACCTTTTAAAGTAATATAGGTCCCTGGCAAAGCTGCCATATATTCAAAGTGATTATTTTACAGCACATTAAGTTTTAGACTATATTATATATTTAATAAAGCTACATAAATAATGCCACTTTTAGCAAATTATCACTAAGTTTTCAACACAATATAAAACACATTATAATAAAAAATCTTGGTGTTCTTAAAATCTAGTTTCCAGTTCTGGAATCTGGAAATAAGACCAATTCTTATACTTTCACATATTTATACAGGAAGACTTAAAATTGAGTAAACTGGTAAATCACAGGAAATGACTTTTATTTCTGAGAGAGCTGGACCAAACAATACAGAGTCTACACTTCTTCAGACCTGATATAAAGCTGTGATTAACAGGATATTCTTTTTCCCTTCTTAGTTACCAATACCTACATCTCCGTGAAAAGAGATGCACAGAATAGCAAGACAGGTTAGCAGGCTCTGTAGACTACAGCTATGTTACCGAAGAGTGGTGTAGGGCGAGCAACTGGGAAAATATTCACAGACTTCAAAATGACTGTGTCTTGGTGGCTTGACCTCCCTGCCCAGGTAAGACACATCAATGTTATTATCAAGCAGACCCGGGCAGAAAGACCTTCCATTGTGAACTGTCTTATTTGGATCATTGCAGGTTCAAAACAAAACCAAACTTCATACCTTCTAGAATATTCATCATTCTGCAATAGGGAGACAGGTACACAAGTTATCTGGAAATATGCTTTTACAACTGCCCTCCACAAGGCCTGATTATTAAGTTTCATTTATTAATTCATTCATCCATTTGTTCACTCAACAAATATTTGTCAAGTGCCTACTACAAACCATACACTGAATGCTAAGAAGACAAGAAAAGATCTGATCCCGGCCTGCACCATGACCATCAAACTTAGACCACCCATCTTTGGGGTAAAGGAGAGAAGATTAGTATATTCCTAACACACTCTGAAATAAATAAGCAATACAGTTTTTATACTCATGATTTCCTTCCAACATCAAATTTATATAGAAAAGACAGAGGATGCCCTTTAAAAAAAAAAAAAAAGTCAGCAGATCAAAAGCATCATTAATCACTGTCTCCTTTAAATTAAAAGGTTTGCAAAAAGGTGGTCACAGAACCAACGTGGGAAACAAATCACTCCCCTTGCTGAGTGAGGGTCAGAGTCTAAATGGGAGAGTCCTCTGTATTTACACAGCACATCTCCTGCGTAATGGATTTACGGAAGAGATTTCCACTGGGGCTCTACTAATTTGAGGCTTGGCTTTTTGCTTTTTAAAAATGACAGTGAGGTGGTTATTCTAGTATTATGAATGGTTTGAGGAGTAAACCTTCTAAGTGGTCTCTAAAGAAGGTCCTTGTTTTCCTTGATCTCCTGAACCAGGAGATCCTGAGCCACTGCAAATGTGCTCTGGTAGTAAGCAGCTGGCCTGCTTCTTCCAGTGCCCTTTGGACTTCATTTGCAAAATGACTAGACCGTTTCTTGTAAAACATACTAAAGCACCTAAGAGTCAAGGAAACCCCAAGTGACTCACTAAAAATCAGGAGTATCTAAAGACTTATGGGTAACACGGCACTACAGACAGAAGCACCACACCATCCCTCCACAGCTAAGACACGAAAAACTAAGTCAAACAGAGACAAACGTCAATCCTGGAACCCTGGCACCAAATGAAGAGATAAAGAACTCCGCCAAGCACCGAATGGAATACGAAACTGACTGAGAACAGAGAGCAAGGAGAGATACCTGCAGAGATCCCCTATTAGCAAACGCAGCACGGATTCACCACCTTGGACTCCTGTCAGAGACTGGTGAACAGGGACTACAAGAAAACAGTTTCATGGAACTCCCAGCAGGAGACACAACAACCAGTAATCAGCGATCTACGCTTTCCACCCCTCACCCCTCTCCATATACCCTCAGCCTCCTCTGTTGCCTGTGGCCACAGCCTCTTGGCCAGGAGGCACAAGCTTTACTCCTGTGCCTTTCTGGATTCCACTTGCCCACACTGGCTGGCTCCCTGAGCGCCATCCGTTCGTTGCTGGTGTTGCTTTTTTTCATTTCTTTTGGTTTCTTCCATGCCTCTCACCACCTCCCCTTCCTTCCCTCAAATACCTGGCTCAATGTGCAATCTCTGCTTCTTCTTGAAAGACTGTGAAACGCTGCTCGACTATGGAACTGCTTCCTGGCATGCGCTGCCACACTGATGGGATCCCTGGGGCTACTGTTTGTTTGTTGGTTTTGATTTATTCTGTTTGTTTGCTTTCTTTTTCTCCTCTTGGCTTGGGAGCCCCTTCTTGCCACGCTGTACTGCGTGGCTTGGGAGCTACCTTCCCAGGCTGTGCAGCTGTGTGGTAGGTTCCCTGGAGGCATTTCTTTTTCCTTTTTATTTTCTTTTCTCTCTTTTCCTTTTTCTTGATTTCTCAATTTTTCATCTCTCTATATTTACCTTCTCTTCCTGTCTCCTGAATACTTGGCGCTCTGTAACACCTCTACCCCTTCTAGCCAGGTTGTACTGCATGGCCTGGGAGCCACTTCCCCAGTCTTTGCAGCTGTACCAGTGGGATCCCTGGGAGCTTTCCTTTTCTTATGTAATTTTTATTTATTTTCTTTTACCCTTTTCTTTCTTTCGTTTTCCTCCATTTCTCAGTTTCTCATCACTTCAATCCAATGACAAGCTCCCATAGTATTTTTTTTTGTTTGTTTGTTTTTGTCCCCTCTTTCTCTCTCCTCTCTCAACATCTAGGACACAAGAGCTTAGCAGCCAGATACCAACCTAGGAAATAAACACTCAACGACTATCCAAAACCAAAAGAATTACAACAGGGAACCAGAGAGGTTAATCTGTAAATGACAACAACATCAGAACAATAAAACAGGGAATAAATGGTGTAGGTATAGGGCTTTCTCATGGAGAAGGAGGCAAGGCAATACCAAGTAATAATGGACTACTTCAAACCTAGGAAGGTACGGGTAAATTTAAAGACAACCACAAAGAAAGTTAACAAACCTACACATCAAAATAAAGAAGAAAATCATAAAGTCTCAGTTACATCAAAATCTACAAAAACCAAAGAAATGAAAAAAACAATCCACAAACAAAAGGAATTCAGCTCAGGAGAGTAAGAGGAACAAAGAAAACATCAGCACCACAAAAAAGAGCACTATAAAATGACAGCAACAAATTCACACCTATCAATAATTACACTGAATGTAAATGGCCTAAATGCACCCCCATAAAGAGACAGAGAATGAAAGAAGGCATACAAAACCAAGATCCATCAATATTCTGTCTATAAGAGATACACCTTAGAAACAAAGAAATGAATTTATTAAATACCAAATGATGGGAAAAAAATATATCAAGGAAACAGCTCCCAAAAAGAGGAAGAGTGACACTACTAATCTCAGACAAAATAGACTTTAAAACAAAATCCACCATAATAGACTAAGAAGGGCACTATATAATGATTAACGGGACGAACCATCGTGAAGACTTAACCATAATAAACATCTACTCACCCAATGACTGGGCTCCAAAACACATAAAACAAACTAACAGCACTGAAAAGAGAAAGCAACAGTTCCACAATAATAGTAGGACACTTCAACACACCACTCTCGTCAAAGGACAGAACATCTAGAAAGAAACTCAATAAAGATACAGAAGACCTAAAGGGCACAATCAGCCAACTTGACCTCATAGACATTTATACAACACTCCACCCAACAGGTGCAAAGTACACATTCATTTCCAATGCACAAAGAAACTTCTCCAGAATAGACCACATCTTAGGCTACAGAGCAGCCCTCAACAATATCCAAAACGTTGAGATAACACAAAGTATCTTCTCTGGCCACAAAGCCAGCAAGGTAGAAATTAACAACAGGAAGAACAAGGAAAAAAAATCAATTACATGGAAACTGAATAACACCCTGCTTATAAAACAGTGGGTAACAGAAGAAATCAGAGATGGAATCAAAAAAATCCTAGACTCAAATAAGAATGAAAACATATCCTACCAAAACCTTTGGGACACAGCAAAGGCTGTCCTTAGAGGACAATTTATAGCAAAAGACACATACATCAAACAAGAAGAAAGGGACAAAATCAAACTATTAACTACATAACTCGAACAAATAGAAAGAGAACAGCAAAAGAAGTCCACAGCTACCAGAGAAAGGAAATAATAAAGATCAGAGCAGAAATAAATGAAACAGAGAATAGAAAAAAAATACAATTTACAAAACAAAAAGTTGATTCTATGAAAGAATCAACAAAATTGACAAACAACTGGCAAGAGTGACAAAAGAAAAACAGGAGAGAATGCAAATAACCCAAATAAGAAAGGAAATGGGGGACATTTCAACAGACCCAACTGAAATAAACAGGATCATAACAGAGTATTATGTAAAACTATACTCCAATAAATTGGAAAACCTAGAGGAAATTGATAAATTTCTAAAAACACAATACCTACCCAAACTAACACAAGTGATGTTGAAAATCTGAACAGAACCATAACAAGAGAAGATATTGAAAGGGTAACAAAAAACAAACTCCCACAAAAAAAGCCCTGGCCCATACGGTTTCACTGGAGAAGTCTAACAAACATTCAGAGAAGAGCTTACACCAGTACTACTCAAACTATTTCAGAACACAGAAAAGGAAGCAACACTTTCAAATTCATTCCACGAAGCCAGCATAACCCTGATACCAAA
Organism: Dugong dugon; assembly: GCA_030035585.1. Lineage (NCBI taxonomy): Eukaryota > Metazoa > Chordata > Mammalia > Sirenia > Dugongidae > Dugong > Dugong dugon. The sequence goes on along the minus strand of CM057481.1, from coordinate 53,163,973 downwards.
ACCAAGCAAAGACACCACAAAAAAATAAAATTACAGACCAATATCACTCATGAATATAGATGCAAAAAATCTCAACAGAATTCTAGCCAACAGAATTCAGCATCATATCAAAAAAATAATACACCATGACAAAGTATGATTCATACCAGGTATGCAAGGATGGTTCAACATTAGAAAATCAATCAGTGTAATCCACCACATAAATAAAAGAATCACATAATCATCTCAATTGATGCAGAAAAGGAATTCAACAAATTCCAACACACATTCCTGATACAAACTCTCAATAAAATAGGTATAGAAGGGAAATTTCTCAACATAATAAAGGACATCTATGCAAAACCGCTGGCCAACATCATTCTTAATGGGCAGGGGCTGAAAACATTCCCCTGGAAAACAGGAACAAGACAAGGATGCCCTTTATCACCACTCCTATTTAACATTGTCCTGGAAGTTCTAGCTAGAGCAATAAGGCAAGAAAAAGAAATAAAGGGCATCCAAACTGGTAATGAAGAAGTTAAACTGTCCCTGTTTGCAGATGATATGATACTGTACACAGAAAACCCTAAAGACTCCACGAGAAATCTACTGGAACTAATAGAAAGATTCAGCAGAGTAGCAGGATACAAGATAAACATACAAAAATCAGTTGGATTCCTATACACCAATAAGGAGAACAATGAAAAGGAAATCAGGAAAACAATACCATTTTCAATAGCCCCTAAAAAGATAAACTACTTAGCAATAAATCTGACCAGGGATGTAAAAGACCTATACAAAGAAAACTACAAAACACTACTGCAAGAAACCCAAAGGGATCTACATAAATGGAAAAACACACCATGCTCATGGATAGGCAGACTCAACATTGTGAAAATGACAATTCTACCCAAAGCGATTTACAAATACAACGCAATCCCAATCCAAACACCAACAACATTCTTCAAAGAGATGGAAAAACTAATCATTAACTTTATATGGAAAGGGAAGAAGCCCCGAATAAGAAAAGCACTACTGAAGAAGAAGAAAGTTGGAGGACTCACACTACCTGACTTCAGAACCTACTATACAGCTACAGTAGTCAAAACAGCCTGGTACTGGTACAACGACAGATACATTGACCAATGGAACACAATTGAGAACCCAGATGTAAATCCATCCACCTCCGGTCACCTGATCTTCGACAAGGGTCCAAAGTCCATCAGATGGGGAAAAGACAGCCTTTTTAACAAATGGTGCTGGCAAAACTGGATATCCATCTGCAAAAAAATGAAACAGGACCCATACCTCACACCGTATACAAAAACTACTTCAAAATGGATCAAAGACCTGAATATAAAGCCTAAAACTGTAAGGTTCATAGAAGAAAAAATAGGACCAACACTTCAGGCCTTAATGCATGGCATTAACAGGATACAAACCATAACCATCAATGCACAAAACCCAATAGATCAGCCAGATAACTGTGATCTAAAAATCAAACACCTATGCTCTTCAAAAGACTTCAACAATAGAGTAAAAAGAGAACCTACAGACTGGGAAAAAATTTTGGGACAGTACACGTAAGACAAAGGTCTAATCTCCATAATCTACAAGAAAATCCAACACCTCTACAACAAAAAGACAAATAATCCAATTAAAAAATAGGCAAAAGAAATGAACAGACACTTCACCAAAGAAGACATTCAAGCAGCCAACAGACACATAAGGAAACGATCCTGATCACTAGCCATTAGAGAAATGCAAATCAAAACCACAATGAGATACCATCTCACCCCAACATTACTGGCACAAATCAAAAAAACTGGAAATAACAAATTTTGGAGAGGCTGCGGGGAGATCGGAACTCTTATGCACCGCTGGTGGAAATCCACCATGATACAACTATTTTGGAAAATGATATGGCGCTTCTTTAGAAAGCTATAAATAGAAATACCATATGATCCAGCAATCCCACTCCTAGGAACACATCCTAGAGAAATAAGAGCCATCACATGAATAGACATATGCACACCCATGTTCACTGCAGCACTGTTCACAATAGCAAAAAGATGGAAACAACCTAGATGCCCATCAACAGAGGAATGGATAAACGGACTATGGTACATACACACAATGGAGTCGTATGCAACGCTAAAGAACAATGATGAATCTGTGAAGCATCTCATGACATGGATGAAACTGGAGAACATTATGATGAGTGAAGTAAGTCAATCACAAAAGGACAAATACTGTATGAGACCTCTACTGTAAAACCACAGGAAAAACAATCTTTGTTGGTTACGAGGGACGGGAGGAGTGGGGGGAATACTAAATAGACAATAGATAAGTGGTAACTCGGTGAAGGGTAAGACAGCACACAACACTGGGGAAACCCAGCAAAACTTGTACAAGGAAAGGTCATGGAAGCTCCATAGACACATCTAAACTCCCTGAGGGACCAAATTGCTAGGCAGAGGTCTGTGGGGACCATGGACTCAGGGAACATCTAGCTCAACTGGCATAACAGTTCATAAAGAAAATGTTCTACATTCTACCTTGGTGAGTAGCATCTGGGGTCTTATAAGCCTGTGAGCAGCCATCAGAGATACTCCACTGGTCTCACCCCTTCGGGAACAAGGGAGAATGAAGAAAACAAGATACAAGGGGAAGACTAGTCCAAAGGACTAATCGACCACAACTACCACGGCCTCCACCAGACTGAGTCCAGTACAACTAGGTGATCCCTGGCTACCACCAGTGACTGTTCTGACTGGGATCACAACACAGGGTCCCAGAGAGAGCCAGAGAAAAATGTAGAACAAAATTCTAATTCACAAAAAAGACCAGACTTACTGGCCTGACAGAGACTGGAGAAACCCGAGAGGTATGGCCTCCGGACACCCTTTTAGTTCAGTGACGAAGTCGCTCCTGAGGTTCACCCTTCAGCCAAAGATTAGACAGCCCCATAAAACAAAACGAGGCTAATGGGGCACACTAGTCCAGGGACAAGGACTACAAGGCAGGAGGGGACAGGAAAGCTGGCAACATGGAACCCAACGTTGAGAAGGGAGAGCGTTGACGTGTCGTGGGTTTGTTAACCATTGTCATAAAACGGTATGTGTAGTAACTGTTTAATGAGAAACTGTTTGCTCTGTAAACCTTCATCTAAAGTACAACAACAAAATAACCCAAAATAAAATATGTTTTCTACCAAAAATTTAAATAAAATCAGGCGTATCTCAGCATGGAGGAGTCCCTAGGTGGCACAAATGGTTAAGTGCTCAGCTACTAACCAAAAGGTTGGTGGTCTGAATCCACTCAAAGGTGCCTCAGAAGAAAACCCTGGCAATCCATTTCCAAAACACTATGAAGTACAGTTCTACCCTGACACACACGGGGTCACCATGGGTCAGAATCAAATTTATGGCAAATTTTGTTATTTTTTTTTTTTTTAAATCTCAGCAAGCTCAGCTCTTTCCAAATGCCTGTTCTTCAGAAAGGAGCCCTGGTGGCGCAGTGGTTAACCGCTCAGCTGCTAAACAAAAGGTTGGTAGTTCAAACCCACCAGCCGCTCTTATAGGGGAAAAGATGTCGCAGTCTGCTTCCATAAAGATTTCAGCCTTGGAAACCCTATGGGGCAGTTCTACTCTGTCCCATAGGGTCAGTACGAGTCGGAATCGACTCAACGTGAATGGGCTTGGTTGTTTGGTTTTGGCTCTTCAGAACAACACTTCTAAGCACACTGGTTAGAGTAGGTCAAGGTGCAGAGTTTTTTTGTGTGCACACAGCACGAAGGACATACGGCTTTGATAGTATGATGGTTAAGATTGTGTGTCAAATTGGCTGGGCCATGATTCTCCGTGTTTTAATGTAATCACTCCCATGATTGAATATACTGTGAGTAGCCAATCAGATGAAAGGGAGCCTCCTTGGGGTGTGGCCCGAATCTGTATATAAGCAGATGTTCTGGCTTTTTGCTCTCTCTGGATCCTGCGGCTGCTTCCTGTCATCTCATCTCCTGTTCTTGGGACTTGAGCTGTCAGCTTATCTGTCGAACCTGGGATTCATTGATCTGCACAGCCTGTGACTGGGAGCCCTGCTCTCCGACCTTCTGAGCTTGGGCTTGCCAGCTTCTGCAGCTGTGTGACTTGGGAGATGCCTCTACCCGGATCCACGGACTTGGGACGTTCTAGCCTCTACAACCATATGAGCTGTTTCCTCGATATAATCTCTCTCTATATATATATTTATACACTTTACTGGTTTTGCTTCTCTAGAGAACCCAGCCTATGACAGATAGTCAGACCTGCAGTCCTGGAATATCTCCTCAGAGTGATTTCAATATGTTTAAATACTAAAATAAGACAACAAAACCTAGTCTATGCAAAACCATGAAAGCTGTGATTTTCAATAGCTCTGGGAGGGTGTGATCATAATTGGGGTTTTGAGAACTGGGTTTTTATTGCTCTATTGTTGTTCATCGCAAACTTTGCTGTCTAATCAGGCTGAAGTCTTCTTCTCAATCTTCTGGAATAACTGATGGTGCAGAGAGAAACCCCCAGTATGCTCCCTCACACTTAACATTAGTTCATACACTTATATTCAGTTCTCCTGTTTCCCTGTTTCTTTCTTTCTTTTTTTAAATAAATATATCTGTATTTTAAATAGCCAGGAGAGAAAAACATCACCTGTACATTGACAGAACTGATGACAGTAATGACATGTACCATGTATTGGTTGGTGACCATGGGACAACACAGTGCGAAATGTTTCCCCTCCCTTTTTAAACCCACTCCTCAACTCTAGGGAGCAGGTACCACTCGTTTCCCATTTTAAAGATGAAAAAACCGAGGCCAAGATCATAGGGACAATGAGTAGAAGAGCTGAGATATAAACCTGACAGGCAGAGGCTTAACAAGTGCATGCATTCCTTATGCTTAGTACAAAGCATAAATATAGTTGTAGACAGATGGGTAATTGTGGCCAGGGGCAACTGTTTCAAACACAAAGTGGGGGGTAGACCTTGCTAGCTGCTTACCCAATCTCCATTTGCCTTCCTTCCTCACCACCAGAATCCCAGCTTTGTTTGGGCAGCAAGGTGCTCGATTAGAATATCCACACTTCCAGGCTCTCCTGTGTCTGGAAGTGGCCCTGTGACACAGTCCTGGCTGATGAGATATAGGCAGACATCCTTAGGAAGAGCATTCTTTCCCGAGTAAAAAGGTGAATCAAGTAAGACAGACTTCATCTTAAAAACAGGTAAAACCTGGAGAGAAAAAACCCCTTTGTCCTCTGCTCTTTCACCTCCTTCCTGTCTAGAAACACACCTTTGATGCCTAGAGGAGTAGGGATCATCACGCAGCCCTGGGAACAAAAGGCATATTCCTGAAGATGGCAGCCAAAAAAGTGAGAAAGAGCTCTGTCTCTGAGAACTCCCTTGGGCAGGTACACCAGTCCTGGAAGGCTAGCTTCCTTCTTGTTTTATTTTTTAAAAATGCCCCCTCTCCCATTTGATTAAGCCAGGGGGCTGCAAATTACGGCTCAGCCCACAGGCCAAACCTGCAGCCTGTTTTGGTAAATACAGTTGTACTAGAACACAGCTACATCCTTCATTTAAGTACTGTCTAAGGCTGTTCTTGTGCTACAACAGTGGAGTTGAGCAGCTGCAACAGAGACTGTCCAGCACACAAAGGCAAAATATTTACTTTTGAGCTCTTTACAAAAACAGTTTGCTGACCCCTGGATTAAGCTGCTGTAGTCAGGTTTCTGTTCCATGCAGCCAAACTCATTCTAACTGAAACACAGTCAGTCATGAAAAAGTCGCAGTAATCAAGGAATAGAAATTCTCGATCCTCCTACTCATTCAATGTTCAATAAATATGGAGATCGAGTCCTGCTATGTGCCAGATCCTTCATGGTGTGCTAGATGTACAGGAGTAAATAGTGTCCCTAACCCCTGAGGAATTTACAATCTTTGTAGATAGTAGCACACTAAAAGAAAAGCTTCAGAAATAATCAATTATAATTGTTAAGTGCTAGGGAAAAACACAGAATGTTATACAAACATATGATCAAGGGGCTTAACCTAATCTGTAAGTCAGAGAAATCAACTCTAAAGAGATGATAGTTTCCTATGTACCTATCCAGTTTCTCTCCACAGAAAAGCTTCTCCTTGGAGATTCAGTTGCTTTTCAAAGTTCCAGTGCAGAACTATTTAATAATAACCAGCTTGAGCACTCTTAAGGGAAACTCAGATTCTGAGAAGGCATCTGTCTAAAAAAATCTCAGTGAATTTAACACTTCCAATATGACTATGAGGTAAGTCCACAGAATGCTGTAGAAAAAATAATACCATTTGAGCATCTATACCCAATGGAGAATTTAATACTCAACGTAGTTTCTGCATTTGTGCCTCCAAGATTAAGCCACCCACGCTATCACCTTTATTGTCGACACCCACCAGCCTTGGAGACTTGCCCCAAAATGAATTCTAGAAAGAACACACACTGTTGTGCTCTAGGAAAGCTAAATAAAAGTAATGTTTTTTTTAAAACACATCAATTTGCTAGACCCATGCAGTATTTATGGTAAACTGCCAACAAATAAAAAATCCATAATTCCAGAATGCAGTCAAATGAGGATGAGAAACGCAAAACCCATAAAATTTTGACATAGGGAATGGAGAGTTAAGAAAGGTGTTTTAGAGAAATTAGTTCAATTCTTAAGTCCTACCAACTCTGAAAACATTGGCATTTAGGAGGGATCCGATTGGATTCTCTAATTGCTTTGGCACCTGTCCCTCATTCTTCTTCGGCTCCTTTGCTAAATACCGTATTAGAGGCAAGGAGGTTCCCAGGGTTCTTGTCATTAGCCTTCCACTCTAGATTTCCAAGCACAGAACTGTCCATTAAACAGGTATCACACTATAGTTCAGCTGGAAGTACAGAATTATGGTTTAAATTCATTAAGCAACTGCTAACAGTCTTTGATTAATCCTCTGAGCAGTAAGAACAGCTATAAGATTTGAGTGCTTACTATGCCCCAGGCTCTGCTATACATGCTCTTAAATTCATTGTTGCATTTAATTCTCCCAGGAACCTTTTTAAAATGGGTACAGTTTTGCCTATTTTACAGATGAGAGGCTCAGAGAGGTCAAGTAGCTTGCATAAGATCACACAGTGAGAAAGAAGCTGAGCTGAGATGTAAACTGAGCTCATGCAATTCCAGAATCTACTCTCTCTACAACTTAGAGATTCTGAAGCTCCCATCTTATAAGTTTCAGGACAAGTCTAGCTCTGCTCTGTGAGGAACTAGCTCCAACTCCAGGAACCTAGAAGTGGCTGAGTAAGGACACAGAGAAAGAGGTAAAAAACCAAATTTTGCCTTCTTTTCTCTCACAGGAAATTTCTGGACTGCCTCCCTTTCCTCTAACAACAACGACAATAACAAAAACTTTGTAATACAGTGTTAGGTGCTTCTGTTCTACTTCCTAGTTCTTTGTGTAGTGCCTGAGGTCTTAAAAGCTTGCAAGTGGCCATTCAAGGTACAACAATTGGTCTCCATTCGCCTGGAGCAATAGAGGAAAAGGGAGAGTCAGGAATGGGAGAAGGAAATGGAGTGTGTGGGCAGTTGCCTCCATGAACAACTGCCACCTTTGCCATGAGATGAGAAGAACTGGATGGTGCCTGGCTACTGTTACCGAACATTTTGATCAAAGATGCTATAGAGGAATCCTTATCAAAAGGGGGGAAATGCAGAACAGAATCATAGACTCCAGAATTTCTGGAGCCATGGAGGCTAGATGAATCCCTGGGACAATTGCCCTGGGAAGGTCTTTAACCTTACACCTTAAACTAAGGATGTCCCCTGGAGTCTTCTTAAGGCCAAGCAATGGTTTAGCTTGGCTGGTGAGGAGTGTCTGCCTCGAGCATTGTGCTCTTATGGGATCTATCTGTGTGAGATCAAGCTGACAACAGCTACCTGGGGGGCTGGATGGGAAGCTTGGGGGACAGTGGGTTAGATAAGAATAGTTGCACAACTGAAGGAGTGTAGTCAATGTCACTGAGCTGTGCATGTGGAGGTTGTTGGATTGGTATGTGCTCCACTGTGTGTGTTCTCAACTACAACAAAAATAAGGTGAATTATAAAGGAAAACAACGGCAACTTTGACGAGAAGCAACAGTATCAGCTAAATTTACTGAGCATTTATTACGTGATAGCACTATTCTAGCCACTTGCCATGACTGACTTGGTGAGAAATCAGAGTAGGGAGGAAAAGCACAGTGATATAAGAAGGAAGAGAGAAGGGATAATCCTACTTCTTTGTATAAAAAGAAGACCCAAGAACTAAAAATAAGAAGGGCTCTGTGTTCCAGAAATCCCCAGAGAGTAAGCCCTGAGGCAAATCCATTATCAGCCGATCAGCACCCACTGCTAATATTCACTCATGGCTTAGCTCACCATCAGTCCCTAAGAGCCTCAATGAGACGTTCCTCCTTGAGGAGACAACATCAAGATGTAAGAGAAAGACAGCTAAATATCTAGTTAACTTGACAAAGCAATCAGTCTTTATCTCTCTCAAAGGAGCACAGAACAGAAACATGGGAACACCTTAGAAAAAGAGCAGACTAAAGCTTCCTAGTCAAGCGATTCCCCAAGTCACCTGTGAGCTTGTTCGCAGTGCACCAATTTACAGTAACATGCATAAGCACATAAACAGCTGGAACATCGCCAAAAGAACTGATAAAGTACCATGGAAACTGAGAACAAAGTGACAAATAAATGAAGATAACCTCATCAGATCACATAGGAGGAAGGGAAGGAACGATGAAGGTAGTATGTCAGGCATCAAAAGGTAGGAACACATTTCGCACCTCAGGAAACAGATGAGGGCATCAAAAGTTGAGTGCAAGACTCCGATGTGCAAGAGGTCACGTACAGCCAAGCCTCAGATGTCATCTGGACTAAGACTGAGCCACCAACTGCAGGGACAATGCCCGGGTTTGAAACTCACCAAACGGTGGTCTCCATTTTTAAAACAGGGAAGAATTAGCTAGGGATATAAGAAAAGATGCAGAGCCAGAATAACAAGCAACAGAGTAGGAAAGGAAGAAAGTAGTGTGCAAGGTGCCTGGAAATACAAAAATTGGCGTGAGAGGCACACGTGCTCGGAGCCTATGGGAAGGCAAAAAAGTCACTGGCCCAGCTCACATCCACAGAGGGATGCACATTTGGACTTCTGGTGCTTTCCAAAAAGTAAACTCCACTGCGTCACAGAAATACAATGACATGACTAAATTTAATCCTTCATAGGAGAACTTTAAACTTTAGATCCATTATTGAACCACACCATCTATATTAAAAAAAAAAAACAAAAAAAAAACAGTATTTTAGATAAACTGTGTGAGTCTCACTACCATACTGCATTACACGGTGCGTCTGTGTGTCGAGAGGGAGAGAGAGCATGAACACTAATTTAATGTAAACATTAAGAATATGCCACAAATTTTGTAAACATGTTTTGGATTTGCTTTATGTGTTAGTATACCCTGAGCCTTGATGTAACAGAAGTGGTACAGATCTCTCCTGGTTTCTGAGTGGCGCTCCTTTCAAAAATCTTTGTGTGTTAATGGGGGAGGAACAACTCCGAACAGGAGGGTGAGAATAGCTGCACAACTCAAAGTATGTAATCAATGCCACTGAATTGTACCGGTTGGAACTGCTGAATTGGTGTATGTTCTGCTGCGTATATTCTCAACAACAAAATAAATATTTTTTAAAATTTGAATGTGTACACCAATGTTCAGTGCAGCACTGTTCACAATAGCTAAAAGGTGGAAACAACCTAAACATCCATCAACAGATGAATGGATAAACAAAATGGGGTACATAACACACAATGGAATATTATTCAGCTATAAGGAGAAACGAAGTTCTGATACATGCTGTGACATGGATGAAGCCTGAAAACATCAGGCTAAGCGAATAAATCAGTCACGAAAGACAAATATTGTATGATCCCACTTATATGGAGGCAAGTGTATAGAAACCCAAGTTTATTAGCAGTTACCAGGGGTGAAAAGGGAGAGTCATTGCTTAGGGGCCGCTAAGTTTCTGTTAATGATGGTGGAATAATTTGGAAAAGGACAGTGGAGATGGTTGTACAACACGATGAATGTAATCAAGGTCACCAAATTACACGTCGAAATTGCTGGATTGGCAAATGTTTTGTTATAGATATTCTACCACCAAAAAAAGTACGTGAAAAAGGGACTTAATATTAGAAAAGTGTAAAGGAGTGTACAGTAAGTCCAGATGGAAGAGAATCTAGAAGGAAAACTAAGTGAAAAAGACCAAGTGGCGAGATGCTGTTAAAATGTTCAAATCCAGGCCACAGAAAGACACCAGAGCCACGCCCACGAAGGCTGCAGGTTGACCGAGTGCAGACCTGGAACTGCAAATGGAAATGTCAAACAGGTAGAAATCATTTTGCTGATGTCAAGGACAGAAAACAACAACTATTGTGTAAGTACAAGGTCGTGGAGCTAAAAGCAAGAATGCAGATACAGTCTGCAAGAGAGACAATAGGTAAGGAAGAGGGGGTGGCTACAATTATGTAAGATAAAAGAAGTTGAACCAGGCAAATACGACTACTTCCAGTAGCCAGGGGTAAGAGATTGCTTAAAAATGTCTGCGTTTTAATGATTTGAAAATTGTTTCCGTTTCTAAATTGCTGTCAGCTGGATGAAGGAGGTAGAAAATTTAAAAGTCAGATACAGCCATGTCACAAGGACTTCAGACTAAATATTCTGAGGTGCTGGAGAGTTGACAATTGCTATTTCAGAGATTGCAAGGGGCAGGAAAACCCCAGAAGACCAGGAAAGGAGGGTAACAGAGAACCCCTCAAAAGCAATGAGCTTAGTAATTAAAACTGATCTTCCTCCCTTCAGCAACTGGGGAGATACTGGGAGGTGACAATCATTTTACCATCACTTTGAGAAGAACAAGTTACCAGGCCATAATCAACATGGTTTTATGGAGGCACGTCGTGCCTGCCGTTCCAACCCAGTGACAAGCCAGGTAGATAAAGGGGAAATAAGAGATGTAATCTTATGGACTTCTGATAGTCTCCTGATTCTGTCCCTTGTGACATTCTCATCAGTGGACTAGGAAGATGCGCGGAAGGCACGCCACACCCAACGGGCAGTTATCACTGTGCGCTGTCAACCGGAGGATGCCTAACAAATGATATTTCACATGTGTCCACCAGTATTATTTAATATCTCTATCAATGGGAACTGAGAGACTTCCTGTGCCCAACAAACCAGCCTGCAATCAAATCCCAGGGTCTCTCTATCTCCGTGCTATATCACCGCTTCTCTTATTACCCAAGATGTAGCCCAGGGTTCCATCTCTCCAGAGGGAAGACACAAATCTGGGATGGTAACTTGAACACAGAGAGATGGTAACTCATTCGGCAGCAGCACCATCCAGACAGATCCCTCCTGGGCACACAGTCACTCAGAGTGGTTTTTTGCTTTCCATTTAATGGCACCTCACAGTGCACACAAAACCTCTAGGAAGAGGACACAGAACAGTCCCAGGAAGCCTCCAACTCAGAGCTTCAGGGATGCTAAGAAACTCTCATCCAAGAATCAGCCCACAGTCTACAACTGCAAAGATCATCTTCAAAAAATTAGCTTTTGGCGCTCCAATTCTGAAAGTCATCTTGTGGCCTGCAATTACAGAAAGAGAAACTGACCACAATCCAAGATTTCCAGGAAACAAATAAATAATCCCCCAAAGGCCCTAAGAAAGTAAACAACGAGATCACGTCATTAGGGAGGAGGAAAAAAAAAAAAGTTATCATAAAACTAAACTTAAGCATATTCATCTAGAGGTGAATTAAAAAAATAAAATGCCACATCAAAAAGTATTTTTCAAAATGTTAAGCCTGAGAATATGACCATACGTAACCCAAGGAAACCAGTCCATTCTGTTTTATTACTGGACTCCCCGCACTTCTGAGTCTCACGCTATAAACATTTACAAATCTCATCTCAGCATCAGGAGTAAACAACATTCATTAAAATCCCCGCCAAAGTGCAACATGTAAGTAAATCAAACCTCCGATGCTCTATTTTGCAAATTTCATGGGCCACTAGGGATAATTAAAAGGGCAATTATATAAAGTTAGTGCAGTTTTGAGAAACGAATGACATTTTCTGCTTTAAAGCACTTGATAATTTGATATTTTGCTATTAGGGCCATCATGTGTACTTTTATAGACAGGCAGCCAAATAAACAATAAATGTTCCTTAACAGCCTCTGATGATTGTTTTTGCCCATTGATATCACTCACCATCCCAATTTACAAATCATACGCTATGAGATTAAGGTAAACATAATGAAAAAGTATTAGAAGTCATTAAGCAAGAGGAGGGAGAAAAAATAAGGCTAAAAGCGTTGATTCTTCTGAGCTTTTTGTAAAAACACCTAGAAAGTCTGGGCTTCTGAGTGCTGATGTAGGACTCGGCTTGTCACTCTGTTTAACCACCGCTCTGAAGCTAGCAAAGTACATTACAGCTCATGAAAAATACAGCGAAGAAACTGCTATGGCAGAAGCATTTAACTTCCTTGTTAGCAGCCTCCCCCAAGTGGCACTTCTTCACGAGCAAGTTGTTTATTACGTTCGGTGCCAGGCAAAACTGATTAAATGGGGCTCTTAAGAATCAAAGTGTTATAAATTCATGGAAATATAGCAAGCAATAAATTCCATGGAATTAAAAGCTTACTAGAGCTATTAGCATTTCAGGTGTTTGAATTGTTAATACTGATGTGCAAAAATGATGTGTCTCTAAGACAAGGCCGATCAAGGCAATACATGTGAGCATCTCTAAAAAAATTTTTTTTATCAAAGTGTCACTGGGACCCGGCAGTTATTACAGACCCAGGATTGGAAGAGGGGAGTGATTGCCTCCAAAATTTTCATTTGTCCTGAAAAGTCAATCTCACCACTGAAGAGACAAGACACCAAATAAAGGTTCGCAGGCAGGAGGAAAACAAGCATAAAAATATTAGGCAAGGGATTTACGCTTTGAATGAATGGAAGTTCCATCTTAACAACCAAGAGAGATGAAAGTTCTATCCTACAACACTGTTAGTAGGGATGGGTCCCCATGTGTTGTAACTAGGCTGATCTTGGTTTTCTTACTGGGCAGATAAGCCCAGATCTGGCCCAAGCAAGTTATCAAGTCCGGGTGAGGGAGCTGGTGACATGGCTGAAAATTCTCCCTGGATTGTCAAGTTTCATCTTTGACTCTTTCTGGGATTTTATGAAGTGTTATTCTAAAGTGACAAGGGGTGAAAAAATCAATTATTATGCCATTAGGCAAGTGATATCCTCCCAAGTGCAAGATAAGAAGTAGTAATTTCACCGCACCCATCTATTTAAAGAACACTCCATTCCAGCAGAAATGCATCTGAGGATCTCTGCTAGGCAAATACAAACGTAGAAGAGAGGGAGAGAAAATAAATTAAGGAGTGTATCTTAAAGACTTGAATTAAAAAAAAAAAAAAAATGTGTGGGGATCATTTCACTTTTGGTAAAAGAAACAATCACTGCCCACAAATACAGTATGATCACTTGAAAACACAAGTTAAGAAAGAAACATACTCTAGACTTGGAATTATGAAAATTCAGGGAGAAAAAGCAATTCAAAGATGTCAATATCTAGACAGATAACAAAAACACCTACTCATTCATCCCAGAGTTGGCCAAAAGGTACTATTTTTTTCATGTATCAAGAAAGCTTAATTCCTTTGATAAAAGAACCACATGCGTAATAGAATCTACTGATGGATCACTGGTACATATGATTATCTCTGGGGCTATATTCCACATGTGGATATAACATTTGTACTCACTGAAGCTGTCTGCTGCTTCCCCACAGAGAGACAGAACCTGCTCATGTACCAAAAAACAGAAAGGAGACAAAGAAGAAAAACCTTACAGAGAAATACTCTTATCCATTAATGTGCTTTCACCGGGCGTAAGTCCAAAGCCACACACTGTTACAGCGGCAACATTGTTTGAATTGTTAAAACTGCTGTGCAAAACGGTTCTATCTCTAAGACCAGACCTACTATGTGTACAATGTTGGCAGAGGGGATAAATAAATACAAGACATTGTTCTTGTACTCAAGAAAGCTTTGAATCTCACTGGGGAAATAATTATAAAGCACCTATCATAAATTCTAAATCAGGAATCAAAAGAGTCTTAAAAGACAGCCTCTCTACCCATTAGGATTTTAGAGTTAACTTTAAGATAAGGCATATACCCAAAAAGCAACTACTGAACAAGGCAGTATTATTATAGCTATCAACATTCTATACACATAGAATAAAGAGTGTCTTCTTTTTCTTTTTTGGTGCATTAGAGCCACCAATTGTAGGAGAATGAAGAGTAAAACCTTGATAAATAGAACACTGGAGAAAATTTACTTAACAATGAAAAATAATATGTATAATTTGCTCTTGGCAGAGTCCTCTGGATCATGAGTAGATCAACTGTAATGTCCTCATGAGGCTCTGTGCTGGACTGCATCAAACGGTGAACAAAACCAGTCGGTTCCTTGCTCCACAGGTCTTACAATATAATAGAGTTGGGACAAGTAGCAGAGGGTGGCCTCAGTAACAATGGAAGAGACCTAGAAGTGTCCATGCCTGTCCTGTGTCCCATACTCAGCCTCCACCACCTTTCTCTGATCTTCTCGTATAGGTCATTAGGCCCTTGCCCGCCTTCAAAACTAGGAATTCCTCTCTCCATCCTTTACTCTCACTGACTGACAACAGTGTAATGCCACTGAGCTGCAGTCAAGTGTTAAGCCAAAGAAAAGACATTTATATTGTCAGCTTCTGATACCTAACTGGGATGAAGGGCTCTGTCCCTTATTAAACGGTCACCTCCACCGACCAGATCAGAAGTTCGACTTGACTTGGTTCATTTTTTGACTGGGGTTTGGAATCAGTGGAGCTCACTGAAGTCTTCTCAATGTTCCTGCTGATACCCTTTCAAGCTGAACACATTTTCCAAACTGCTAGGGAAAAGCGCGGTTATATTTTATTCCTGGATCTGGAGACAAGTGCACCGTGACCATGGTCTTCCTTGGGTTTGGTAGATGCAATGCCTGGCAAGGGGAAATGGCTCCGTAACTCTCCCAGTTGCGTGCCCTCACTTCACAGCAAATACAAATTAGTACTCAGAGGTCTCGTCCACGGGTGCTGATCTGCCTCCTCTTTGGTGCTCTAACCTCTCTGTTCTACAAGAAGTAGAGCTCATCGTTTGATTCAGGTTTGTGTAGGGGGTGAAAAAAGGGGCCTCTTAGGCCCAAGACTGTGTTCAAGCTCAGTTTACAAGAACTGCACGCAACAAGGTGTTGGGATGGGTGGGACATGTCCAACTGCAATCAAATCATAATTTGCTTTCCACTTGCCACTGTCCCTCCTTCACATGTCTGGCTTATGTGAAACCGTGTCACCTGACCCTTGTAATAAAAATTGACTCCAACCTCTAACACATCCCCAGGCTCTCGCTTCTTTCCTCCTTACTACTTTAGCCATAAATCAAGCTGCTTTCCTCCCTCTCCCATCCCCCTTGTCTTTGTCAGGTTCAAGACTCCTATACTGTGTTTTCCAGCACAAAAGTTGGCTGATGTGTTCATACTGTACCCACCCCCTTTAGCCTTCTGTGAATGCAGCCCTAGGCTGTCTCCATTATTTCAGTACCTGGGAACAAAGTTTGTCCTTGGAACACAATCCTTTTGCTAATGGGGGACTACTGCTTGATAAGAGGGCACTAATTGTGCAGCCCAGACAATGAGAAAGAAAGGAACTGGGGAAGACAGAGAAGTAAATAACAATACAAAGCAATACATGACTAAGTACCAAATGAGTGGCAAAGAAATAAAATGCTCTAAGGCTCTGAGGACTGAATGATTACCTTGGACCAGGGTGATCCATGGGTGGTGGCTACCAGACTAGAAGAGGACAGTTCAAGGGCCCTCTGGAAGCCAGATAAACAGAACTTGATGAAAATTAAGTATCTGCTCATGCTTGTTTCATCCTGAAAGTCTTCATGTCTGCCTGAAGAAGGACTACTTCTCACAGAAGGTTTAATTCCAGTGTCTCCCTCTCACAGACCCTCTACTAGTATTCCCACATACAGATGATTCCTCCCAAAATTCCTTTCAGTCTAATACTTCACATCAAAAAGGACTTACATATGAGCAGCCCTGCCTTCCCTACCACACGGTGAGCTCCCTGGTCTATTCCTTTTAACTGAATTTCAAATAGGAAACAGAAGATGGAGCTCGGTCAACATCCACACTCAAGGTCTGCTGCCCGAATGAACTCAGATTGAAAAAGGTCCCTGGGGAAGCAAGTGACCCAAGGCAAGCCCTTCAGAGCAAATGCTTTGGGGCCTGGAAAAGAAGGTGATCTTCTCTGCTGCCCTTGGAGCTTCGAGATGGTGAGAATAGAGACGCTGCACTACTTGCCACCAGGAAGGGAGTTCCGTTAGAAATGGGGACAACACAGAAGAAAGAAGAGGGGAGAAATGTAGAGATGGGGCATTAGGGCTTAAATAGAGGCCAGCCAGACCTACACCGGACCTATTCAGTTATGTAATCAGCGACAGTCTCCTGTGCTTACGTCATTTTGGGCTGAGTCTTCTATGACATGCAATGGATACGCTGATAGTGGAAGACAAGAAAATAAATTCGCGTTACGTAGGAGACGAGTCGGAAGTAAAGATCTGGTAGATCTGAACTGAATCAACTGTTTCTTGTCACTGAGTTCTGAAATCAGTCATCAATCCCACCTGATTTTCACATTTACTAAAAGCAAAGAAAGGATTAAAAGCGAGATCATCAAAATCCAGTTTGATGTCTTTTAACTGGCCTTGCTACCCTTTAGGTAATAACACCACTTTCTTTTTGAGATTTTAGAATATGTTCAAATCAGTATTATTTTCATATATGTATGTGTATATATATATATACACACACATATATATATACACACACACACATATATACATACACACACACGAAATCAAACAGCATAAAGAGAGTAAATGGTGAAAAAAGTTTCCACTCCCCCAAACCACCAGCCTGCCTTCCCGAAGACAACCACTGTCACCAAGTTTCTCATTTGTCTTTTCCAAAAAATTGTGCACACATACAATAACTCCCTGGGTGGTGCAAACAGTTAATGTGTTGGTCTGCATATGGGAAGGATGGAGGTTCGAGACCAACCATAGGCGTCTTAGAAGAAAGCCCTGGTGATCTACTTGCAAAGCATAAGCCACTGAAAACCCTAACGCTCATGGGGTCACCATGAGTTGGAGTGGACTTGATGGCAATAGGCCTAGAAAATTATATGTGTGTATGTAGGTGTATTTCTTTTATCCCCCTCTACTCAAACAGTCGTATATTTTATCCATTCGGTCATTTAACAATATATATTGGAGATATTTCCACATCAGCACATATGTGTCTATGAACTTTTATAACAGCTGCACAGCACACCTCCAGGATGGATGGTAATTTAGTCATTCCCTCTTGACAGACATTTAGGGAATTTCTTTGCTTTTGCTCCCACAAACAAGGCTGGAAGTTCTATCACTGTATGTAGGCTTTTATCAACTAGGTGAGTATAAATCCCTAGAAGCAACAGTCAGTTTTTACTACTGCATTAGTGAACAGAGGCAGCAACCCTGCCAATTAAAAGGATACCTCTACTTCTTTCTTTGGTACCCTAAACCTGGGTTTCCCATTCACTGGCATCTTTCTGATAGGATCAGACGATCGGAAGTCCTCAGTGGACATTGAAAACAAAACAAAGAGAGGTACAATTCTAGAATATCAGCTGATATCCAGTACAGCAGAACCTAAGTGACCTGGTACAATATCCACCTCTCTCCCTTTTCTTTTTTTTTTTTTTTTGAATACATTTTACAGATCAGTAGAAAATCATTTGAAACCATACCTGATAGAATGACTGCAGCTTCTGGGTATGTCCCAGTGTGTACGAATTCCACCTGGCAGAGTAATCACATGCCCCGTATCCCTGGAGGTGGGAAGAATATTCCCCATCCTCTCCTGCTTATCCTTTCCTCATTTTCCCCTGTCCTTTCCCACCTCTACTATATATCCTGGAGCATTCTTTCAGCCTGTTTTCCTCCAGTCTAATTATTCTTTAATTTTAAATAATATAATAACTTCAACATTTTCATTTATAGTTAAATCTCACTAATTTGCACAAATGATGGGTACATGTGGCACAAATTAACAAGCTTGAGAAATCAGCAAACACAAAAAAGCAAACGGTTTTAAAAAAAATTCAAATCGCTACATTACCAAATACACATTTATTCTTCTAAGCAAATTCCACAGATGCTTTCGAATACTCTCTCTTTTCTAAGGCACAGTGTTACTCTCTAGCCATGGTACTCTCTGAACAAAATGTCAAGATGCATGGTAAGACTTAAGTCTTTCTGAGTAACTATAAATTTCAGAAGGTAGCCTCTGAGCTCAGTTTTGCTACTATAATATAGGAATGTCTGGGCTCTCTGGTTACACAGGAGAAACATGAAAGAGGGTTCATCCTGAAAAATCTGAGATGTGTCCAGCCCAATCTCATTATCTTCCCACTCTACAGCAGGGCTACCTCAACATTCCACTAGACTCAGTCAATGGAACTTCCCTCCATGGATGGTCACATCAGAAATCCAGGTATCATCTTTAATAGCTCCCTCTCTCACACATCCCTTACTCAATCCATCCATGATTGCTGTCTACTTTTAACTCCTAAATATTTCTTAAATCCTCCTCCTTGCTTGCCTGTCCACCATCAACATCATAGTTCAAGCTGCAGCCATCTCTAGCTTGCTCTATAACAGCCTTTTGCCACTTTCCTCTGCCCTACCGGAATATCTCTACTTCCTCCTCGCACACTTTGCACTAGTTGTTCCTTCTGCATGGAATGCACTTGCATGCGTGGCTTCCTTCTTTTCATTTCCGCTGACATGTCACTCACAGGGGCACTTTCCTTGCAAATCCAACAGTCAAAAGTGGCCTCTCACCTCATATGTCACTCACTCTCTGTTGTTGTTAGGTGTCATCAAGTCAATTTAGACTTCTAGTGACCCCATGTGACAGAACAGAACTACCCCATAGGGTTTTTTAGACTGTGATCTTTAGAGGAGCAGATGGCCAGATCTTTCTCCCACGGAACGGCTAGGTGGGTTCAAACCGCCAACCTTTCAATTAGCAGTCCAGCGCTTAACCACTGTGCTACTAAGGCACCTAGTCACTCCCCACTATAGCACTATTTTAGTTCACTGCCTAGCAAATTATACCTGACAATGTTCTAGTTTATTTGCTTATTATCTTCATCTGTAAGCTCCTGAGTGAGAATTTATTCTGTCCTGTACAGGGCTCTATTCTCAGTGCCTCCCATTGTGTCTGGTACATAGCAAGTCCCAAAGCTGGTTGCCAATAATGCCTCCCACTCTTGCATGACGTGCTGTTCCTCCCATCAAGAGGTGGCGTCTATGACCCCTCCCCTTGAATACGGGCTGGCCATGACACTTGCTTTGACAAATGCAAAGCAGTGGGCATGAGGGCTATTAGAGTTCTGGGGCTAGGCCTTAAAGGGGCCTGACAGCTTCTTCTTTCACCCTGAGTCCATCATGATGGAGATGCTGATGGAGAACCAAGGTGCCCCAGTCAATGCCTAGCACCAACTGCCAAATGTATAAATGAAGTCATTTTGGATGTTCCAGCCACAGCTAAGCAACACCACGTAGAGCAGAGAAAACTCGTCACCTGCTAAGCCCTGCTCAAACAGCAGAACCATGGGTCAATGGTGGTTGTTTTAAGCCCATAAGTTTCAGGGTCATTTGTTAGCAACAATAAAGAAGTGAAACAGAGATGCTCTGTTGAGAGGTGTTGAGAATGAAAGATTGGCCTCCTTACCAATTTTTCTGTACCCACTGCCCCCTGACACCACCATTCTTAACACTTCACAGAGTAACTACTTAAAATGCAAATCTCTTCATATGCTCCTCACCCCAACCACACTGCATGCATCCCCCCCCCACCAAAAAAATACTCTGTTGGAGATGTAGACCCAAATCCACATGCGTTCTGGCCTCAACCTGTATCCTTGGTCTCATCATGCGCTACACTCACCCTGGCAAGTTCCAGGATGGCCTGCTTTTAGCTCCTTCAATATATGATGGTCCACCCCAACATAGGACAAGTGCTGCTCTTTTTCTTTAGTTCCTGTTTAACCTCCACCCTTCTCTTTTTCTCCAGATCTCATTTTAATAATCATTTTCCCCTGAAAGCCTCTGGGTAAATCCCCCAACTGTAAGCTCTCAAAGTACCATGTACCCTCATTACTTAGCCCTCATTGAAACCCCCAAAAAAAACCCAGTGTCATTGAGTCGATTCCAACTCATAGCAACTCTACAGGACAGAGTATAACTGCATCATAGGGTTTCTAAGAAGCGGCCAGTGAATTCTAACTGCCGACCTTTTTGGTTAGCAGCTGAGCTTTTAACCACTGTACCACTAGTGCTTCTTAGCCCTCATTAGATCAATCTTTATCAGCCCCCACTTAGTATGAGAGCTCCATGAGACCTAGGTTATGTTATCTTCTGCTCACTACTGTAAATTCAGCAACAGATGCAGTGGATGGCACATAGAAGTTCAAATACTTGTTGAAGAGAGAATACAAGAATAATGTGGTTACCTGAATTCCCTAGGTCAAATCCTGGCCACACCACATGCTAATGATGTGGACATGCTGGATATGCTGAATGAATGGACATGCTGAATAAATGGCTGACCTCCTTTCTGTACTTGTGTCTTCCTTTGCCTGGGGGCAATAGTAGCACGTACTTAACAACCAGGCTTTTCTGAAGTTTAAATTATAAATAAGCACACTTTGCCAAATGCTTGACAAATAACAAACATTCAACAGTTACCTATTATCATCAACATTTACTATTATTCCTATATCTCACAGTAAGAAAAGTCCTAGATAAATTGCAAAGAAATAGGAGGTTTTCTCTCCGATGTTCCCCACCTTCTCCCACTTCATGAGTACACAGGAGCCTGGTATAATGAGCAAAGATGGTTCATGGCATCTAACCGCCAAGCTTGTCTCCCAGAAAAATTACCTAGACTACCTCCATCATGGCCTGTAAAAGAGCTAATCTCAAGAAAGCAATCCTAACAAATACAATAACAATTGAATACCCAGGCCTTCCTCCTCTCTAAAAGCTCTTGGTGGCATTTGCATTTTAAATGAGGGTCTTTGTTACTCTTCATAGAAATATGAATTGGTACCACACTTCTAGAAAGTAGCTATGGGATACATAGCAAAATTTCAAATGTGTATACATTTTGACCCAGCATTTTCAATTCCGGTAATTGTCCCTAAGTAAGGGCTTCTCAACTGGGGCAATTCTGACCCCTCCAAGGGACCTCTGGCAATGTCTGGGGACATTTTTGATTGTCACACATGGGAATGGGGGAAAAAGGATGGATGTCACTGACATCTAGTGCATAAGGCCAGGGATGCTTCAAACATCCTGCAACGCAAGGACAGCCACCCACTTGAACAAAGAATTATCAGGCCCAAAATGTCAACAGTGCCAAGGATGAGAAACCCTGCCCCCCAAGGAGATAATCCCACAGGCTTGCAAAGATGACAATATGAGCTTATATAGCCAACAAAGTAAGACTGGCTAAATACACATAGCTATAAAGTAATAATAATGTTACTATATATCGACTGCTACAGACAGATATTGGCAACGCATTTTTAAAGTTTAAAAAAGTGGGACAAATGTTGCAAGATTCTATTCCTAAAAAACTGAGATGTGTCTGTCCAACAGAAATACAATGTAAGCCACAAATGTAATTTAAAAATCTTCTAGTAGATACATTTTAATAAGTAAAAAGAAACAGGTGAAATTAATTTTAACAGTATATTTTGTTTAATCTAATATATTCCAAAATATTAATCATTTCAACCAGTAATCAACATGTGAAGTTATTACTCAGATATTTTAATCTCTCTCTATTTTCTTTTCAAAATCTGGTGTGGATTTAACACTGACAACACATGTCAATTCAGACCAGCCACACTTCAAGCGCCCACGTGTGGCGAGTGGCTGCCATGTTGGACAGCAGGTCTATTCAATAACAGGCAGAGAAAGATGTTTAGAAGAATGTGTCCAAAAAGGACCAAGTTGCAATCTTGTACGGTGAATTTGCAGTAATGTTTACTTCCTCACTTTTATTTGTATTACTGTTTGTTTTTTACAATGAGCATTATCACATATAAGTGAAGAAAAATCATACTCATTGCATTTTGAAAGAACAAAGAAATAAAATGACTATATGAACATGAATAAATGAAGGAACCCTCCTGATCACATCCCAGATCCTTGCCAGAAAAGAGATTTTGGAGATTTCAGAGAAAGGGCTTGCATGCGTGCACACAGGCACACTCAAACACACTCCTTCCAAACAATAGTGGGGTCAAGGTCATTACTGTGAGGTATACCCGGAACAGCCAACTTCCTGCTACCTCAAAACAGATTTAAGCAATGAGAAAGAAAATTCTGCATTTTCTCACAGGTAGACAAGGATTCCACTCCATGTCCTGTGAAACACTCTCACGCTCTCTTATACTTTCTTTCTGGCTGTGGACACAGTATACACCAGAGCGGTTTCTACTAGGGTTCTGCAATAGGAAGTGTTTGGGTCACTAGTGTAATGCTCTTTTAATTCAGTCTCTGTCTATAAATTCTACAATAAGATCACTTTTGAGCCAGTGAATCTTGTGAACATTATTTCAGTAACATGATCTAGGTTTTAAAAAACTTGTGAGCCACCAGAGCTCTCCATCTGAACTCAGGTGCATCTGGAAGTCAGTGGTCCAGCCTTTCATAATTGCAGGCCTTCCCCAATCTAAGCCACAATGTAAAGAAGAGGCTGATTCAAATTCATAAAATGAGCTAGACACTCCCCGTGGGTGACCCCATCCCTTACACTCTGATGCCAGTAGAGAGATGAGCAGGAGATGAAGACAATTTAAAAATACAATCCCATCCTTCAAAAATCAGAAGCCATGTCTTTCCACCTGGAAAAGTTTAGTTTGTTTGTTTTTGTTTTGCTTTCTATTTGGAGCCAGAGGAACAAATCAGGATACTTGTTTTGTTTTTACTTCCACTAAGATCTTCTTAATGAAAAAAACATTTAAAAACTATTTTTGACTTCCGGACAACATGGAGCTATAGACAGAAGCACCAAGCCATCCCTCCACAGTAAAGACCCGAAAAACTAAGTCAAACACAGACAAACGTCAATCTTGGAACCCCAAGCATCATATGAAGAGATAAAAAGTTTAGCCAAGCACCAAATGGAATAAGAAACTGACATAGAACAGAGAATGAGAAGAGTTACGAGCAGAAGTCCCATATCGGCTAATGCAGCATGGATTCACTGTCTAGGACTCCTCCTGGAGATCGGAGAACAGGAAATACAGGAAAGCAGCTTCACGGACATCCCAGCAGGAGACAGAACAGCCAGTAATCAGCAAAATACAGTTTCCAATCCCCCACCCTTCACCCCCACAAAGCCTCTTCTGCTTCCTGCAGTCATAGTTTCTTAGCAGGGAGGCACCGGCTTCAGCCCTGTGCCCCTTGGATTCCACCCACCCATAGAGGCCAGCTCCCTGAGTGCCATTTGTTTGCTGCTAGTGGTGCTTTTTTCCACTTCTTTTGGTTTCTACCATACCTCTCATCACCTCCCCCTCCTTTCTCTGAAATACCTGGCTCCGTGTGCCATCTTTGCTTCTCCATGAAAGGTTGTGAAACACCACTAGACTGTGGAACTGCTTCCCGGCCTGAAGCACCACACTGGTGGGTTCCCCAGGGCTTTTGTTTGTTTTGATTTGTTCTGTTTTGCTTCTCTCTTTTCTCGGCTTGGGAGCCCCTTCTAGCCAGGCTGTACTGCATGGCTTGGGAGCTACTTCCCAGTCTGTGCAGCTGCGCAGTGGGATACCTGAGAATTTTTTCATTTCTTTGTTTTTGTTTTCTTTCTTTTCTTTCTTCTTGTATTTTTTCATTTCTCTGTTTCTAATCTCTCTATACTTACCTTCATTTCCTGTCACTGTGTGACACCTCTACCCTTTCTAACCAGAATGCACTTCGCAGCCTAGAAGCCACTTCCCCAGTCTTAGAAGCCGCGCTGGCGGGATCCCTGGTGGCTTTTCTTTTTTTTCCAGATATTTTTTTTCTTTTACCTTTTTTCTTTTCTCCCCCTTTTTGTTTTTGTCCACTTCTCTGCTTCTCATCTCCCCACTCCAACGGTAAACTACCTTAGCACTTTTTTCTTGTTGTTCTTTGTTTTTGGCTCCTATTTCTCTCTCCTCTCTCTACTCTTTCCCATACTCATCTTAGCTCTACACATCACAACCTACCCCCACCCCCGCCTACCTGTACCGTGTGTTGAACATCACATCCCGGAGAAGCACAAGCGTGGCCTAGTGGAACCTGCCCTGGACTGATTCCTGGCCAGACCTGTCCGCCCTAATATGTGCCACAAACAACCCATCCCAGCCACTCCCCTTCAGCTGGACCTGCCCTGCTGCACCACAGCTGAGAGACTGGCCCTGGCCATTGGACGAGGACATGAAACGTATCCTGACCACAGACGAGCGTACAACAAAGAACGCACAGCCTGCCGGCTCAGATATAGCCAAGTAAAACAAAAAAGCAGGATGAAACAAACAAATCTACATCAATAAATGAGAAAAATAACTACTGAATGTCCCAAAGACAGTAGACAATATCAAAACGTATTCCAAAAACAGTACAGGATGGTTCCAGTAGGTGTCCAAAATAAAACAGTAGATAACTTTCCAGTAGAAGAAAAGGCACTAGAACTACCTGATAGGGAATTAAAATCTCTAATATTCAGAGCAATCCAAGAGTTGAAGCAAAAAGCAGACAAAAAGAGGAAAAAATAGACAAACTGATGGAAAGACAGACAAATTCATGGAAAATACAGATAAAAAATGGAAGGATTCAGGAAAATAATAGAAGAACAAAATGTCAAAATAAATTCACAACACAAAATCACACAAAAACAACAATTAGAAATCCAAAAGATAAACAACAAGATTTCAGAAACGGACAGTGTCACAGAAGGGCTGAGAAGCAGGTATAAAACGATGAAAGACAGGAACAGGGAAACTGAAGACAAACACTTGGCTACAACTCTGTTTGAGGAAAAATTAGAAAAAAAAAAAAAAAGAAAAATGAAGAAACCCCGAGAATTACGTGGGATACAATCAGAAACAAAAATGTGTGAGTGACTGGAGTTCCAGAACAGGGGGAGAAAACAGAAAACACAGACATGATCAGTGAAGAACTTCTGACAGAAAACTTCCCAAATACCATGAAAGATGAAAAGCTGACCATCTGAGAAGCACCACGAACCTCACTTACGAGACACCCCAAAAGAAAATCACCGAGGCATATTATAATCACACTTGCTAAAACCAAAGACAAAGAAAGAATCCTGACAGCAGCTCAAGAAAAACTAAAAGTCTCATGCAGAGGAGAAACAATAAGAGTAAGCTCGGATGGTTGGGCAGAAACCATGCAGGCAAGAAGACAATGGGATGACATATATAAAACCTTGAAAGAAAAAAACGGGCAGCCAAGAATAATATACCCTGCAAAATTCTCATTCAAGTATGATGGTGAAATTTAGACATTTCCAGCTAAACAGAAATTAAGAGACTATGTAAAAACCAAACCAAACTTACAAAAATTATTAAAAGGAGTCTTTTGGTTTGAGAACAAACATCAGACCACAGAGTGAATCTAGAACACAAGATCGTACCAGCCAGGTACCAACCAAGAAAATGAACTCTAAAAGAGATCCAAAACCAAAAGAATTACAACAGGGAACCAGAGACGTTAATTTGTAAATGACAACACCACCACAACAATAAAAGAGGGAATAAACAGCGTAAGTTACAGAACCTTCTAATGGAGAGGAAAGCAAGGCAACACCAAGTAATACTAGACTGGTTTAAACCTAGGAACATTAGGGTAAATTTCAAGATAACCACAAAGAAAGTTAACAAATCTACTCATTAAAATAAAAAAGAAAAACATAAAGTCTCAGTTAAAGTCTACAAAAACAAAAGAAACAAACAAAAAATCCACAAACAGAAGGAATTCAGCACAAGAGACTAAAAGGAACAAAGAAAATGTCAGCACCACAAAAAAAAGAGCTACAAAATGACAGCAATAAACTCACACCTATCAATAATTACACTGAATATGAATGGGCTAAATGCACCTATAAAGAGACAGACAGTGACACAATGGATACAAAACAGGATTCATCAATATGCTGTCTACAAGAGGCACATCTTAGAAACAGAGACGTAAATTTATTAAAAATCAAAGATGGAAAAAAATATATAAAGCAAACCCAGCTACCAAAAAAGAGCAGGAGGGGCAATACTAATCTCAGACAAAAAATACTTTCAAACAAAATAAACCATAAAAGACCGAGAAGGGCACTATGTCATGATTAAAGGCACGATCCAGCTTGAAGACATAACCACAACAAATGTCTACGCACCCAATGACAGGGCTCCAAAATACATAAAACAAACTCTAACAACACTGAAAAGAGAAACTGACAGTTCCACAATAATAGCAGGAGACTTCACCACACCACTCTCAGAAAAGGACAGAACATCTAGAAAGAAACTCAACAACGATACAGAAGACCTAAAGGGCACAATCAGCCAACTTGACCTCATAGACATATATAGAAGACTCCACACAACAGCTGCTAAGTACACATTCTTTTCCAATGCACATGAAAGGTGCTCCAGAATAGACCACATCTTAGGTCACAGAGCAACCCTCAGCAAAATCCGAAACACTGAGATAATGCAAAGTAGCTTCTCTGCCCACAACATCATCAAGGTAGAACCTAACAACAGGAAGAGCAAGGAAAAAAAAACCAATTACATGGAAACTGAATAACACCTTGCTTACAAACCACTGGGTAAAAAAAGAAATCAGATATGGAATCAAAAAATTTCCAGAATTAAACAAGAATGAAAACACATCATACCAAAAGCTTTGGTACACAGCAAAGGCAGTCCTCAGAGGACAATTCATAGCAATAGATCAAAAAACAAGAAAGGGACAAAATCAAAATATTAACTACACAACTTGAACAAAAAGAAAGAGAACCACAACAACAACAACAACAAAAAAGCCCACAGCCACCAGAAGAAAGGAAATAGTAAAGATCAGAGCAGAAATAAATGAAATAGAGAATAGAAAAACAATAGAAAGAATCAACAAAACCAAAAGTTGGTTCTTGAAAGGATCAACAAAATTGACAAACCACTGGCCAAATTGACAAAAGACAAAAAAGAGAGGATGGAGATAACCCAAATAAGAAATGAAATGGGGGACATTACAACAAACCTAACCAACTGAAATAAAAAGGATCATAACAGAGTATTCTGAAAAACTATACTCCAACAAATTTGAAAACCTACAAGAAATGGATAAATTTCTAGAAAGAACACTACCCACCCAAACTACCACAAAGTGATGTTGAAAATCTGAACAGAACCACAAAAAGAGAGAAGATTGAAACCGTAATAAAAAAAAAAACTCCCAACAAAAAAAAAAAGCCCTGGCCCAGATGGATTCACTGGAGAATTCTACAAAACATTAAAAGAAGAGCTTACACCAGTACTACTCAAACTATTTCAGAACACAGAAAAGGAAGCGACACTTCCAAATTCATTCTATGAAGCCAGCATAACCCTGATACCAAAATCAGGCAAAGACAATACAAAAAAAGAAAATTACAGACCAATACCTCTCATGACTATAGATGCAAAAATTCTCAACAAAATTCTACCCAATAAAATTCAGCATTATATAAAAAAAAAAAAAATACCATGACCAAGCAGGATTCATACGAAGTATGCAAGGACAGTTCAACATCAGAAAAATCAATCAACATAATCCACCACATAAATAAAAGGAAAGAAAAGAACCACATGTCATCTCAATCGATGGCAGAAAAGGCATTCAACAAAATCCAACACACATTCTGGATAAAAACTCTGAATAAAATAGGTATAGAAAAGAAATTACTGAACATAATAAAGGGCATCTATGCAAAATCAATGGCCAACATCATTCTTAACGGAGGGAGGCTGAAAACATTCACCTTGAGAAAAGGAACAAGACAAGGATGTCCTTTATCACCACTCCTATTTAACATTGTGCTGGAAGTCCTAGCTACAGCAATAAGGCAAGAAAAGGAAATAAAGGGCATACAAATTTGCAACGAAGAAGTTAAACTGTCCCTATTTGCGGATGATATGATACTATACATAGAAATCCAAAAGACTTCACGAGAAAAGAAATGGAGCTAATAGAAACATTCAGCAGAGTAGCAGGATATAGGATAAACATACAAAACTCAGTTGCATTCCTATACACCAATAAAGAGAAAAATGAAAAAGGAAATCAGGAAAACAATATCATTTATAATAGCCCCTAAAAAAAGAAAATACTTAGGAATAAATCTAACCAGGCATCTAAAAGACCTATACAAAGAAAACTACAAAACACTAAGGCAAGAAACCAAAAGAGATCTACATGTAAAAACATACCATGTTCAGGGATAGGGAGACTCAACATTGTGAAAATGACAATTCTACCCAAAGCAGTTCACAAATACAATGCAATCTCCATCAAAACACCAACAACATTCTTTAAAGAGATGGAAAAAATAATCATTAACTTCATACGGAAAGGGAAGAAGCCTTGGCTAGGTAAAGTACTATTGAAGAAGAATAAAGTAGGAGGACTTGCACTCCCTGACCTCAAAAACTACTATACAGCTACCGTAGTCAAAACAACTGGTACCGGTACAAGGACAGATACACTGACCAATGGAACAGAATTGAGAACCCAGATGTAAATCCATCCAACTACTGTAACCTGATCTTCGACAAGGGCCGAAAGTCCATCAAATGGGGAACAGTCTTTTTAACAAATGATGACGGCAAAACTGGATGTCTATCTGCAAAAAAAATGAAACAGGACCCACACCTCAAACCATATACAAAAACTAATTCAAAAAGGATCAAAAACCTAAATAGAAAGCCAAAAACTATACAGTTCATAGAAGAAAAAATAGGACCAATGCTACAGGTCCTAATATATGGAATTAACAGGATACAAACGATAACCAACAACACACAAACTCCAGAAGATAAGCTAGATAACCAGGATCTTCTAAAAATTAAACACTTCTGCTCGTCAAAAGACTTCACCAAAAGGGTAAAAAGAGAACCTACAGACTGGGAAAAAAATTTTGGACATTACAAATCAGACAAAGGTCTAATTTCTAAAATCTACAAGAAAATCCAACACCTCTACAACAAAAAGACAAATAATCCAATTAAAAAATGGGCAAAGGAAATGAAGAGACACTTTACCAAAGAAGGCATTCAAGCAGCCAGCAGCCACATGAGGAAATGCTTGAGATCACTAGCCATTAGAGGAATGCAAATCAAAACCGCAATGAGATACCATCTCACGCTAGCATTACTGGCACAAATCAAAAAAACTGGAAATAACAAATGCTGGAGAGGCGGCAGGGAGACCAGAAGTCTTATGCACTGCTGGTGGGAACGCAAAATGATACAACCATTTTGGAAAATGATATGGCGCTTCCTTATAAAGCTATGAATAGAAATACCATATGATGCAGCAATCCCACTCCTAGGAATATAACCTAGAGAAATAAGAGCTGCCACATGAATAGACATATGCACACTCATGTTCACTGCAGCATTGTTCACAATAGCAAAAAGATGGAAACAACCTAGATGCCCATGAACAGATGAACAGATAAAACTATGGTACATACACAAAATAGAGTATTACTCAACGATACAGCACAAAGATGAATCTGTGAAGCATCTTATAACATGGATGAAACTGGAGGGTATTATGCTGAGTGAAATAAGTCAATCACAAAAGGTCAAATATTATATGAGACCTCTACTGTAAACTCATGAAAAGGTTTACACACAAAAAGAAACAATCTTTGACAGTTACAAGGGAGGGAAGGTGCAGTGGTGGGGAACTAAATAGACAATTGATAAGTGGTAACTCTGGTGCACAATAAGACAGTAGACAATAACAGGGAAGACAGCATAACTTGTACAAGGAAAGGTCATGGAAGCTCCAGACACATCCAAACTCCCTGAGGGACTGAACTGTTGGGCTGAGGGCTTTGGGGACAATGGTCTCAGCGAACATCTAGCTCAATTGGCATAACACAGTTTATAAAGAAAATGTTCTACATTCTACCTCGGTGAGTAGCATCTGGGGTCTTAAAAGCCTGTGAGCAGCCATCCAAGATACTCCACTGGTCTCACCCCTCTGGGAGCAAGGGAGAATGAAGAAAACAAGATACAAGGGAAAGATCAGTCCAAAAGACTAACGGACCACAGCTACCACGGCCTCCACCAGACTGAGCCCAGCACAAGTAGATGTGCCCGGCTACCATCACTGACTGCTCTGACAGGGATCAAAACAGAGGGTCCCAGCCAGAGCTGGAGAAAAATGTAGAATAAACTTGTAATTCACAAAAAAAGACCAGACTTAATGGCCTGACTGAGACGCAAGAAACCCCGAGTGTATGACCCCCAGACACCCTTTCAGTTCAGTAATGAAGTCAGTCCCAAGGTTCACACTTCAGCCACAGATGAGACAGGCACATAAAATAAAATGTGACTAATGGGGCACAACAGCCTAGGACAAGTTCTAGAAGGCAGAAGGGGACAGGAAAGCTGCTAATAGGAAACTCAAGGTCTAGAAGGGAGAATGTTGACATGCGGTAGTGTTGTTAACCAATGTCATAAAACAATATGTATACTAACTATTTAATAACTGTTTAATGAGAAAGTATTTGTTCTGTAAACCTTAATCTAAAGTACAGTTAAAAAGATTAAATAATTTTTTTAAAAAACCCTATTTTCATTAAAAGTAAGAGTTATTAACCTCCTTGAGCACTTACTAGGTTTCATGCACTGTGCAAATAATAAAAATATCTAACATTATTGAGCTAACGGTGACTGAGCACTTACTGTGTACAAAGCACTGCTCTGAGCACCTTTTCTTAATTCAGCTACTCTTTCATCTATCTCAGAAGGGAAGTTCTATTTAGTACCTGTCTTCTCAGATAAGAGAAGTTTGGTTACTTACTCAAGATGACAAAGCTAAGAAGTAGCAGGGTAGTGTCTTCAACTTGGGATTCTAAAACCTGTACTCTCAGCCAGCTCTACTCTTTATTTCACATAACCTTCACAGCACACCTACGAGGCAGGTACTTTCATCCTCCCCATTTCACAGATGGGGACAACTGCACATTCAAAGTCAGATGGAGCCTAGTCCAAGTCTATGCCTCTCCAGGGGCATGTTGGTAAGAAATAGCAAGCTACAGCTTCATTTTGTTGGCATCTCAAATATTTAATTTTCAGCTAAAAATCAATCATGTTTTGAAATGGTGGTGACAGGAACCAGGCCCATACACAGACAGAAGTATCATTTCCTCGCAAATTCCTGGGACAGGGGAAAGCCAAAGAGAAAACAGACTTCAGTACTGACCAAGGGTGCCTGTCTCCCCTCCATCAACACAGTGCTCAATCCCGAGCGCAGGGAAATCTCAGAAAGCAGAATTTGGAAGGACTGAGAAAGAAAGAGGAACTGAAGTTTCCTTTTTAATTCTTTCACTCGGGAATTGATGTGAATCAACTAGTTGAGCTCACACGCTAATGAAGCAAAGACCCAGAGTTACCAGCTGTTGTGGAGTTGATTCCAACACATGGAGACCTCATGTGTACCGGAGCAGAAATGTGCTCCATAGGGTTTTTAATGGCTGATTTTTCGGAAGTAGATCTCCAGGTCTTCCTTTTGAGGAACGTCTGGGTGAACCTGAATCTCTGAACTTTTGGTTAGCAGCAGAAATTGTTTGCAACACCTGACACCAAACACCTAGTGTCACGGATTGAATTATGTCCCCCAAAAATATCTGTCAACTTGGCTGGGTCATGATTCCCAGTATTGTATAATTGTGTACCATTCTGTAACCTGATGTGATTTTCTTATGTGTTGTAAATTCAATCACTATGATCTAATAAGATGATTAGCGGCAGTTATACTGATGAGGTATACAAGATTGGATAGTGTCTTAAGCCAATCTCTTCTGAGATATAAAACACAGTAGTGAGCAGAGACACATGAGAACCTCATACCACCAAGAAAGTAGTGCCAGGAGCAGAGTGCATCCTTTGGACCTGAGGTTCTTATGCAGAGAAGCTCCCAGACCAAGGGAAGATTGATGACACGGACCTTTCCTCAAAACAGATGGAGAAAACATTCCCCTGGAGTTGATGCCCTGAATTTGGACTTGTAGCCTACCGGACTGTGAGAGAATAAACTTCTCTTTGTTAAAGCCATCCACTTGTGGTATTTCTGTTATAGCAGCACTAGATTACTAAGACACCTAGAAGGTGATATAATTTCCTGTGTCTCATTTGCTCTCTGGACATCAACCTTTAGCAACACCCCTACTCAACAGATGCAAATGGGAGAAGTCTACAGGTTGGCCCAGGGTCTTATGGCTTGTTTGGACATTGTCAAGCTTCCCTCAAGTTTTCTGGAACCATGTGCACTGAGAATGCCAGCTCACTGGATAAAGGAGCTAAAACAGAAATGGAGAGAAGCTTCTTGGGTTGGGAGGCACAAGATCTATGACAGTATTTCCATGAATGGTAACGAGGCTACTGCTGGGACCTGGCTGAACATTATTTTTCACTTATAATAACAGAACAATGGCAGAAGTTAATGATAGTAGTAGCATCAGCTTACTTTCACTCTGGCAAGCGCTTGACACATATCTTTCCATTTATCCTCACCGTAAAGTAATGAGGTGAGGCCACTACCCTACCGATTTTCCTTTGTTCACTGATGTGTCCTAAGTGCCTAAAATAGTGCCTGGAACAATCACGCACTCAGTAATTATTTGGTGAATAAAGGAATGAATTTAAAGCATCGAAGTACTTATGCATCCTGGCACTAGGGCCAATGGTCTGGTAACCGTCCATGAGAAGATCCCTTCCCCATTCTCTCAGTACCCTGGCTTCCCCCAATCCCCACCTCTTTGTATTTGGCTTCTCAAAAAATTATGAATGATTAAAAGAAGAAATTCAAATAGCTTAAAGAAACAAAACTTCTGGCCTTCATTTGTAATCAGAGAAATGAACAATATAAAAACGAGGTACACTGTTTTCTCCTATGATTTAGATGACGACAAAAAATGGTGAAACTCATTGTCACTGGTGAAATAAACACTCATCCAGGACTGGTAGGAGTTCATTTGGAAAGCAAAATGGCAGGGCATACAGAGAATCTACAGAAACCACCTAACATTTTTTCCTAGTGATTTCCACCTCTAGAAATTACCTTGAAAAAATGGAAGTTAATAGAGAAACATTTGTGCACAGATACGCCCATCACCAGATATCACAGAAAAGCTCAAAGCAACTTTAAGACTTAACACTGAAGAAGAGTTAGATAAATGTTATTACATCCAAAAGGAAGACATAGTATGCAGCCATTCAAGGTAACTTTAAGAATAAACTATGACATAGGAAAATGCTCACCATATAATATTAAAATTTTTAAATGGACACACCATTCTATATAATGTATGATTCGGATTTTGTTAAATATATGTACAGTCCATGAAAAAGAATGGAAGGAATTATAACATGCTATCATCACAGTCAGGATTCTAGATGACTTAATTTTGTATTTAGTCTACTTTTATGCAATGTCAAATCCCCCACAGTAAGTTGGGTTTACATTTGTAATCAGGAAATGAGAATTTCCTACTGTATAGTCTATTACTAATATGAGAACTTAGCTAATAAAATTATATGGCCCTTTCCAATGATAATTCTACATTGGTTTTTAGGTATTTTATCCCACAGAAGAAAATAACGAGAGAATGTCAATCCCACTCTAGAGCTAGGGGGAGCAAGACCTCAGAACACTAGCAGTTCAAATCAATTAGACAGGGTACATCTTAAAAACAACAAACAGCTCCTCATCATCCTTTTATGTAGCCCAGTCCTCGGCAAAATACGTGACACAGAAAAGGTACTCATTTATATGAATCAATCAGATAAGGACGGAGTATACACTTAAATTCTTGTGCTACACAATCACTCACTATTCTTCAAAAAATACATACTAGTTGTCAACCAGCAGAAGCGTTCTAACTTAACCACATCTTCATCAAATGGCCCTGGGGAAAAAATTGGGGTTCAGAGGGATGAAAATGAAAGACTTAGAGGGGGCGAGGTAAAAGCGAAAGAGAGACAGACAGAGAAGTTGGCATTTTTTGAGATGAACGTTTTAGATGATGCTTTTATATTTAATATTTTGAAGTACATGAAAACCCAAAGCTTGTAGAATGGGAGAACATTGAAAATGAAATCCAAAAAAGGGTCAGCTACATAAAAAATACATTTTGGGTTTTATTAGGCCTAATATATATTTCAAGTAATCAATGTTTTAATAGCCAATTTTTAATATTCCCACTTTTACCAGTATTGTATCATAAAAGCAAGGAATGGGGCATAGTGGGAGAGACTGGGGGTTCCCAAAAGGCAGACCGATACTTACGCAATGACCTTGTATGTTATTTTCCTTTTCTGGATATCAGTTTCATCTTCAGTGAAGTACGATGGATGGACTAGGAAGTCTGTGGTTCTCTACTACTCCTTTCTGAACGTAAGTGTAAGAATACTTCCTTGACTGTCCATTTGGAGATTTTAGAACATGCCCTGAGCCATTCTCCTGGCCTTGGAGAGTAAACAATTTAAAAAACAGGGAAAAACATAAACTGTCGGCTCCCCGAAGCCAGGAACCCAGCATAGGCACAGGTCCTTTGCCTAGGCACAGGCATAAAGGATCCAAGGACTTTGAGTGCCTTTCCCCCTGCATAGTACTTGTGTAGGCCCATTTCAACAGTGTAGGCCCTCATTACTGCAGTACAAAAGCGTATATACCTAAAGTCTAACTTGAACTTTTTCAGCTGTGAAGTGGCTGGTTCATGATAACTGACACTGTTATGCCCATTAAGCAGGATCTTCACTTACCCACATCAGGGGCCTGAAGACTGGTGGCTATACCCACACCACCTAGCCACCTGTGATAGGGGCCTAAGAGGTGCCCCCTAGACCTTACAACCAACAGCATTAGGTGCTCATAATCCGGCTACAAAATCCACCCACTTACACGCTCTAGGGAACACGGACACGTCTTCTTCTTGGACACTTGGGGGTGGCCGTCAGTCCCCTGCCTTGCTCAGAGTGTGTCCCCCTGCTACAGCCAGGCACCTGTGCCTACACAAATCACTCATGCCTGTCTAGGACTGTAGGTGAGAGCCTATACCACACACTTGGTGGCTATCTACCTGGGCACCTGAGCTGAATCCATATAGGAGGAGTGGGCAGACTCCTGAGCTCACATACTAAAAACAGATATAACCACCAGGTGACAGGACATTAGAGATTCAAAGGTGCCAATAATCACACTAGCCAATATAAGCAGCCTATTTGGGCATATCACAACAAACCAAAACAAGAAGCTAGGACACAGTAAGCAAACATAAAATAAATACACATAATAACTTATTGATGGCTCGGAGTCAACAGTCAATATCAAATCACATAAACAAGTAATCCATGATGGCTTCAGCAAGCTCCCAAAATAAATAATCTAGAAATTTTCCAGAGGAGGAAAATTTCTTGGAATTACCAAAGGCAGAATACAAAAGATTAACATACAGAACTTTTCAAGAAATTAGGAAGGAAATTAAGCAAAATGCAAAACAAGCTATAGAGGAAATTAAAAGGATTAGAGAAGAACATAACGACAAATTTTATAGGCCGCAAGAATCCACAGAGAGATAGCAATCAGAAATTCACAAGATTAACAATAAAATTTCAGAATTCGACAACTCAAAAGAAAATCACAGGAGCAGAACTAACGCAATGGAAGTCAGAATTAGTGAGATTGAAGATAATGCACGTGACACCAACTTATGTGAGAAAAAATCAGATAAAAGGATAAAAAAACAGAAGAAAACATAAGAATCATGTGGGACTCCATCAAGAGGAATAACCTATGAGTAACTGGAGTATGAGAACAGGGGAATAACAGAAAATACAGAGAGAATTTTTAAAGATTTGTTGGCAGAAAACTTCCCTGATATCGTGAAAGATGACAAGATATCTATCCAAGATGCTCAACGAACCCCACATAAGACAGATCCCAAAAGAAAGTCACCAAGACACATTATAATCCAACTTGCCAAAACCAAAGATAAACAGAGAATTTTAAGAGCAGCCAGGGACAAATGAAAAGTCATCTACAAAGGAGAATCAATAAGAATAAGCTCGGACTACTCAGCAGAAACCATGCGGGCAAGAAGGCAATGGGATGACATATATAAAGCCTTGAAGGAAAAAAAAACTGCCAGCCAAGAATTATATATCCAGCAAAACTGTCTCTCAAATCTGTTGGCGAAATTAAAATTAGTACATTTCTAGATAAACAGAAGTTTAGGGAATTTGCAAAAACCAAATCAAAATTACAACAAATACTAAAGGGAGTCCTCTGGTTAGAAAATCAGTAACATCAGATAACAATTAAGACTAGAACCAGGATGGAGCAATCAGATATCAACCCACATAGGGAAGTCACAAAAGTAAACCGAAGCTAAAACATGGAAACAGATGTCGGTATGTAAAAGATGACAACATTAAAATAAAAAAGGACTTAGAAAATGTAGACATAGATTTTTCATATGGAGAGGAAGTCAAGGTGATATAAAGAAACAAAAGACTGGTATAAACTTAGAAAAATAGAGGTAAATATTAAGGTAACCACAAAGGAAACTAAAAATCCGACAAGTCAAAAAACAAAAAACCTAGAAAAATATAAAGACTCAGAAAAAACAAAATCAACAACAATCAAAAAGCTGAAAAGAAAGTACATAAAGTGAAATAACTCAGCATAGAAAATTAAGTTGAACAAAGAAAATGTGAACAACACACAAAAAAAGACATCACATGACAGCACTTAACTCATACCTATCAATAATTGCGCTGAATGTAAATGAATAAAGAGACAGAGAGTGGCAGATAGGATGAAAATATACAAGGTCCATCTCTATGCTGCCTACAAGAGACACACCTTAGACTTAAAGACACAAACTAAAACTCAAAGGATGGAAAAATATATCTTAAGCAAACAACACTCAAAAAAGAGCAGGAGTGACAATATTAATCTCCAACAAAACAGACTTTAAAGTAAAATCCACCACAAAGGATAAAGAAGGACACTATATAATGATTCAAGGGTCAATACACCAGGAGGACATAACCATAACAAATATTTACACACCCAACCACAGGTCTCCAAAACACATAAATAAAACTAAAACAACACTGAAAAGAGAGACAGTTCCACAACAGTAATAGGAGAGCTGAACACACCACTTTCGGTGAAGGACAGAACTTCCAGAAAGAAGCTCAACAGAGACACGAAAGAGCTAAATGCTACAATCAAACAACTTCATCTCATAGACATATACCAAACACTCTACCCAACAGCAGCCAAGTATACTTTCTTTTCCAATGCACATGGAATATTCTCCAGAATAAACCACATTTTAGGCTACAAAGTAAGCCTTATCAAAATCCAAAGCATCAAAATATTACAAAGCTTCTTTTCTGACCATAAAACCATAAAAGTAGAATCAACAACAGAAAAAGCAAGGAAAAAAATCAAACACATGGAAACTGAACAACACCTTTCTTAAAAACTACTGGGTTACAGAAGAAATTAAGGATGGAATAAAGAAATTCATAGACTCAAACGAGAATGAAAACACATCCTACCAGAACCTTTGGGACACAAAAAAGCAGTGCTCAGAGGTCAGTTGATAGAAATAAATGCACACATTCAAAAAGAAGAAAGGGCCATAATCAAAACATTAACCTTACAACTGGAACAAGCAGAAAGAGAGCAGCAAAAGAAGCCCCTAGGCACCAGAAGAAAGGAAATAATAAGAATATGAGCTGAATTAAATGAAATAGAGAATAGAAAAACAGCTGAAAGAGTTAACAACACAAAAAGCTGGTTCTTTAAAAAGATCAACAAAATTGATAAACCACTGGCCAAACTGACAAAAGAAAAATAGGAGAGAAGCAGATAACCCGTATAAGAAATGAGATGGGAGAACTTCCGAGCAACATGATGCTATAGTCAGAAGCACCACGCCATCCGTCCGCAACAAAGATCAGAAAAACTAAGTCAAACACAGTCACATGTCAATCCTGAAACCCTAACGATCAAATGAAGAAATAAAGAACTTAGCCAAGCACCAAATGGAATAAGAAACTAACCAAGAACAGAGAGCGAGGACAGATACATGCAAAGGTCCCCTATCAGCTACTGCAGAACAGATCCGCCATCTTGGACTCCTATTGGAGATCAGCGAACAGGTATAGGAGAAAGCAGCTTTATGGAGCTTCCAGCAGGAGACAGAACAACCGGTAACCGGCGATAAAGGCTTTCCCACCCCCCAATTTTCTTCACTCCCACTTAGCCTCCTCTGCTTCCTGCAGCCACAGGTTCATGGCCGGGAAGTACCAGCTTCACCCAGTGTCGCTTAACTACCACCTGCCCGCACTGGCTGGCTCCCCAAAGGCCTTTTCTTGGCTGCTTTTTTCTGTTTATTAGATTTCTTCCTTACCTCTCACCACCTCCCGCTTTTTCCTCTCAAATACCTGGCTCCGTGCGCCATCTTTGTTTCTTCCTGAAAGGCTACGAAACACCGCTCGACAGTAAAACTTCTTCATGGCCAGTGTTGCCACGCTGGTAGGACTCCCAGGGCTCTTCTCTGTTTGTTTGCTCTGATTTGTTCTCTTTGGATTTGTTTGTCTTGTTTTTCTTTTCTTGGCTTAGGAGCCCCATCTAGCCAGGCAGTGCCGCACACCTTGGAAGCTACTCCCTTACTCTGCGCAGACGCACAGGGACATACCTGGGGGCATATTTTTTTCTGTTTTTTTTTGGTATTCGGTTTTTTTGTTGTTGTTGTTGTTTGTTTGTTTTGTTTTCTTCTCTCTCTTATTCTCTTTTCGTCTCTCTTCATTTCCAGTGTCTCGATTTATTCTTTTCTTTTTGTTTTATCCTTTTTCTTCTTCATTTTTGTTTTTCATCATTTCTCAGTCTCTCATCTCTCCACTCCAACAGCAAGCTCCCTTAGCACTCTTCAGTTTGTTTGTTTGTTTCTGGCTCCTATTCCTCTCTCCTCTTTTCCATACTCATCTTAGCTCCAAATATCACAATCTACCCCCTCCTTCTTGCCTACCTGTACTGTGTGCTGAACATCACACTCCCCAGCAGCACAGACACGGCCTAAGGAACCTACCCTGCTCTGATTCCGATTCCGCACTGTCAGCCCTGGTATGTGACAGAAACACCCCATCCCAGCCACTCCCCTTCAGCTGGACCTACCCTGCTGTACATGAGTGACTGACCCTGCCCATTGGAGAAGGAGGTGCAAAGTATTGTGCGCACAGAATGCTCCAAAGACAGCAGACAATATCAAAACATTTACAAAAACAGAGCAGGCTGGTTCCAGTACGCATCCAGAATAAAACACCAGATGACCTTCCAGTAGAAGAAAAGGCACTAGACCTAACTGATAGGGAATTCAAATCTCTAATATTCAGAATTATCCAAGAGTTAAAGTAAAAAGTAGACAAAAATGAGGACAAAACAGACAAATTCATGGAAAAGGCAGACAAATTCATGGAAAATACACACAAAAAAAGGGGAGACTTCAGGAAAATCGTACAGGAACAAAGTGCTAAAATAAATTCACAACTAGAAAGTATACAAAAACAACAATTAGAAATCCAAAAGATAAACAACAAGATTTCAGAAATGGACAGTGTCATAGAGGGGCTGAGGAGCATGTCTAAAAATGACGTAAGACAGGATCGGTGAAACTTAAGAAAAACACGTGGATACAACTCTGAGGAAAAATCCAAAAAAAGAACGAAAAAAGAAACCCTGAGAATTATGTAGGATACAATTAAAACGAGAAACCTGCG
The DNA here is from genome assembly GCA_030035585.1 of Dugong dugon. NCBI lineage: Eukaryota > Metazoa > Chordata > Mammalia > Sirenia > Dugongidae > Dugong > Dugong dugon. The sequence continues at coordinate 53,123,568 of CM057481.1, read as the reverse complement.
AGTGATCGGAGTTCCAGAACAGGGGGAGAAAACACAGAGAGGATCACTGAAGAATTCCTGACAGAAAACTTACCCAATATCATGAAAGATGAACAGCTGACCATCCAAGAAGCTCAACGAACTCCATATAGGACAGACATCAAAAGAAAATCTTCAAGGTGTATCACAATGACACTCGCTAAAACCAAAAACAAAGAATCCCAAAAGTAACTCAAGAAAAACAAAAAGTCACATACGGAGGAGAAACAGTAAGACTAAGCTCGGATTTTTCGGCAGAAACCGTGTAGGCGAGAAGGCAATGGGATGACATATCTAAAACCTTGAAAGAAAAAAATTGCCAACCAAGAGTAATACAGCCTGCAAAACTCTCATTCAAATATGATGGTGAAATTAGGTCATTTCCAGATAAACTGAAATTAAGGGACTATGTAAAAACCAAATCAAACTTACAAGACTTCTTAAAGGGAGTCCTTTGATCTGCGAACAAACAACATCAGACCAGAGGCTGAATATAGGACACAGGATTGTACTAGCCAAATACCAATCTAGGAAATGAACTCTAAAGGACTATGCATAACCAAAAGAATTACAACAGGGAACCAGAGAGGTTAATTTCTAAATGAAAACACCAACAGAACAATAAAAGAAGGAATGAATGGTGCAGGTATAGAACCTTCTAAATGGAAGTCAAGGTGATACCAAGTAATAATAGACTGGTTCAAATCTAGGAAGAGAAGGCTAAATTTCAAGGTAACCAACCACAAAGAAAGTTAACAAACCTACTCATCAAAATAAAGAAGAAAAACATAAATTCGCAGTAAAAACAAAACCTACAAAAACAAAAGAAATGAAAAAAAAATCCACAAACAAAAGGAAATCAGCACAGGAGACTAAGAGGAACAAAGAAAATGTCAGCACCAAAAAAATAAAAAACTACAAAATGAAATCCCACTCCTAAGAATATATCCTAGAGAAATAAGAGCTATCACATGAATAGACATAAGCACACCCATATTCACTGCAGCACTGTTCACAATAGCAAAAAGAAGGAAACAACCTAGATCCCTATCAACAGATGAATGGATAAACAAACTATGGTACATACACACAATGGAGGATTATGCAATGATAAAGAACAATGATGAATCTGTGAAGCATCTCATAACATGGATGAAACTGGAGGACATTATGCTGAGTGAAATAAGTCAATCACAAAAGGACAAATACCATATGAAACCTCTACTGTAAAAACTCATGTAAAAGTTAACACACAAAAACAAATACTCTTTGTTGGTTACAAGAGATGGAAGGGGTGGGGGGGAACTAAATAGACAATAGATAAGCGGTAACTCTGGTAAAGGGGAAGACAGTACACAGTACTGGGAAAGCCAGCACAACCTGTACAAGGAAAGGTCATGGAAGCTCCATAGACACATCCAAACTCCCTGAGGGACTGAATTGCTGGGCGGAGGACTGTGGCGACCATGGTCTCGGGAAACATCTAGCTCAATTGGCATAACACAGTTTATAAAGACAATGTTCTACATTCTACCTTGGTGAGTAGTGTCCAGGGTCTTAAAAGCCTGTGAACAGCCATCTAAGATACTCTACTGGTGTCACCCCTTCGGAAGCAAGGGAAAATGAAGAGAACAAGATACAAGGAAAAGATTAGTCCAAAGGACCAATGGACCACAGCTACTACGGCCTCCACCAGACTAAGTCAAGTACAGCTAGATGGTGCCCGGCTACCACCACTGACTGCTCTTACTGGGATCACAATACAGGGTCATGGATAGAGCTGGAAAAGGATGTAGAACAAAATTCTAACACACAAAAAAGACCAGATTTACTGGCCTAAAAGAAACTGGAGAAACCCTGAGAGTATGGCCCCTGGACACACTTTTAGCTCAGTGGTGAAGGCACTCCTGAAGTTCACCGTTCAGCCAGGGATTGGACAGCCTCATGAAACAAAACAGGACTAATGAGGCACAGCAGTCCAGTGACAAGGACTAGAAGGCAGGACGGGACAGGAAAGGTGGTGACAAGGAACCCAGAGTTGAGAAGGGACAGTGTTGAAATGTCATGGGGTTGTTAAACCATTGTCATAGGGCAATACTTGTACTAACTGTTTAATGAGAAACTGTTCTGCAAACCTTCATCTAAAGTACAAAGAAAAAAGAATTATCTATGTGAGATCAAATTGACAACAGCAACTCAAAAGGTTTGATGGGAAGCCTAGGGGGCAACTGAGTTGAAGATATTGGTGATGGAATACTTTGGAAAGGATAGTGAGAATAGCAGCACAAGTGGAAGAATGTAATCGATGCCACTGAATTGTACATGTGGAAACTTCTGTAATGCTGTAACTTTGGCTATGTATATTTTCTCCAAAAAAAGGATCCTCCAAGGTAGAGAAGGGAGAGTGTTGACAAGTCATGCGGTTGTTAACCAATGTCATAAAACAAGATGTGTAGTGACTTTTTAATGAGAAACTACTTGTTCTGTAAACCCTCGCCTGAAGTCCAATAAAAAAATTTTTAAATAAATAATAAAATTGAAAAAATAAGAAATGAGATGGGTGATATCACAACAGACACAACAAAAATTAAAAGAATCAAACCAGAATACTTTGAAAAACTGTACTCTAACAAATTTGAAAACCTAAGCAAATGGACAAATTTCTAGAAACTCACTACCTACCTAAACTAACACAAACAGAGGTAGAACAACTAAATAGACCCATAACAAAAGAAGAGATTGAAAAGGTAATTTAAAAATCCCAACAACAAAAAAAAAAAAAACCCTGTCCCAGATGGCTTCACTGGAGAATTCTACCAAACTTTCAGAGAAGAGTTAACACCACTACTACTAAAGGTATTTCAGAGCATAGAAAAGGATGGAATACTCCCAAACTCATTCTATGAAGCCACCATAACCCTGATACCAAAACCAGGTAAAGATGCCACAAAAAAAGAAAATTACACACCAATATCCCTCTTGAACATTGATGCAAAAATCCTCAACAAAATTCTAGCCAACAGAATTCAGCAACATATCAAAAAAATAATCTACCATAAGCAAGTGGGATTTATACCAGGTATGCAGGGATGGTTCAGCATTAGAAAAACAATCAATGTAATCCATCACATAAGTAAAACAAAAGACAAGAACCACCTGATCTCATCGATGCAGAAAAGGCATTTGACAAAGTCCAACATCCATTCATGACAAAAACTCTCAACAAAACAGGAATAGAAGGAAAATTCCTTAATATAATTAAGGGCATTTATACAAAGCCAACAGCCAACATCATCCCAAATGGAGAGTCTTTGAAAGCATCCCCCTTGAGAACAGGAACCAGACAAGGATGCCCTTTAACAACACTCTTATTCAACACTGTGCTGAAGGTCCTAGCCAGAGCAATTAGGCTGGAAAAAGAAAGTGCATCCAAATAGGTAGGGAAGAAGTCAAAGTATCTCTATTTGCAGATGATATGATCTTATACACAGAAAACCGCAAAGAATCCACAAGAAAACTACTGGAACTAATAGAAGATTTCAGCAAAGTTTCAGAATACAAGATAAACAAAAATCAGTTGGATTCCTTTACACCAACAAAGAGAACCTCGAAGAGAGATCACCAAATCAATACCATTCACAATAGCCCCCAAGAAGATAAAATACTTAGGAATAAATCTAACCAGAGACGTAAAAGACCTATACAATGAAAACTACAAGACACTACTGGAAAAAACCAAAAGAGACCTGCATAAGTAGAAAAACACACCTTGCTCATGAATAGGGAGACTCAACATTGTGAAAATGTCAATTCTACCCAAAGCGATCTACATATACAATGCACTCCTAATCCAAATTCCAATGGTACTTTTTAATGAGATGGAGAAACAAATCACCAACTTCACATGGATATGGAAGTGGCCCCGGATAAGTAAAGCATTACTCAAGAAGAAGAACAAAGTGGAAAGCCTCACACTACCTGATTTTAGAATCTATTATACCAACACAGTAGTCAAAACAGCCTGGTACAACAACAGATACAGAGACCAATGGAACAGAATTGAGAATCCAGACATAGATTCATCCACCTATGAGCAGCTGATGTCTGACAAAGGCCCAAAATCTGTTAATTGGGGAAAAGACAGTCTCTTTAACAAATGGTGCTGGCGTAACTGGATATCCATCTGCAAAAAACTGAAACAAGATGCATACCTCACACCATGCACAAAAACTAACTCAAAATGCATCAAAGACTTAAATATAAATTCAAAAACGATAAAAATCACGGAAGAAAAATAGGGACAATACTAGGAGTCCTAATACATGGCATAAACACGATACGAACCATAAGTAACAAATGCACAAACACCAGAAGATAGACTAGATAACTGGGAGCTCCTAAAAATCAAACACTTACGCCCATCAAAACACTTCACCAAAAGAGTCAAAAGACAACCTACAGACTAGGAAAACTTTTTGGCTACAACAAGTCCGATCAGCGTCTAATCTCTAAAATCTACAAGATACAGCAACACCTCAACAACGAAAAGACAAATAACCGCATTAAAAAATGGGCAAAGGATATGAACAGGCACTTTTCCAAAGAAGATATTCAGGTGGCTAATGGACACATGAAGAAATGCTCACAATCATTAGCCATTAGGGAAGCGCAGATCAAAACTACAATGAGATATCCTCTCACCCCAACAGGGCTAGCATTAATCAAAAAAATACAAAATAATAAATGCTGGAGAGGTTGTGGAGAGACTGGAACACTTATACACTGTTGGTGGGAATGTAAAATGGTACAACCACTTTGGAAATCGATTCGGTGCTTCCTTAAAAAGCTAGAAATAAAATAGATCTGGCTATCCTGCTCCTTAGAATATATCCTAGAGAAATAAGAGCTGTCACACAAACAGATACATGCACACCCATGTTCACTGCAACACTGTCCACAACAGCAAAAAGATGGAAACAACCTAGGTGCCCATCAACAGACAAATGGATAGACAAATTTTGGCACACTGACACAATGGAATACTACGCAACGATAAAGAACAATGATGAAGCTGTGAAACATATTATAACATGGAGGAATATGGAGGGTATTATGCTGAGTGAATTTAGTCAGTCACAGGACAAATATTGTAAAAGAAGACCACTATTATAAGAACTCAAGAAAAGGTTTCAACACAGAAGACAACATTCTTTGATGGTTACAAGGATGGGGAGGGAGGGTGAGGGTTATGCACTAACTAGACAGTATACAAGTATTACCTTAGGTGAAGGGAAGGATAGCACACACTACAAGGGAAGTCAGCACAACTGGACTAAACCAAAGTTAAGAAGTTTCCTGAATACAAGCAAACACTTTGAGGGACAGGGTATCAGGGGTAGGGATCTGGGGACCATGCTTTCAGGGGACATCTAGCTCAACTGGCATAACAAAGCTTATTAAGAAAATGTTTTGCATCCTACTTTGGTGAATGGTGTCTGGGGTCTTAAAAGCTTGCAAGTGGCCGTCTAAGATGCATCAATTGGTCCCAACCACCTGGAGTGAAGGAGAATGAAGAACACCAAAGACACAAGGAAAGTATCAGTCCAAGAGACAGAAAGGGCCACATGAACCAGAGACTTCATCAGCCTGAGACCAGAAGAAATAGATGGTGCCCGGCTACCACCAATGACCGCCCTGACAGAGGACACAACAGAGAGTCCCAGATAGAGCAGGAGAAAGGCGGGGTGCAGAACTCAAATTTTAGTAAGAAGACCAGACTTAATGGTCTGACTGAGACTGGAGGAACCCCAGAAAGCATGGCCCCCACATTCTTTTATCAGCCTAGAACTAAAACAATTTCCGAGGCCAACTCTTCAGACAGGGTTTGGACAGGACTGTGGGACATAAAGTGATACTCGTGAGGAGTGTGCCTCTTAGCTCAAGTAAACACAAGAGACTAAATGGGCAGCTTCTGTCCGGAGGTGGGATGGGAAGGCAGAGAGGGTTAGGAGCTGGTTGAATGGACACAGGGAATCAGAGGTGGAAAGCAAGAGTGTGCTGTCAGAGTAAGGGGAGAGCAATTAGGGTCACATAACAATGTATGTATAAATTTTTGTACGGGAGATTAACTTGAAATGTCAACTTCATTTAAACTACAACAATAAAAAATAAAAATAAATACTGTCAGGAAACATGTAAAATGTTGCAGTGTTTAGGTGAGGCCATTTCCTTCAAAGCCATTTTATAGTAAAACAGAATAGAAGCAGCAGCAGCAGCACATTTATTACCTTCCACAAAGAGGGAATATGTTTTTTCTCTCACTCGACACCACTTTAACGGTATTTAGCATTCAGCTAGAGACAATACATGCTTTTTGTTATTTTGCCTACAATTTCCTAGATACCTGAAGATTTGGGACTAGCCTAGCAATTTTGAAAATGTTCAATTATGTTTCAGAATTTTTGAATAAGCCAGAATCTTTGATGCTCTTAGTTAATTTGAAAGGCGGATGAACCCATCAAAGACTACCTATATTAGTAGAAGTTACAGATGATAGACTGACATGTGGCACAGGCTCAAGTTAGTACTTTACTAATCTAGAGACTAAGTTAACCACACCGAGCTGTGATGTATACATTACATGATTAAAAACAGCATATTCTAAATTTGCAATATAAACACACCCCCTTTTTCTCTACCTTTTATTTAAACTGAATCTCCAAACCATTGGATTAGAGAATGGGTCAAAAGGAGTAAAATGTACAGGACTCCTGTATGCACCAATGGGTTTTTTCTCTAATCTACTTTCCCAGGCTGTACTATGACCCTGACTTCACAAAATTAGTCTCCTTACAATGTGACATTATCCATGCTGCAAAAGGTGGGGCAAATGTGATGATCTTAACCAACAAGAGTGCTAAGCAGGTACTATTTCTGGAGAAATAGCTAAAAACATCTAACTTCCGTGAACAGAAGTTAATGAAGTCATTACGTATTGCAGGAGTGAGATGTAAACATTTTTGGCTCTTGTTAAGGTCATATATGACTTCCAATTGGCAAATCCAATCATCAGTTCTTTGTCGTTATCTTTCTTGACCTTTTATCAGCATTTGATAGACCTGAACACCCCGTCCTCCTTTAAATACTTTCCTCCCTAGACTTCTTCCTCGTGCCAATCTCCAAGGTTTTCTCGAATCTTTGACCCCTCCTTCCAGATATACCTCTTAATGGTGGTGGCTTCAAAACTCAGACCTTGGACCTCTTTTCTTCTTTATCTACATAGCTCCTCCCTTGGTAATTTTATCTAGTTTCATGGCTTTACATATCATCCATACTCTTATAAATCCTTAATTTGCAACCCCAGAAAGGACATTTCCAGATCTATACCTGTAAAACCCATTGCCGTCGAGTTGATTCCGACTCACAGCAACCCTACAGGACAGAGTAGAACTGCCCCTAGAGTTTCCAAGGAGCGACTGGTGCATTTGAACTGCTGACCTTTTGATTAGCAGCCATAGCTCTTAAGCACTACACCACCAGGGTCTCCAGATCTATACAGTATATACAATATCCCCTGGACATCTCTATGTGGGTTAATCATAAACCCCTCAAACTTCACATGCCTACAGTGGATCTCCCGGTCTCACCTGCTTTCTTCACCACAGGCTTCCCCATTTTAGTTATTCAGTTCAGTTCCCCAATTCAGCCCCTGCTTCCAGCAGCTGCATGGGCTCAACACCTTAGCCTTCTATTTGATGCTCTTTCTACACAAGCAAACCATCAGAGAATCCTGTTGATGCTATCCTACCGTTCAGGACAAAAACTGTGCCGTCATCCTTGATGCAACTCTTTCAAACTCCATATCTATTCCACTAGAAAATCCTTTGGCTCTACCCTCAAATAAATTCCAAATGTAACCATTTCTCATCACCTTCACTGCCATCCTGACTTAGGCCATCATCATATCTCACTGGGGTTATTATAATGGCTTCTGAACTAGTCTCCTTGCCTTTCTCTTTCCTACCCACAGTCTGTTTTCAAAAGAGGTTTCAGAGTGATCCATTTAAAGCACAAGTCAGATCTTGCTACACCTCGAAATCCTTCAATGGCTTCTCATTTCACTAAGGGGCAATAGGCCTTAACGCCCTACTCAGCATGGTCCTTGTTACTCTCTCACCTTGTCTCTGACTACCTTCCCCCTTGAAGAATCTGCTTTGGCCAAAATGAGCAACTTGCTCTCTTCAAATGCCATCCTCCTTCACAGTGGGACCTACTCTGATCACCCTATCACAGCTATAATCCTACCCTCTGACAATCCAATCCCCCTTACCCTCCTTTATTTTCTGCATACCATCCTTTCATATATAGATACACATACACAAAATCCTTACTATATATGACGTATTCTGATATTTTTTAATCTACTCTATTTTATCCTTAATTCTATTTTTTTAAGAATTCTTGGAAATAAATCACTAAATTGATTCCCTAACCCAGGAACTTCCCTCACAGTCTGTAAATCACTGGTCTAAATAAACTGTAAAGTATATAATCTGTAATGAATGGATTTTAAGACACTTCCTCTGGCCTCCAGTGACTGCTTAGGACCCTCTGAAAGGCACAAAGACTTAGTGCAAAAGAAAGAGAACTGGAGGGAAGTGTGAGGGCTTATAGCATCTGCCAATTAGCATCTGCCAATCCATGGACTGAAATAATCACAGCATGGTCTAAAATCATTCTCCTAACAGGATCCGTCCAATGATGTTATTTTATTTCATTTTTCTAATTAAAAGGTAATTTTAATAACTCCTCACTGTCAGATAATGAACAAAACACCTAATTACTTTTAATTATATATGATCATATATGCTAATATACAAAATTCAAAGGAAAACCCGCATGAGTTTCACCCTTCAAAAAGAACGCATCTGAAGAGAACAGAAAGACTTCACGTTTTTCATTTTTCTCCTCATCCCCCCGTTCACAATGAGCCAAAAAAACAAACTTTAACAATTAATCTTCATTTTACATTCATAAACTCCAACTCACCCACTGTTTTTTAAAAAGTTAACTGAGCTTAAATGACACCACAAATCTCAAATCCAAGTCCACCCTGGGCAGAAGGTGACACTACAACCATCAACTCACACCACGCACCCGTAACGAGAAAGACTGCATCATCGATACACAGTTTGCTCCTTTAAAGTCCTGGACGTTACTAGATGCTGAGGAGGTATGTAAACAAGGTTAATATAGATGTGATACACTACATATAGCTTTGTGTCTGTACAGTTAAACTTTAAATTTCCTCCTGAGGTTTCTATATTGCCAGTGAATGACAAAATGCCCTACATCTCTGGTAAGTTGTTAAGATACCATCTAACTTGAGGGCTTCTTCCTAAGATGCTTGAGGTGAGTAGCTGAGGTATTTGTGCTCTTGGCAGATGAACAGTAAAGCCATCATTTTGTAAAAAAAAAAAAAAAAGAAGAAGAAGAAGATCATTTGTTACTTGGCTTTGTATTTGTGATTGTTCACTGTAAAAAATATGGCTACTTGATAATTGCTGAAAATATTGTCTTTACTACTAAATATGCCTCCATGTACATTTCAACAAGTGACTTCTGCTGGAAAACGAACTCTATTGAGCATATTTCTCTGGAAATCAATATTTAAAAAAATTTTTTCTTTGCAACTAACATTCAAGAGAGACAGCTCTTGTTTACAGAGTGACTTAGTTTAGCATTATGGTTAACAATGTTTAAAAACAGCTAACTTAAAATGCAAACATTTAGATTTTAAAGTTTAACTGTTGAGATGCCAAGTCAGTGCTATGGAAATACAAACATCATGAAAACAATTACTTCTCCCCAACTCGATTCTATCCCTTATAAGAATATCCCAGGTCACATTTTGTGGAATTTAGGAGTAAGAACTCACACACTCTGAGGTTGTAAGACAGTTTAAAAATGAAAATGTCTTGGATAAACCTGGAAAACATTATGTTAAGTGAAAGAAGCCAGTCATAAAAGACCACATATTGTATGATTTCATTTACATGAAATGTCCAAATTAGGTAGAATCCATAGAGACAGAAAGTAGATTAGCGGTTGCCAGGGGCTAGGTGGAAGGAGGGATGGGGAGTGACTGCTAATGGGTACTGGGGTTTCTCTTTGGGGTGATGAAAATATTCTAATTAAGATTGTGATGATGGTTGCAAACTCTGTGACTATCCTAAAACTACTGAACTGTATATTTTAAATGGGTGAATTGTATTGTGTACGAATTACTATTCAGTAACACTGTTAATAAAAAATTAACATGCCTGACAACATTCATAACATCATAGGCATGAAAGGTACAAGAAAATCAAAACTGCTTCCAAATAATGCTAAAATACGTAATCCCGGACAACCTCCCTCACACACACTAGATTAGGTTTCCCTATTATAAAATACTTTTTCATAGCAGCCAACATTTGCTCTTTCTAATACTTGACATCATCATTTATGTTTTTCTTTCCCCCTAGAATACAACATATATGCGGACAGAGACCATGTCTTTCTCATCTAGTGCTATGATCCCAGCACCAGCACAGAACTACCAATAGACATCTGCATGAGAAATAAATGTACGGATGTGGAGCCCTGGTGGCGCAGTGGTTAAGAGCTTAGCTGCTAACCAAAAAGCTGCAGTTCGAATCCATCAGCCGCTCCTTGGGAACTCTATGGGGCAGTTCTACACTGTCCTACAGGGTCCTTATGAGTCGGAATCAACTAGACAGCAACGGGTTCTTTTTTTTTTTTGGTATGTATATACCTGTGTTTGTATGTATGAATGAACGAACAAAATTATTGGATTGGGGTGATTCAACCAATCAAGCAGCTATTTTCTGTTAGTTGTTGTTAGCTGCTGTCAAGTCTGCTCCAACTCATGGTGACCTAACGTATAACAGAATGAAACGCTGCCTGCTCTGGCACCATCTTCATGATCTTTGGTATGTTTGAGCCCACTGCTATGGCTACTGTATCAATCCATCTCTTTAAGAGTTTTTTTCATTTTCACTGACCTTCTACTTTACAGTGGGTCCTAACTGTCCCCTTAAATCTGTTCTCCAATTCTTCCTGGGCTCCAGACCACTAAGGTAGAGATACCTCCCAGCAGCCCTTGTGGCTTGCTGCGGCCATATGACCATAACTTACCAATTAAATGTCAATGGACATGATGTGTACAATTTTTTAGCTCCTCTGCTTAAAAGAAAAGTGCTTGCCCTGCTTGCCTTGGACTTCTCCAACGTTGTGGCAGCAACCTAGCTTCAACCATGCAGATGAGGACAAAGCCCCAGGGGATGAAAGCACAAGATGGACAGAACTTGCCCAGATAGAACAGACAGGCCAACTGTTGTAGGAGACAGAAATTAACTTCTGTTTTGTTTAAGCCATTCTAGGTTGTGGTCTCTTTCTTACATCACCCTAGTCTTTGCCCTGAGTGTTCCAACCCAGGCATGAATATGTATGTGCTTCAGAGGCCTGGAGGACTGAAATTCTCTTCTGAAGTGATAGACATTCTAGATGACCTAGACCTAGACTGGGCAAGTTATGTAACATCTGTGGCTTCCCCTTTCCCAGTCTGTAAAGTGGGGATAACAGTAATTGCCGGCTACCTCTCAGGAACGTCATCAACCAGACCCATTTCGTAAAGTGCTCTGGTCTACTTGGAAGAAAATTGTTAGATCACTACCAAGTATGATGACAGTTATTTATGATTCTCCAGACCTCTGAATCTAAATTGGAAGAATAGCTTCATCTGGTTTTCTGAATTTGCCTGGGAACTTTTATGCACACAGCCAGTTGTTCTCCTTGTGCTTCTGCAGGCATATTTATTTGCATCTACACTGACTGTTAATGATTTCCAGATTTCAAATCTGAGGCATGGTATTTACCCAGGAGCTCCTGGCATCTGAAATCTACATCCTTCTTGGAGTGTGAAAGACAGTGCTGACTTCTGGACCATCACTGGACAGCAAGATCTATTTGTTTAAGGCTTAGTCACTGGGAAGAAACACTACATATATATATATAAATATATAAAATTTTATATTTTCAACAAATCTGCTTTTACCTTTATCTACATCAAGATAGATAAGGATTCATTTTTAAAGTTCCCTGGGCTTGTGTAAATGTAAAAATTATATATAGCTTATTATTTATTTGAGGCTACATATCCCTATTTTCAAAAGGACTTTGAAATGAGCGTCAAACACAGATGGAAGGGATACTGTAAAAGAAAAAAAAGTTAAGTAATAACATGTTCATAGAGGATAAGAGAAATAAAAATTATGTTAAAAAAAAATAACAGTAAACAAAAAGCTGAAGTTCAAAAAAACTACAGAGATTGAGCAAAAACAGTTCCTCTGAGCTTCCTAGAAGTCAAGGCGAAAAGAAAAACTAGATGGATTCGTTACTCAGCTTTCTTTGTGTAATGAAAGCAGGCATCTAGATGACAATATTTCTATGACCCTCAAATTTCACAGGGGTCCTTAACTGCAGGATACTGTATAATATAGTGGAGCACTGGAGGCACAGTGGTTAAGAGCTCAGCTGCTAACCAAAAGGTATTTGGTTGCTCTTTGGAAATCCTCTGGGGCAGTTTTAATATGTCACATAGGGTCGATATGAGTCAGAATCGACTAGATGGCAAGGTTTTTTTTTTTTTTTTTGTATAATATAATAGATTATATTTTGAGAGTGATTATAAAGAAAACAGTTTTATTTATGTGGAATACCTCTCTCAATCAAACCTTCTGGCAAACTGTTACAGAATTGCTCAAAAGAGTGCCACCCTAGTGAGCCAGATCATAGCAATAACAACTACAACATTAGCCGCATAAAATAAAAAAATGACTGATCAATCACTACTTGCCGGGTACTACATTAAATGCCTTATATAGATTAGCCCATTGGATTCCTCATTGCCAGAGGAAGACAAAGCAGAAATTCAAACCTAGGCGGTGTGCCCTCAACACTACCTTCTTAACAATGACTAGAACAAGAGAGAAAAAGTCCAGGTGAGAGGATTAGTGAGGACCTGAGGGGCAGGCAGGACAATCACTAATCAATGCGTATACTTTAAAGAAGGTGCTGCTGCTCCAGATGACCACCAGAAACATGTACCACGCACAATAAGCAAAAAATTACAAGAACAAAGTGTCCTCTGTGTTTCAAGAGCATACCTTTTGATCTATCTACACAGTTATAGAATTAAATGGAATTTAAGCAAACATCGATAGCGGTCACTGAGTGAATAACACAAATGCCTCAATATATTCCTGGAAACTTTTATTTTCCAAATTCACCATTGATCCATGGTATTTTTAACTCTGAACAATAACTGTGAATTGGGAAAACTCACATTGCACAAATTCAAACTTGTCTATTTCCAGGTCATGGGTCATTATAAAGACGTCAAGTCAGAAGAAAAATAATTAATGCTTACAGGTGATCCCAAAGAAAGCAATAAAACCTATCAATGAAGCCATTATTTTCTGTAACTGCAGAGATAATGAAATTCTCAAACCAAATTGTTTGTCTTTTCGACCACTTCTTCAGCATTGTTTAGTCATAACTTTTAGCTTCATCTGAAAACTTTGCTAACAGCCCGAGATGAGTCAAGCACCCGGGAGGGTTTAGAATGCAGAGCATCTTGGATTGAGAAGGCCCTGAGGGTCACAGAGACCAGGGGTCAGCAAATCACAGCTGAGCTGAGTAGCTGCAACAAAGACAGAAGGAACTACAAAGCAGAAAATATTTGCTATCTGGCCCTTTACAGAAAGAGTTTGCCAGCCTCTGATACAGACTAATTCTTTTATTTTTAAGATTGGAAAACTGAGTCTCAGCAAACAGAAGTGCTTTGCCAAAAGTCCTGCTGTTGACTTAATAACATCAACACTCACTGTGGTCAACCCCTTAGATGCTGACCATCCCAAAGGGACAATCTCTCTTTGGAGGACAATAAGGTGCTTCATGGGAAGTTTAATTTAAACAACATAGATGGTGAAATGAGGCAAGTCTGATTTTTTTGGCTCAAATCAAATGTACCAGAATGTACTTATAAAAACAAATTCATACCTTTATAATACATTCTAGAACACAAAAACCCTGGGTAGGATTAAAAATAAAATTGGGAGGGAAAAAAAAAAAAAAGAAAACCTGATCTGCTAACAATCTTCACATTATAAAAGCTCCCCACAAAAAGCTTTTTTCAACTAAATAGTAAGAAGACAATTAGCCTATAAATATACGAACTTTAATTTAGTTAAATCTGGGCAAAGGCTTTGTTTAACTACGATTGCTGTCATGGTCTTTAAATAGATACAAATCTACTAAACCAAAGGAAACTACTAAAAGGTCAAAATTCAAAAGTAAAATGAAGACGCTATATTACTTGAGAACCATCAGATCTTCAACTGACCTGCCAGATTAACTTGGATAACGTGACCATTGCCTTCACCAGAGGGACACTTTTGGAATTGAGTAAACAGACAGCGTCCGCGACGGTTTTAACCAGAGTGCTTTTTCTGGCCCACCCCGAAAAGTGAATTTGAGAAAATTAAATTTCACTTTAATTCATCAAGTTACATGAGTCTCTGAAAAGTCCCGATTTTAAAATCAAACATTCACTTGATTGTTAAGCAAGGTCAAGAGAACAAGGCAGCCCAGCGCTGACATCACAGGGATCTGCCCCATGCCACTCGGCAGTTACATCAATGTGGCGAGTTGCCATGGAGCCTGACTATTAATTTCTGAGAGAAGGTGATTATAAAGTCGCCAGATGAACATCAACTGGATGACACCACTTCAGCACAGAACACTGACGTGTTACTCTTGTTTGCAGCAGTTAATTTTATGAATCACCACTTCTGTGATATGAACATTCTTTCTAACTTTAAAACTACCAAGTCTTCGCTGAATAAAGGGGGAAATTTTGATATTATCTGGAGAAACAAAATGTGTATCTGTGGGCTATCTCGTAAGGGCAGTGTCTCCCTTTAAGACGTTCAAAAATGTATGATATAGACATACTTAACACACAGATATATACGTGTACATTTGACAAACAGAGAGCAAAAGAAAACAAAAAATACAACTGAATTAAAATGCCTAGAAGACAACATGATACAGTCCTAGATACAATTCCACTAATCATATTTGCAGCATTTACCTTTTTTGGCTTCTGTAAAGCAATCTTCAGTTATAGTCACCTCAAAAGGTCACGTCTTACCCTGAAAACAAAAGAGAACATCTGAATGTCAAGAGAAGCAGCAACCACCTCTGCCTGGGATAGACAAAGCAAAACAACAAAGGAACTCAATTATATCTCATGGCAAATGACTTTCCGAGTTAATAAAAACAAGTCCCAAGACCTCTACTTTCTAGGCCAAATGCTGTTGAGTTCTTCAAGACAACATCAACCGGGCTGGAAAAAGTTCAGGTGAAACATTTCAAGTTTTGCTTATGAACTTTTTCTCATCTTGTCTTCTATCAATTTTATTTTCGAGTGGAATAATACGTGACTCATAGGTCTTTGTTTCTGGAAACCAGACTGCTACTTGAACGTGTCTGTTTGGTTAACATCCACAACATCTCTAATTTCATTAAAGCGGAGGCTTATTTTTCCCCCTTTAGAAGAGAGTTCTTGTAGACAAGATGCTTTCTGCCACTGTGGACCTTTCAAAATGAATAAAAGCACCACAATTTTGAGTTTAGGGAGAAGGGTTAATAGCTGGTGAAAGCTGTTCACAGAACGTTGTTTCACTTAGCATATATCTCCCAGATCTACCAAGTTAAATAAAAATGGTTCATGTCAGATGAAATAAACAATTGAAATCAAGCTTCCTAAAACACAAAGAAAGCATGGCACATGTTTTGATCCCACATCCACTCCTGCATCTGCATACTCCTTTATGCAAAACAGTGTGTAATCCTTTAAGAAACATTACAAGCTGCCTCTTTCTGCCCAAGTAACTGGGATCAACATATGGCACAAGTGAAAAGAAAAACATTTGTTTATTAATTTGGATCAAGTTACTAACAGGCTGCAGGATTCATTCCACATCAATTGACCAAATGCTTATATAATTTTTTTTTTAGATGGTGAAAGTATATCGTCATTTTCACTGAAATGTTAATATTCCTTTGCTTGCTCTTCAAAACAATATGTAATGAAGTGGTTTTAATTTTATACAGAATCTATCTCTGCTTATCCCGCTACTTCTGCCCTGAATGTGGAAAGGCAAATATTGAGAAGAGTCAAATCTTATTTCACTGGGGCTAAAAATCTGAAAGTGGCACTTTGGTGAGTACTATCTTTAAGGAATTGAACCGAGGCCAATTTATGACATTTCCACCAGAAATGTATGCAGATTCTTGTCATTAAGATTGGAAAAAAAATGTAGGCTCTGAGTGAAATCATCATTTTCGTGTTTACTGTAAGAGGAAATTGGAGGTTTTCACCATAAATGTTCACTATTTGGGTGGGGGAAAACCCTAGCTCTGGGACTTATAATTACTGTTTTGCAACCTGCCCAAAACCTTTTTTGTTTTTACACAAAACAATTCAAATTGAAAATGAAAATCGTGTGCTTTACTGCTGATGTGTGTCCCCAAGATTGGTTTCTCCAGGGGTGAGAACTCTACTACAGGGCAAACAGTGATAAGAAAGGAAAACATAAGAGAAATGACGGTCATGTGCTGCAGGACTCAAGGCAGAGCAAGATCTAGAAAGCAGCCCCGCTCCCCACAAATAAGACCTCAGAAGACACACAGTACAGCAATATCACTTACTCCAGAAATTTCCAGCTCCACCAGTTATCGAATCTTAAATGTAAAGTAAGTGAACTTTGGCAGAACCTACTCAGTTCAAAGCAAGAATGCCCTTCCTCCCCCCTTTTTACTTGAGATGTTCTCCAATGCATGCACTCAACTAATGTTCATGTTTATCTATTGAGCTGTGTCTATTTTTGTATGTTTGGCAGCCAGACCTATAGTATTAGACTTTGCAATGCAGATGAGATTTGCTATCATATAGGCCTGGCAAACAATTGGACCTTATTAAAATTTAATTTTTAAAAAAACTGCTGAAAATGCCTACTTTAAATACGTTATCTCTAGCGCTGTGTTTGAACCTACAGAAAATTTGCAGGCAAGAACTGGGCCAGTTTTACCACTCACCTGTTGCCCAGGACAGTACGTAAGTGAACACAGAGCAAAAATATAATCTGGTTCACCCTCAAAGATTTTACAAGTGTTATTTTTATTTCCTGGAAAAAAAATACGAATTAATAATAATGAAATTACACAATTACCTTCCAACTTACAACTACTAAAGCAATAAAAAAATTGGCTACATGTAACTTTTACCTACATATAAAAATCTGGCAGTGGGATAAAAACCATATTTTCCTCTATTTCAAAGTTCTATAAATTTTAATGTATATGCACATTGGACCACTCATTAATTTATTTCTGTTGATTTTAGTTTTTAGAATAAGTATACCTTAGCAAAGTAATCGAAAAGATATTTTCTAGCTTTGCTGAGAAAAGATTAATAGTTCAACAGCTGTTTGCCATCATGCTAAATTAAATGAAATGCGTCAATATAATAGACAAGAAAATTAGTGGTTAGTACTGGGGCCTTAGCTTGCATCATTACTGGCTTAGGAGGATTGGAAATCAACAGCTAGGAGAAAAATCTGCATTACTTTTTTTTTTTTAAAGCATAAAACTTCGGTTTTCAAAATTGTATCCCTTTTTTTGCCATCACTTTTACTTACCAAATATATTAAATCTTCCTATTTCAAATATTTACCTAAATGCTTACTGGCAGTATAAACACCAAAACTAAAATTAAATGATCATATAAGGCTTTTAAGTTTAAAAAAAAAAAAAAAAAGATAAAAGAAATATGTTCCCTTCCAGCCCACCTGCCTTCTTTTAAAAAAAATGCTGTTATCACATGAATTGCATTTTTTTTTTTCTTTTTTGCTCTCATTTTTTTAATTTTCCTATTGGTTTTAGGTTTCAAAAATGAGCCAATGATATGGTAAAAAAGAAATTATCTATTTTTACTTTATGTCATATTTCTATGTAATAGTGAAGGTTGTGTGAACACTAGAATTGTTCCATGGCACTATGATTCCAACAGTATCATTTACCAGAAGCTCATGATGACCTCAATGACTGTGACCAAGATGCCAAACTTCAGCTGCAACCTCTAGGGTAGGAAGTTTACTGTACACTCCTCTTTCTCCATCTCCCCAACCCACCTCCTAATTTGTAATTCACTCCATATAACCTTTATGTTATTACAATACTTCATTTCAGTGTTACCCTTGCTAGGGGTATATTTTACCCCTAATTTAATCTGTGTAATATATAACATATAGCGCCAACTGGTAGGTCCTAGTTGGAAATCAGTTCCGGATAAATGCAGAGTGTGAAAATGAATAATACACACTGTTTTCCCCAATGAAATTATTTCTCCCTTTTCCTTCATGGCAGCTAAAGGAAATGATGTGCATCAGGATTTCTGCATCATATTCATTTTATACAATTATACAAGCGATTCTGAAGGATGGTCAACCTATTTCATCTCAACCTTCAGTCCAACAAATGCTAGCCTAGAACTTACCATGCACAGCATCACTGAGTATGCGCAAAGCCACCCTCTTAGGCTATGGTGAAGGGTGGTGGTTTAGTATTTTATCTCTGGCTAGAAGACTCCTGTTCTGGAAGTCCAGGCACATGGCTGAAACTTCAAACCTCCCAAATCCTCCATTCAAATGACATATTTTTCATCTGAGAAAACAGAAGGTCCAAATGGGCTAATTTCCAAGAGACTGGTGCCTCTTTAAATAGTGAATCTTCACTCATGTGGGCTTTTATGTCTTGTTTTTCAATGATTTCTTAGAAAAACAGGGATATCAACACGTATTTGACTAGTTGAAAAAATGATAATGCAAGGGTCACTTCATTTTCTGTACTCAAAACAAGAATATCCACTCAGAAATCAACCACAACGTGTTTTCTCTATGCCCTAGTAACTTCAAATATTAAGTAAGGTTTACAAAATAAAAAGGAGGGAGGGAAGGGAAAAAAAAAAAGAAAGAGGGCAAGAGAGAAAGAAGGAAAGGAAGGAAAGAAAGGGAGAGAGGGAGGATGGGAGGAAGGGAAACAGAAGGGAAAAAAGAAAGGGGAAGGAAAGATAAAAAAAGAAAAGAAAGAAAGGGAAGGAAGGAAAGAAAGGGGAAGAAAATGAAAGGAAAGAGAAAAGAAAGAAGGAAGGAAAAAAATAAAAGGACACTGGTGTGCAGCCCAGGCCTCTGTAACTAGAAGAGACCTTGGACACAACCCAGGCTTTCTAATTTACAACTGCTACATTTCTTTTACTTCTCTCTATCAAAGAAATCTACCATTTGGGGGTTATCAGTCCCCAATTTCCCCTTTTAACCCTGTTAACAGTTTGCTTCCTTTCTCCTCACCCTTCGGGATTCTCACCAAATCATCGTGCCTGACTCTGGGGTCCATTCTAGTAAGCAAAGATCTGAAACACTATAAATAAGACGAACCATGTGGTGCCGGCACCGCCAGCACAAAGCTTGCACGTGAAATTACTTCAGGCTGGCAGCCCCCCAGGAACTCCAAGTCGGCCCATCTCATTTGGAAACACGGCTCTCTCTTACCTTACAGCAAAGTAAAACCCTGGTCATGGTCATATGAAAATGAAAATATTTTATAGGTATCCTTTAACAGTCTTTAAATGCTGAAACCTAAAAACAATATTTGCTGTTTTCCCTTTGAAGCGCTAACAAAGCCTTTGTTTTAGATTTACCTTTAGTGTGCAATAAGAGTTAATAATCAAATCCATCCCAACCCCCACAAATGTTAAACAAAAAGATAAAAGAAATGCAAATAGCTATTGTCATGGAAAGTTAAAGTACCTGTCTGTATTTTTAAGTGAAAACTATTATCTCTATCAATCAAAATTTAAGAATACAATAGCGCTAATCACAGAAGGTGCTCTGATGGAGTTACTTTTCCTCATAAAAAAAAAAAAGTATTTTTCCCCTTAAAATCTGAGTATAAAAGTCATATACTTACAATTAGATCGAGTATTTGTAATTTTATTATTAAAAACCTTCAGAAGCCTCACTGTTAATAAATGCTTCTGAGTCTCTAGACTGATTTGTACCCAAGAAGACCCAAGTCCCTACATATTTTAATAAGGTTGATGAAATTTTATTTAAATTCTCAGTTTCCAACCTGCGGGGGAACAGCACACTCTTCTGTTGAAAAGAGTTACTCAAACAGAGCCAACAGTTAACTGGTAATAAAAACTCCTTCTTTAGACCCTGGGCACAATTTCCAGTCCCTGAAAAATCTCTACATTGGACACAGCTTGCTTGGATGCTTCGCCCTTCTTAATTGTGGCCACTCTTGTTTTGAAATTACATATCTGTGCCCTCAAAAATAAAACAGAATTCTACCACCTCACCCCAGAAAGATCCAAAGGCACATTGCATCCATCTCTCTAAGTCTTTTTTTTCTTTCCCTTAAACTCACTTTTTAAAAAGACTGGATTAGACGTTGAATGCGGTGCTTTCTAAAGACAGTACAGGAACAAAAAATAGCAAGAGACAGATACTAAAACAAACAGCTCCAGATTAAAATTCCTAGAGCAGTTAAGCCAGGATGCCATTATACCGGCTGAGTCTGGATGGACATCTCCTCCACGGAGGGGCCAAGAGGCTGTCATTCTCCCCCCAGCAAGATCAGATTTCCTTCCCTCCCAACCGCCTCTCTGAGCATCATGGCCAAACATCTCTAGTGTGCTATTAATATCAATGAAGAGACGATTCGATTTCCACAGGAGAAAACCGTTCCTATTCCGGCACAGACCTTCGGGGAGGACCTGGGCCGGGAAGACACAACACAGCAGCAGAGTTTCGCTGCTTTCTTATAGTTCAGTCTTGCACACTGTTTGAAGGCTTTTAACAAACAATGGCAGCATTATCTGCAGGATAGTTACAAAACAGGATTTCTTAGGACAAAGAATAATCAAGCTGCTCTCTCTCTCCTTTTCTGCTTTTTTCTTTTCCTCAATCCCCAGGATCCTCTCTCTGCCAGTCCCAAATTCAGCCACATCTCCTAAGAGCACCTGTGCATGTCTATTTCATCGCAGCCTGCAACTGACAACCGGTCAGGAACATTCAGGAGGGGCCCAGAAGGGCAGCAAAGTGGCCTCTAAACAGTAGTAAAAGGAAACAGAAGTAGCAGCCTTGACTTTGCACACACTTACCGATTCATGGTGAGGAGGTGAAGCTTTGGGGCCAGAGAAGCAATTTTCACACAATGGAAAAAGTTGAGTTTGCGAGGGAGAAACTATAGGCGCTAGGAAGCCTGCTGGCTCTCAGGGATCCGGGGCTGGCGGCAGTGTGAGGAAGGACTGAAGGTATGTGGGCTAAACACAACAAAAGCCACTGCCTTACTCTAGATTAAATATGCAGGAAGAGGCCCCTTTGCATAAACACAAACACTCAGCAAATGAATAACTGGCTCAATCAGACGCCTGCTGTGCCTTCTACCTGTCCTCAAGCTGACAGGAGGCACCGCCTGTTCCAGGGGACACCAACTAAACAGGAGACAGTTAAATGTTATGTTGCTATAATAACAATTAAAATGAATTGCATTCATTAGTAATTAAGAACTTACTCAT
The DNA here is from genome assembly GCA_030035585.1 of Dugong dugon. Classification (NCBI taxonomy): domain Eukaryota; kingdom Metazoa; phylum Chordata; class Mammalia; order Sirenia; family Dugongidae; genus Dugong; species Dugong dugon. The sequence continues at coordinate 53,101,781 of CM057481.1, read as the reverse complement.
GGGGAGGTAGTGCTATTGTTGTATTTCCAGCGACTCCAAAAAGAACCAAATATCAGTGGAGTTTTACCTTGGGCTGTATTTAAATCTGTACATTCAATAAGAGTTTTAAATAATCACACTGTTTAGTCACAATTTAATGTCAGAGATATACCTCTTGTTTCTCTGCTTTGCCACATTATAAACTGATCCTTATGAGTCTGTATCTATAGAAAGATATATTTTATACAGGTATACATACCTGTATAAAATTTATACACATATATACACAGGCATATATGCACATGTACACATTACTCACACATAATCTAGTGAAGAATAAACCAAAAGAAAAAAAACTGCTACTTAACTATACATTTTAGCCCACTAATCATTTAAGGAAAATAATTTGAGTTTTCCAAAAATATAGCCCAAATGCCTGCCTTTCAAATGTTACTAATCCATGAACACTCATTTCAGAACGTTATCCATATATGATAAAGGACGCTTTTAACTGTGTGGCCTCAACCACTTACAATTTCAATTAAATAACATAATTACAGTCAACAATTTTCTCCATTTCGGCAGAAAATATGCCATACTTCAACATAATTTGTCCTTAGAACCCAGGAATTTAAGCAAGAAGGAAAGCCTGCGGGCCTTCGGAATTCCCTACTGCCTTTTCCCAGCTTATGGAGTCAGCTCACAATGACCTCTTACTGCAGGTTCCAGCTACATGTTGGTCTTAGTAACTTATTTTTTAATAACTTTTGCAGCATTAAATGATTTTGATTGAAACACAAATAAGACTATGGTTGTCTACTTTTTTCTAATGCCACACAGTACTTTGGGGGCAAACCCAGCACTGCTATTCTATAGGATGTGTCTACATTCTTATTTGGACTAAAAAGGGGAGGTCACACAGATTCTTCATAGCCCCGGAGAATGCATCACTATCATCCTAGCCTAGGGAAATAAGGTGGCTTTCTATTTCAAAAGCAACTTTGTTTCATTAACACTACACTCTTTTCTGGCCACAGTGTTCTGCCACAAAAGTAAAAAAAAACCTTACTGAAGAGTGTTTAAAAGTTTTACAAACAAACACATAAACAGAAACTCATCTCAAACATCTATTATGGCATATCCTGGAGAAAAGAAAAACATAATAAAAATATTCGCAAAGCCCCCCAAAATTAAAAAAAAAAAAACCCCACAGGTTCTCTAAGAGGGGTTCCCACAAGAAACTAAAGATGTGTGTTTTGCTCACTGGAATGACCTTTCAAAGAAGGTGTTAGATAATCCGCTTCATAGATGATAGAGATCTAACCTTGATGCAAATAAACCATAGAACAAAATTTAATCAGTATATCACTGTGAAAAAGCCTTTGTCCATCCCAATGGAGCTTCTAATGACTGTTTTGGCAGCTCTGGCGGGTAGTTATGCTTCCCAGCTCATCTATATCTCATACTGGTTGAGCAAGCTAATGGAAGTGCTGTTAGTGGAATCCAATATTAATGCCCTGTATCGTGCAAACCTGGATGCAACTGAATATATTACACAATTATAGGTAGTATCTAATTCCACAGGTATTAGATACTGTACTCTAAATTAATATTTTAATAAGGGCAGTGAAATAAAGATGACATTCCAGGTAAGGGATTCACGCATTGTGGCCCCGCTAAGTCTGGCTGAGAGAGTGCTGGATACCGGAGCGCACGGCACAAACATGGGGATTGTGACAAAAATCTGTACGCAAGCTTTAGATGCTGAGTGGCACATAGTGATACAGAGAGTCAGAGATGTCATCCTCACGCGAGCACCACTTGCTGTAAGCTCGAGAGAAAATGGAAGGGGGAAGAATGGGGGGTGGGGAGTAGTTGCAGTGAGACCTCCAGAAAATAAACAGGGTGTACAGTTTCAAAGGCTGCAGACACAGACATTTCATTGTTCAAGCCAATTATCAGTGGAAAATAATAACAACAGATGGATTCAGAGTCACTGACTTTTCATATGCACTTCATCTCGGCAGAACAGATGATGAAACGCTAGAGCTATCTCAAAAAGGCAAAACATCTTTCAGTAAAAGAACTCTACAGTCCAGATGGGGACCTTCTAAGGCTGCTGATTATCTTCTTATAATGTTGTAAGATAGACTTACTAAAACATTTCAAGAACTGATCAGATATGATGCGTACAATGGCTTCATTATTGCAAGGAGTCGTCTCAGACTTGTGACTAAGCCAGGCAAAGATTTCAATAAGGTTAGGACTCTAAGTTTCCTGTTTTCTCATCAAGGACTGTAGGTTCCAACTAAAACTGGAAATGTGTGCACAACCGGAGAATAAACCATTGCCCAAGGACCCTACATTTGTGCTCTTCGCCTGTTTGGGCAAGTTAAAATGAAAAGATAAACTGGGACTGTAAAAAGGACACTGAATTATTCTGATGCATACCACCAAAAAATAGTTCTAAAATAATTCCTTATTAAAAGCATTCAGTGATCAACTCTCATTCCCTATATGCATTTAGGGCACCTTAAATATGCTTTGCGGAGATCTCAATATGTAATTTGCTTCTGGGAGGAAATAAATATAAATTTTGATGGTGGTGTGATAGGTAATTCTAATAATCAACCATACACCCAGGCAAAAACCATCAACCTATCCAAACCCGCTGTCACTTAACTTAAATATTACCACCGACTCAGACTTGTTGACAAAACACAATAGGTAAAGTACAACCTGAGAACCTGCTATGAGTAAGGGAAAAAGTTAAATTTCTAATCTGATAAGCCTCATCGATACCATAACAACAGTGTATCTGTTCTCTTTATCTACCTATCCACTCATCATCAATTCCAATATTCATACTTTTATACAAATTTTTCCCTGAATTGACATAAAATGTTTAAAATCACTGTGCTAAGAAAAAAGAAAAGCTGATCTTCCTGTTATTTACTAACATACTTAACATTTAAAAAATATTTTTATGAACACCCTGTTGATTTCACAAGTTTATAATGTAAGGAAAAAAAAATTTTTTTTTTTTTTTTTTTTAAGAGCAGGGCTTTTCTTTCAAAGGACTCCGACAAAAGTAAATTCATAGCAGAACACACAAGCACGAAGAAAATATCGCCAAGGGCAAAATTCTGCAACTGCTTTAAGAAGCAAACAAGAACACAAAAGATGTGTAATGCAACCATCTGGCTCTCCTCATACTATATCAATGCCTCCACTTTCTCCCCCACCCCCTTAGCCAGCCCACACCAATGCCATAAAACCAAATGGCTTCGCTTATTCTTCCCGTGCAGCAAATTTACACAATGCAGTTAGAATGCAAAAGTTGATTTTTACACATGAACAAGGATCTTTAAATTTTTCCCCACTTCAATGATTATTTCGGGGTTTTTGTTGTCATTGTCATTTATTCAGAGTGGAACTTATTTGAAAAACCACTAAGAACCTCATTGTGGTAAAGATTTTCTCACGTGGACATATCTGTTCACTCTCAAAAGAAGCCTCCTTCCAAACCTTAATCTCTACCATCTTGTGTTTTCTGTTATATGTGGGCATCTGAAAAAGAATCTTAGAATTATTCCAATTAAAACCTTTACTTTTTCAGGGTGGGGGACACAAAATTGTAGGTTGTCTCCCCCATTTATTACTTGAAATAACTGCACTAGTGTTTGTGGGTTTTTTTAACTGTACTCATTCAATCGTCAGCCTTGAAGGTCAGAAAGCTCATGGGAATTTTTACTTATTCAATGCATTCTACAAACATTTACTGGGCAACTACACAGATGATCAAAATCACTATCTTCCGGTATGCTAGCAGGGACTGCCTGGTAAAGTTAAACCAGGAACCCTACAGTTTATAAAAAAAAATCTTCGACACACAGGTGTGCTGAAGCATTTTATTTATTTATAGACTTATTTTGGCAGGCAGATAAAACAGGTATCTGAAAGTTATGTCTCATCTTTAAGTATCCATTAAGACATTAATGAAACCCTCTGTATTATGGATTGAATTGTGTCCCCCAATAAGAAATGTGGAAGTCCTAACCCCTGTAGCTGTAAATATGACCTTGTTTGGAAACAGGGATTCTCCTTTGATATGTTAATGTGGTTATATCAGAGTAGTGTGGGTCCTAAACCCAATCACTTCCAAGTGGTGTCTTATAAAAAGAGCAGAACAGACAGACACACACACACACAGGGGAACACCAAGCAGAGAAATGCCAAGGCTTGTTGGAAGCAGTCAGAAACCAGGAGAGAGACACACAAATAAGTTGCCACAAGCCCAATCTGAACTTTTATAAACTGTGAGATAACAGATTTCTGCTCTTTAAAGCCATCTACTTGGGGTATTTTTTGTAAAAGCAGCACTAGGTAACTAAGACCCTCTGTTTGGGTAAAATCAATAAACGTTGTCAGAAGTGCTTTTCACAAAGTGGCAACAATTTTTAAAAAATAAGAAAAAAAGACATTGTCACAGGCAAACTCTACTTGCTTTGTTGCAGAGGTGTGCTAGAAGGCAGCCCTTCTCACCGGGGCAAACGCTCTTGATTGGAATCAAGATTTCGCACGATGTGGGCCATGTCTGGTTTGCTTCTGTTTTTTTCTCCCTGACACTGGTTTCCCATCTCCTCTGCATCCCTTTCCACATTCCAGGTAAGGAAGCTTTGCCTGGTTTCTTGAGGGGCTGACTTTCAGTTCCCTTATGGGCGTTTCTGCCCAGGACCACAGAGGCTCCCAGCGTGGACAGCAGCGATAATTTGTAGGACACACACAGCAAATCCAGCCATCAGATGAGGGAATCCGCTAATTGTTTAAGCCTGCACTAGTGTCTGGCCCCCAGTTGGCAGGCATAACACATGGCTGCCTACCAGGGCTAGGTTAGCACAGCTGGAGCCAGATGACAAGCTTTCAAAGATATTCTCCCAGTGGCCACATCTGGCTCCTGGCCACTCCAATCTGCAGCTGAACAGATTCTGTTTGGCTTTTTGGGGCAAGTTCAGGCAGCAGATAAGACAAATCATGTTAATTTTGACTTTGCATTTCAGTTTGGGACAACATATCCAAACATATCTGTCTTGCTTGCTATATCCCAGTACAGAACAGTAGCTACACATGGTAGGTGCTCAATAAATATACATGAGTAACAATGGGAGTTGAACAAAAATACTATTTTATCTTACTCCAGTACCTCCATTCCTGCTACAACATGTACAGTAGCTAACACCCAAGTGTACCAAGAGAAGCATCTGAGTGGCTCCACAGCTAAATTTTCTTGTGGGAACACTGACCCAGAAAAGAAGACACTCATGAATGAACCAACTTACATAGTCAGGAAAAACCTCCATCAATCAATCCTTCCCTAAAAATAATGCTCTCCCAGTATTAAACATGTCCCTACTTTATTAGTCCTGAAACTGCAAACATTTGGCAGCTATACGCACACGGGGCTTGCAAGTGACTCAAAAGTAGAAATTTACCTTTTGGCCACCAGAGAAACACCAAGTGATGAGGCAACTTTTCCTGGCACCTTTTCCTCCCGTTTCCTTTCCCATGCCTCTCTTCCTGAATTCCCTGACATTTGCAGATTCCAGCTCCCTTCTACTCTCAACTTTGACCCAACTGTAGGCTCTTCTGAAGCTCACTGCTTCTCGAAGCTCCTATGAAGAATACACTCAGAAACTCCAGTATAATTTAGACCCAAGCTGTGGCCCACCCTCTTGGCTCCTTTGCTAGGAAGGGTTTTGTTACTTACAGAATGCTATGTTACTAATGATGTTAAGGGATTTTTAATCCTTATGACAACAGAGCTTCCCTGGGTCCCCCAACAACCTGATTAAGGAGGAGAGGGCCTTGGCAGAAGCCTGGCCTGGCTGTTCACATATATGACGCTGCTTCCCCAATAAAGCCAGTTAACGCTTCTAAAACAGAGTGGCTGCAACCGGCTGCTGACCTTGACAAACTCAGCATATGGTTGTCAGCGAAGCAAAGCTACTCAAAAGTGCAGGAGATGGAACTGTTGTCTGAACTTGCCCCCTTTTCTGTCATGTACAGCAAGCCGGGTAGAGGTGGGGGGTAATTCTTTCAAGCTAAGTGTAAGTTTCTGAAAAGACCCTGCATCCACTATCAAGAACTTGGGCTCTGAGTTCCTCTGGGAAAGAGCTGTTTACGTGGTAAAAAGGTGGGCCAGGAAGACCCAGACCTAAAGTCCTTCTTCCTCCTTGCACCTATTTGAAATTACTATATAAATAGGAAAATGCCTTTGCACAATTCCACAATCAAAATGGAAGTTTAAGATAATCAAGAGACAAGCAGTGGACTAGCGTGCAAATGACTGAAAACCAATGCCTTAGCTGGAAACAGGCCATGATACAAAAACAAAGAAAACAGAAAAGCTGTGGAAAGTTAGGGGAAAATGGACACGCAGACAAGGCTGAGGGACAAATATCTTGGTTTCTTAATGCCACCCCGGACTGTCTCATTTAGAACTGTGTGTTATGTAATACTGCGCTGGATCGTTTATTCTAGCACACTTCAGAGCTTGAGAGCACAGATTCAAGGGCTGGAGTTCAAATCTCAGCTCTGCTGCTTACTGGCCTTGTGAACTCAGGCAAGTTAGTTCTCTGTCGCTTAGTGTGATCATCTATAAAATGGGCTTAATAATAGTACATAATTTGGTTTTGGGAAATAAATGCATTAACCTGATAAAGTGCCTGGCACCTACTGAGTGATAAGGAAACAATAACCGCTGTTATTACGATCAAGGATAATATAACTTAAGTAAATCTAAAACTGCCTACACCTCATTTCTGCCATCTCTACAAGTTGCTAACAGTTATCTCCTCACCTGCCATGGTACAGGCTAGAAAAAAGGAAAGAATGCGTACCAGACTTTCAACTTCTTAAGACTATGGTGCTAAAATGAAATCAAAGTACTTCTTTCTTCCCTCAGTATTGGCTGCAGAATTGTAGATTTAAGATTGGGGTCTTACCTACCTCCGTGGAGGGCAAGCCATTAGCTACAGAAGAGCTACAATCCAAGCTCAGCGTTGGCTGCTTGTCCTGCCAACGACCAACAAGAACTTTGGGGGAGATCTTCAAAGAAGGCAGGAGAAGAATCCAGTCTGGAACCCAAAGGTATTGAAACACACTTTCTTGTACTTTTCAAGTCTGTGCATATAGATTCTGTTACTGATTTAGGGATCTTAAACAGTTTATTTTTAAAATGCCTTTCAGCTCACCTTTAATAACATGTTTCTTTGACGTGGCTAAACTGTGCCTCAGAAAAATTACAAGCGGGAATACGGCAGGGTGAAAGGTTCAGTGAACTAATCCACACCTGGTCCATTTAAAAAAAAAAAATGGGGGGCTCATATTTTCCACATAGAAACAAGCCAATTTATATGAACCAGGTTTGTATTTAATTGCTAAGGCACTTTTCCATGCCATACAATCTTTCATGAGCTTCTTCAGCGGGGTTGGGGAAAAGCCCATAGAACCTGCACCCAGTCACACCATAAAACTTTGTCAGTAAGAATAACAGTAATAATAAAAATAAACGAAAGGCACAAACCCCATTCAAAGCAGGAAGTGGGAGATTTATTTTACCAAAAGTTCTCTGACCAATTTTTGCCAAAGACAAAAGACAAGGCCTTCCCCCAAAGAAAGGCTTGGGGATTCACTACAAAGATCGTCACATGTTATGGATTGAATCCTAACCCCAGTATCTGTGGATGTAATCCGATTTGGGACTAAAGTTTTCTTTGTATGTTAATGAGGTCATATCAGTATCGGGTGTGTCTGAAACCTACTCACTTTCTGAGATATAAAAAGAGCAGATTAGACACAGAGAAGCAAGCACAAGTAGGGGGAAGATAGATTCCATGTGGAGATCTTCAAGGAACGCTGAAAAGAATACTAGAGAAGCTGAGACAAGGATTTTCCTCCAGAATAGACAGAGAAAGTCTTTCCCTAGAGCCAGTGCCCTTAATTCAGACTTCTAGTCTCCTAAACTGTGAGAAAATATACTTCTGTTTATTAAAGCCACCCACTCATGGTATTTCTGTTACAGCAGCACTAAGAAACTAAGACATCGTAACAAACATTCAGATTTCTTCTCCATCAGTTATGTGACCCAGACTCTTAAGTGGAGGAATATAGTTTAGAAGAAGAAAAATTCCGAGAAAGAGAGGAACGGAAAACATTTGAGAGCTGAAAGGTGCTTTTGAGGGGTCTAGTCAATGCACTCCCTCAAGAGGAGTGGATTTAGCATGTGACCCTGAGGTCATCCAGGTGGTGGGTTCCTAAGCAGGGATAAGAGCTTCCAACTCCCAACAAACGTGGAGAAGCAATGACTAGAGATTATGGCAGCTGGAAACGTGAATCATGTAAAACAGAGATTTTGGAGCAGGGTCCCTGGAACAGCAAAGAGGCAGGAGAATGGAAGCACTAGTCACAAGCATTCCATAAACTGTGCCAACTCGGTGCATCTGCAGCTCTAATCTAAACAAGCTAACTTCCTTCCCGAAAGTCATCCCCTTCAGTGCTCCACGCATCTTGTTTTGTTTGTTTTTTCCTCTCAGTTTTGCTTCTAAGAAAATTCCTTTTAATCAATTCTGGTTTAAAGTAACTGGAAAAGGAGAGATTTCCACACCTTGGTTAAGAGGCAGCAAAGTGAAGTTGAAAGAGCGTTTCTTTAGAAGGTAAGAGACTGTGGTTCTATTCCGGGAGCCACCAGTAACTCAGCTGGAATTGGGTAAGTCCCTTCCCCTCTCCTAACCCCAGTCTCCTGATTGGTAAAATGAGGAGGCACTCAGAGATGACATTCAGTTGATACACAGTGATGCATCTGAGCAGGTTGTTAAAATACTGAAATAATCTTGTACTGGCTGGGAAATGTCCGTTGTCCAAAAGTCTTCTGAGTACACCCTGGGCCACTACCCTGAGCTTCCCAGGATCCACCAAGACACAGCAGGGGACCCCCAGCACTCTGTTCTGGTGTTATAGCTAGGTCCCTCCTTGGTTGGCCAATGCCTGTGCTGTACCTGTATCTAAAATGACCATCATCTGGCTTTCTCTGACAGTTCCTTTCCCAAGACTACGACACAAGGACAGCCAAGGACAGTTAACACCCTGGAGGAGGCCACGTCCCCAGGCTCAGCCAGACCCATACAGGGCCCAGCAAGAGACAGGAGAGCTGGGACAATCAGATCAGCAGGCTCACAAGGGATCCGCCTTCCTCCCCAATTTACTTCCTCACTTGGGGCACCCACATGGGGGCCTGCAGTAATGAGGCAAATCACTGGAATCTTCTTAGGGCAAACTTGTTAGGGTTCAATTTGTTTTCAAAAGCTGGGGGGCAAAAAATATATATCACTGTGAAACAACTCTCTAAGTGAAATCCTGAGCTCTAAGGGAAATGACCAAAACATGTAATCAAATTATATTTACCATGGAAATTCTAGGAGTTCATACTTTCTACTCAGCTTTTACAACCTTTTAGAAAAAGGAGTACTTCTCCATCCTGCATTCCAAATGTCCACAGGAAAGACCAGGCGTTACACATGGTGAAAGCGTAGAGGAAAGGAACAAGCGTTTCTATTATTGTCTCCTTCAACCCTCTGTGCCTTCCCTGCCACCATTACTCAAAAGTCACTCAAACGTTTTTGCTGGCTGACGTGATGCCATGCTGCCACCTGATCAGGTGTGGGGTACCGCATGGTATGAATAAATACTTACCCACAACCGCATATTAAATGGGAATTCACAGGGGCGGGCTCCACAGACAAAGACTTTTCTATACAGAAATATTAACTAAGAATTTAAGTAAATGGCCCCACTGGAAGAAAAAAAAGGTCTGAAGTAGCAATATAAACTATATTTAATAGCAATGAAAAATATTTTCCTTTTGGGAATGCAATTTGGGCTTCTAAAAGTTACTGCCTTTCACATGACTTAGTACAGTATGTCTCCATTCTCTCTTTCCTAAAACATAGATGCTAGGCCCCCAAATTCTACTTGGTGAAAGTTAATTTTTTTTGAAGTAATCTTTCCCCAACTACAATACTCAAATAAGGAACTATTTTGGTATCTTTTTTTCCCCTACAATTGTTATTTTCTTAAGTGCTTGAGTGTAACACATCCCAAAGAACATATGTTCCCAAGGAAGAAAAAAATACAAAACAAAACAAAACAAAAAAAAAAAAAAACAGGCTCTAGAACTAATACACAATAAAAAATAAATTTAAAGCAGCCTTCTGGTCTGACATAAGAATATAAAAATGATATGAGCAAGAACAGCTTAGTTTACATACTTTTCAGTCACAGCTGCTGCTCTGAAACCACAATACCTTTAAAATGACATTTGAAGGAAACAGATATGGCGTGGCTTTAGCAATAGCTAGATGTAGCTAGCATTGAATTAAAAGGGTTTTTCTTTTTGTTCACATGCTTCATATGGCCGTGTACACTGGCACAATTAAGACAAATAGAGATTTTAGAGTGATTCATTTTTAAATAATGTAGTGATAAACAGAGTGAATTACAAATAATTCTACCCAGCAAGTTGCCCCCTCCCCCCTTTAAATTCACCAGACTGAGACAACAACCCAGAGTTTTAGGGACAAAAGGAGCAAGTCGCCTCTTCTGGGTTAATATTTAACTGGGGGCTAAAGCACAGGGGAGATTCCCCTCTCTGCAAGAGATGCAGGCACTTCCCTGGACAAACGAAAATAACATACAATTAAATCAGACTATTCAATTAATAAATTACTTCAGAAGGCCTTGCAGGCCAAGTCCTATTTAATTACATAATTTAAAAAATATTTGCACATTGCAATCATTGAAATTGGCTTTGAGGTTTCATAATACACACTTAACACTTGAGTTAGAGAACAAATTTATTAAATAAATGCAGGCCTAAGTGCTAGAAGACCATACCACTCAAACTGCAAAATCATTTAGCACGTCTTCAGAGAAAGCAAATAAACTTTTCCAGTGTTTGGACGTACGCTGCTGGTGAATGTCAGGAGAGGCTGGCTGATTTTTCTTGTTTTCTCTGTCATGTCTTGCTTGTAAATCTGACCATTTTGAGGGGTGATTAGAATAGAGCTAATGGACAAAATGGTTCCAGTTAAAGATAAATTAAAGATAAACTAAGGTGGAAGATGTCAAGGACCTGGTAGTAAAAATCTCTTTGGAGTAAAACAAAGAGAAGTCGTATTACCTCCCCATTTTTCACTTGCTGGAATACCAAAATACACCGTAAATTAGCATGGTCCCTGAGTGGAAAGACGCGTTCCATTAGGAAAGCACACAAATTTAGGGGTGAGGAGGACATTCATAAAAAGGGCAGAATTACATGGTATTCAAAAAAGAGGGCAGAAACACTTAAAAGTGGCTGTATTTGCATATTGGTACTGGGGGACATGATAGTGCCATTAAGTGAATTTTCTAGAAAACCACTTGATGGCTTTAGCTCACAACTTGTTTTGCCTTCACGTGTCAATGGAAATCTTCATCAAATACATATACTTCCAATAATCACTGCATGCTTTATACTACAATGACTTCAGAGCTTTCTAAGCTGGGAGGGGCTAATTCTCTTTATAACAAAAAAGCCCCCAGATCACTGTGATGAGGTTGTCATTTTTGTTTTGTGGGTCTTCTCTTTAAAGGTTTCTGTCAGGTACAATCGAGCCTGGTATACTCCTACTTGCTGGCTTCTAGAAGCTTCTATCCTTACCTCCAAAGAACTTCTAACTTGCTACTAACTCACTGCTAGCTAGAAAGGCATCTAAAGTTCTGAAATATAATTTTTTTTTAAAATAAGGTTTAAGTAAAAGATTCTGGTAAGACCCTGTAACTTCTGTTCAGTTATGAAACAAAATAAACAAATTATTTTCTCAACCCCATGTCCCCTGCAGGTACTACCCTCTTCTTTCTCCTCCCTTTAAGAAACTTCCGAAAAGAGTTGTCTACACGCAGGGTCTCCACTTATTTACTTCCACATATATGTCAGTCCTCAGCACATCACTGAAACCACTCTAGACAAGGTCATTCAGTTTTCAGTCCCTTCTGACTTGGACCATTGGTTCCATATGGCAGGGCTGACCTTCTGTCCTTCTCAAATAGTTCTCTTCTCCAGTGTTCTTCCTGTGACTTTGACCCTGCATTATATCTGCCACCTTCAGCAGCATCTTCTCCTCCAACCTGCTTCTCCTTCTGTGGTCCTTCACTCAATGAATGTTACTACCATCCATCCAGTTAATGATGTCCCAATTTGGAGGACCTTATACTCCTCCTCCACCACATCTAACAATCAAATCCCTTCTACAGTCTTTCCTATATCCCTCCGGAGACTCACTAGCCCACACAAGTGCACCTCGCCTGGAGTCCTGCGTTTTGCCTTCTCAAACTCTTTCTAGAAGCCTTTGGATTTGCTTTCCACAAACCCACCCATATGGAAGACAAACTAATCTTGTACAACTGCAAATTTACAAAATTTTTTCTACTCCCGCGTAGCCTCCCTCACCACATCTTAATATTTTTGACAATGGGATGCATCTCAAAATTTATGTGGATGCTGAATGTCACGTGTTTCCCAGATGCATGTTTTATCCCTGCTTAAAATTTTCTTAGGTTCCTAAGGTCCAGACGTTCAAGTTGAAGTGTCCAAAGATACTCACAAGGCTCTTCCTGATTATGACCCCTGCCTGGCCTTCCGGTAGCCTTCTGCCTAGTCTTCTGGTCACCTTCCTGCCACTCCTGATTTCAAAAGATGCTCATATGCACCATATACTCTTTGCACAGCTCTTGCCTACCACTGGATCGCTCTGCCCCCTCTTCAGCTAGGGAAGTCTCACTCATCCCACATAACTCAGGCATAAATGTCACTTCCTCCAAGAAGCTGTCTCTAACCTCTCTTGAGCTTGATGCCTCTGTTATTTGCTGCGTTTGCAGAGTGCTTGTCCTAATATGGGAATAATTCCATTTTATTATAATGGTCTGTTTAACCAATGCTTTCTCTTGTTAACTCATGTCCCTGCTCTATAAGAGGCACTTAACAAATCTTTCTGAAATTAATAACGTAAAGTTGATGACTTCTAGTAAACAAAGTTAACGAGAACAATTTTGCCTTCTTTGGTTCCTTCATAAAACCAGCTCTTCTCCGTCTGTTACTCTCCCCGCACCAAAGTGCAGCAACAGGAGGTCAAGCAGATCACGTCTGCATAGTATTTGTTCACACCTCTGAAGATAAGAGAAAGGTATAGAGGCTGATATTTATGTGAATGACTGAAATATAATTTGAACAAAAATCCTTACGTTTCCTTGAAGTAAAATCACCTTACTGTTCATAATACAGTGCAAAGGAAATAGAATGAGCGAGGAAGCTATAAGAATTTAATCAAATAGACTTCTTATAAATAAGAATTGAGATTCACTATTCACCAAAAATGTAATTACCCTCCCCTCCCGCTACTAACCGTGCCCTAATTTAGACTCTGCACAAGAAAGCTTTCAGGTTATAAGACAATTCTGCATTAAGGTCTTAGATGAACCGTAATGCCATTCCCTCTTCTAGACCCGTGGTCTGCTTAACTTCAGCTTTAATAACATCATCATGTATCCCACCTAGTGTGACTCAAACTCTACAGCCAGTCTTCAAAGCACTATGGAAGAAAAAGCTGTCAGAGGTCAATCCAGTGACCTCTAATCTTTGGCAGATTTGGTAATGGAGTTAAAACAAGAAACCTGGTACCAGCCAGCAACAGTCCCCAAACACAAGAAGTGGCATCACTTAAGTGACCAAAGGATAAAAGCCAACTGCTGGTAACGTGAAATGACTAGATTGACTATATAAAATGAGTAAGGTTATAGAACATTCTCTCTGGGATTCCGATTTTTAGAGATTCAGAACTAAAAATATCAGAAGAAATATCCTGCCTACAATGTGACTAAAGCTAAGTGGGAAACATAAGCAGATCTTGGTTTTCATGATTATGACTTGTCTGAGTCACTTAACTTCTCTAATCCTTAATTTCTTCATCTGGAAAATGGGGTAATAAGATCTGTGTGAGAGTCCAATGTGATAGTATGTGTTATATACGTATGTAGGACTTTTATTTATGTGTGTGTGTAGGTATGCGAACTAGAGAAGACGAAGATTTTTCATACAATTTCCTACATCATTCATTCATTTAGCAAATTTTTATGCACACTACTCTGTGCCATGTGGAATATAAATAAGAAGAAAAGTTGGCCCCTGCCCTTGAGGGGCTCATAGTGTAAAACTGTGCTGTCTAGTATGGCATTCACTATCCACACGTACCTATTTAAATTTACATTAATTAAAGTCACCTCAAACTAAAAAATTCATTTCCTCAGTTGCACTAGCTACATTTCCAGCACTCAGAAGCCACATGTGCCTTGTAATTACCATATTGGAGAGCATAGGTATAGAACATTTTCATCATCACAGCATGTTCTATTGGACAGCTGTGGTCCTAGTAGGGCAAGATAAACAAGTACAAAGGTAAACTGTAAAATTCTGTGTAGCAGAAAAGGTTTTACAATAGAAGTGATACTCTTGAAGGGGTTACTAGGTGAGAGAAACCGGATATGCAAAGGCATAGAATAATTAAGGGGCATTCTGAGTTCTGGACTCCTGGTGGCACAGTGGTTAAGAGCTCAGCTGCTAACCAAAAGGCTGGTAGTTTGAATCCACCAGCTGCTCCTTGGAAACCCTATGGGGCAGTTCTGCTCTATCCTACAGGGTTGCTATGAATCGGAATCAACTCAATAGCAAGGGGTTTGGTTTGGTTGATTTATTCTGAGTTCCAGGAGGGGCAAGCTATTCCTGTTGTCTGGCATGTTAGTGTATGGAGAAGCAGTAGCCAGAGATAAGGCTGGAAAAGTGGTTAGTATCCAACTGTGAAGGCCTTATAAGCTGAACAAGGAGTCTGGAATTAATCCAACAAATGACCTGGAGCTAAGAGAGATACTGAAGCAGTAGAATGACATATCAGATATGTTTTATTGAAAACTAACCATGCTGACAAAGTGGAACAGCTGTTGTCATCACTGGATATGCACAGTAGAACCCTTTGGAAAACTTTTAAAAATGCTGATGCTGGAGCTCTGCCCTGGCAATTAAATCCATTTCTGGGCATGGGGCCCAGGCCTCAGTATGTTTTAAAATCCCAAATGACTAATGTGCAGCCATGGGTAAAAACCAATGGAGATGACAATGATCTGGGATTGGGGTTAAATTGGCATGAAGAAGTACAAAGAAGAGTGTATTGCAATGGTTCCACCAAGAGACGATGGGGACCTTGCCTTACACAGGAACAAGGAGGATGGAGACGAAGGGCTGACTTTGCTAGACGTTTCTAAAAAAGAAGTAATATGATCTGGAAACCAACAATATGAGGAATAAAAAAAAAGAAAAAGGGCATCCAAATTGGTAATGAAGAAGTTAAACTGTCCCTGTTTGCAGATGATATGATATTATACATAGGAAACCCTAAAGACTCCACAAGAAATCTACTGGAACTAATAGAAAGATTCAGCAGAGTAGCAGGATACAAGATAAACATTCAAAAATCAGTTCGATTCCTATACACCAATAAGGAGAACAATGAAAAGGAAATCAGGAAAACAATACCATTTTCAATAGCCCCTAAAAAGATAAAATACTTAGCAATAAATCTGACCAGGGATATAAAAGACCTATAAAAAGAAAACTACAAAACACTACTGCATGAAACCCAAAGGGATCTACATAAATGGAAAAACATTCCATGCTCATGGATAGGCAGACTCAACATTGTGAAAATGGCAATTCTACCCAAAGCAATTTACAAATACAATGCAATCCCAATCCAAATACCAACAACATTCTTCAAAGAGATGGAAAAACTAATCATTAACTTTATATGGAAAGGGAAGAAGCCCCAAATAAGTAAAGCACTACTGAAGAAGAAGAAAGTTAGAGGACTCACACTACCTGACTTCAGAACCTACTATACAGCTACAGTAGTCAAAACAGCCTGGTACTGGTACAACGACAGATACATTGACCAATGGAACACAATTGAGAACCCAGATGTAAATCCATCCACCTACAGTCACCTGATCTTTGACAAGGGCCCAAAGTCCATCAAATGGGGAAAAGACAGTCTTTTAACAAATGGCGCTGACAAAACTGGATATCCATTTGCAAAAAAATCAAACAGGACCCATACCTCACACCGTATACAAAAACTACTTCAAAATGGATCAAAGACCTGACTATAAAGCCTAAAACTATAAAGTTCATAGAAGAAAAAATAGGACCAACACTTCAGGCCTTAATACATGGCATTAACAGGATACAAACCATAACAATCAACGCACAAACCCCAACAGATAAGCTAGATAACTGGGATCTTCTAAAAATCAAACACCTGTGCTCTTCAAAAGACTTCAACAATAGAGTAAAAAGAGAACCTACAGACTGGGAAAAAATTTTGGGACAGTACAAGTCAGACAAAGGTCTAATCTCCATAATCTACAAGAAAATCCAACACCTCTACAACAAAAAGACAAATAATCCTATTAAAAAATGGGCAAAGGAAATGAACAGACACTTCACCAAAGACGACATTCAAGCAGCCAACAGACACATGAGGAAATGCTCGCGATCACTAGCCATTAGAGAAATGCAAATTAAAATTACAATGAGATACCATCTCATCCCGGCATTACTGGCACGAATCAAAAACACTGGAAATAACAAATGTTGGAGGGGCTGCGGGGAGGTGGAAACTCTTATGCACTGCTGGTGGGAATGCAAAATGATACAACCATTTTGGAAAATGATATGGTGCTTCCTCAGAAAGCTAGAAATAGACATACCATTCGATCTAGCAATCCCACTCCTAGGAATATATCCTAGAGAAATAAGAGTCGTCACTCGAATAGACATATACACACCTACATTCATGGCAGCATTGTTCACAATAGCAAAATGATGGAAACAACCTAGATGCCCATCAACAGATGAATGGATAAACAAACTATGGTACATATACACAATGGAGTACTATGCAACGAGAAAGAACAACAATGAATCTGTGAACCATCTCATAACACGGATGAAACTGGAGGACATTATGCTGAGTGAAATAAGTCAATCACAAAAGGACAAATATTGCATGAGACCTCTACTGTAAAAACCCATGAAAAAGTTCACACACAAAATGTAACAATCTTTGTTGGTTACCAGGGATGGGAGGGGTGGGGGGGAAATACTAAATAGACAATAGATAAGTGGTAACTCTGGTAAAGGGGAAGACAGTACACAGTACTGGGAAAGCCAGCACAACTTGTACAAGGAAAGGTCATGGAAGCCCCATAGACACATCCAAACTCCCTGAGGGACTAAATTGCTTGGTGGAGGGCTGTGGGGACCATGGTCTCGGGGAACATCTAGCTCAATTGGCATGACACAGCTTCTAAAGACAATGCTCTACATTCTACCTTGGTGAGTAGTGTCTGGGGTCTTAAAAGCCTGTGAGCGGCCATCTAAGATACTACACTGGTCTCATCCCTTCGGGATCAAGGGAGAATGAAGAGAACAGGATACAAGGAAAAGATTAGTCCGAAGGACTAATTGTCCACAGCTACTAAGGCCTCCACTGGACTGAGTCCAGTACAGCTAGATGGTGCCCGGCTACCACCACTGACTGCTCTGACCAGGATCACAACAGAGGCTTCTGGACAGAGCTGGAGAAGGATACAGAGCATAATTCTAACTCACAAAAAAAAGAACCGATTTACTGGCCTAAAGGAGACTGGAGAAACCTCGAGAGTATGGCCCCCAGACACCCTTTTAGCTCAGTGGTGAAGCTACCTCCAAGGTTCACTGTTCAGCCTAGGAGTGGACAGCCCCGTAAAACCAAATGAGACTAACGAGGTACAGGAGTCCAGTGACAAGGGCCAGAAGGCAGAAGGGGACAAGGAAGTTGTGATAGGGAACCCAAGGTTGAATAAGGATATTGTTGATGTGTAGTGAGATTGTTAACCATTGTCATAGGGCAACATTTGTAGTAACCATTAAATGAGAAACTATTTTGTTCTGTAAGCCTTCATCTTAAGCAAGAATAACAGCACAACTGGAAGAGCATAGTCAATGTTACTGAACTGTGCATGTAGAAATTTTTGAAACGGTGTATCTTTGGCTATGTGTAGTTTCACCAAAAAAAAAGGTTGAGAAGTTAGAGGGTTAATATGTTGTGGGGTTGTTAACCAATGTCATAAAACAACGTGTACTACTGTTTCATGAGAAACTATTTGTTCTGTAAGCCTTCACCTGAAGTACAATAAAATAAAATAAAATAAAAAATAGCATGAGTAAATGAAACAACATGAGTAAATAAAAAATAAATAAATAAGAAGAAAAAAATAGAAGACAATATAACAACTTCTACCACAAGGCAATAATGACCAACATCAAGTACATAAGAAGTTTAGCAGGTTTAGGAGGTGTTATGGACTGAATTGTGTCCCCCAAAAATGTCTGTCAAACTTGGCTGGGCCACAGTTCCCAGTATTGTGTGACTGTCTACCATTTTGTCATCTGATGTGATCTTCCTGTGTGTTGTGAATCCTATCACTATAATGTTAACGAGATGGGATTAGTAGCAGTTCTGTTGATGGGACAGGACTCAATCTATAAGATTGGATTGTTTCTTGAGCCAATTTCTTTTGAGCTATAAAAGAGAAAAGTGACAAGAGGGACATGGGGACCTCATACCATCAGGAAATAAGAGCCAGGAGAATAGTGTGTCCTTCAGACCTGGGGTCCCTGCACTGAGAAGCTCCTAGACCAGTGGAAGATTGATGACAAGGACCTTCCCCCAGAGCCAACAGAGAGAGAAAGCCTTCCCTTGGAGCTGGCACCCTGAGGTCAGACTTCTAGCCTCCTAGACTGTGAGAGAATAAATTTCTCTTTGTTAAAGCCATCCACTCGTGGTATTTCTGTTATAGCAGCACTAGATGACTAAAGTCAGGAGGAGAAGAGTAACAAAAATCCTGGTTTTTGAGGCATTTCCTGCTAAGCTCCTCAGAGTATCTGGGTGGAAAGGTCCAGGAGGCAGGAGGAAAGACTAGCCTGAATTCCAGGAGAAAAACTGGGGCCAAAGAATTGGAAACAAGGGAGTTATCCTGAAGAATCCTTAGAGAGTAAAATGTTTTCCTTTAAACAACAACTTGTCAACATAAAAGACATGCACTTTGAAAGTTTTGTTCCATTCCAATATGTTCCACAGGGTACACCAACACCACTACCAGTTTGGCAGTTACCTACAGAGCATAATGATCTTGTCCCAGCACGGTCTCTTACTAGTTAACGTACCTTCGAACAAATCACTTGACTCTCTGGGTTTCAGTCCCCTTAACTGTTAAAGGAGAGAGCTGATCTAGAAGTAGATGCTACTAAGGAACCCCTCCAGTTTGAAAATTCTATATTTTGGTGAATAGAAATATATATATATAAATTCACAATAATTTCTATATACGCATTAAACTATATAAAAGTATATTTCTAGGATATATATTTCTTAGACTATTTATATTCCAGAAATTATATACATGTATTTCCTTCTGTCCTAAAGTTAGTCATCAAAGAGACACACTCTTTTAACATATTTAGTCCTGAATGTCAAATTTTGTTTTGTTTTTCCTTCGCAATCCTAAAGGAATGGTTTGCAAACTCTAATGCCCAAAGGAGCAGTTGGCCACCCTAATGAGTAAAGCAGTGTAGAGGAGAATGGCAAACCCTAGCTAAAAGGGCAGCCACTATCTGGCTCCAGCCAACAGCTGCCACTTAGGAATGTGGGCCCCATGTTGTTCCACTTTTCCCACAACAGTCAAAATCCAGAGCTGTTTTAGGTGTAATCTCTTGACAGTTAAATGCTGGCAACCAAGTCAAATTATTTTAAAATGTTGTGTAGACCAAATACAACAGGCCTGCGGCTGCCAGCTTTTGCCCTGCCTGGAAGCAGGCCACCCTTCTACGATGCTCAAACCTTAAAAACACAAGACATGCATACAGCAAGAGAGATGTTGCTCCTAAGTTCCTAAGGTGGTTCCAACCGTTGGTTTTGTCTAAGGGGGTTTGATTAGCAACACCAGCATACTGCTTGCAGCCAGCTACCTTCCCACTAAGTGCCTATAAAGAGATCTCCTACAAATGTCCTTAGTTTTTATGAAACTTAATGTAGGTTTTGAATAGAGAAGAGGACACCTGATAAATGAATTCTCTGTGTACCAACTATCAGGTGGGCTTTAACACTTACAGGTAAAAAAGTGATGATTTATATTGTGCTGATGACAACCCTGTTTCCCCCACTGTATTCAAAATAGAAAAATGCTTTCTTTAGCACCAATATCACTCTATTTCTTACTTTCAAAAAAAAAAAAAACCTCTTTTTTCATCATACCTTTTCTTTCCCCCCACGTGATCTGGTCCACATTAGCAGGAAGAGGCCAAGTGCACATGAATATGTCATTACCCTCTTCTTCAAAGCACAATGAAATGTGATCTCCTGCCACCAGCTCACCTTAAGACCAGTGCTACAGCGCAAAGGAGAGACACTGCTAATAAAAAGGAGCTTGTATTCAGGGAGAGTTGCCCTGTATACACCGGATAGACACAATGTGTGGGAAATCCATGTGAAACGCATAAAAGAGAGGCCCAGAAGAAACACAACAACTCAATCACAATTATAATGAAGTTCCTAATGGTGCTAAAAATTGCTTGGGAGCAACCTAGGTTTCCTGCGCCTTCTATGATGACCATCACGCAGAGCTGATGGCATCCTGGCTCTCAACACAAAGCCCGCAATAAGTTTTACAAAAGGAGAGAAGGTGCTTTAAAGAACGGAAGAAACTAAGGGACAATTTGGAGCCAGGGTTTTGAAACCCCAATTTCAGTCTATCTCATAGAATGCAAATGATGCTTCCTTGAGAAAGGCTTAGTTGTCATGCTTACTGGTTAAATGTTTTAACCCACTGCCGGTGAGTCAATTCCAACTCACAGCGACCCTACAGGACAGAACAGAACTGCCCCACAGGGTTTCCAAGGAGTGGTTGGCAGATTCGAACTGCTGACCTTTGGGCTAGCAGCCATACCTCTTAACCAACCACTACATCACCACAGCTCCTTAAATGTTTTAGGTGGCTAAATATTAGGATAAAGTTTAAGGAAACCCGTAACCCTCAGTAGCTGGAAGGAAGAAAACAAACGATGTAGGAGTTGGGAGAGATGGGCTGTGCTAGGCTCTCCAGTACAGGAGAATGAACTCCAAATCTGGAACAAATTACCAGCTAAAATAGGATTAGTAGAAGTAGGAAGAGAAGTAATTAGAAATCAACATTTAACGTGCACCAGGAACAGCACTACACTATTTTTTATCCCCATTTAACTGACAAAGAAACTAACGCCCAGCAAGGTCACCAGTCCACAAGTCACACAAGCTAATAAAATGGCCACACTTGGATATGAACCACTTTCCAGAATCCAGTGTCTTCATCACCATGCTGTGCTGCCTCCCAAAGACTGAGACCACAGGCAATACTGAACAAAAGCAAGTCAAGATCAAACAAGAAGTGAGAAGAGAAAGGATGCTCGAAGGATGCTTGTTAATGGAACCATTGGAGGTAACTTCGATGAATCAACAATGGACATGATTGGGAGGAAGGGAATGATAGCGAGACTGTCACTGGAAGAGGAGTGAGGCAGATCCACTGTACTGACACAGGATTCCCAGCTGCAATATAAAGGTCACTTGCTTGCTTTCTCAGTTGGCCAGCTGCAACAGAACTGACCTCCATTTAAATATGTAGCCCCAAATCATGAAATTAGACCACGATCAATATCCTGGACAACTTTATAAACAGAGCAGATGGCCTGCTGTGTAAGTAGTTCAAATCTACCACACATAAGTGTGCACGTGTGTACATGTGTGTTTACTGATGACGAATTATATGTGAATCGCAAAGCACCTCCAACCTGACTCTTTTGCTAAATTATAATTAGCTCTTTCAAAATCAAGTGGACATGTATGTCTGTATTTTTAACTACCCAGATGAAACATTCTTCTGAATCGGAAATGTCCTCTCAGGACGCACCCCAAACCCTCTGTTCATAAGAGGTGGCCACGCAAGTACCTCAAATATTGTTATCAAAAACTACACCAGAATGTGTGTTCACTAGCATAAGAGCTGCTTGAAATTATTTTTCATTGGTGAAATAAGTAGTGTTCAAGACACACGATTAGTTGAAAAGACTATGAATGCCAACACCCTAGCACTGAAGGAGGCATGAGTCTGGCAAACCCAGGAACCTCAAACCTTAAGAACCGCACCTGGGGTCTAGACCTCATTTGGCACTATATCCCCCACCTAAGAGAGAACCCTGTCACTTTTCCCACTAGAAGGCTGACTGTTCCTTTCATCAAACTATTACTGCTTCCTCCTCATACAATACCTTTCATATAAGGTGCCTACTGCAATATCTGAGAGTAGCAAAGAGGGACTTCCAGCTTCACAGGAACAAGCTGTATGACTTTCCTGGGCTTGTTTCCTAACATGTCTTTGCCCATTTGGCAGAATTCTGGCTGGGACTTGCATTCACTGCAACATGCCACATGGTAGCAAGCATGCGATGGAGGGAATACGTAATCCTGTCTATCACAAATCTGGCAGCTTTTGAATGGCCAAATTGGTCTAAGTTGGGTCTCCATAACCTCCATCCGTGCCTGATTAGTTTTCTCTGACCTGAACACCAGCCTGGTGCTGCCTAATCAGTTGGAACAGACCTTGATCAGTCCACTTGGTTTCGATGGCTGAAATGGTGGGAATGGCTGATCCTGCCAACAACTGAGATCCTTTTGAAAAATCTAGGCCTTCTAAAGGTCACAATGCAGGGTTGTCCCAGGGTATAACAAATCAGAATGTTAAAACAAGGATAGTCTCTAAAAGCCCTGAACAAAGCAAGTGGTACACATATTTCAAGGTAAGTGAGATAAGGATTACAATTATGAGAGTTTGATCATGGTTTGAGGCTTAATACTAACATCCATATATTATCTAACTGATATCAGTTATAGGGAGATGTCCAGGCATAATTTTAGTAACATATACCACTGGAGGAAGTGGTAGTATATATGCTCCAGAACAGCATGGATAAACCAAAAAAAATTTTAGTATTTGATGTCAGAATAAGATTTTATTAACATGTGTTTCTTTGACAAGACATAGCCCTTTCAAACAAAATAACATAAAGCTATATATGTTCTCATAACATAAAAAAACAAAGTCTTTCCCCATCTTCATTCTATGCTTCTAAGCTAAAGCGCAGAACATCAATTTTTAGGTTGATGTACTAAAACCAGCATAAACTGCCATGTGACTAGTGCTTAAACATTCTCCACTACTTTTTGCTTTTGCTTCCTCAGGGAAAATGTTTTCTTAGTTCTAAGGACATGATGAGCCCATATTTTTCCTGGACATTTCCATTCTCTTGTGATTTTAATCTTGTCAACACAAACACATGATTAAATATAAAACACTGTAAAGGAAGTAACTTTCATATTTTAAAAAACTTTTCCAATAATTAAAGTCTGAAATCAGGAAAAAAATCCTTTGAGAAGACCATAGTCACCAGCTTTTTAGTCTGGAAAGCATGCGTTATCAACCCTGTGAAAAAAGAAAAATAAACAATGAAAATTATAGGCTCAACAAAGAATTCTATTTTGCTATTTACTTGAAGTGATAAAACCTATAAAGGAAGAAAAAATGGTAAAGAATCTGTGCACAAACATACAGACAGAAGAAATTTACATTAAATGCTGTCCCAACAGTGTGCTATTGAAACCAAAATGCTCAACAACATTAGATTGGTTTAATAAATTATATTCATACAATAATGGAATATTATACAGCCATTAAAAATAAGGTTCTGAAGAATATTTAGCGACAGGGCAAAATGTTCTTGATAAGGTATCAGGCAAAATGTACATTACAAAAAAGATGGAGGCAGAGGTAGAGCCATGTTTTTTTTTTAATCTTCCTGACCCCTCATCTAAAAACAGAGAGTGCTACCAGATAGCGAATCCAAAAAAACAAACACCCATGCACAAATTTACCACAAAACTAGGTGACCACGTATCTCTTCAAACAACAAAGTATAAATAGGCATAGAAAAGCCAATAGTCCTACAGAGTACTAGATGTGTGGGAAGAAGCAGCGGGAAACAGCACGGTGATTAAAGGACCTGAGAAAGAGAACCCCTAAACAGCCAGTAAGGACTAAATGGAAAGTATGGTGAGCCAATTTAAAACAGCAGCTGAACCTAAATGGGGTTCTCCTTATTCCTATAAAGGGTCAGGGCAAAGGGCGCACATTAAGAAAGTCTATGGCATCTGAGATAGTCTAATGCCTATGAACTCTCAAAACTGAGCTGCTGGGACTCCATAATAGAACAGGGCCTCACATTGAGGAGAAACTGTGGGAAATGGGGTCAAAATCGAAAAGGACAGAAAAAGTCAACAGCAAGGAGAAAAAGGCCCAAAAGGGTGGTGGTAGGGGGATAAAGTCAAGATATTTTAGGAAGCAGGCCACCATACAGCAGCCCAGGAGAGGGAGCTCTATAAAGTTAAAGGAACTATGTAAATCAAGCCTCTCTTCTAAAAGTTCAGAAAAGCTACTTCCACATAAAATGAGCAACAGAACAGTTTTGAATCAAAGGCTACACAAAGTCACAAGAAAAATAAAAAGGAACAGAGTAACATCCTACAAAAAATGAAAGTACACATCGAAAAAAATGTGCCATATAGACTAAATGGGCACATCAGTCCAGAAGTAAGGACGAGAAGGCAGGAGGGGACAGGAAAGTTGGTAATAGGGAACCTAAGGTCGAGAAGGGAAGAGTGTGGACATGTCATGGGGTTGGCAACCAGCGTCACAAAACAGTATGCGTACTAATTGTTTAATGAGAAGCTAGTTTGTTCTGCAAGCCTTCATCTAAAGTACAATGTAAAAAAAAAAGCATCATCCAGTATATGAAGCATAACCTATTATTTCAAAATGAGTGAAAGACATTAACAATCTGATATAGGGCATGAAAGATTAACATAAACCATAATTAGAAAAACTAAGAAATGAGGTAAGAAAGAATGAATCTGTTAAAAAAGAAAAACTCATTTTAGGAATAAAGAATGCACTAAAAAGACCCAAAAGCGAACAAATACAACAAACAACGTCTTAAAAGAATTACAAGGAGAAAAGGGAAAAAATTAAAATTGAAAGAAATGAAGATACATATAAAAAGAATTCAAGGGAAAGTGTCAAATATTGAAGATAGGTAAGACGATCCAACATATGGACAATGGAAGTCCCTGAACAGGAAATCAAAGGAAGGAAACTACACAAATACTTAAAACTACAGTTCAAACAAACCTTCCTAAAATTAAAGACAAAACAAACAAAAATATTAAAACTACACACTGAAAAAGAACACTGTGTACTTGAGTGTACTGACCCAAAATGACCAACACCAAGATACATTTTAGTTAAATTACCGGACTTTTAAGACTTATGCCAGAGGAAAATAGTATAACATATTTAAGATACTCAAGGAAAAACACGTGAACCAACAACTTTATATCTAGCAAAAATTGACTTTTAAGTATCAAGGGCAGGGCAAATTTTTATCAAGAGGTAAGAATTGAGGAGTACAGTTCTCCTGAACCCTTCCTGAGAAATCCAATAGAAAATGAGCTTTAGATGAGATGACTAGAGACATCGGCATAAGGACTAGTACTGAGCACTGAGTATCCTTACTTGTAAAACTAAGACTAAAAGAGGGTTAAAAGGGACAGAGTAAAGTATAAGTATATTCTCTGAAACAGTAAATATAATACAACCATTAAAAAAAAAGTAGAGAAAGAATGGGAATAACAAACTAAAAACCAAACTCATTGCCATCGAGTTGATTCCGACTCATAGCGACCCTATATAACAAAGCAGAACTACCCCATAGGGTTTTGAAGGCTGTAAATCTTTAAGGAAGTAGACTGCCATATCTTTCTCCCTGGAAGAGCCGGTGGGCTTGAACCAGGGCTTCTGCATTTCTAACAAGTTCCCAGGTGATGCTAATGATGCTGGTTAGGGAGCAATTCTGAGAACCACTAGTAGAGCAGTGGTTCTCAAAATTTGCTATACATAAGAATCACCAGGTGGTCTTGTTAAAATGTAGATTCTGATTCAGCATATCTGGGGTGGAAATGCAAATTCTCAGGGTTCAAACAGGAACAACTGGTTCAAAGCCCTGATTTGAACTGCTGACCTTTCGGTTAGCAGCCGGGCACTTAACCACTGTGCCACCATGGCTCCTTTGAGAACGGATAGTTCTTGGTAATCATAATTGGTGGTGGTAGTACGAGTATTTTTATTCTGAGACTGCTGTATGTATACTGTGGATAAATAAGGAAACGAGTAGTTACGGGATATTCTATCATCACCTATGTTTCTGAGAACCAGGATTCTCAGCACAGAGGAAAGGAGATCCAGATGTAACGGATAAGAGGTTAAATAAAAGCCCTGTGATCCTGAAATGAAATCGAAATATCAGCTTGAACTCATGAGGTCTAGACACAATGATCAATCCAGTAGCAAAGAGCATTGCTAGCACCAAGATCACTGGCTTGAAATACAAATTCCCACTCAAAGAAACTAAAGTTTCTTGGAGAAATGGCCAATTTCAGTTTTTAGGCAGGAAATGTTCCAGGTGAGTCTGAAATATCTTGTCATAACAGAGAGCGAAGAAGCTATGAAAGACACCAGGGTCATATTAGCAGGACAGAGGAGCCAACATGAAGAAGTTCCATTGATCAAAGATGGAGCAATTAGATCTTTGACAAAAATAAGAAATGGAATAAACTGAAACCTACCAATATGTTTAGATTCTTGGTTCATAAATATAATAATGCTATCTGGTTACTTTCAGAAGGTGATAGGAAACCAATCCATTATCTTGAAAACTGGTTTATAGAGGGAAAGCATTCAGGCATTTAACCTATGTTTTCTATACGAACAGTACCACTGGGGAACCAAATGGTAGATGGCAAATAAAATCATAAAATTATTCCAGCTAATAAGTACAACAAAATAATAGAATATCACCATTTTGCCACTTCCAATGAATTAACCGTATCTAGGCAGTGAACAGCAATGGTCAAGATCACAAAAGAAAAGGTAATAAGACATTATGTCCCTCCCGATAAAAGACAACACTACTTAGAGTCTTGCCAAAGGGACTGAAAATGAGCCTCTGCATCCAGCTGACAATTTGCAGGAAACAGGGCAGAGGAATACGTTGAACTGAGGATGCAATCGGCAAAATTCAGACTCTGGGAAAGTCTACAGCTCAAATGGCCAGGGATCTCCAAAAGAAAAGAAAAGAATGAAGGAGAAACCTACAGAGCAAGGAATTCAAGAGAAACACCAAGTTAAAAAAAAAGGTGGGGGGGATACTAATCGATGGTGTGTAAGGATGAACACATAGGTGATAAGATCTTAAACATAAGTAAGTGAATCCTATAAAAGTCTAAACACTGTTTACTTTGGGAGGTGGATATAATTGGGATAGGGAGCATAGAGAGGCTTTTAGGTAGCTGGCAAAGACTGATTTCTTGCTCTGAATGGTGTTTATAAGGGTGTCCTCTTTCTAACAATAATAATAATAAATGTTATTATATTTCCCAATATAGTAGCCACGAGCCACATGCGGCCATTAAAACATAAATTAATTAAACTCATGTAAAATTTAAAATTTAGTTCCTCAGTCATTTTAGCCACATTTGAAGTGCTCAGTAGCCAGCGACTATCTTTGGTGCAGAAACAGACGATTGTATGGTACTGGTGTGTGTTTGAGTTGTTTCCTGGAACTGTGTTTTATTTTACAATAAAAATGTAAAAGTATATATGCCCCCCAAAATACATAACACAGTGGTATTTATTTTATGTCAAAGACATGAATGTTGGCTATTCTTGGAGGTAGAGGCCAAGGGCATACATCTTCCAGAGGAGAGATGAATAATGTGAAAGCACTCTGCAACATTACATAGCAGGACCCAACAAGTCCAATGACTCTGATTTAAAATTGCTGGTAACATGGTACAACAAAAAATTTCCATTTCAAGGACAATGAAATTATGCCCAGAAAAGGTTAATAAGCTCTTCTCCATTATGGATTAATAACTGATCATTCCAATTATTGTTAAACATTTATTAAGACACTGGGAGCAGATAACGCTATGGCAAAATAAGACCAGAAGAGTCCCTGCCAAATGGACTCTCCAAATAAGGCACATAAAATGTGTAACCCAATTATACAAAAAAGGGGAAAGGAAGCTTGCTTTCCACTGGGCTGGGCATCTCTAGGTCAAACATGTCATACCTCTGTACTATTGCTGAGTTCATAGTAAGTATCAAAGACAGGTTTCCACTGAGGAGATCTGCAGGAGGTATATCAAGGAAGGAAGAAAGACAGCGTGGTCAATGGAGTCATAAAATGTTTTCAAGCAGAGTAAATGACGTAAGACAAACAGGAGATCAGAGGTTCACACGGCCGAAACTGAGATCCACAAAAACATGTATTTTTTACACAATAGAGCAAAGAGCCTAAAAAATAATTAGAGGTCGAAATACAGACTCTCAGAGAACAAATGTATCAACAGGCACAGGTGTCCACGAATTTTCTCTAGTTGGTGGCGGGACAAGGGTCAACGCTGTGGAAAAAGCTACTTACAAAGGAGGCATTTTGAATAAACTAGAAGAAAGACATGCAGGAAAGAAATATTTTAACCACAAAATATCATTCTAAGTAAGTCTTTAATTATCCATGGAGAACATCCATGCTTTATTTAAAATAATGTAATAGATGCTAAAACATAATGAGAAAAAAGATAAGACTATGGAACTCGTGATCCAGAGCAATAAAGAGGGCACAAAGGTACATTAACAGTTAAAAGACGTGGAAAATCAATAACTTTAAATTACAGGTTGGTTACCGTGCAAAGTACCACACCAAAGGGCAGACTAGCAATGAGTCAAGTTAAAAAGACACCTATTTACAAAATGATAAAATGGCAAATAAGAGGAAAAATGAAAACAAACAGGGTCTAACTTCTCCCTCCCCAATTCCAATCTGAGTCTTTGGGTCTCAGAAAGTCCATCATATGTTTACTTGCGTATGGATGCGATCCAAATATTCTGTACGGCTCTCTTTTACATTTTATTCTATCGAGAAAGCATTGGCAACTGAAATCTATTATGATGTCAAAAGGTAGCTGACAACATAAAATGTATCCTGCTGAGTTGATGCCGCACACAGCTAAATTTACAACAACACGAGTATCATAAAAATTATAAGAACTGCAAATTAACCACTGATTTCTAGCTCACTGACATAAATAATGGCAAGGTCCTGGATAACTTCCAAACATCTTTACCACTGTTTAATTTGTCAAAATCTATCAAGAGCATTTCAACCACAAACCTGTCCTCTAAGGTACATTATCATTCCCACACTCAGATTAGCATCAGTGGCAACCCCAGTAAGGCTGCATAATTACTAAGACTCTGTGAGGATTCTTCTCTCACTTTTGTAATTCTTCAATGTGTCAGTTTCTCACTCTTTCTTAAGTACCCGTCTTACTCTCAATTAGTTATTTAAGATCATTTAAAAATTTGGCTCTAATTTTATGAGAGATCTTGCTCTGCTTTCAGAATTAGTCCCTCATTACAGCGTTAAGGTTCCTACTGAGCTCAAATTAGCAAGAGTTTCTATTTACTTTCCGTATTTGTGAACCAGGAATGTTGGCAGCAGTATGGTGCTAGAGTAGTTAGCTGACAGTAGGGAAACCCAGCAGGTAGGGAGGTCACACGTTGAAATAAAATGAGAAAGACAATAATGTCTTTCTCTGAGAAAGGTAAAATACAGAACCACGTGTCTTCCTCCACCAACAACCAACTCTATGGACTATTCACACAGATGAAAAGAAAATGGCTTTCAGATATATGCAAACTCTCTTCTGAAAAACTCTATTTCATTCATCCAAAAAAAAAAAACAAAAAACAAAAAAAAACCCATTGCTATCAAGTCGATTTCAACTCATAGTGACCCTAAGGACAGAACAGAACTGCCCTGTAGGGTTTCCAAGGCACGGCTCGTGGATTCGAACTGCCTACCCTTTAGTTAGCAGCCAAATGCTTACCCACTGTGCCACCAGGGCTCCATTTCATTCACAGTGAATTTAAAATCAGCGACTTTAACTGAAATGTATGAATTATTTCATACCTCACTGATAAATACCAAAATGTTAGGCACCATCAAGCTGATTTCAACTCATAGCGACCCATGTGACCGAGTAGAACTGCCCCATAGGGCTTTCTAGGCTTTCTAGGCTGTAATCTTTACGGAAGCAGATCACCAAGTTAAGGATAATGAAATGGCTAAACAAAGAGTGGATGTCAAAGACAAATGCCTTTATAAAAATCCTTCGGTAAGAAATTCTCTGTGTGTGTATATGTGTGCATGCATGTGTGTGTGTGTGTGTGTGTGTGTGTGTGTGTGTGTGTGTGTATGTGTATGTACTCCCCATCATCTCCACCACTCCCTGCTTCTCCACTGACACATGCCTAGAACAAATTTACAATACTGCTGAAAAGAAACAAAATTAACGTTTGGCCGTAATACTGTTAGCAAAAACAGTCAGTCAGTAGTATCGCTGTCTACGTAGAAGCTATATATGCATTTGTGCAGAAACTAGGCAGCTCTAACTCTTTGATTAGTTCTAGTACAATGAGTGTAGGAAGATGTTCGATAGACACTAAGTAAATCTAGCATACACTACTTGTGCCCAGATTGGTTTATTTCACATTTCCGTAGTTTGGGGGAAAAGCAATTTCTGTATGACAGATGCACCTGGAGTTTGCCACATGGTCTACACGCAGAAAGGGCTCTAGAGTCACAGCTTTGGCAACAACGAGGAAATTGCCATTTTATTCTTCATTGCAAACTAAATAAATAAATAAAGCATATTTCCCCCCAATGGAACATGTTTCTATAGAGTTAATCCATGTCTACACAGAGTAAGTGAACGGTAGAGATGAAACACTGATCTGGGTAAGTCAAAGCCCGGTCATCTGCTACTGAAGATAATGTTGGTTTGGCCTCAACTGGACTTTCCTAGCTGCCTGCAAGAATAAGACGCATTGTATAAATAAGCCATCAATCTTTCATTACTCTTTCCCTGTGTATATATGGTCTGAATGCCTCCATCAATGTCAAAGAGCTGTGCCATTATGAAAGTAAACTTTTTTCACCCTGTGTGATATAATTTTTAAACTAACAAATTGAACAAAGTCCCTAGAGTGCTCTCTTTTTGGTCTCCTCAAGAAAGTCTTCACCTCACAATGTTGTTGTGTGCCACGGAGTTGAATCCAACTCAATTCTGACTCACAGTAACCCTACAGGATACAGGAGAACTGCCCCATAGGGTTTTCCAGGCTGTAATCTTTATGGGAGCAGATCACCAGGTTTTTCTCTTGCGGTATAGCTGGTGGGTTTTAAACCGCCAACCTTTCGATCTTCCAGTTAGTTGCCGAGTGCTTAATCATTGTGCCATGAGGACCCCTAGGAGTCCCAAAATAAATGCAACAAAAACTGATAGAACTGAAAGTAAAAAATGGACAATTCAACAATAATAGTTTGAGACCTCAATACTTCTCTTACAATAATTGATAGAACAGGTAGGCAGAAAATCAACAAGGAAATAGAAAACATGAACAACACTATGATCCAGCTACACCTAACAGACATCTATAGAACACCCAACCCAACAACAGCAGAGTATATGTTCTTCTCAAGGACACATGGAACAATCTCCAGGATAGGCCATGTGCTAGGCCAGCATATATTCCTCCACAACTTTAAAAGAATTGAAATCATACAATGTATGTTCTCTGTTGACAATGAAATAAAATTAGGAATCAATAACAGAAAGAAATTTGGGAAATTCCCAAATATGTTAAAAGTGAATACCACACTCCTAAATAACCAATGGGTCAAAGAAGAAATTACAAGGGAAATTAGAAAATACTTTGAAATGAATGAAAATCAAGACATATCATACAAAACCATATGGGATGTAGCTAAAGCAGTGCTCAGAGGGAAATTTATAGCTGCAAACACATCTATTAAGAAAGGAAAAAAAAAATCGAAGTCTTATTTTGAGTTAATCAACCAGTTAACAAATCTGCCAGCACATCCTAGAGCTTATTTTTCAGTCATAATGAGACTAAGCAATTTCTAATCATTTTTACTCACTAAGGACACAGATTTAAAGTTGTATTATCCAGAATGTTACAAAGTTATTTATCCATGGAAACTTTTGGTGGAGTACGATTCACTTCTCAGTAATTTTATAAATGAGGAAACTGTGATCACATAGCAAGTTGGCAGAAGACATAATTTTAAAACATAGGTTTTCTAAATATGAATCTAGTTGTTTGTCTGCTTGCTACACAAATAACTAGCCTCGTGAAGGTAAAATTTTCATGGTTTATAATATCTACATGCTGCAAGCCAGGAAACTGTGACTTAATATTGTCATTCTCCTGTCTAGATGCCCACATGTATCTGCATGTACACATCAGGGATTACAAACACATTATGAAACTCATAAAAAGTGTCAGGCCATGTCCCTTCTCAACAAAGCATTTACTAAAAGACTCAAATGACAAGATACATTATTACTACTGCCTTAACCAACATCAAAGTGAGTAAGCTCAGTGGAAGGGGCATGGTAAGGAGGAGAAAGTAAGAGAATCAAGAATGGATTTTGGTTCCTAAAACCACATGGGAGTTACACAACGTGTGATGTGGTCTGGAAGACCTGAAACTCTGACCCTAGAAAGACAGTGGAGCTGAGACTATCTTCTTGAAGGTCATGTGATCAGAGAAGACAGTGCAATGAAAAATCTGGACTTTAGTCTGGAACAGACATTAATTCAAGTCTAAAGTCTACCAGATACTCTCTTAAAACACATTTTATTTGGAAATAATTATAAACTTACAAGTTTTAAATATTATACAAAGAATCCTGTGTACACTTCACCCAGTTCTCCCCAATGGTGACATCTTACACAGCTGTAATACAACATAAGAACCAAGAAACTAACAGTGGTACATCACTGTTAACTGGATGTCAGACCTCATTCGGCTTCATTTACCTTTTCTGTTGTTCTTAGTTGTCATCGAGTCGGCCCCCAACTCATGGCAACCCCATATGTTATAGACTATAACTGCCCCATAGGGTTTTCGTGGCTGTTATCTTTTTACAGAAGCAGATCACCAGGCCTTTCCTCTGCAGAGCTGTTGGGTACCCAACAACCTTTTGGTTAGCAGCTGATCACAAACTGCTTGAGCCACTCAGGGTCATTACTTTTTAACTATGGGCAATTTAAGGTAGCTAACCTCCTGAGCCTCAGTTTATTCTTTTATAACATGAGAATAACGAGAGTAGCTACTCCATGGATTTTGTAAGGCTTGAATAAAATAGTGCTAGTATACTGCTTACAACAAGAGCTGACACAGAGTAAGAACTTGATAAATGGTCCCATTATAATCATTAAACAAGACTTTTGGGACTTCCAGTTCTGCTCTGCCACTTTCACTGAGGCCCTTCCTACTTTCCACTAATATAGAGGTGGCACCTGCCACCATTTATGATTTGACTGATCCCAAAGGACAAAAACACTAGGAAAACAACAGAATAGAGGCCACTCTAAGGATTGAGAGGGAATTTAACTCAAAATTTCTTTTCTTGTGCATACACACTGATTTTTCTTTAACGTCATTTTGCCAGCCGCACAATGACTTGGACATTATTGACAATGCTTTTCGAGGCTTTTGGGGTTAAAAAGAGCAAGCTAATAAAAATAGCTAGCTGAAGCTGAAACCAACATCTAAGAATAATTATCTACTTTAAATGGTTGTGTTTCTTTTTTTTTTTTTTTTTTGTAAGTTTTTTTTTTTTTTAATTTTCAACTGTAAGTTTTTAATTCTTAATCAGATTTTTTGAATCAAACAGAATTAATGCAAACCCGGATCCCCCCTGCCACATTTCCCAAACTCACTTGTGTCAACACTCAAAAAAAGCAGGGCTCTTAAAGAGGAGGGCTTTGTAATAGGTCTTAAATGGGCCTCCCTCTGGGTACACTTTTTGTGCACATGAAGAAGAACTACACCTACAAAGAGTTCTAGGCACAACTAAGGCTCCAATCTAGGGGCTCTGACATGCTTCTGCAGCCCATGCCTCACTCTGTCTGTATGAGCCCATCCAAGATGGCTTTGGCATTGCAGACCTATGCCAGTACCCAGAATGCTCTTGGGCCCTACCTCCTTCACTGTTATATTTTCAGGACACAAGTGATTAATAGATAATAAAGGAAAGAAGAACTTTACTGGGCCTTCCCTCAGCTCTGAAGTTTTCATACCTTAAAAACTGGTGAAGGAGAAACCTTAGTTTAAGGAAATTCTTTTTTATTTTTTCTCTCCTCACCTCCCCCTCCCCTTCTTCATTTTAAAAAATATCTGCATTTTCAAAACCAGCCACCCACCAACAGTCTGAAACACTGAATTTTCTGCTCTGTTTCTATCAACAGATACTATTTGGAATCAGTTAAAAGGACCAATAATACATCCACTAATGAGCTAAAGAGCTACAGTAGACATCTTTGGTTCAATTTAATACCCAGACTTCTATTCTCATAAATTCCAAACAAAAAAGAATCATATTTGGATAGTTTTAGCTTTGATTTCAGATTAGGGCAGGCATCTCAAATCAACTGTTCTCCAAGACAATTAAATGCTAACTAAGATCATAAGAAAATAATTTAAAAACACAGGACTTGATCTACTTCAACCACCACATACATCAGTCTGCTAGCCTATAAGGCATGGTTAATCAACGTCAAGATTTATTTTTAATTGGGTCAAAGAAAAGACTTGGGGATGAGGGAAAGAGCTTTTTTTTCCCTTTGATAAAACATACCACAATGATCAAAACATGGTTTCCTACCTGAGTTAGAAAGAAGATGCCTTTAGCTTTGTGGGCCACTGTCCCCTGTCCAGGTCTAGTTCCCCTTTTCTCAACATGAACATACGTTTCCCTTAAAATTACTTCTTTTTTCCTACTCTGGAGTTATGCAAGATCCCTGCTTGTTTTGGCAATGGAAACAAAATAAGAAGAGCCACCCAGAGTTCTCCAGTCCAAAGGGAGGAGCTTCCCAAGAAAAGCAAAGTTTTGCTGTTGTATTTCCTTTCTGCGGTACTGAACAGCAGGCAGCATTCTTCAGCAGGGAAATTCAGTCCAGATGAGGGGGCTGGTCCTAAATTACCTACTGGAACCAGGAATGGCAGGTGTGGGCAGGGATTCTCTAAAGGATCACAATCACTTAGTCAAAAATTGGCAACAAAATATGAGGGGTGAAGCGGTTTAATAGACCCAATAATGCAAAAAGAAAAGGTGCTTTCAAACACAAAATAGGAGCAGAGATGTCTTATTTCAGGGACAGCCTAGAAAAGACCAAACTCCTGGACTGAGAAGGTAAACCTAGGCTTCATTCCTACAATCAAAATCCTCCTTAAAATGGCCAGAAGGCCGAGGTGAAAGCTTTAGAAATTCAGGAGGGGCTAGCATGCTTCTACAAGAAAAACAAAGAGAGGCTTGCATATAGGATATTGGTTTCGATGAGGAAGGACCAACGCCAAAAACACTATAAGAATTAAGCACTCACATAATAGATCACTGTGAGCAAAGCTCTCCTGCAGATGTTGGAGGTGGTGAGCTAAGCCTCACACTTGGAAAGGCTGTGTGGCTGGAGTCGTGATATATAAAGTAAGACCCAAGCGCCAACGTTTTGATTTCACCAAGCAAACGTGGCTGTTTTTGTTGGGTGGAAGGGACATTTTTTTCACTGAGCAAAGAAT
Source organism: Dugong dugon (assembly GCA_030035585.1). Classification (NCBI taxonomy): domain Eukaryota; kingdom Metazoa; phylum Chordata; class Mammalia; order Sirenia; family Dugongidae; genus Dugong; species Dugong dugon. The sequence continues at coordinate 53,065,687 of CM057481.1, read as the reverse complement.
TACGGTAAACATCTGCTAACCATGACCACAGAAGAGGTGGTTGTTTTCATCTAAGGTCATTTTAAAAGAATAAATTTAATTAATAAAGCCACACGGTAATAGTATCCAACCTTCCAATAAGCTGGCTTGCTTCCATCCACAGACCTACTCATTAAAGGAGCACTTCATCGAGAGAGTTTCCCAACATTGCCATTAAAAGTTCTTGGGGATCACTGATGTGGGATAACAATTTTGTCTCAAGTGATACTTGAAAATACAACTAGATTTCACTTTGTACTCATTCCTTACAGCAGCTGTTTTCCAGAGAGCTTTCTTGTTCTATTGGCAAGACTTTTTTGTAATACATACATTATTTAGGTAACTAAAGCCTCACTTAAATAGAAATTAATGTTGTAATGGGCTGTAAGTTTGACCTCACATGTAAAACTCTCAAACTACATCTCTCTGTCAAACTACCTCTTTGAAAATGATTATAAGAAATAACATCATCCAGAGTGGTTTTTTTTTTTTTTTTTTTTTTTTTTTTTAATTCTTTGGTTCTTTCTTTAGGAAGGAATGGGGAAAAAGGGAAGCTAGCAGAGAAACTGAATTATTCAGGCTAACTGTCATTCGAATCCTTCAAATTAGAGCTCACAACATCACATCATCTTTGAACAACCAGCCACAAACCCCACTAAAATGAGAGTCACCTAAGATTACTATTAAATGCTCCCAATTAACAAAAAATCATCAAAATCATAAAACCCGAAGCTCCATTTGGAGTTAAGCAAACTGTGCGTCCACCTTCAACATCAGAAAGGTCTCCTGGGTTTAGAAAAGCTACTACTGCATAACTACATGCTACCACCGAAGAAAGCTAAAGGACTAAGGTTTACTATTTCTGACCTATGGCCATGTCAATCTCATCAATTAACAAGATACTGTTTGTTGAAAGTCCCTGAGAGGTGTACATGATTTGTGCTTGGCTAGTAACAGAAAGGTTGGCGGTTGGAACCCACCAACGGCACCTCAAAAGAAACCTGGTGATCTGCTTCCTTAAACACTACAGCCAAGAAAACCCTACTCTATAACACATGGGGTCGCCATGAGTCGGAACTGATGCAATAGCACAAAACAACAACAGAGTTCGCTGAATGTAAAGAAATATCTTCTCTCCTTTCGTTTCACTATTTCCTATGGAGGAAGAACAGCAATTTATGAAGACCAAACTTCAATAAACTTACTGAATGAATAAATATTCAATTCATCAACTCAATTTATTCCAGGGGTTGCAGTACTGGACAGAGTCACAGCTGTTGGACCAGGTGACCTCTAGAACAACTCAGAAGCCTGGAGGTAGAGCTGAGAAACTGTAGTGCTTCACCTTTTCCACCAGTCAGTCTTCAACAAACACCTACTGAATACCTCTTAGGGGCCCTGGTGGCACAGTGGTTAAGAGCTACGGCTGCTAATCAAAAGGTCAGCAGTTAGAATCCACCAGGGGCTCCTTAGAAACCCTATGGGGCAGTTCTACTCTGTCCTACAGGGTCGCTATGAGTTGGAATCGACTCAATGGCAACAGGTTAAGCGCCAGTTGAGGAGCCCTGGTGGTGCAGTGGTTAAAGCGATCCTCTGCCCACTGAAAGGTCAGCAGTTTGAACCCACCAGTCACTCCACGGGAGAGAGATATGGCAGTCTGCTCCCTGTAAAGATTACAGCCTAAGAAACCCTATGGGGCAGTTCTACCCTGTCCGGTAGGGTCTCTATGAGTCGGAACTGACTTGACAGCAGTGGGTTTGGTTTTGAGTTTTTTGGTATGTACCAGGCACTCTGTTCAGTGTGGGTATGTAGCATGGAAGTGGGTGAGAGCTGAGAGGTAAGGTGTTATCTTTTTAATGATACTGATAGCTCATAGAATCTTGAGAGATAATAATATAAATTTCAGGATTTGCTGAGTCTGAAGATTACTTTTGCATTTATTTCTTTGTTTTCCATAAGGTTAAGTGTTACGTGCTAAGAAAGGAAAGAAGACAGGGAGAGAAAGAGACAGGGTAGGAAGCAAGCTTCTGATACTGTTAACTGTCCTTAGATAATGATGAACCATTAGACAAGAAAGAGAAGGGACTACAGAGGCCCAATCTTATCTAATAACTGTCAATGCCTTCAGCTGTGAAGGAGAGCCAGCCTTAATGTAACCCACTAATTCCCCTCAACACAGTCAAGATTCATTTCTGCAAGTAAGTCCAGTATCAGAGACCACAGTGGTCAGAATTGGAATATAACTATGTGCTGCTACATTAAATTATGCTTAAATAAAAATTCAATGCATCCATCATATTTGTATAACAGAGGGATTAAATCAGCTATAATTTTCAAGCCTTAAAATAAAATTCCAAGCTTATAAGTATATTCCTAGTGCAAGATAATGTGACAAATGTCATAATAAAAAAATAACATGTGGAAGGAGGTAATTCTTTATCCTTTTTTAATTTGCCTTATAAAATGTATCATTTTAACCTAATGCATTTCAACATACTTATCCACAAATGTAAATTTGTTTTGATAAAATGAAGAGCCTTTTAATCCAAATTGCACAGTGATGCTTCTACACTGATCTGTTACAACTTAGTAATCAGTTAACAGACTGCCTAATTAACCAAGTCATCATTTGCCAAGATCCAAATATGGGATGAATTGTGGGCCAAGGAGAAAATATGATGGACACGGAAATTGTTAATTCAGGGAAACATTAAAAGCATGTGAAGTTAAAGTCCTTTGCTAAATCTCACCATCTTTAAAATCATTAATTTTTATAATATAAGAAACATGTGAAAATAAAATTTAAAAAATAGATTCCATCCAGGGCTTATGGAAAAACAGTTTAAAAATCAACTAGGCAAACTGACAGAACTAAATTAATTATTTAAGCCCTGAAAACCTAGGAGGTAAAAATAATATGTGCCCTATGATAAGGAGCCTTGGTGGCGTAACATTTAAGCACTCAGCTGCTAACTGAAAGGTTGGCGATTCTCACCCGCCCAGAAGCTCCACAGGAGAAAGACCTGGCGATCTTCTCCCGTAAAGATTACAGCCTAGGAAACCCTATGGGGCAGTTCTATTCTGTCACATGGGGTCAGTATGAGTTAAAATTGACTCGAGGGCACCTAACAACAACATGATAGTAAGCAGAAATCACTGAGTGCTTATGTGGTGCCAGCATCACATTTAGTTTCACATGGCTCAAGATGTTCATCCCCAACACCAACCCTAACCTTCTGGAAGGTACTATCTCTATCCCCACGTACCAGAAAATCAAGGTTCAAAATCTTTTGATGCCCACAAAAGTGTATGAATAAACACACTATCCAATCTTTTCAAAATTCTTAGGGAAGCAATATTAAGAATTCTGTAATTTAACTCATCAAAATTTTATCCATGGAGGCTTGATCCATTAAATTACAATGTACCTATTAGGAGGTAGGAGTTGGGCTAACTAGAAAGATACCATATGGCTCACCTTTACGAAAGTCTTTCACCATCAACTTATTATTCCATCACTTACACATCACTGGTATGTCTTAAAAGACATGTGTGTTCTAACTGGGCTAACATATTTTCAAAGCTAATTTTCCCAGGAAGTTCAAATGCAAGTCTAAATACAGAGTTTGATCCTGGAGAAGAGGTGGTAAGTACACAATTATGACCATTTTGTTCCCTTAGCTACTTGGCAACTCCTATTCATCCTTTAAGGCCCCTGCCAAATCTCATTGTTTCTGTGAGGCCTTCCAATATCCCTCCCCATCTACCTCTCCCCAACAACATACATGCAATCCATCAGTAGTCTTGTAGATTCTCTATCACTGTATTATAACTGGCCTATCTACCTTGTTGATCTGTTGTTGTTGTTGTTAAGTGCCACTGAGTCACTTCAGAGTCTTAGTGACCCTATAGGACAGAGTGGAACTGTCCCATAGGGTTTCCAAGGAGTGGCTGGTGGACTTGAACTGCTGACCTTTTGGTTAGCAGCAGAGCTCTTAACCACTACAACACCAGAGCCTCACCTTGTAGATCTAAGTATGTTGAAATAAAAATCTTGCCTTAGGACCCAGAGCAGTGACAGATGCTAAGTGGATGGAAGGACAGAAGGATTGACAAGAGCAAGGTAAGCAATGAACGAACTCTAGACTTCCAGAGGGCAGAGGCTGGGTAATATTTTTCAGGCATAGCTTGCTCTCAATGTAGCAAATGTCACTGGAGATGTCCCAGTATTAGGCAGACAACTTCATGTGAAAAGTCTCAGAGATGAGATTCAGTCATGGGTAGCCAGACTACATGATATCTGAAGATTCCTTCTAACCCAGTAATTCTATGTATTTACTGTGCACTACCTATAGTACCTTACTTGATATACAGAGACACAGTCTGCCATCCCAAAATCCTTCTTCTGGAACCAGCACCCCTTTCTCCTACTTTCCATTATTTTGTGTAGGTTAGACACCTCCTAGGGATTTAGAGACAGGCAAGTGACCCACTCCAGGCCATGCAGATCATCATACCTGCCTTCCAATGCACCCCAGCCATAGTTGAGCATTTCAGGGATGAGCATATGGCACACACAAGGCCAATCAGACCACTAAGATTCAAATTCTGTGACAACTGCTAAAACTCTTTAAGAAGAACAGATTCCTTTCTGCTGGAATTGTAACAAGATGGATTCATGGATGGTTATCATAACACAACCCGGTAAAAACCTACACGAATGAATGGATCCAACACAGCAAAGCACAGCCAAGAGACTGAGACCAAGACTTAACAGCATGATCTGAACTCTACCATCCAACTTTTCAGTATCACGAGCCAGTTAATTCCCCTTTATACTTAATCTGGTCACTTGAAAACAAGGAGACTTAACAAAGTGTGGGCTAATTATTTTAAGGCACAGATACATTAAAAAGTGATCTGCTCTTCATATTATAAAGGAGATACTTATCCTTCAAATTCCTCAAGTAAAAATTGCTTATTCGTGGTCCCTTGCAATTGGCCTTTATACATTTTTTCAAGCCTACTAGTTTACTAACATTTGAAGGTCAAAGTCCTTGGAATACAGCTCACAAATCTGTAATTCTACTGACCAAGCAACTAGGAGCTTCAAACTTTGTTAGGCAGTATGACCTCTAAGCATCCCTGATCTCCAGCTTGGTAAATATAAAGCTTCCAGGTGAATGTAACACAAGAACTAAAGGGACATTCTAGGTCTGCTTGCTGGGAAATGCCCTAGGTACAGTACCACTGCTTTGGGAAGGAGACCCTCTCATGTACCACACTTTTTCACACAGGTGATTGAGCGGAACAAATCAATTGTTGGATGGTCAGAGGCTAATACGAAATAAAATGAGAGCTACAGAGATGAGGTTAATTAGAATAATGTACCAGAGAAAAATGAATCAAAGATCTAGAGAAAACGTCTTAACAGGCACATCCAACTGGAGACAGAAGAATGTCAACTAAGTGGCTGTCCTTGTTCCTAATCATTTTGGGACATACCTTTATTTCCCATAGCTCTTGCATTAGCAGAAAGAATTAAAGCATTTGAAAAAGTCTAGTAAGATCAAACATGCCCCCTTAGAAGTCATCAAAGCATAAAGTCCCAACATGCAGCCTACAAACAGTCCAACAGGGAAAAATGTATGAGAAAAAACAGTGCTTGCAAATCAATGCCCTACCAAAACATTTGCAAAGGGAAGACCATATCATACAGTGAAGCAAAAGTACCTGGATTCAAATTCCAGCTCTGCTCCTTGTAAGCTGAGAGGTCTAGGCAAGTCATTTAACCTCACTATGCCTCAGTTTCCTCATCTGTAAAATGAATTTTTAGGATTGTACTTACCCTACAGAGTTATTGTGAGTTAATGTCAAGTGCTTAGAATCATGCCTGGCACCTAGTCAGTTCTCAATAAAGATAGTTATTATAGGTGGTGCAATGGTTAAGTGCTCAGCTGCTAACCGAAAGGCTGGCGGTTCGAACCCACCTGCCACTCCGTGGGAGAAAAGACCCGGCGATCTGTTCCTGTAAAGATTACAGCCTAGGCAACTTCATGGGGCAGTTCTACTTTGTCCTATAGGGTCACTATGAGTCAGAGTTGACTTGGCGGCACACAGGACACAGCACACATTATAGGATAGACTTTTGAAAAACTAGAGAGGCTCTGTTTAAACAACAGCTACACAATCCAGTTTATTGGAATTTCTTAGAATCGAGTTTTTCATGAGTTTTGAAAATTCTACTTCTACATCTCACTACTTGATAAAGAAGGGAAAACTCCTGCACACAGGGTTTCAGTGATACCATGAAATGCAAATTCTTTTGGATACATATACCTAGATAAACCCAAGAAGGCCTTAACCTGCCTTATTCCAGGAGTAGAATTCCAAAGACATTGCCATGTTTAGGAAGTGCACCCAGAGCAGGAGAATGGGTTTGTGTCATTGTTCAAGAATTAATTGGAACAGTTACGGACAAAGCATACATATGGCCTCGCCTAATCAGAACACCCAGGGAAGAAGGTTATTGGAACCCAGTGAAAACCAGCATTGAGAAATTCAACCCCCGGTACATCTTAACCTGAGCCACTGGCATTTAGCACTGGTCCCAGACAATGCAGCAAAATTTCAAAATGTCAAAGAGAAAGTTCCTAATTTTCCCTTCGGACGCTCAGGCACCGGAGTGTCGAGAACCAGGCAGAAGGAGGGTCATCTAGGTTGTCAGGCTTCCCATGTAAACTGCACTAACCAGGTATCACGTTACGTGGATCTGTTTCCTCTTTCATGAATTATTATTTTAGGTTCTGAAATGATATTTGGAAATAGGAGTGTTATATATTTTGAGGTGCCAAAAATGCTGGGTCTCAGCCACTCTAAAGGCTGTTATGAATTTAACAAAAGTTTTTTCCTGAATTGTTTGCTTTGCTTACCTGAAACTCACTGAATTTTATCTTAAAGAGGGTATCAGTGGCCATACTTGATGCCTCTTATATTTTAATCACATTCTCTTAATTTTATAAGCTGATAAAGTATAAATTATAAATTAATAAAATAACCACCTATTTTAATATTTTAGATAACCTATTTATTCCTTAAACCATATAAATACAGCATGTTACTTAAAATGTATCTTCCTTTGTCACCAAAAAGTTGTGTGATACAGAGAGACAGGTTTCTTTCTCTGTGTTAGTTTTCCACATAACAGGTTCACAATTAACAACACACGTCAACCACAGGCATAAAGGAATAATGTGGCAACATTAATAAATCATCTTCTTTAAGCTAGTAAAATAAAACGGTGTTAACAATGCAAGATACTTACATCCACGCTTCTTTCAGTCTATATAAACGTGGGCTTTCTTTCAAAAGAGAAATATGTGAATTTTCAGGACAGACACATCAAGTACACAATCCCTCCCCCTCCCACCCAAAAAAACAAGAAAATTTACAGGAAATTTAAGGTACCATTGATTGCGAGACAGGAGATAAACCAGCTCTAACTTAAGGACAAGACCTATCCACAAGCAAGGTGGTTTAAGGACAGGGCAGCCCGTGAACTTAGAATTTCCTAGGTTTTGTGGGTATGAGTCAGGCTCCCGAGTCTGAGCCATCATACTGTTTGAGGTTTATAACTTGTATTATCTGCGACAGATCATAAACATCTAGCAGTCAACATGTCAACAGCAAATATAAAACAGACCAGCCGCTGCCAGTTCATTTTGTACTTTCTAGTTTTAAAGTTAATTCAGTGCATGACACATCAGCAAATATAATAGGGAATCCAGGCTCTTTAAAATGAAGACGGCAAGAAAGCACGATATGAGTTTTGTCAGCGTAGCTCCCAATAGCCTTTGCTGATCTTCCTAAATCAGCAGCATCATTACACTGTCCCTGATCCTGTGCTTTCTGCACACCATCTCATTCAATCCTTGCAATAGCACAATGAGCTAGGTTCATGCTGTTACCCCCACCTCAGAAAAGTAAACCAAAGACCAGAAAGATGAAATAATTTGTCCATGAATGAGGGTGCTGGGATTTGAGCTCAAAATACAACAGTCTTAACTAACCTAAAGTGCCCACAATATGCTTTAGACCAAAATGGCACATGATACTGTCTTCAAGGAGAAGATAATGTATAATCCTTACTGAATGGGACACACGGAGTACCAATGACTTGTATGGTGTGCAGAGGAACCCTTCCATAGAAAACTCAAGGATGGCATTCTATTTCTACAATAAAAGTGATGTGTACAATTTTATCTGTTCTCTTACTTCCTCACTCAGGTGTGCAGTAGGTACCATGTAAATACTGGAATTCACAGGGAAATCCCCAAACGTATTCTTGATTGATTCAACAAATACTTCGTGCATGCTTACCATGTGCTATTGTTGTAGTTAGCTGCCATCGAGTTGGCTCTGACTCACAAAGACCTTGAGTATTAAAAGAACACGTTACCCAGTCCAGTGCCACCTTCATGATCATCGGTCTGTTTGGGTCCATGGTTGTGGCTTTTGTGTCAATTCATGTCATTGAGGGTCTAGGCACTGTTAAGCCATGGGGACACCACAATGAACAAGGCAGGCCTGCCCCTTGTGTACTGCCTGGTAAACAGATACATACGTAAAACACCTGGCACTGTGAGATATGCAACAAACCAAAGCTGTGCTGGAGAATAACAGGCAGTGGCTCTCCTTTATCGGAGTGGCCAGAAAAGGCCTCTCCAAGAAGTTGATATTTGAGCTGAGCACTAAGGGGCGAGAAGGAGGTATCCTAGTGAACAACAGAAGCTCTAACAGGTGGAGAACACCAGAGTTCAGAGGCAAGGGAGATTTTATGGCACCTGAGCATGGTTTAACATTGTTGAAATAAAATATTTGAAATGCCACCGCAAAAACTAAAAATTTCCAAGAATCTTTAGAAGAGGTAAGATCTCTCAGCCACTCTCTCCACACAGTCGACTACCTGAGGAAAACAAAGCCTGTGGTAAGCAGATTCTTGAAAGGTACTAATAAAGTCTGGTAGTCAGTGTCCCCAAGACTATCAACTCTGTGATATGGGGTCACAATTAAGGAAATTACTGCAACATTCTATTACACAGATGATGTGACTCTCTCTCTCTCATCCAAGGGTGCTCAGAAACTCAAGAGAAGATCCCAGCCATGTGGCTGCCGTTGCTTCTCGGTCTTTGGGACACATCACCAACTGGGCCATCCGTGAGCACTGCTGACAATGTGTGCCGCAGTCATTCAGCAGCTTCTGTGAGCAGATGACACCACTGTGGCGAGGGCTGTTCCCAAGAAGATCAGTGGGAGATCAGGCCAGCTTTGCAGAGTCGGCGCAGAGGCAGGGCCAGGAGATGAGGCAGGGGAAGATCGACACTGTGTAGCATCAGCCTGCATGAGTGAAACCCTACACAGTTTTAGATTATCATCAGTAATACCAACTTGAAAGCGGTTAGTGAATTCTATTTGGTAGGCAGGCCCGTTGTCTGAGTAAGCAAAAAACAGAATAAAAAAGGAACTGTATGCCTCTCAGGAGAGCTCGCCAGAACGGGACCCAGAGATGTGAGCTCTGTACTGGGCTGTCCAGAATTATACATGGCTGCAGGTGTCCTTGAAAATTGGCATCAAGGCTGTCACCTAAGGCTCTCTAAATTTATAGGCAGATACCAGGTGAGAAGCAATGGACTGTGAAACATACATTGTCTACCAGTAAAACAATGACCAACACCCCAACTACACGATTGTAAAACTCCCTGGAGACAGATGTCTGCCGCATCACTGGGAGTGCCGAGTATTATGCAGAGATTTACCATGTGGTAGAGTCTGTGCTTGAAGCATTTACTGACGAAGATCAGACTTCAGGATGGATTATACTTCAACATAAAGAAAACAAAAATCCTCACAACTGGACCAATAGGCAACATCATGATAGAGAGAGAAAAGACTGAAGTTGTCAAGGATTTCATTTTATTTGGATCCACGATCTACGCCCATGGAAGCAGCAGTCAAGAAATCAGATGACATACTGCATTGGGTACATCTGCCGCAAAAGACCTCTTCAAAGTGTTTGAAAGCGAAGATGTCACTTTAAGGACTAAGGTGCGCCTGACCCGAGCCATAGTATTTTCAATCACCTCACAGACATAAGAAAGCTGGACAATGAATAAAGAAGACGGAAGAAGAATTGATGCATTTGAATTATGGTGTTGGCAAAGAATATTCAATATACTATGGCTTGCCAGAATAATGAACAAATACATCTTGGAGGAAGTACAACCAGAATGCCTCTTAGAAGCAAGGATGGCAAGACATTGTCTCACATACTTTGAACACATTATCAGGAGGGACCAGACCCTGGAGAAGGACATCATGCTTGGTAAAGTAGAAGGTCAGCGAAAAAAAGGAAGACTCTCAGTGAGATGGACTGACAACGTGGCTGCAACAATAGACTCAAACATATCAGCAATTGTGAGGATGGCGCAGGACTGGGCACTGTTTCGTTGCTGTACATAAAGTCACTGTGAGATGCAACCAACTTGATGGCACCCAACAACAGCAACATGATCTGTGCTGGAGTCCCTGGCCAAGTGCGAACAGTTAACACACTCACCTGCTAACTGAAAGGCTGGAGGTTCAAGTTCACCCAGAGGCACCTTGGAAGAAAGGCTTGGAGAACTACTTCTGAAAAATCAGCCATTAAAAACCAGTTCTACTCTGACAAAAATGGGGTTTCCAGGAGCCAGAGTTGACTTGATGATCACTGTTCTTAGGATCTGTACTAAGCTCTTTATAAGGATCATCTCACTAATTCCTCCCAGGGAGCCAGATTCTATTTTCATCCCCATTTTCCAGATGAGCAGCCCTGGCCCAGAAAGGTTAAGTAATTTTCCCCAGAGTCCTTCAGCCAGTAAATGGAAAAGGTGGCGTTTGAATCTAAACTGATACAACTTCAAAGCAGACACTCTTGGCCACACAGTTATCCTATGTCCTTAGCAAGCATGCAATAAATGCTTGTGAATGCATCAACTACTCATGTTTCATGAGTACCCACCACAGGCCAGGATGGGCAGAGAATATATTATGAAACATAGGACTAAGTCTCATGTTACGAGATGGAAATTTGCAGGAGAAAAACCTACAGGCCAATCTGGAATAGACAGATTGGACAGGGTTGGCTCATTTGTGCCCCCTTCTCTTCCCTTCACTTCTCTCTCTCTCAGGTAAGCTTTCAGCAGACATATGGGGAGTAGTCAATCACCGAGATGTAGAGTGGGCACAACTGCTCTGTCTTTACATCTTCCCAAGAATCGGGGAGCAGTGCAAAGCCAACAGCAATGTTCCCTGAACATACTGGGGAGAACAGAAGTGGGTGTGAGCCTGCATGTTACTAAAGCCTTCACACTGGACCTTGAGACATAGCAACAGATTATATCCACAGGAGAGAAAGCCCATTAGCAAATTCGGGAGTTTAAATTTTAGTTTATAACTCCCTCCAGAAATTTATTCCTCAGATTTGCCGTAACATAAGAATATTACAGTCTTAAAATATTTACTGAAATACATATCTCTGCTAAGAACTAAACAGTCTGAAATTCCAAAGTAAAAATCAAACGAACCACCCTACACACGTGGCTGAAGAGAGAGAATGGAAGACAGAAGGCATTTATTTAGAATATAAAAATTAAACATGTAAGAAAAATTGACATTATGATTGTGTGCAAGTAGCTGCTATAGTTTCTCAGTAACTGTTCTCCTTTTCTTCCTTAGTACCAGAACCCAGACTTTGTCTGGGACACCAAACTGCTCAAGTCCAAAGCTGCATTTCTCAGATGTATAGCAAGGGGTGGCTGACAGGATATAAGTAAAGAAAGTCACTGGGTAAGGCTTCAGAAAATACTCTTTAAAGGGGCCCATCTTAGCTAGGACTATTTCTTTAGTCTCTTGCTTTCCTGTCTCTTCCTGCCAGAAAATAGAGGCAATGGCTGGAGAGCCAGCAGCCATGTTGTGACTTTGAGGATGAAGTAACATACCTGAACAAGCAGCCAGAGCAGAATACAGAAGGTGCTTACCAACCATAAACTGTCTTTCCTCCAGATGTGTTTTATGTGAGAATGAACAACTAATTTTTTTAAAAGCTTATCAAATAATTCCTAACTGATATATAATGAGATATAAAAACAGGTCAAAAGATTACACTAATTTTTTTTTTTAAAGTAAAAGAAACTAGAAAATTCATGAATTAGGATTCTGATTACCCTTCTATTCCCAAAGCTGTTTGTTTAAGTATGACTTTCTTTCTTAATTAGTGGTGCTAGTCCAGGGAAGTGTATTTGCTGCGCCTGCCTCTGTGTTATGACATGCAAGACTTCTGAAATTCAAACATACTAGTAGACTTTCAAAGCAGTATTATTTATTAAGGCCCATATTAAAGGTGGAAGATCTGAAAACACTCTCAGATTCTGATGATAAAAAGAAATTTAATCATTCTTCATTGTCATTTGATCTTTAGCCTGCCATAATCTACCCTTATATCCCTTTATACACATTTGATAGTAAAAAGACATTTCAAACGCTTGTCCATCAACTGTAAAAACAGAAGGAACATACAGAAAAACCACATAACTTAGAAAATGAAAGAGTGTCCCCCACACTCACTTAGCTCATGAAAGCCCAATGTGATTCACATGGTGAATAAGGCATCTTCCACTTGGTGAACCAAAATGACTGGGGTGAGCCATCCAGTACATCTACAAAGAGTTTTGAAATTTTCAAAGTGCTTTCATACATATCTTGTTTCATCCTTACAAGGTCAGGGGGACTGGTACCTAGGAGATAACATGCTTACAGGTCATATGTCCCCCTTTGATGATCAGGAATCAGCAAACTATGGCCTTCAGGTCAAATCCGGCCCACAGCCTATTTCTGTAAATAAAGTTTTACTGGGACACAGCCATGCCCATTTGTTTACCTACTGTCTATGGTCCCTTTTGTGGAGCCCTGGTGACGCAGTAGTTAAGAGCTTGGCTGCCAGAGTGCTATTTGGAAGCGAGGAGGGCTACATTTCATTGCATGTACATTTGAGACATTATCAGGAGGGATCAGTGCCTGGAGAAAGACATCATGATTCATAAGATGGAGGGTCACTGACAAAGAGGAAGACCTTGGACAAAACGGACTGACGCAGTGGCTGCGACAATGGGCTCAAACATTTCAAGATTGTGAGGATGGTGCAGGAGGAGCAGGCAGTATTTCATTCTGTTGAACGCAGAGTCGCTACGAGTCAGAACTGACTTGATGACACCTAACAACAACAACAACATCATGATATATATAATATATAATCCTTAGACCTCCTTGCTAGGTTTCTCATAATTATTGGTATTTGTGATACTGTTACTAACATTACTAAGTGTGATTAATTTATCAGTATTTGTAACACTTGTAACTTTAAAGGTAATTAATAAAGAAGTATAATTTAGGTTAAAAAAAAAAAAAAAAAAAAAAAAAGCTTGGCTGCTAACTAAAAGGTCGGCAGTTGGAATCCACCAGCCATTCCTTGATACCCTATGGGACAGTTCTACTCTGTCCTACAGGGTCGCTATGGGTCGGAATTGACTTGATGGCAACAGGTTTAGTAGGGTTAGATGGTTGCTTTTGTGCTATAACTGCATGGTTGAGTAGCTGGGACAGACTGTAGGGCCCATGAGATGGAAAACATTTACTATCTGGCCCTTTCAGACAAAGTTTGCTGACCCGTGCATTAGATCACCTTCCCACTAACATGATCCAAGTTATGGACGCTATTCTGGAAAACCATAAACCTATCACAGAGAACAGCAAATATATTCCTGCTAGCTTTGGAACTGGTACATGATAATGGAAAAGTCCATTATTTTCCTCGGGAATATATATCACCTACCTGTAGAAGTAGATGGCAATTTTTAGGTGGTACACTGTATTACCGGTGTTTGTCACTTACCCTGAACTTTTAACGTGGCTCACAGCCATAAAAAGCCTGGGGGTCACTGGTAGGGGGCACGCATAATGCCACAGGACTGCAACACACAGAGAAAGGATACTGCAATCGAAAAGAAAAAAGAGAGTAAGTGAGGGGACACACTGTGATGCTTCCAAGGCAACACGTACATTTGAGAGGTAAGTATTCCTTGTTTACACCCAACGTTTACATTCAGTATATAATCACATATCTAAATGCCCATTCTGTCCTTTCCCTACAACCAGCATTCAATCTAGCTCATAATTTGAGTTTAATATAGGATTTGTAATAGAGGGATGCAAAAGATTATAAAGTTAAGTAAAACTCTGACACTTTAAGACATGGCTTTCATGTAGAAAGTTTTTTTCTTTTTAATTCTACATTTTCTTTTATTTTTTTCATGATAAATGCTTATAATTACAATGCTAACTCATCGTGAGAAATAAGGGCAAGAAGATCCACGAGTTCAAATGATTTTGCTTTGGGTTCTGGTTGTTCTCGGTCTCTCCCAACACATCCAACAGAAGGGCCTAGAATACGTAAATGCAAGCAAGTATGCTTGTGCATGTATAAGGGTGCACGCGCACGCGCACACACACACACACACACACACACACACACACACACACACCCCGAAGAGGAAAAAATAGGCTCTCCTCTGCCAACAAAACACCAAATCCGAGTTGCCACCATGAGCAGCTCTTTTTCCACTTGGCCTTAAAATACAGAAGGAGGTTGTGACACATCCTTCTCATGGAAACAGTCAGCGTGCGCCTGTGCACATGTGCTGAGGCTGCAAGCTTTCAGAGCTTACTTGGGTTCTTAGTAGAATATTTACTAAATCCATTTCCAAGTAAGTTAAAGTTGCTGACGGGTAAGTCAACTCATCCTCAAGCACTTTCAGAAAGTTTTTGTGAATAGATGTCAGTAGCCAGGGTTTTGCAATGCCAGGCCTTTTCTGCATAGATCCTTAAGATGCCAATGTCATGTATACCGTCCTAGAGTTTCTAGAGCAGATTGTCTCTGATACGGGAGAACGGACCCACAGAATGAGTAGATAGCATAAGATCTTCCCTGTGTTGTGCGTGTGTTCTCTTCTCTTTCAACAATAAACTCAGACAAAACCCCATGAATGTGCATGTTTTCTAACCTATTCAGATGAGAAGTTGAAACTGAAAAGGAGATGTATGAAGTTTTATGATTTGAATAGTTACCTATCTCCGGAAGCTATGTGGGTTGTCTATCTACCAGAACTCAGAAGAGAGCTGAGATGGGGCTCCTGGTGGGTGTCTCTTCCTGATAAGAAAATAACTCAGGCCAGATTTGTCCACACTGTGTTTTCTAGGCATCAGTTTCTATGCGTGTGTAAACTGTTCACCAAACATACTACAGCTTAAGAATCTTCATTCTTTTATGAGTTTAACATGCTGCGTTAGCAATATTCCTCCTGAACAAGGGAACTTAAGAGTATGATCACAACACATAAAAAAAAAATTTTTTTTTTTAAAGATAATTTCAGTTGGCAAAGGCTGTAATCGTTCAAACTTAATTGGTGAACTCATTAATGAGCAACTGTCACCACAAGAAAGAAGACCATTGTCATCAACTTAACAGAGCAATGAGATAACAAAGTTAATTACATTGTTTTCAATGGATTTACACTGGCTTCCTTTTGGGTTCTACATTTTCCAAACATTTGTTCTGACACTCCATGTTGTGTGCTCATCGCAACAAAAAACAATCAGCTGTGGCCTTGTCAAGGAAAAGTCAGCAGATCACAGGGCAAAGCAACTGGAAAACTTTTCTACCCTTTATTATCTACTTGTAAAATGTTATAAGCCTGTAAACTAGTTAATTTATGAGCCGTGTTAATAATTTGCTCACATTTGATCGCAGGTTTCGCAAACACAGTGTCCAGGGCCGTGGGAGGATAATTTGTAGGTCCAGCTTCTCTCCTAAGGGGACACTAACTAATTTGACACAGTAACATGACACTGATGGCGGGCACACTAATGACCGTACTCCAAGATGGGGCTGTCAGCCTGTCGCTCCAGTGAAACGCTGGTTTGCTTTCACGGCTGCTCAGTACACGATGCTCAACTAATTATTCAGACAGTGACATTAATGAGAGCCCGCATGTTTATTTTCAACGTACTAACCAGCACTTAGCTTCCATTTGTCTGATATGGTCACTGATTAAAATGTGTTTCATGAATAGTAAATCTGAACTTTAACAAAGAAGCACAGGAGGAAAATGAGGAAGAGCTGATTGAAAAGCTAACCTGGTTGACACAACTTGTTTTTTGGCTCAAAGATCACCAAGGACAAAGTGACAGGTAGTAGGAAATACCCTAAGTATCAAGACAGTGAAAGGAATATTTTCAATCACACGTGTCCATGTACAATCTTGACTTGTGACCAAGGCCACTGAAACAAGGTATAGTCAAGAGCAACTGCTATCTCAAACAAACTTCACTAACTCATGATAGTGAATAAAGATTTTTAGTTTTTTCCTAGAATGGCCAAAAGGTTTGCTTTACTGGGCTTCCGCAAACTTACAAAAGTTTGATCGCTGATTAAATGCTCTCAAACATGATATTTATGAACATCGCTAGACACAGTTTCACTTTTTCAAAATATATTGTAAGACTGTACTACTGAGAATTTCGTTTTAAGTGTATTTTAGTAGTCTCTTATACATCTTGTTTCTAGCCTACAAAATCTTGTAATCAAGTTCTTTCCACTTTACATTAAATCTCTATTTTGGTATGATAAACTTTGTCCTTCGTTTTATGGTGATTATAATCCTCTTTAAAGTGTGAAAAAGCAAAGGTGTCACACCTTGAGGACTAAGGTGCGCCTGACCCAAGCCATGGTATTTTCAATTGCTTCATATGCACGCAAAAGTTGGACAATGAATAAGGAAAACAAAAAAAGAACTTATGTCTTTGAATTATAGTGATGGTAAAGAATACTGAATATACCATGGACTGCCAGAAGAACATATCTGTCTTGGAAGAAGTACAGCCAGAATGCTCATTAGAAATGAGGATGGTGAGACTTCATCTCATGTACTTTGGACATGTTATCAGGAGGGACCAGTCCCTGGAGAAAGACATCATGCCTGGTAAAGTAGAGGGTCAGCAAAATGAGAAGAAGACAGATTAACACAGTAGCTGCAATGATGGGCTTAAGCATAGCAACGAGCATGAGGATGGTGCAGGACTGGGCAATGTTTTGTTCTGTTCATCATAGGGTTGCTGTGAGTCAGAACCCACTTGAAGGTACCTAACAACAACATAATCCTAAACTATTCTTATAATCATTATATAAAATGAATAACTTCAAAAAAAGTGTGCTTAGATTTACCAGAGGTACTGAAAAATTGAGACTGCTCCTGATGTAGTTCATTGCAAAAATGTGCATTTCAAATTAAATAATAGTGACAGTATCTCAACCAATGTTCTGTCTGCCATTATGGATAAAGAATTCTACCCAGCACTGTGTATGACTTCTGATTTTATAAAACAGCAAAATAATTGAGTCCATGTATATCGCATTGGGAGTGAAAATGTCATTGCATGAAATATTTCTTGGTATGTATTTCTAAACTTACTCACTCTGAGATATATCTGTAATTTTAAAATGTCAAAATTCCTAAATGACACACAACATGTGGTAAGCAAATTCAGATCCCATGCTAATTTTTTAAATGTATTTAACCAAGTAATCCAGATAAACCATCCCAAATCAGCATGGTTGCCTCCAAATACTGCTATTTCCATAGGTTTCAGAAAGGTTGTCAGATTACTGAGATCTCTTTGCAGTTTATGTGTGGTAAAGATTGGTCCTCCACAATCATCCACGAAAATACAGTCAGCCTGTGGCTGAGACTGGCTAGATGTTCCTTAAATCCACTTCCTCTTCTTTCTGGGCACATAGCTGGAATGTATTTCCCAGGCTCCCTTGCAGCTGCATGGGGTCTTGTGACTGAGTTCTGGTCAACGAGATGTAAGTGAGTATGTCATTGTCATTCTGATCCTGGACCCTCCTGCACTATCCCTAATGCACTCTCTGTTCCCTTGATAGTGGGCCAGAAGAATTCAGTCGAGAACTACTAGTTCTGGGGTGATGGTGGAGTCACTAGGTGGAATGGCCCTGGGTCCCTAAAAGAGCACAAAAGTGGAGTCACCACCCCTGTCCCCCATCAACCAGCACTAGACAGTGTGATACAGAAAAAATAAACCTGCGTATGTTCAGCCTCTGGGATTCAGGGATGTTTTTCACACCCATCTCTATCTCTTACCCAAATATATATATTAAAAAAAACAAAAAACAAAAAACGAAACCCTTTGCCCTCGAGTCAATTCCAACTCATAGCAACCCTACAGGACAGAGTAGACCTGGCCCATAGGGTTTCCAAGGAGCTGCTGGTGGATTCAAACTGCCGACATTTTGGTTAACAGCCAAGCTCTTAATCACTCTGTGCCACAAGGCCTCCATCCAACTATATAAAACCGAAAACCAAAACTGTTGCCATTGATTCGATTCTGACTCATAGTGACCCTGTAAGACAGAGCAGAACCGCCCCATAGGGTTTTCAAAGAGCGGCTGGTGGATTTCAACTGCCGACCTTTCGGCTAGCAGCCAAGCTCTTAACCACTGTGCCACCAGGTCTCTACCAAAATATATAAATCTTTCTTATTTTTCTGAGACTTCTGAGGAGTCCCTGGGTGGTGCATGTGGTTAACAAGTTCAACTGCTAACTAAAAGGGGGGAGGTTCAAGTCTACCCAAAGGCACCTTGGAAAAAAGTCCTGGTGATCTACTTCTGAAAAATCAGCCATTGACAATCCTATAGAGTGCACTTCTACTCTGACACACATGGGGTCACCATGAGTTGGAGTCAAGCACAACCGGTAACTGGTAATTTTTCCCTGGCTCAAATGTTACACTTCAGCCTCTGTGCCACCATAAGTAAGCAGAAGTACCATAAATTGGAAAAATTCCTAGAGATATTTTATATTTATGATTATTTGCTCCTCTTAAGTAAAGAAGACTTGAAGCACTTACTGATGAAGATCAAAGACCACAGCTTTCAGTATGGCTTACAGTTCAACATAAAGAAAACAAAAATCCTCACAACTGGACAAAGAAACAACATCCTGATACATGGAGAAAAGACTGCAGTTGTCAAGGATTTCATTTTACTTGAATCCACAATCAATACCCATGAAAGCAGCAGTCAAGAAATCAAAGGATGCATTGCATTGGGCAAATCTGCTGCAAAAGATCTCTTTAAAGTGTTCAAAAGCAAAGATGTTACCTTGAAGACCCAAGCCATGGTGTTTTCAATCGCCTCATATACATGCGAAAGCTGGACAATGAATAAGGAAGACCGAAGAAGAACTGATGCCTTTGAATTGTGGTGTTGGTGAAGAATATTGAGTATGCCATGGGCTGCCGAAAGAAAGAACAAATCTGTCCTGGAAGAAGTACAACCAGAATGCTCCTTAGAAGCAAGGAGGCAAGACTATGTCTCACATACTTCGGACATGTTATCAGGAGGGATCGTCCCTGGAGAAGGATGTCTTGCTTCATAAAGCAGAAGGTCCGCAAAAAAGAGGAAGAACCTCCATGAGATGGACTGAAACAGTGGCTGCAACAATGGGCTGAAGCATAACAAAGATTGTGAGGATGAAGCAGAACCGGGTAATGTTTTGTTCCGTTGTACATAGGGTCACTATGAGTCAGAACTGACTTGACGACACCTAACAACAACAACTTAACAAGTTAAAACAAGGCATTGGTGGTTCAGTGATAGAATTCTCACTTTCCGCGCAGGAGACCTGAGTTCTGTTCTCAGCCAGCGCACCTCATGTGTAGCCAGCCACCACCCATCTGTCAGTGGAGGCAGATAGGTAGCAGTGATGCTGAACAGGTTTCAATGGAGCTTCCAGATTAAGATCGATGAGGAAGAAAGACCTGGTGATCTACTTCCAAAAATCAGCCACTGAAAACTCTACGGATCACGATGGTCCATCTGCTACCGATCATGGGGATGGTGCAGGACCAGACAGTGTTTCGTTCTGTTGTGTATGGAGTCGCCATGAGTTGAGGACTGACTCAATAGCAGCTAAAAACAACAACAATAAGCTAAGGGTGGAAAAAGGAAAGGGAATCAACAGCTAATGTATGCCCACAATGTATCAGACATGCCTTTACTCATTCAACCTTCATGCAGCCCTGTGAGGAGGTTCAATTCCCATTTTAAAGACAAGAATACTGAGCCTCTAAGAAGTGAAACACAAGCAAATGTCATGGAATGTCAATCTATTTAACATTTTCCCAGTTGAATGCCTCTTTATTTTTAATATCCAAACTTCACAGAAAATATGTATTTCCAAATAAAACATTTTTTGCTTTTGCTTATAAAAGAAAAAAGTCTATTATATCTCCCAAAACTCAAGGCAACATTTGAAACAAAATGTGTTAGAAGAAAAGTGTCAAGTTACATTACAGATACAACTGGTAGGATGTCAGAAACTCCTGTGAAGGTTGTAAAAAGCCAGCAACAATGGTGTCTTAGATGTTCTTGGTGTTAAAAAAAAAAAAAAAAAGAAAACCACATTTCAAACCAAACAAATGTATTGTTGAGACCATATTGACTGTTGAGTAATTAACATTTTAAACATTTTTTGCATCCCTAATGTGACAGTTTAAGAGCCTTGGTGGTGAAGTGGTTAAGCACTCAGCTGCCAACCTAAAGGTCCATGGTTCAAACCCATCAGCCGCTCCTCAGAAGGAAGATGTGGCAGTCTGCTTCCATAAAGATTACAGCCTTGGAAACCCTATGGGGCAGTTCTACTCTGTCCTATAGGGTTGATATGAGTCAGAATCAACTCGATGGCAGTGGGTTAATGTAATGGTTGTCACTATAATATGAGGCATTTCATTGTATTTTAGTTATATTTTAGATTAGAATAGCAAACTTTTTCCGTAAAAAACAAGATAGTGAATATTTTAGGCTGTACGGGCCATAAGGTCTTTTTTGGAACTATTCAACTCTGCCACTGTAGCAGGAAAACCACCATACACTACATGTAAACAAATGGGTGTGGCTGTGTTCAATAAAACTTTATTTACAAAAACAGGCAGTAGGACGCATTTGGTCTGTGGGGTGTAATTTGCCAACTTCTGTTTTAGAAAACTGATTGAGGGATTTGAGTATTGACACATAACCCATTATAATTTTTCCTATATGAAATGATGGGAAATAAGCTCTGGTTAGCTTTTTCACCGAGGATATATGATTGCCAGAAATGGATTATTGATGTTAATGGAGAGAAGCCTAATTGCCAAAGGTTTGAGAACTAACCAGTTGGCAGAGCTCAGTTTCCACTTAAAATCTTCCTCAAAAATATGACATCTTTCCAAGGACTCATTCACCCATATGAAGAACTTACTGGCATTCCATGTCATTTTCAGCAAAACCCCAATACTGTAAAAGGAAAGGTAGATACGGTTTCTCAGCCAGCACAGTCAAGCCCCTGTGTTAAGCTAATGGAGGTAACAGTTACCTTCAAGTGACCTTACATTAAGAACTTACTTAAAAAAAAAAAAAGAAACAATATTTAGGTTAAAAATTTCACTAAAACACTTCGGTGGTTCCTTAAAACGTTAAACACAGAATTACATATCACCCAGGAATTTCCTCTTAGGTATATACCCAAAATACTTGAAAGCAGGGACTCAGACAGATACCTGTACACCAATGTTCACTGTAGCATTACTCACAAGAGCCAAAAGGTGGAAACAATCCAAGTGTCCATTATCAGAGGAAAAGATAGGCAAAATGTGGTATATCTACACAAAGGAATATTACTCAGCCATAAAGAGAAATGAAGTCCTGACACAGGCTATGTATCAGAAATAAGTCAGACACAAACAAACAAATACCGTATGTGCCCACTTACATGAAATATTTAGAACAGGCCATTGGTAACTAGTGGTTACCAGGGCTGTGGGAGGAGGGCTGGGGGTTAGTGCTGATGGGGTACTGAGTCTCTAATGGGGCTGATGTGAAACTTTTGGAAACGGATCATGGTGACGGTTGTACAACACTGTGAACGTAATTAACATCACTGAATTATACACTTAGAAATGGTTAAACCAGCAAACTTTTTGTTATACACATTTTACCACAGTAAATTTTTTAAAAAAGTCACTGGGGGAGTAAAACAAGATTTTTAAACTATGTAAGTTTTAAAATCAGGCAGGAAGTCACCCTAAATTAAGAAGCATACAGCTTTTGTGGATTTGGAGGATATTTTTTGTCAACCAATTTCAGGGTAAGAGCTATGTGTCCAGTGATAGATTATGCCAGAAATAACGTATCATGTATATCCTTCATTATTCCCTCAAGAATGTAAAGATGCTGTAACCAGATTTTGGTTCACTTTCTTTTTTTAATGGCAAGTCTCTGAGATACATACCCCCAGAAAGAAGTATTTAAAAAAAAAAAAAAATCTCAGTTCTCCATTAATATTTATTGTAACAGGTAAGCACACAAGATGGCTTAAGACATATGGGTAAGTTTTATGAATCTTTTTTATCCAAAATGTCAATCACAACAGAATAAAAGTCAAGTAAATGATAGTTCAGTATGATACAGAAATATTTTATAGTCATTAAAAATTAAACCGGAAGTGGGGGAATGTATGCAAACGCTTGTTATGATGAGGCATGAAATACGCAAGGCAGAAAAACTGTATCTACAATAGACTCTCAACTGTACAAAAACTGTGCCTGGATAAAGAACTAAAAAAAAAAAAAAAAAAAAAATTAACAGCATTTGTCCTAAACCAAAAAAAAACCTGTTGCCGTAGAGTCGATTCCAACTCATAGAGACCCTATAGGACAGAGCAGAATTGCCCCATAGGGTTTGCAAGGAGCAGCTGGTGGATTCAAACTACTTACCTTTGATTAGCAGCCGAGTTCTTAACCATTGCACCACCAGGGCTAAAAGGGATGGAATTAGGTGATTTTTTTCAGAATTTTTTGTATTTTCCAGATTTTCAAAAACAAAGTGTTTCTAAAATACTGGTTACACAATTTGAAAAAGTTATCTGGATTTCAAAAAGAAAAAGAAATTTGTTGGGTACTTAAGCTCATTTATTAATGGCTTTTGACTGCCTCTTTCCCAGACGAGAAGTATCTTGAGAGAGATTTGTCCCAAACCCTGTGTTTGTGGCATATTATGCACTCAATTAACATTCCTTGAAGCAACTGAACAGAGCAGCTTACTTCTAAAAAGTCCTCTTTTATAAGATTCTGTGAATAAATTAAATTTTTATACTTCAAGCCTTTAAAAGAAATTAAATAGTGTTTAAAGAAAGTGATTGCTTGTGGATTATAGCTGTAAATAAATTGCATGATGCAAAATTACATTTTTCCCCCTTTCCTTTTTCTGTGGTGGCACACAATAATTTGTCTTCTAATAACTTAGAACAATTCTGAGTCATTTGCTCATTAAAAACAAAATACATCTTGATTGTGAAGCCTCGCATTTCATAAATATTTACCCCCAAATACACTGCCTGCTTTGAAGCTGGGATGGTAAGCTGTTGATTGACAAGACATTTCTGTGCAGAAGGAGGGAGGAGACCTCTCTGTCAGCCAGAAGAAGGGCACCATGCTGCCTTCACACGTTCTCCCATGGATGATCTTTCCCAACGGCCAAAAACCACACGATTATCACTGTTCTCTTTCTCTCTCTCTCTCTCTCTCTCACACACACACACACAAACACACACACAAACACATGCATACACGCTCACCCCTACATTTACTTCCTGCTTGCAATCTTTCAATAGGATAGAGACCAAAATTCTTCCAATGGCTTCCATGCCCAGCCTCCAACTCTACTACTCAGCTCCACTCTCCCTGCTCTAGGCATGTTTCTTTATCTGTTGAGCCTCTCACCACTGAGCATTCGTTCTGGGCTGGGAGGATGGATGGAAGGGAGGTGAAGAGAAAGGCAGGGAAGGAGAGCAAGCAAGGATAAGACAAAGATTTCACCTCCTCTCCTGAGAACTGCCGTGGTCAACAAGACAGTAGAGAAGAAAAGGACCTTTCTTTAAAAAACAAACAATGCCATCGAAAAGTAAACACTCATTACTATATGTTTTCCTCCACTTAATGTGTCATGAACATTTTCCCATATCATTTACACATTATTCAACTACATCAGTCTATTGTGCCACGGTTTTAAGGGTTGGCACAATTTCTTGAACGAGTCAGGCGGATATTTAGCTGAGTTCCTATGAGCCCTATGGTTCTCAGGAGCCATTTCCAGTGATGAGGGAAAGATCCAGCAACTACAAACACAGCAGTTCTGCCTTCATCATTTTTCTTTTTTGGGGTTCCTTGAGTGATTTCATTTGTGGGGAAAGAGGGTTAAGGGTGCCATGCTTTAAAAAATGTGAAAACCTTGAATTTAGGCTAACTTCTTTTCCAGATGAAAGATGACATTTCAACAGTATCTTACCAATCTGACCCATATTCCCTCCCTTACTTTTCATGCTCTGCCCACCAAATGGAGGCAACGTTCTCCTTGCTCTTCTCTGAATGGAATTCTACCCAGTTTTTCCACAAAGTCTCCCACTGAAATTACAGCAAAACATATCTCTTTCACTCCTCTGAAAAACTGAACACAGGTACCCGTAACACCATCTATTCCATCCATAAAGTCTATAGCCCTTTTTATTTATTCAAATATGTAAAAGATTATGTCTGCTCCAAAACCACAGTATACTTTGTGTAAGGCACAGACTGTCTTCTGTTTCTTCTAATGTCCAGTGCTAGGCAGTACAGAGCAGGCGCCCTGGTGACAAAGTGGTTAAGCACTCAGCTGCTAACAGAAAGGTCGGCAGCTAGAATCCACCAGCTGCTCCGTGGGATAAAGATGTGGCAGTCTGCTTCCATAAAGATTTACAGCCCTGGAAACCCTATGGGACAGTTCTACTCTGTCCTATAGGGTCACTATGAGTAGGAATCGAATAGACAGCAATGGGTTAGGCAGTACACAGGAACCTTTTGGTGGCATCAACGGTTAAGCACTTGACTACTAGCCAAAAGGTTGGTGGTTCGAACCCACCCAGAGGTATGTACCTCAGAAGAAAGGCCTGGCAATCTACTTCTGAAAGATCACATCCTTGAGAATGCTGTAGAGCACAGTTCTACTCTGCACACATGGGGTGGCCAAGAGTCAGACTGGACCTCACAGCAATTAACAACAAGCAGTAAGTACTGCCCAATGGTTAAGAGCACGATGTTTGGTGTTCCCCAGGGCTGGTTTCAAATCTAGAAACTAAACGTCTATCAGTTATATAGTCAACGGTCACCCAGGATTTATCCTGTGGTCCCACATTAGCCTACTTTACCTTTCTAAGCACCAGTTCTCCCATCTGGGAAATGGGGCAGTAATAAACCCTGGGCCTCGTCCACTGAGATTACTAAGTGAGAAAAAGGTCTGTAAGGCACTTAGCACAGTGCCTGGCCCAAGGCAAGCCTGCAATTCACACTTTCTGGATGAAAAGAAACAGAATAGTAAACAAAAAACTAAAGTCTTGAAATCCTGAAGACAATGATTCACCTGCAGGTCCTGTGGGAGCCTGTAACAATGGCAAATGGGGAAGGTCAAGATAGTCCTCAACAACACATCTCAACTCTTTTCTCTGGAGTTGTCAACTCCAGGAGTAGAAGAGAAAAACGCTGCTAAGTGCAGAACACAAACAGATGCTGCCAAATGAAAGCGGACCCGTGTGGAGTCAGATGGATTCACCATTCACAGTCGATTATTCCATCTGACGGAGACAGGACCGCAAGCCCCAGTCGGCTCATCAACAAATAAACCATCCTGCTGAATCCCACAGAAGAAGATGGGCTCTTAGTTGGGATTTAATTGAAAGACATCCCCCTCCTGACAGCAAAAAGTAAGTGTCACTGACGGCTATCATAGCTCCTGCTCTCTCGGAGGACAAGGGCATTTACCGATGAGCAGGCTACAAAAGCAGGAGGTGCCGTTCTTCACTCTGATCACACCTCAGTGGCAAAAACCAAAGTAATATATTGTTTGTGACTGTCACATGATAACAAATCCCATTTCATTTTCTTCTTACTGGGCATCTGGAAAGATTACCTTGCCCAAATTTCCCGGCATTTAATTTGAGACCATGTGACTGGGTTCTGACCAATGGGAGGTGGGCAGAAGCAATGAGCCCCACTTCTAAGCTGACTGATGGGGAAAAAAAAAAATCTTGTTCCTTCTTTCTCCTCCCCAGTGACGGTGGAGACCCAAACTGCTGGTGGCAAGTACCATGCGGAAGGTTCAACAGGCACACACTGATGTAAAGTCAGCAGGCCACGAACCTTTGCTATGTTGTTGTTGTTAGTTGCCATTGATTACAACTCATGGCAACTCCTTATATACAGAGTAAAACTGCTCCACAGGGTTTTCAAGGCTGTGACCTTTCAGAAGCAGTTTGCCAGGCCTTTCTTCTGATGTACCTCTGGGTAGATTCAAACCATCAACCTTTCAGCTAGTAGTTGAGCACTGAACCATTTATGCCACGCAGGACTCCTTATTATTAAGTTGCCACAATTTGCAGGTTGTTAGTCATAGCCAAAAAATAGCCATTGAAACCCTTATGGAGCACAGTTCTACTCCGACACACAGGAAGTTACCATGAGTCGGAGTCCACTTGATGGCCAACTGGTTAGTCACAGCAGCAAGTATAACACATCCTGACTAATGTAGCTCCTGCCTCATTATAGCCCTCATTAAGGTCTACCTTAAATAAATATTTATTTTTGGCTTTGTCTTCCTTTTTCCCTTCTATAGGGCAGAGACCATACCTTAATATTCTGTATTAAGGGGGTCCTTTTAGGAAAGGCCCATCACCGTATCTTCCAATAATCGGTTGATGATAGAGTGATGGATAATTAATCCATTAAGAGGGAATGCATGCACTTGTTAATTTTCCAGTACTTAATGTGTGGGAGACACTATGTTTGAAGCTAAGTATACCTGGAACCGAGACAAATGAGGTCTCTGCCTTTGTGAAGCCCACATCAACCAGTAAACATCAACAAAAGCATGAAAGTGATAAACGCACAACCTGATCTAGGCATGAGTCAGGAGAGGTAAAAGATCTATGAACCCAAGTCACAGAAGGTGAGCGGGAGGGAGCCAGGTGGACGGGCTGGGTGGAGGAGGAGGACAGCAATCCTAGAATTCTCCAGCGGCACTCTTGTTCAAAACAGATATGAGCCAGTGCAAAGAGTGGGCCTGAAAAGAATCAATCTTCCGCCTTCTACAATGACTTTAAAAACATAACTAGGGAGTGTCAGGACTTCCAAAAGGAAAACAAGGCCAAATACATTGAGTAATACAGAAATAAAAGAATGCTATTACACTGTGCTAAGTGTCTCAATGGTGTAACTGAAGACAAAACACTTGTTTTTCTACCACTGACAGGGAGAAAGGAGTGGGCTATTCACACTAAAATTGCTTTTTTAAATTATCTGAGCACACAGCGGAAAGAAACAAGTGCTACCTCAGTTCACAGACCACAGCACTGTTTCTTCTTAAAAATCCATTACTTCCTCCTTTATAAACACCATCATTATCCCTCAAAGAAAACCAAGCTGGT
Organism: Dugong dugon; assembly: GCA_030035585.1. Lineage (NCBI taxonomy): Eukaryota > Metazoa > Chordata > Mammalia > Sirenia > Dugongidae > Dugong > Dugong dugon. Next base: position 53,037,953 of record CM057481.1, on the reverse strand, counting down.
TTTGTTTTTTCTTTAACCCAATAAACTCATGTGGAAAGAGCACTAAAACAGAAGTCAAGAGACCCAGGTTCTAGTCCGCAATAAATCACCACCTAGCAGAAGCCTCTCACTGGGTCACGGTCTCCTCATCTGCACAATGAGAACAGTTGAGTTTGGAGATCTCGGGAGTCCTTTCCCGCACTGATATCCCATAGAGGTTTTCAAACTTGTCTGCTCATCAGAATCACCTGGAGGGCTTATTAAAATACAGAGTGCTGGGCCCCACCCACAGAGTTTCTGACTGACTAAGACTTACATTTCTAACAAGTTCTCAGGTGATGTCTCTGCTGCTAGATCAGGGACTACATTCTGAGGCCCATGCTCTCAAGCACGCTCCCAAACCCCCCTGTTGTTGTTAGGTGCCATCCAGTTGGTTCTGACTCATAGTGATCCAATGTATAACAGAATGAAACACTGCCCTGTCCTGCACCATGCTCACAATCATTGTTGTGCTTGAGCCCATTGTTGCAGCCACTGTGTTGATCCACCTCGTTGAGGGTCTTCCTCTTTTTTGCTGACCCTCTACTTTACCAAGCATGATGTCCTTCTCCAGGGACTGGTCCCTCCTGATAACACGTCCAAAGTATGTGAGATGTAGTCTCGCCATCCTTGCTTCTAAGGAGCATTTTGGCTATACTTCTTCCAAGACAGATGTGTTTGTTCTTTTGGCAGTCCGTGGTATATTCAAAATTCTTTGCCAACATCACAATTCAAAGACTCAGCTTTTCTTTGGTCTTACTTATTCATTGCTCAGCTTTCACATGCATATGAGGTGACTGAAAACACCATGGCCTGGGTCATGTGCACCTTAGTCCTCAAGGTGACATCTTTGCTTTTGAACACTTTAAAGGAGTCTTTTGCAGCAGATTTGCCCAGTGCAATGCATCTTTTGATTTCCTAACTCAGTGTGCAATTACATCCCCATCCTGGTTAGGTCTTCTCCTTTAAAGAGGACCAGCTAAGTCTGTTCTCAGGTGCTGAGATTTCCAGGCTTGGAGACTAGGGACTTGATCAGTCTCAGGGGACCAGGGCCTTATCCTCTCTCACAAGGAAGCCTATTCTCAGGAAAATATCTGAAAGTCTGCAATCCATTCCCCAGCAGCAGTCACTGACTCCAACTGCTTTGCAGCAATCTCAGAATAAAACCCAATCTTTGTCACGGCACCCATAACCAGTGGTCATCGAGTCAGCTCCCACTCATGGTGACCTCATGTGTGTCAGAGGAGAACTGTGCTCCACAGGGTTTTCAAAAGCTGAGTTTTCGGAAGTAGATCGCCAGACTTTCTTCCAAGGTGCCTCTGGGTGAACCTGAGCCACCAAACTTTCAGTAAGTAATCAAGCGCTTAAGCGTCTACACCACCCATGGACACCTAGCCATGGCATACAGGGGCCTAAATGTGTCCCAACCTCTCCCTTACCACTCCCCCAGCTCGTAGCTATCTCTTGCTCCCACACTGCCCTTGGCTGACTTCTCACTCTGGGGCTTGGTCCTCATTATTCCCTTTACCTGAAATGTTGTTCCCCTGGCTCTTTCTGAGTGGGAATCATTCTTAACCTTTAGCTCTTAAGTCAAAAGTCATCTCTGCCAAGAGACCTTCTCAGACAGGACTACCTAAGCGACCTTTCCAAGGCACCCTCTTTACAGGATCCCCTTCGTGCACTCTCCATTACATGTAAATATCTTGCCGTTTCATTTTGCTTCTTTACTCTGCTTCCCTCCACTAGAAGGCAAACTCATGAGAGCAGGGACTTGGTCTGTTTCTCTCCTTGCTATCCTGATCCCTCCACCCCTGCCAAATACAGCACGTCTGCAATCCAGTAGTCACTGGATATACTCTTGCTGAATGGAGGAATGACAAAATCCCGTAACCCTATGCTATCCTTCAAATAAGGTCCCCAGTGGTGCAAGAAGTTTGTGATCAGCTACTAACCTAACGTTGGCGGTTCAAACCCACCCAACAGTGCTGCAGAAGAAAGACCTGGCGATCGGCTTCCATCCAGATTACAGCCTAGAAAACCCTATAGGGCAGATCTACTCTGTAACACATGGGGTCTCCATGAGTCAAATCAACTCCACAGCAACAGGCTTTTTCCCCTATCCTCCAATTAAAAAAAAAAAAGTTAACATAAAAGAAACACCTGATTAACATAATGTGCAATATAACACGGAAACCCTGGTGGCGTGGTAGTTAAGAGCTATGGCTGCAAACCAAAAGGTGGGCAGTTTGAATCCACCAGGCGCTCCTTGGAAACCATATGGGGCAATTCTACTCTGTCCTACAGAGTAGCTATGAGTCAAAATTGACTCGATGGCAATGGGTTTATAATGTAACACATTCCAAATCCCAAGGGGATTTGCAACTGCATGGGACCAGACTAAAGTTACAGGAATGAAGTATCTATGCCAGGATTTCAGGGATCAGAAATGGAATTGAGTTGTGGGGCTGGAAAAGGTCCTCCTTTGTTCACTTCCAATCCACCTGACAGGCCCCTGCTGTCAACAGACCATCTCAGGTACCTCCTTCAAGCTTGCATCCTTAGCCCTTAACTTCGTGAACTACTTTCTAATGTCACTCACTCCTGCGGCCAGGTGCGGGGCAAAAAGTAGATACCGAAGTTCTTTGCAAGCTGAGCTCCTCTCCCAGGGACGACTCTGCAAAACCACTTGTAAGTCTTGCATGTTAACCACAGTTCGTAATTTTGTCACAGGTGTTTGACTCAAAAGGGGACAAAGCCTTTTAAGACAGTGTGCCCATATTACGTCACAGTGTATATTCCGCACCACACCTAAAGGGTGACAAAATCCTTTCTTTCTATGCCATGGCAACCAGGAGAAGTAATACTACCTTCATTTTGCTAAGGGCATCCTGTCTGCCCCAGAATGCTCATGCATTACAAAAAAAAACATGCTAAAGTAAAATTTTAGCACAACTTGTCATAAAAGGTGACAACAGTACAGTGGAGAGGAAGTCAAGTGACAGAAGCCATACCTAGCAATTCAACAGAATACAGAATAAATACTCTTCACTTATGTTGGCCAAAGCATTGGTTAGAAGTTCAAATGCGGGAGATGAAGCAAATGAATATTCAAAGTACACTAACCAAGTAATTTTTCTATGCTCACGAAAAATCATTAAAATTTACCAAGTTTCACAAAAGACAATATGGTAGGGGAGAAACTGGTTCTGGGTCAGACACTAATTTACTTACTGTGTGGCCTTGGAAAGGTTACTCTTCCTCTCTGAACCCCATAATAAGGAAAAGGCTTAATAAATTCAATTATTTCAAAGGTTCCTTCTAGTCCACACACTCTTACAGACTATGGATGTTCCTGGACTTGCATCTTAGGTGGACAGACACAAAGAAAGTGGTGAGCTCACCTCAACCCCACTCATTATAAAACGAATGCTGTGAGAACTGGCATTGCTTTGAAAAGGCTAAGGTGTAGGGTGGCTATACTCTGGTTTACGGTATCTGTTCAGATAAAGTGATGTTTCCATGTACTGCAGGAGGGTGAGATGATGTAGTAATTACCTGTTACTCTTGACAAGTAAGGTAATTAATGTAGCAAAATACCACTGTAATGTGTGTAAATTCAGACCACCATAATTAAAGCACCCGTCTGTTCAACAAACTGTTCAATTAAGAAAAAATATTGACGGTGTACATTTTTGAAATTAGAAAACGTATGGAATGAATGAATCTCTCTTGGTTGACATCCATTTCTAGAATTCTTCCTCAGCAGGGAGTATTCATAAAGGGTATAAAATGGAGTAACTTCCACTAAAACACAGAAGCATGTTTGTATATATACTGTTAAGACAAGAGTCTCATGTGGAAATAGTTAAGCATTCCCATTTTATGAAACATACAGCAGTCATAAAATGGATTCAAGGAGTATCTGAACCCCAGAACTATAGCAATAGCATAAAGTTGGAAAGTTATTATAGTGCAAGTATCCAAGTAATGGGGGCAGTGATGATTCAGGGGTAGAATTCTCACCTCCCATGTGGGAGACCCAAGTTCGAGTCCCATCTGTCTGTTAGTGGAGGTTTGCATCTTGCTATGATGCTGAACGGGTTTCAGCAGAAGCCTCCAGACCAAGACAGACTAGGAAGAAAGGCCTGGCAATCTAGTTCCTAAAATCAGCCAGTGAAAACCCTATGTATCTCAACGGCCTGATCTTCAATCAGTCATAGCGATGATGCAGGATTGTGTGTTTCTTTTTCGTTGTGCATGGGGTTACCGTGAGCCAGTGACCAACTCGATGGCAGCTAACAGCAACACAATATCCAAGTAACAGGGTCATCCTTGAGTACCATAACCTGGAAGTACCATTACCTATTGGTCAATTTTAAAGGGCTGGATATACCAAACACACCACAGGCAAACAAAATCGCTGCTAAGTCCCTGTAGTCCTTAAACAGATGGACAACGGTATTGAAGTCAACTTCATTATTCTTTCACTCTCATTTTTTCCTCTGTCTACTGGCCCTTTCCAGACTCAAATTCTAACGTCTTGAATGGGAAGGCTATCTAGCTGTCCACTGTATTGTAAAATTTATCTCCTTATTCATTTGTTTTAGAAAATCTATAGTCAAGCCAAGAGGTAAATGCTGTTGTTAGTTGCTGTTGAGGTGACTCTAACTCATGGTGACCACTTGTGTTGCAGAGTAGAAATGTGCTCCATAGGGTTTTCAAGGCTGTGAACTTTCAGAAGCAGATTGCTAGGCCTTTCTTCTGAGGTGCCTCTGGGTGGGTTCGAACCACCAACGTCTACAGTCAGAAGTAGAGCCCTTAACTGCTTGTGCCACCCAGGGATTCCAAAAGGAATCTAACAGTTACCAAATCAGTGGGAAAGTGGCTACCTCTGAATTAGTTCACAGAAGGAAAAAAAAAAAGCGCTTACTTGGAGCTCTCTTGAAGAAGGAAACCCCCAGAGTTTTTCTTTTAATTTTTCTACTCAGATAAATTCAGAAGAAGATAAAACAAGTTGGCCTGAGTAAAGAAACAGCTGGAATTCAGACAGACTAAACAGTATGAGATGGGAAAGAAATGGTGTATGACTTCGGTGTCACTTTCTATTACACTTTTGTATAGCATTTCTTACTTTGTAAGGAGTCCCTATGTGGGGCAAATGGTTAAGCGCTTGACAACTATTGAAAAGGTAGGTGGTTCAAACCCACCAAGAGGCACCTGGTGATCTGCTTCCAAAACGTCACAGCCTTGAAAACCCTACAGAGCAATTCTCCTCTGCACACATGGGATCTTCATGAGGGGGAATCAACTCCATGGCAACTAACAACAGCAACAACTTACTTCGAAAACTGTAGAAACCTAGAGATAAGTAACTAAAAGGCATCTTAAAGTGAATTCTCAGCTTATTGTACTGAAACTAAGCCCTAAATGTTCCCTGTCTGAGAACTTGGATGTGTCCCCAAGTAAAGAATAAAAAGTACAAGGAGACATTCTAGACTGAAACACGTTGAGGAAATAAAGTCGTTTTTCCAAGTAAATACTCCAATTTCACACTTGGAAATAATCACAACGTCATTAAAAGGACAAGGATGAAGAAATCACTTAATCTATCTGTTGCTATAAACAAGACTAGGAGATCCTAGCAAGAAAGATGAGTTTGTAAAAGTAGTCTTAGAATTTATATTGCATGAGAGCCCTGGAGAGTTAATTTTTTAAATAAAGATTTTATACTCTCATTGTTTCCAAGGAGGCTTAGTAATCTAATTATGGTAGGGCAGGAAATAGAGGAGCATGATTTGGGGGTTGATGCAAGCTTTACGGACCACATACTGAAGTTTGTGATTCTCAAACACTGGAGGACTATCTAAAGAACGGAGGAAAGTCAATTCGATGTGTGTTCAGTGGGTGAATTTATAGAGGATAAAATCTTCATAAGCACTTATTTCCAAGATTACAATGGATGGCATCTGATGGGCTATAATAATACTATCCTATAATAATATCATTCCTAGAGCCATGTCACTTTGAGGACTACGGTGCGCCTGACTCAAGTCATGGTATTTCAATCGCCTCATATGCATGTGAAAGCTGGACAATGAATAAGGAAGACCGAACAAGAACTGATGCCTTTGAATTACAGTGTTGCAAAGAATATCGAATATATCGTGAGCTGCCAGAAGAACAAACCAATCTATCTTGGAGGAAGTACAGCCAGAGTGCTCCTTAGAAGCAAGGATGAGAGACTTCATCATGATATACTTTGGACTTGTTATCAGGAGGGATCGGACCCTGGAGAAGGACATCATGCTTGGTAAAGTAGAGGGAGCTAGAAAGAGGAAGACCCTCAGAGAGATGGACTGACACACTGGCTGTAACAATGGGTTCAAACATAGCAAGAATTGTGAGGATAGTGCAGGACCAGGCAGTGTTTGGTTCTGTTGTACACAGGGTGGCTATGAATCGGAACCTATTCCACAGCACCTAACAACGCCAGCAACAACAGAGCCATATAGCATAGTTTACGAAACTATTTCATAGATTCTATCATTTGATCCTTACAAACCATTGAGGTAAAACTAATCCCGTCTCATACACAAGTAAATAAGGCTCAAACAAAACAAAACAAAACCCACTGCCGTCCAGTCGATTCTAACTCATAGCGACCCTAAGGGACAGAGTACGACAGCCCCACAGGGTTTCCAAAGAGCAACTTGTGGATTCGCACTGATGACCTTTTGGTTAGCAGGTGAGCTCTTAACCACTATGTCACCAGGGCTCAGACAGCACTAGATGTAAGCTACTGTACTGAGACAATCAACTCTCTTTGGAATGGGATAAATACGTCTCTTGATCCCACTGAATTAATTTACAGGGAATACTTCAATGATGTGATATGTCTGCCTTAGTCCCTATAGTTTTGATTTGTGTATTCCTCTGATGGCTTAAAATTACCAGGGATATTAGCTGAAACGATGCAAAGCAACAGCAGTATACCAAAAAAAAAAAAAAAAAAAAAAGTTGCCATCGAATTGATTCCAACTCATGGTGACCCCATGTGTGTCAAAGTAGAACTGCACTCCATAGGGTTTTCAACGGCTGTGATCCTTCAGAAGCAGATCACCAAGGCTTCCTTCAAAGGCACCTTTGGTTGGATTCACTGCCAACCTTTTAGTTAGCAGCCAGCCACTTAACCATTCCTGCCACACAAGCAGCTTCATGGTAGTATAGTTGTTAAAGAGTCTCCCAATTGGGGAAAAAAGCTCTGCTTTCAAATTCTAACGCACCTACTTAGTAGAAACATCAAATTGGAGCATGTGACTCTGTGAACCCTAAAACAGCTTATGTAGTTCTGTTTAGAATTTGCTTTGCCTCAAAGAGGAGTCAAAGGAAAGAACCACCACCATGACTTTCTTTTATCCTTTTGCTCTTGACCCTTCCTTCAATGGCACTGCACAACAATCTTTGTTCATCTCCGAATCTGAGAAGCAGTGAGCTGGAAGATGCCTTTCAGAGGTCATGTACATTCTCCAGCCCTAGAAACTAATACAAGAAATTGAAAAAAGGTGACAGGGAGAGAAAGATGGGAGGACAGAGAAGTATCAGAATGATATTACCATATTAATATTTTACTACAGAAACTTGAAAGTGAGCAAAATGCAGAGTAGATTCTTTGTCTTTTTTCATTCTCAAAATTAATAAAAACTAGAGAAAAAACTAATTGACAGCTGGGTGAGCAGGTGGAACTGAACTGACATGAAGGTGTTAAAACCCGTGAGTCAGTGTTTCCTTGGTTTAAGCAACTTTAATAGAGTTCAATGGGCCAGAAAGGCTCTCTTTTGTGAAGTTGCCTACCTTCTGATCTTACATGAACTTTATGCATATTGCCTTTTTACACAGGGGGAAATTATTTTAAACAGGTATCAAAAATACAGAAAGGTAGGGTGGATATTTAATACACCATTGACTCTTAGATTTAAATGATCTTTAATATTTAACTCTAGGTTAGGCATCGGCAAAACAGTAATAATTTGAGGTTTTTTTTTAATTAAGTAAATAAATGAAGTATGGAGTATCTAGGTGGTGGTTGACAGTTCAAGTCCACCCAGTGATGCCTTGAAAGAAAGCCCTGGTGATCCACTTCGGAAAGATCACAGCCACTGAAAACCCTATGGAAAGCAGTTCTACTCTGACACACATGGGGTCGCCATGAGTTGGAGTTAACTCCACAGCAACTGGTTTGGGATTTTGGGTAAAGGAAGTATTCTGTGCCACACACTGTGCTAAAAACTTATTTTTACATAATACTATTTAACCCAAAGGCATCTGATAAACTATAATATTTTCTGATCCTATGAGATAGGTGCTTTTTCATCCCCATCTTCTGACAGGAAAACTGAGGTTTAAAAAGGTTAAACAATTTTTGTGAGGTTACAAAGTTACTAAGTAGCTAAGCCAGAATTTGAAACCAGATCTTTTTTTCCCAACTTGGGTAATTACTTAACAACTAATTATATACCATGCTTCAGAACATATCAACCACGCTGCCTGGTGTAAGGTTTCCTGGTTCATGTTGATACTGGAAAGTACTGCAACTTGGAAAAAGAACTTTGTTTTAAGAAGCTGTTTTGAAATAAAACCATTTTGAGGGGGACTGGTAACATGAAGAATGATTATTTTTGAGGCTGTATTAATAATTATTACTCTATGAATGCTATGTACAAATGCTTCCTTGCTACTGAAGATGACACCTTTCACTGGCTTTGGTGTTTCTATTATACAAACCAAAATATTAGAATATTGTTAATATTTAAATTCTTGCATCCTCAGACTTGTCTCTCAAGTTATGAGATGAAGTCTCATTGGTTTCAGTATAGAGAAATACTAAAATACAGAAATAACTGAAGGATTCCTGTCCAGCTGTACAGGAAGAGGAATCAACATAGGCCAAGGAAAAAGCCTGTATTTGGGGCTTAAATGCCAGATGACCCCTACAGCGGTGGTCAGAAAGTGGCTGTCTAAAGAGACTACTATGTATGGATCACTAACTTCCCTTGTTCTTTTTGCTGGGGGCGAGGCGGGGAGGGGAGAAGAGGAGAATAACAACATCAGAAACTTCTGGAACAGAGTGATGTGATACACAAATACCAAAGAAGACAGTTCTGGTAAGAGGGATTGATAATATACAGTATTATATACTATGATACCATATGGCCCTACAGGATCACTATGAGTCAGAATCAACGGGCCTGTATGGTACTATCAGAAAGATGAAAAAAGGTAGTGGCTAGGCTGGGAAAATATTCAACTGTTTGCCAACTTCTGGTCTCAGACGTTTTTCTTTTCCCCTTTCACACATTTGCTCCCTTGTCAAAAACAGCTATCCCCCTACTCCAATTCCCTGATCTTGGCAATTTCTAGCTACAATGTTGAAAACTCTCCCCTTTTCTCCCTCTGATTTCTTCCACGTGCTATTTGTATCTACCCTGTCATGTTTTCTGTCTGATAGTCAATGGTTAGGATAATTGGGTAGAACAAACAGACAAAACCTGTATTTCCCAAAGGTCTAGACTTAAAACACTAAGGTGCTTTTAGGTACCAGAGACAAGGCAACACATCACACTGAACTGCATACTTAGAAATTTGTTCTCTTTCAAATTCTATTTCAATCCTTCTGACCATGCCAAGGACAAAGCCTCATTTGGGAGCTGGTCCTCACACCTAGTACTTGCTGAGCTTCATTTCTAACAAAGAGACAACCTCTCAGGCTCAATACCTTAGGTAGCAGTAAGTGAGCATACAGTGAAAGTTCATACCTGAGGTAGGCAAACTATGGCTCATGAGCCAAATCCGGCCTGCAGCCAATTTTTGTACAGCACACAGGCTAAGAACTGGTTTGGTTTTTTTAAACATTTTTAAATGGTTGAAAAAAAATCAAAAGACTATGATCCCACAACATGGAAAAAATTACGTAGAATTCTAATTTCAGTGTCCATAAATAAAGTTTTATTGGGACACAGCCGTGACTATCCATCTAGGAATTGTTTCTGGCAGGTTTGGGGCTACAACAGCAGAGTTGAGTAGTTGCAACTAAGACCATAATGGCTTGTGAAAATGAAGATCTTTACTATCTGGTCCTTAACAGAGAAAGTGTGCTGATCCTGTGCGTACGCCATTGTTCAGCTTTCACTGTATTTATTTTAGGTTACCATTTGGCTGTGACAATTGATACTAGTTTTCCTTTTAAATCCAAAAAGCCATACCAGTTGCTTTTGAGTCAATTCTGACTCATGGCGACCCTGTCTGTGCCAGACTAGGACTATATAGGGTTTTCAGTGGCTGATTTTTTAGAAGGAGATCTCCCAGCTTTTCTTCTGAGGTACCTTTTGGTTAGCAGCCAGTATGTTAACATTTTGAACCATTCAGGGACTCCTTTTCTTTTTAAGGGATAGTGCAAAGTCTCCTGTTGATGTTCCAACAAGTGAGAAGATTTAACGGAAAACAGAAGCAAGTAAAGTATAAGTGGTATGTAGATGACAATCACAGACAACAGAAACAAAAATCACCAAGAAGGCCTGAGAATGGTGACATGTGAAAAACAATAAGTCAAGAACATGAGACTGGGCTGGGAGAGGTTGGGATATAAAACTAAAGACTAGGTAAATAAGACATCCAGATGTAACGCTCCATCTTCTCACGTTGGAGTGGAGTCTGAAATGTGGACCCCTAGTAGACAGAAGGTCAGACAGGCTACCCAAGAACATCAGGATGACAGGCCTCATCCTGGGGAGCAGCTGGTTCTTATGTTACATCCACAAGACCCTGACACAATGGCCAAGAATTCCTAGACTGGCAATTGGAGAAGCAGTCAGTCCAAAACAACCAACACTGTGTAAGTCAGGTAAAACAATAGCAGAAAGGCCATTGACTCAGCATGGGTCAATGCCAAATGCTCCACAGCAAACACCGCTTTGCCCTGGTAGTGTATCCAGTATGGTTTACAAAGCTTCTCTTAGCTTCCTTTTGCTCTGATGCAAATGTTGTTTCCAAAACGCATTGAGCATGAGAGATTTTCTAAATCTTAGAATTTCTAAGTTCATATTACATTGACAACACCTTACACTCTTCAATGTTTGATACACACAATGTTTACTCTTTAAAAATGAAGTTTCCACAACAGTTTGACTATACTCTTTATAGAAATTTCTTTTTGTAAAATAATCTTATATTGTCGTGTTTGCCCCTCATTACTCTCACTGAATATGCATCTCTTTTATGGCCTTTCAACTAAGCATTTTCCCCCCAAAACAGAATTGTTTTTTGGTGGTTCCACTAACAACAATTTCTGTTGTTGAGTCATAGACACTATCATAGTAGTGTTAAAATTCATCATCTTTTTCTTTCCATATGATTAATGTTTTTTAAACATGCTAGTAAAATTTAAAACTTAAAACCATATTTGAAAAAAACAAAAGTACTTAAAATACTGAATTTTAAATTTTGGAAATATGACTAGTACAACCAAATGTCATTTTTTCCCACATCTGCACAATAGTTGAACTGGTCATCCTTTCTTGGGTGAATTACAATTAGCTTTATCTGCATTGACTCAGAAGTCTGAGCAAGAAGTTCACAATTTTTTTTAAACAACAAAGAACTCCTTTTATTAAGTTCTAAGCACTCCCACAAACAATGCCAAGTTTCAGAAGATTTGACCAACTGATATTTATTTGTTAAGTATTAATTCATACAGAACATCTACCAAATTGCCAATCAGAGCTTGCAGACTGAAATATTTATGGACAAAAGCCAAAGAACTTGACATTTGGTTAACCCCCAAAGTCTTATGTAAATGACTGAATTCACTTTAGGCGTTTTGAAATATAAAAACAGCTCAATGAATTCAACATTGAAGCTGTGTCCTCAGCATCCTTTACTCCAAACTCCTTCCAAATAGCACCAAGGGACAGGTGGGGAGTCATGAGGCTTAGGGAAGTTGGCCCCAACCCAGCTCCAGTAATGGAACATTCCACCTTCAATATGTCAATCAGTACATTCCATCTCTTCGGCCACGTAGGTGGGGTAGTGGTATATGTGTGTCAGACCAGTCCAATCAGAGTAGATTTCAAGAATTTTTTATGAATATCTTAAGAAAAGATTCCCTTTTTATCTTTCCTGCTTGGCATTTTCAAGGAAATCTATAGACCAGCAGTTGCTGGAAGCCATCTTAAGACTGCCTATAGGGTCAATGTAAAGATAAGTCTATGCTGTGGAAAGCAGACCAGAGAGAAAAGAGAGAGATCAGATCCTTGGTGACATGACTGGGCCTCTGGATCAAGTGTCTCCTGCAGCCTACCAAGTAAGGACTTGCCAGGTTACACTGTTGAAGCCTGCCTGAACTGGACTTTCTGTTTCTTACCACCAAATTCATCCTAACTTAAATACTGAAAGACCCCATGATTACATGAAAAACCTAAAATTACATCTTCTAAAAAACCCCAGGATTCTCGGGTTCCAGGCGTTGGAAACCACTGATCTCTGATAAATAAGTTTTATACACTTAGATGTGGGTATTAGAAAGCACAAAACAATCAAGTAAGTGTGAGTTTAAGGTTTGGTGGAATTTTTCAAAGTTTTTGTAACCCCAGATCAAGCCCATCACTGTGAAAACTATGAAAGATAACAGTTATCAGGAAATAGCCTGATGTTCTTCATCTAATTATAAGATAGCCACACTGGCCGACACCATTATGGTTAAAGTGACATGAAAAGGCTCACTAACAGCAAATGCTTTCAGCGGGTTCTGCATCAAAAGGCACCACTTATTTCATTAGTATCCCTAATTTCCAGGGGAAGGAAGAAAATTCATTAGCATAGAAGACTTGCTTTAAGAATAACTAAGAATGACATACGAAATGGTAAACTTTACAAGAAAGAAAAGGTGATCAAAAGAACAAGTAAGATGCTAACTGTTGCATATTCCTGTAAAACAGGTGCTTGTGAGGCTGAGCTTCTGTTTTTTGGGGGTTTTTTCCTTTTTTTTTTTTTTTTTCACACCCAGGATTTAGGGAGATTGTTGGCCTACTGTCAGAACATAAGAATCAATGAGAAAATGCTGGTATTTAGGGGCATAGTGGTTAAGAGTTACTGCTGCTAACCAAAGGGTCAGCAATTCAAATCCATCAGGCACGCCTTGGAAACTCTATGGGGCACAGTTCTACTCTGTCCTGTAGGGTTCACTATAAGTTGGAATTGACTTGATGGTAATGGGTTTGGTTTTCTGGTTTTGGATGTAACTCAAGTCACAACCTATTTGGCTGACTAAAGGGAAGTGGATGAAAGAATGGAGCTTGGTGGGCAGGGCCAAAAATGGAACAAAACCCTAGTATGTCTCTCTATACAAAGCAGTGTCAGCTTTTGCTACTTTTAGGGGAGAAAGGAAGTGGTCTATATACATGCGTATTTAGGTGAAAAAAAATGATCCATGTACCAGTCGGCTGTTCGTCCTTGATACATTGCTTGAAATGTGGACAATGAGGTCCCCCAGGAACCCGGCTTAGAAGGAGATGGTGAAACAAAGAGAGAAATCAAAACTGCTGTGTTAAAGAAATACAAGTAGGCAAGGGAAAGCAGACCAACGAGATGCATGAGGGAAGATGAGAGCAAAGAGCAGAACAGAGAAGAAGGAATGAATCAGGCAATCTGGAGGCTACAATCTATAAAGAAAGCTATCTAAAGACAAATTCGCAACAGGCACATAAATGTTTTAAGAACAAGACTGTTGTACGTTTAATTCTAAATTTCTCGGATGCAGACCTCCTCCAACTCCCTAAACTTTAGTCAAGTCTATGATACACACCAATGTCCTACGTCAGTTGTGTAGAAGAATTTCATAGAAAGAAGTACACTTCCAACTCTGTGAAAAGAGAATAGCAATGGAAGAAAGGATATCAAGGCTTCTTTAACCAAACTGACCATTAAAATGAAGCCTCCAGGAACTCTCTCTGGAACTCTTATGGGGTATAAAGGCTCAACTCAATTTTACTAAAATCTCAAAAGTTAGGGGGACCTCAGTTGACAAATGACTTCTCAAACTATCACGGCAAAACCTTGAGTAATGTGGCCAATTGAAGAATCCCAGAAGAAATGGGAATGGTATCGCAAGTTGGCTCCAGTGGGAAGATCTGCAGAATTTTGTTAAATACGTTTTCTTAAAACGAGCATCATCGCTGTATGAATTCATGTGAATTTCACATTACGGGAAGTCTGAGTAGTAGGTGGCACTGAAACTTTTTACGTGTCCAAACACTTGTAGTCCTTTAGTGAAGAGCCATGTAAGGAATCAAGAAAAAGAATATTACGTCTACTAACATGGGAAGGCCATTTTTGTCAAAGTTACTTTTTATAGAACCTGAAAGGAAATCACTTAGTGGCATCTTGACAACAAAAAGGGCATTATTTCATCTGATCCAACCAAACAGATTCTGGCAATAACACACCTTTTCTTTTACTGTAAGGAAAGGGAAAAAAAGCACTGGAGACCCTCTCTCTTCCCCTAACCCAAATATCTAAAGTTTGTATTTAATTGTTAGCCTTATCAATTAAGAAGAGGCACAAGGAAGGGAATTTAAAAAATTCTTCCCACAATCCTTCATTGGCAAAAAGCAATGAAAGCAATGAGCTTCCCATATGCATTTCAGCAGAAGAGTAGATATTCAAAGGACAGAAATATCACCCCAAATAAAAGTTAGCACATTTATTGACCACTCTTAGCCCGTATTTCACAACATAAGGGGTAATCTTGCTGAATTCTGTAAAACCCTATTATAAATCATTTAGCATTTACTGTAGCATTGAAAGCAGCCAGGCTTATGTGTTGGAATGCATTTTGGGGGTATAAAATTCTATGTGTTGGCGTGAACCTCACATACACTAGAAGTAAACCCTATCTTCCCTCTACTGCAATCGAGCAGCGGCAACACAAGAGACGAATTCTCCCCAACAGGCTGCTACCACGAGAGCTGCTGCCCACCCTACCTTCCTCTCCCCACTTGCTAACTGAGGTGGGAAAAACTCCCAAGTATATGTATGTGTGCTGACGGGAACGGTGCATGCTCATGAATAAGATACATACACAAATACACACAGTAATACATATGAATGTATACAAGAATACGTATATAAATATGTACATGAATATGTATACCTATATGAATATGTATAGGTATGTGTCTGAAGCATGGCCTGCAAATCTGTCGTCTTCAATGTGCAGAAAGATTTTTCTTTATCTTATAAGCCTGACTTACATCTTGGTCTCCTTCCCTGGCCACTCTTTCTTCTCCTCCTCTCACTAAACGTGTAAGTCCTCTTCTCTGTACTCTCTTCCTTGACTTCAAATCCACATCTCCAGCCCTGACTAACCTCCCAACCTCCAGACTGATGTGTATTTTCTCATTTTCTGGAAGGACTCTTCCTGACATGAACACCTACACCTGAAATGACACCCAAACCTCAGCTCATCACTTCCCAGTCTGCCCTCTTGCCCACTGTGTTAACAATTGCTAAGATCACCAACCCAATTCTCCCAATCAACAACACCTTTCACACCAAGTCCTGCCCATGAAATACCAAGGTTTTTTACCCATCCATCATCACCTTTCCAATGTTTTCAATCACCCTACTGCAGACTCTTACTGACACTCTTCAGAGCCACCACAATTTCCTCCAATCCGGGCTCCTCATTATATTGCTATTAAACTATGCCTGATGAACTACTCTGGATCACAGCCCTCATCACAAGACTCCTATGCTCAAAAGACCTTGGTGGTGCCCCACTGGCGGTGTAGTCGAAGCCTTCAGAAGGCTGGTTTCTCAAGTCAAGGTCTAGTTTGAAATCTTGGCTCCATCTTGCTACTGTGTGGCTATGGTCACATCATATAACCTTACCAAGACTCAATTTCCTTATCTGTATTGTTATCTACGGGCAACAACGGTACCCACCCCACCTCCACCATCCCCCACCCTGATAATTATGAGAATTAGAAAATATAGTGATCTGAAAATCACTAAGCTTGATGCCTTGTCCATAGTAAATGTTATCTGCTATTATTATTATCAGCATAGATTAAGGTAACTGAATAAATTCCTTACTTCTTAACCTGAATTTGAGGTTCTCCACGGTCCCATGTCAGCCATCTTTCCAACTTATGTTTCTCTCTTCTTCTTTATGAATTCCCTCTCCCAGCCAAAGGGAATTGTTCATTGTTCTGAAGTACCAAGCTTTTCACCTTTGCTCCTTACTCACTTTGCTCCAGCGATCCAGAAAATCCCCGTTCTTCCCCTAACCCAAATAAATATCTGAAGTTTACATTTTCGTCAAACTCTAGCTTAAATTCTCCAGGTGGGTAAAGAAATATCTCAATTGTCTTTACACTTTATTCCTACAGACAGAATTCTGAGTATGAACTTTTGTTTTCTCAAAATTGCCTACAGCAACATTATACACACAGTAGGCAGCTGGCTCTATATGTGGTAAATTTGGGTGGGGGTGTCAGACAACTGTCTCATGCTCACTACAGCTCTCTTGTAACACTAAAATCTAAAACTGGGTTAATAACTTTATGACCTTGAACTCCTGCTCCTACTAGTTAGTAAGCATAGCACCCTTTCTTGGTTAATTTAATATTGACATAATTGGGAAGAAATAATGATTTTAGATCTTAAACTTCCACAATTATATTTCTTTTCTCTTCCAGTATAAGTAAGGCCTTAAGATGCTTTAATAAACCATCATAAGAACAAGTGTTAGCTGGCAGTGAAACCACTTCACACCTAATGACTTAATATTGCCTGTAACCTCTCTGAATACATATTGTTTAATCCACAAAAACGTATAAACGTCTTACAGTGAAGCTCTAGAAAATATATATCAATTCTTAAAAGTGACATATGCATCTGTGATTACTACACATTATAAGCTCAATAACCACACCCGTGTCATCTTCAAATGGCATTTATTAAGGACCCATACGTTCATACTGCATGACAAAAACAAAGTCATTGTCCAATTCGGCTTCTACTTATTTCCACGTCTAATGCTCTTAAGAAAATGGGTAGTTCTGTTATTGAGAAAGTTTGTAACTGTCAAAACAAGAAACTGACTTGGTTATAGTCAGAGGCTTGTAATGCCGATGCCAAACCAATGCCAGAACATACAATAAAAAGAAAAATGGTCAATTTTTCCACCTGAAAGTCTGTTTCCATGCATTGCCCGTACATCCAGCCATTTCAAAAGGGATGAAAAGTAAAAATTCCTTGCTGTAATGTAGCCAATGCAGCCAGTGGATTTCCTTTTCTAACTTTGTTTTTTAAATGTCCTGTAGACTCATCGTAAATCACTTCCAATCTAATTCTCCAGCTTCCCAATTTTAACTGTCGGCCTTATTTAAAGAATCGCCTCTATATTTAACAGATTCCATATCCGTTCTGAGAGCTAGTCGACTAAAAAGAGCATGTTGTTCTAAAATGCATCATTCAACTGGCTGACTTTTTAGCAGCTTAAATATTAAGCAGCCCAATTGTCTTACCTAGGAAAGCTTTGAAAACTGCATATACGACTTTCCACTAAAGAAGAAAACTACCCTTTAGGGCATGTTCAACAGCTCTCCCTTGCAGGCTTTGGGTGAAGTATTTTTGAAAATGTACATTCTCTAAATCCACCCCAAACACCCATCACTTCATCAACAACTGAAAACATAAAAATTCAAAAGAACGCAATGGCAAATTTTCTTTTTATCAGAAGTTAAGATATATACTGAAACACTCTTACTTTTCAAACTGTAGACTATTATGGCTTTTATAAAAATATGAAATTAAAAGAAGTTTCCTAAAGCACAAGGTAACAGTTGACACTTAGTTGCTTCCAAGGGTCCTCAGGGGGAAAAAAGAGAAGAAGAAAAAACTGCAGTGGCAGTTACAACAAATTAACAACATATAATAAAAATGCCATAAACATGCGGCATACATAATAAATCTAATCAAGTCTACGAGGCGGGCAGATAAAAATGATTAACTGCCACTATCCTCAAAAAGAAAAGAAAAATGTTCTCCCGTTATTCATCACAGCTCATGTTTTGACCCTAAATCTAACATGTAGATCAAATGATCTTTATAGTAACACACTGTACCAAGCAGAATGGCCTGTTCACTTCCTATTTTATTTTCTAAGAAATCAGGAAAACAAATGTTAGAGCTACTTTTTAACCAAAGGTGTGGCTTTTGGGGGACGTTAATAAAAGTTCTCAGAATCTTTGTCTCAATCAATAGGAAAAAAAAAAAACACTATAAACAAATCTAGTCTTTTAATATTTATAAGACAAAAATACGACCCATCTTAAAGCAACATTCAGTTACTTTTTTTATTGGCTGACTGCATTTCGCTTCCTGATTCTGACATGTTACAAATTCAGCGAGGCCTCTAGCCAATGAGGAATATATATGCTAAATCTGTAGGAGGCGGATATGCATTTCACAGCAAAGAAATGAAGGAAAACTGAGGTTTCCCTGAAAGGTAGGCTCTGTAGTGTAACAAAGGCTGGAATAAATTCCATGAAGGCACACGGGTTCCTGTTGACAGAGGTAGCAGGTCTGAGACTGCTCTGTTCTTATAAAGATGTTCCAGACAGAATTGCTGTAGCAAGAAGGATTACTTAAAGTGAGGATTAACATGCTGCAGTGTAAAAAAAAAAATTAAAAAAGTAAATGAAAAATTAAAAAAAAAAAAAAACGGTTCAAACGAACAAACTCCTACTTGTTCCTCAAAGGAAAAACAAAGAGCTTTCAGAAACATCTCCTCTGAAAGAGATGTAACAGAATATGAGTAAATTATAACAATTAAAAACCATTAAAGATAGAATAATTGAGAATACCTGTTTGGGTAACAATGACTTTCTTGAATTCCTCATAACAGAGGTTCTATTTTTAATCACCCTTTTTTGCAAAAACTTGCATAATTTAACAATAATTGCACATTTTTAATTTTTGTACATCCGCAAGAACATAAAGTGAAAACCATAAATTATATACTAACTCCAGCTGTTAAATGTTGGCATTTCGTCTTTAAAAAAAAAAAAAAAAAAAAAAAAGTTCAAAAATCTGTTTCCTTAAACCAAGGAAATGTGGGAAAAGGCCATCATGCCAGTGGAAACCTTCAGCAGCAGAGAGCTCATGCTGCGGTTTCTTGCCGAGGCAGCAAACTCCACTGAAAGAGAAGTTGCTGCCAACTCAAATACTGTTTGCTTTCACACCCAGGAACAAACTGTGTGCGCGGCGAAGGCATCCGAAGGGCTCCTAGCAGCTGGAGAGGACTGGAGAAAGGTAACAGTCATGTCAGAACTACTGTAAACTGGTTCCTGCTCTTCTATCAGCGACTTAGCATCCGTGAAAACAACGCGATGCTTTCACCTTAAGTCCCTGCAGCCCTCGCTCAGTACCTGCTGTAATCCAAAACCTCATTTTTCCAAGTCAACAAGCCAAGGGGCATTTCAGAAAAAAACAAAAACCCACCCAGACAAATGAAACACATACGCTTTTGGTGTGATTCAAAGGTTGAGGTTTAAGTGGAGTAAGGAGGAATTTCCATATCTCAGCACAACATGCGACCTGCCTTCTCTGTAAGCAGGAAATGCAAAGGAAGTGTTCACAGCAACCTTGTAAACCAAAGGCAGAAAGCCCAGCCAAAGCAAATATCGTTACTGGGAGGGCCGTGCCAGAGATACCCTCCAAGTTACCTTTGTGCCCCATTGGTGGGCATCAGTATGGATGTGCCAGGGAGAGTCAGGAATTTTATACGGGACGAGAACACAACTCAAGTCTCCAAAAAGCAAAAGTTTTATTCCCTGATCATTTGCCGTTCTGGTTTCAAGTAAACAAAGGCTACCTTCTTGCTGGACGGCACCATATTTAAGCTCCAAATGAAAAACGGTCAAATAAATATATATATGTGTTAATTTCCTTTGCCCATACTGCTTTGAAATCAAGAGTTAAAATTACTGTGCAGTGTGCCATGTGGGCAGGAAGAGAAGGGCCTGCCAGCTGAGGCAAGCTACATGTTATTTATCAAACTCTGCCTCCCCATTCCTGGTCTACAATATATCCACAATTAAGCACAGTTAATTATTTTCAAGAAAAATTCTTTTCAAAGAAGAAAATCATATGGTTCATTCAGAAATGCCTCCTCTATCTATTCCACCCCCCAACCCCCACCCCCGTCGGCCTCAGCCAAACACTAGTTCTTAACAAAACTCACAAAAATGGCATGGGGCAAAAACAAGTATATGAAGAAAATTGTGACTTGGTGCAAATGGGAGATCTAAATATTCTCCATCCATTATCACAGAGTTTACCTAAAGCAAAAATGTCACATATTTTCAATTCCAGATTGGACTTGGTAAAGTTTCAATATTAGGAGTCAACATGATTGACTTCCTCTAGTTTAAAATTAGACATCTCTTCCTTACTGTCTTAACCACCCACGGATACTGTCCCCACCACAGAAAGTCTTCTGGTTTAGACACAGGTTGAAAAATCTGTCCAACGAAACAAAGACCACCTTTCTTTCCAAATAAAAAGGAGTGTAAGAATTTGCCTACTGTTCCCCCAAGACACAATCCTACAGCAAATTCTCCTGGCCTCCGAAATGACTGATGTGATGCCATTCCTTTCTTTCATCACTCCCTACCTTGTCTAGTCGCTGGTGAAAACCAGGAAGCCACAGACACACACTTCGGTCTTTTGCTTGTGCAGGTCTCAATTCTCCAATGCCAGGTTGCTGCCAATGTCCTTGCAGCCAATGGTAACAGGCCACAAGGTTCAAGTTAACTGCGGAGCGTTACTACACTGAACATCTGGTCATGAATGAACGTATTGCCCACTAACTCTCAGCATTGGGCAGCTGATGAAAAATTCAACATTTTCCTTGTTGGCACAGTTGTTTTGGAGAATTCTCTAGAGCTTCCTGAATTATATTAAGAAAATTTCACTGCAGCAATCTATATCTGTGAGAACAGCTGGTGTTGAAAGGGATCTGCTGCTCTCTCTGTGTGCTGGGGGACCTCATGTTGGATCAGGACACTTTTACTACATTTGTCCTTGAAAACTTAGCCTTCACTCTGAGGTACTGGGCAAAGAGAATGGCAGGAACGGAGCTCAGGATCACTGGATTCCACACAAATGAAACGTCTTAATTCAGAGTGAAAAATCTATTACCCAGCTAGGAGGGCATTAAGATCAGAATAGTTCATTAATGAAGATCTGTCTCCCAATTTCTTTTTAGAAAATCTATCCAAATCATAACCAAAACTGTTGTTGGACTCTGAAGTCAGACTGGTCCCATCACCACTGTACACTTTCTGAAGATTTCCAGCGTAAAATAATAGTCCTTTACAAAAGCCTAATTAGATACAGTGTGTGCAAACATCAGTTTTCAACCACATAACTAAATTTTAAACTTTGCAAAGACTTTCATTAATCTTAAGGGTGCCACAATTAAAACAAATCAAATGTAGTATGTCATATGCTCAGCACTGGAAGAGGTCCTATTGGCAGTGGTGTCCATTAACGCTTAAAAGAAATCATCTAAAAATGTAACAGTAGAGCTTAAAGAGACTAACTTGTTAATGGATACATGGGCTATATTATTATTCTTTTTTGTTGAAAAAAGGAAGTGGTAAACTTAAATCAAGCTAAATTTAGGCTATTATCTATGCAGCATAAATTTCACTTCTGTGTATAAATGCTAACTTGCATATTTCTCCATGGTAACTAAACTATGATTAAAACAACAGTGAAACCAGCCTTTAAAGCCACCTGTTTAACTAGGAACAACCTAATTTACAAAAATACTTAAACTTTGGAAATTTCACGGGCATCTATATCACGCTTTTCCCAGTAGAAAGCTCACTTTTCCATGAACATATAATTGCAACATACTTGGCTTAAGTCATAATCATTCTATTTTAACTAATATGATTTTTTCATGTGTTGTTCACTCTAACGTAAGTGGTATTTAAGATCATAAAGAATAAGACTCTAATAACCCTTTCCAAAAAGGAAGTTATTTTATCATGTGGAAGGGATTAATTTACCTAGAAAGAATCTTCATATTTTACAAAAGGAACAAATGAAAGAAGTGAGAAAATTCCAAACTGAAACAGCTATTTGAGATGGCAAGAAACATTCAAACCCATTTTTTTGTAATTGAAATAGACTTGTAATTTACTAATGAAGAAATGAGCTATTTTACTGGTGAAATTAAAGAAATAATTATAATATGCCCATGAATAGTGAAAATGTAGGTATAAGCAATATTTTTATATTTAATTGTAAAACATAAAAGTAGATTTGAATGTGAATCATTTTGAAACTTCAGAATTAGGTTTAAATACTAAAAACCCCTTGAAGTTGAAACATAATTATAATAGGTCAGGTTAGGTGTGAGAATCATGACTCACATTCATGACACATATTCAGAAATGCCTCATACTAAAACTTTATTATAATCAAAAACTGATCCTCAGTTTTTTTGTCTCCTGGTTTTTACATGATGTAATGTCTAAGGCCACATTTCACATCGCTAAGTAATGATGACTGTATAAGACTCATGATAAAAAAAAACTCATAAAATGTCACAATTTATAATTTTATGTATACGTGCCTCTCTAATATCACATACATTTACACAGTGGATGCTAATTAGATCACAATGGTATTACTATAATGTCTATAAAAACCCAAGAAGAAAAGCCCATTGCCCTCAAGACAATTCCGACTCAACTCATAGCAAACCGAAACGACCAAGTAGAACTGCTCCGATAGGATTTACAAGGCTGTAACCTTCGCTGAAGCAGACTGCCACATCTTTCTCTCGCAGAGCAGCTGGTGGGTTTGAACGGCCAACCTTTCAGTTAATAGCCAAGTGCTTACCCATTGTGCCACCAGGGCTCCTTAATGTCTATAAAATTAGCCTTTAAAACCAAATTCTGTTAAAAATAGTCTTTTCAAGCTGACATAGCCCATTTCCAGGGTCATATTTAACATAATTAGCATCACTGCTCGTAAATGTTCTAATAAAACTCAAAAACGATTTCTAAGCAGAATGCAAAATTCTCTAAAACTTAACAATAAAGTCTTCCAGTAACCTGAGATAATCTTTCTAAGGCTGTCTATGAAATCAAAGACGTGTAAGATTTTAACATTCTGATTCCCTGGGGCCATTTCCATAGCTCCCGAAAGCCAATCTTGAGGAACTGGACCGATGGAATCTGTTATCACATCCTCTTCCTTGACATATAAAGGTCCTGATCGGCAGAACAGGAGTTTCTGAGAAGTGGACTGAGATGAAAGTCTACTCCTCCATCAAAAATGTCAACTACACAGTTGACACATTGTGAAAAATGTAAGTAACGTCACTGAACAATTTGTGTAGAAATTTGTCTACACAAATTGCGAACCTATTTTGCTGTGTAAACTTTCCCCAAAAGATACAATATTATTAAAAAAAAAATCTTTTTTTAAATGTCAACGACATGGCTGAAACATCCACAGGAGTTACCAGCTCCCACAGAACAGCATGTAAATCGCTCAGATCCACCAGCCCCGCTCCAAGGCTACTGATAGGCAATTATGTTTGTAGGCACGGGATTTTTGTTTTATAACAATTCTGATTCCTCTTTAGAAAACAGGTTTTAAAACTAACAGTCAAACCTTCTTTTAAGCCTCCTCACATTTCAAAGCCAGTCCAGTTAAAGAGACAGAAGGACTCCAGTAGAAAGAATTCCATACGCAGCAGCCATTTGTTCTAACACTCCAGATTCAAAAAGAAGGTCAAACAGGTCACCTACGAGTGTGAACCAGTATCTAGGAACCATTTAGAGAACAAGGTGACCAAATCTACCATGAATCTGACTGCTAGGTTTCTCTACAAATGATATAAAATCTCTTTAATTAATAAAATAAGCCTTTTCAACAATTAAAAAATCAGGTATGGTCAGTAGGTACGGTGATCAACTGAAGGATTCTCAATAATAATGACATTATACTTGAATGTGATTTCGCATTCATCAAGTAGTTGCCATATGCTCTAGGACACTTCATTATTGTGCCAACCTGTGTCAAAGGCATTATCAGTCTCATAGATGAAACAACTCATCAGAGAAACTAAATGACTTTTCCCAGTAGTACTGCGACTTGTCTTGGGATTTGAATTCCAGTGCTTTTTTCACTATTATTCCTCTTAGAGAATTTAACGAGGTAATTTAGACAAAATCATCCCCCCCAAATTAATAACTGGAAATGGGTTTACTGATTGAATTATTTAGCTTATGACAGAACAGATTCCTGGTTCCCTTTCAAGTTGAAAATAATAACTAGAACAATAAACCCCAGGGATCACTGAACCTGGCTCACAGAGTCCTACAAGATCAGGGGCCCCAAATAACTCTCCTGCTGCATGTCTTTCCCCTCTCCTTCTTCCCAATTCCAGCCACCCTAATCTTCTTTCTGTTCCTCAAACACATCAAGCTCATGGCCACCTCTGGGTCTGAGCACTCGTTCCCTACATCTATAATGATTGGAGATGCTTCTCCTGGCTGCCTCCCTCTTGCCATTCAGACCTCAGCTTAAATGTCACCTCCTCCAAGAAGCCTTTCCCAATGACCTCATCTATAGTCTCCCAGAAACACTCTCATTCCATCACCCTGTTCTACGTCTATGCATAACACTTTGTTCTTTTTGATACTGTTCTTTGTTGTCTGTTTAACGTCCGTAACCAGTAACCAGTTGTCACTGAGTCAATTCCAACTCACAGCAACTCCATCAGTGTCAGAGTAGAACTGTGTTCCACAGGGTCGTGAATGGCTGATTTTTCAGAAGCAGATCACCAAGACTTATCTCCCAAAAGGTGCTTCTGGCTGGATTTGAACCGTCAACCTTTCAGTTAGTAGCTGAGCACTTAACTGCGCCATTAACATCTGTACCCTAATAGAATATGAGCTAAGTGACAGCAAGGTTCTTGGTGGTCTTGTTAACAGCTATATTCCCAGTACTTACAATACTGCCTGGCACACAGAAAGTCTTCAAAAAACATTTGTTAAATGAATGGATGTATCATATCCCACACCATATCAACCCCCAATAATTTACCCTCCCCCTTCAAGAACGTCAAGTCCCTTTGATATGGTCAATGTTTTGCAAACTTCCTGTGATGGGGAAATTCCTGTGATGAATGATGGCGAAGGAGCACTATTTATGAATTACTCGTCTGCCTTAAAATGCATTTAAATGCTCTGCAAAGAAGAGGTTGATTCCACTAATGATACACCAAGTGAGAAGTGTCTTCAAAACCACTGGGAAATAGAAATGGGTTAGAAAATGCACAGCTTAGTTACATAAATCCTTTCCAGGTTAATTAATCATTCAACAGCAAGGAAGAAGTGTTAAGAGGAGGAGAAACTAAGGCTTTAGTTAGAAGGAGCGAACAAGCAGAGTTGAGTCAAACTTGAACCCTGGTACCAGGCTACCAGAAACCTTGAGCACTGACACACTGGAGCATCGGAGCACGGCCAGAATCCTGCAACTTCCATGGAGCAGAGACCACAAGGAGCAGGACGCTATAAGAGTGAAATGCACAGCCCAATAATAACAAAAGCTAGCAGTGACTGAGTATCCACCCTGACTCAGGCACCTGGGAAGCTTGGTCTACATGGCACCTCGTCTAATCCTCATGACAATACTAAGAGGTACACACACTATTATCATCTCCATTTTGTAAATGAGGAAACTGGACTTGGGATGTTTAAGTAACCTGCCTAGTGTCACACAGCTAATGAGTTGCAGAGCTGGGATTTGAACCCAGAAAGTCTGAGCAAAGTCAAAGCTCTTAACCAACACTTTGTGTCCCATAAGGATGGACTTCCTCTTGTTAACTGTCATTGAGCTGGCTCTAACCCATGGCGGCCCTGTGCCATCTTCGTGATCATTGGTATGTTTGAGTCCATTGCTGCTGCCACAGTGTATTCTGAGTGACTTCCAACCCAGGGCTCATCTTCCAGCACTATATTGGACAAATGCTCTGCCGTGATGCATAGGTTTTCACTGGCTAATTTTCGGATGTTGATTGCCAGACCTTTTTTCCTAGTCTGTCTTACTGTAGAAGCCCTGCTGAAAGCTGTCCACCATGGGTGACCCTGCTGGTGTTTGAAATACTGGTGGCATAGCTCCCAGCACTATAGCAACATGCAACCATCATAGTACGACAAACTGACTTACAGGCGGTGGCTTAATAAAGCCCATAGGAGTCATGGCCAAGTAAGATCAAGCATGAGGCAACCTAGCTTCAAGTAACACAAATTCTGGTGTGGGTAAGGAAAGCCAATAACTGAAAAGTCACATGTAAAGAGCACATACTCATGTGCAAGACTGGTTGTATAATCTGCAAGGCCTGGTGCTTAAGTGCTACAGCTGCTAACCAAAAGGTTGACAGTTCAAATCCACCAGTGGCTCCTTGAAAACCCTACGGGGCAGTTCTACCCTGTCCTATAGGGTCACTATGAGTTCGGAATCGACTCGACAGCAACAGGTTTGGTTCTGAGTTTTTATGGCAAAATGAAAACATGGGACCTCTTGTTAAACAATTATTAGGAATTTCAAGATGGCAACAACAGAGCATTAGAGCAAGCACGGGGCTCTTCAGGGCACGGGGCCTTGTGTGACTGCTCAGACAGATGCCCACGAGGCCGCCTGGCACTGGTTCTGAGTTTCATTTCTTAGAAACTTTGCTCCCTGTATTTCAATTTTATTCATCTCTTTATGAGATTCAATATATGAGTCATAAAGAATGTATTTTTAAGCAGAGGAGACAGAGTCGAAGATGGGAGGAAGCATGTGTATCTTTCTGACTTTGTATCTTAAATCCGCTAAGAACTGGATACAAGCCACCAAGTGGCAGTCCCTGGAATTGCAGGATGAGTGTGTGAGAGGCAAAAATCCATTTGGATGGGACCAAACATATTATTGGGTTCGAAGGTAGCAACCCAAAAAAACCAAACCTGTTGCCGTCGAGTCGATTCTGACTATAGCGACCTTACAGGACAGAGTAGAACTGCCCCATAGGGTTTCCAAGGCTGTAAATCTTCATGGAAGCTGACTTCCACATCTTTCTCCTCCAGAGTGCCTAGTGGGTTCGAACCACCCGACCCTTCAGTTAGCAGTCAAGTGCTTAACCACTGCGCTATCAGGGATCCTTCAAAGGCACCAAACTTTCATTTAATGGGATGGCAAAAGAGCCAAATACACTGTTTTATAAAATACGTGGACAAGCATTTCTAATTTGCAAAGTTTTATCTGGATGGGTTTGCTAATGTACTCCAAGTAATTTCCTGAACTTAGGTTACTGGTCTAGGTGGTTCTTTTAATTCATCCAGCAAATACTTCCCAAACGTATGCTACATTACAGGCACCGTGACAGGCCTTGGGGACACAGTTCCTGCCTCTGGTGAATCGACACACTGGGTGAAGGGAAATAAACATGAAGCAACCAACATTACAAATACACATCTCATCACCAAAGATGGTAATTCAACAACAGCTATCAAGTCTGCAGTACAGGGAGAAAAAACAACAGGAGGGTCTTACTTGCTCAGCTGAGATAACAGAGAAGGTCCTAGTATTGTGAAATACCCAAGCACCCACAAAGCTGTCCCACTGGCCTCACAGAGTTAACCTAAAGAACTCTATGTCTTCAACTTAGCACTATTTAAAATAATTTTTCCATCCATGCTGGAAGCAACAGGGAAGTTCCTATATTTAGTACAGTTCTAGTATACCATACAGACTCAATCTTACTAGCTCTCCCCCTTATAAAAATTTATATGGAAGGGAGGGAGTAGGTGGAAAGGGGGCAAGGAAGGGAAGGAGGAAGGTTGGGAAGAAAACAAAGAGAGAAAGATCACTACCAATGGCCACAGAATGGCTCTGAAGATATAACCATTTTCTTTTTCCCTCCTCCAAAAAAGCTCAAACACATTCTTTGATCACTCATAGCTTCTATCACTCCAGTGTCTTAACATTATTTTAACAGAGCTTTGTGTGTGCAAATAATACTAAAACCAGAAATTGTGCCCCTTTCCTTAGAAGCATCTATCTAATCTGACTGTATATATGTCAAGTCTATGTGTGCAATATGTATGTCAACAGTGCTTAAGTAATATCTTGTCTCCACTTGCTTCTGATATCTTTGAATTCTCATATTAACCTCTCTCTCTTTTCTTTTTACACTGCTGGGATTTTCCCTTTTTTGAAACTTGACAGAAACAGAAGATATCTCAGTGCTTGCTGAATTCAGTAAGCAAATTGAAAATATCGCCAGCACTTTAGCTTCCTTTAAACACCTACTTTGCTGGTATAAGCTAATGCAAACCTTTTTCACCCTGTTTAAATTTCAACTATAAAATTTGTACACAACAATAAAACATGTGGCTCATCTGTCATGCTCCCATGAGCAACCATGTCACTCACACCAAGAACCACCGGCTGGGTGTGTGCAGCGATGTCGTTCCTATTTCACATCACTCAAATGGAGCCTTCTGGAGAAAAGCTTTTAACAACCACATCTGGTCTTTAATAAATCACTGTACTTTGTCTTCCTGCCAAAACTCCTCCTTTATCTAACTTACATCTTCATGATGAGATAGGAAATCACGCATTACGGTGGTGACAAACAATTGTAATTATGTCATTAGTAACCATTTAGTCTACAAAGGTGCTCAAAAAAGGAAAAATAATGCACAATAAGAAATATAGGATACTACATTGATCACAGTTCTAATCTGCTTTTACTTCATAAGTGTAAAAAGCTGGCATAATTCTTGGGCACAGCAGGCAGTAATGGCATACCACTCTATGAACTATACAGCTATTTTATTCCCTAGCTACTTAAAAATAAAAAAGCTTTTAATAGCTTGATTTAGATATAAAAGTTATTTGTGATGCCTCCCTGATTATATTTATTTTTCAACTTTTCGTAGAAGTGACTTTTTGCGTTAGGAAAGAAACTTGAGTTATCTGGGTTTAGAAAAGTTAACAACCATATATGAGTGTGTGTGTGTGTGTGTGTGTGTGTGTGTGTGTGTGTGTACGTATATACAGACACACACATGCACATATATCTATTCCTAAAGGTGTCAAACAACTTTACAATACATTCTCTAAGGACCCCAAATAGTGGCGAAAAAACTACAAGAGATTTAAGAAAATCCGTCATTTATCATATATTCCACCCATCCTGACCTCCCTTCCCCCACCCATCATGCAGTTGAGAAATAAGAGAGTCTAGCAAGTTTCAAGAAGCCCTGGTGGCGAACTGGTTAAGTGCTCGGCTGCTAACTGAAAGGTCAGCAGTTCAAATCCACCAGCCGCTCCGCGGGAGAAAGATGTGGCACAGCCTGCTTCTGTAAAGATTTAAGAAAAAAACCAAACCCGCTGCCGTCGAATTAATTCTGACTCATAGCAACCCTACAGGACAGAGTAGAACTGTTGCACAGGGTTTCCAAGCATCGGCTGGTGGATTCAAACTGTCGACCTTCTGGTTAGCAGTCAACCTCTGAACCACTATGCTATTACAGCCTTGGAAACCCTATGGGGCAGTTCTACTCTGTTCTACAGGGTCACTGTAAGTTGGAATCGACTCGATGGCAATGGATTTGGTTTTTGTTTTCGCAGGTTTCAACATAAGTAACCATGTGGTTGATTACTATGGCCCTAAAACTCTATGCATTTTTTCAAGATAAATAAAAACCAAATGCCCAATTCCAGCATAGACCACAGCTCTTAACAGCCACCTAGACGGGAGCACTAATGACAAATGGAGGCAAAACAAGAGGAGGAGGGGTGCTTTGATAATCTACAACCTACTGAGGTGGACCATGGTATAAATTTGCCCTCTTGGCCACATCTCAAGCTTTGAAATGCACACAGCTAATATATGTAAGTAATACCAATCAGAAGGCAATGTGGTCAGACTTTAGCAAGGGAAAAATTATTTAGTTCATCACCTCAGTCAGCCACTTCAAGCTCTGCATTTCTTACAAACCGTCACTTCACTGTAAGATCTCTAAATGAGGTGAGCTTTGAAGGGATCGTTTTAAAATTTTACCACGTGTTAATTCAGCAACTATTTAGTGAGTGCCTACTATGTTCCATGCTGATCTTTTAATCACAAAAAGATTAAAATGTAAACATCATGACAAAAAGTTAAAATGTGAAACACTGGTGCCAAATCTAATCTAATATTAACAATTATGACCATTATTTTCAGATATACATTCTTTTTTAAAAAAAAAAATAACAGGCTTTCATTTCCCACCTTGCACGTGACACTATAGGTTTTCCTGAAAGAGTTTAGGGCTGAAGTTCTTTTTATCTTACTTTCTGACAAGGAAATGAAACATTTATGCTTCTGTCACCAATACTGAAGTAAATCCTGTCAATACCATTACGTGGCTGATTCAAACCAAGGTTAGTATGGATATAATACAGTCATGTACTTCAAAATTTTACCAAAATAATCTAAAAACCAGGTAGTTCATTGGACTGGGTGTTTATAAAGCACAATCTTTTGTTTAGTTAATTTATATGTAATTATCGCTTCACATTTAGTTTTATATGGACAAATACCTTCAGATTTTTAAAGGGGGTCTGGAAAGTAAAAGCAGCTAAATTTTTTTCAGAAATTTTGTTTAAAGGAAAAAAAATCCCATATCTATGATACACACTCTGTTAAATGCAAACACCCCCATTTTTCAGCATGCTGGAGAAGGAATGAGAAAGCTACCATTACCGACAAAAAACAAAGTACAATCATAATAATAAAACAAAGGCTTCAGAAGAACACGTGATGAGGAGAGAAATCTAAATTTCATCAAAGCAGAAGGGCCTTCAGCTCAACCTGCTATCAGCTTGATTTTCTAAAAACAAGACTTTTAGTCCCTCCTATCCCCATTCAAAAATCTCTGACATTTAGAATCTTATTTTTTTCCCTCAGAAAAGCTTATCTGGAACTCACATGCTTCTCTAGTTACATAGGAAAGAAACTGAACTCACATCAACATTATCTTTATTTATCAACTCCCTTGCACAATGCCCCCTGGGTAACAGCAGTTCAAAAGTTCAAAAAGGTTTTTGAAAATAAACCAAGATAGAAAGCAGGCACTGATTCCTATTTGGAACTTAGATTCTCTTGCCTTCTAGCATTCTCTAGATGATGGATCAAGAGGAATGATAAAAGAGAGTGAGGCAGCTGCCAGGAGAGGGTATCAGTTGGTGTAGACGGCATTTCTCATCCTGACTGAAAAATTCGTCTTGTCCACTGAAGATGTCAGGTCTAAGCACGGGACAGGTCTACACATCACACATCATGATGAGAAGGAGCTGCTGAAAGCCTCGTTCACTCAGAAATTCTTCCTCCCTTTTACTTTTCTATTTCTATTTTAATTTATTCTATTTTTGCTTGCTCTTGCTCCAAACATTCCTCTCTGTGTTTGTGTTAGCCTCCTGAAAGCGGGTGGCTGAGAGAGCACAGAAACAGGTCTGTGTCCAGGACAACCTTCACTGGGCATCTCTAAATATCCTGGTCTCTTGCTGAATTAATTGGGCGACACCTTCTTTCTTCTCTAACCTTGTTACAAACTGCAACTGAAGGCGGGGCTCTTGCTATGCAAGCAAGGTAATGGGCTCTTCAACTGGATGAAACGGACAGAACACAAACTGAAATCCATCTGTTGTAAGATCCTGCGACCTCATCAAACCATTACCTCCCTCTTGAGGGCGCGGATACAGTCCAGTCGGCATACATACTTATTATGCAGACAGAACTATCCTTCCCCACCTCCTCACCAGGCTATAGACTTCCTGAGGGAAGGAACTACACATAAACATCTTCTTCAAGTGTGCGATCAAGTTGATTCCGACTCATACCGACTCTATAGGACAGAACAGAACTGTCCCATAGGGTTTGCAAGACTGTAATCTTTACTGGAGCAGATCACCAGGTCTTTTCTCCTGTGGAGTCATTGGTGGGTTCAAACCACCAACCTTTCAGTTAGCAGCTGAGCGCTTTACCCACTGCACCACCAAAGCTCCTCGCAAGAAACCTGAGGCAGTGCAATTAATTGTCCTAGGAATTCTTCTTATGGTTATTTACTCTAAACAAAACTCTTGTACCCAAGGTCTGGAAGGGGAGTGTTGACACGTCACAGGGTTGGCAACCAATGTCACAAAACAATATGTGTATTAATTGTTTAATGAGAAACTAATTTGCTCTGTAAACATTCATCTAAAGCACAATTTAAAAAGTAAAAAAAAAAAAAAAAAAAAAAACTCGTGTGTGTCAAAAATGTTTATTGCAGTAAAAATAAAATTATAAATATCCATTAACAGTAGAATGGATAAGCACAAAGTATGCTCAAATGACAGAATACTGCAGACTTCTGACAGAGTAAATTAGATCTATACCTATCAACATGTACCTATCTCAAATACAAGGCTGACTAAAAGTAGTACAAAGCAGTTCGGATACAATATAGTATGATACTAAACTTATACTAAATACACAGTCTCAAAAAACTCTATCTATGTAAATAAACGTATAATGAAGGAATGGAACAAGATACTCCCAACTCCTGACAAAATTTGTTTCTGAGAAGGGGGAAGACAAAACCGAAAGGGAAGGCTAGGGAGATCTTAGGTGGAGCCAAAATGTTTTGTTCCTTCTAAATACATCTAGAAGCAAATACAACAAGATGTTAACAACTGTTCAGTCAAGGTGGAGAGATTACCGGTGACTGTTAATCTCTGAACTTTCCTCTCACATTTTTATATATCCCAACCCTTCCCACAGCCCCCTTCCAACTTAATTCTGAAGGTGGTTTGACAATCCCGCAATTAGACTGTCTTTTTACACACACTTGGCCAAGGATACTCCTCATCAGATTACCATCTTAAAGAGATTTCATGAGCAAAGCCAAATGAGTCTCTTGAAAAGGAAGTTTAGCTTGTCTCTGTGTGAGTATGTGGAAATATCATAACCTAGATTATCTAGAATTGGAAATAATGAAGTCGAATGTCTTTAATTTCACAAAACTCTACTGTGCTCACACATGGCCTGTACATGCTTCCCAGCCTGACGGCATGACCACAAGCTATTCTTCTTCACTCCAGTCAGGGGAAGGAATGCGAGCTCCCTGAGCCCCTGAAATAACAAACCGCTCACCTAGACCTGCAAACTGGAGACAGGGCTTTCAAAAAACACATGCCTGACCTACCAAAAACTTTCAGGTTGATGGTTGCTAAATGGCAAAGAAAATAAAGGGAACTCAAAAATGAGGTGACTCTGGGATTAGAAAAGGATTACTGATGTCATATACATACACCCTCCCTTTTATAACAAAAAGTTTATTCTCTCACTCTGATAAAAGAACTCAAAGAATGATAGAAGTATTTCATCAAAACTGATAATATGTGGTTCTTCAACAATTTAAACAGAGAATTACCATTGTTGTTTTCTGCCCAGCAATTCCACTCCTAGGTATTTTGTTGTTAGGTCCCATCAAGTCGGTTTCAAAGCATAGTGACCTCACATACAATACAACGGAACACTGCCCGGTCCTGTGCCATCCTCACAGTCATTGTTATGCTTCAGCCCATTGTTGCAACCACTGTGTCAATCCATCTCGTTGAAGGTCTTCCTCTTTTTTACTGACCCTCTACTTTACCAAGCATGATGTCCTTCTCCATGGACTGGTCCCGCCTGATAACACATCCAAAGTACATGAGATGAAGTCTTGCCATCCTCGCTTCGAAGGAGCATTCTGGCTGTACTTCTTCCAAGACAGATTTGTTCATTCCGGCAGTCCATGGTATATTCAATATTCTTCACCAACACCATAATTCAAATGTATCAATTCTTCTTTGGTCTTCCTTATTCATTGTTCAGCTTTCACATGCATAGGAAGTGACTGAAAACACCATGGCATGGGTCAGGCACACCTTAGTTCTTACAGTGACATCTTTGCTTTCTAACCTTCAAAGAGGGCTTTTGCAGCAAATCTGCCCAATGTAATGCGCCGTTTGATTTCTTCACTGCTGCTTCCACGGGCACTGACTGTGGATCCAAGTAAAATGAAATCCTTGACAACTTCCATTTTTCTCAGTTTATCACTATATTGCTTATAATGTCCATTGCAGCACTACTCACAATAGCCAAAAGGTGGAAATAACCCAAGTGTTCACCAAAAGATGAATGCATCAGCAAAATGTGGTATATCCATAGAATGGAATATTATTTAGCCATAAACAGACATTAAATTCTGATACACACTATAACATAGATGAACCTTAAAAACATTATGATGAGTGAAATAAGTCAGGCACAAAAGGACAACTATTGTATGTGCCCACTTCCATGAAACATCTAGAACAAGCAAATGTATGGAGAAAAAAGTTTATGAGTGGTTACAAGAGACACCTCAGAAGAAAGGCCTGGCAACCTCTTTGTGAAAAATTAGCCATTGAAAATCCTATGGAACACACTTCTATTCTGACACACATGGGGTCATTACCATGAATCCAAATCAACTTGACGGAAACTATTTTATGTTTTTTTTTTTGTTTGTTTTTTTTAAGGGGCTGTGAGGAGGGGGCAATGGGGAGGAATTGCTTAAGGGGCACTGAGTTCCTGTTTGAGGTGAGGAAACACTTTGGAAACAGACAGTAGTGACGGCAGCACAGCAGGATGAGTGTAATTAATGTCACTGAAATGTACACTTCAAAATGGTTAAAACGGCAAACTTTTTGTTATATATATTTTACTATAACAAAATTATTTTTAAATAAAACAGATAACCAGTGTTGTTACTTTTTATTTATTTTTCAATAAAAAATAATTGATGCTATGTGAAGAAGAAAGTATTTATAAGATGATCAAATTCAATTTTATTATTTGTTTTCAATAATCCTGATGCCAACAACAAAAGATAATACATTTCTAAAACAAGTAAGACTTGTGACGACCACACATAAACTGTTACCTAATTGTTGGGGGGGGGCTACCTCCAATGTGTTGGCTTACTTTTTTTTTTTTTTTTTTTGAAACAGTACTTGGTTCTTCTAATATTGTTAACTTGTTTCCCAAGAATCACAGGTCATAGTGAAGGTTTTCTTGGTGACACTTGACCAGGTTTCTAAAAATGTTCTACAAAAGGCATTACGTACAGAAAGGAAACATAATTGTTGACTTTAAATACACAGGCAAAAGTCACAGTAAATAACAATAATTTGCTTGGATTATTGTTCCATACAGCCTTTCACAGAAATCCAGCATACAATTTTTGAGAAAGTGCAGGCAAATTAATTGTATACTTTCACCTTTTTCTTCTCAACTCACATATGAGAAGAATAACATTTTACCCCACGCGGAGAAGCCCCATACACTGCCTACGTTTTGAAAAGAACCTAATCAATAGTATCAACTGAACCTGAGATTAGATTAAACGGCAGACAGAGGCAAACAGCCTATAACTGTTAAGAATCATCATTCTCATAGCTTTCAACCTCCTTTCCCTGACAGCGGGCAACAGGGCAATATGGTTTATCGTGCAGAGTCTGAATCCGCCACAAAACACCACCCCCAGCCCAGTACTGAGACTGGAAATGGTTTGTGAAATGCCTCCAGAGGCGCCTCATGGGCATATAACCGCCAGCTCCCACACTGTAAGACATCCACCTGAGCTTTCCATGTCACTCCCCAGGGACAAGCAGCCATGGCCCCAACCTCAGAGTGAGACTGGGGTTTAGATCCTGACTTCTCTGCTTATTAGCTGCGGGACTATGGACAAGTTGTTTAACTTTTCTGACCCCGACTTTCCTCTGATACAGAATAGGTGTGCTAATTCAACCTACCTCATAAAGCAGTTGGGAATACAAGGTATGCAATGTGGAGTTCCTGGGTGGTGCAAGTGGTTAATGTGCTCGGCTGCTAACCGAAAGGTTGGAGGTTCTAAATGACCCAGAGGCACCTCAGAAGAAAGGTCTGGGGATCTCCTTCTGAAAAATCAGCAATGGAAAACTCTACGGAGCACAGAGTTCTACTCTGACACACACAGGGTCACCATGAGTCACAGTTAACTCAATAGCAACTGGTTTTAACATGGCCAGGCTCTGTGTCTACTGCTACCTCATCAGGGGATCTATGCTCTGTGCATTTAAATCATCACAAATACAGTAAAAGCAGTAGCTACAATTTATTAAGCAATTACCATGTGAGAGACACAGCCCCTTTCACATTTCAGGACCACATAACCCTATGCCGAAGTTCACAGCATGCCCATTTTACAGACGAGGAAACTGAAGCTGAGAGAATAACCTGCCCACTTGCTCAGCTGGCAGAAGGCAGATTTTGGATATGAAGCCAGGACTGTCTGATACCAAAGCTTATGCTTTAAACCAGTGCTCCACAACCCTGGCTGCGCACCACAATCACTGTGGGAGCTTACAAAATTACAACGGACAGAACACCTCCCAGACCAATTAAATCAGTTTATGCAGCTGGTATCCCAGGCATCAGTAATTTTTAAAGCATTCAGGTGCCTCTAACCCCCTCCATTTCAGCACTTCCTACATTTGAGAACAACTGTTCTATTCAACGTACAACAGCCCGAATGTTGTCCTTCCCTGATGTATAAGTTTCCTGCTGCTGGTGTAACAAATGACCACAAATTCAGAGCCTTAAAACACCACACATTTATTATTTTACAGTTCTGGTGGTCAGAAATCCGAAATGGGTCTCAATGGGCAAAAATCAAGGTGTCAGAAGGGGACAAGGAAGCCCCCTGGTGATAGGGAACACAAGGTGGAGTAAGGATATTCTTGATGTGCTGTGAGATTGTTAACCATTGTCATAGGGCAACATGTGTAGTAACTGTTAAATGAAAAACTATTTTGTTCTGTAAGCCTTCATCTTAAGTGAGAATAACAGCACAGTTGGAAGAGCGTAGTCAATGTCACTGAACTGTGAATGTAGAAATTTTTGAAACGGTGTATCTTTGGCCATCTGTAATTTTCATCAAAAAAAAAAAAAAAGTTGAGAACTTAGAGGCTTAATACGTTGTGGGGTTGTTAACCAATGTCATAGAACAACATGTGTACTACTATTTCATGAGAAACTATTTGCTCTGTAAGCTTTCACCTGAAGTACAATAAAATATATTAAAAAAAAAAAAAATCAAGGTGTCAGTAGGGCTGGGTTCCTTCTGGAGGCTCTAGAGGAGAATCTGCTTCCTGGTCTTTTTCAGCCTCTAGAGGCCACCTGGACTCCTTTGCTAGTGGCCCCCTTGCTCCATGTTCAAAGTCACAATGTTGGGCTGAGTCCTTCTCATGCTGCCGTCTCTTTATGGTTCTCTCTCTTCTGCCTCCCTCTTCCACCCTTGTGATTACACTGGACCCACCCTGACAAACCAGGATAATCTCCCAATCTCAAAACCAAGTGATCAGCAACCTTTACTCCATCTACAAGTTTAATTTCCCTTTGCTATGTAACGTAGCATATGTACAGGTCCTGGGGGTTACGTCGTGGACATCTTTGGAGGGCATTATTCTGCCTACCACACCTAAGAGTTCTGCTTCCAGGCCAGGATCCTGGGCAAAATGACATACTGTAAAGGTGACCCAAAAGAGGATCTCAGTACTTGAGCCTCCTGCTTGCTTTAGCATCTCGGGGGAGTGTACTATATTTGACTCTGCATCTGAGGTACCAAGTTCAGTGCTTGGAACACAGAAGGTGCTCAATAGACGTTTGCAAAAGGAAGGAAAGAAAGGAACCTGGACTTCTCCTGCCCTAACATTTTATATCGGATATGATATGCCATCACGTTCCATTAGAAAAAAAGAGATAAGCGGTGTTGTTTCTAATTGGATCATTATGAGAAATTTCTACTTGATTCTAAACACAGCAACTCCACTCTGCTCTCACATCAGGAACTACATGCCACCCATTCTACCCGGCACATGGAAGCCTGCATCTAATTTTATAAGAGCTTGGAAGTCGTATGTCCTTCTAACTTGAATTTGCTCTGCCAGTGGCCACCACAGTAACAAATCACTTTCAGTGGGGTGTTTTTCATTGAATTTGTGTATTGAGTTGTTTTTCTGAGGATGGGGAGAGAAGGGGACACTTATTTTTAAAAAATCAGGCTTTAATCCTTAAAAAGACTAAAATAGTTTCATCCTTTCATAACCTGTCATCACGCATGTTTCTGTAAAATTAAACACATATGGCTCAAGCCAGAGTTACATTATGCACCATATTATGTAATTATCTTTTCAATTTATTACTCCTCAAAATAGAAAAAGATTAGCCTGTGTTTCTTAAGTCTGAGTAAACATATGGCCTGAGGATTGTAAATGACATCCTATCTTTAAAAGAAGTTCCAAGACTAAACAACATACAAGACTCCGTTCAGAAAGGCCATATGTGGTATTGGGGTTGTGGGATACAGCAGGGGTGTGTGTGTATGTGTGTGTGTGTGTGTGTGTGTACATATATACATCTTTTTGCTTTCTGGCCATGTCTTTGATGCCATGAAATATTCCCGCTGGCAGATCACAAACAGCACAAAAAACAACCAAAAAAAAAACCCCTCCATTTCAGCATTTCCTATTAGCCTTAGTGTTACTAAGTAACAGTACCCAAGTACTGTTTAATCCATAAGGAAAAGGCTCCCAGTCATCTGGGTGTTCGTTCAAGAATTATCTGTCTCTCTCCAATTCAGGGACTTTGTGCCCGCTTCGCCAGCAGCCTGTGTACAAGTCCATTCTTCACGTTGCCCGGTAATTTAAGACCTCCTTTGAGACCCTCTGCTTGATCTCTGTCCTCTTCTTCCTCACCAGGAAGGGCGCAGTCAAGCAGGGATCCTTGATTCTGCCAAAGACTCCCTTCCCTACTACTACATTAAATGTTATTAAGGAGGCTCCCAGCAGTGTGCAGCGTAGTTAAGGGTCTGACAACATCCCTATTATCAAACCCTTTCTTCAGGGGGTTTGCATCTTGAAGACTTTCCATTTACAACAGGCAGTAATTTCTGCACGGGGCTGCCAAGCATAAAGGAAATATTTCGGAGACAATTCAAACTCAAATCGGTTTAATTGTTTATTCTGGGTTGAGGAATATCAGAAATGAAACACGGTGAGTGAGCTTCTGATACCTTTACGCTCTCTTTAACTAGAAAGGATGGTTTAAAAACATAAAATAATCCGGCAAGCTGAAAACCAGCTAATCACGCTTGCACAAAAGCCGTTACCACATGCACATTCTCAAGGTTTTAAATATACATTCTGCTATGAATGTCCAGCAGGAAACTGTGGATTTCAGAAGACTTTTCCTTCAGAAAAAATAATTCCCAATGGATCAACCATTTGAATGGTGCTGCAAAGCAAATTTTAGATTATACCATCTATTCACATTTCATTAACTAATGCCGAACCTTTTAGATGAGATAGTGAAACAGTTCGAGGATGTTTTCCTCTATCATGATGCAATAGCTGCTAACTTTCCCATCATAAAGATTATCTTTCTGGCTTGTTCCAAATGGAAAACCAGAAGCAGAGAAAGGGAGAGACAAGACTCTCAGTCTATGAAATCAAAACTACACACATATTTTTGGGTTGTTATCACTGTTGTTGGAAAATTCTATATGTTGTGGCTTTTACCAAAATCGTCCTTTATTCTTTATTCCTTTATTCTTGTTAGTGCCATCTGTTACCTTGGTCAAGTTGTGCTGACTTCACCCTTATTCAGTATTGCCTTACCCATCACCAAAAGTAACAAGTATCTACTATCTAGAAAGTGATCCCCCCTCCCTCTCCTTCCCATCTCTAGTAACCACCAAAGTATGTTGCTTTCTGTGTATCTACCTATTCTTGTCTTTTCATAATGGTGACATCATACAGTATTTGTCCTTTTGCGATTGACTTATTTCACTCAGCACAATGTCTTCCATAGTCATCCACATGAGAGTATATTTTGAGAACTTATCATTCTTTATGGCTGTAGAGTACACCATTGTGTGTACATACCACAGTTTGTTCCTCCCTTCATCTGTTGATGAGCTGTTAGGTTGTGTCCATTTCTTGATGTTGTGAATAATGCTGCAATGAACATAGGTGTGCATGTATCTGTTTGTGTCAGTAATTTTAGTTCTCTAGGGTATATACCTAGAAGTGTGATTGCTAGATTATAGGTATTTCTATTTCTAGCTTTTTGAGGAACCACCATATTGTTTTCCATAGTGGCTGAACC
Organism: Dugong dugon; assembly: GCA_030035585.1. NCBI lineage: Eukaryota > Metazoa > Chordata > Mammalia > Sirenia > Dugongidae > Dugong > Dugong dugon. Next base: position 52,997,539 of record CM057481.1, on the reverse strand, counting down.
AATTTACAGTCCCATCAGCAACAGAGCAAAATTCCAATCTCCCCACAACCTCACCACCATCTGTTGTTTTCTGTTTTTTTTGATCAGTCTTATTTTTGCAGGGGTGAGACAATATCTCACTGTAGTTTTGATTTGCATCTCTCTGATGACTAATGATCATGAGCATCTTTTCATGTGTTTGCTGGCCACATGAATGTCCTCTTTAGTGAAGTGTTTATGTCCTTTGCCCATTTTTTAATTGGGTTGTTCGTCCTTTTGTTGCTGTGTTGTTGGAGTTTTCTATATATTTTAGAGATTTAGTCACTTATCAGATATATCATTTCCAAAGATTGTTTTCCCAATCTGTAGGTTCTCTTTTTACCAATGGTTACATTTTGACATAACAGAATATATAGGATTTCTACAAAGGGGATCATAACCTCTTGATCCATTTATTTATTTTTTTACGCATTTGCTCCAGTTCTACATCCAGAGTAGGCAAACCCATCCTGGAATTACATTAGAGGTTGAGTGGCCTCTTTTCCATATTTCTCTGACCTTTGGATGCTGGTAGGGCAGGTGGCAGGTGAAGTCTCTTACAGAGAATGACCCACAAAAGCAGCATCAGTGAAAGTCCTTCTCCAATGTGGCCAAGGAAACACCCACCAGCTTCTGAACAAAGGAGACCTTGGTTCCAGTGCTGCCTCCGCCATCTATAGCTGTGACCCTGGGAAAGACACTTCATCTCTGTGGGCCTCACTTTCCCCTTCCATGATATAGGAGAAGGGGATCAAAATATCGATCCTACCAGATTGAGAGGTAAATACATCAAGTGAGATAACATACATTGAGATGCCCAACACTGTGACTGACACATTAACCTAAAAATCTCAAAAATGGTAGGGAAGGTTACTGTTACTACAGAAAGCGGCAATGGTTCTAAATAGAGCAAACATCGTCTTGCCGTAATGGCACCAGTCTCCGCCTACCATCTTTGAAATGAGCTCTATTTTCTGGGCAAAGTGTTCTTTTTCCTCTTTAGCAATTCATTTGGAATCCTTGGGACCTTCACCAAGAGGGGTGGGTAACATGGAGTAGGGGATCTGGAGACATCTGTACTTGGTTCTTGTACCTGTGTACTCTGGTGCAAGTTATTCAATATATTTGAGTCTGAGAGACATGACCTGGGACTCCATGAGGGTTCAAAATAACTGTCTCTCAAACTGCCTTCTGCAAACACATCACGGGGTTTACAGGGTGGGATGAAGGGCAGGTTTATGGGACTGAAGTACCTGTCACATTCAGGGCCACATTCTGAGCAAGGCTTCTCCTGCCATGCTTTAGATGCTATGATTCCGTTAAGGACATAAAGATAGCACAGCATGGCACTCTACCCAAAGTGGACTAGACCAAGGACCTGAGCATACAGCAAAAGACAACCACGAGGGGCACAAAAGAGCCCAGCTGCCCCTTGAAGTAAATATTAACCAAAAGTGATTCACCATCCTCAATACTTTAAATGACACAAACAAATCCTTCTTTGGGTAAGAAGAAACAAAAGATACAGGAAAAAAAAAAAAAAAAGATGGAAGATGGATCATTCACACAGAAGCTAGGGGTCTCAAGCAAGACTGAGCTCCTTCCTTCACATTCTGTGAGCTCTACCATACACTGACCCATCCCCACCACCACTCCCACTTGCGCCACCTCTCCTCTGTCTTCTGCCTGGGTACCTGAGCACCACAACAGTCAACCCTCAGTGCACATGAGTTTAAAAAGTAGACACGGGAGAATAAACACATTTTAGGTTAAATATGTTTGCCTAATTAAAAATAGTGTCCTGCTTAATACAGGCAAACCGGCTGGAGAATTAATATGCCACCTGTCCACACTTTAGCAAAAAAAGAGTAAAAAATGTAAGTAGGAATTTCGGAAGGTGCTTTGTCTCCTGATGTGTAGGAATGACTGCCCAAATTCTTACACAGGGCTTATGCCTTTGATAACACATGGAGATGCAGGGGTGGGGAGCCAACTAACTATTCAGCTAATTAAAACACACACTCACACACACAGAAAAAAATCTAAATGTCCAACCAATAAGGAACTGGCTACGTAAGTGACTATACATCCATATGACACAATGCTGTGCTATAAAAAGTACGACAAACATCCACACTTAACAGTATGGCACGATGTCCATTAACCAATTGTAGTAGAGTCAATTCCACCTCATGGCAACCCTATGTGTGTCTGAGTTGAGTTTTTTTATACCTCACCATCAATATTTTTAAAACTTACCAACCAACCAGTTAGCCATCAAGTTGATTCTGACTCATGGCGACCCCGTGTGTGTCAGAGTAGAACTGCGGTCCATAAGATTTTCAATGGCTGATTTTTCGGAAATAGATCACCAGGCCTTTCTTCTGACAAGCCACTGGGTGGACCTGAACCTCTAATCTTTCAGTTAGCAGCTGAGTGCTTAACTATTTGCACCACCCAAGGATTCTGAAATGTCCACTATGGATATAGTTATACTACTTGTTTAATTGCTATGTTCTCTTCCCTCTTTAGATAACCCCTCAACATTTTATTACAAGAATGTTCAAACATCCAGAAAAGTTGAAAGAACTATACATTGAACACCCATATAGCCACCTCCTGGATTCTACAAATTAACAATCTGCTCTACTTGCTTTACCATATATCTCTTTGTCTATTTTGACACCTATCGGGGTAAGCATCACGATATATTTTAAATGAAAAGCACAAACTAGCAAACAGCATGTACAGTATGATCTCATTTTTTTGCAAATATACATGGGTGTGTACACTCACACACCTAGAAAAAACAATGGAAGGAAATACCACAAAATGTTACTAGTAACCATTTTTATATCTTTCCTTGTTAGCTCTATACACTTTTTCTTTTCCTTCTCATTTTTTTGAGCAATAAACATGTACTCCTTGTGAAATGGACAGATACGTAACCAAGGAAGGAGACAGGGATGAGAGGAGGAACACAAGGCAGGCAGGAAAGACGTGAAGCAGAAAGAATAGTTTAAAAGCCATCAATATATTCCTTCCCAGGCTTCAAGGGCTCTGGGAGAAGTCACACGCTGTGCCCACCCATGGGAGCGCTGGCCACGAAGGGCAAAGAAAGGCAGCGGAGAAGCTACTTAAATGGGAAGCCTCCTGGCCATCTAAATCATATAATATTAGAGCAACTCTTTTCAGACAGGGTTCCAAAACGATTTCCAATCACCTCCCCGAGATTGTCAGTGGGAAGCCATGGGGGTTTCCTGTTTCCAGGCTCTGTATTTTTGCCAACTTTTATAAACAATCCACCATATCAAGTTTCCAACACACAAGTAAAACGAGGCAACCATCCTTTGTGTCTCCACCCAGCTTACCACCCTCCCCATCAGAAAGCACTTGGTCAGCATCCACCCAGGCCAGGGCCTCTGGCTTTGGAAGGCCAGGAAAATCCCAGACACAGACGAACTGCTCAGATAGAGAGCGCCTTCTGTACCCTACGTGGCAGCTTGTACATCCCCTGGCCTTTGACCTGTCTACCAGTGGATCTGTTTATCAACTCAAGGACTCACGGTGACGATTTAGGCCGTGCTTCCAGCTATTGGAAGAGGCGAACAAATGGGGGGAATTTTCTCTGCTCACAGGAATACTCTGAAAGCAGTTCTTAGAGCTTGCTAGACATGCTCCAACCCACTCATAGGGGGTGGGGAGGAGGAAAGTGAGCAAGAAGAGGACCTGGTGCCCCAAGTCTCAGAATTATCTATCTTCAGCCTTGCCTATAAAGATCAATGTACCTACGATAACACCGTGGGTAAGGAATAATAAGACCATCACAGAGCAAACAAAATAAAAATTATAACTTAGGTCAGGCACTTGAATGTTTAAACAGTACTCACTGACAGATCAGCAGATTCAAACAGCTTCACTGTTTAGTTTTCAAATCCTGCATCTGGCTTCACGTGAATAATCCATTGCCATGTCCTCATTCAGAACACTATATTCTCCAGACACCTTGTTATTGCTGTTTTTGTAGGTGTTGTTCATTTAAAAAAAAAAAAAACCTTTTTTTAGAGGCACTCCCAAAGCATACTATAATCACACTCTATGAAAAATTCAGGTATTTGGAAATAAGACATTGAGTCCTTATTTGTATCCTAAGAGTAAGCTATGTATACCAGAACCACTTTTCCCACAGACACATATTCCAAAGAACAGTATTCCTAACAAGAAAGGGAATCTGAATCCATGGAAGTAATCCAAGTGGGATACTATACCCCACCCTTTGGAAAGTCATTTATTAGAGGCTCTGGGATGTCCTCAATAAAGAAAGGCAGCACGGCCCAAACTGGTTTGTCCAGAGAATCCCTATTTCCTCATAGATAAAAATCACCTAGTTAAAGTCCCATGGAAAAAATGTTGGGAAATGAGGATCCCAGTGATAAAACCAGCAAACTTTCCTAAATATGAAAATAATTTGTCAATATATAAACTATATTTTTCACTTCTATTGATAACAAATGTTTCAAGACGTTGTGAAAACTTAGAAGCCTTATAAGGTATGTTATTGTTTTTGATGTTGTGTGCCATCGAGTTGACTCTGACTCATAGCGGCCCTATAGGTCAGAACAGAAGTGTCCCACAGGGTTTTCTAGCCTGTCATCTTTATGGGAACAGATCTCCAGGTCTTTTCTCCCATGGAGCTGCTGGCGGGTTTGAACCACTGAACTTTCAGTTAGCAGCCAAGTGCTTAACCATTGTGCCACCAGGGCTCCTTTTATAAGATACAGACCTAGACATGTGTTTTTTGAACCTGGGTGTTTGTCTAAAGAGCCAATATTTACCCAAAACCTAGAATGTCAAGACAGAAGGGAACTGAGATATCATCTAATCCATCTCATAGATAAGGACACAGAGGCTGAGCAATGTCAAGTGATTTATCCAAGGTTATGGGGACACAAATGGCCCATAACACAGAGTGAACAGAGAGAGACACAGACAAATGTTATTAGCAACTGCAGGTCTAAGCAACTGCAGGTCTAAGTGTAATTAGAACACAACTCAAGAATTAGTTGTTCTTTTTCTTAAACAGTCATCAGCATTTCATTTTTGGGTCTTTGTAAAGCAGTTGTGACCACAAACTGCCCTTAACACCACAAAACACAAGCATCACACCCTAAAAACAACCTCAGGCCTGTGACATAAAGGCAGTGTTAGAAAACTGATAAAGTAAACCACTTAAAGACCTTAACCCTTGGTTTGGTTTTAAAATAGGACTTCAAAAGGGCTCAAAATAATAGAAAGTTGAGGTTTCAGACTCTTTCAAAACAGGACACACAGACCAGCTACTATAGCCACTTGTTGAAGAAATATTTACAAGGCATCTATGTCACGCTATGCACCGTTCTTAGGAAGAGAAATAACAACAGTACCTAGAAAGTTACCCTCTTGGCCTTTTGGCACCAGTAAAACAGGCGCTGATCAAAATAGGAACAAAGGTACTGAGGTGAATGCCACAAAAGCAAGTTATACAATGCCAGGAGAGAGTATAACAGGGGCTTTGGCATAGTCAGGGAGGTTAGAGAAGGTTTCCCAGAAGGGATAACCACTGAGCTGAGAGTTGAAGAATGGGTAGAAGGTACCCAGGTGAACAGAAACCCACTAAAAACCCACTGCCGTCAAGTAGATTCTGACTCATAGTGACCCTATAGGACAGAGGACAGCTGCCCCATAGGGTTTCCAAGGAGAAGCTAGTGGATTCGAACTGCTGACCTTTTAATTAGCAGCCAATTTCTTAACCACTGTACCACCAGGGCTCCAAGATGGAAGTATATTGGAGATAGCAGGAACAGCCTGTGCAAAGGTCCTGTGGCATCAGGAAACAGAGTAAGACATAACTGAGCTGGATGCAACAGAAAAAAAGGGGGCAGCCTCTAGAATGAGAAGAACTAGAGCTCAAACCACAAAGGCTGAGCAGACCATGTTTGTAGAGTTTTGTCTTTATCATGAAAGTAGTGGGAGGCCAGTGAGGGGACCTCAGCCTGGTAGGCTGGTAGGTAGGACACAATCATATTTATATTTTAAAAATATCTCTCAGGTTGCTGAATGGAGCACAGACTGGAGTGGGACCAGTCAGTCTATGCCAAAAAAACGTCCAACCTTATTCAATGGATTTCTAGTACAGTCACAGACTAAAGAAGGTCGTTACAAAATGCTCAGAGCAATTCTGCAAATACATGTCAGACAATAGGTGGAGCTGAACGTTGGGAGAAGTGCTATCAAGTCAAATGGCATAGACTCACAGCACCCTCAGGGCAGAGATCTCATGGTCCACAGGATGCAAACACATATTCTGATCCCCACCCTGGCCCCACCATGGAATTTACAGATGGTTTATACCGGCATCTGTTTCACACTGGCTATGTTCCATCATTACTGATTTTAGACTTCCACTTACCTCTGTATTTGAGCTTGTGGACTAAGATGTGTAAGGCTCTACACCAACACCAAAAACCATAAACCCTTCCAGGTTCTCCTACTAAAAATGAGCACTGTGCTTTGGACTACCTTCTTTGGCAGATGCTAAGTATAGCAGAGGAGAATAATAGCCTGGCCACACAACATTTTAATATCAGTACTTAGCTTTCTAAAAACCACATGGAGATTCTTGTGATTTTTTTTTTTAAGTATTACATTTCCAGCTTTTAGGATATGAAAAAATTGACAGAGTTTTCCATGGAGCTAAACACCTTTTCATCAAAGGGATGCAAAACGGTAGATGCATCATGTCATCGTTCTCTGCAGATCTACAAACGGGGACAGGCGTCTTAGCTGGCCCTGGACTTGAGCAAGTTTGGACAGAGCTGAGGTTGTTGGGTTTAATTTGGCCAAATAAAGCAACTCTCAACCCAATGAGCAGTTGGTCCGCGTAGCCGATTCACTTCATATTGCAGATCGAGGACACCAGCAGCACTGTTTAGAAAAACTGGCAATGCTGTTTAGACAAACACCCCCAAGAAGACAGACTGTGGATAGGAAATGTGGTCTGTTGCACTGTTATCCTAGATTTTTTTTTCTCCTTCTTCCTTCCCTCCTGAGTGCTTTTTATGTAATTTTTACTCACAGAGTTGCCAGTTTAATTTGTACAGGCCAAATTTGGCTCAGTTATTCCTTGCCAATTCCACAGTAAAATTCTCTGTGCTTGTGGCGTGCGGGTGTGTGTTTCCACTGACTTGAACCTAAAGCCAAAGGGATTTCTGTGACCAGAGACTCGAAAAGAACGTAGGCAGCATTGCACTTGGATCTCTCTAATGACAAAATCTGTCTCTATTAGCTAAAACAATGAATCCCTCCGAACTGGCAAAGGACTCAACTCAGCAAGAGCTATGGATCCCGACAGACCCTTCACAAGAGTGTGACAGCGGATCCACAGAAAGGCAGTTTGCATGTTTGCCTGCACAGGAAAGAGGAAGGCAGCAAAGCAAAGGCTGAGCTGCATTTGTCTGGAATTTTCCCTCCTGCAACCCATCACTTAAAAGCACCATTCATTTTAGGGAGCTGGGTTCTAATGGCAGGGACAGAAACTGACAGCTTGCTTCCTTCTTCTGTTTTCTATAATACACTAACTCAACACTGGTTCTGTTTTTCTTAGTGATAAAAGGATTTTTCCCCCTCCACTCAAAAGAGCTAACAGAGAAAAAAAGCGTTAACTGTCAGAACCATAATATTCTATTATGCCCACCTCTGATCCAAATGCTACTATCTGTTATGTCCCAAAAATAAGGATATAAACACTAAACCAAAAAGACAAATGGAGGCACCCACAATCTTAATATTTTATTCCAATTGCTCACGCGAGGCCAATATCATCGCGAAGAATCAAGAAAACATCTACTAAATCAGTTATATATTTCTAAACAGGTCATAATAAGAATTTAAGAATCGAAAACTAATGACACATAAGGGGAACGAAAGGAAAAACAATACTCCATATGACAGCTCCTGACCTGTGTAGCAGAACTGCAAAGAGAAAAATTAAAAGCAGGCATTTCCAAGGTTGGAGGCCCTGGGGAAACCTGGCTCCTCAAGATTATACCTAAAACTTCTTGAAAGGCAGAAGACAAACTGGATCTCTAGATACATTTTCAGTCTCAACCAGCAGCATACTAAGGGCAATGAACTTCAGACCGGACTCTCAGCTCGCCACATCATTTGCAAACTGACTTGAAGGTTTCTGGTCTAACTCAGCATTTCCCAAACTGTGGTGTAAAGGCCATGAGTGGTACACTGGATGGTATTAGGTGGCAAATGGATGAATAATTTTTTAATAGGTAGGTATTTACTTACAGTGCTCTTTCACTGATGGCTGGCCATACTGGTTTTCCATTTACGGCCATATGCTAAGGATTCCTTTTATAAAAATTGTTGCTAAGTTTAAAAATGAAAAGCAATGTAAAGAATGAATGCTAAGTAATATTCTAAATGTATAAAGATATGGCAAAAACGAACGTTTGGAGTTTGACACAGGATCATTTAGCTGCATGAAGAGGTGGCGTGGAAGGGACAAAGCAGAGTAGCCAGAACACTGGGAAAGCAGAATGCGGGTTCTGATTCCACCAGGAAGCTACCACAGCCACCTCATCTCTCTGAGCTTCAGTGTCCGCATTTGCAAAACAGATCAGCTATGTGCATCCCACAGGTTTCTATCAAGTTGTTGTTGTTAGCTGCCATCGAGTTGACCCCATCCGTGTACAACAGAACGAAACGCTGCCTGGTTTTGCCTCATGCTCACTGTCGCTGGCATGTCTGAGCCCATCACTGTGGCTACTGTGCCAACCCATCTTCACTGAGGGTCTCCCTCACCCTTGCTGGACCTCTACTTCACCAAACACAACGTCCTTCTCTAGCAAGTGATCCTTCCTGATGACATATACAAAACAAGCAAGCTAGACAATATTCTCTTGTGATCCACAGGGTTTTCACTGGCTAATTTTCAAAGCAGATTACCAGGCCTTTCTTCCTAGTCTAGCTTAGCTTGGAAACTCTGCTGAAACCTGTCCACCATGGGTGACCCTGCTGGTATTTGAAATACTGGTGGCATTCCTTACAGTACCATAGCAACATACAAGTCATCAGAGTACAACAAACTGATAGGCAGACGGCCTAATATTTTAAAACATTTATATGCATACATATGTGTACAAACATTTACACAAAGACACGTACACATACATGCTTATACACACTTACATACATCTATATCATAGATACACATATAGATATATAGATACTGTACATATATTTTTATACATATACACAGATATAAACCTATTGCTGTCGAGTAAATTCTGACTCAGCAACCCTGTAGGACTAGGTAGAACTGCCCCCATAGATTTCCAAGTCTGTAATCTTTATAGAAACGCACTGCCGTATCTTTCTCCTGCAGAGCAGCTGGTGGGTTCGAACTGCTGACCTTTCAGTTAACAGCCGAGTGCTTAACCACTGGGTCACCAGGGCTCATACACAGATATCAGCATGTCAAAACAGACCCCACCCAAGGCGATAGCTGATCACCATAAATAATGTCGCTGTCCCTGACTAGCCCTAAGCGTCTGAGTCTTTACTGCCTATTTTAGCCACTCGCAGGCTCAGCAAGTAAAATCACCGGCCAGGAGTACCTTTACATTTCCCTCTAGCTGTAAAATGTCAGCATTCCACCAAGTTTCACCCTAGGATGGCCTTGGAGGTAAGACCAGAAATGCCTACATCGCAAAGGATGCTACAGTCTGCAAGGGACAGACAAACTACCAAAGGAAAACATGGCATCATCACTCCGAACACTCAGGCGTTTCCTGAAGAAGACTCCCGGGCAAATGTGCCTTGGCAGAAACCGCGCAAGAGCAAGTAAAGGAAGAACAAAACTACAGGAGAAAGCAAATGAATATCATTTTCCTCAATTCTGACATCAGAATGAAAAAATTAAACAAATTAGAGGTGAATTTAGCTAGGCGACACCATTCTCGACCCTCAGGTAAATGTACGCCCTGTTCATAATTTCAGAAAAAAGGATAAAACCACACATGGTTTCAATATTTTCTCTGTGCTACGGCAATTTACTTATCTTTTTAGTTAATAGTGTAACCAAAATGGTGTGTGTTTCCTAAATAATCTTGGATATACATTTTGACTTTTTTTTTTCCAAAGAGACATAAAATTGTTTGAGGGCCACCTCCTCGTTGCATGGCAATAAACGGCAGTCCGTCTTATTTCAGGAATACCACAATACGCAAATGTAGGTCCCCAGCCAGACTCAGGATTGAGACACCTGTGTAATGAATGGCTCACCCTAGAAAGAGAGAGGGTACTGGTCTCAGAGCTTCCCGCCCAACAAAGGCTGGCCCAGCTCTTCTTCCATCCAAAGGGCATGATGTCACCAAGCCACTGCCCAAAACCTGCTCTCAGAATGCCAGATGTACTCTTAAAATTGTCACCACCTACCCTAACTCTCTTCAACAAAAATAGACTGACTTGAACTCGCCTCTGATTAGCATCCCGGCTGCCTCTGAACTGCTGATGGAGCACCTCCACCAGAATAGCTCAGGCCCATAAGTCATACTTGAATCCCCTCTTGACGTGGCCTCGTTTCCTATTCTTCATTTCATGAGAAGCTTCCTTTCGAAACTATCAAACAACCTGGCCCGACTTTTTAAGGCAGTCTGCAGTCACTGAGCAACACGGGTAGCGAGCATCTTCTACTTTCAGACATTTCGACATCTCAATGGTGTGATGCAGAACAGGAAACATTAACTCACCCGCTAGTTTCAGTCACACTTCACAGCTTTCTAACACAAGTCAAGGACAACACATAAAGGAAGTCGGAAATCAAGGGGAGTGATAATGTAGACACTTCGGAAGAGAAGACCATGTAACAGCATCGGCATAAACACAAACTTCTCAACCTAGAACACAGAAAAATCTCCCTTTTCACTCCTGTTAGGAAAAAAATATGTATAATTTAAAATATTCTAGCGTTCCTCAAACTTTAACATCCATGTGAATCACTGGAAGATCTTGCTAGGTAGCAGAATGATTCAGGAGGTCCAGCCTGAGATTCTGCATTTCCAACCAACTCCCCAGGGATGCTGATGCTGGTGGTCCAGGGACCACACTTTTAGTAGCAAAGGACCCAGGATCTCTCCCACTCATCCCCTCCCCACTTCTCCCCTTCCCAGTTAGGTCGTGAGAGCCCAGAACCGAAAACAGGTTTCCACCTGAGCAGGGCTGAAAACCTGTTTCGAATGAATCTGAAGTGTGGAAAAATAATCAAAAAGAAAGCCAAAGAGAATAATCGTCCGAGTTGCAACAAGTCCTTCCAGTTAGACAGGGAAGTAACTGACTGATACAGCTGTTGGGCTCCCCGCACCTCTGGAAAGGATCTAGTGGCCCAACTCAACCATCACAGAATAAGAGGCGACTGGCCTCTCTATTGGCCGTGTTAAGTCTTGAAATTCTTTCACTTTACGTTCAATAAAAATTGCCTACAAATTATGGGTTGATTCACACGCGCGCACACACACACACACACACACACACACTCTCTCTCTCTCTCTCTCCTTACTTTTATATGGAGAAAAAGTAAACCAGAATTCCAATAATAGTCCAGTTTCAAAGCTAAGACAAGTCATTATTTCCTCAGAGAAAAATAAAAATGATAGGGAGCAACAGAACAGCCACCTGAAGCCCCATACCCAGCCCCAGACTCTGAGGCCTCAAACTAGCACTTGCTATAGGCAAACCAGAGTTGTAAGATGTCACTGTCTCAGATCAAGCATGTTTACAACACCTCCAAGCCTTTAGAGACTGTTTCACATCTTCAAAGCCCTTTCCGAGGTTATGAATCCACATTAACACCCTCTGAGTTGTTCTTCCTTCCCTAGGTGTTATTAAATCCATTTTACAGATGAGAAAGTAGAGACAGGCAGGAGTTTCAACAACTTGCCAAACTAATTGAGCCTAAGACGTGTTCAGTTGTATCCAATCTAGTTGTCCTATGTACATGTGATTTCACATGTGGCCCTAAATATGCCCACCAGTCTATAAATACACACCAGCAAAAACATATGCTGACATCTCTGCCAGAACACCCACCTTTTTCAACAAGTAACAACCAACAGGGCTGAAACTGCTTTAACTACAGACTGAGCAAAAGTAGTAAAGAAATGAAAAGTCTCTAGAAACCAGGAGAACAGAACCATTGCCTCCTCTCAGTCAAAGAAGGAAGATCCTAATTTTCTTTGTAGGCTTTCAAGTCATTAATAAGGACAATGTCTACCATTCATAAGCTCTGGCTATAGAGGAGTACTGGACAAGGCATTTTCCATATCTCATTTACAATTCTCACCAGAGCCCTGCAAGGTAGAGCTTCATATTCCCATTCACCAGTGAGGACACAAACTGAGACAGGTGCCTTGCTCACTGCCCCATGGCCAGGCAGAATAGGATTCAATCTGGTTTTCTAGACCCTGAGTTCATGCGATTTCCACCACACCATGGGAGCTGGGGGCTCCTATAATAGCAGCATGGACCACCATTGTCTAAGAATCATATCTAAGAACCATAAAAGGCTGCTAAGTCCTACTAATATATTAATCAGAACCCAATTTGGCAGAAGGTTTAAAAACACACACACAACCCATAGCCCAGTTTTACCACGAATTTCCTACACATCCTACCAGAAAGAACAAAATAAGCATGGTGCCACTGGTGAGCTGGAAAACTAGTCCTCAGGATTCAGTGGGTAAGTGGAGCTTACACTGTGCTCGTGTTAAAACAAGGAAGTAAAGGACAACAGCCCTTGCCTTCAAGAAACCAATGGTCCATCTGGGGAAGCAAAACACCCTCATGAAACAACCCACAGGGTGGGGTAGGGATGGAAGAAAGCAAGTCAAACGTTAGGAGTGACTGAGAAGAAATATGAGATGTGATGAAGTCCCTGGGTGGTGCAAACAGTTAATGTGTTCGGCTACTAATCAAAATCTTGGTGATTTGAATCCACCCAGAGGTGCCTCAGAAGAAAGGCTTAGCAATCTACATCCAAAAAAATCAGCCACTGAAAGCCCTATGGAGCACAGCTCTATTCTGACAGACATTGGGGTTGTCATAAGTTGGAATCAACTTATGGCAACTGGTTTCTTTCTGGTGTTGTTGTTGTTTTACTGGTAAAAGGTTAGGAGTGATGGAGAAGAAAAAAGAGATTTTCTGGGCAGAGAAAAATGCATATGGCAGCTGCTAAACTCCAAATGTTTTCTGAGAAAAAGATAAAAAGCAGTATTTTGAATTTTTAGTAATGTACTGACTTACAAATGTCAGGTTTACGTCAGGTAATAACCTACAAGGCATCCTCATCTTTCTGTTCTTACTACAGACTGTGGTTTTCAAACTCTGTTCCAAGGGGCCATTGTGGTGAGGGTCGGTAGGGAGGGGAAACCAACTCCTCTGAGCTGGAAGTCCCTCAACTTCCTGGTCTACAACTGTCTCTTCAGCTCCTAGCAGAGTCCTTGGCAAAATAAGTGCTTAATAAGTAACTGCTGAATGAAAAAACAAGAAGGAGGAGCTTTGAACTCATGCCCCTAGTCAACCAGAAGAACTCAACTTTTATTTATTTTAAATGTAGGGGGTTCCAAGTAAGATTTCATCTGGACAGGGCAGCCAAACCACTTAAAAAAAGAGAACCAAAAAAAGACCAGAGATTTATGAATATCTCTACATTTGCCCTTATTTCTTGCTTCGCCATGACATTCTTCAACATGAAGGGCCGCTAAACTGGGCTAATTCAAACTTTGTAACAAATTTCTAGGACCCTAACCGCACTCACCAGTCCACATATTGCTGAACCACATCAGTTAAAACGTGGCCTGTTCAAGACTGTGGCCTGTAGGCCAGCTGGGTTTGACCAACATGCTGGCTCACCAGGGTCTCTGGCCAGAACTGGAAAACCCCGTGCATGATTTCCAAGCTTAGTGAGTGAGCCTCAGATCATGCCAGTTGTCTGATCCCGAGGGAGGTTGAAAGAAGATATTAACACCAACTCCTCTTGACCTAAGAGCTGGATAACAAGGCACTCTTTGGAAAACAGGTAGATCTGAGGATTGAGAAGAGGCCATGTAGACTGGGGAGGGTCTGGCAAAGGAGTCAGGGGAGCACAACAACAATATAAGGTCCACTCTGGACTATAGGTAAGCTATTTTCCTAATTATGTTGTCTACATCAATCAATCATTCACCAAATGAATAAAAAAGCAAAGATGGGAGAAAAAGCATTTTGCACAGGGAGAGAAAGGAACACAGACATGTTGCCAGAAAAGTGTCCATGATGTTGGAGGGGTGCTAGGTGGGAGGTCTGATGGAAGTGGTGTTGTTGTTGTTGTTGTTGTTAGTTGCCATCAAGCGGATTCTGATTCACGGTGACCCCAAGGGTACAGAGTAGAACTGCTCCATAGGGTTTTCAAGGCTGTGACCTTTCAGAGGCGGATCACCAGGCCTGTGACTGGTACATAAAAGGGATGAAGAGAAGAAACCACACTGAAAAGGCAGTTTGCAGGCAGGCCACAGAAGGCCTGGAAGGCCAGGCTAAGGCGCTGGGCTCTTTTGTTAATAACAGACTACTGAAGGCTCTCAACAAACCAGTGCGACATGACTTGGGTTGTCCCTGTAGGAATGTACAGATGGCGAGTTGTCCATTGCAGACTACCATAGACCTGAATGAGAGAAGGCCAGCAAGCAGAATGGAAGGAAAGAATGCAGCAGGAAAGACAGAAGTCACAGAATTTAGCAACTAAGGGAACATGGGGAGCAAGGGTAGAAGAACAATGAAGAGGACTCCAGTGATTCGGGCATGAGTGACTAGAAGGGTGGTGATGTGATTAGGAAAGACAGGAGCATAAGCAGTTATAGGAGAAAAGATGACAAATTCCATTTCAAAAATTTCTATTCACAAGTCTGTGGTAACAAGAGAATCTCTGTAAAGATATCATTCAGGAACATGAAAACAAGTGCTTGGAGGCCAAGAAAAAGATTAATTCGAAAGAGAAATATCTAGGAGTGCTCCATACTGAGGTGAAGGATGGACCCATGAGAAAGGAGAAGACTTCCTGCAGGGTAAATTAAGTAAAAGCCCCACCTTTAGGTATTTGTAGCATGTTTTTTTTTTTTTTTTAATTTCAGTTTTGTATTTTAAAAAAAAGCTGAAAAGGTTTATTGAACATGTTATGAATTACTTGAAACATGTTGTCAAATCAAAAGTACCAAATTTTCTTTAAATTTTACATGCCAGTAACATTTGCCTGATACTAAACAACAAGCACACAATATTATGTCATAATATTATTTCAGTTACTAACTTGATCGCAGGCTTGTTTTCTTTGAATCCAGCATCATCAGGACCAATGGTTTTAACTACAGAACACACATTATTTACCCATAGAATTTTTCTTACTATTCAAATGTTCAGAAACTTGATAATCGTAGCATATTCTTGGTATATCCTATTTAATATTGTCTTAAAATTATTACGTACTATATCTAAAGCTCTTTGAAAATAAGGTTAATTATTATGTTTAGAAATATATCTAAAATTTGTTTTTAATTGACTTTATTTGGCTTATCATTACTTCTGTGAGTCCCATCAAGTCTTCTACTTTTAAGAATTATTATTATAAGTTAACCAGGAACATTTTTTTTGTTGTTACTTTTTTAAATTTTTTTTTGTGTTTTAGGTGAAAGTTTACACAGCAAATTAGTTTCTCATTCAAAAATGTATACACAAATTGTTTTGTGACATTGGTTGCAATTCCTGCAATGTGTTGGCACTATGCCTCTTTCCCTTTCCACCCCAGGTTCTCCGTGTCCATTCATCCAGTTTTCCTGTTCCTTCTTGCCTGCTCATCTTTGCTTTTGGGCAGGTATTACCCATTTGGTCTCGTATACTTGATTGAACTAAGAAGCATATTCCTCACGTGTGTTATTGTTTGTTTTATAGGACTATCTACTCTCTGGCTGAAAGGTGGATTTTGGGAGTGGCTTCAGTTCTGAGTTAGCAGGGTATCCAGGGGCCAGAGTCTCAGGGGTTCCTCCAGTCTCTGTCAGATCAGTAAGTCTGGTCTTTTTCTTTTTTTTTCTGGTGAATGTAAATTTTGTTCTACATTTTTCTCCTGTTTTGTCTGGAGCCCTCTACTGTGATCCCTGTCAGATCAGCTGGTGGTGGTAGCTAGGCACCATCTAGTTATTCTGGGGTCAGGCTGGTGGAGGCTGTGGTTCATGTGGTCCATTACTCCTTTGGACCAATATTTTCCTGGTGTCTCTGGTTTTCTTCATTCTCCTTTGCTCTGAATGTGATGGGATCAACAGATGTATTTTAGATGGCCGCTCCCAAGCTTTTAAGACCCCAGACCGTATTCACCAAAGCAGGACGTAGAACATTTTCTTTATCAGCTATGTTATGCTAATTGACCTAGTTGTCCCCCAAAACCATGGTTCCTAGCCCTCTGCCCCAATAACTCAACACTCATGGTGTTTGGATTGTGTCTAGGAAGCTTCTACGGCTTTGCCTTGGTCAAGCTGTGCTGACTTCCTCTGTATCGTACGCTGTCTTTCCCTTCACCAAAGCTGGCCCTTGTCTACTACTATCTATCAGTGATTTCCCCTTCCCTCCCTCGTAACCATCACAGATTTTTTTTTTTCTGTGTGTAAATCTTTTCTTAGGTTTTTATAATAGTGGTCTCATATAATATTTGTCCTTTCGTGACTAACTTATTTCATTCAGCATAAAGCCCTCCAAATTCACTATGTTGTGAGATACTTCTCGAATTCATCGTTGTTCTTTATCATTGCATAGTATTCCATTGTGTGTATGTACAATAATTTGTTTATCCACTCATCCGTTGATGGGCACTTAGGGTATTTCCATCTTTTTGCTACTGTGAATAATGCTGCAATGAACATGGGCGTGCATATGTCTATTTGTGTGACAGCTCTTATTTCTCTAGCATATATTCCTAGGAGTGGGATTACTGGATCATATGGTATTTCTGTTTCTAGCTTTTTAAGGAGGCATCATATTGTTTTCCATAGTGGTTGTACCGTTTTACATTCCCACCATCAGTGCATATGAGCTCCAATCTCCTCACAGCCTCTCCAACATTTTTATTGTCTGTTCTTTTTTGATTAGTGCCAGTAATGTCAGGGCGAGATGGTACCTCATTGTAGTTTTGATTTGCATTTCTCTTAACAGCTAACAGGGGTCCTGGTGGCACAGTGGTTAAGAGCTTGGCTGCTAACCAAAAGGTCGGCAGTTCAAATCCACCAGCTGTTCCTTGGAACCCTATGGGGCAGTTCTACTCTGTCTTATATAGTCACTATGAGGGGGAATCAACTCGATGGCAAAAGGTCTGGGTTTTGTTTTTGTTTTTTTTTTTAATGGCTAATGATCAAGTGTATTTCCTCATGTGTCTGTTAGCTGCCTTGTTATCATGGCTTTTAAGGAGTCTTGGTGGCACCATGGTTAAACGCTTGGCTGCTAACCTAAAGGTCAGCGGTTTGAACCCACCAGTTGCTCTGTGAAAGAAAAGGCCTGGCAATCTGCTTCCATAGACTCCATAGCTTTGAAAATGCTGTGGGGCAGTTCTGCTCTGTCCTATAGGGTTGCCATGACCTGGAATTGACTCAACAGCACTCGGCAACAACATCATGGCTTTTAATCAAGTTGATAAACACTCTGTGATAGGGGAACAGCCTCTTTGCTCCTGTAGAAGAGACGGCCCCATCTGTGTTCAAAGTCCTCATACCCTCAGAAAGAGGAATATAACAGCAAAAGAGGGAGGGAGCATCGTTCCCCCTAACAGGACCCTGGCCATCAGGGTGATCTTATGAAGCAATTTTAAAAACTGTCAGGTATCTCCTGTCCACCTAACCTCAGGGTGGGACACTCTGTCAAGTTCTCTGCAATTTGTTTTTAGTTTTCAAAAAGACTTCATTCCAATTGCTATCTGAGCTAACCAAATTAAGGGAACAGTACAGATCCGCACGCCAAATGGCAGCAGTAAAAGTTTACAGAGCTAATTTTCTATTGTTTTGGCAAAACAGCTTGGTCCACCCTTTTGGGTTTGGAAAACAATCAGCTTATTAGCAGCGAATGGACTACTGTCTCTTCACAAGTCTTGTTCCAATCGAGTCCCACTTTATGGTTTTTCAAGAGAAGTTCCCATTGACCTTCCGTTGTTCTAAAGAGGCTCCTCCATGAAGCATCTTTTATGCCCAAGGTTTGCAAACAGCCCTTCGAGAAGCAGAGTCAAAAAACAATAATAGTTAGTGCAGGTCATGAGATTCAAAGGAAATTAAACATCTGAAATCTCTACAGCGAGATGTGGCTGGGGCACACACTTACACAAAAGAAACCTGAATGGGCACATTCAAGAAAGGGTTAAGCACACACTTCACCTTGAGTTGCAACTGCTGGATGAGCCCTCCCTAAACTACAGCTCATCCCAGAGCTGAGAGGACAGGAGCAGGGGCTTTCCTAGCCCTGAGGTTCAGCTCGGCTTGTCCATTCTACCATGCAATTACAGAATCAATAAAACATCCCTTTGAAACTCCCTGGATGAGTGCCGACATGCAGACAGTAGTTTGGGCTGATGTTTTTTGCTGTTTCCGTTACTGCGGCCGTCAAACACAGCAAGAAGACAGCAAAACTATGGCACAGGCTGGGCACTAGAAGGGAGACGGGAGGTTCGGTTTTTTCAGGCTGCTCTTGTGCTCTGTATCGTCTACACACTACCTGGCAACCCCACCCGTGGGTCAGGCCACTGGAGCAAAGCTGCATCACGCCTAAGGGGGCATGGAGGAAAAACAACGGGAGCATTTGAATTTTTTCTGCCTTCACCCCTTTTACAGGTCCCTGGTGGCATAGTGGTTAAGAGCTATGGTTGCTAACCAAAAGGCTGGCAGTTCGAATCCACCAGGCGCTCCTTGGAAACTCTATGGGGCAGTTCTACTCTGTCCTGTAGGGTCGCTATAAGTCAGAACCGACTTGATGGCGATGGGTTTGGTTTCGTTTGGATGGCGAAAAAATTTGCTTTGGCTACTAACCAGAAGGTTGGCAGTTCAAACCCACTTAGTGGTGTTGCAGAAGAAAGGCCTGGCAAGCTGGCTTCTGTAAAGATTATAGCCAAGAAACCCCTGTGGAGTTCAGTTCTACTATGAAACACGAGGTCACCATGAGATGGAATAAACTCAATAGCAACTGATGTTTTCATCCATTTTGGGGGTGGGGGGAATACCAAGAAACTATTTTTTAAGGAAAAAACTTTCTCGGACAGGCTCACCTGAGAAGTACTTTTTTTTTTTCCTGGTCTGCTCTAAGCATTTCAGAAATCAAAGACCTGTGCCAAGAAACAGGCAGCAAGGCGTAACTCGGCGCTTGTGTGTGCTGCTCGTGAGAACTTGTACGTGTGTATGTGGGGTGGGGGAGAAGGAAGGAAAGGGGGTACTGAAACGTCCCTGTCCATCTGTTGATGTCTGGGCGGCATAAAATACAGAATTAGAAAGTTAGAAAAATGCTTAGGAGCAAAACCTGAAAGAGTATTTTATTGTATTTGAAGAGGAAATGTTAGACTGATGGTATAAAAATGGAAAAACAGAATTAACATGTTCCATAATGATTCGTCTGTGTTAACTAAATATTGAGCTGAAATTTGGTGCAATCCTCAAAATAAGACTTTCCAAGGAAGTTGCTGTCTTCAAGAATCATCACCATCTAAAGACAGCTAAGTCGCCCTGCAGTGCCCCCTGACTCACCTGTTGGCCTGGTCGTTCACTTTATTAAATAAAGTACAAAATTATGTGTACTGTATTCTTCATTCCAAAACCCCAAGACAAGCTCACAACCAGCATTCCTCAATACATATTTGCATAGCCAGTGAAAAACAAAATTCACAATCTTTCCAAGCTACTTCTGCTCTGCTAGGAAGCCACAGAAACTGGCAACTGGGGGAAGTGAAGATCCCTCTTTCTCCTCCATGCAGGCTCACACGGGAAGTGACATGCGGAAGGTTGCTTACACTGCCCTGCCTCACTGCCCACACTCTCAACACAGAAAGACCACCCTGGGAAGTCAGGTATTTTACCGGCTCCCTCCTGACCATACCCCAAAATAGCCAGCCCAAACCACGAAAGCCCGACTCTAGGACTTTGCAGCAGAGCTATTCTGGCATTACTAACTCAACCCAACAGTCCTTACTTATAATATAGAGACCACAGCCATGCACACACAGTAAAATGAGCAGGCGCAAATCTGGCACACTATTGCAAGCTGAGTGAATAATAGTACAAAAATATCAAAAAAAAGAGAAAGGTTACGAAATTTTGTAACAGATGACAATTTGGTAGCATTTTCCCGCTTTTCTGGAATAGTTTCAGTAACAGATTTGAATCTTGGGCTTTGATGCATGTCTGTGATACACAGGGATCCCAAGTTCAAGGAGGAAAAAAAAAAAAAAACCCAGGAAGAGTTCTCTGCAGACTACTTCGCACATACCAGAATATATCCTTTGCTATTTACTCTAGAAAGTATTTGTTTCCTTATTTAATTTGCTTTTATTTAATACATTAAATTTTACATTTCTAGTCCCTGGGTCTGTTCTATAGTTGAAGCCCCTAGACTCATCACTAAGAGATGAAGCTACCTGCTTAGATTCAAGGGAAGAAGAGAGAGAAAGCACTGCATTCTGCCACCATGGAACAGAGGCTCAGAACTCTGCCTTATGGTGTCTGTCTGTCACCCATGCTGTCGGGGGAGGTAGCCACCCATTCCTTGGGAGAAAGTGTCCAAAGGAGAATGCCTTCTAGGTCACTAGCTCAGCTGCCTTTGGGGCAACTGAGCAGCCACCAGCACTGGAGACAATAGAACCTGTGCCAACAGGTCCCTCCAATTTACAAGAAACACCTTCCCAGACGTTCTCCCCCACCACTTCTCACTTCTATGAAACATTTAGACAGCGCCTGGTGGGAGGGAGCACCCAAGGAGGTGTGTGCTAGAGGGGGAATCCAGCAGATATATCCCTGGCCTGCAAGCAGCTCAGGTCATCTAGGGAGAAAGACAGACATGCAAATGAACCAAGCAAAGACAAATACGGACAGAGAGAAACCAGCACATCAGCAGCATAACCAATGTCCAGGGGAAACAAAGTTTGGAAATCATTTCTCTGGCTGGTGGGTAGGGAATCAAGGAAGGCTTCAAGAAAAAGGCGGGGCATGAAGAATAAGCAGCACTGGCCAGGAAACACATGCCACAGGAAGTACCTGTGTGCTCAGTATACGTGGTAACTGACGTTTTGCTCCAGTACCCCGCTCCTTGCTCGTAAGAGCTGACGAGACTCAGCGCTAGGCACTGGGCTAAGCTAAGGGCTTCATGCACCCATCATCTCACTTACTCTTCGCAATGACTTGTTCCCATTTTACAGATAGGAAAACTGAGGTTCCGAGAGATAAGGTAACTCACCATGGTCACCAAGCTAGTAAGTGGTGGAGTAGGGTTTTCAACCCTGATCCATCTGGCCCCACACAGCCTTACTGACTGGTTCAGATGGTTATTTCAACCAAATACAGCTTCCACAGGTGTTTGCTAAACTTTCCTCACTTCACAGGCAACGAACACCTCCAGAGAAGAACAGAGACTGACTTTTCCACTGAGCCACCCTCTAACCTTGGGTCAAATTCAGAATCTAAACCTCCTGGCCTTTTCCTGACTATATTTTTCTTTCCATGTGTTTATACTGATTTCACTGCATGTTACATGGGAAACCAAAGTTACACAGTGAAAAAGAAAGATTACGTTTGTACTCCACTGTGCTTATAATTCCAGCTTCCTAATCCATACTTGGATGACCTACCTTGAGCCACAGGAGAAACTGAGAGGATCTACCTACAGAAGCACAGCATCCCCTAAGGCTGCTAATTTTATAAAACCTATTCTCAGCAAGTATTTCTTGAAGGCCAATCAACGTACCACAGAACTCCTCAGAAGAGCTGGCACTTCTATCACTGATCTCAAGTAACTTCTATTTCCACAGAGTCCTAAGTCAATGGGAGTCCCTAGGAGTACAGTTAAACTGTCCAGCTGTTAACCAAAAGTTTGGTGGTTCCAGTCCACCCAGAGGTACCTCAAAAGAAAGGCTTAGTGATCTACTTCCAAAAAATCAGCCACCGAAAACCCTATGGAGCACAGTTCTACTCTGACACACGTGGGGTCGCCATGAGTCAGAGTAGACTCGTGGACAACTGCTTTTCAACCAGTCTCAGTAAGTCAACGTTGTCAATGGTGATATGCAGTGCCTACCCCGTCAGCGTGCACAGGCCTCTTCCAGCAGGCCTTGGCAGGGCCCCCAGTGGCAGCACAGCATAAACCCTCCTCACATTTCTCTTGCTACTTTCCTGCGTCCACCTAGGTGATTTTTCCACCTCCTCCCAAAGCCGCCACAGAGCGTTTCCCTCTTCCCCTTCCCTGCCTCGCCACCTCTGAGCCAGCTTTTGACCTCGCACCCCTCCCTGCATTCAAAGTACAATCGACTCACCCCTCCCGGGCCCTGGCCCAATGACCTTCATTCTTCTCTCCCTTCGGAAGCTTCCTTTTCCTGTCCCTCCCAGTCTAATAATCTGCCCCTATTCCACCAGGTCCCCGTTGGCCAGTGCTCCACCTCACACAGCAGGGCCAGGGCTGGCTCGACCTTCTCTTCTGTGGCTTCAAAGTGCTTGTGCCTGTCATAGTCTTGAGGCCTCCAGCACCAGAAACCCAGAATCAGGAACACAGAACTGCTCATCCCAGCTTCCCGCCATCCTCAAGCACCACCACCCTCCCTCCCCTCCAAAAAGCAGAACTTTCAGCATTTACATTATTTTCAGGCTTAAGTGTGGAGCTCCTAAGTCTAGCCTTCAAAGCAGTTCAACACTTAACTCTGACAGGAAATGTGAACATGTTAAAAAAAAAAAAAAAAAACACGATTTGGCTGGGGGAGCTACTCTTTGCAATGTTTCCAAGGATGTACCAGAGCCGGAGCTTTAAGACAGATAAAATAACAGTGGCTTTCAAGGAGCATAATAGCCAAAATGCCCTGATCATCTTGTACCTGGCACTGGTCTTTTGGACCCTAAAGAAGCAAACAAATAAAAATAAGTGACATGAGTCATTTGCTTTGCCCTCCTCGCCCCCATAAAAAAGCAAAACAGTGACTATGATAGATTTATACATAAGAATGCACCCACCAAATGGTCAAAGTCAAGTCATAAACTGTTGATATACAAGGACCCTCAAGAAACAGGGCAACTCAGTCTAAACTAGCTCAACCACTTTAGGCACTGTTTTTAAAACTATAAAATCAAATATGAGGTGCCAGATGTTTGATAGGTCTTTTTCCTCTAAGTATACAAACACTCTGTACATGTCCATCAGAACAGAGCAGTGTCTCACATTTGTTACTGTAATGCACACACAGTCAGCCGGAGAAACAACTTTATGGGTACAAGCACTAAAAATAAAACCGTTCAAAGGCTTCCCAACAAATTAGGTATCTGACATCACACGTCAGAGAGAGAGCTGGTAGGGGAGACTTTGAAAAATCTCTGGTTGCGGAAGGAGAAGGGCCTGTAAACTAAAATAAAAACATACATTACAGATGTGCATGCTGTACAAACAGAATATAAAACAGGTTAACAGGGGCTGTGTTTTCCTCCCCAGTGAGATACGCTCTCCCCGGCCTGTGTATCCAGAGACAGCTAGCCCATTTCTCTCCGATTCCCAGACGAGCACCTTAAAGATCCCACTTTTACTTTGCTCTTCCCCCCGCCTGGCTAGTTGTTCACTGCGGGTGAATGCCTCCAGCCTGCAGGTAAGCAAATGTGTGTATGTACTTACCTGCACTATCTGTCATCCCCTGGTGGCAGCAGAAAAGCCTGGAGACGCTCGGCCACACGCCCATGCCAAATGGAGACCTAAGCCCACATTACAGCTTTGAAGCATTTCTGGACTGACTTAAACCGCCACTGTTTATCTTCATTTGCCTCAAGTTTCATTTCTGAAAATTATTTAAAGACCTGCAAACATAATGAATGTTTCTACTGCACAGTACTTAAAAGAAAAAAAAAATCACTCCCAAGTATTTCCTAGGTGAGGTATCAAGAGGAGATGCGAAGAGATTGAGAATCGGAGTCCTAACTTTGAAGGAGTTTAGAGTCCAGGTGAAGACACAAGACAGTGACGTCTGAAAACTAACAGAGGAAGCGTATGTTAAATGTCAAGTCAAAGCTACAGACATAATGATAGCTAGAGGTCACAGGGGTGTGTAGTCAACCCTCAGACAGGACTGCAGGTCCATGACAGCCCTCCCTCCCTGCTCCTCGACCCCACCTGCCCACTGCTTGGTCCCCTCATACTGTACCTTCTCCGACCCTGCAGGCCCAGGGCCCAACTTTCCCTAAAGTTGTTGTTGTTATTAGCTGCCATCTGGTCGACTCCGAGTCACGGTGACCTTACATACAACCCAACAAAACGCCACCCAGTCCTGCGTTATTCTTGCCATCACCAGCAGTTCATCACTGTAGCTACTGTGCCAATCCATCTCACTGGGTCCCCCCTTGCCCTTGCTGGCCCTCTACTGCACCAAACACGATGTCCTTCTCCAGCAACTGATCCCTCCTGACAACTGGCTGAAGCAAGTGAATCTGACAATGTTCTGCTGAAATCCATAGAGTTTTCAATGGATAATTTTTGGAAGTAGATTGTCAGGCCTTTCTTCCTAGTCTATGTTAGTCGGGAAGCTCCACTGAAACCTGTCCACCCTGGGTGACACTGCTGGTATTTGAAACACTGGTGGCATAGCTTCCAGCATCATAGCAACATATAAGCAATCACACACAGTATGACAAACTGACAGACGGGTGATAGCACCCTAAAATAGGAGTCCAGAAATGGGTTCCAGGGTCCAGGCAGTGCCTGACATTGTACAGGTTAGAAATTCTGTGCACGTGCATATTATGCTACCATTTATGCAAATTAAAGACGTATTCACAAAAGCAGTATATTCACTTTGTGGACACTCACGTATACAAAATAGTAAAACCATAAGGAGGGCAAGGACGAAACTCATGCGTGGGGTGGAGATGGGAGGATGAGACTTGAATTGTGTGGTTAAAGGAGACTGTTCTGCTTTTTCATTGTAAGTGTCGTACTTCTTAAAAGTAACAAAATAGAAGTACATATGGCCAAATGTTAATAGTTATTAATTCTGGGTGATAGAAAAAGGAACGCTCGTATATACATGGAAACCCTGGTGGCGAGTAGTTAACAGCTATGGCTGCTAATCAAAAATGTTGGCAGTTCGAATCCACCAGGCGCTCCTTGGAAACCCTACGGGGCAGTTCTACTCTGTCCTGTAGGGTCGCTTTGAGTCGGAATCTCCTTGACAGCAGCAGGTTTGTTTTCTTGGTTTTTGTATATACGCATATTTGCTGTTGTCAATTGCTGTCAAGTCTACTCTGACTCATGGCGACCCCATGCGTATGGAGCAGAACTGCTCCAAAGGGTTTTCAATGGCTGTGACGGTTCAGAAGCAGACTGCCAGGCTTGTCTCCTGAAGCTCTTCTGGGTGGATTCGAACAACCAATCTTTTGGGTAGTAGTCGAGTGCTTAACCATTTATGCCACCCAGAGACTCCTATATACATATATATTTACATACACCATATTTACGCAAATAATGCACACCTTCTGTGTTTGTTTGCCAGCCGTGCCCTCCTCCCCCTCTGAGGTATTTTCATAAGCATGATATGCTTTTTTTTTTTTTTTTTAAACAACAACACGTGGAAGAGGACTGGCATGCAATGTTGTGAGGGTGCTTCATGGGCAGAGGCCATGGCCAGCAAACAAACACAGAAAGCAAGAGTTATTTTTGTAAAAACATGGTAAATATCCAGAGAGAGGTATCTATACACATACAGGGGTACATACATACACAGGCAGAGGGGCTCAAAGATTTTTCAGATTCATAAAGGGGCCCACGACCCCAAAACTATTTAAAACCCTTTGTTATAGGCCCCACCACCTCCATCTCTCTCTTTGTTTATGTATTTGTCAGGTATTTGTTGCCTAATTCACAGCCTATCAAGCTCACCTTTCTTCAGTTTTAAATTAATTGGTAATTAAATCTCTCATTTTTAATTTACTTTTCACTATTTTTCCCCTTCCTCTCCAACTACAAGTATATGTGCCTTGAAATCAAGAAAGTTAACTCTGTCCTTCTTCAGCTCACTGTCTCACACAAAAATCAATAAATCAGTGTTATGAGCTTTATTTGAGACTAAAAACCACCCAACAAAGTATAGCAATGAGGCTGGTTTGGCCCCCTTCATTCTGGAAAAGCGCTAATCTCAAAAGCAGTGAATATTCATTTCCCCATCAAGAGTTATCTCTGGTGTGTGTCTGCATACATACACACATACTTACACACACAAAAAAAACTTTCATTTATGTCATTGTTTTTCTCTTAAGAACTCAGATTTCTTTTTTGTATTTTTTCTATTGAGCTTTAAGTGAAAGCTTACAGCTCAAGTCAGCTTCTTATACAAAAATTTATACACACACTGTTATATGACCCTAGTTGCTAACCCTATAATATGTCATCTATGGACATGAGCTGCTCATTTAGTCTCATGTATCTACTTGAAGCACACTCTTCACGTGTTATCATTTTATGTCTTATAGTTCAGTCTAATCTTTGTCTGAAGAGTTGGCTTCAGGAATGGTTTTAGTTCTGGATTAGGAGAGAGTCTGGGAGCCATGTCTTCTGGGGTTACTCCAGTCTCAGACCGTTAAGTCTGGCCTTTTTACCAGAGTTTGAGTTCTGCACCCCACTCTTCTCCTGCTCCATCAGGGATTCTCTGTTGTGTTCCCTGTCATAGCGGTCACTGGTGGTAGCCAGGCACCATCTAGTTTAAGAACTTAAATAGATTTTGAAACAAAAATAAGAAGAAAGAAGAAAAATTTCACTTGTGTTACCAGTTGCTGTAGAGTGGATTCCAACTCACAGTGACCCTACAGGATAGAGTAGAACTGCCCCATAGGGTTTCTAAAGCTGTAATCTTTACGAAAGCAGACTGATACATCTTTCTCCCATGGAGTGGCTGGTGGGTTCGAACTCAAGACCATTCAGTCAGCAGTCGAGCACTTTAACCAATGTGCCACCAGGGCTACTCTCACATATATAAAACTGAAAAGCCAAACCCACTGCCATCGAGTCAGTTCCTGTTCATAGACACCCAAGACTGTAAACATCTATGGAAGCAGACTGCCGCATCTTTCTCAGAGCAGGTGGTGGTTTTGAACCATAGATCTTTCACTTAGCAGTCAATCGCTTTAACCACTGAGCCACCAGAGCTCCTTTTTCACCTATATAACACTCTTTTATTCCACAACTTAAAGAGCATTTCTGGATTTTAACTCCCAGGGAGTATTGGTTTTACGCCATGTAGGAATTCATAATTATTCCAGTGAAGTGTTTCCCAAATCATATTCTTAGTATCTTCAATGTGTTAAAAGGTATTGTGCACCCCTCATCCTAAGAAGGTTTCATTTGGAAAACTCCACATATGTTCAGAGTTCCCTCTGGGACTGACAATACACACTACTATAATAAAGTCCTATGGTGAAATCTAAAATAGAAATAGATTCGGCTTGGTATAAGCCAGTGTTTCCTAACTTATTTTAACCACAGAGCAGTTTCTGCATGGAATGGATCAGTAGTACGTTGTGGAGTTTGTGGTCTGAGGAACACAGCGTAGGAGATGCTGGCTCTTACGATGATAATACCTTCTGAATTGCACACTACAGTCCACATTTCAAATACTCCGTCCCACTGTCCCCATAAATATGACTCGTTCTCATAAAATCAGGAATCCTAGTTTTAGATTCATAAAATATAGCCCCTATTACAATGCCGTGTATTTCCATCAAACCCTTACGAATCCATTCACACAGTCCTTTCGAATAGTAAGAAGAGAAGAACAGAAAAATTTCAAGGATTAACTCCATCAAATCACAGGGTTAAACCAATTTCCACCATAAACCAAGCCTAGGCCCCTCCCTCAAAGAGTGATGGCAGGAATACATTAAAACACCTGGAAACCTGATGGTCGCTCAACATGGTGAGCACAATTAATGTCACTGAACAGTACACATGAAAAATGGTGAAATGGCAAAGGTTTTGTTATATATATATTTTTACCACAATTTAAAAAAACAAAAAACCTGGACCCAAGAGGAACATGCTCCTTAGAACAATCAACTGTAGGAGAACAAAAGGGCAACATGTGTCCAAAAGCAAAGATGAGAAAGGAGGAAGGGACAGAAAATCAGGACGAAAGGAAACTAGGAGGAAAATGGGAAGAGTGTTGACACACTGTGCGGAATGCAACCAATTTCATGAAACACTTTATGTACAAACTATCGAATGGGAAACTAATTCGCTCTGTAAACTTTCACCTAATGCACAATAAAAAATAAAAAAACAAAACAAAACAAAAAAACCTGGAGATCAAATCCTGCTTCAGGGTCTCTGCTAGCATAAGTGAAGAGCTATACGCAGGAATAAAGTAAAATGTCTATTATAATAAATTAATTTTATATAAGGAGTCCCTGGGGGGCACCAACAGTTAAGCACTTAACTACTAGCAGAAAGGTCGGCAGTTCGAACTCACCCAGAGGCACCTCAGAAGTCAGGCCTGGCAATCTGCTTTCAAAAGGTCACAGCCTGGAAAACCTTATGGAGCAGGTCTACTCTGAAACACACAGGGTCGCCGTGAATCAGAACTGACTCAACAACGACTAACAACAATTTTATATAACTTTGATACTTACTTAAAACACAGGTAACAAAAATTTCAGCCCCACTACCCATTAAAGCAATGTCAATTAATACAATACCATTTTTCACCTATCAAACTAGGCAATATTTTTACATATGATACCATACATTAGGAGCCCTAGTGGCACAGTGGTTAAGAGCTATGGCTGCTAACCAAAACGTCGGCAGTTCAAATCCACTAGCCACTCCTTGGAAACAGTTCTATGGGGCAGTTCTACTCTGTCCTATAGGGTGGCTGTGAGCCGGAATCGACCTGATAGTAACGGGTACCCTATATTAATGGAGTTTAGGGAAATGGGCTTTCCCAGACAAAGCTGATAGGGAATAAACTTGGTATCATCATTCTGAAAAACAGAATGCTGGCATTAAAACTGTGCAGTCTTGTTGATCTGCCAATCCCACTTCTAAGAATTTTTGAAAAGGAAAATAAATCTTTATGAGCACATACAACGTACAGAGCTCAGGGGTACCAGAGCCAACAGCAATTCTCCACTGGGCTCCCCCAGCTCACCAGGCCTGGCAGAGGCACTGGGGCAGAGAGCGATAGCCGGGTCAGGGCTCAGCACCAGACACCCCCAGGTCTCTCTGAGTGTCCTTCAGAGAAGAGCAGATCACAGCCACTCTGTGACGCCCCTCCATTCTCGCACTCACGCCAGCAGAAAGCTCAGGCCGAAAGTGTGAAGCCATGTGAATTTCCAAGTTTGAGATTATTACAGGCTCACAGAAGCATACCTGTGATGCCTTTGGGCATAAGAAGAAACACACTTTGCTACACTGGGAATAAGCTGGGTGTCCCACAACTGGCTGGGACATAAGAGACCCAAATCAAAGAGATGATCAAGTACAAAGGAGTCTCCATAAAGGAACAGGATCCTCTTGCAGACAAAAAGCAAGCCTGGTCCCCAGAGGTGAAAAGCTGTGTTTATGATACCGAGTGAAAAGAAACCTACAGAAATTTCCAAAGAGCCTCTGAAGAGAGATTGTTGTTGGTGTTCTTGCTAGCTGCTGTCTAGTCAGCCCCGGACTCATGGGGACCCCATGCACAACAGAACAAAACACTGCCTGGCCCTGAGCCAGCCCCAAGATCTGTTGCAGATTGGGCTGTTCTGACCTACTGGGTTTTCACTGGCTGATTTTCAGAAGGAGATCACCAGGCCTTTCTTCCTAGCCTGTCTGACACTGGAAGCTCCGCTGAAATTTGTTCAGCATCATTCAAGCCTCCACTGACAGATGGGTGGTAGCTGCGTATGAGGTGAATTGGCCAGGAATCGAACCCAAGTCTGCTATGTGGAAAGTGAAAATTTAACCAGGGAACAATCACTGACCTCATGAAGGGAGAGGTAGCATATAAAAATGAATTAAAACAGTAACAGGGTCTTACTTTCAGAAGAAAAGTGTTTCAGAGTGATTCCAGGGCTGAACCTATCTGCAATATTTCTCACGATGGGATAAAAGCAAATAAAATAACAGAACACCTCAATACCTCCAAGACAATGTATGCATCCAACACGTATATTTACACATAGGAATTAAAGGGGGTGTTGGCACTTGAAAAATTATTTCTGAATGAATGAATGGTGTCCCATATTTTTCATTTTCTGGCAACCTTGGTTAACATGAACTACACTGGCCTGACAGAGCTGGTGTTTTCGGATTACTGTGTAAAATGTGAAACAGCAAGACTAGTCCTATTTCGACTTATTTAACCACCTTTAAAAGTATCCCGCGAGGCTTCAGTACCTGTGCATTCTATTATCTCTGCTGACTCTCTCTCCTCCTAGCTGTGAGCAGTGGAACCCCTGGCTCACAAAAGGATTTAACAACACAGCACTGTTGGGATTGTGACTTTTGGCCACCTTCTTCAGGCTCCCCTCCACTTACATAGTTTTGATCTCCAAATACTCAGAATGCTCCTCCCTTTGTCTTCTGGACGTCACTTATACACCCCGGGTGTTGATGGCCAATATCTAGTCCTCAAGTACAAAGCTTGGCAGGCCCGTTCCGCAAACAGAATTACAGAGATTTAGGAAGGTTTCAGTCTAATTGGGGAAAAAAAAAAAAGGAAATGGGCGGAAAAAAGCAGTCTCCATAGATACAAGCTTTTCAACATACTGCTCTCCTGCTCTCCTACACGGAGAATGCCAAGGCCAAGCCGGAATATTTATAAGGCAACAGTGCAGACTGCAGGACTAGCACCCTACCCCTCACCCCCACTGGTGACACCAGTGGGACATTCTCTAGACTGCAGGGCAGAGAAGGTGGTAGCACAGACATAAGGCTCTTTGGATACAGGTATTGGAGTCTGGAGGTTGAAGCCACAATATGCCCTCTGAAGGGCTGTTTGGAAGGAAGACACCAGCTCACCAATCTCACGACACACCTTGCTCTCCACTGCTTTGCTAAATCGCACAGGGACGTGACTGTCTACGCAGGTGGCAGACAGGCAAAGAGGGGACCGGGGCTGGTGTTTCTGCAGACGTGGAGCCTGGGCACACTTAGTACCTGCTACGAGCAGCACAGGTCCTGGTGACAAGGTGATCAAGGCGTGCTTAGGGCTGTCTGAACCCCGCTTAGAGCCAGGGGGCCATGGAGGCAAAAGACTGTCTTTTACTGGTTCCTGAAAACATTTTGGCGTGTCTGCAGGCACAAAGAGGGAGTGGGAGAGAGAATCAGAGGCAGCAATGATGCAACAAAAAGCTTCAAGCAAGGGAGGGAAGATAGCTGCCTCAGCTAAAAAATGGCAAGAACATTTAAAGAGAAGAAAAAAAGTCTTGCAAAAATCAACAACCACAAGACCCTTTTTCCTTGCATTTTAAAGTGAAAATGGTATTAAGTGAAAGGCATATACCATGTATATGTCCAGACTTCGTTTTTCCTGTAGGATGTGATAGGACCTTAATAAACACTGGTTCAATACCAGTTGATTGGTTTTTAAAAGTTAACTGCATTCCCTGGTGCGAACAGTACAAAACCATTCTTTAAGCTGCCATATTTTAGAGACCTAGTTTAGCCATGCCTCAGTCAGGGTAAATAACTTTGCAAATGATGGCAGGACCCCCTAGATGGGCTATGACCTAGAGCAGTGGTTCTCAGCAGGGGTGACCCCCCATCTCCCGTGGGGGACATTTGGAAATGTCTAAAGATATTTCTGATGGTCACGACTGGGGAGCTAGGGGGTGGGGGTGGGGGTGCCAGTGGCACCTAGGAGGCAGACACCAGAGATGTTGCTAAACACCTTACCGTGCATAGGACAACTCCCCACAACAAAGAGTCTTCTGGCCCCAAATGTCAACAGTGCCAAGGCTGAACTGTGTGCTAGATTGGCTTAGAAGTTCAAAGACCAAGTTTTTCGTTTGTTTTGTTCATTCTTTTATATACGCTTTTGAAGATCCAGTAGAGTGAGTGGTTACTAATATGCCAGGCACTGTGCTAAATCCTTTACATACATAACTTCATTTAATCCTTCTATTCTTAGGAGCTTGATACTATTTTGACCCCAGCTTTATAGATGGGAAAATGCATTTGTAGGGTTAAAGAGTATGTCCAAAGTCAGTGCCAGTGGTAGCGGTTTAAACCAGCTCTGCAGACCTTCCGAGCAGTGTTCTTACTTCTACTTCCTAAACACTACATTCTCAGACTCAGTCTCACTTGCGAGAGGCAAGTCAACTGACACTGGTACACACTGTGGAGTATGCTGGCACAGGAACAGTGAGGCCAGCCAATTTCCTTCCCACTTGAGTCCCTTAACCATCTGGGCAGCCCTGTCAACCCCAACCAGACATCAAAGAGCTTTGGGATTCAGAGGGGAAGTTTGGGAGAAAAATACTTTCTGTGTTTTATAAAGGTTGCTGTTCTTTGTACATTATAATATTCTTCCATTCTGCCCTATGTTATTAAGAGGATCTCAACAACGAAGTTCTTACTGATATCTTCACCAGAACATTCCAAGTCAGAAATTACCCCTAAATAACTCTTGAAGATTTCCAAACATTAAATGCTTCAAGAAGCAGAGCTGGAAATTTCTCTATTTATAGCCTCAGCCTATAATGCATTCTTCCTCTTGAATCATCTGGAGAACTCCTATTCATCCTTCAAAACCTTGCTCAAGCTTAGTGTACCACTTCAGAAAGCTTTCCCATATGGCCACAGCTCATCATTCCTTCAGCACCGGTTCCATACTTCAACATTCTTCTATTGCTATACATGATAAACAGAGAAAAGACTGAAGTTGTCAAGGATTTCATTTTACCTGAATCCACAATCAACACCCACAGAAGCAGCAATCAAGAAATCAAACGACACACTGCATTGGGCAAATCTGCTGCAAAGGACCTCTTTAAAGTGTTAAAAAGCAAAAATGTCACCTTGAAGACTAAGGCACACCTGACCCAAGCCATAGTGTTTTCAATCAACTCATATGCATATGAAAACTGGACAATGAATAAGGAAGACCCAAGAAGAGCTGATGCCTTTGAATTATGGTGTTGGTGAAGAATACTGAATATAACATGGACTGCCAAGAGAATGTACAAATCTGTCTTGGAAGAAGCACAGACAGAATGCTCCTTAGAAGCAAGGATGGTGAGACTTTGTCTCACATACTTTGGAGATGTTATCAGGAGGGATCAGTCCCTGAAAAAGGACATCATGCTTGGTAAAGAAGAGGGTCAGCAAAAAAGAGGAAGGCCCTCAACAAGATGGACTGACACAGTAGCTACAACAATGGGCTCAAGTATAGCAACAACTGTGAGGATGGCAGAGGACTGGGCAGTGTTTCATTTTGTTGTATGTAGAGTCACTATGAGTCAGAACCGACTCAACGGGATCTAACAACAACAACGTTACTACACATGCTGTTGTTGTTATTAAGTGTTGTCAAGTCAATTCCAACTCATGGCGACGCCATGCAACAGAGAAGTGCTCCATAGGGTTTTCTAGGCAGTAATCTTTACAGCAGCAGATCACCAGGTCTTTCTCCCAGGGAGCCACTGGGTGGGTTCAAACCACCGACCTTTCAGTTAGCAGCCAAGTGCTTAACCACTGTGCATATACTCTTTTATATATTAACCATTAATCATCCTGACTGTGAATTCCTTGACACAGGATTGCCTGTGTCTTATGAATCTTTTTATGCACTTGTCTATGACAACAGACTCCCAAAGGGATGTGAAATGAAGCCTGTCACTTATGCCCACCATGTTCCGCAAATAAAGTCCACCAGCTTAAAATTATATCCAGCTAACTAGCACCTTTCACAGATGGTTAAATACCATGAGAAGCCAAAAAATAATCCATTAACAAATCAAGTAAAACATTGAGGGAGACACTTATAGTATATCTGCAATTCCTGCTCAATCTTAAGAATGTCTGGGTAATTTAGGCACACTTACAAGTTCCTCAAAAGGAGGGATAAATTCAGCATTTGCAAAAATTAGTCACAAAAGTCCCTCATAACAAGTTTACTCTGTCCACAGCACACCTCCCGACAGTGCCCACATCACAGGGAGCTAGCCAGGTACCACCCATTCCCTGAACAGTGAAGGAAACAAAAAGATTGTTGCTGTTGTTGTTGTTAGGTACTGCCAGGTCGTTCTGCTGCGGACCCACTGGGTGGATTCGAACTGCTAACCTTCTGGTTAGCAGCTGAACACTTAATCATTGTGCCACCAGGACTCCTTAGAAGATTATCAGAGGTGTGCATCTGGGACACTTGGAGAAAGTTACACAAGTGCTGACATCCTCTTTATTGTCGGTACCATCATGCACCAAGTAGCTTCAACAAAGGATGCAACAGCAGTGCCTGCTCCATTTCACAGTGGGGTTTTATTGTTGTTGCTGCTGCCTGTTGCTCTTTTAACAATGATCAGAGCCATTCCCAAGGTCAGGTCTTAGCAAACGTCCAGGACCAGTGCATCAATCAGAACCACATGGGACTGGGGGGTGGCAGGCTGGGATGTGTGTCAAAAATTGTAGAATCTTAGGCCCCCCTAGATTCTACTGCTTCAGAATCTCAGAATCCCTGGAGGTGTGCTCAACCATCTGTAGGTTCAACAAGCCCTCCAGGTGATTCTGATGAACGCCAAACTTTGAAAGCCAGTGCTTTAAGTGTGGCTCTCAAACTTGAGAACCACAGTCCTCAGGATCATCTGGAGGACTTGATGAAGTCTCCAGCGGGGCCCCAGAACCTGCATTTCTAAAGAGTTCCCAGGTGATGCTGATGGTGCAGGTCTGGGGACCCTACACTGAGAACACCCTAAGACACCTAAGAAGGGAGCTGAGAACCTGGGCAAGGAAGATTTAACTTTCATTTTATATCCTTCTGTAATTATTTTTTACCTCGTTATTTTTTTTTTTTTTAATAAGAAAAAATAAAGGCTGTTTCTCAGTTTACAAGGAAAGTTCTATAATATTCTAGGGCCTTATAATGACTTAAGAAGAAAGTACTAAAATAACCTCTTCAACGGAATATCATTTCCCCTTTCACTCTTCTCTCTTAACATTCTAGAACATTCTACAAAACTCCCAAGGACAAAAGGCACATCAAACTGTGTGGACCTGCAGCTCAGCACTCAGACTGCTCCAGAAGGGCCTCACCCACCAGTCCCAACCCCAGCCCCAGCCCCACTGGTTATAACTCAAATACTTGCTACTGAGGGCTATAAGCACTGACTTTGCCTCAAAGAGATTTCCCCCTGAAACACCCAGCACAACAACCTCCATTGGCACTGGTTTCTGTTAACGAACAGAATGGCCCACGCCAACCACAGCCTACAGCACGTGTCCTCGGCCTACTTCCCTTTTTTAAATGCCTAATGATTACTGCCACGCCTGAACACATCTGGAGGGAGCTGGGCCCGCTGGATGCCTGTCTCCCCACTCCGTGCCTGCCTGCAGTGGTGCACTCGGCAAACCCTCCAAGTATAGACAGGTTACACAATGTCACTCTAAGTCGGAGCAGAGGCCTCAAACAATCAAAGATTTCTTTTTTTGGAGAAATGATCAAACCCGGGGGTGGGGACAGAACTTCCTGCAAGAAACCGCATCCTGAACAAGCATCACCACGACTCAGTGTAAATAAATACTCTCCCCTTGCAGCACTTCCGTCAACTGTCAGGGCCCTGGCTCCAATCGCCTTTCAAGTCCAAACAGGAAAGGGGAGAAAAGAGAGTGAGATGGAAGATAGAAGGTTTAATTTGCTTCTTGCTGCAGTTTTCACTGGTGGGGCGCTTCCAATTCAGCAGGACTGCCAGCTGCCTGGAATTGCTCCCGGACCCCACTTTTTCCTGTTAACCTTCATAATTGTATTATTACGTGCCAGCCCACAACTGGCCTACTCAAGGCCGAGGTGCACAGCTTCTTCTCTGGATCAGATAAGCAGCCAAAATCAAACAGGCCTGCTGCACACAGAAAGGCAACTGCCGTTTGCTCACTCGCGAGGGATGCTCTGTGCGTGCCTCTGCTGTAACTCAACTCAAGGGATGGGGGAGGTGGGAGATGGGCTGTGGGGACTGCAAGGTAGAGGGCTCAAGAAAGAAATAAGTTGGTGACCTCAATTTTCTGGAAAACGAATGTGAAGGACATCCTTTCAAAATGCACAATGTGGTTGGGTGGGAAAAGGTGTGCAAAGGAGATCATTTGCTTCAATAGCAGCAATGGCCACTGTTTCTTGAGTGTCGTCCATGTGCCAGGCACTATTCAAAGGGCCAAAATATGCCTCCTCCCCTTAACCCTCAGTGGTACCTTTGAGGCAGATACCACTCTACAGATGAGAAAATCAAGTCTGAGTCAGCTTTAGAAACCCGTCCTGGTTCACAAACAGTAAGTAGCAAAAGCAGCAGTCAAACTCAGTTCTGTCTTGAATCAGGGTTGCCAATAACAGCTGGTCAGGATGTACACTGTACAACTCTAAGAGGTGCCATGCACGTTGTGGGCAATGTATACAGCAGCCCCTGGAGTCTTGCTTGGAACCAGAACAGGGCCGATACAGAAGTCTATGTTTTAACCATGTAATATATTGCATCTCAAAGTTTCTGAAAAATAAAAATGAGAGTCACCCACAGAGCACCTCGGAAAGTTCTAAGATTCTATGGTTGTTTGAACTCCAAGGCATTCAACAGACAAAGTCAACTCCCCTGTTATAACAGACTCTGCTGGCTGCATTCCCTATAGATCCATTTTCCCATTTATCTCTACGTTATAGGACTAAGTCCCAAGTCTGTTTTTACACAGTATTGAAAGCACCACTGCCTGGTACATTACAGGCATTTGATAACATCTACTGAAAAGAACTGATGAATGAATGAATGAACAAATAAGTGACTGACTGAATGAGTGAATGAATTCATGTATTCCATGTAGAATACCTAGACAACACAGGGACTGAAGACAGCAGAAGGCCACTCTTCCCCTTCTCCGAGAAGCCTGGGCCCTATGGAGAATACCACCCCATTGAGACTGGTTTTCATGAAAGCTGCTGCCACTGGTGGGCATCCTTTGATTTTTTTTTTTTTTTTAAACTGTGGAAATACAGGCTCCGACACAATGGAGGTAGCAGCTCGGGCTGCAAATGGGGTAATATGATGCTTTGTTGGCATTTAGGGAGGAAGCAGGGAGTGTAAGGAGCAGGGAAAAGCACATTCAAGAATGAAGGAGTGGCTGAAACCTCATAAGCCATCCACAGACAGGACCTGCCCCTGGAGCTTCAGCCTCAGGGAGACCACTGAGCCAGGCAGCTTCCCAGAGGCAGAGGAGGGCGGAGCTGGAGACGGGGCTGAGGTGCCCAGGGCACCCGCTGCCACACACTGAAAAAAATTAAATCAATAAAAGTAAAAATGAAGCCTTACAGGTAGCAGCAAAGTGTTATTAAAACGCTGTAATATCTCAGAGATTCCTATGAAGTCATGTTCTTACAATTCACCCATAAGAATTTAAAGACAAAATTATATGCCTCGTAATTCTCCAATGAGTATGTTTTCCTATGGATCCCACTGTTTATAGGGGATGCACAGCTTCCAGAAAGTTTAAATCAGTTAAGGGATTAACAACTGGCACTCTTCAGAAACCTAGCTGCACATTTCATAGTGGAAACAACTGTCAATACGGATCATGTCCATACACGCATATATACTGGGACATACATTTCAGGACACACTCTCTATCAGGCTTGCCAACTCAAACGCCTACAGAGGCCAGGCAATTAGCTTTAACGAATGAAGCAGGCAAGGAATAAAACACCAGAAGTGGTGGAAGCATCCCAAACTGGACAGCTTGTGGAGCCCCATCTAAATGGGCATCTTGGTTCCAGCAGAGTAGAGGGGCCACTATTGCCACATCTTTTGATTTTACTACAGGTTCGCTAAAGGAGCCCTGGTGGCACAATGGTTAAGCACTCAGCTGCTAATCGAAAGGTCAGTGGATTGAACCCACCAGCTGCTCCCGGTGAGAAAGATGTGGCAGTCTGCTTCTGTAAAGCTTACAGCCTTGGAAACCATATGGGGCAGTTCTACTCTGTCCTATAGGGTCACTATGAGTCAGAACTGACTTGGTGGCATACAACAACAACAACATAGAAGCCAGACATTTGAGTTTCGCGTATGAAATCTCAATAAATGTTAACAACTAATTCCAATATTTTATTTGGAACCATATAGGTCAATCAAAACATAACTGTGGCCTAAATATGTATGTGTACACATAATTTTACACATACACCAATAACAATCGCTGCTTATACTTAGTCACCATATTATCAGGCCCTTTGCATCAACTGTTGCCAAGTTAATTCACTGGGAACTTACAAACAGTAATACCCATTTAACAGATAAGCCAAGTGAGACAGGAAGGTATTTGCCTACCTGGGCAGTGGCTGGCAACCAGAATACCACGTGATGACAGGTGGATCTCAATGGGAATCAGTCCAGCTGAAAGCAACAGTGAGTGGTCTGGTCTCACGGTACCAGAATTCCAACTTGCTCCATCCCATTATCCACTATACATTTCACTTCTGAAGAGGCGAAACCATCAAGGTCTGCATTCCAGCTGCCACACGGCAATTGAGAGGAACTTCTAAAGAAATGTGTGGACAAGGCTTCATGCTAACTGCAGGGCTATTAAACAGAAGGTTGGCCATGCTCAACATACCTTACCTGTTAAGATGCAGGTTGTAACAGATATAAGCAGGGTCCTTCTGAAATAACCTAGTCTTTTTAATATATTCTTATTAAACTTGCATACCACCAGGATGGAGAGGAGGCTGGATATCCATCCCTCTCCCTTTCACTCCACTCAAGATCACAGAGATTTTCAGCACAGTAGAATCAGCCAGGGACAAGTGTAGACATGTTCTGAGAGAAGAACCTCAAATGACTCATTCTTCCAGTTTTGTCAACTGATTTCTGCTTTTAATAAGAAAGAGGCTTCATTCATGCACACTGGCAAGTCAGACAGTGCCAAACCTCATGGAACCTTTCATGGGATGACGGTTCTGTACAACGCTTCCCTGCTGAGGAACGAAAAGGTTGCCAGCCTTGGGAAGGGAACCCCAGCGCAGAACTGAACTCGTTCTCAGCTTCAATCTTACTGATTGACAGGTACCTCCCAGCCTATAAAGAGATCTTT
The DNA here is from genome assembly GCA_030035585.1 of Dugong dugon. Classification (NCBI taxonomy): domain Eukaryota; kingdom Metazoa; phylum Chordata; class Mammalia; order Sirenia; family Dugongidae; genus Dugong; species Dugong dugon. The sequence continues at coordinate 52,957,954 of CM057481.1, read as the reverse complement.
ATCTGCCTGAGTTATGATTCCCACTGCCTCCCTTCTCCATATGCACGTCTCTGAATGGCTTCCACAAGAAAGGTAAAAATTCCTGCTCCATTAATTCTGCAAAAACTTAATGTTGTTGTTCTTAGGTGCCATCAAGTCGCTTCCAACTCATAGCAACCCTATGTACACCAGGATGAAACACTGCCCAGACCTGTGCCATCCTCCCAATCATTGCTGTGATTGAGCCCACTGTTGCAGCCACTGTGTCAGTCCATCTAGTGGAGAGGCTTCCTCTTTTTTGTTGACCCTGTCTCTACCAAACGTGATACCAAGCATCATGTCCTTCTCCAGGGACTGGTTCTCCTGATTACATGTCCAAAGTATGTAAGATGAAATCTCACCATCTTTGCTTCCAAGAAGCACTCTGACTGTACTTCTTCCAAGACAGACTTGTTCATTCTTCTGGCAGTCTACGGTATATTCAATACTTTGCCAACACCATAATTCAAAGGTGTCAATTCTTCCTCAGTCTTCCTTATTCATTGTCCAGCTTTCGCATACATATGAAGTAACTGAAAATACCACGGCTTGGGTCAGGTGTACCTTAGTCCTCAAGGTGACATCTTTGCTTTTTAACACCTTAAAGAGGTTTTGTACAGCAGATTTGCCCCCAATGCGTCATCTGATTTCTTGACTGCGGTTCCATGCACGATGACTGTGGATTCAAGTAAAACAAAATTCTTGACAACTTTAATCTTTTCTCCATTTATCATGATATTGCTTATTGGTCCATTTGTGAGAATTTTTGTTTTCTTTATGATGAGTTGTAATCCATACTGAAGGCTGTAGTCTTTGATCTTCATCAGTAACTGCTTCAAGTCCTCTTCACTTTCAGCAAGCAAGGTTGTGTCATCTGCATATTACAGGTTGTTAATGAGTCTTCCTCCAATCCTAATGCCCCGTTCTTTGTTATACACTCCAGCTTCTCAGATTATCTGCTCAGCATAGAGACTGAGTATCATGAAAGGACACAACCCTAATGCACACCTTTCCTGATTTTAAACCACGCAGTATCCCCTTGTTCTGTTCGAACAACTGTCTCTTGGTCTATGTATGGGCTTCTCATGAGCACAATCAAGCATTCTGGAACTCCCATTCTGCGAAATGTTATCCATAACTTGTTATGATCCACACAGTCGAATGCCTTTGCATAGTTAATAAAACACAGGTAAACATCCTTCTGGTATTCTCTGCTTTTAGCCAAGATCCATCTGGCATCAGCAATGATATCACTTGTTTGACATCCTCTCCTGAATCCAGCGTGAATTTCTGGTAGTTCCCTGTTGGTGTACTGCTGTTTTTTAATTATCTTCAGCAAAACTTTACTTGTGTGTGATATTAATGATATTGTTCAATAACTTCCGCATTCTGTTGGATCACCTTTGGAATGGGCACAGATATGGATCTCTTTTAGTTGACTGGGCAAATTCTTCCAAGTTTCTTGGCACAGACGAGTGAGTGCTTCCAGTGTTGCATCAGTTTGTTGAAACATCTCAACCGGTATTCCAACAATCCCTGAAGGCTTGCTTTTCGCAAATGCCTTCAGTGCAGTTGGACTTCTTCCTTCAGTACCATCAGTTCTTGATCATATGCTACCTCCTGAAATGGTTGAACATCAACCAATTCTTTTTGGTGAAGTGACTCTGTGTATCCCTTCCATCTTCTTTTGATGCGTTCTGCATGGTTCGGTATTTTGTCCACAGAATCCGTCAATATTGCAACTCGAGGCTTGAAATTTTTTAGGTCTTTCAGCTTGAGAAATGGCAAGCATGTTCTCAGTACGGCTACTTAATGTTTTTAATGGGTCTGGATATGCAGGCTGTTGACTAGTAAGGTATAAGCAATACTAAAGAGGAAAATTCTGGTACCTCTTCCAAAAGGAAGACTGTGCCATAACAGTGTCCCTAGACAATTAATGGAGCGTAGTGAGGGGAGGGGGAGCCCTGGTGGCACAACGGTTAAGCATTCGGCTGCTAATCGAAAGGTTGACGGTTCAAACCCACCCAGTGGCTCTGCAGGAAAGACCTGGCGATCTGCTTCTGAAAGATTACAGCCTAGGAAACCCTATGGGACAGTTCTATTCTGTCACATGGGGTCACTATGAGCCCAAATCGACTCGATGGTGCCTAACAGCAGCAGCAAGAAAAGGGAATATGACGTTGCGATTAAGAGCATGTGTTCAAGGATTAGGCTCTGTTGCTTCTGAGCTGTGAACTTGGCAAATCACTTGATTTCTCTGAGCAGCATTTCTCCCATCATTAAACCAATAGGTTTGTGAAACAGGGTTTTTGTGAGAATGAAATGGGAGAAAAGCACAGAGAGCCCTTTGCAAGGAAGCCATGGTGGTGACAGTATCAAAAACAAAGGACATTCTTGTCAACCGGTTTACTGCCCCGAGTTAAGGTAAGATGCCTATTATAAAGTTAAATTCTCTGCTTTGGACACCAAAATTACCATTTCCACCATTTCAGAGCCCGAATAATTGCCAAGTATTAATCCTTAGAAACCTGCTTAGCAAACTTCACCCTGGCAATGCCAACACATGTCTTTTTAACGGAGGGCACTTGCAACCGTACAACTTAATAAGGTGTGTGGCAGGTAAAGTTTGTTAGCTAATGTCTAACCCTGACTCCAGTGGGATCAAAGAAAAAATACATGTTATGACCAGACCTAAAGCAAAATTGCTTTTTAGTTCAGAAACAGAATGCCTGCCAATCGTGGGAAGCTGCATGGAAACAGTAATCGAACACTATAATATAATCCCTCTCATCGTTGCTTTTTAGATTTGGTAAGAAAAGTAGGGTAGGTTACAGAAATGGCAAAAAGGTGGATATGCTTCACTTGGGTCAAGGATACTCTCTATTGCAAAAATTCAGCCCACATATAGCCTTCCACTGGTGTTAAAGCAGGGCTCAGACCAGGAGGAAGCAAGTAAGGTGCCCTGGTACAGAATTTAAGGAGGCACTGACTCTCAGGGTTGTCCAGGTGCAGGGCTGGCACTTGAAAATGAGTGCCTCCTTAAATTCTATACCCTAGGTGCCTTGCTTGCCTCACTTAGCCCCAGCATTAAAGGGAGATTGAAGTGAAATGTGATTTTCATGCATTTGTGTGCGTGGCAGTAACTTGCATGGAGGCGTCAAGATGTAAACTGATGGATAATGTTATAACACATCTCTCCCATAAAGACCAGAATTTCATGGCTGGGAGCAGCACAGGCAAGGGACAGTTTCCTAGAATCTTACCAAGTTCAAAGGCAGCTCCTTCCCAACTTTGGGAGCATTTCCTTTCATAGACACTAACCAACCCCTTCCTGTCCTCTCCCACCCAAATTATGGCTAATTCTCCAAGCAGCAGAAAATCCCATTCGCAGATAGTATTTTTGCCTGAGGGAGAGGTGGCTGTAACACAAAATTAAAAGGGGCCACTTACTGATTATGCCATGCGACAGCTCGAACTGAGGGTTCCGTTTTTTTCCACCTTCTTTTCAAGGGCTCGCTTGTAAATGAATCATTGATTAGATAAATATTCATAGAGTTTATTTTTAGAAAAACCAAACAATAACAAAGTATAACTAAATACATTCTAACACAGAGATGTATAGAATATGAGGTAAATAAAAGTTTTAAAAATTTTGGAGAGAGAACTTTGATTTTAGGGCAGGCTGTTTCTTTCCCAACATGGTTACAAATTAAGCATTAAAAGTGAAAAGGGGCTTCAAAGACATAAGATCCGAAATGTTCAAAATTTCCTTTCTGGTTTTGCCACTTGAACCTCACAAACCACATTTACAAATTAACATGTTGGTAAATACATTAGAACAAGAAGCGGTGGAGGACAAAGAAAAATCGCACCTGAGTATTAGTCAAAATGTATATATTACTAATTTCGCTTATTTAACCAAACTGACTTTGCTGAGAAATGCTAAACAGACTTAAGCCTAAAAAACTGCAAGTGTCTCTTTGCCTCCATGTTGATTTTTAGATGTGCTTCCCTAAAGATCTGAGCAGAAATATTGCACATAGATAAAGAACCAGGACAGAAAACGTAATAAACTTTGCCCTCCCCAGTCCAACCATGTACATAACACGACTGTAGAACTACCAGCTCATCATCAATGAATGCCATTCTCTAACGCCACACAAATTTTGCTATCAGCTGTCTAATGCAAATGCGTCTACAACTCTGCGTGCATTGAAATATGGATTCAAGTTATGAAATGTCAGTGTGTTAGGGTGTGTGAACATATGCCCCCTTCTTGTTTCTGAACATAATAGTTCTCAGTGTGTAATGCACAGTAATAGTCTTGGTCCACTCTCCTCTTTCTTTTAAAGAAAGCCTATCGCTCTATGTTAATTTGGAACAAAACTAAAAGAGTTGCCTAAGAGAAGCTTCTAAGTAACACTAGGTTCAATTTCTCTTGAAGGAACAGAATAAGTGGTATGATGAGTTGGTCCTTTTTTTTTTTTTTCCTCTCCTTTAAAGAGAAGGAATAATAAACAATTTCATGGAATATTCTTTTCTTTTTTAAGACCTAATTATATACTAAGCAAGAAGTAATTTTTCTCTCCTGCCTACATTTTATGTTTCGGACACTTCCATTTCATGTCCCTTGACACCTTTTCCAATAATCCATCTACTTGATATTGGAAAGCCTCACATGAATAAAACTTTATGGCACTACAGGCGTTTAGCCTTCCACTGACATTCCTGGCCTGTTCAATTCTGCAATTCAATCAAAATCAAATCTCAAAATCCTCTTGTCAGCCAGCACTGCTTTCATATGCCCAAGCCTTGTGTGAGGATAACTGCATCCAATCTTCCCCGCAAGCAGTGCTTATATTGTTTTATTACAGTTCAATGAGTGGAGTTCAAAATTACATGCAGCTGCCTACTACCGTGGTTGGGCTGTGTTACGCATGGACACAAGTATTGCCCACCAGGCCTGAAATCATTCACTTACTGGCCGGCCAGAAAGACTCTGAGCACTTCTTTGCATGGGAGAACATCCTGTCTGCTAGATCTAAAGAGGGCGATGTTAACAGATCAGTCCCTTTATAAAAGGATTGTGAAAGCCCAATGAAATGCAACTCAAATGTGCTCAATGTTAAGCATGTGGCTACAGCACATAAAAGCAAAGATAAACCTCAACATGCACTACTTATTCTCAGAAAGCTTGTGAAGGAAGATAAAGAGATCTGGAATAAAAGACATCTTCAAGAATTTTTATGTGTTTTAAATGATGAAGCTTCATTTGAATTTTTTTTTTTAAATACCCCCCAATAATCCTTTCATCGAAACAAAAAGATAAAACACAAAGCCAATTAAATACAATTTAACCTGATGAACAATGCAGTCATTAAAAAACCAGTAGTTCAGAAATGCTCCTGAGAAGCTAGTGGAAGACAGAGCAAGGGTGAAATGGCCTTAGGGGTACACAGTATTTTCAACATTGGGAGGAACACATCCAGTGGCCATTCTCTATCTTAAATACAAACAAAAATGGGTAGAACATGCTGGAACCACAAAGGAAAACACACTGGGTCCCACCTGTGTACATATTAAATTACCAAGTCATTGTCAAATGGGGGGAATAAACGGTCCAGCTAGAAGAGGAATTGCCGAAGCCCTAAATAAGAATGTATGTGTTAACTCCAGGCAACCTTTGGGTAGGTGATTCCACAGGTAACACAATAGCCTCCGAGGGTGCAGTTCTTCCTCGTTTATGGAGGCATGCATCTCCTATGTAGGTGGCCACACACCCCTCTGTGGTGAAAGTCAGGGCCAATACAGTAAAGATGTGCGTGCAATTGCAAAAATTTTACCTGTGGAGTCTCTAAAATTACACACCCTTGGAGACCCCAAAAGGTGAATTTATATCTGTTTCTAATACCTACCTCCCTGCATCTTCTGAAATAATGTCATCAAAGGAACTCTAAATGGAACAGGAAAAGCTCACACATACAGAAACCCCAATACACACGACAGAAATTAGTCTCAAGACTAAATAATCAAAAGGTTAAGTATTGAGTCAACCTCCAAACCAGATGAGGGGCGAATAAATGTAAAGGCATTTATTCTGTTGCAGGTATGTTTATAGGCCACAGCTCAAAAACCAAGTGATTCCCATGTAATAATACCTTATTTTTTTAATAATTTAAGAAGATTTAAAGAATCAGCAAGGCCAGATAGGGAAAATTCAGACTTGGCAAAATAGTGGATGAGTTTGTAGACATTAATTTTATTCTCCCTGGAATAAATGATGAGGTTTGAGTTTACTGACCCAAAGGGGGCTCCTGTTAAATTTTAATATCAGAGAGGGCTGAACTTCGAGGATGAGGCATACATTTTTATTTGTGGACACTGCCTTAGTCAAGACCTGTTATTCTTTGATGGCCATGGAGCAGGAGCACCTGCCTCTCCTTTCCATCGAAGTCAACTTGCAGTGAAACATTACTGTTTGATAGCTTTTCAACTGCTGAGAAAATCTGCTGGTGTTTCCAGAAAATGAAACCAATTCCAGATACTGGCCTCTCTCCCTTCCTTCCCTTTCATTCAATGGAAATCCAGTGGGTAAAATGGACAAACCTCCAAGAAATTTGAAGACCAATCTTAACTATTTATAAGCTCATTCACTTTTTGGCATCTTGAGAAAAATCAGAAGATCTAGCAATATGGTGCAGAGTCCCGACAGCAACTGGCTGTGACCCCCATTAAATAAAGCACGTGCTGTCTGGGTCTCCACTAGCCCCACACAACCTGCTTACTTATCTTGAATGACCTGTCTGGCCCCATAACAATGTGAATGTGAAGCACATGGCCTAGAGGCTCCCTGATGACACTTCCAGTAGCACCAAAATTCTGTGACCTCATCACACTCAGTGATCTCTGGTATACCACTGGTGAATTATCCCACGCTGCCTACTTCTGAAGGAAGGGGAATAAGGATACAGCTTCATGATAAATGCCATGACCAGCCAGCTAAACCCAGGTAACAAGAGTAAAGCAGGGTCCCTCCCTTCACCTCATCCCTACCACCCCCAGATTCATAATGTCCACTGGACAAGCAAGTTATTGGTTCAAAACCAGAATTATCACATGCATTCTTCTAGCTGAATAACACATTCAAATAGATACTTCAAGAGCTAGTTATCTTGGTTATCCTAACAGCTAAACTAGATTCATGGTGTCATCTGGGCAGCCCTACAGGTGGAACCCAATGCTAGGTTGTAATGGGATTTCAACACAGAAGCAAGGGAGCTGATGGACTCATGTAGATCATTTAAGTCAAAGTCCTGCTTTTTAATCAATGAAACGGACAACCTTCCCCCCGCCCAGAGGTCTTTGCCACTTGTCTGAAGTCACTGAGATGATTGGTATCATCTTCAGGATCTAGAATCCTATCTGTCCTAGTCATCTAGTGCTGCTATAACAGAAATATCACAAGTGGATGGCTTTAACAAAGAGAAATTTATTCTCTCACAATCTAGTAAGCTACAAATCCAAATTCAAGGCACCAGGGGAAGGCTTCCTCTTCTCTGTCGGCTCTGGAGCAAGGTCCTTATGGTGCATCAGTCTTCCCTTGGTCTGGGAGCATCTCAGCGCAGGGACCTCAGGTCCAAAGGACACACTCTGCTCCCGGTACTGCTTTCTTGGTGGTATGAGGTTCCCATGTGTCTCCACTTGCTTCTCTCTTTTATATCTCAAAAGAGACTGGCTTAAGACACTATCCAATTTTGTAGACCTCATCAGTATAACTGCCACTAACCCATCTATCTTATTATATCATAGCGATAGAGTTTACAACACAAAAGGAAATCACATCAGATTACAAAATGGTACACAATCATACAATACTGGGAATCATGACCCAGCCAAGTTGACAGATATTTTAGGGGGACACACTTCAATCCATGACACTAACTCACTGAAGAAATGCCAGGGCAGAATGCTGATGAAACTGAGAGTTGAGTCCACCAGCCACGTTCCTCTTCCCAAGTGTCATGGATTGAATTATGTCCTCCAAAAAATGCGTGTATCCAGTTTGGCTGGGCCATGATTCCCGATGTTGTGTGATTTTCCCATATGTTGTAAATCTTGCCTCTATGATGTTAATGAGGGAGGATGGACAGCAGCTCTATTAGTGTGGCAGGACTCAATCTACAAGATTCGATTGTATCCTGAGGCAATCTCTTGAGATATAAAGGGGAGAAGTGAACAGAAAGACACGGGGACCTCATACCACCAAGAAAGCAGCGCCAGGAGCAGAGCGTGTCCTTTGGACCTGGGGTCCCTGCACGGAGAAGCTCCTAGTCCGGGGGAACACTGATAAGAAGGCCAACGGAGAGAGAAAGCCTTCTCCTGGAGCTGATGCCCTGAATTTGGACTTTTAGCCTACTTTACTTCTCTTTGTTAAAACCATCCATTTGTGGTATTTCTGTTATACCAGCACTAGATGACTAAGACACCAAGTGTCTAACTATAAATGGAATTCACAAACACTTAACAAACTCAGGCACCAACATCTCAATAACATCCGCCTTCTACAACCTAAAATGTAAGTCTTAAGGCAATCTTTACCCCTTTTTATGCAAATAGATAAAGTCCTAAATACTCATTATGAACCAGGCATCTGTGCTTAAGACAGTGACCAGATCAAGCTGTAACTCTGAAAGAGATTGGGTATGACTTCGAGGATTTTCATCAAACCAGTTCTTCTGCTGCCCGATCCTTTACAAAGCAAATACTTGTATTTTCGCAGGAAAATCCTGAGCTAGGCTGCTATTTCTCTCAGCCCAGCCCCCTTTTGCAAGATGTCCCTCTCCAGTGACCCAGGAGTTTCGAATTGCATCCATTCTGTTTTGTTATGTAACAGCAGCAGTAGATGAGGTAAGGGGAAGTGTGGCTAAGGAATCTTAACTGCCCCTTTGTCCAGCTGAGAGAGCTGCATTCCTCCAAGGCGATCAGAGCTAGGGTCACTGGGGCTAATTTAAAATGTTTATGCCTCCACATCTATGAGGAACAGCATCTGTTTTTTTCACCTTTTGTGAAAATGCCTCTTAATGCTCACAGACGTGGCTGCACACTGAAGCAGCAGCAAAGGCAGAGAGATGCCCATTCAATAGAAAACAGCAGAGACAAAAGGCATCCAAACAGTTGTTTTAAAATTTTTCCTTTCTTTTCAAAAACTCTGCAGTGTAAATGATTGAACCTCAGTAGGAGCCCTGGTGGCACAGTGGTTAAGTGCTCGGCTGCTAACCAAAAGGTCAGCAGTTCGAACCCACCAGCTGCTCCTTGGAAACCCTATAGGGTCACTGAGTCAGAAATGACTCGACGGCAACAGGTCATAGTCATGGTCATACTCCAAGGATAGCAGCATGGCCATCACCAGGCAGCTTGTTGAGGATGCAGGGTACCAGGCCCACCTCAGCCCTGCTGAAGCAGAATCTGCATTTTAACAAGACCCACAGACGATCCTCATGCATACACCAAGGTCTGAGAAGTGCTGCTCATAATGGTGGCGATGCTAAGGACAGTTCCTTGACTTCTAGAACATCTGTGAGTCTTTGGAATACCTGGATTAGAATCATCAAAGGAGCTTGTGAAAAAATAAATATTTCCAAGCCCCATCTCAGACCGGCCGAATTAAAATCCCCAGCACCCAGGTGGTCCTGGGGTGCACTACAATTTAAGAACCATTATAATACAGGTAAGCTGCCTAGGTGGGCATGCTTCCAACTACTAACCAAAAGGCTGCCATGACTAATCCACCCAGAGGTACCTGGGAAAAAAGGCCTGATGATCTACTTCCGTAAAATTACAGCCATTTGAAAACCCCATGAAGCACAATTCTATCCTGAAACACACGGGGTCACCGTGAATTGGAATCAGCTCGATAACAATGGGAAGCAGTGGGTTTGGGGTTTTTTGTTTTGGTATTCGATAAGTACAAACCAAGAAGCCAAAGTCATCATAGGAACTTCAAACTGATTTCTCCTTCAGTGCTGTATTTAAGGGCTAGTTTCAACATACTGTTAAACTGATCAACATACTGTAACCATGTAATTTACAAACACTTCAAAAAGCATGTCATAGTTTTTTATCTGTCCCAAAGTTCTGGGATTCTTACAAATGATATGCATCTCTCTACAAACAGTTGGTTGTTTAAAGACAATGTGTGCACTGTCAGTAACACCTGCATCACAGACTTGTTTTCAGTGCTGAACTCTTCATAGAAAATGACAGGCGGGCCTGGAAGTGTCTGCGCAAGCACACAACCCCTCTGTATGAAATACACAGGCGCACATCTGAGGGTGCATCCCTACGTACGCCTTTCAACAAAACACGCCAGCTCAGGAATGAAAGTACTCACTGTAAATCTAATATTCACTTTGTCTAGGACCCAACCTACTGTTTTAACAAGCAGCAATAAATTACCCCTTATATGTTCGCTGTTAGTCATTAAACACCCTTCCTTTTTAATTAAAGAAAACTTGAAAACCAGCTGTCAAAGGGGGCCTAAATAAAAACTCACTTAAATGTTTAAGAAAACGCTACTTTGGGTAGATTCTTGATAAAAAGAATGGGGGAAAACTCTGAAATGCTGGATGGGGTGGTATTTCAAAGAATTAATTAACTGCAGCGTGAGGGAGAATAAGAAGTGTCCCTCTCTCACTTCAAACTTTAAAGGGCCAAGTTTCAACTCTGGAGTAGAAGCCAAAATGCTTTTTGTTAATACGAAGAGTCAAAATGTTTTACAGGGTCGGGCTTCCAATGGCCTCAGTTTCCCTGATGCAAGTTACCTAGAGAAGAAAAGCACTATTAGTAAGGAATCCAGCTACCTGCGGGTTGTGGGAGCCGCAAGCAAACTTAGACTTTCTTTATGTTTTATCTGTCCCCGCAGATCTGCAGGAATATGCAAGAAGGGTTTAATAAACACCGCCATTTTACTTTTCAGTTTGAAGTGTTCTTCTGCATTCAATTAAGTTATTAAAACATGACTATAATTTGACAACATTCATAAAACAATGAGGTGAGCCTTCAGGTAAAGTAACTTGGACAGACAAAGGGTTTCCAAAAAGCACAGCCAAAAAGTCATTCCAAGCTGAAGGAAAGGAGTTGATGCTTGTTGGAAGAACAGTTGCCCTTGCTTTGATTATTATTTTATTTGATTATTAAACCGTATTTTGGGATAGCAACAGTCCTTCCCTAGCAAAGATGTACTGTGTATACTCTCTATCAAACCGACAAACTAGTCAGCCTTGCTTTGTAAGATGTGGGCAGCAGGAACAACAGAGAACAAGAAAGGGGCGAGGAGGACGCACACAAAAGTCTGGCAAAACAGGAAATTTGAGGAAACTTTCTGAAATGTAAATAAGATTTTCTGTTACTTTCATTATTGCAGAAGCAAAGAAGAGACATTCAATGGAAGGTGCTGGCTTTTCTTGCAAACCTAATTTTTGAGCACATGACACGGTCAGTTCCAAATGTACTCAGCTGATATTTTATACAGAAGTTGTTAACATCAGAAATATCAGAATAAATCAAAATTTATTTTCAGTATTCACCTTTGCCCTCAGCCTGCTTCTTCTTCACCCCTGGAAAACTGTGGTTAAGAACTTAAGACAATGGACTGAGTTCGAATCCCAACTCCACCACGCACTAGCTTTGGGACTTTGGACAATGTATTTACCTTCTTTAACATCCATTTGCTCTCTAGAGGATGAGGATAATAGTAGCGTCTGCTTTATGGAGCTATTGTGAGATACCTAAACTGCACAGTGACTGAAATATCCCCTTGCCGTCGAGTGGATTCCGACTCACAGCGACCCTACAAAACAGAGTAGAACTGCCCCATAGGGTTTCCAACGAGCTGCTGGTGGATTTGAACTGTCGACCTCTGGTTAGCAGCTGTAGCTCTTAGTCACTGCACCACCAGGGATGCTAAATATGCTAGGTATTTTTATTAACAAGAGGACAACTCTATTCTCAGAATCAACAAACTAAATATTAAAGAATCAGTTTTGTGTGTGTGTGTGTTTCAATGAAAAACCTATGGCAACTAATATCAGTGGCTTTATTTTTAAAGAAAGAATGTTTGCAGGTTATTGCTACAGAAAATGCTCCATATGTAAAAGACAGCCCAGGCAACTTACCTCAGAGATATGTCATTTATCCTCAAAGAAAGCAAACTGCACAAACACAGCTCTTATATTAGAATATAAAGATGTGCGTTTGAGAGTGCTCAGCAGAATGATAGGCAGAGTTTATTCATTCGCGTATCTCTACCATGTTCTAAACGTCTTTGCTATTCCCTCATCATGAAACTTAAAAAAAAAAAGGGGGGGGGGAGGACATTCAGAAATCCACAGAGATCAAGGTAAAACAAAGTTACATTAATAAAAATCAAATTACAACTTAAAAGAAAAAAATCCAATAAAATAAAGCCAGAAAACCCTACCTAACAGCACTACACACTGGATTCAAGCAAATCGACACCCTTGTGGTCCACACGTGATTCTAGCGCATCCACGTAAATTATAGTCATTGTACTCTGGTGCAGCTTCATTATCAATTGGTGTGGGCCACTTTTCACCAGAAAGCAAACACATACTCCCCTTCTGCCAGGTACATACACGAAATACCCGCAATAATCACAAAAGAGAGCCGAGTCCCCACGGGAGGGTATGCACACCTCAATCTCCACCTCCACGAAATTAAAGCACCAACTTTGTCAAAGTAGATGACCAAACAGAACCACAGGTGTTAAATAACAAGGGAGCATTAGTTCAGAACTGCAGTGCTCCTGCAGATTCCTACTGAGGGCACATCCCTTTGGAGCTTATTTTAGTGTACTACGTCTCACTGTTAGGCAACTGAGAGCTCACGAGCACACAAACGGGGGGCGGGGGGGGGGAATGGTTCAACCACTGGGTGAAAACATGCAGTTTGTCCAACATGCATGATCCAGGCAATCAAAAGATAGACCTGTGAAATATGTTTTTATTGATATTTACTGGGAGGTTTGCTTCCCACAAGTCTTATCCATTTCTTCTCTTCACTTTCTGCTTTCTAGCAAAAAACGCCCTGCTTCACGTCCCCCAACATGGGCATGCAGGACAGGGACTATTGTACTGCAGGCTCCTCCCAGCAGATCTCAACCAGTATTGGCTACGACCCCAGCACCGTGCACCAATTTCAGGAAAATGAGAGTTCAACCCTTTCTCTTCTCTCCATTTTTGTAATCTTGTGAGGGCACAACTGTTCCAGAAACCAGCTCCCCTACCGGTCAGGTATTTACACTAAACCTTTACTAAAGGGCTTGCTATTACAATGCTATCTCATTGATACAAGATTACTTCACTTCTGAACCACATCAAGCTGTATAATATTCCAACAATCAAAAACATCGCCCCTCGAGAAAGATGCAGCCCAGATTATTTTCACGTGCTTATCTGAGTGGAACACTAACGTGTTTGTTTAATGCAATGCAAATCTCAAAAAAAGAGGCAGAGTTTAACCACGAAAGCAGAAATGCAGGCAAAATACACTTTGAAGCATACGGGTTCACATACAAAGTACTTACACACACATTACACAGGCACATTTCAAGCTAGAAAGAATCACCCTGGGTCAGAACTTTAAATATTTTAAATCTCTCAAGGTAAAACTCCATTTGCAAAAGTCCAAACATGCATCAGATTGGAAGAACTCTTTTTTTGAAAATCGTTGGGAAAATGTAATATCCCGGTTCATGGCAAGCTAAAACATTCTGCCTTTTCACTCTGATTTGCAAAATAGGTATGTAGGAAAAGTAACAGCATATAGCATTTACCTACCCATTTAGCAAATAATATGAAAGACCTGCTCTACATCTTTATTCAAATGAAAATACTTTCCTTCAGCATTTATTTCTTTAGCTGGTAGAAACCCCACCCTTTAAGGAACACAAGCATAAAGCAATCTCTTGCAATGGGCCATTTTACTTATTCTACAATGTCTTACCCAAATTACACAGGTATAATTATTTTGACACTATAATGAAAAGAAAATGGGATTTGGGCACCGTAGGTTTATCTAATAACACTATTTCTTGCCAGACTTCACAGCACTGACAGTCACAAAGAAACCTGTCCATTCCAATAGGAAATATTTGATTTTACTGTAGGAACATTATTTATTTTCACCAAGTTGCTATTATCAGAAAGGATATGATACCTGAATAATAAAAATGAAATCAAGAAATTCTGGTGTTTCAAGGCTTTATTTTTTTCTGCTCTCACTTTTGACATTTTCTTCCCCTGGAGAGACAAGATAAAGTGTTGTCATAAATGGGTGACTTTTCTTGTCAAATGACAGATTTGATTCTCCATGGCAACCACAAATCAAGGTGCTAGCAGGAATTAAAGCTTCTCTTAAAAGGCATCTTTATGTTTATAAAATGAATTTAAATTAAATGGGTATTAGGTACAGTCTTTACCTCAATTTATTTGTTGACCGAAGAGCTCTGTATTGCAAGGAGTACATCTGCATTTTTAAGGAAAGATAACATATTGTCCTGGCAGATGTATAAACAAAGCAAGTTACAAGGTCATGCTTCAGACACTAGTTTAGAGGCCCAAGAATGGTATACAGATGGACACCTAGCAGCTAAGACATATTTAAATACTGGACAAGGTGTAAACATTACCTTTGGGGAACAGAAGAAGGAGGTTGATTTCTTCTCCTAACACAGCTTTCTCCTATTCCCAGTTAATAAAGATCTGTGTAATTGTCACAAACAGAATGACAAAAAGCAACCTCACTTGTCATTTTGTGTCCTGCATGCAACCGATCCCGATTTTTAAAAATCCTTTGTTGCAAGTAAATATTCCACAAAATGAATTTATTTCAGCCCCCAAATTCTAGTACTACTAAAATGGAATGTTTGTTTTCCATTTTTTTTTTTTTGAAAGGCAAAACACAAAAGATACATGTACGATTTCAGAGGAAAGAGATAATTAATCTATGTGTTAAACGGAAAATTTTCATAAGAACTGAAAGCTGATTTGCTTCACTTTTTACAGCATTGTGCTATAGATCCTAAAATAATAAATCAGGTCCAATCTTCTTGATATTAGCAAGCCATTTAGCTACTCTTGAGAAGTGACGGTTTTAAGGTCATAAATAGTATTTTAAAAAGTTGAAGTACAGCTCATTTTTGGAAGTTTCAATTACAACAGAGGGCATCACTAGCCTGTTTGAAATATATATTGTCAACAGCACAGTCATTATGATAAACGTGTTTAACCTAAAGTAAAGAAACGAGAAAATAAAAGTTTTACACGGAACACTGGTAGTTAAGAGAATCCATCATCCTCGATGGCACCCTTGTAAGCTGAGCCAAATTCGATTTTATGCCATCTCTAGTTAAAAGAATGATATGGAGAATTAAATCAAATTCCCTCATACAGTCCTCTGATGGTGGTTCCTTTTACTGCTGAGAGCAGCTCTGACAAGCTAAAAGCGGAAAAAAACAGCTAGTACAGTTACAAAAATGAGACTGACCCAATAGCTTCATTGAGGAATTTGTGGCTTTAAATCTAAGTGCTTGGGAGTTGTTTTTGTGGGAAAAGGGAGTTGTTATTTTTATTTTGTGGGAGCTAAAGAGACTTTGTCCACTCTTCAGTTTAATCAGTACTAGCTGTAATAAAATGGTGCCCAAAAGTTATAAATCTCTTTGGAACTCTGTGTACAAGGCATATTTTATGGTGGTGTGAGTCACACAGAACTCTCTATTTCAGTCACAATGGCTTTTGTTTCATATTATAAGAAAGTGGGTTGATCTTATTCTCATCCCGTGTAAAAAGTCAAACTCCCATCACATCTAAAAACACATGTCGGCGAACTCCACAGAAACAAGTGCTCACGGCTACCTCACAGAACACCAACAGTCACCCTCAGCATCGCAGGTACTGCAGGGTTATGCCATCAGTCTTGGAAAGAGTGACCACAGGTCCGTGTCACCACAATGTCAAAATAATCCTACCAGGAGAGTTTGGCAGAGCTTGGCATTCTTGTAGGGAGTAATTAAAAGTAAGCTCTGGCTCCTCTTCATAATAACTGGCCCTCTGTTTAGGCAGATGGAGCCATCTAGACTACCTAACCGCTAACAAGAACTTCCCATAAAACTGGACTATCTGTACCCGGTGTAGACAGTGTCTGCCGTTGAATATTTCACCCTAGGAGAGGCGAAACTGTCAAGACAGAGGCCCCACAAGCTATATGTAAACACTTGCTGTATAAAATCAGGGAACACTTGGCTAATGCACTACTGGATAAAGCAAATTGCTCATTAAAATAAGACCTGTCAGGGTAAAAAATGGGTATGGTATTCGCTTGGAAACAAAATTATTTACCGTTTTGTTTGAAAAGGGGGTGAAGAAGAAGAATGTATAAACCTATTTCAGCCGTGCAGTTAGAATCTCGTTACTCTGTTTAGATGTTCATGTCACAGAATCAGCTCAAGAATTTCTTGAGAAAATAAAATACAGTTCGCTTCAAACAACACCTTCCACCTGCCTTCAGGAGCACTGTAGGCTTTTCAGAGGTACAAGGGCCTGGGATCATCACATCTACACAACAGGCCAATTATAAGGGTAAATTCTCCTTCTGGTAAGCTCCAGCCACTTTTCAACTTTCTAACTCAGAATATAATCGGTGAGAAAATGTTCACGTAAGGTTGAAGCTTCACCAAGTGTCTTCGCCCAGAGCCAAATCCTCCGCAAGATTTAAAAATCGGTGAGAATATGAAAGGGGAATCATTTCATCTGCCTTAGAAATCTGGACTTTACGCAGAATAAATACCATTTAGTTACACTGTATTCCACAGTCATCCAATGGAGGAAAATTCAAACCAGCTACCACCTACAACGTGCTTTTTATGGGCATGTGATGCAGCTTCATCTGGTCTAAATTAAGGACCCCAAACGTCAACTGCTGGCTTTTGAGCGCACTGCTCAAGGTGGTCAAACAAGCAGGGCACAGTGACAATTCCCTCCAATCACGCTCTGGCCTCCTCCAGCGCTATTTAGAAATCTACTGCCTATCCCCAAATAAATCGATTAATAGTGCATTTTCGCCTAAAAGATGCCTGCCTTGCGGTCCAGTGCCTGATTTTACCCTGAGCTGCTTCTCCCTGCCTTTGAGCTCTGCTTCTAGAAAGGCTCTCTCTGTGACTCCACCACCTCAGACCTCAGAACTCACTACAAGGGAAAGAAACACAGACAGGTCACCTCTGAAAAAGAGAAAGCACACTGACAGCAAACCTCACGCCTAAAAAGTGACCATGGGAAAGGCATCCCACTCCCGGGAGCCACGTGTGACCAGCTCTCCTGACGGCAGGACAGAAAGGATAACACCAGCTTCTCTGGACTGGGGTCTCTCCCCGAGAGAAATGAGGACAATAATCCCTACCTCTCAGGGTGCTGTAATTTCAATTAATGTCTGTAAAACGCTTTGTGATCCTTGGATTAAAGGCACAGAAGCAGCCACAAGGGTTATTGTCATTATTGTGTTATGACTCTTGACCACTACACTGTTCAGTTAGTTAATCATCTTTTTTGATGCTTTGGTCTGGCTAAGGCTGATGTACACTGGAAAAGTCTAGAACCAAGAACAGCCCCTATAGAGGACAGGGGAAAAAAAAAAAAAAAACACAAAACACAAAAACCATTGCTATTTAGTGAATTCCAACTCATTCCAACCCCATGTACTACAGAACAGAACTGCTCCACAGGGTATTCTTGGTTGTAATCTTTATGGAAGCAGACTGCCAGACTTTTCTTCTGCAGCATCACTGGGTAGGTTCAAACCACCAACCTTTCAGTTAGTAGTCCAGTGCAATAACAGAAGTATTGACAAGACAGGGAGGAAGGAAATGGCATAAGAGGATCCAGCCTCACCAGTATTTAGAGGTGGCATCAGGCATAAAGCAAAAAAACAGTTGCCATTGAGTTGACTCCAACTCATGGTGACCCCATATATGTCAGAGTACAACTATGCTCCATAGGGTGTTCAATGGCTAAATTTTTGGAACTAGATCACCAGGACTTTCTTCCAAGGAGCCTCTGGGTGAACTCCAACTACCAACCTTTTGGTTAGCAAATGAGCGTATTAACCATTTGCACCACCATGGGATCAAGCATACATTTTTGCAAAGGCTGGGGTGGCCAGTTTACCAATCTGTAAACAGGGTACATTATTTTCCTTGGAGTTCAATACTTTAAGAAAATAATTGCCCATAAGAGCCGGGAGCAGGTGATCAGTACCCCCTGGGAGTCCCCCACTCACTCCAGGTGGGGCTCACAGCTGACTGCCAAAGTTGGCAACCTCCAAAGAGGAGGCCCTGAGCCCCCCACCCCCCCAAAAGTCCCCTCACCAGCCGGAGTACTCTCCTGAGAGGGGGAAAGGTGAATCAGAGGCCAAGTTACTAATGTTCCATGCTTGGCCTCTTCAGGGAATTGAACAGGCCAGGATGCCTTTGGCTCCTGGGAGCTGGTAAATCAAGAAGCCAAACAATGCTATACTCTCCAAACCTGCCTCTTCCAAAATGGCCCTCCCCATGTGCACAGCCAGGAATCAGTTCTGCTCCTGCTCCGCCCATTTTTCTCCCACAGTGGTGAGAATTCAGGAAAGCAAGTGACCTCTCTGATCTCAGCCCAACAGTTACTTCCTTGTGGAGGTCTGACCCCTTGACTATGGAGGCCCACCACCATGATAATAATGCAGCCCTTACTGAGTGAGGACTGACTTTGTGCCAAGCAGGAGACAAACCGAGGGCTCTGAAGCCAGACTGCCTGAAGTCAAATCTCGTTCTGCCACTTTCTAGTTACATAATCTCAGATGAGTTATTTTACATCTAAACCTCAGTTTCCTCATCTGCAAAATGGGGATAAATAGTACCTCTGTCACAGGGTTGTGTATGGTATACAGATTAAATGACTTAATACACATAAGCACCTAAAAGAGGGTCTGGCTAGAACTGTCATCATCTTCCTCACAACAATACTATGAAGTGTATACTAATATTATTTGCATTTTGTAGATGGAAAAACTGAGGCACAGGTTCTTAAGGAATTTTCCCAAGATGGAAGAGCTTAGTAAGTGATCTAACCCAAGTAGCCTGACTCCAAAGCCTACTCTCTGAAAACATCCCCCCCATGCAGATCCCACCAACCTCTGCTTTGTACCATTTAACATGGCACTGAAATCTTGTAACTACTTATACAACACTCTCCGAGGGCTGGGATCAGACCCGTTTAACTCACTACTATCTCCTCAGGATTCAGCAGAGTGGAGATGCTCAAACAACGGATAAATAAACAAACCCAGCCTTCCACCCATCCAAGCAACACGATGGGCAGGTAAAACTAAACATTTATAAAGCTGACAACTAGGAATGACTCTGCACAGCCACCTGTAGGTAACAGGTGCTACATCACCATAAGCCTCCCCCAGACCATTCATGAACTACCCTCCCCATATGCCCACCCCAGGGCCCCCAACTTCTCCTGCTTTTTGAACTTGCCCTTATTTTTGTCCTGGGGCTGTGAAAATTGAAACAGAGGAGAGCTGCTAACTTTTCTCTGGAAAGCAACTTTTCCCAGCTATTTGTCAACTTCTGTCATTCAAAGGGATACAACACAAATGTATATCTTTAATGAAATTCACAGTCAAGAAAAGTTGTCATCTAGTTATATCTGTTATGACATACATTTCATTTTCTTCAATACATAACAGAGAAGCTATTTAATCAAACAGAAGATTCTTGCTAAAATGACAGTCCAAGCATTGTCCAAACAAGCGTTTATTATGCTATGCGAATCTGATCAGGATTGGATTGTTTTCAGCAGATTTTTTTTTCCCCCTTCTTCTTCCATTTAGAAAATAGCCTGGGGCAGGGGAGAGGGGTGTAGAAACAACAGAGACAATGAAGGTGGTGTCTGAGGCTGAGTCAGTGGGGAGTGTGGATGTGGGAACCCCGCCCTTGAAGTCTGCTGGAAGAAATTAAGAAGATACACAGGACCATCTGAAAAATGGGAGGACAGGCAGGAGAGTCACAAAGGGCACTGCCAGGGCACGGGGCTGTGTCCTCCTTTACCTCCACCATAGAACTGCACACAGGAGACAGGTACAAACTCAAATATGACACAGGATGTAAGAAATGATGACATCTGTGCTTCTAAAGCAATACTTATCCTTGGATACGTTCTGTTTGTTCGTTCTTACAATTTAATAAACACTTAGCTTCAATAAGAAAGCCATGTTACTGCAGGAGAATTTAGCGGATTGGAGAGCTAGAAAGCCCAAGGCCAAAAACACAAAGGAAAAAAAAAATGTTAAGGAGGTGACCTGGGTACTTGGGCTTTTGGCACTACATATACTGCAAGCTGGAGGAGTAG
The DNA here is from genome assembly GCA_030035585.1 of Dugong dugon. NCBI lineage: Eukaryota > Metazoa > Chordata > Mammalia > Sirenia > Dugongidae > Dugong > Dugong dugon. The sequence continues at coordinate 52,937,477 of CM057481.1, read as the reverse complement.
GGGGCAGATGCCAGTAATACTTAAAGGATCATGATAACTCTTCCTTCTGCTCCATTCACCTCCACAGTACCTGGCACAAAGTGAAATATCAACAGAGAATTGTTGGATGAACACATAGATGAATAAACGGATGGATAGACCAAAAAATGCAAACCCGTTGTTGTCGAGTCAATTCTGACTCATAGCAACCCTATAGGACAGAGGAGAACTGCCCCATAGGGTTTCCAAGGAGTGGCTGGTGGATTTGAACTGCCAACCTTCTGGTTAGCAGCCAAACACTTAACCACTGCGGACACCACAGTGGGTGGGTGGGTGGATGACAAATGGAGATCTCCCCCTACCCAAAAATGAAAAGAAATAACCAATAAAAATAATTTTAATATGTTACCCTGAGAGATGGCCCATTATCATAGAGACTTCCTCCACCTCGTTCTTGCTAAAGGTGTGTCCTGAGCTATGCTAAGGCATCTCTTCCATTAAAGGAAGAAAATATCTTTACAGGACAGTTGGGGGCCCGACCTGTGGCTAAGAAACTTTATTTTTCCTATACTATGTTAATTGGTCACCATGACGACATGGACACAAAACGCCAATTAGCCCAAAACTTTATATTACTATGCTAATAGTACTGTGTCCTTGTCGCCATGGTGACCAATTAACATGGCATAGAAAAATGAAAGTTTCTTAGATACAGGTTGCGCCCCCAGTGGCTAAGAAACTTTTTTTCCGTATGCTATGTTAATTGGTCACCATGACGACAATATGGGGAGCCCTGGTGGTGCAGTGGTTAAGCGCGCAGCTGATAACCAAAAAGCCAGCGGTTCGAACCCACCAGCTGCTCCAAGAGAGAAAAATGCAGTATTCTGCTTCTGTAAAGATTTATAGCCTTCAAAATCCTCTGGGGGAAGTTCTACTCTGTCCTATAGGTTCACTGTAAGTCGAAATCCACTCTACAGCAATGGGTTTGGTTTTTTTTTGTTTTAATGTTCTAAACACATGAAAGATGGGCCAGACCAGTTGTTCTCAAACAGGAGGGTTTGTTAAATGAAGACTGCTAGGCCCTTCCCTCAGAGTTCCTGATAGAGTAATTCTGAAATTTTACCAGAACTAGTTGCCATCAAGTCGATCACGACTCATGGCGACCCCATCTGTGTCAGAGTAGAACTGTGCTCCACAGAGTTTCAAACAGTTTTCTACTTCTTTTGGAAGTAGATTGCCAGGACGTTCTTCCAAGGCACCTCTGGGTGGACCTGAACCTCCCATCTTTTGGTTAAAAGCTAAGCACATTAGCCATGGGTACCACACAGGAACTCCAGGTCTGGGATATCGACTGCCGTCGAGTCAATTCCAACTCATAGCAACCCTATAGGACAAAGTAGAACTGCCCTATAGGGTTTCCAAGAAGCAGCTGGTGGATTTAAACTGCTGACCTATTGGTGAGCAGCCAAGTTCTTAACCACTAAGAACCCAAGAATTCTAATTTCTAACAAGTTCCCAAGTGATGCTGATGGTGCAATACTAAGCAGTACAGGGACCACACTTTGAGAACCTCTGGTCTAGTCAATTTCTAAGTTTTCTTGGGCTCTAACATTCCACAAATCTATTCAGGAGCTACCAAACCTCTTCTAACTTGAATGGACTTTGACAAATAGATTCAAAGCTATTTGAGGTATCATGAAGGTACATAGTACATAGCATTGCTAAATTTAAGATCAGGGTACCTAATTATTTCAACGGTCCTCATTATGTGATACTTTTAATCCCCAGAGGAACAATTTTTTTTATATTCCTGTGTTCATTTCTGGAGAGTTAAAAAGGTCTGTGAAAACACTGGAAAAAAATGAACTTCAAGAATTCAATCACGATAATATAATAAATATGAATTCAGGTGTTTGTAAGGAACCTTAGATAGGGTCATCTATGCCATGGCTTAGCTTCAAACAGGATTTGCAAACCAGCCACCAGACGCATATCTCAAGTATGCCTAACTGTCATCACGGTGAGGGCCCTAATATTTCCTTTTGGTGGTGTCGCCTTCCAGAGCTTGACTATCTTTAGAAGACTCCTGCCATTTATTACATCAAACAGTACTCTCACCTGCTCTTCCGTAGCTAATTCCTTCCTAGTGTTGCATCTGTAGGGTGCCAGAGGGTGAACTTCCCCTTCCTTATAATTACTTTTCAAATGTACAAAGACTTACTAAAACTCCTACACACACATTCTTGGGCTTCTCCTCTGTATGTTAAATAGTTCCGATTCCTTTAACCTTTCCGTAACGACTCCATTCTCCACCCTTTCAACATTTTCATGGATCATCTCTGGACTCTTTCCAAAATCCCTACTCTTTTCTTGTCCTCCACCTGGGGCTTGGACAAGTCACTGGTCCTTTAATCTTTCAGCATACTCTCATTAATACATCCTGAATCATGCAGGGTTTTTAATAATAGCACTTCATTGCTGACACAAGCATAAACGGGGAGGAGGAGCGACCAGACGATTACACATTACTGAAGACAAATGAGACCTGGAGAACTTGTTTAAGAGAAACAGGAGTAGGACCAAGTTGGCAAGCAATTGCTTGAGCAGGACTCCAAAGATAGCCCAGGAATCACTCTACTGAATGACGATTTGGTCACAGGGATGTTTGAGGCCCGTGGAATACTTACAACTCAGAGAAATTCCACTAGTGTTGGGTGTTGGCTTTTAAATGGCAATATCCAAATCGGAGAGGAAATGACGGTGCATTCCAAGCAAAACTGCACACATTTGGACAGACTAAGAAAATAACAATAAAAGTGCAAATTTATTCTGCATGTGTGACCATGATTATCATTACATCAAGTTCCACAGATGCCCAGCCAGAATAAACATTAACCCGTTTCACAAATGACTTTATACTGCATTTGTGGATACAGCTCCACCCAAACCCAAAACAACACTGTTTCCATAGTAACCAACAAATTTCAAAGAAGGAAAAAGGAGGGGAAGAATTCAGAATGGATAGCAATCAAATAAAATAACCAGCATCAACAAAATATGTCAGCATTATTTAGGACCACTGTACAGTGTAATCCCTCTCCCAGAAAACCAACCCCTTGTAAGTTAACTTCTCACAAAGCTGGTCTTCCCACAAAGACATAAACGCAAAACAGTTTCCGTTTTAATTGACAAAAGGAGCAAATTTCTTGGGTCATTCCTGGGATTCAAATGGGAGTTATGATGAAGAAAACAACATCTACTGGGTGACTTAGCACACACAGAAGTTCAGATTAATTACCAACTGGTAATTATGAAATCTTAACTGGGCTTTGATTATCATATTAGAGTATCTCTTCTCTTGCTGAAAGTAATGAGGCGGAAAAAGAAGCAAAAGCCAAAACTCAAAGTCAGGGAGCTAATGACCAAAAAAGCTGCACACCATCAGCCAAAAGCCAGAATTTTCACCGGAACTTTCTCAAATATCAGTTCCCCCTAGTGAATTTTAAGCACAGATGATATGCAGCAGTTTATCCACATCCCTTCAAGTTCTGCTTGAGAAACACATCTTATCTTTAAAATGCTGAGGGTCTTATGTTTGTAGATAAAATTCAAGGCTACAACTATGGGCACTGCCTTGTCTGCAGATAGGCCCCGTGTGGAAAGAGTCAAAGGGTCATCTGTGAACTCGGAAAACTCAGAGCCCTGGCCAATATCAATCAGTCAATCTCATCTTCTCTCCCTCTCTTTCTCTCATTGCCTCTTAATCTCAAAACGGTACAGACTAATAAAAATAAAATATTCATAACGTGAAACTTATATTTTCAGTCCCTGAAGTTCTAAAGTTATTTAGTAATTTGTTCTCCCACGTCCCAGCTGTGTGACCCTAGGTAAGTTATTTAATTTTTCTGAGCCTTAGTCTCCTCATCTGTAAAACAGAAATAAGAAAAGTAGGCATCTGATAGGGTTGTTATAAAGACAAAATGTATGAATGCATATAATGAGCTTAGCAGACAACCTGACACACAGCAAAGAGAATGAGTGTTAGTATTATAGCTGTTACAGTAATTTTATGTAACTCTTCCGTAAAAAATAGGAGCCAAATCCTGATGGCTTTTGCTTAGAAAACGTCTCTCAATGTTGCAGAGAGAAACACTGCTGAATAAACATCTTAGGAACAATTTCACTAGCAGATCTCATAAACGGCCAATGGCCCATCGTATTAGCTAGTTTTTAATGGTATAAGCTTCTGAGGTAGACAGAAATGGGTTTGAAAGTCACTTACAGCCATGTGACCATGAGCTTGTTGCTTAACCTTCCTGAGCCTTAGCTTCCTACCTCTCCTATGGAGCACTGACAGGAGCTACCTAACGGACTGTTGCAAAGACTGAGTGGAAAGGTTCCTGTAAAGCATTTCCCAGAGAATCCGTCACATTTAAACACTAAATCTATGTCTGCCATTATGATTAATTATCATTCATTTGCTCATGCAAAACACTGATTCAACAACTATTTATTGAATGCCAAAGTGTGCTAGGAGCTGTGTAGTGAAAAATTTGATATAGTTTATAAAAACAAACAAACAGTTGCTGTCAAGTTGACTCTGATTCATGGAGACTCCATGCGTGTCAGAGAAGAACTGTGCTCCATAAGGTTTTCAATGGGTGATCTTTCAGGAGAAGATCACCAGGCCTTTCTTCCAAGGCTAACTTGGATAGACTCGAACTTCCAACCTTTCGGTTAGCAGCCTAGGGTGTTAACTGTTTGCGCCACCTAAGGACTCTGATGTGGTCTATGCCCTCATGGAATTTACAGTCCACAAAGGAACACTGACAATAAATAAACACACACGCAAATACAGATACAGGTAGTACTCGGCTTACAACAGGGTTCCACTGAGACGACTCCGTGATAAGTCGATTCTGATATAAGACGAATAGTTTTTCTTTTTTAGTTTTCATTATTATTGCCTTTTATTATCAGTATCTTTATAAATCCGATTTTTATTTGTCTATGGGGGTTGGAAACATTACCTATAACCTTAAAGATATATTCTAATACTTACATACATACATTAAAAAAAAAAAAATACCACAAATCATAAAAATCTACACCGATGATGAAGGAGGCTTGGACAATGTTGGCATTTTGTAAGTTGTAATGACAACTCCACTTTGTGGAAGGTTCTGGATCATCTGGATGATCTCTGGGAATAGGGATGGCATTTCTAGTCAGAAAATTAGTGAGAGTTATCTGTATGGTCACTTACTTTTTTCCTTCATATATTTCGCAGTAACATCTCACTGCTTCCCAAGTCTCCTTTTCAACTTTAGTAAAGCAATCAGCGTTTTGGTTCATTTTTCTATATGACAGTGTTCTGAACAGTAAATCATAAAATTAAACATCTGTGAGTGAACACTGGAGAATGATAACATCAGCAAATCATGCGCTGCAACACTGTATATAGTATACATACAATGACTAACGATAAGATGTACAGGGAAAAACATACAGAAGGTTGTAAGTGTGGTTCACTGTAACTTGAGCACGTCGTAAGTCAGGTCCCGTGTGTGTGTGTGTTGTGTGTATGTGTGTGTGTTGTGTGTATGTGTGTGTGTGTGAACGAAAAGCAAAGATCAAGTTCTGATGACTTGAAATAGCTCCATTTGACCAGACCAAGAAAGACTTCACAGAATAACACCAGCTGACTCCTAACTTTAAAGATTTATCTGAATTGGCTCTACAACCCTATCACCAGAGTCTTCTTTTACGTCTTCCTACAGTTTGCCTAATGGAGAAGACGTACAAATGTAATTACATCTACATTTTATTATGAAGTCAGTGAGTCACTAAAAGTACATGACAGAAGGTACATTTTATTGTTTTTCATTATGTACTTGTGTGCTTCATTGCTTTTAGGGTCATATTTTTGTCGGGAGGAGGTGTAAGTATAAAATACTTATTTTGCGGCAGACATACTTTTCTGTCAGGGATTTTGTTTTTACCACCACAAAAATCATTCTTACTCCAGATTATCTGAATTCTCCATTTAAGTGTGGTACATTACTAATCTTCATAGGGAATTAAAGATTTGGACTTTTGAGATACAGTATATACAATTGTTAATATCTAATACATCCAATTAAAAAAATATACAAATGCAACTGACAAAAGAATTGAAAATCAAGCTGGTTCAAGAGAATTTAGTAGAAGTTTGAAAAGTATGTGAAATCAAATGCCTTCCCATTTTTTTCCATGATCATTTTCAGTTATATCCTCCAACCTGTGTGTTAGGTATTGGTCCCATTTGTTTTAATACATACTATTCTCATCCAGTGAAGTAAAGACAGATTCCAAACTTGAGGCAAGACTTTTTCCTACTCTACCCAGAATTCAACAGGAGGTCCAAATAAAAAAAAAAAAAAAAAACAAGACAGGTGTGCAGCTTAACCATCTGTGCGCTCCAATGCCGTCAAGTTGATTCTGACTCACAGCCCCCTTATCAGGCAGAGTAGAACCGTCCCATAGGATTTCCAAGGCTGTAACCTTTAGGGAAGCAGACTGCCACATCTTTCTCCCGAGGAGCGTCTGATGGGTTCAAACCGATGACCTTTGCTTTCGGTTAGCAGCCAAGCACGTAACCACGGCACAACCAGGGCTCCTTCCATTTGTGCACAACAAGGTATTTTATTAACTTTAATTATTTTAGTCCATAAATAAAGATATTTGAAAAGGGTATAGCTGGACATGCTAGTTTCGTTTTTTTTTTTTTTCTCCTAAACTGAGAAGAGATAAGTGAAGACTTCTCTATATAATCCCACTTATTCAAACTCCCCAGGCCATTACAATAATCACAGCTGCCATTTACTGAGCACTCCACCACATGGACCCCTAAACTGATCCTCATTATGACCCCATAAACCAAACAAAACCAAACCCGTTCCCATCGGGTCAATTTTCACTCCTAGCGACCCTACAGGACACAGCAGAAATGCCCCACAAGGTTTCCAAGAAGCATCTGCTGGATTCAAACTGCTGACCTTTTGGTTAGCAGCCGTAGCTCTTAACCTCTACACCACCAGGGTTTCCAGTAAGAGGATTCTTTTCTTAGTTCCATTTCACAGATGAGGAAACCAAGGCTTAAAGTGGCAAAGCACTTTATGAAAGAGTCACACAGCTAATAAGCAATTCACCAAGATTTGAACCGAGAGGCTGGTACCAGTGCCCGTGCTTGGAACCACTACCTGACAGTGGACAAATGCTGGTTTCCAGCTCACATTTTGACTAACAGAATGACTTCATATGCATCGTTCAATCTCACAAGATCTTTCTGAGGTATGTACTATCATGTAACTGAGGAAGATAAAAGGACATGCACCTGGGTGAAGTAACTTACCCAAGGACACCTGGCTAGTGAGCGGCAGAACCAGGATTCGAAGTGAGACTCTTAACTGTGGGTCTTTAAGCACTCTTTGATACTATGGCCCTAATGCACTCCCCAAGGAACCCTGGTTGCACAGTGGCTTAAGTGCTCACCTGCTAACCAAAAGGTCAGCAGTTTGAACCCACCAGCAGCTCCATGGGAGAAAGATGTGGCAGTCTGCTTCTGTAAAGATTATAGCCTTGGAAACCCTATAGGGCACTTCTACCCTGTCCTATAGGGTTGCTATAAATAGCATTCAACTCAAGGGAAATAGGTAACACACTCTACAAAAGTACACTTCTTTTTGCATTTGGGAGTAGTAAAAGGGGTAGATGTGGATGGAAAGGAGCAACTAAAACAGGAAAAAAGTTTCTCTCACTGGAGATCTTATTCAGAAGTAGCTCTGTTATGTCATATGCCCTTACTCAAGCACTATCAAAAAAGGCTGTCTAAAAATTGTCAAGAGACGGCAGGGCCAAGATGGTGGAGTAGTCAGATGCTTCCTGTGGTCGCTTTTACAATAAAGACTTTAAAAAAACAACTGAATCAATTATATATGACAATCTAGGAGCCCTAAACACCAAAGGCAAAGTTGAGGAATCGGACTGAGTGGCAGGGGGAGGGAAAGATGGTTCGGAAGCAGTGAGGATTTTCTAGACCTGACGTGGCGGGGGCCAGAACCCTTCAGGTCACATCAGCTGCCGTACACGGTGAGGCAAGCAGTGGTGCTCGGCAGGCATTTTCCACATGGAGAAAGACCAAGCAGCAGGGAGTCTACTCAAACCTCCAGAACCAGTGAAAAGTGGCACTCAATTTGCAGAAGGTAAGTACATGCGTCTCACCTACTGAGTGGATCCAAAAACACTCCCTTTGAGAAAAACTTCTGGCTTCAGCAACTGCAGAGTCCCCAGAGCCAGAAGGAGAGCCCGTCACACAGCCTGAGCCATTCTCCTGGCCTTGAAGATGGAACAAATTAACAAACAGGAAAAAATAATCTGCCAGTTCCCCTAAGCTCCAAACCCAGGGTAGGCACAGCTCCTTTACCTAGGCACAGGCATAACGGGTCCACGGACTTTGAACACCTATCACCCCTGCATAGACCTGTGTGGGCCCATTTCAACAATGTAGGCCCTCATTACCACAGTACAACAAGGTATATACCTCAAGCCTAACTTAAACTATATCCGCTATATGGTGAAGTGGCAGGTTTGTGACACTTGACACTGCTCTGTCCATTAAGCAGTGTCCACATCTACCCATATTTGCGGCCAGAGGACTGGTGGCTCCACCCACGCCACCTAGCCATCTGTAACAGGGGTCCAAGAATAAGTGGTGCCTCCCAGTCCTTACATCCAACAACATTCAGTGCTCATAGTCCGGCTGCAAAACCCATCCACCTATGAGCTCTAGGGAACAGGGACACACTTTCCTCCCAAACATTCAGGGGCAACTGCCAGCCCGTCTTGCTCAGTGTTTGACCCCTACTGCAGCCTGATACCTGTAACTACACCAATCACCCATGCCTGTCTAGGACTGTAGGTGAAAGCCTGCACCACATACTTGGTGACCAACTACCTGGATGTGTAAGCTAAATAGATACAAGAAAAGTAAACAGACTCCTGGGCTCACATAGCTATTAACAGATCCAACCACCTGGTGACACGACGTTAGAGCTTCAAAGATGCCAATAATCAAACTAGCTCAAATTAGCAGCTTATTTGGGCATGTGAAAACAAAACAAGGAGCTAGGACACAGTAAGCAAACATAAAATAAACAATTTATTGATGGCAATAGTCAATAACAAATCACATAAAGGGGCAGATCTTGATGGCTTCAGCAAGCTCTCAAAACAAAGATTCAAGAAATCTTCCAGAGGAAGAAAACTTCTTGGAATTACCAGAGGTAGAATGCAAAATATAAATATACAGAACTCCTCATGAGATCAGGAAGGAGATCAGGTGTTCTTAGTCATCTAGTGCTGCTCTAACAGAAATACCACAAGTGGATGGCTTCAACAAAGAAGAGTCCATTCTCTCACAGTCCAGTACACTACAAGTCCAAATTCAGGGTGCCAGTTCCAGGGTAACGCTTTCTCCGTCAGCTCTGGAGGAAAGTCCATGCCATCAATCTTCCTTTGGTCTGGGAGCATCTCAGCGCAGGAAACTCAGGTCCGAAGGATGCGCTCTGCTCCCAGCACTGCTTTCTTGGTGGTATGAGGTTCCTGTGTGTCTCTGCTCGCTTCACTCTTTTGTATCTCAAAAGAGATTGCATTAACACACTAACAAATCTTGTCAACCTCATCAGTATAAGCTCATCCCAGTGACAGAATTTATAACACATACGGAGATGACATATAATCTCATCATAGTGGTAGAGTTTACAACACATAAGGAAATCACATCAGATTACACAATCATACAACATTGGGAATCATGACCCCACCAAGTTGACAGATATTTCTGGGGGACACAACTCAATCCATGACATCAGGCAAAACACAGAACAAGCCAAGGAACACGCAGACAAAGCAACAGAGGAATTTAAGAAGATTAGAGAAGAGCATAATGACAAATTCAACAAACTGCAAGAATCCATAGACAGCAATGAGAAATCCAGAAAACTAACAATACAACTTCAGAATTAGACAACATAATAGGAAGTCATAGGAGCAGAAGTGAGACAAAGGAAGTCAAAATTAGTGAGACTGAAGATAAAGCACTTGACACCAACTCATTTGACGAAAAATCAGATAAAAGAATTTTAAAAAATGAAGAAACCCTAAGAATTATGCAGGACTCTATCAAGTGGAATAACCTATGAGTGACTGCAGTACCAGAACAGCAAGGGATAATAGAAAATACAGAGAGAATTGTTGAAGATTTGTTGGCAGAAAACTTCCCTGATATCGTGAAAGATGACAAGATATTTATCCAAGATGCTCATCAAGCCCCAAACAACGCAGATCCTAAAAGAAAGTCATCAAGATGTATTATAATCAAACTTGACAAAACCAAAAATAAACAGAGAATTTTAAGAATAGCTAGGAATAAACGAAGTCATCTACAAAGGAGAGTCAATAAGAATAAGCTCGGACTACTCAGCAGAAACCATGCAGGCAAGAAGGCAATGGGATGACACATATAAAGCCTTGAAAGAAAACAATTGCCAGCCAAGAATAATACATCCAGCAAAACAGTCTCTCAAATATGACGGCAAAATTAGAGCATATACAGATATACAGAAGTTTAGGGAATTTGCAAAAATCAAACCAAAATTACAAGAAATACTAAAGGGAGTCCTCCGGTTAGCAAATCATTAACATCAGATAACAACCCAAGATTAGAACACAGGACAGAACAAGCAGATATTTACCAGATAGGGAAGTCACAAAAATAAATCACAGCTAAAACACTGAAAAGAGGGGAACAGAGCCGTCAACATTTAAAAGATAACATCAAAACAAAAAAGACGGACAAAAAAATGTAGTCATAAATCTTTCATATGGAAAGGAAGTCAAAGTGATATAAAGAAATAAAACATTGGTTTAAACCTAGAAAAATAGGGGTAAACATTAAGGTAACCACAAAGGAAACTAACAATCCTACACATCAAAATTAAAAACAAGAAAAAATTAAAAACTCAGCAAATACAAAATCAAGAACAATGAAAAAGATGAAAAGAAAATCCATAAAGAAAAATGACTCAGCACAGAAAATTAAATGGAACAAACTGTGAACAACACACAAAAAGACATCAAAATTCAGCACTAAACTCATACCTATCAATAATTATCCTGAATGTAAATGGACTAAATGCACCAATAAAGAGACAGAGAGGCAGAACGGATTAAAAAAAAAAAAAAAAAAAAAAAAACACGATCCGTCTATATGCTGCCTACAAGAGACACACCTTAGACTTACAAACACAAACAAACTAAAACTCAAATGATTGAAAAAAATATATTAAGCAAACAACACCCAAAAAACAGCAAGAGGGGCTATATTAATCTCTAACAAAATAGACTTTAAAGTAAAATCCACCACATGGGATAAGGAAGGCTATTATATAATGATTAAAGGGTCAATACACCAGGAGGACATAATCGTGATAAATATTTATGCACCTAACACGAGGGCTGCTAAATACATAAACAAACTAACAGCACTAAAAAGAGAGATAGACAGCACCACAATAATAGTAGGGAACTTTAACACATCACTTTTCGTGAAGGACAGAACATCCTGAAAGACTCTCAGTAAGACACGGAAGATCTAAATGCCATAATTAACCAACTTGATCTCACAGACATATACAGAACACTCCACCCAACAGCAGCCAAGTATACTTTCTTTTCCAACGAACATGGAACATTCTACAGAATAGACCACATATTAGGCCATAGAGCAAGCCTTAACAGAATCTAACGCATTTAAGTATTATAAAACATCTTTTCTGACCATAAAGCCACAAATGTAGAAATAAATAACAGAAAAACTAAGGAAAAAAAAAAATTAACCACACGGAACCTAAACAACACCTCGCTCAAAAACTACTGGGTTATAGAAGCAATTAAGGGTGGAATAAAGACATTCAGAGAATCAAATGTGAATGAAAACACATCCAACCAGAACCTTTTGGACACAGAAAAAATACTGCTTAGAGGTCAGTTTATAGCAATAAATGCACACATCCAAAAAGAAAAAAGGGTCAAAATCAAAACATTAGCCCTACAACTCGAGCAAGCAGAACGAGAGCAGCAAAAGAAGCCCTCGGGCATCAGAAAAAAGGTAATAATAAGCATTAAAGAAGAAACAAATGAAATAGAGAACAGAAAAACAACCGAAAGAGTTAACAAGACCAAAAGCTGGTTCCTTGAAAAGATCAACAAAATCGATAAACCACTGGCCAAACTGACAAAAGAAAAACAAGAGAGGAAGCAAATAACCTGAATAAGAAATGAGACAGGCAATATCACAACAGACCCAACTGAAATTAAAAGAATCATAACAGAATACTATGAGAAACTGTATTCTAACAAATTTGAAAACCTGAAGCAAATGGACAAATTTCTAGAAACTATCTACTTAAACTAACACAAACAGAGGTAGAACAACTAAATAAACCGATAACAACAGAAGAGATTGAAAAGGTAATTAAAAAACTCACAACAACAAAAAAAAGCCATCGCCCAGACAGCTTCACTGGAGAATTCTACTAAACTTTCAGAGAAGAGTTAATACCACTACCACTAAAGGTATTTCAGATCATAGAAAAGAATGGAATACCCAAACTCATTCCATGAAGCCAGCATAACCCTGATACCAAAAGTAGGCAAAGACACCACAAAAAAAGAGAATTACACACCAATATCCCTGATGAACATTGATGCAAAAATCCTGAATGAAATTCTAGCCAATAGAATTCAACAATATATCAAAAAAATAATTCACCATGATCAAGTGGGATTTATAACAGGTATGCAGAGATGGTTCAACATTAGAAAAACAATCAATGTAATTCACTACATAAATAAAACAAAAGAACCACATGATCTTAACAATTAATGCAGAAAAAGCATTTGACAAAATCCAGCACCCATTCATGATAAAAACTCTCTGAAAATAGGAATAGAAAGGAAAGTCCTCAACATAATTAAGGGTATTTATACACAGTCAACAGTCAACATTATCCTAAATGGAGAGAATCTGAAAGCATTCCCCCTGAGAATGGGAACCAGACAAGGATGCCCTTGCTTACCACTCTTATTCAACGTTGTGCTGGAGGTCCTAGGCAGAGCAATTAGGCTAGTAAAAGAAATAAAGGGCATCCAAATTGGTAACGAAAATGTAAACGTATTTTTATTTGTAGATAATATGACCTTATACACAGAAAACCCCGAAGTATCCATAAGAAAACTACTAGAACTAATAGAAGATTTCAGCAAACTTATCAGGATATAAGATAAACATACAAAAATTAGTTGGATTCCCATAATAAAGGGCATCTATGCAAAACCAACGGCCAACATCATTCTTAATGGGCAGAGGCTGAAAACATTCCCCTTGAGAACAGGAACAAGACAAGGATGCCCTTTATCACCACTCCTATTTAACATTGTCCTGAAAGTTCTAGCTAGAGCAATAAGGCAAGAAAAAGAAATAAAGGGCATCCAAATTGGTAATGAAGAAGTTAAACTGTTCCTGTTTGCAAATGATACGATACTATACACAGAAAACCCTAAAGACTCCATGAGAAATCTACTGGAATTAATAGAAAGATTCAGCAGAGTAGCAAGATACAAGATAAACATTCAAAAATCAGTTGGATTCCTATACACCAATAAGGAGAATGATGAAAAGGAAATCAGAAAAACAACACCATTTTCAATAGCCCCGAAAAAGATAAAATACTTAGGAATAAATCTGACCAGGGATGTAAAAGATCTATACAAAGAAAACTACAAAACACTACTGCATGAAACCCACAGGGATCTACATAAATGGAAAAACATACCATGCTCATGGATAGGCAGACTCAACATTGTGAAAATGACAATTCTACCCAAAGCAATTTACAAATACAATGCAATCCCGATCCAAATACCAACAACATTCTTCAAAGAGATGGAAAAACTAACTAATCATTAACTTTACATGGAATGGGAAGAAGCCCCGAATAAATAAAGCACTACTGAAGAAGAAGAAGAAAGTTGGAGGACTCACACTACCTGACTTCAGAACCTACTATACAGCTACAGTAGTCAAAACAGCCTGGTACTGGTACAACGACAGATACATTGACCAATGGAACACAATTGAGAACCCAGATGTAAATCCATCCACCTACAGTCACCTGATCTTTGACAAGGGCCCAAAGTCCATCAAATGGGGAAAAGACAGTCTTTTTAACAAATGGTGCTGGCAAAACTCGATATCCATTTGCAAAAAAATGAAACAGGACCTCACGCCATATACAAAAACTACTTCAAAATGGATCAAAGACCTGAATATAAAGCCTAAAACTATAAATTTCATAGAAGAAAAAATAGGACCAACACTTCAGGCCTTAATACAGGGCATTAACAGGATACAAACCATAACCATCAACGCACAAACCCCAACAGATAAGCTAGATAACTGGGATCTTCTAAAAATCAAACACCTATACTCTTCAAAAGACTTCACCAAAAGAGTAAAAAGAGAACCTGCAGACTGGGAAAAAATTTTGGGACACTACAAGTCAGACAAAGGTCTAATCTCCATAATCTATGAGAAAATCCAGCACCTCTACAACAAAAAGACAAATAATACTATTAAAAAATGGGCAAAGGAAATGAACAGACACTTCACCAAAGAAGACATTCAAATGGCCAGCAGACACATGAGGAAATGCTCGCTTGTGATCACTAGCCATTAGAGAAATGCAAATTAAAACCACAATGAGATACCATCTCACCCCGGCATTACTGGCACGAATCAAAAACACTGAAAATAACAAATGTTGGAGGGGCTGCGGGGAGATCGGAACTCTTATGCACTGCTGGTGGGGATGCAAAATGTTACAACCATTTTGGAAAATGACATGGCGCTTCCTCAGAAAGCTAGAAATAGACATACCATTCGATCCAGCAATTCCATTCCTAGGAATATATCCTAGAGAAATAAGAGCCATCACACGAATAGATACATACACACCCATGTTCATTACAGTACTGTTCCCAATAGCAAAAAGATGGAAACAACCTAGGTGCTCATCAACAGACAAATGGGTAAACAAATTATGGTATATTCACACAACGGAATACTATACAACGATAAAGAACAATGATGAATCCCTGAAGCATCTCATAACATGGAGGAATCTGAAAGGTATTATGCTGAGTGAATTTAGTCAGTTGCCAAAAGGACAAATATTATATAAGACCACTATTATAAGAACTCCAGAAAAGGTTTAAACACAGAAGAAAACATTCTTTCATGGTTACAAGGGTGGGAAGGGAGGGAGAGCAGTATTCACTTACTAGGTAATAGACAAGAATTATCTTAATTGAAGGGAAGGACAACACATACTACCAGGGAAGTCAGCCCAACTGGACTAAACCAAAAGCTAAGAAGTTTCCTAAACACAACCAAACACGTGGAGGAACAGAGGAGTAGGAGCGGGGGTCTGGGGACTATGGTTTCAGGGGACATCCAGATCAATTGGTATAAAAAAGTTTATTAAGAAAATGTTCTGCATCCCATTTTGGTGAATGGCATCTGGGGTCTTAAAAACTAACAAGCGGCCATCTAAGGTGCATCAGTTGGTCCCCAACCCACCTGGAGCAAAAGAGAATGAAGAATACCAAAGACACAAGGAAAATAGTAGCCCAAGAGACAGAAAGTGCCACATAAACCAGAGACTCCATCAGCCTGAGATCAGAAGAACTAGATGGTGCCTGGCTACCACCAATTACTGCACTGACAGGGAACACAACAGAGAGTCCCTGACGGAGCAGGAGAAAAGTGGGCTGCAGAATTCAAATTATAGGAAAAAGACCAGACTTAATGGTTTGCCTGAGACTGGAAGGACCCTGGAAGACATGGACTCTGGACTCTCTGTTAGCCCAGAAGTAAAACCATTCCCAAGGCCAACTCTTCAGACAAAGATTAGACTGGACTATGGGACATAAAATGATACTGGTGAAGAGTGTGCTTCTTAGCTCAAGTAGATAGATGAGATTAAGTGGACAGCTCCTGTCCGGAGGTGAGATGAGAAGGCAGACAGGGTCAGGAGCTGGTTGAATGGACACAGGAAATCCGGGGTGGAAAGGAGAAGTGTGCTGTCACAGTATAGGGAGAGCAACTAGGGTCACATAATAATGTGGGCATAAGTTTCTGTATGAGAAACTAACTTGAATTATAAACTTTCACTTAAAGCATAACTGAAAAAAAATTGTCAAGAGGGCTTTCTCAAAAGTAAAGAAGTAGCATGGAAAAATCACCCACCACCCAAGAAGGTGCTCTATAATGAAATAGCAATCATAGGTACAAGTGATGTATTACCCTCCCCTCACAAAAAAAGAAAAAAAAGGAAACCAGCCTAAGTGTCCAACCACAGGGAAATAGTTAACCAAGTTATGGTTTAAAGTGCTCTTCAACTGGAAGGTTTAAAGTGCTCTTCAACTGGAGAACTGGGGGACATTTAGAAGCAAGTGGGACCATTGTGATTGTCACAATGACGGCAGCGGGATAGGGGGGTACCAAGGATGCTAAATGTCCTACAACAAATGGCACACAGAAATAGAACTTTTATGTCTCAAATAGTGATGGGGCCCATGGAGAAAAATTAGTAAGCCCCATACAAAAAGGAGACTTTGTTATTGTTCATTGAAGAGGCCTGGCATGTAGTAGGCACCTAATAAATATGTGCAATGAGTAGATGACCTACTACACAGTCAATAAAAACAATCATTATAAAGCCAATATGGCAAAAATAAAAATGGTCTTGTTAGGAAAAGAAAGCAGAGATGCAAATTAAATTATATTTAAATTTTGCAACCAGACAAGACTAGAAGGAAATATTCCAAGATGTCTGCTTTGACTGTCTCAGGACAATGAGAGAATTAGTGATTCTTCCCTCTATCGCTCAAGTACGGCATCATTTATAATGAAAGAGTAAACAAATTTAATCACATTTATTGGCCAAAAGAAAGCTAGGCCAAGAGAAGACAGCCAGAGTGTTTTTGAAGAAAGATAAATTATGAACTGCCACCTAAGTATTTCTAAACAGATTTCTCACCCTTACCTCCAAACTCAAGGTATCTCAAGCTAAGTCAACATTTCACAGTCTCTCTCCGACCCAAGTCTTCGTCATCCCGAGTTTCCCATCTCTGTCAGCACACCTGCATTTACTGTGTCAGGTAAGCTCCAAGTTTCAAGTCATTGTCTTCTCTTTCTCCATCCCTTGTCTCCCACCTCCAGACACCGCCCACATCCTCCCAGCCTTCACTACAACTTCTATGGCCTTTGACCCTGTCCCCTTCCATTCCCAATGTCATCACCCTCTCTCCTATAAGCTGCCCCCATGTCGTCCTACACTGGGGAAAGTAGTCAGTGTCCTATCACAGGTCCGGGACATGCAATATTTCTACTAAGCTTGTTGGGATGGTTAGGCCTCACTATTAAAATTCTCAATGGAAGCAGCAACTTTGATTTTTTTTTTAAGGTAATGGTTAGTATAGAAACTAATTTTGGCCTCAAACATTTCAACCAAAATATCATAATGGCAACGGGGCAGAGGATGAGAGAAGATGGTAAATGTCAGCTCATGAGGAAGGTAAAGGCCTGACGCACAAACCAAAGGGGACTAGTAAGCCGGAAGTATCACTGCAAACATTCAAAACCTTGCATCATATGTCAGCATAAATTTGTCCATTTAAAATATAAAAATGGTATCTTCAAACCTCCAAAGAAAAGTGCCCAGTCATGGAGATATGCCAGAGGTAATTATTCTATGATCTGGGGGGACCTTGACTATTGCTATGAAGGCCTAATGGTATGCACACCCCAGTTTCAGATGCACAGGTGTTTTCCTGGGTGGTGCAAGCAGTTAAGTGCTTCAATACTCACCAAAAGGCTGGCAGTTCAAACTTATCCAGAGGCACCTTGGAAGACAGGCCTGTTGATCTGCTTTGAAAAGGTCACAGCCTTGGAAACCCTGTGGAGTACAATTCTACTCCGCACACATGGGGTCACCATGAATCGGAATCAACTCAATGGCAATTAACAACAACATGACAAAATAGAAGATAACTTTAATACATATATATACAGTAAACTTGTGAAAGCCAGAACCTGTGCAAGGCTGAAATCTGTCAGAGAAGGAAAAGCCTTTGCACTAAAATGAGCCATAGAAAAGTGGTAAAACTGCACCCTGTCAAAGGCGGTAAACTCATAAGACCTGGAAAAACAAGGCAGTCCCCTCGAGTTCCAGCTCTCACAGATTTCACTGTATATATAATCAGACAGCATCCAATGTCAAACATCACTAGCTTGTTAGCTGACTATTCAACTAGATATGTCAGTATGATGTGTATACATGTGTACATATGTATGTGTATATATATGTGTGTGTGTATACACACACACACACACACACACACACACACATATATATATATATATAAATGACTGAAAGTGGTTTTCTCACAGATTCAAATCCACAAGGGAATATTTATTGTGCTATGTTTTCAACAGATATAATAAACTAATTTGAAAAGCATTATGTCCCATTTTCCCTTTATTTTTTCAACAAAATAGTCAAGTGTTTTATGAATCTGAGCAGTATTTGAACCTTCTTTTAACGAGTAGAATTCTTGAAGATTCCTGGTGTTGAAAACATAGAACTGTTATCTTCTATACCAGCACTGTCTCCAACAGAAATACAAAGTGAGCTACATATGTAGTCTTAAATTTTCTAATTAGCCACATTAGAAAATGAAAAAGAAACAGGTGGGATTAATTTTAATGCTATATTTTGTTTAACTCAACATATCCAAAATATTATCCCTTTACCACATAATTAATGTCTTTGAAATCCAGGGTGTATTTTCTACTTGGCCCATCTCAATTTGGACTATCCACACTTCATGTGCTGAACAGCCAAAGATGGCTAGTGGCTATGTGCTGGACAGTGTCTTTCTAGAATATCATACTGCGAAGCCTATGGAAAAGAAATTTCCTATAGAAACACTTATCTGATTCTGTTTTAGAAAACTACCCATACTGTCTGGGTTGGCTGTGTGTATTTCTACACGCAATATCTTTACCAGCTCTAGATGAAAGTTCTAGAGAATTTCTACATGGCTTTCACCCTCCAAAGCTATAATCCCATACTTAAATTCTAGACAAAACTAACAGTCATTAATCTAGTTTTTTGTTTGCTTGTTTTAAAATTGTTTTTGTTTGTCTGCTGGTTTTAAAATAAGACCTTTGGTCTGATTCACAGTTTAATAACTAAGTGAATAGATCTATGATATTCGTCATGAACCCTACAGCTTTAATAATTTATTTCATTAAGGAATCACTCCTTCTGAAAGAAATTTACTAATGTGTCTCATTCTCCCTCCTGTTCCTGGTAAGAGACACCTATGGTTTTCAAAGAAAAAATTGTTAAAGATAAGGGCCATTATGTATCACTAGAACTTTAAAAGCTAGTCCTCCAGCTGGTTTCCATCATCTTTTTTTCCTGTAGCAGTGGGTGCACTGTGAGGGTGTGACACAGCACCCTCCAGAGGACTCAACAGAAACAGCACAAAATGCTGCACTCCACCCTGCCACCCAAGTATGAAAGTCCAAGGAGCTGTTAGTCTAGTTAGTTCCTCATATTCTGAACACTTAAATCCCTTCTCATTTTCACCAAATTCTTTCCTTTTCAAGTATGTTTCTAATGAGCACCCAGAAAATGTAAAACTCTCATAATCAAATGCAATTGAAGCATCATAAAATGAAGTCTGGGAACTGTGTGTAGGCTGCCATGACTTGGCTCATTATTCTCATTTCCTTAATAAAATCTATTTAAAAATAACTCTCCATTCATATATTTATAGTACAAAGTAAAACATGTAACTTTTTTTTGATTCAAATAATTAAACAGGTAACCTCAACAAAAGCTATTCCGACTATACAAAATCTAAAGGACAATTTGTAACCCTCTGATACTATCTCTCTTATAACACTTAGCCTTGCATTCATATAGCTGGATTGATTATTAGCACTACATCCAAGTCAGGTAACCATGACACCTGCAAAAATAGGTACAAGCAATACATACAACTGAAATCCTCTCAGATTATTCAAGTGGCATTGGAGAAGGATATTTATTATAAGGTAATTTTAATATCAAGGGTTTGTATCCATACATAAAGTACCAACTGAAATAGATCTTCAGAATGAAATTTCCGAAAGTGATTAAAAATGTGAAACCTCACAGTTTATACAAGACAAGAAACATTTGGCTGCAAATGGTTTTATAATTTTGCTCATTAAAAATTACCCATTTTCACTTTGGATTCATCGTATAACAGAAACAGGAATAACCTTCCCATGCCAGAAACACAAGCAAATGATGAAGGTTCTACTCTCAAAAAAAAAAAAACTTTAAAAGTTGGCAAAACATTTCATTAGACTACAAATCAAAATTCGTCTGTCCCTGACATCTCTTTAATGTCTTCCAGATTCAGCATCTACTTTTTTAATCACTAAGAAATTAAAACAGACTAAAATACTGCTCATCTCGGGCCTCTAGAAAAGTCCTCTTGATACATCATAACCTTCAGGTCCCTCCACATGAGCGAGAGACACATCATACCACCCATCTGATTTATGTAAAGTATTCAATATATTTCACAATGAGAAAAAAAAAAAAAAAAGATAATAGTCCTAGAATCATGCTGCCTTCGTCACTAAATCTGCTACATGTGAAGAATACAAATAAATACCCAAAAGGGCCACTGAGAAATCTCTCACCTGACGTTTGCCAAGTGGAAATGGGTACAACTGATCAAAAATAAAATCATGATCAAGCTTCCAAGGTGTTACCAACAAAATATGTTTTTAAAAAAGAAGAATGCGAGTGGCAAGGGGGTTGACTGACGAACACATATTTCTCCGTAAAGCGAATGAAGGCAGTGTTTACAGTGTATACTTATTTATTTACGCTTCCCCTCCCTGAGCCCTTCATGCGCCATGGGAGTCGGTGTGCATTAATGGCACTGAAAACCAGAGAACCTTCCAACTGCAAGCTGCAGCAGCCACGGTGTCAGCGGAAACAATGAATCACAGACATTCAACCTAGGATGAGTTGTGGCAGCACCTTACATGTGTCACCAATGTGTCATGTGACATGGCTGTTGCCATGGTGAAGCTCCATGTTCAGGAAATGTGTTAAGTCTCTTAGAAGGCACCCAGCCATCCCCTCAGTTACCCGTGCCCATGAATGTATTTGGAGATCTTTCTAGTGCCGATCACATTGTGATTGGCTTCCTTTCTGGGAATTTTGTTGGGGAGAGGGGGAAGGCAAGTCACTTGAGGAAAGCTGAAATAAATGAAGTTCTCTCTCCAAAATGTTTGTGAGCAGGGGCTCTAGCACATTCAGACCAGCAGTATCCTTAAAATAATTAGTTTGAATTGTTCCATGGAATAAAAGGGGACTTTCTCCAAAAAGGGGGCAGGAAGGGAATTTTTATGTTACTTGTACAGTTTTTATGTGTTAAAACAAAGGATGAAAAAGAAGAGACCAAAAACTACCCAATTTCTTCTGGAAAACACTTGTGAAAGTGAGCAGAAAAATTACATGAATTAAGGATATTGGGGCAAATAATTATGGTCATTTTTGCCAAAACCTTCTCTTGATTCCACTCAGCTTTTCTTACCCAAGTCTCCAATTTTACCCTAGCACTGCTTTTATCATCTGAAAATAGGAATAAATACAGGAACAGACTCCCGATCATGAGGATTAAATTAAATGATCTACTGCAACTATAGGATTGAGCACATGGTAGGCAAACAATAAGCTGCTACTGCAGTTACTGCTGTTATCAGCTGGCACCCAGTCGGACCCCAACTCACAGTGACCTCATGCACAACAGAACAAAACACGGCCTGGTCCTGCATCATCCCCATGATCAGCTGCAGACAGGACGATTATGATCCTTAGGGTTTTCACCGGCTGATTTTCAAAAGTAGATCACCAGGTCTTTCTTCTTAGTCTTTCTTAATCTGGAAGCTCTGCTGAAACCTGTTCAGCATCACAGCAACACACAAGCCTCCAGTGACAGACCGGTGGTGGCTGCGCATTAGGTGCAACATCCAGGAATTAAGCCTGGTCTCCCACATGGAAGGCGAGGATTCTACTACTAAACCGCCAATGCCTCACTACAGTTACTGGAAATTAGAGTTAATACTAATACTTCTACACAGTTACCTGGCTCGGAACAAAGAGATGCTTATTCCCACATACTGGGTTTCAAAGGAAGATTTACGATTCTTTAGCAGCAGTTTCTCTGCATGCCAGCTTCCCAGACTTGGGATTTAGGAAGTGGGGTAAGAAAAAGTCAAAATGTTTCCCTCGCAAATGAGAAAAGACAGTTTTGTAAAAAAGAGGGGCCTCTGAGTTATATATAAATGCAGACACATACACAAAATATGCCTCTATGGCACCACTGCTATAGGACACACCCAAAGGGAGACAAACAGGACATTCAAAACCAAAACAAGACAAGGACAGCTGAAGGAGCATGGGACTCTTAGCCTGGAGGACCTGGTAAATGTCCTCAAATATTTGATGGGCCATCAAAGAGAAGACACTGATTTTATAGAACCACACCAAATTATTAAGTGGAAAGTCCATGGGTTTAAGGTTTGAGGCCAGTGTAAGAAAGAACTTCTTAGCACTAGGAGCTGGTCCAAGATACAGTAGACATCTTCAAGGATAAAAGCTTACCATCCCTGTAAACATTCCGCCATTGAGTTCATTCCAATTCACAGCGACCCCATAGGACAGAGTAGAACTGCCACATAGTGTTTCTAAGGATGTTATTTTTACAGAATCAGACTGCCACATCTTTCTCCCTCGGAGTGGCTGGTGGATTCAAACCTCCCATCTTCTGGTTAGCAGCCAAGCACTTAACCACTGCGCTACCAGGGCTCCTTTCACCAGCCCCAGAAGTATTCAAATACAGTCTGGATAGCCATCTAGTGGAGCAGTCTCAAACACTTTGGCAGAAGATGTTTGGGTGCAAGAGGTAAGCTTCATTATTTCTCTGAACACTGAATTCAGAGAAGTCTTTGAATGTGTATAATGTATATCACTACGATACAAGGACAGAAATACATATACATAAAACTCTGAGACACTATAGAAAGATAGCAGCAAGTTCACTGTATTGAACACAAACATTTTTTATTCAGGATACACTTTCTTGCTAATAACCAAACCAAAAACCAAACCCGTAGCTGTTGAGTCAATTCCGACTTACAGCGACCCTATACAACACAGCAGAACTGCCCCTGTAGGGTTTCCAAGGAGGGGCTGGTGGATTCCAATTGCCAACCTTTTGGTTAGCAGCCAGGGCTCCTTCAGGCTAATAGTTAGCTGTGATTTACTGAAACAACGATGTCACTTTGAGAACTAAAGTGTGCCTGATCCAAGCCATGGAATTTTCAATCGCCTGACATACATGGGAAAGCTGGATGAGCAAAAAGGAAGACCAAAGAAGAACTGATGCCTTTGAATTATGGTGCTGGCAAAGAATACTGAATATACCATGGACTGCCAGAAGAATGAACAATTGTGTCTTGGAAGAAATACAGCCAGAGTGCTCCTTAGACGCAAGGATGGTGAGACTTCATCTTACACACTTTGGACATGTTATCAGCAGGGACCAGCGTGTGGAGAAGGACATCATGCTTGGTAAAGTAGAGGGTTAGTGAAAGAGAGAAAGATTCTCGCTGAGGTGGACTGACACAGTGGCTGCAATGATGGGCTCAAGCATAGCAAGGATTGTGAGGATGGCACAGGACCAGGCAGTGTTTTGTTCTGTTGTACATAGGGTCGCTATGAGTCAGAACCAACTCGAAGACATCTAACAAGAACATTTAGTGAAAATTTACTATGTGCCACCTCTATTCTAATATCTTATGTGTATTAACTCATTTAATCCTGCAATCACCATGAGTCAGATACCATTAGCATTATTCCCATTTTAAATGTGAAGAAACTGAGGCACACAGACATACAATTTACCCATGATTAACTAATACATGCCTGACCCAAGCCACGTTCTTTTTAATTGTCTCATATGCAAGTGAAAGCTGGGCAATGAAAAAGGAAAACAGAAGAACTGATGCATCTGAATTGTATTGTTGGCAAAGAATATTAAATATATCATGTGCTGCCAAGAGAACAAATCAGTCTCAGAAGAAACACAACCAGAATGCTCTTTAGAAATGAGGATGGCGGAGGCAGGGCCAAGATGGCAGAGAGTCAGATGCTTCCGGTGGAACCTCTTACAACAAAGACCTGAAAAAAACAAGTAATTCTATTATATATGGCAACCAGGGAGCCCTGAACATCAAAGGCAGAGTTGAGGAACCTGACTGAGTGGCGGGGGAAGGAGAGACGGTTTGGAAGCAGCAAGGAGTTGCCAGACCTGACCCGGTGAGAGTCTGGGCCCTTCAGGCCTGATCAGCTCAGGGGGGAGCGGTGAGGGAGGCAAGCAGCTGCGCTCAGAAGGCGCATTTTCTGCACCAGGAGAGACCCAGCACCAGAGACTCTACACGGCCACCCAGAACCAGTGAGAAGCAGCCCTCCATGAAAGGTAAGCACTTGCGTGTGCCTTACCGCGTAGATCAAAAACACCCCCTTTAGGGAAAAACCTCTCTCCCATTTACCTCCCCACTCCCTGCTCTGCACTGGGTCCCAGGCTGGCTTCAGCAACTGCCGAGTCCCCTGGGCCGGAAGTAGGATCCGACACACACCGGGAGCCATTCTCCCTGCCTTGGAGAGTGAACAAACTAACAAACAGAGGGAAAAAATAAACTACCAGCTCCCCTAAGCCAGGAACCCAGGGTAGGCACAGCTCCTTTGCCTAGGCACAGGTATAAGGGATCCAAGGACTCTGAGTGCCTTTCCCCCTGCATAGACTTGTGTGGGTCCATCTCAACAGTGTAGGCCCTCATTACCACAGTACAACAGGGTATATACCAGAATTCTAACTTCAACTATTTTAGCTGTGAAGTGGCAGGTTGCTGACATTTGACACTGCTCTGCCCATTAAGTAGGGTCTTCACCTACCCACAGTCCTGACAACTGGTGGCTCCACCCATGCCACCTAGCCACCTGTGAGAGGGGCCAATGAATAAGAGATGCCCCCTAGTTCTTACAGCCAACAGCATTAGGTCCAGCCGCAAAACCCAGCCACCTACGCACTCTAGGGAACACGGACATGCCTTCCTCCTGGACACGCAGGGGCGGCTGTCAGCCCCCCTGCCTTGCTCAGAGTGTGTCCCCCTGCTGCTGCCAGATGTCTGCCCTACACCAATCACCCATGCCAGCCTAGGAATGTAAGTGAGAGCCTACACCACACACTTGGTGGCTATCCACCTGTGCACGTAAGCTGAATCCATACAGGGGAACTGGGAAGACTCCTGATCTCACATACCTAGTAACAGATCTAACTACCTGGTGACAGGACATTAAAGCTTCAGAGGTGCCATTAATTAAACTAGCTCATACGAGCAGCCTATTTGGACATATCAAAATAAAACAAGAAGCTAGGACACAGTAAGCAAACATAAAATAAATACACATAACTTATTGACGGCTCAGAGACAAAAGTCAGTATCAAATCACATAAACAGGCAATTCATGAGGGCTACAGCAAGCTCACAAAATAAAGAACCTAGAAATTTTCCAGAGAAAGAAAATTTCTTGGAATTATCAGAGGCAGAATACAAAAGATTAACATACAGAGCTCTTCAAGAAATTAAGCAAAACGCAGAATACCCAATAGAGGAAATTAAAAAGATAAGAGAAGAGAATAATGACAAATTTAACAGGCTGCAAGAATCCATAGAGAGACAGCAATCAGAAATCCAGAAGATTAACAAAAAAATTTCAGAATTAGACAACTCAACAGAAAGTCCTAAGAGCAGAATTGAGGCAATGGAAGTCAGAATTAGTGAGACTGAAGTTAAAGCACTTGACACCAACTAATTTGAGCACTTGACACCAACTAATTTGAGGAAAAATCAGATAAAAGGGTTTAAAAAAATGAAAAACCCTAAGAATTATGTGGGACTCTATCAAGAGGAATAACCTACGAGTGATTGGAGTACCAGAACACAGGAGGATAACAGAAAAGACAGAGGGAATTGTTGAAGATTTGCTGGCAGAAAACTTCCCTGATATCATGAAAGATGACACGATATCTAACCGAGATGCTCATCAAACACCACGTAAGGTAGATCCCAAAAGAAAGTCACCAAGACATATTGTAACGAAACTTCCCAAAACCAAAGATAAAGAATTTTAAGAGCAACTAGGTATAAACAAAAAGTCATCTACAAAGGAGAGTCAATAAGAATAAGCTCGGACTACTCAGCAGAAATCATGCAGGCAAGGAAGCAATGGGATGACATATACAAAGCCTTGAAGGAAAAAAAGTGCCAGCCAAGAATTATATATCCAGCAAACTGTCTCTCAAATATGATGGTGAAATTAGGCCATTTCCAGATACACAGAAGTTTAGGGAATTTGCAAAAACCAAACCAAAATTACAAGAAATACTAAAAGGAACTCCTCCGGCTAGAAAATCAGTAACATCAGATAACAACCCAAGACTAGAAAACAGAACAGAGCAACCAGATATCAACCCATACAGGGAAGTCACAGAAGTAAACCAAAGCTAAAACAAGGAAAACAGGGAAACAGAGATGTCAATATGTAAAAGATGACAACATTAAAACAAAAAAGAGGGACTTAAAAAATACAGACATAGATTTTTCATATGGAGAGGAAGTCAAGGCAATATAAAGAAATAAAAGCCTGGTATAAACTTAGAAAAACAGGGGTAAATATTAAGGTACCCACAAAGGCGACTCACAATCCTACAACTCAAAATAAAAACTAGCAAAATATAAAGACTCAGAAAACACAAAATCAATGACAATGAAAAAGATGAAAAGAAAATACATAAAGAAAATGATGCAGCACAGAAAATTAAGGGAAACAAAGAAACTGTGAACAACACACAAAAAAAGACATCAAAATGACAGCACTAAACTCATACCTATCAATAATTACGCTGAATGTAAATGGACTAAATGCACCAATAAGGAGACAGAGAGTGGCAGACTGGATAAAAAAATACGATCCGTCTATAAGCTGCCTACAAGAGACACACCTTAAAAACACAAACAAAGTAAAACTCAAAGGGTGGAAAAAAAAAAAAATCAAGCAAACAACCCTCAAAAAAGAGCAGGAGTGGCAATATTAATCTCTGACAAAATAGACTTTAAAGTAAAATCCACCACAAAGGATAAGGAAGGACACTATATAATGACTAAAGGGTCAATCCACCAGGAGGACGTAACCGTAATAAATATTTACGCACTCAACCACAGGGCTCCAAAATACATAAAACAAACTCTAACAGCATTGAAAAGAGAGATGGACAGCTGCAGAATAAGAGTAGGAGACTTCAACACACTACTTTCAGTGAAGGACAGAACATCCAGAAAGAAGCTCAGTAAAGACACAGAAGATCTAAATGCCACAATCAACCAACTTGATCTCATAGATATATACAGAACACTCCACCCAACAGCGGCCAAGTATACTTTCTTTTCCAGTGCACATGGAACCTTCTCCAGAACAGACCACATATTAGTCCATAAAGCAAGCCTTAACAAAATCCAAAGCATCGAAATATTACAAAGCACCTTTTCTGACCATAAAGCCATTAAAGCAGAAATTAACAACAGAAAAAGCAAGGAAGAAAAAAATCAAACACATGGAAACAGAACAACACCTTGCTCAAAAACTACTGGGTTATAGAAGAAATTAAGGATGGAATAAAGAAATTCATAGAATCAAATGAGAATGAAAACGCATCCTACGAAAACCTTTGGGACACAGCAAAAGCAATGCTCAGAGGTCAGTTTATAGCAATAAATGCACATACCCAAAAAGAAAAAAGGGTCATAATCAAAACCCTACAACTGGAACTAGTAGAAACAGAGCACCAAAAGAGGCCCTCAGGCGCCAGAAGTAACGAAATAATAAGCATTAGAGCAGAATTAAATGAAATAGAGAATAGAAAAACAACGGAAAGAGTTAACAAGACCAAAAGCTGGTTCTTTGAAAAGATTGACAAAACTGATAAACCACTGGCCAAACAGACAAAAGAGAAACAGGAGAGGAAGCAGACAATGTGAATAAGAAATGAGATGGGTGATATCACAACAGACCCAACTGAAATTAAAAGAAACAACAGAATACTATGAAAAACTGTACTCTAACAAATTTGAAAACCTAGAGCAAATGGACAAATTTCTAGAAACTATCTACCTAAACTAACACAAACAGAGGTAGAACAACTAAATAAACCCATAACAAAAGAAGAGATTGGAAAGGTAGTTAAAAAACTCCCAACAAAAAAAAAGCCCTGGCCCAGATGGCTTCACTGGAAAATTCTACTAAACTTTCAGAGAAGAGTTAACACCAAGGTATTTCAGAGCATAGAAAAGGATGGAATACTCCTAAACTCATTCTATGAAACTAGCGTAACCCTGATACCAAAACCAGGTAAAGACACCACAAAAAAAGAAAATTACAGACCAAAATCCCTCATGAACATGGACACAAAAATCCTCAACAAAATTCTAGCCAATAGAACTCAGCAGCATATCAAAAAAATAATTCACCATGATCAAGTGGGATTTATGGCAGGTATGCAGGGATGGTTCAGTATTAGAAAAACCATCAATGTAATCCATCACAAACATAAAAAAAAAAAAGACAAGAACCACATGATCTTATCAATCAATGCAGAAAAGGCATTTGACAAAGTCCAACACCCATTCATGATAAAAAGTCTCAACAAAATAGGAACAGAAGGGAAATTCCTCAGTATAATTAAGGTCATTTATACAAAGCCAACAGCCAACATCATCCTAAATGGAAAGACTTTGAAAGCATTCCCTTTGAGAATGGGAACCAGACAAGGATGCGTTTTATCACCACTCTTACTCAACATTGTGCTGGAGGTTCCAGCCCAAGCAATTAGGCTAGGAAAAGAAATAAAGTGCATCCAAATTGGTAGGCAAGAAGTCAAAGTATCTCTATTTGCGGATGATATACTCTTATACAGAGAAAACTCCAAAGAATCCACAAGAAAACTACTGGAACTCACAGGAGATTTTGCAAAGTTTCAGGATACAAGATAAAACGTACAAAAATCAGTTGGATTCCTTCACACTAACAAAGAGAACCTCGAAGAGGAAATCACCAAATCAATATCATTTACAATAAATAGCCCCCAAGAAGATACAATACTTAGGAATAAATCTAACCAGAGACCTAAAAGACCTATACAATGAAAACTACACACTACTGCAAGAAACCAAAAGAGACATATATAAGTGGAAAAACATACCTTGCTCATGGATAGGTAGACTCAACATTGTGAAAATGTCAATTCTACCCAAAGCGATTTACAAATACAATGCAATCCCAATCAAATTCTAATGGCATTTTTTAATGATATGAAGAAACAAATCACCAACTTCATATGGAAAGGGAAGAGGCCCTGAATAAGTCAAACGTTACTCAAGAAGAAGAACAAAGTGGGGGGCCTCATACTACCTGATTTTAGAACCTGTTATACCACCACAGTAGTCAAAACAGCCTGGTAAGGGTACAACAGATACATAGAACAATGGAACAGAATTGAGAATCCATACATAAATTCATCCACCTATCAGCAGCTGATATTTGACAAAGCCCCAAAGTCCATTAACTGGGGAAAAGACAGTCTCTTTAACAAATGTTGCCAGCATAATTGGATATCCATCTGCAAAAAACTGAAACAAGACCCATACCTCACACCATGCACAAAAACTAACTCAAAAGGGATCAAAGACTTAAATATAAAATCAAAAACAATAAAGATCATGGAGGAAAAAATAGGGACAATGCTAAGAGCCCTAATACATGGCATAAACACAATACAAACCATAAGTAACAATGCACAAGCACCAGAAGAGAGACTAGATAAAAGGGAGCTCCTAAAAATCAAATACTTACGCTCAACAAAAGAGTTAAAAGACAACCTACAGACTGGGAAAAATTTTTTGGCTACGACAAATCCAATCAGCATCTAATCTCTAAAATCTACAAGATACTGCAATACCTCAACAACAAAAAGACAAATAACCCATTTAAAAAAAGGGCAAAGGATATGAACAGGCACTTCGCCAAAGAAGATACTCAGGTGGCTAACAGACACATGAAGAAATGCTCACGATCATTAGTCATTAGAGAAATGCAGATTAAAACTACAATGAGATATTATCTCTCCCCAACAAGGCTAGCATTAATCCAAAAGATACAAAATAATAAATGCTGGAGAGGTTATGGAGAGACTGGAACACTTATACACTGTTGGTGGGAATGTAAAATGGTATAACCACTTTGGAAATAGGTTTGGCGCTTCCTTAAAAAGCTAGAAATAGAAGTACCATACGATTGAGGTATCTCGCTCCTTGGAATATATCCTAGAGAAATAAGAGCCATCAAACGAATATATACATGCACACCCTTGTTTACTGCAGCACTGTTCACAACGGCAAAAAGATGGAAACAACCTAGGTGCCCATCAGTGGACGAATGGATAAACAAATTATGGTATATCCACACAACGGAAGATTACGCAATGATAAAGAATAACAATGAAGCCGTGAAACATAACATGGAGGAAGCTGGAGGTCATTATGCTGAGTGAATTTAGTCAGTCACAGAAGGACAAATATTGTGAAAGACCACTATTATAAGAACTCAAGAAAAGGTTTAAACACAGAAGAAAACATTCTTTGATGGTTACGAGGGTGGGGAGGGTGGGGGAGGATTATTTCACCAATTAGATAGTAGACAAGAATTATCTTAGGTGAAGGGAAGGATTCACTACAGGGGAAGTCAGCACAACTGGACTAAACCGAAGCTAAGAAGTTTCCTGAATACAACCAAACACTTTGAGGAACAGTGTAGCAGGGGTAGGAGTCTGGGGACCATGCTTTCAGGGGACATCCATGTCAACTGGCATAACAAAGCTTATTAAAAAAATGTTCAGCATCCTACTTCAGTGAGTGGCGTCTAGGGTCTTAAGAGCTTACAAGTGGCCACCTAAGATGCATCAATTGGTCCCACCCACCTGGAATAAAGGAGAATGAAAAACTCCAAAGACAAGGAAAGTATCAGCCCAAGAGACAGAAAGGGCCACATAAACTAGAGACTTCATCAGCCTGAGACCAGAAGAACTAGATGGTGCCTGGCTGCCATCAATGACCACCCTGACAGCGAACACAACAGAGAGTCCCAGATGGAGCAGGAGAAAGTGGGGTACAGATCTCAAATTCTAGTAAGAAGACCAGACTTAATGGTCTGACTGAGACCGGAGGAACCCCAGAAAGCATGGCCCCCAGATTCTTTTATCAGCCTAGAACTAAAACAATTTCCGAGGTCAACTCTTCAGACAGGGATTGGACTGGACTGTAGGACACAGAGTGATACTCGTAAGGAGTGTGCCCCTTATCTCAGGTAGACACAAGAGACTAAACGGGCAGGTTCTCTTCGGAGGTGAGATGGAAAGGCAGAGAGGATTAGGAGCTGGTTGAATGGACATGGGGAATCCGGGGTGGAAAGGAGGAGTGTGCTGTCACAGTATGGGGAGAGCAATTAGAGTCACATAACAATGTATGTATAACTTTTTGTATGGGGAAAAAAATTTAAAAAAAAAAGAAATGAGGATAGAGAGACTTCGACTTGCGTACTTTGGACACGTCATCCGGAAAGGTCAATCACTAGAAAAGGACATCATGTTTGGAAAAGAAGAGGGTCAGTGAAATCAGGGGAACTCTCAATGAGACGGACTGACACAATTGTTGCAACAATAACTCAAACATACCAACTATTATTAATATGGTGCAGGACAGGGCAACATTTCGTTGTGTTTACATAAAGCTAAGGTGATTCAATCGAATCTAACAACAACAACAACATATTGCAGACCAGGCATTCAAACCCAAGATCCCGGGATCTGAATCATCACGCTTAGCTGGTTATTACATTTTAAAGGTTCTACATGTTGGCCCTGGATCCTGGCATATATTTATTTTTTATTTAACAAAAAAGGATAAACTACTCTATCAACGTGCAAGGTTTTCAGTGCAATTTTACCTTTTTTGTATTCTCTCCCCCACCTTCTATCTTTTTTATTATGATGCACATTTATGTGAAAACATATTTGCTTCGTAGGAATTCATCTTTCCTGGATGTTTACTTCCCAACTACAACAATACACTGGCTCATAAACTATGACTTGTTGACAATCAGAAACTCTTTCTCATTCATATACAAGTCAGTTTTAACACGACAGCTGATAAAGAAAAAAACCTTCTAGATTATTCTCCTACATCTTTCTGGAGGAACTTCCATTTCATTTCTCTTCCTGGGTCAGGTGTTTCCACTATCCCTTAATTACAATGTCTTGAGAACTGTCTCCAGTCACCTTCTTCTTTACACATCTTTATCTCACTTGACTTCTTAGTGCTATTTTCTACATTGGCCTTCATTTTTAAAATGCCTTGTTCTAGGAATTCAATCTTCCCATGTTGTCCTCCAACTTGACACCCCCCACCTATTTATAACGTAAAAGATTACAAACTTTAGCATAAAGAGGAGAAAGGACTGACTTGAGTCATCATCTCTCCAGAATGCTCACAATTATTTTTGATCATTCTTGTCCTCCAGAGATTTCTTGAGAGAAAATCAACTGACACACACAATATATCTCCTGGTTTCTTGATAAAGAAACAATTCCCTCATGATAAAATAAAGGATATTTAGAAGAAAATTTCTCATTTTAATCATTCGATACCACCTGTAAGAATTCTCCTGTACCCAAGTACCACTTGTACAACAATTCTTCTATTTTTCCTTAAGGCTCTCAATTTTTTTTTATTAAATGTTGGGTTTAAGCTATATTACCTGAGAAACTAAAGACTTGATGTGATAACTATTTTCTCTAACATACATCCAAAATACTATGTAACTTAATTTTTTAAACATGTTCATTTGTATCTTCTAGAAAATCCATCTTGAATTCCACCATTGAGACGTACAACACATTTAGAAAACACTGGTTTTGAAGAGAATATAAAACCTTATGTCACTTTTCAAAGTCTGCTTTTCTTCTTTGACTTGTTTTTCATTTCACTTCATCTTTACCCCTAGCCTCACTTCTACTTATGTGTTTCTCTGGCTTTAAATAAAGGAAGAGGTGGGGAAACCTCCCTGAATTTTACTCTAAGTCAATAAATAATTCAACTATATGAAACAACATATATCAAGGTGAGAATTAAACAATAACTAATGACATGATTTCATCATATCTGAAGACCAAATGATCAAGCTGAAATGTTAGAGAGCTAGAACAAAGAGCTGAATACTGGCCATTGCTTCATTCCATACCTTTTTAAACCAAGGGGAGCCCCAGGACCAAATCTAACCTGATGCCCATGAGCCAAGAATAGTTGGAAAAAAATGAAAATAATACTATTGAGTGACATGTGAAAATGACGTGCAATTCTCATTTCTGTGTCCATAAATAAATGTTCTTGGTACACAGCTGAGCCATTGGTTCACTGCTTTCCTGTTATAAATGAAGAGTTGAATAGTTGGCCTGAAAAGCCTGAAGTATTTACTATCTGGCCCTTGACAGAAAAAATTTACTAACCCCAGTGTAGACAGAGAAACAACACTGACCTCTTGTCAACACACACATATGCAAACTAATTTTTTTTTTAACTATAAAAGCTTTCAAAAAACACATCAGTGGAAAGAATAGCATAAGGAGCCTTCACATACCAAGCACCAGGCCCAGATAAAAAGCTCTTTTTTGTACCCAGGGCACTGGCTAGAAGCACAGACACCCAGGGATCAGTTCCATTTTTAGACATCCTGTTCCATCCACCTGACTTTTAGCCCCTTAATTCTCATGCAAAGAGTCCTGGCTTCCCAGTGGTTAAGCACTCAGCTGCTAACCTTTTGATCGAACCCACCAGCTGCTCTGCCTTAGAAAAATTCGGCAATCTACTTCCGCAAACGTTGTTGTTGTTAGGTGCCGTCAAGTCAGTTCTGGCTCATGGCAACCCTATGTACAACAGAACAAAACACTGCCAGGTTGCTCCTTAGAAGTGAGGATGGCGAGGAGGGACCAGTTTCTGGAGAAGGACATCATGGCTGCAACAACGGCACTGTCAGTCCATATCGTTGAGGGTCTTCCTCTGTTCCAAGGACCCTCTACTTCACCATGACGTCCTTCTCCAGGGAGTGGTCCCTCCTGATAACATGTCCAAAGTACGTGAGTTGAAGTCTCACCATCCTCACTTCTAAGGAGCATTCTGGCTGTACTTCTTCCAAGACAGATTTGTCCATTCTCCTGCCAGTCCATGGTATATTCAGTATTCTCCGCAAAGATTACAGCCTTGGAAACCCTGTGGGGCAGTTCTCCTCTGTCCTACAGGATTACTATGCGTCAGAACTGACTTGACGGCAATGGGGTAATTCTCATGCAATCACGCAGACTATTAACTATCACGTGAGTAAACTATCCTGATATCTTTTTAAAGCAGCAACATTATTAACAATTAAAATGCCGCCACCACACATGCACAATAACTCTCTTATATTTTAATATGCATGTCCATAGTCTGATTATAACAGCTTCTAGAGACTCACAGGACAAGACTGAGTGTAATGGCTCCAACGGAGACACTACAGTTGATCAGTAAATAATGCACGTTTTTTGAAACTGTCTAACTGCATATTTACACTTGTCAACTCTCGTATACTTTGGTGACAGAATTCTTTTTTAAATATCTATGTAAAAATTCTAATAGCGATTAAAAACAACGTTTTCAATAACCACAAAAACACTTGTAGGATGTAGCATAGGGTTTAAATTATATCCACCAAAGAGTGCCACCTGGAGTATTAACTGCCACATCTTCAATACTCCTGGTTATGTTACAGTATTTGCAAATGTCTCAAAAAAGGTTAAAATACAGCAACAAGTAACATATATCTGGCACTTACAAGGTGCCACGCACTATATTAAGGACTCTATACATCCAAGAAGCAGATCCAATCATTCCCCTCATGTAGCAGATGAGAAAACTGAGGCTTACAGAAGAGGCATGTACTTGGCCAGAGCTATACTATTAGGGAGACCTGGGACTAGGACCTGAAGCTACCAATTCTGACTTCAGAGACCAAGCTTTCCCTCTCCAAGCTATAGGGCTGTGCCTAGGCATGGGCCTGGAATACTGTATGTTAACGTGCATACCAGGCATTCTTTGTATCAAACTTGAAAAATTCATCCCCAGTACTGAATATACCATGGATTGCCAGCAGAACGAACAAATCTGTCTTCGGAGAAGTACAGCCAGAATGCTCCTTAGAAACCAGGATGGTGAGACTTCATCTCACATACTTTGGATATGTTACTAGGAGGGACCAGTCCCTGGAGAAGGACATCATGCTAGGTAAAGCAGACGCTCAGCCGAACAGAGGAAGACCTTTGACGAGATGGACTTACACAGTGGCCATGACAATGGGCTCAAACACAGCAACGATTGTGAGGATGATGCAGGACCAGGCAATGTTTCCTTCTATTATACTTAAGGTCACTACGAGTCGGAGCCGGCTCTGTGGCATCTAACAACAACAACAAGGATGTCTGATAAGCCCTGGGTTTAGACGTGCTCTGAAAAAGTCTATAATGCATGTGTTATGGGGCCTGGCACATCCCATATGCTCAATTATGACAATTACTGACACCAGTGTCACTGTTTAGAGGTTAGTCACAAAGTGTGTGTATGTCAAGTAAAGCCATTTTATTGGTATAATCCAGAAAATTACTTCAACTCTCAGATGATTAGGTTAGCTCTCCCCGCCCTAAGACTCTCCACATCAGTTAAATTACACCAGCAGCGGAGGGCTGGCAGAGGCAGGGTGGAGGGGTAAGGTGGCAAAATTCTGCCCCAATTTTTCTTTTCTGAAGAATTGTAAAGGAAGTCATGAATAACGTGTCGTTTCGCCCTTACATAATTTAGTATGTTATCTCTAAAAAAATAAAGAGACCTATACATCAATGCTAACTGCAGCATTAGTCACAATAGCCAAAAGGTGGAAAGAACCTACACGTCCATCAACAGATGAATGGATACACAAAATATGGTATATAGATACAATGGAATATTACTCAGTGATAAATAGAAATGAAATCCTGATGCATGCCACAACTTGGATGAACTTTCAAAACATTATGTTGAGTAAACTAAGTTAGTCACAAAAGGACAAACAGTATATGAGCTGATGTACATGACTTAGGCAAATGTACAGAAATCAGGCTTATCAGTGGTTGCCAGGGGTGAGCGGGAGGGAGAAAGGGAGAGTTATTGCTTAGTAATCACTGAGTTTACGTTAATGGTGGTGGAGTAACTCGGAAAAGGATAGCGATAATGGTTGTACAACATGAAGAATGTAATCAATTTCATTGAATTACATATGCAAAAACCGCCGAACTGGCAAATGTCTGGTTATATATTTTTCACTGTTGTTAGGTCCCGTGGAGTTGGTTCCCACTCACAGTGACCCTATGTACAACAGAACAAAAATACTGCCCAGTTCTGTACCATCCTCACAGTCGTTGCTAGGTTTGAGCATACTGTTGTAGCCATTGTGTCAGTCTACCTTACAGAGGGTCTTCCTCTTTTTTGCCTACCGTCTACTTTACCAAGAGTGACGTCCTTCTCCAGGAACTGGTCCCTCCTGATAACATGTCCAAAATGTATGAGACAAAGTCTTGCCACCCTCACTTCCAAGGAGCACTCTGGCTATACTTCTTCCAAGACAGATTTGTTCATTCTTCTGGCAGTCTGTGGTCTATTCAATATGCTTCACCAACACGATAATTCAAAGGCATCAACTCCTCTTCGGTCCTTATTCAGCATCCAGCTTTCGTACGCACATGAGGCGATTGAAAACTTGTGTCAGGTGCACCTTAGTCCTCAAAGTGACATCCTTGTTTCTCAACACTTTAAAGAGGCCTTTTGCAACAGACTTGTCCAATGTAATACGTCATCTGATTTCTTGACTGCTGCTTCCATGGGCGTTGATTGCGGATCCAAGAAAAATGAAATTCTTGACAAATGCAATATTTTCTCTGTTTATCATGATATTGCTTATTGGTCCAGGTGTGAGTATTTTTATTTCCTTTATGTTGAGGTGTAATCCATATTTTTACCACAATAAAAATAAATATATATAGAAAAGCCCCTTTAAAAACAATTAAATGCTTATTTTGTTAAAAAAAAAAAAAAATTCCACAGGCGGACTTGAAACTAACCTCGTGATAATCCTACCCAGAAGTCCATCCTGGAAGGGGAGAACTCCCTGAAGTCCACAGACAAGGGGCCTGAAGGACCTGGCAAAGTGCAGGACTTGACCTCTCTACTGCCTCACCCTCACACTGGGTATGCTTGTCCAGTAGCCAAGGCTTCCCCTTGCCAGCACCCATTCTCTGGAGCAGCTGGTCTGCTTGTCCTAT
This sequence comes from Dugong dugon, assembly GCA_030035585.1. NCBI lineage: Eukaryota > Metazoa > Chordata > Mammalia > Sirenia > Dugongidae > Dugong > Dugong dugon. The sequence goes on along the minus strand of CM057481.1, from coordinate 52,899,647 downwards.
GTGGTTCTATCCTGAGGTCAAGGAAGAAAACTCACCTGTTCAGGGTCAGGGACTCAGGGAGTTGCCACCACCAGGAGCATCTCACTTTAGAAGAGGATGGAGAAAGCATGTGATGCTGAGCCCAATGGCATCAAGCCATGAGATTTTAGACTAGGAGAAAGGCCAGCAGGTGAGCAACATCTTTCGAAGAAAGTATATTCCATTCTATAGCACTGGCATTGTAAGAAGCCTATCTGTAGATTAAACTGCAGTTTTTAGATGAAATGAATTCCATTTCTTTCATAAGGACAATGGATGCTTGAATGAAATAAAAGGATCTTAAAGAACCAAGGAATCTATCAAAGATGAGGAGGTAGCATGTCCTAGCAGTTAAGACACAGGATTTGAAACTGATCTGACTTGGGATCAAATACTACATGACGGTTAATTTTATGTGTCACCTCGGCTAGGCTATAGTATCCAGCTGCATGGTCAAACTCTAGTCTAGATGTTGCTGTGAAGGTCTTCTGTAGGTGTGATTAACATTTATAATCAGTTGATTCTAAGTAGACAGCCCTATATAGTGTGGGTGGGTCTCACCCCATCTGTTGAAGATCTTAGGAACAAAAACTGAGGTTTCCAGGAGAAGAAGGAATTCTGCTTCAAGACTGTACCATAGAAATTCTGCTGGGTTTCCAGAGTCTCCAGCCTGCCATCTGCCCTACGGATTTTGAACTTGGCATCTCCCACAACCACAGTCCTTAAATCTCTCTCTCTCTCTGTGACCGGGTGTGTGTGTGTGTGTGTGTATGTATGTATGTATGTATGTATGTATGTATGAATATACATAAATATGCATACAACACACACATATACACGTATGTTGTTGTCAGCTGCCGTTGAATTGATTCTGACTCTTGGTGGCCCCATGCTTCGTAAGGTTTTCAAGGCTGTGACCATTCAGAAGCTGATCACCAGGCCTGTCTTCCAAGGCGTCTTTGCATAGGTTCGAATCTCCAACCTTCTGGCCAGTAGTTGAGCGCTTAACCATTTATGCCACCCAGGGACTCCACATATATATTGTATTGGTTCTATTTCTCTGGAGAACTCTGACAAATACATCCCACTTCTAACACTTGTTATATGATCCTGAGGAGGTGACTTAAGCTCTGAGCCTTGGAGCCTGTCTTCTCAACAATAAAACAGGAATAATAATAATATCCAGAGCACAGAGATGCTGTTAGTATTAAATGAGTTAACTAACATGATGCCTAAACCAGCATGGGGGGAATAAAGTCCTAATGAATGGCTTCTATGATTATTTATTACAGTCATTAAAATCTCATAGAACACAAGGAAAAATGAAAAAGGTTTCATCTTATGGGCCAATTCCAGTCACCTGGTAGTGGCTACATCAAACCCTGTGTAGAGAAGATCCAGAGGCACCATCAGAACAGGTTGTGACTGGGGCCGCTGATTCCGACATTCTGACCAAGATCAACCATAACATCCTATGACTATCGGCCCAAGAGGTTAGCAATTCTCATGTTCACCCACAATCACTTTACAGAACTGTTTCCTCTGGTTACCAAGATCAACACCAAAATCCCAACCAAACCCACTGCTGCCAAGTCGATTCCGACTCACAGCGACCCTATAAGACACAGTAGAACTGCCCCATAGGGTTTCCAATGAGCAGCTGGTGGATTCGAACTGCTGACGTCTTGGTTAGCAGCAAAACTCTTAACCACTGCACCACCAGGGCTCCAAAGAGCAACACAAATAATAATAAATTGAACCACACATTAAAATGAAACTAAAATGTACATTAACTAAATGGTAGCTTAAATGCACTAATTGCTCCTTTTTCTTTATGAAGGAATTAAAATGACGGCAATTCGCAACACGGTAGCTCAGCAGGCTGCACCTGAACTGAATGGAGATTTTCTTCTCTGAGCCTCTGTGCATTACTTGAACCAAGAGAACAGAGAACAGCGTATGTTCAAAAACAACATGCAACATAGTTCAAGTTCCTAGAATTTTACATCACGGATGATATCGTTTGAAATATAATAGCTGAATGTCTTCCTCCTTGGTACAGCTTGCTTCAGTGTATTGATGAAAATAAAGATTAATATGCAAAAGGAAATTGTAAGAAACTTGCCCTGCACCGGTCAGCACCTGGTACATGTGTGTGCCCTTTTAGAAAGAAAATGCACTCGGAGAGAGAAAGTCTGGGTTTGAGTTCTCACCCCACCACTTCCTTGCTATGTTAGAGCCCTGACTGGCATACAGGTAAAAGAGGGCGAGAACAGCGTCTTTTTTGTCTTTCCCAAAGTTAAAACCAAAAAAAAACAAACCAGTTGCTGTCAAGTTGATTCCAATTCATGGTAACCCCATGACCCCATGTGTCAGCATAAACTACACTCCATAAAATTTTCAAGGCTGTGATCTTTTCAGAAGCAGATTGCCAAGCCTTTCTTCCAAGGTGCCTCTGAGTGGGCTTGATCTTCCAACCTTTCAGTTAGTAGTTCGAATGACCCTGGGACTCAAGGATTGAAATGAACGCTACACAACTATAATGTTTCACACACATAACAACGAAACCAAAAGAAGGATAGAAAATAAACTACTGAACAAATCATATGAATACTGTATGTACATCCTGCCAAAAATCCAATTGCTTACACATCCAGTTAATTATCGGACTTTGCTCATAGGTATGATTCTTTCATTCATGGGACCAACACGTACTGATTAACCACCATATGCCAGGCACTGAGGTGAGTATTGGGTATACAAACTACAAAGACTGGTCAAAAGCCACTTGCCTTCCATATTATTTTGTTCCTATTCATGTAAATGGTGACTTTATAAGCTAGTCTATAAGAATTTAAGTGGAATGCGGCGAAACACTTTCAACCTCATAGGTCAACTCGTAATGACAGCGTGGAGTGTTATGTCAGGAATGATTCTGAAGTCACATCTATGCTCAGGACAGGGAATGTTATCAATCAGTGATGTCTGCCAGGGGCACAGGAATAGGGGGGAGAGGGATGTCTATAAGACAAAGAGTGTGCCAAGAATGTTTGCCACCCTTGATTTAGGCAAAGGGTTTGATGCTTTGTATAGATATCATGTGAACAAAAGCCTGTCCAACACATTAAAGTTTACTCTATAGTGAATTTGTATCTCCAGAAAAATGTGTGTATGATCCCATAAGGGGCTTAGAGAGGAATGGAAAATATCCGCAATATAAACGCAGATTACCTTTATTTATTACAAAGTTGGATCATATTCTCATTCCTAGACTAATTTCCTATATCATAAAACCTATATCCAATTTTATAAATAGCATACACCAAGAATCATAAATTCAGTTAATGCAGAAATTTAACAGATTTTTTTTTAATAAAAGTGAGAAAAGGCTGTTTAAGAGCAAGCATCTGAAAGGACAGAAATGGTTTTTTCTTTGAAGATATGTTTTTTTTTTCCCTCTGACTCTATCTCCTTAGGGACATAACTAGAAAAGAAATAAATTTCACAGCTAATATACGGGAAATAACATGTTTAACATTATCCAGTAAATTTATATCTACCTACACCATATAAATTCATCTCACATAAACTGGCATCTCCGATAGAATTCATTCAAACAATGTTAGAGTGTCCAAATTAAATGCAATCTTCTAATTGGAATTAAATCTTACAATAGTAGTTGGTGGGTTTTCTTTTTTAATTGACAGAGTAATTCATTAGTTTGTCTTCCAGTTTTGTCTGAAGGTATTAAAAGTAAATTTGACCTAAGGATTGGCTGGCTACTGCTGTGAGGTGTTCGGTGTTGGATACTGAGGGTGGGTGGGCTTCTTTCATTTTCTTCAGAACTCCTCTTGCTCATGGGTGGAAAAGAATGGACACTCTCTCTCACCATCCTGAATTACTACATTACTAACATATTCCATTACCTCCACCTAAATGTCATGTTAATTTCTGATCGTCACCAAGCCAGACAATGGTTTCCACCCTGGCCTCTAGCCAATTAGCTATGTGGAAAATATTCAGTCAATTTACATTACTTATATTAGGCTAAGGACTGGAGAGAAGGCAAAATAAACGCCTCGAAAATACTTCAGAGATAAAATGTAAGTTGACACTGTCTCCGTGTGCTCAAGCCCAAGTTATACAATCTGATAGGCAGCTGCCAGCCCTCATAACTGCTTATTACATCTACCCTGTCTTTATGGCATGAGTGCAGATCTGTATTTTTACCAATATTAGGTTCGCTGTGTTATGAAAGAGACCAAAATACTTATGATCATTCGCTCCAGCTTATAAAACATATTATCTAGTTTATTAAATTGTTAAAATTATTTTTCAAAGACAAAATTTCAGGGACTAGAAGTTGAAGCACAACAAGGTGGCTTGGCCCACTGACAGTCTGCAAAGCCAGGAAACCCGGAAAAGGAGCACAGCAGCTGGTTTTCCTGTCCCCAGACACCTGCCAGCTCCTCCACCTCCTCCTGGGAGCTGTACTGCTAACACTTCACCCCCAAAACCACCAACAAAAATCCCAAATCTCAAGTTTTATAAAAAACCAAGGAAGTCCCAGCCAAAAAGTAACCCATTAACAAGTCTAAAGTGAGAAGGATATACTTACCCTTTTTTTTTTTTTTTAACCTCTTCCTGGGAGTCATTGAATAGTGCAAATAGTTAACATGCTTGGCTGCTAACTGGAAGGTTGGAAGTTCAAGTCCACCCAGAGGTACCTCAGAAGAAAGGCCTGGTGATCTATACCTGGAAAATCAGCACTGAAAACCCTATGGAGCACAGTTCTACTCTGACACACATGAGGTCACCATGAGTTAGCGTCAGCTCAATGGCAACTGACTTACCTCTTCCTAGTATGTCAAAAGCTAGCAATTTGATCATGAGAAAGGGCAAAAGACAAACAGTGGACAAATAAAGGAGAACAATGGGAGCCCAAACAATGTCAGGTGACGCTTATATGCTTACATCAGATTCACCAGCAAAGGGCAATTTATTGGCAGGGACAGTGTAATGCCAAGGCAGAGACTGACAAAGAAACTAGCATATTCACCATCTCTAGTCATCTCTTCTCAGGAAAACTCTATGCAAATCCAGGCTATTATTATCACATTTATTAATAACATGGTGGCTAACTGCCTATTAAATATGCATCAGACTTAGTCACTCTTCGCTCTTTAAGTCTCGTGATATGCATCATATAGGCACCAATATCAACTAAAACTTCACGCCAGGGAAACAGGAGTCAACGCCAATTCCCTGCTGACGAGTGGGGCATTAAATATCCACATCACAGAGAGAGACCTGAAGGGTTCAGCCCTTTTTTCTCTCTATCCTGCCCCTAGGTCAATTTATTATGTAGGCATGGCTATCACCAGCAAAAACTGAGTACATTACCCATTTTCTGACCTCAAAAATTTGCCATAATGATCTATTAATGCAACCCTTTTATCTTATGGTTTTATTTCCTTGCCTTTGAGTAAGGCAATTTATTGTTCTACCTGCCTGCCTACCCTTGTGACTATGACCCTGATCTATCATGAGGAGGCATACCATGAAACACTTCACTCAGAATTAAAGTTTATTTCGAGCCTACAAGTCCACATTATCAGCTCTAACAATTAATTGGTGTTCCTCTTGGTTCCTCAATAAACTGTAAAGTTCTAAAAGGCCATAGGACTGTGAATGAGTTTCTGACACTACAATGACTAGCTATCAGCTGCATAATGCGTGGAAGGCCAAGTTACTGCATCACGGAGGGAGAGAATGACTCCTGTGAGCAAACCTGTAGGCGTGCCCTAAGGCAAAATAGGGAGGAGGGCAGACAATCAGAACACAGGCACCAGCTCATCAGATTTTGTGTACCTCTACTTCCTACTAAAAATACAGTGAAAGGAAATTTGTTACGATCTGATAAATACAAAACACTTCCTTATTTAGCAGAAACTGGTATGCAACTGGGCCTAACAGGACGTTTTATCAATTCAAAGAGGTATGATTTTCATTACAGTTCTTCAGACTGATTTTTCAAATAATGGGCCTGACTCAATAGAAATTAATGAATAAAATGAGTCTAGTCTTCAATAAATTCATTCATGTGGTTTTGTTAAATTTCATACATCAATTTTACGACAGTGAGATTAAGTCAGACTTTCTCAATACCGAAGACAGAGATGACAGGAAACCTAAAACCCATGTTTGTTGCTAGTTCAATATCTTCAGAATTCCAGCTGTCTCTAAATTTTCACGTGGGTATGAGACAGACCCAGACTTTGTTCGCAAATCTACCTGGTACCCCAGAGACATGTTTTTTTTTTTTTGAACACATGCAATCTGCTCAGTAGTCTACAGATCATTCACAAAAATCTATCATAGGTTCGCAGCAATGGAAAAGCTTCACAAGACCTTCATAGGTGAGGAAACTAAAGGACTTTCCCAAGACCACCCAGTTGGATGATCAGAGATCTCTAATAGCTCTAAAATTCCATGACCCCATGAACCATTTCTTTTCACTGGGGACATCCTGGCCTTTTGTACTACTGTTTACGATTTGTCTTATTTCTTGCTGATGAAAGAAAGAATACTGTAAGATATTTTAATTTTTATTTTTCCTTTACCTCTAGGTCCAGCAGAATGTGATTTCAAGTATAAGCAGTCAGATAACAAACTAAGGTACGTCCAAGTGAATTTTAAACCAAACAGACTCTTTGAGGATCATTTGCTCTCTAATATTGGGCTAACTGCTTCTTTAGGCTCATTTTTCTAATCTATGAAATGGGAGGGATTTGTTGAAATGATTTTTAGCTGTAAGATCTTTAAAAGTCTGGCCCAAACAGTTGAGTGAATAACTATGTCTTAAAGAGAATATTTATCATCAGAAGAGGTCTGCTAAGCTGAATAGGTTGGATGTTCCAATCCCTACAAATGAAATATGCTAGAAAGAGCCACTAATTGTGGGCCAAAAAACTGGAGTCCAGTCCTTACCAAACCGAGGTACTGAGGTATCTCAAGTAAACTCCATGGCCTTAGCTGCCTCATTTAAAAAATGAGAGGATTTAAAGAGACAACTTCTAGGGCCTTGCTAGCTCAAACAGCATAGAACTCTCTAACCCACCTGCTTTGTTTTAAATATACAGGAAATCAAAGCATGGAGGGACTAACCTGCACCACGTCAACCAACTATTAGGTCTTCCAACTCCCAATATAGTGCTCTTTCTGCTTCACTATACTTCTCCCTATTAAATAAAATCTATTTGTATTACAACTCCACTAAGGCAAATGAGATGAATTTATGCCAATGGCTCTTACCATTAAATGCCATCCAATACAAAATCTAAAACTAAATGATTCTCCTCAAAAAGCTGACTTCATTCAATAAGAAAGGTACCACAGAATGATGTCAGAGTTTTTACCAAAACATCTGCCTCAGCCAATTACTGCTCGCTGATAACGACAAGTCACAATTGTTTATCCATTCCTACAAGGGGATCATCAATTTCTGAGGAACATGATAGACACTAGTAAATATGGAAAATATACATAACAGAAAAAGATGGTCATGTCCCTTCTCCCTAAAAATTACAATGAATAACCTGAGGAGGTAAATTATGTAAGAAAAAATGTACCCAGAATCTTTCAGAAAATCTTTGATGTAAAGTTTCCAACAACTATGGCTTTCTTCAGAGCCATAATAATGTGAAAGGCTTAGGGTGGGATCTTCTCAATGGACAAAGCAGACTAAAATTTCCCCAAAAACTCAAGATGAGGTCATCATGGCCTTATTTCATGGCAGTACATTTCATCACCGAGTTGTAAAGGAACCAGAAAAGCAATTGCTCATTCAATTTTGCATGTGGTCCATTTGGATAGTCCAGCCTTCAGTGTCTAATTAAATAAACAAACCAAAAAAAAACAAAAACAAAGTTCTTCTGTGTCACATCATGCATTTTATAAAACCTCAGATCATTGTATGAGTTGTCTGAAAAGGTTATACTAGAAAACAATGACAGGGTTTGTCCCTTCTTTCCAAACGAGACTCATCCTCAGGCTGTATTTGTTCTGATGGGCTTAGAATTCTTATCAGTTTCCTGCACTGTGTACGACCCTTTCAGCAGACTTTTCGTCCAGTGACTTTTCAGACGAATAATCATAAACACGCACTCACCCTTTCAGCTAGCAGGCATCACATCCATCCATTCATGGTTGACAGCAGATCCGAGAAGGGATTGAAGCCCTCACCATTGCCCAAATGGTTTGTTCAGAAACTGGAATTGTCAGCAAAAGCTCCTGGGACACTGCAACACAAAAATATTTTTTAAATGTAACTAAGATGTAACTTCTAAAACCACCACTTCCTTGAACTTGAAAACAGCAAGACAGACATACAGTCTAGATGGGGGAAAACACCTTCCCAACGAGGGTATGGCACTATATCAAGTGTGATGCTGTCAAATATCAACCGGAAACACTGTTTGAAAGATATGTTTACCAATTACTTCAACACATACACTGAAAGGTAGTCATTTATCGAAAACTGTGTACCAAATATTTTATTTTAGCATTTCAAACAAAAATCACATCCTATTATAAAATATTCAAGTAGCAATAAACTGTTTTAACTCAAATCTTAAAGGGATAAATGTACCTTTTTTCTTAAGTAATGATCTTTTCCAGAGAATGAAGTAACACGTGTAAGTATTAAATAATTATTTGAAATGTCCTGAAGTGCACACACTAAAATAATAACAACACTGAAGTTAACAGAAGTAACCATAATGTTTTTTCTCTAAAAATAATTCTATTTTATTCTAAAAATGGTTATGAATTACCTAAATGTTATGAATTGAATCGTGTTTTCCAAAAAGATATGCTGAAGTCATAACTCCTATACCTGTGAGCGTGATCTCGTTTGGGAATAGTTTTCTTTTGTTATTAGTTAAGTTAAACAAGGTCATATCAGAATGGGGTGGGTGCTAATCTCTTCTGAGTGGTATCTTATAAAGGGGAAGAACAGACTCAGACACAGCTGCACAAAGGGGAAAGACGCTATGTGTAGATAACGTCTACCAGTCAAGGACACCAAGAGGCTCCTGGGACTACCAGAAACTAGAAGAGGCAGACAGAGCATGGTCCTGCTGACGCCCTGCATGCAGACTCCTAGCCTCCAGAACCGTGAGACCATAAATTTCTGTTCTTTAAAGCCACCCACTTTGTGGTATTTTGTCAAGGCAGCTCTAGGACACTAAGACAACACCAAACAATACTTATGGAGATTTTCCATCGAGGGAAAACATACTGTGCAGGGTCCACGCCTCAAAGTCAAGAAGCCTGAATTCTGGACCAGGCACATCAGTCATCAGCTGTGTGGCCCCAGGAGAGACATTTGATGTTGCAGGGCTCCAGTCTCTTGGTCTACAAGGTCACGGCATAGCTAACAATTTCCAAGTCTCTTTTGGCTCTAAGCTTCGCTATCTTTTTTGATAAAGACACTTATCCTAAATAACAGAATATTGGCTTCTCTTTTAAGTTTCCTCATTAAAAAGATTTTTACCACAAATCACTCTATCAGTACGGCGATCAGCACCAAAGATGTGCTGTGGGCAGAGGGCTTTATTCAAGAGAAGCCTCACCCAGGCATCAGTGCCCACCCCTGGCGAACCGTCACCTACAGCCGCTGATGAATCCCCTGGGTACCCACACAAGTCTTCTACTACTCTCCAGAGAGCACAGCTCCAACTCCTGCAGAAATCTGTCCTCATGCATCCTACATCAGTGCTTCTCAAACTTTAGTGTGCCTGTCTTAGTCATCTAGCACTGCTCTAACAGAAATACCACAAGTGGACGGCTTTAACAAAGATAAATTTATTTTCTCACAGTCTAGTAGGCTAGAAGTCCAAATTCAGGGCATCAGCTCCAGGGGAAGGCTTTCTCTCTTCGTTGGCTCTGGAGGAAGGTCCCTGCCATCAATCTTCCCCTGGACTGGGAGCTCCTCTGTGCAGGAACCCTGGGTCCAAAGGAAGCGCTCTGCTCCCTGCACTGCTTTCTTGGTGGTATGAGGTCCCCAATTCTCTGCTTGCTTCCCTTTCATCTTATGTAAGATAAAAGTTGGTGCAGGCCACACCCTAGGGAAACTCCCTTTACACTGGATCAGGGATGTGACCTTACTAAGGGTGTTCTACAATACCACCCTAATCCTCTTTAACATAAAATTACAATCACAAAATGGAGGACAACCACACGATACTGGGAATCATGGCCCAGCCAAACTGATACACACATTTCTGAGGGACATAATTCTATCCATGACAGCACTTAAGCATCATGTGGCCAGCTTTTTAAAATGTAGATCCCTGGGCCCCACCACCAAAGATTCTGATTCAGTAGGTCAGGAGCGGGGCCTGAGATTCTGCATTTCTACCAAGCACACAGGGGAGGCTGATGCAACAAGCAACACTTTGAGTCTAAATGAGGACACGCCATTCTCCAAGCACAAGCAGCCCTGAGACCCAGGAAGCATTCCCAAGGCTCGGAGAGGTTCCTCAAAGCTCTGGGGTCTATATCACAGAGTGAAAAGAAGTGGACCGAGGTGTCCACCATATTTAGAATAAAATCCAAACTTCCGTCCATTGCCCAGAGGGTCCTGCATAACCCAGTACATAATCTGGTCACTTGTATCTCTCTGGTGTCACCTCAAGCCACCAACCATCTCCCCAACTACACTGCAGATACGGTGGCCTTACTTCTGTTTCTAGGAAGCCAATGCCTCAGAGCTGGTGCACTTACTATCCCAGCTACCCAGAATACTAGTAGCCTCCTCCTCCACTAAGGAGCCCTGCTGGCACAATGGTCAAGCCCTGGAAACCCTACGGAGCAGTTCTGCACATCAGAGGCATCAAGTCTTCCAAAGACAAATATTTATTTGAGAGTTCTTACCGCTTTTACAAGGAGCCCTGTTGGAGCAATGGGTAAGCTACTCTTTCCTACAGGGTTGCTTCAAGTCAGAATCAACTCAGCAGCACACAACAACAACATTCCTACACTACTGGCTCCTTCTCATCAGTGGGTCTTAGGGACAAAAGTCACTTCCAAAGGCCTGTCCTGTGTACCTAATTAGGCGAGGTCCCACAGTTACTCTCAATTATATCATCTTACTCACTTACTCCACAGCTCATCATAACCTGCAATTTTTTTTCTTGTTTATTCACTTGCCTTCCCCACTAAAACATAAGCTCCACAAGATAAGGGAACTTCTCTGTTTTGTTCATCACTGTACCTCAAAACTTCAGGAAAAATTCCTGGCTCATAGCAGTCACTCAGTCTTATTTATTAAGAAACAAATGAATCAATGATTGAAAGAATTAAATCTTCAACATTCCATAAAAAACATATTTGCCATTAATTGAAAACTCATTATGTGCCAAATAGTGTTCTCAATATTTTACAATGATTATTTCATGTAATTCTATCCTTGCAACAAAGCCTGTCAGATACTACAACTATAAACTCAATGCGTAGATAAGAAAACTGAGGCACAGAGAGTTTTAGTAACTTGCCCAAGGTCACACAGTAGCAGAGGCTTGACTCTACAAAGCTTGCAATGTATATTTTTCAGGCCAATACACTAATACAAAAATTCTCAGTGCCTCCCTTGTACTAGACACCTTCTATCTCAAGTTTGCTTGCTCAAGGGAGTTTTGGCTGTGAGACCTGGTAAAGTCACTTAACCTTCCTGAACCTAAGCTTCCACGTTCACACAGGGAACAGGCTGGACTGAGGCAGCTACCATAACCTTAGATGCCCACAGTCACCAGACAGATAATGCAAGTGAATGACACAGGCCAGGGGGAAGGTAACAAGGAGAGGCTCACGCCTTCCCCTCTAAAGGGGCAGACACTGCATTGCCCAGGCTTCCAGAGCTTTCCATTCGACAAAAGCAGTCACTGAGATTTCTATTTTGTGAAATTTCATAATTTTTCAATAGGTTTTTGACTGTTGTTGTTGTTGTTAGTTGTCTTAGAGCTGACTGTGATTCAAGGTAACCCCATCTGTGCAGAGTAGAACTGCTCCACAGGGTTTTCAAGGCTCTGACCTTTGAGAAGCAGATTGCCAAGCCTGTCTTCTGAGGTGTCTCTGGGTGGGTTACAACCACCAAACTTTCAGCTAGTAGTGCTTAACCATCTGCACCACCCAGTGACTCCCAAATTTTTTATACATAAAAAATAAAATAAACCTCGCAGCCTCTGCCACCAACTGTTGTTGTGCGCCGTTGAGTCCATTCCAACACATAGCAACCCTATATGACAGAGTAGAATTGCCTCATAGGGTTTCCAAGGCTGAAATCTTTATGGGTGCAGATCGCCGAGTCTTTTCTCCCATGGAGCGGCTGGTCGGTTTAGCAGCCAAGCTCTTAACCTTTGTGCCACCAGGGCTCCACCAAATGACTACTGAGGTCATATGCGTCTGTAGCGCTACACTTCTCCAGCAGTTCAGAAATACTGAAGGGCCATTAGAGTGAACAGAGAAACACACTGTGGGTGACTGGGTGGATTATCTTGAGCAGATTTTCTAAGGAACTGGCAGACCAGGTAGAAAATATGTTCCATAAAATCAGAATACCATATTCAAAGGCTTTGGGGTGAGCAGAATCCTGGTGGCACAGTGGTTAAGAGTTCAGCTGCTACTGAGACCAGAAGAACTGGATAGTGCCTGGCTACCACCAATGACTGCCCTGACAGGGAACACAACAGAGACTCTGATGGAGCAGGAGAAAAGTGGGGTGCAGAACTCAAATTCTAGTAAAAAGACCAGACTTAAGGGTCTGAGACTGGAGGAACCCCAGAAGGCATGGCCCCCGGACTCTCTGTCAACCCAGAACTAAAATCATTCCCGAGGCCAAGTCTTCAGACAAAGATTAGACTGGACTACGGGACATAAGATGATACTCGTAAAGAGTGTGCTTCTTAGCTCAGGTAGATACACGAGACTAAATGGGCAGCTTCTGTCTGGAGGTGAGATGAGAAGGCAGAGAGGGTTAGGAGCTGGTTGAATGAACAGAGGAAATCAGGGGTAGAAAGGAGGAGTGTGCTGTCACAGTATAGGGAGAGCAATCAGGGTCACATAACAATGTATGTATAAATTTTTGTATGAGACACTAACTTGAATTGTAAACTTTCACTTAAACTACAGCAATTAAAAAAAAAAAAAAAAGAGTTAGAATCCACCAGCCGCTCCTTGGAAACCCTATGGGACAGTTCTACTCTGTCCTACATGGTCACTATGAGTGGGAATCGACTTGATGGCAATGGGTCTGGATTTGTTTTGGTTTGGGGTGAGCAGCAGGCGTGTCACTAGCAAAACACAGCCAGTGAGGAAGGGAGCTGGTGGGGGATTTCATGTAGGAGTTTAATTTTCATTCAGGATCAGAGCAGCAACAGGTTTCACAGTTAAGACATAAATTGGTCAAACAGTGCTTTAAGAGTATAATCATTATGATTGTTGTCTTGCCTAATTTCCTAATACGATAAAGTAACTGAGTATATCCAAAAATAAAGGAAGAACCACCACTATGGTTTATGGAAATTGTTTTGTGTCTATGTGTGTATTGTGTTAAGAGTCCAACAGATCCAGGGCTGAATTCCATCTCCACCAAGCTCTATTAACTTTGACGGAAGTCCTTAAGCCCTCTGAGCTCTAGAAATGAAACATACAGCAATTGAAATAAAAAATACAGCAGGAAGATGAAGCATACCAGAAGAGAAGATAGATATCCAAATAAATTATCCAGAACACAGCCCAGAGGTAAAAACTGTCCACCTAGAATTGTGTATCCAGAAAAATTATCTTTCAAAAATGAGGGTGAAATCAAGATCTTTTCACACAAACAGAAGTTTATCACCCCTCTCTAAAGGACATTTTTAAAGATGGATTTTAAGCCAAAGAAAAATGATTTCAGAAAGAAGGTTCTCCTTGTTTAAGACAAGTCAACGGGGAACTTGTGAGCAAATGAAAGTAAACGTGTTAGGGAAACAATGCACAGCTGTCTGAATTTTTTTTTTTTTTTTAAAGTGTAACAGCACCAAAGAGGCTTGGTTGCACAACGGTTAAGCACTCAGTTGCTAACTGAAAGGCTGGCGGTTCAAACCCACCCAGAGGCTCCGCAGGAAAAAAGACCTGGCGATCTGCTCCCATAAAGAATACAACCTACATCTGCACCACCCAGGGACCTCTTGTAAAGGACCAAAGAGTAGATATCTTAGGCTCTGTGGGCCACACAGTCTTCACAGCAACTACTCAATCCCATCACTATGGAATGGAAGTGGCCATAGGCAATATATTCATGATTGGGCATGGCTGTGTTCCAATAAAACTTTATTTGTGGACACTGAAAAAAAAAAAAAAAAAAGAAGAAGATTACAGCCTAGACAACCCTATAGAGCACTTCTACACTGTCACATGGGGTCGCTATAAGTCAGAATCAACTGGATGCACCTAATAACAATACCTGACAGCATCTCCACTACTTGCTCTCTAAAGCAGTTCACCTATTGTCAATACTGTCGCCTTAGTAAGCACCAAGGCCGTGGATTACAAACCCAAGTGTGTTAACTGAGCACTGGCTTGAAATGCAGACTCCTGGACTCCACACTCCAGAAATTCTCAATCAGGTCCTAAGAATTTGCATTTTTAACAGGCACCCCAGGAAATTCTGATGAAGGCGGAGCCTTGTCTGTACTCTGAAGATCTGACCACTTTACAGCAAGTTCAGTCAACACCCACCCAAGGGCTGAGCCCTGAGACATCAGACTGAAAGCACTGCCCGGCCTTTGTTCTTTTTCACTTCACCAGAGCCCCAGAGGGCACCTTGACCCAGGAGGTCAGCAGTATCCAGGCCTCAAGCCTCCTAATCAAGAGATTCAATAAATTAAAAGCCCATTAGAATATTCTGGAGAAAAGCCTAGAAGTGCTCAAACATTAAATTGTGCCATATTCAATCTGTTTTCCTAGAGATTTGAAAAACCAGATTAGCATCTTGGGGGTCATTAGAAAGGATGAAGCTTTCTCCCTTTTCAATTTACATATTTAAAAATGCATATATGCTGTCCATGGCTAAGGCCCAAGCTTTCTAAGTCCTGTGGCTGCTACAAACACCACGGTCTAGCCAGGGAATAAGAAGTCTGGGCCGCCACCACGGCCTGTCTTGTTTTTTAAAGCCAGGAAACCAAATGCTCAGGTCCTGTAGTTGCAAAACAGCTCCGGGAAAACAGGTAGAGGTTGCAACAAAACAACAGGGATGTTTTATTGTTTTGTTCTCCCCTGTTTATTTTTCCCTGAAGCAATCTTTGCTCTGTACAAAAGTCTGCAGGGAGAGAGAAAGAGCAGCTGTGGTTCCCTGAGGCCAAGACCCAGCAATCAAGTTGTTTACCAAACACTGCCAGGCACCAAGAAAACAACAACAGCACAGGCAAGCCTTTACATCTGTTTTTCAAAAACAATCTCCCAAAGTCTGGGGCCTGCTTGGAACTTCCCTGCAAGGCTGAGAGAACTTGGAAACTAAGAGGATGAACTGCATATGGGATTGGTCCCCACGGCCTGAATGGAACCCATTACTCCAGCTCTTTTAAGGAGTGCCTGCCTGCCCCAAAAAGGAAAGATTTGGGGTCTGCAGCTGTAAGAATTTCAAGCAGTGGCTCGATATGGACAATATACATTTCCAAGCTCACAGTGGCCATCTTAACAAACTGGTTTCATTTGCTGAGCCTTCAATGCCTCACAGACATCTAGTAGTGGTTCTGAACTTCAGCAAGCACCAGAATCTCCAGGACGGCTTATAAAACACAACCCCCAGGGTTTCTGATTCCCTAGGTCCGGGGGGGACTCAAGAATTTCTAATAAGTTTCCAGGTGATACTGTTGCTGTTGGCTCAAGGACCACACTTTGAGAACCTCTGCTCTCCAGCTAGGTGTCTCCTAGCCATCCTGAGGAACTGGAAGCTTGCTTCTCACTCTTACTGTCTGGGTGAGGGTGGCCATGTAACAACCAAGAAGCGAATGAAACACAGTCAACAGCCTTCCATGTGCTTCTCCAGAGCCTCTGTCCTCCCTGGGTGGAGGACATCAATATGTGCCCTGCCCCTTGGCTTCCAGCAGAGTTCAACCAATGGGAGAAGGTCTCAGGAGCACAGAGAAAATGGGGTATTTATTCTCCTGGCTCTCTCCCGCCAGGGCACTGTGGGTTGACTGCGCCCTCTATGAAAGGCCACAGCTCCCACAAGGCAGCCCTCTGCACATACCTTCTCTCTTCAGGTTCCAGTAGCCACTACCCTCCCCTTGCCCCCTCTAGCCGAAAGTGGGAAACAGCCATCTATTTCCTGTTGGGACCCTGACTGATACAAAGTTCAATCAAATGTGCTGCCCACTAGCTCTCCCTCGGTTTTACAATGCTTAATCTGGAATTTTATGCACATATATCATCTATCTACACACACACACACACACACACACAGACGCACACGCGCGCGTATATTACTGTTGTTGTTAAGCACTGTCAAGTCGATTTCGACTCATAGTGACCCCATGTGACAGAGCAGAACTGCCTGTCATGGACTGAACCGTGTCCCCCCAAAATATGTGTGAACTTATCTAGACCCTGATTCCTGATAATGTGTGGGTGTCTTCCATTTTGTGATCTGATGTAATTATTCTCCATTTTGTGATGTGCTGTAAATCATAACCTCCATATGTTAACGGAAGCTCTGGTGCAGTGGTTAAGTGTTCGGCTGCTAACCAAAAGGTCAGCAGTTCAAATCTACCAGCCGCTCCTTGGAAACCCTATGGGACAGTTCTACTCTGCCCTATAGGGTTACTATGAGTCGGAATCAACTCGATGGTAATGGGTTTTATATGTATATACACATATACACCCACACGCACCCACAAATATACAAGAAAAACCAAACACAATGCCATCAAGTCAGTTCCAACTCATGGTGACCCCATGTGTTACAGAGTGGAACAGTTTCATAGGGGTTTTTTTGGCTATAAAATTCATGGAAGCAGATTGCCAGGCTTTTCTTCTGCTGTGCTACTGGGTGGGTTCAAATTGCCAACTTTCAGGTTAGTAGTCAAGCTCAAACTGTTTGTGCCAATGCACACACACACACACAATATACGTATGTACGTATGTGTATATGCACAATACACAGTTTTTCTTTTTTTTTTAAGAATAATGCAGCTAAATCAGATTGGTCAGAAGGCTGGCAGACCATGGTCAAGGCCACCTCACGTGGTTCACACAAGTGCTCCTTTGGGTCCCACATGCCACAAAGTGGGCCCACTTTGTTTAATCAGTTACACAACCTGATAGGAAGGAACACATTTGTGAGAGCTTCAATCCTTCTCTAATTTACTAACTTAGTTTCCTTTGTTGCAAATGGTACCAAAATAGAAAGGGAACAGAAGTGGGTGGAGCAGGCTCCATCACCAACCCCTGTGAATAACTTTCTGACAATGCTGAACCCTGTTCAAAAAGCACATCGGCTGCAAAATTCTCCTAAGAAAAGCGTGTGTTGTCAGCTCATAAATAAAATGCCAATCTGCCTCAATTATTAATGCTCAGGAAAGAACAAATAATACATTGCTTTTAAAATAATAATAATAACTCAAATGTACCCTAATTAAACAACTGTCTGAACAGCTAAGTTCTAAAGTTTTAGTCAAAGTGGCCACCCATATTTAACCCAATGGTTCACTATATCAATGCCCAGGGCTTCAGCAAACCCACTCTAGCTCATTTCAATTATGCTCCCCAGAATTAATCACTGTACCCACACTTCACTTATTGACATGGTTAAGACCCAAAGACCAGGTCATTATGCAAAAACAGGCATTATGCGAAAATGGAGAATTACCACATCAGATCACAAAATGGAAGATGACTACACTGTTACGTAACTGCCAGATTACATTATTACATAACTGCCAAACTACTGAGAAACATGGCCCAGTCAAGCTGACACATAACCTTAACCATCACAGCCAGCTTTACTCTTGCCTCACACCTCGGCATTCATTGTTGCCAGACGTATGTCATTCATGTGTAAAACAGGTGGACCGTAGATTTTTTACTATTGTCATAAATATGAAACGTTGAATACAAGATGGTCAATAAGTGAGGTGTAGGTGTAGTACTTTTACTAAACTTTCACTAGTGAGACTTTGTTCAACTTCCCAGAGGATTTTTTGGTATCCGTGCTCAAAAACAAGTTTTTAAGTGAACCCACTAGATTAATTAGAACACATGGGAAATACGGGTTCTATGTAATTACCTTTCTAGCTCACTGAAGCTTAACCAGAAACCTACTGTTTGTTGATTGCTTTCCTTCACTAAAAATTCTTAACATTGCATTTGAAACTTCAAGGCTGGGCAGTTCTTCCTGCCGCCTGTCTGCCCCACCCCTCTCTCTCCTCCCAGTCAAAAGCCCAGCTTTTGTCTGAACTCTTGTGTAGAAAAAGACTGATTAAACTCTGAGCCCCCACTTTCTGTTTCCTTTCCTCAAGAAAGAGATGCATACCATCCTGCCCCCTACAGGATGTTCCAGAACCCCTCTTCTATGTTCAAGAAGCTTCGCTCATCCCTACACAATGGCTCCAATGTTCACCTCTCCCCACTGCCATCAATGACCGACACTTAGATGAATCCAGAGACTTGGCTTTTTCTCTAAAGCTGCTCCTCCCCTGGCAATGTTTTCCAGAGGCCATTCAACTCCACACCCCTCGACTTAGGGCAAATAAAGAAGGAAGAGTTGGCCCATCTTTAATTCCTTCTGACAGAGCCAGGCTATCGCTCTGTTGCAGCTCACCTGGCCAGTCACCTATCCCCAAGGAGAACACCAGTGTCCTTCTCCACCATGATTCCTTGATCCTTTAAAACTCTTCCTTCAGTGACCACGTGTCAGAGAACCTGCACTTCTACACCTTTCATAGATATTTCAGTAACTGGTTCACAGTTTCTGTCTAGATCCCTTCAGTGTGATCACTTCTATCAATCTAATATCCATAAAGATGGTCCTTCAACAGCCTGGCCAAGGCTTATTGCATCAAGTCCTGGTACAGAGAAGGCACTCAAAAAAAAATACTTGTTGAATGAATGAATACATGACTAGTTATCTTAACTTCCTTAAACTTAAAAGCTTCTAGTCCACTCGTGAAGTAGTATAGTAGAGTAGCTGAGAGAATAAATATGGAACCAGATTGCCTAGGTTCAATTCTAGCTCTGCCATTTGCTAGCTGTGACTTTGGCCAAGTTCCTCTGTACCTAAAAATTGGGATTAATGTTTGTTCATACACAGTATGGGCTTACTGAATGCTAGTTAACTGCTACTACTTTATCTACACCTGACGGCATACCAAGAGGTTGATCTCAGCATTGCTTAGAACTGCTCCACCTCTAAGACCATGAATTCTGAAATTCTCCACTGATTACCACTTCCCATCATGCCACCTCTCATGGGATCATTTCTCCTGTAGCTGGTCCTGGAGCAGCCTGAGACATGGCACCACCACAGGAGCCCACAACTCCTCCTCAGTGCACAATCCATCTTCCCCTTCCTGAACTGTCTCTCTTTTATGCCACCGCAGACTCATTCCATGGCAGTCAGCCTCCTGAAAACCCCTGTATCACTCAGGATGTCCTCATCTTTTCTACCAACTTCCTGTTTGAGTTCTTTGTTTCCTTCACCAGAGTGAGCTTGGAGAGGCTGGCGTTGGGTGGGATTCGTGTTGTTTTTGTTTTTTCACGTGTCCTGGATGCCTACACTACAGTGTCTGGGACACGGAAGGTCCTTATGTGTGATATTAACCTGGAGCTCCTTTGGGGTACCTAGAAGAATCTCCATAAGCCTATTTGGCATTCAATCTGTAACAAAGTGCTATTTAAGAATTATGAGAATTCCCAAGTTCAATTTTATGAATACCTTCCACTCATGGCTCAGTTAAATGGCACAAAATATAAACCTTCCATTCCCACTGACAAACTGGGTTAAGCTAAGCAAGCAGGGCTTATGCAAGGCAGGGCACCTGCTGGCAGGGTGTGTGGCATCCCTGTCCCTGAGGCCCAGGGGAACCTGGGTAGCTCCCTGGAAGGACAGTCAAGTGAACAGATAGCTGGCTGCCATCTGGGCTCTTTAAAGGCTTTGTGGTAAACATGTTTACTTTCTTTTCATTGGCTGGGCTTATCACAATCTCAAGTATTTTGTTTTGAGTCCTTCTCTATAAACATGTTTACTTTGAGGGGGCACCTTTTTTGATAGCTAGCACACTTGTTTTTCACAGTTTTAAATTCAAAACATAATTTTCACAGCCTGTGGTAAACAAATTATATTATCTCATCTTCACGCTACAGAAGTGATCCCTACGTATCCGTTCAAAGGTCTGCACCAGGGTTGTGGGTAAACAAGGCTCTTTACTGGATAAGACCAAGACTCATATTCATATTGATGACATTACTAACAAGAAAAAATTACAATGGTGGATACTGCAAAAGGCGGAGCGTAAGCAAACCTTGCCCCAGTTTCCCCAGTGGTAACATTCAGTTACCACAGTGGCAGTAAAAGTCGACTTGTTAGATGATATGATCCATAGCCTCTGAAAAGTTATGGTTACGTAACAGCTCATACGAAAAAAAAAGAAGACAAGTTTTCAAAGTCTCAAGAAACCAACTAGGTCACAATGGTAGCTACAATCTATTTTGAAACTGGTTTTCTGTGATGACTTTTGCCTACCTTACAATTAGGAAAAAGGTAACAGCTTCAAATGTAAAAGGGGAAAAGTCCTCCACTACTGAAAAAGGAAAAAAAAAAAAAAATTAAAAAAAAGTAAAGAGGGGGACAAATTTAGTAACTTTCAAGAAAACCAACCATCCTTGAAAGTAAGATTTAAAAGTGCCATTTAGGTAGAGGCATCGGAAGAGTCAGTCTGTGGGACCAACATGTGAATCCCATCACAGTTGGTAAAATCTCGCTTCTAGAGACTTCTCCAAGCACCAGTATTCCAACCAGAAACAAATCCACCTAACTACAGGCCTTCAAGGTTAATTACAAACTACTTAAAGGAACAGAAACATAGAGGCCAAAATCTCTGTTAAAGCAAATAATACCCACCACTCCAACTTACTCCCCGTCCCAAATTACCTTCTAAGCTCCTGCCCAAGGTAAAGAATTTCAAAAACAACAACAAAATGTTAAGGTCGTGGTACCATAATAGGGTCAACATCCTTAATTACTAAGCATTATTACTTCACCACGTATGGCAGTATAAAAAAGCCACAGTTGGCGTCGTCGAATGGATTCTGATTCACAGCAACCCATGTATTTAGAGCAGAACTGTGCTCCACAGGGCTTTCAATGGCTGATTTTTTGGAAGTAGATTACCAGGCCTTTTTTCTGAGGTGCCTCTGGGTATACTCAAACCTCTAACCTTTCGGTCAGCAGCCAAGTGTGTTTACCAACTGCCTTACCCCAGGGACTCCGTATGGTAGTATAGGAGAGGACAATACTACAAGGCAAAGTAATCTCATCACGGCACCTTACCCATCATTCAAGATGGATAATGTACAGAACACAGAGACATCAGAGTATAGAAGTACTAAATAGACTTGTTTTCCAAAAATATAATGGGCTTTAAGGGTCCATCAAGTCTGCAGGTCAGGAGGAGGAGCCAAGTGCATTTGAGGCAGCCACCATCCGTGACATTCAGGTTGTCTCTCTTTTCAAGGAAGGAAGACCAAGATATAGTAGCCTCCCAGGTGGTGTCAGCAGAAGGGCAACAAGGTCCAGGGACTGGGCACTGCCTGACGACTTGGTGGGAAGATCACATCTTGTCTCAGCTTCGCCAACAACTCTTTCAGACCTGTGCCAGTGAGTGAGCTTCAGAGCCTGGTTTCCCTTCCTGTAAGATGGCAGCATTGAATCATACCTTTCTGAACAATGCCATGCCGCAATTTTATCTCTGTGCCTCAGCTGGGGTAGATCTCTCTTCTAGCAAATTCTCTGTGTTCCAATATTCCAACTAGAAAATCCCACCTCAGGGGACAACCCGAGAATTCCCCATAGTATAATCCCATCAATACAGGACTTGGAGTGCTTTCAAACACCCACAAACGTACCCAAGCTCCCACAGCTTAGAAGGAGCAGAAATAAGATTTCAAATTACCGTGACACTGGCTAGTGACTAGTTATCAGGCATACTTTAGCTTTCAGTTGTCTGGACAGACAGCTGACTCAGCGGAGAAAGGGTTCCCCAGTAAGCCATGCCCATCTGACCCACTGCCTCAGAGAAATCTTCCTCAGTGTTAAAAACCAGAAAAGTTAAACGACTTTAAAAAAATCACTGATGAAGACCTTCCAGCCAATGCTTACAAAGTTTAAAAAAAAAAAAAAAAATACGGTAAGTAGACAGAAGAAAACAACTAGGCTCAGAGTTATCCAAAGTCTCATGGCTGTGCTTCCTTTCGAGACAAGAGGAGTGCACATTCCAGGGTGTGGAATGATGTGGTTTGGAACAGACTCAGGAGACCAGGAGAAACACTGAACATTTGGACAGCTAAAGTGGCAAAATGGCTGCCGTACATATAAGAAACACAAAGAACACGCTGGTTTTTCACACGGGGGTTCGACAGAGTGGAAGAATTTTTGAATATTCTCCTGAGAACATCCAGTTCTAAGACCAGCTAACATTTATGGAGTCCTTACTATATGCTGGAGTCCTGGGTGGTGCAAACGGTTAACATGCACAGCTGCTAACCAAAAAGTTGAGGTTTGAGTCCATCCAGGAGCATTTCGGAAGAAAAGCCTGGCTATCTAACTTCTGAAAAATCAGCCACCGAGAATCTGTGGAGCATAGTTTTACTCTGACACACACGGGGTTGCCATGAGTCAGACTCGACTCGAGGACAGCTGGTTTTTTTTTTTTTGGTACTGTACATATAGGGTCACTATGAGTCCGGGTTTTGGTACATCAGGCACAGTGTACTAAGCCTTTTCATATATTATTTACTAATCCTTGCAACAGTGACATAAGCAAGTCTTATCATCTAGATGAGGAAACCAAGGTTCAGAGAAGTTAAGTCCTTTACCCAAAGCCACAGTTAGAAAGCGACAGAGCCACGTCTATCTGAAACTCAAGTCCCCTTTCTTAACCCGTACTGAATACTACTGAGCACCCCTCTTCCAAGAGTTCAAACGGGAAATGTGAGAACATTTGGAAAAGCTCTAAAGAAAAAGCTAAACTGAGAATACAAGGGTTATAATTCTATGCCGATCTCTGCACTGCCTCCCACGGTTTAATCCCTGGGCCTGCTTGGCATGCAGAGTCAGGAAAATCCTGGGAAGTAAGGAGAGCAATGAGCCAAGGCAGCCCCTGGTAACGCAGCTGGGAAGCTGTGTTGGACATCTCCATCTAGAAAGGGGATAAGGGGTTTGCGCAGGCGGACCAGGCACTCTCCCATTCCCTGCCACAGTCTGCAAAAGAGATGCTTTCTACTCTGCTCAGTCTCCTCTCTGACCTCCCTCTTCCTTGGGATTCACATCTACGGGCACTGTTCCACCTTCCTCTTCTGCCCCTCCCCCCCACCAACGTCTCCTGTCTAAAGTCTAAAGGATGAGATTATTGTTTCCACCCGGAAGCCTCTCAAATGGAATTAAATCAAACATTTATTGAGCCTATTCTGATTAACTGAGCTATACACATTGAGGGGTAGGGGGGATATCCAGGCGCGGCCTTCTTAGCAGTACAAGAAGTTAAATAACAACACGTAATTTAAATAACTTTTCAGAGAACAATGAGAGCCGTGTCACGGGGTACACGTGATTAATTGTCAGACGACTTCTACAGACAATAACTGCTACGAAGTTCAAAAGAGGGAGAGATCCCTTCCAGCAAATATATCCCAGGTTGCAAACTCCCCGGAGTTCTAATTCCCGATCGGCTTCGACCCACAGCACTGGGCTATGGCTGCCTGGTGTCCAATCCTGGCTGTGCCACTCATGGGTCAAGTTATTCAAGCTCTCGGGGCCTCAATTTTGTCAGCTGTAAAATGGAGGTAATGACAGTTTCAGTGTCCTGGGATGGTTTGAGGATTAAAAGGGAACAATGCACATAAGCCTTACAGCAGGGTCAAACCAAAATACCAAACCAGCTGCCATCACGGCGATTCTGACTCATGACAACCCCATGTGTGCAGAGCAGAACTGCCATAGGGTTTTCAAGGCTGTGACATTTTGGAAGCAGATCACCAGGCTTTTCTTCTCAGGTGCCTTCGGGTGGGTTCAAACCATCAACCTTTCAGCTAGTAGTCAAGCACTTAACAAGCACCACCCAAGGACTCCTAGAACAGGATTTTTAAAAACAAAAAACACCTGTGGCCATCGAGTCAATTCTGACTCATAGCAACTCTACAGGACAGAGTAGAACTGCCTCATAGGGTTTCCAAGGCTGTAATCTTTACAGGAGCAGATCACCAGGTCTTTTCTCCCATGGAGTGGCTGGTAGGTCTGAACTACCAACATTTTGGTTGGCAGCTGAGTGCTTAACCACTGAGCAACCAGGGCTTCTTAGAGCCTGGTAAGTGGTGTTATTATCATCTCCTCAAGGCTCTCTGGCCCTTGCCTCCATGGTCTCATACCTACCACATGAATTTCCAAGTGCTCTTACGCTGGCTCCTCTTCCCCTGTGTCTGCTGATGCCCCATCTTCTAATCCAACATGCCAGACACCTTGTCAGGCGGTTTTACTCTGCCCTTTGTCTCAATACCTATTGGCCTCCACGTTCATCTCTGACTCTAGGACAAGAGCAGGAACTGGAGAGTCAAGGTGCCTGGATTCAACTCCTGCCTCTGTGACTGAGTAGCACTGTGATTTTGGACAAATTACATAACTTCTCTAAAACTCAGTTTCTGCATCTTTAAAATGGGGTTAATGAGAGTCCCCACCTCAAAGTGTTTCTGTGAAGATTATATTATATACAAGTGCAAACATTAAACTTGCACAAGCCTGGCCCACAGTGAGGGCTCCCCACATGAGAGCTGGTATTCTCACCTTCCGGGGACCACACAAGTGAACATGGGTATCTCCCACTGGTCTCTCCTCTCCCAAACCTGAGGGTCTGTCCTCATCCTTCTTGATCAGTGACTGCTATGGACTGTGTTCCCCCAAAATATGTGTTGAAACCCTAACCCCTGTACCTGTAAATATGATCCATTTTGGAAATAGGGGTTTTCTTTTGTTATGTTCATAAGGACATGCTAGTGTATAAACCCAAAAAAGCAAACCCATTGCCATCGATTTGATTCCAACTCATAGTGATGCAATAGACAGAGCAGAACTGCCCCACAGGGCTTCCAAGACTGTAATCTTTACAAAAGGAGGCTGCCATGTCTTTTTCCCGCAGAGTAACTAGTGAGTTCAAACCCTGATCTTTCAGTTAGTAGTCGAGTGCTTAACCACTGTGCCACCAGAGCTCCTTCTACTAGTGTACGGTGGACCCTAAACTTAATCATTTCTGAGTCATAAAATGACCAGAACAGACACAGAGACACACACAGGGAGAAGACAGACACCAATGAACATCAAAGAATGCCAAGGATAGCCAGCAGACACCAGAAACTAAGACAGAGGCTCACAGAAGGAACCAGCATGGCCACAAGCCTGATTCTTAGCTTCCAGAGCTGCAGGAAAATAAAGTTCTGTTCTTTGAAGCCACCCACTTTTCCACTTATGGTGTATTTTATGGCAGCACTAGGTAACTAAGACAGTGGCCCACAGAGCATAATTATGGCTCATTTTTCTTCTGTGCGCATCCATCTAATATTACACCAAAGTTTCACAAATGGAAGAGGGCCACTCTCATACATGGCAGGGGACAGAGGAAAGTGGTACAACCATTCTGGGGGGTGACGATACAGCTTCAACAGCCTGACCACCATGCATTCCTGTTCACTGGCTGCTCTTTGGAATTGATCCTAAAGAAACAGCACCCACTGGGAAAAATTCAGCTGCAAGGATACAAAGAAATACATCACAGCATTGTCTGTGTTACATAAAAAACAAGCACTATAAAACTAAAAATTAAGTGCATTATGATTCATACCAACGATGAAATACTATGCAGCTATTAAAAGTGTTGTAAAAATAAACAAAGACACAGAAGGAAATATGATCGCAACATTGTACCTGCTCACCAAATGTTTGTTAAATGATGTGTTGCTTAAGTAACAGAAATAAAAACCATGTTACAAACATCGATTCCTTTCTTTTTAGAGTTTCAGTATTTACTGTGTGCTGAGTGCTACAAATGAGCACATTACATACAGTGGATTATTGCAAAACCAAGGAGCCCTGGTGGTGCAGTGGTTAAGCACTCAGTTGCTAACCAAAAGGTTGGCACTTCAAACCCAACAGCCGCTCTGTGAACAAAAGACCTGTTGATTTAACTCCTGTAAAGATTACAGCCTCGGAAACCCTATGGGGCAGCTCGACTCTGCCATATAGGCTCGCTATGTGTTGGAATCAACTTAACAACAACAAACTGCAAAACTATTTTAAAGACAGAAAATGGAGACACAGAGAAATTACCTAAGTAACTTGTCCGAAGTCACATAGCTAGTAAAGGGAAAACTAGGGTTTAAACTCTTATTGCAAAGCCCTTGCTCTTTTCTAACTATTGCTGCTGCTCAGAAAAGTACTAGTATATTTATAGCTACATTAAGTCTATTTCCATAGAAAAAGAGACTAGAAAGAAAAACACTAGCTGTAATTCTCTAGGGGGAGGGATTATACATACTTTATATTTATTTTCTTTGGTTTGGTTTTTAAATTCTTCATATTAATCATAAATCAGTTATAAGGAGAAAAAGAGGACAAAGTTTTTTCACGGTTTAAAAAAAATCAAGTATCAGTCCATCCTCTTTCCCACCCCCCCCGGTGACGGATGCAGTTGCTGGTGGGGCTGGAGGGGAAAGACAGTGTTGTCTAGAGGCTGAGGTTCATGCACTGGAGTCAGATCGCCGGGGATTACTAGTTGTCATCAAGCTGACTCCAACTCATGGTGACCTCATGTGTGTCAGAGCAGAACTGTGCTCCATAGGGTTTTCAATGGCTGTTTTATCAGAAGTAGATCACCAGGCCTTTCTTCTGAGGTGCCTCTGGGTTGATGTGAACCTCCAACCTTTTGGTTAGCAGCTGAGGACATTAACCATCTGCACCACCCAGTGACTCCCTATAAATACTAGCAATGATTAATATTACTAGTGACATTTTTACTGTACTCAACACACTTAATAGCTTCCCTCTGGAGACGGTGAAAAAGCCAAAAACTTGGTCTAATTCCGTGTGTCCCAACCTCTTTCAACCCATGTCTCCTTCTGATAATCATAACAGATCTTACAGCTATCCCTCCTTGGCCCCCAATCTCCGTGTGTTGGCCAAAGCAACAACATGGACAGGTCTAGAGTGTGACTGTCTGGCTCTGAACCCTAACTCCCACACTTGCTAGCTCTGAAATCTCACGGATATCACTTACTCGCTTTGGCTCAGTTTCCTCACTTACACAATGGAGACACAGTGGCTCCTACCTTACAGGGCTGTCATGAGAACACAAGGGGGTACCGTACGCAAGACCCTCAGCCCTGAGTCTAGCCCCACTACGTTCTCAGTAATATTACCTATGACTATTACTTCAGCATCTGCTCACACGTCTCTACTCTCCATGTGGGTTTTGTCAATCTTTACTCTCACTAAAGATTTTCTTCCCATGATTTTCCATGTTTAGACACCATATTATAAATATGGAATCGACTTTTTCAAACGACACATGCCCTTCTTGAGATTCTGATTTCCTCCCCACCCTGCAGAAGAACAGGGAGTAGTCCCCAAACGAAGACTCCATAGGGCTTTGGCAGTCTGAGCCTGTACCGTTCCTGGGGAAGACGTAGGCACACAGGTGAGGTGAGATAGCAAGGTTTCTCTCCTCCTCTCAACACCCAGGTGTACTTTCCTCCACAGTGTTCCCGATCACCGTCTGTCTTAGTCTCCTAGTGCTGCTGTAACACAAACACCACAACTCACGGCTTTAAAGAACAGAAATTTATTCTCTCTTAAAGACTAAAGGTCCAAATCAGGTCTTGGCTGTGTCTCTCTTCCTTGTCAGTAGCCCTGGGCATTCCTTGGTTCCTTGGCTGGTAGACAATTTTCACATGGTGTCTGTGTCCATTCTGGCCATTGCTAGTATTTACCTCATAAGGGATTAGGTTTAGGACCCACTCGAAAGTCCCTAATTAGAACAAATGGTTTGTGCTCAACTGCTAACATAAAGGCTGGTGGTTCAAATCCATCCAGTTGTACTGCAGAAGAAAAGGCCTAGCAATCTGCTTCCATTAAGATAATAGCCAAGACAATCCTATGGAGCAGTCCTACTCTGTAACACACGGGGTTCACCATGAGTCAGAGTCAACTCAAAGGTAACTAACAACAACTACACTGGTATGCCCTCGTTAACACAGCAGAAGAAAAACTAATTCCAAACAGGATCCCTTGTCTACAGGTACAGGGGCCAGGACTTCGATGCATATACTGGGGACACAATTCAATCCAACACTGTTGCACTCCTCACAGGCCCCAGATCCACAGAGCAGGCCAATGCCCTGTGAAATGTTCGACAAAGATCCCCACCCAGAAGCCACACTTGGGCCAATCAAGTCAGCAGACCCAGCTATCGCTCATATCTATGTTTGTAAAAAGGCAGGATAGAAAACGTTCATTCTTCGGATAGACTCCTCATTCTGAGCTCATGAAATAAACATGAATCAAAGTGGAAGGTCATTTTTTAAAAATCAGCACATACTTCATTAGAACAGATCAAAAAAAAAAAAAAAAAAACCAACAAAAAACAAAATGGAGTTTCTTGAACCACAGCATATAATTTACATAGTGCAAATATCTAAGATACGTGTGCTAAATTTAAAGAAACAACTATTATTAAACACCCCATTATGTAAGGCAGCGAAATATATTTGCACTCGTACATCCATTATAATATTTCAACTGAGCCTCACAATGTTCGGCAGTTCTTTCCTTCAGTGATAATAAAAGGTTTTTCTTTCCATTAAATATCTAAATTAAGTCAAATAGTGTATGTTAAATAAGCCCATAAGTCCTTTTGTATGATGCAATGAAGTCTTGAAATGCTTATCTGCTGAGCACTCTAACTTAAAGGCCGGCGGTTTATGTCCCCTGCCGAGCCCCGGGACCCTGCTGGCTTGGCCAGACTGTGAAAATAAGCTTCAAATGACCAAACGCAACTGCAACTTTAAAAGTAGGAACCAGACCAGACACAACAAACCACAGTGTAGTCAGCCTCGCTTGTCATAATTCATGTGTGTGGAATTCAACTGTAAAAGCATTCACAGAGTGCTGTATTTCCTCCATTGGGCATTCAATGCAGAATGTCAGATTCTGAAACGCTGCTGATAAGCCACTTCTGATTACAAGTCTAAAAGTTGTAGCATTAATCAAAGAAATATTTATTTGGACCTCTTAACAGCTTGGTCTGTGCTACCAAACCCTTAACAATCAGGCAAACTCCAATTATTTTCAAATATCCAGGTTATAAAAATACGGACATTACTGGTTGCCCCATATTAACATTGGGCTTGTTGTGTGTTTTTTTCTTTTGAATTCTATTTCTGCATTAGTCTCTGCTTTGATGGCCTACATAATGATCATTTATAGCAATCCTTAAAAAAAAAATCTCATCATGGTTCAATGACTCAAAAATATAATTCTTACAGATTTTTAAAAGAGAAATTTAAATTGAATGGATAAATATACACGAGTAGATTTCAAAATCATGCATGTATATATAGATGCAAATGCATGAAAATGTAATAATCCAATTAGCACATCTTTTCTGGAAAGTAAATTAATCTTAACAAAACTGGCCTAAACCTCAGGTAGGAGTTGGGGGAACTGCCAGTGAAGATGATAGTAATAGCTGACATTTATTCAACATTTACTGTGTGCCAAGCACAGTGTTCAGCCCTTGACATTCATTTTCTCATTTGGGCCTCCTCACAACATTCTGATGGAGGAATGTGTATTTTACAGATGAGGAAACTATGGATCAGAGATGTTAAGTAACTGCCAAGGTCACACAGCAGTTAAGTAAAGGAACTAGAATTTGAATCTAGTCATATTGTGCTATATTGCCTCCCAGTGGTGCCTTAGAGGCAGGATATGGGGCCTCGCTAAGGGTAGGGCCACATACCAGGTACGTACAAGACATCTGATTCTAGCTGGGGAACAGGCAGCACAGCCTAGCCCCATCTCAGGTCAGGAGAAGATCTAAAGAGCAGGCATGCTCTGCAAGAAGGTGAAAAGCCCAAAGAGGTATAGCCTGCCTCTCCCGGAGACACAGACAGGCAGGAGTCTCCACCCCAAAATGAATCCCTACCCCTCTCCAACTATTACTTCATTGCTTGGTTACCAAAAGCAGTATATCGATGTTCCTGAAGAGTCTGGTTGACCCCAGGTAAGAAACATTCAACTAGCACATATTCAAGACAGAAGAGCTATTTTGTTGTTGTGTGCTGTTGAGTCAGTTCTGACTCACAGCGACCCTACAGGACAGAGGAGAACTGCCCCATGGGTTTTCAAGGAGCGACTGGCAGATTCGAACAACCAAACTTTTGATTAGCAGCCAAGCTCTTAACCACTGTGCAACCAGGGCTCCAGAAGAGCTATAGCAGTTGTCTTTTGTCTAGAAAGCAATCAACTTTTCCTGGGTGATAAAAGATTGAGAAAGGGATGAAAGAAGCAAAAGAGTTTCATTGTCCATTTTCTAAATTCCTCTTCCTATAGTAGCCAGTCACTGCCCAGTAGAGCAGAAAGAGAACTGGATGGGGAGGCAGCAGACCTGGATTGCAGTTTCCACTCTGCCCCACCGCCTGGTATGGGGTCTCCTCCTCCCACAGTGAGGGGGTAAGGAAAGATGCTCTCCAATCTGTGTTTATCTCAGACTTTCTGTGACTCTGTGGGCTTCCACTGGTTACATGGAACCAGCACGCCAGTCCAGCAAAGTGCAAGAGCTAATACCTAGCACCAAGGAAGCAACAGGAAGCATCATCTTTCAAGAGCTAAATGGAAAAGCTTCTTGACAGGGGCCAGCTGGCATTAGCAGCACACAGAAAGATCCCAGAACAACTGGTAGATCAGTTTTAGAATAACATGAAAACAATTACTAGGCATCTCTAACTGCCCAGCTCCCATCTCTAGCCCAGACTTCCTTCTTCAACTCAACATAGGTATCTATCTGCCTCCACCACATCTCCACTGAGATGTCATCTCAGACTCAACATGTCCAGAACTTGATCGTCCCCTAAAACAGGCTTCACCCACATCCTTCCCCATCACAGTTAATGGCAACTATATCCTTCTAGTCACGCTCAGGTCAATAATCTTTGAGTCAACATTAACTCACATCCTTCTCTCAAATCCTACATCTATTCCATTAGCAAGTCCCATGGAATCTGCCTTCAAAATAAACCCAGTATCTAACCACTTCTCCCCACCTTCACTGCCAACTTCCTGGTCACAGCCTGGTCACCTCCCGTGGGTTACTGTAAAAGCCTCCTACCAGGTCTTCCTGCTTCTTCCCTTGTCCCCCTATGGCCTGTTCTCAACATGGCAGCAAGAAGGATCCTGTTAAAATTTAAATCCGATCAAAGCCTTCAAAAATGCCAGGACACTCAAAGTGAAAGTCAAGTCCTTTA
The DNA here is from genome assembly GCA_030035585.1 of Dugong dugon. Taxonomy (NCBI): domain Eukaryota; kingdom Metazoa; phylum Chordata; class Mammalia; order Sirenia; family Dugongidae; genus Dugong; species Dugong dugon. The sequence goes on along the minus strand of CM057481.1, from coordinate 52,867,808 downwards.
ACAGCATGGCCACAGTTTGCTCCAGGTGCCTATCTCACACCACCCTCCCAGCTCACTCCACCCACAGCCACACTAGCCTCTTTGCTGCTGTCATTAGGTGCCCTAGCATCGATTTTTGACTCATAGAGACCACGAGACATAGTAGAACTGCCTCTTAAGGTTTTCTAGGTTGTAATCTCTAGGCAAGCAGACTGCCAGGTCTTTCTTCTGCAGAGCAACTAGTGAGTTTGAACCTCCAACCTTTTGGTTAGCAGCCGAGCGCTTAACCATTGCACCACCAGTGCTCCTTGTAGCATCTTTACTGCCCCTCAAACATGCCTGGCATGCCCCCCACCAAAAGCCCTTTGTATTAATTGTTCCCTCTGCCCAGAATGTTCTACAGGGCTTACTCCATCACTTACTTTCTTCAAGTCTTTGCTCAAATGGCACCTTTAATGAGGCCTACCTGGCCACACCATCTGAAGCTATACCCCACTTCCCCTCCACAGCACTGCCAATCCCCATTACCCTGCTGCATTCTCTTCCCTTCCACACACCTTCTCAGATACAATGTAATGTACTATGTAATTTACTTATTACGTCTGTCTGTCTCCATCCTCTCTTTCTCCTCAGAATATGAAAACCAAGGGTGCCGTGGTCGTGGTCGCTGTCTGCTTTGTTCAGTGATTTATCCCAAATGCCTAGAAGAGTAACAGATACAAAGTAAGCACTTAATAAACACGTGATAAATGAATAACTGAATGGATGAATGAATCCCCAGGAGTGGACCATCTGAGCAGGCTCTCTTCCCAGTAGGGAACAGCGTGTTGTCTTTGCCTCCCCAGGTGCAAAGGAGGAAAAACAGATACATCTACACTGAGGAAATACCTGGCACATCCCCAGCAGCTCCCCATCCTGCACCCAGAGCAGACCCTGCTGAGCAGGTCGGCTCACTCGCCCGCTGGGCTCAGCCACAGCCTCAGAATTCATCTCAATCACCCCACTCCCAGTAAGGGACTGGGAGTCCCTGGGTTGCAGTTAAGTGCTCGGCTGCTAACTGAAAGGTTGGCTGTTCAAACCTACCCAGAGGCACCTCAGAAGAAAGGTCTAGTGATCTACTTCCGAAAAACCAGCCATTGAAAACCACATGGAGCACAGTTCTACTCTGCATACATTGGGTCGACGTGAGTTGGAATCCACTTGACAGTGACTGGTAATAAGGAACTATAGAGGCCTGTCTTTTATCACTCCTCCTCCAACGCGTCTTTCCACTTGCTAACAAGACACCCAATCCAAAGACTAGAATCACGCAGTTCAAACATGTAAAAATATTACTGAATAAAAATCAACTAGACTGACAATGTTAGAGCTGGCAATTTCAAAAGAAAAACATAAAAAAATTACTATTTTTTCTAGAAATCAAAATTTTTAATTCAACAGCATGAAAAAAATCAAGTAATCCACTTTCAAGTTCTATTTTAACTCCAGAATGTTCAGTCCATGAATTTTAAGACAAAGCACCATGTCCTTGGTACGAGCTGGCTTTTCTAGACATTCTCATAAATCTTATCAGGCCTGTGGTCTTGCCTTTTGGTTCAATAAGGGAGTACAGCTTTAATATTCTATGTCCCAAGTCCCTGGATGGCACAAACGGTTAAGTGCTGGACTATTAACCAAAAGGTTGGTGGTTCAAACCCACCCAGTGGTCCCTTGGAAGACAGGCCAGGTGATCTGCTTCTAAAAAGTCACAGCCTTGAAAACCCTATGGAGCAGTTCTACTCTGCACACATGGGGTTGCCATGACTTGGAATCGACTTGGCAGCAACTGTTCTGGTTTGGGGTTTATATTCCATACCTTCTATGTCTAACCAAAGTGCTCTGTGTGATGTAGGACGGAAAGCTTCTATGTGGACCAACACCTCTTTTCTTTCTGAATTTTAAGCTCATGTTTCCAATGCCATCTTATTTCTTGTTGTTTTACACTCAGATGTGAGCAAATTTAAAAGAAACATTCCACTAAATGGTATATGCATTTCCCTTTGATCAAAATTTACACAGCAAAAAACTCTGCATGTTTGTACAGCTGAGCTCGCTGTAAGTCATTGGAATTGCACTTGCAGGGAAACAGTCATTTTCAAGCTTTTTTAGTTAATATAATGATCGGAGACAAGGGTCATCAAAATGCCTTTGCCAGAACCAATCTTACATTACTGCACAGTCCCATTGTGAAATTAAAGCAGTCTAGGAAGGGAGGAGGAGGAGAGAAAGGAGACAGGGAGACTTTCCTGCGGTGTGGCTACAGAGAAGAAAACAGTAATGCAAGTATGTGACGCTATGACACACATAGCACTTAACGTTAAGTTATATCTAACTCAGCTTCACTAGTTAAACAGAAGGAAAAATATATCTGCTACCAGGGTAGCAAAATATAGGAATATATTACTCAGGAAATCAGCAAAACACATACACACTTTTTAAGGAAGGAATGAAAGGTCAGAATACCCTTCGTCTCTAATATCTAGAAACTACTTTGTCTAGATTCAAGAGAATGGACTAGAAGGATGGCCAATGGAGTACCCTTAAGATTCTATAATAGATTTTGTTTAACTAAATGCTCATTAAATACAAACTTACAAAAGAGACGTGAAAACTAAATGCAGCGTATGATCCTAGATGGATCCTCAGCTGGGCAAAACAACAACTATACCAGACTTTGCTGGGACCCTGACAAAATTAGACGGCTGCCTTGTAGCAACGTTAAACCTCCTGATTCAGATCACTGTGCTGTGGTTATGTAAGAAAATGGCCTTATTCTTAGGAAATGCACACTGAAGGATGTTACAGTTAAAAGGTGCTTGAGGTTTCAAACTTGCTCTCAAATGCTTCAGGAAAATTATATACAAAAAAATAAAAAAAAGGTCAGTGTGTATATACGAGCCAAAAAATAAATAAACAAACAAACTGTATCTAAAGAAAATCGAGCTCAAACTTTGTATTCTAATCTCAGTCCTGAAAAACACAGTCTTGGTTATAGTCTAGAAAATGAAATAAATTAATTTGAATAAGATGCATTCTTCTGTTCACTCATTCATTGAGTCATTCAACAAGTATTTATGAAGCACCTACCCAGTGCCAGGCACATCTCACCTATCAGCGCTGACCATGTGCTTTGCTTCACCTCCCTCTCCCCTCTACCCCGCCATGTAGTTCAAATGTCCGCATTACACACGAGAAAAACATGGCTTCTCGATTTGGAAACGAAGCCAGCCTTGCTAGTGGATACCAAGAAAACAACCCATTCTTTAATACAGAGCTTTATCAGTCAGAAAGGAGGATCAAAATATTATGTCTTACTTTCACTAGAAATATTAATCTCAACTGAAGGTGATTTACCCTCCTCCAAAAAAAAAAAAAATTAAACGTGCTATGCAAAATACAGATGACAATCACAACACATCTGCAAGTCTATGTTCATACAGATTCACAGCATCAAAGAGAGTATGATAAACAAATGCTTTGAAAATGATAGAAATGCTGTCTAGTCATGTGTGACATGAGTTAAATAAGTAACAATGCAAGAATGTATTTGTCTACCATTGCCCAAGGGTTTCTGCGGTTTAGCAGCCAAACTGGCAACAGGGATTCTATTATCAAGTAGTATTCTACACCACTTTATTAACTGTCAGGGAAATGTCTATTATAATAATTGTCAGTGAAATCATATTTAGTTTACTACCACCAGAGCAACCTGACCAATCAAATTGAGATTTTCTTGTCCCGTCATTCCCAGGCAGCCAGCATTCCATGAACGCTGAGCTGGTAATACCACTTCTTCTTTACCTTAAGTCTAACGTTCAAATCGAAGAGAAGAAAAAACATTCTCGTTTACTAAGTACTGGCTCAGCAAGCTGCCTGAGTGCAAATTCCAGCTCCTCCACTTACTCAGCTACATTACCCTAGCCAAACTACTTAGCCTCTCTAAGCCTCAGTTTCCTCAACTGTAAAATGGGAAAATAACCTCAATGGGCTGTTGAGAGGATAAAAAGAAATAATCAGGTAGAGTGTCTCGATCTACTGTTCCCTGCACTGAATATTTGCTTCATTTTATCTAATTCATATTTCTCTGGTGTGTAAGTCTCTGGATTAGCTCTCTCCTAGAAATACACCAGGTACACTAGATAGTACCTCAAATTTTTTAAGTCCACGCAGTAACTGCAGCTACTCAGGAAATGGTACAATGACAAATCAGAGTAACAAACCACCCCACCCAGTCAAAAACTCTCAGCTTACCTATCCTCTTAATGTGCAACCATGTGACTGAACACCTTGGTAGGCTATGATATCCAGTGGTTTGGTCAGATAGTAGTCTAGATGTTGCTATGAAGGTATTTTGCAGAATTACTGACATTTACAATCAGTTGACTTTACATAATTATCCTCAATAATGTGAGTGGGCTTCATCCAATCAGTTGGAAGGCCTTAAGGACAAAAACTCAGGTTTCCTGAGAAGAAGGAATTCTGCCTCAAGATTGTAACACAGAAATTGTGCTGGAGTTTCCAGCCTGCTGCCTGCCCTACAAATTTCAGAGTTGCCAGCCCTCATAATTATGTGAGCCAATTCCTTAATGTCAATCCATCAATCAATCTCTCTCCATATATATATACACACACACATATATACACCTACTCCTCACTTCTCAACATGGTTAGGTTCCAAAGATCAGGTCATTATGCAAAAATGGGCATTATGTGAAAATGGAGGATTTTTATTTTTTCTGTTTTCAGACCATCCATTTGTCCTTTTTTTTATTATTATGTAGAAAATATGATCATTGAAACAATAACAGCTAAAATATACTGATGTGCTCATCACTGTGATGAGTCCAGTTATGGATTAATTCCTCTGTGAAGAAGGAGGCTTGGAGGAGACAAAGCTGGGCTGTGCGACCGCAGGGCCTACGGCTTAACCATTTCACCTTCCTCCTGTGCTGGGTCAGAGCTTCCCTCATGGAGCTGCAAGCCCTGTGTTCACAATCTCCCTGAGCCTGCTCTCCCCTCTGGTCCTGGCGAGCCACCAAGGCTCAGGGTTTCCTGTGAGGGCACTTCCAGCAAAGCGGAGGCTCCAGGCCCAGATCCACTCACTTTGGGATGTCATTAAACTCATACACATTTTTCCAAACATCCTCTCCAATGCCCTTCCCACCTCACAGCAATTTTGAGCTACAGGGCCTCAGGCCGCATAGGAGCTGGGAACCCAGAATAGGTGCCTGCTGGCTCAGCGCTGTCTGTGTCCACCAGGAGGCCGTGGTCATGGAAGAGGCCAGCCCCATGGCAGCTGGACCCATTCAGCTTCCCAGAGGCTGCCTGGTGACCATCCTCGAGGGAGGGGTCACTGTAGCCATTGCCGCCATGCCCGCTGCCTTGTTAATGCACAAAATAGTCGGATAGATTTTTTTACTATTGTCGTAAATGAGAAATGTTGATAACGAGACAGTCGGTAAGTGAGCAGCAGGTATGTGTACATATATATGTGTGTGTGTGTGTGTGTGTGTGTATATATATATATATATATATATATATAAACCCGTTGCCGTCCAGTCGATCCCGACTCATACATACACATAAACCAATTGTCGTCGCGTAGATTCTGACCCATAGGGACCCTACAGGACACAGCAGAACTGCCCCATACGGTTTTCAAGGAGCTGCTGGTGGATTCAAACAGGTGACATTTTGGTTAGCAGTTGTATCACTTAACCACTGTGCCACCAGGGCTCCATACAGATATACAGATACATACACATATATATCACACCCATGTATGCGTGCACATATGTATGCATGTATCTATTGGTACTGTTTCTCTGAATATCCTTGATTGATACAAATTGCTTGGGGGGAACCACAGAGAATCTTGCTGAATATTCTACAGTATGTTTTGCATTTTATCAAAGTACCCGTATCTCTCTAACAACTCTGAGAAACTTAATTAATACTAACAGTCAACTGGACTGGATGAGCTCACCAAACCACCAGCAGCAATTAGGATTACCCAACTCCAAACTTCTACCTTGTTAGAGAAACAGAAATTTTGTACAGACGGGAAAACTCAAGTTCAAGGTCAGTCAACCATAAACCTTCCCACTCTTGTTATCTGCCCAGAAACATGATAAATGGCATGAAAGATAAGACTATATAGAAAACACTACCCCTGCCCTCTAGGTAATTACAATCTAGTTCCATTTAGAAACGTAAGTTCATAAATGATTTGGACCCCTTTTTTCTTTTTTGGAAATCTTTTCACCTGTCTTAAAATACATACATAGGAACAATAAACTGTATTGTTAGATTATGATTGGGCTGATTTCCACTTACTGTCTTCACAGTCAAGTGTCTTTAATCTCTCAATTTGTCTTTCAAATTTTTATAAAATGGAAATTAGATATTTTAGCAATCCACTTTAAAAAAAAAAATTACTATGCCATAAACCTCACAGTAACCAGATTATAATCTCATCCATCTAGGTAGCAAAGCTATACAAAAATTTATATAGAGTATTTCCTTCCTGTATGTGTATTTGTTCCCTCTGAACCTTAATAATAGCCTTTTCACACCTTTTATTATCACACTTTCATACTATCACTCCGGGTATGTCTTTCACATGAACTCCTTGTAGTAGAGTCAGCCTGTCTACCACAAATCCATTTCATTATCCTGAGCACAAAGGTAGACTAAATTTCCCAGCTTCCCTTGTGGGTAGATGTGGCCATTGACTGAGCCAATGCAATATCTGCGGAAGTGATATTACTACTTATACTCCTAGTTCATAAAAACTTCCCTCATGTGATCCTCCTTACTCTTCTCCCAAACTGGTGAACTTGGATACCACATGTAGGAGATGGCACAGCCATAAAATGGAAGGAGAAAGGGTGCCTGAATCAATGCTTGGAAAAGAGAAACCACCAATCAAGAGAAAAGCATCTATTTGGTCTGAGCCATTAAACATTTCTGGATGTGTTACAACAGCTAGCATTCCCTTAGCTAATACACCATCCCTCTGTGGCGTTACAATCAATTCTACAAACATTTGTTGCACTTCTACTAAATGCCAGGCTCTGTGCAAAGCATCAGGGGATGCAGTGGGGTGAAAGAACTGGCAGAGTTTCTACATATATAAAGTTGGCTATGTAACACGGGATAAAAGACTGAGTGGATGCAGAGGCGTGAAGTGTGTAGAGGGCTGGGGCATACTAACAGGCAAGAACTTGTTCTTGAAGGACCTTCTACAGTCCAGCATCACAGAAAAGTTTTGTAGCTTAGATGTTATGTACAAAGTCTTATTCTCTGCCATGAAGATGAAGTGTCCCTAACCTCTATTCCAGATGTCAAAGCACAGGGCCTCCTTTCTGACAACTACATTAGAATTCTCTTGGGACATCATGGATCTCTTTATAAGTCCCCATCTCTACTCACTCATCCCTTCTTCCCAGGTTATCCATCAACATTTTTCCAGTTTCCCTGGTTCCATGTAACAGATACCTATCTTTACCTAATTTGGGATTGCTTTAATTCTATTGTTTGGCTTAAAAATAAATAAAAGACTTAGTGTTTTGGATGCCTGAAAGAAGCCAAAAGGCCAATCCTTCCATAACTTGCAAAACCAAGAACAATACTGCGGAATAAGTGCTTTAAATTACAAAATGTACATTTGCTGTCCAGTCTCTGTAAGGGTGCTGGCCAGCCCCATTGGGATTTAAACAAATGCTTCGTCCTCTCCAGAGTCTGAAATGCTTACCCATAAACATGGCGGCCAGGCCCTGCTGAAGGCAACGTCTTCTGTAAAAGGGCCTGTGCTAAATAAGACAAACACATGTCAAAACATTCTAAGACTACAGTTTTCCAGCTACGAACCAAGTAGGTCACCAGATAATCTTTTAACATTAAAATTAGATAAAAATCTACCATCAAGTAGAGAAAAAAAGCCAAAGAAAAAAGACCAAAAAAAAAAAAAGCAAAGACAGACAGGCAGGCAGACAGAAAGATAAAAAAGAAAGGAAGAAACACACACCCACACACACACCTCTCCCGATTAACTCCCTACGTCTCCCCAATTATCCTGGGACATTTCTTTATCTTCTAACGAGTGTCTGAAGCACAGAGCGTGCTCTCCTCTAGCCTATAAATGAACCACCCATAGACTTCTGTTTGCCTTATCAATTTCTACACCTTTTTGAAAAAGAGATCATTTTACATTCCTTTCCAACGATGGAAACAGGTTCACATTTTTGAGAAACATATATCCATTTCTTAGCATATGTGCAGAGTGACTTCCCAGCATGAACTGGCTGACCCCCTTAAATGTTCTCGTTCCAAACACGGGAAAGCCCATCCCGTGTAAGCCCACAGGGATCCTTGCAGAATTATATCAGATGTGAACCTCTTGGCAGCTCATTAGAAATAGTCTCTGTCTATAACAAAGATTAGACATGAGGATATATATACAAGGATATAGGTGGGCCTTTCCCCTACATTTCCCATAACAGCAACAAAATGCAATTCCAGTTGCCCTAAAAATGTCAGCATGAGACTGTCTTCAAGAAAAGGGACTCATATCTGAAACATTCTGGCAAAGGAACACGTAAGTGGGGTATTCCCAAAATTCTGAGAAAAGTGTGTTATCAGAAACCTGTAGGTCTTGAGTCTCCATTTAGTCTCTAGGTGCCAAAACAGGTTGGCATTGACAAGTTAATTGACATTTCTATGACTTTTTTTTTTTCTCTAGAGCAACTCAGGTAAAATCACAGGGCGTAATCAACAATGACAAGCTGCCATCCAAGAGCAAAAGGGTGACCTGACTTTCTGCCACCCACGTCAGGCAAAGCATATGCAAATGAGAAAAGAAGAAACACACCAGGTGAGAAATGAGGACCAAGCCCTGTCCCCACTGACTTCTAACCGATGTCCACTCAGCAACCATTCAACGTGCATGTCCTGTGCGCCAGCATCATAGAGATTATGGTGAATGAGCCATAGTCCAGGGGGATGACTGAGAAGGATAAAGACAATTAAATACAGAGAAATGACTGCTAGGTCACAGGGAGGTCCAGTGCACTACAGGAGCCAGGAAGGGCTCCTAATTCAGACTGAAGGGGTTGTTGTTGTTGTTAGGTGCCACTGAGTCAGCTCTGACTCATGGTGACCTTACGAACAACAGACTTAGTCTGAGACTATCAAGGCTACTTGATAAGCGATATTTAAACTGCAACCCGAAATGAGAAAAGGTAGTGGTGGAGGGCAGTGGCTCAGAGGAAAGAAGCTCCACGTTCCAGGCCTGAAAGTACAAATCAATGGCCTTTGGGTCAAATGTGGCCCAAGGATGTGTTTTGATTCACCAAGACTAGATAGGCTTTGTTTTTCTTTCACTTCTACCATTTACTAATCAAGATCAATTATTATTATTTTAATTTTCTGGTTTCTTTGGAAGATACAAGGAGATCTGGCTACACGGGACTAATATTTCCGCCATAGCAACAACAGAGTGAGGCTGAGTGGTTCAGCTGACCCACGTTAGTTATCTGCTTGGCCCCTGAGGCTTTTGAGTTGGTATCCCTCCCCTTCTAGGCAGAGGGAACTGCACATGCAAAGGCCCATAGAACACTGTGCCACATCACCAGTGGCCCAAAAAAGCTCGGCTTGGCTCCTAGATGCCAGACTTTTTAGAAAGCCCTCTGACTTGGTACATTGTCAAATCTCTTTGCTTGAAAGCCGTAAAACATCTGAGCAGCAAGAACTGATGCCAGAGTTCCTACTACAAAGGGCAGATAACAAAACCAAAATACAAAACAGCCACCCACAAACATCCAAAACATCACACATCAGCATTTGCAAAGCAAACCCTTGAATCTGGCAGAGACACACTGGCACCAGAAACACTGAGCTCCAGTGGGCGGCCGTCCAGTGACAGGGGCAAGGGTCCCTGGGCTCGTCTGTCCCTGCTGGCAGATCCAATCTTTCCATAATACTGCTATTTCTCTGGGTAAACTCTACTCTGCTTAAAAAGAGAGACAGACAAACCCAAAAGACAGGAAATACCACCAGACTCCTTTTCCTGTGATGGTGTTTTCCAAGAGACGCTAGGAAATTGGGGGTACTTATCAAGTCAGAGACAGAGAGAGACAGAAAGAAAACAGGCTCTGGATTCTGAAAGGCTTGAGTTTCAATCCCACATCAGCTCTGTGACCTCGAGCGAGGGAACTGACATTCCTGATTCTCAGCATCCTCATCGCTAAGATGGAAAAGGCACTGGCCATCTCCCACTTTGGTTGTGAGGGTTGAATACAATTCCTATAAAGTGCCTCTAATATAGCAGGTGGCACTAGAGAGCTTTGAGACTGCTACCATAACCCAGAATCTTTCTGTGCTGATGCTACCCTCTGTCAATCATCCCGTGGACTAGAGTATAAACCCATTAAAACACTGTGCACTAATGTCATATGGAAAGAAAGAAATACAACCTGTGACTTGGGACCATCAGCTTTTCTGAATTATCAGTGCCTCTGGGTCTCAAATTTGCACAAATGAGGGTTATAGTTGTATGAAGCCTCAAAGGGCCTTCCACAAAGTTAAATTTCTCCACAATTTTCCCTTCAAATTGCCATGAATGCTTCATTCTGCCCCATAATATTCTGAAGAGTCACAACACTTCCACGTTTAACTATGGGAGCTGAGCAAATAGGAGAAAAAGGGAGGAGTGATAACGTAAGTAGTGAGTTCGGAAGGGCCACCATGTCATCCGAAAAGCTACACCTGTCCTCTATGGGATGATCCCACTGCTGACCATACCCTTTCTTCCCGCAACTGCTACCAAGGACAGAAGGGGTGTGACACAGAGAATGATGGCATCCTTGACGCTAATAAAGGCCAGAGTCAACTGACAGTGAAGTGGGCAGAGAACCTCCACCACAGGCGTTTCTACTAAGGTGATGAACAGCTTGAACAGAAGGAAGAAAGGGAAGAGAGAGCAAAAGCTGAAGCCTTGGGTACTGAGTAAATGCTGAGAGGAACTCAGTAAAATATTCCAAACTGGATTCTATTTTCCACCAAAATCAAATTTCATTTAATAATATAAATTAATTTTGCAGAGGAAAAAAAAAAAAAAAAAGACTAGAGGAATTATAGCAGACAAAGTGTTCCAGATCCTGGCTCTTGTCCCTTTCTGTATCTGACTTCAATGCGACACCCTTTGTTCTTAAAATAAATGCCCTCTTCTTATTTTTTATTAGCTGATTCTGGTTCTGGTACTTATAAGCCAAGAAACAAAGAAAAATCACCAAAATATTAAGAATGGAATACTTCTGCGTGGCAGCATCAAGGACAGTTTATTTTCTTATTTAGCTTATTTATATTCCCTAAATTGTCTACAATGGCCCTTTTTGTTTTATATATAAATATACATACACAGATACATATATGTATTTCTTGCATCTGTACCAGAGATCCACAAACCTTCTCGGTTTACAACACTCAGCACTTTAGCAATTTTTTCACAGCACCCTCCTCAAGTCAATGAAATACCTAACCAAATTAAGTAACCAAAACCAAATCGGTTGCCAGGGAGTCAACTCTAATTCCTGGAGATCACGTGTGTATCAGAGTAGAACTGGACTCCACAGGGTTTTCATGACTAGCATCTTTCAGAAGTAGATTACCAGGCCTTTATTCCAAGGCGCCTTTGGAGGGACGCAAACTTCCAACCTTTCACTTAGTCACTGAGCGCTTAATCGTTTGTGCCACTCAAGGACTCCATTTATTAAGTAGTAAGGTGCCAACAACTTAATAAATACGTAGTCCTTACAACTTAGTAACTATTTGAAAAAAAAATTGAATGAAAAAATATTTTTATTCCACTCTTAAACGACAATACAATACTTACTAATAGAATGTATGTGCCTGCTGCACATTGTGCAACCTCTCAAATCTTGAAATCAGATTGGACACTACCACCATTGCTTTCTGTTCCACACTGATTTTTTACTTGCTTTTTTATCACAGAAATCCAGCTTTGCAAATGTATGACACTATCAGCAGGAATATAACACAATCTAACATGGAAACTGTGAGTAACCTAGCAGTTTGCAAAAAACCAGACAGATGCACAGTATCACTGTGTTTCCCTCCAACAGCCCTCTGAGTTTGCTTCAGTCGCCCAGGGCGCCTCGGTGCAGAGTTTGGGAACTGCCTGTCCTGTCTGTATGCATTCACACAGGTATGTGTGTATATATACATATCTTTGAGTTTACTAACCCTTTGCACACTAGCAAAATAAACTTTTTCACATTCAGCCAAGAAGGATATACTTTGTTTAACAGATTATCCACCCTATCTGTCTGGCCTTTGATGATTAAAAAAAAAAACCAAAGAAACTAAATCTGCTGCCATCAAGTCGACTCCGACTCATAGCGACCCTATAGGACAGAGTAGAACTGTCCCATAGAGTTTCCAAGGAGCGCCTGGTGGATTCAAACTGCCGACCTTTTGGTTAGCAGCCATAGCACTTAACCACTACGTCACCAATACTACCCTTAATTCACAAAAGAACCGACTCATAGTGACCCTATAGCACAGAGTAGGACTGCTCAGTAGGGTTTCCAAGGCTATAATCTTTACTGAAGCAGACTGCGATATCTTTCTCCCACAGAGCAGCTTAGTGGGTTGGAACCACTGCACTGCCGGAGCTCCTTGGTAAAAGAATTGCCCCTGAAAAAGTGTAAACACACTAGCAGAGATAATGCAACTCAGAAACAAGCAATTTATGTATCTTTAAGATAAGTAATAGCCCTTAAGTTTTTCTTAGCCATTAAAGCCTTCTTTCTCTCTTAAGCCAAACTGTACATAAATATTTTAACCTTAGATCAATAAGAAGAAGCCAAAGACACCAATATATTATTTTGGGAAACACATCCAAGACAGTGGGAAGAGTTACTTAATTTTTTTTTCAAAGGATGAGTATTTTGGGATGACATCCAAGTCACCTTAGGTGACATTATATGTTCACTACTTTGCCAGCTTTTCTAATTGCACATTGCATATTTTCCTTTGTGTGTGTGTGTGTGGTTTTTTTCTTCCTAATTTTATTTTTCCACATAAGCATTTGTAGATAATCTACTGAGTGGATGGCTGAAGAGCAAGATGAAGGGACAGGCATGAATATAGTGATGGTGGGCCCTCAGATGATTCAGATGTGTCTGAACTGTGAATTCAAGCCAGACTGGATTGCTTTTCAAGCTCCATCTCCCCCCACCCCCGTTTTACAATTCTTGCTACATGGCGGGGGTGGGGGGCACAGCAGCAAGGGTCACCCACAAAGCTGAGACATAATGTAGCCAGTCTGGATTACTTATTTTAACATGGAAATAGGGGAATGTGTCCCTGTTAACTTTTGGGGGAAAAAAAATCATTATGTTACCTAGTACCAAACACCAACACAAAATTAACATTGTGACGTGAAATACCAAATGTAAAAAGCCAAAAATAGGAAACCATCTCAACTCAGTGAGTGACTGGGCTGAAATTTTTTGGAAGGTATAGCAAGCAAAGGTCCCACTGTCTAGCTGGAAATAAAGGTTTAGAAGAATGAGCAATCCACCTCCTAGGTACTGGGATTAAAAACTCAATCAAATTTTAAATCTGGGGGGAGCCCAGAGGCCTGGAATGCTCTGTCCTATTTTGCTGGGTTTCTACAGGAGTTAATTTTAACTTCCCGGCAAATGCAAATACATTGGGGGAAGAAAAAAAAGCAAGCCAATTAAGACACAAGTGTTTAAAGACACAAGGAGTAATTACAAATGTATTATTCATACCTAATCTACAAGATGAACTTCCTTCCGTAAAATATTAAACTGTTTACATGCAGGCACGGAAGACAATTTTCCAACTGTTCATGTTCCACTACAAGGCAATGACTATTAACAACACAACAGCTTCTTCTGGTCAACTTACAGTGTGGATGAGGCAGTAATCAGAAAATGTTTGACCTCGAGATATCTACTTGACCCCAAAGAAATGCAGACTCGCCTGCTATAAAATCCTAAACAATGGGGCAGACAAGGTCACAGGGTCAAAGTAAGTATTAACAGGTCACCGTGCGCCCACTTGGGAGCAATTACTTCCAGTCATGGCTAAGTGGACACTTGATTGAATACCACTAAGACAGCTCACATCCCACAGATAACAATCCTCACAGCGATTAAGAATTAAAGCCCCCATGATTCAGCCTTTATTACTCAAATGAACCTAACTCTTCCATAAAAAACTCTTGGTATACGCCTGATGCAAGGTCTAAATTGAAATGCCACCTCATTAAACAATAATATCTAATTTTATCTAAATGAATTTTCATGAAAGTGCGCCACACAGCTCAGGAATTTTTAAAATGAATTATCACAAGTGATACATAATTTTGCCAAAACCAGGGTGGAAAAAAAAAATTAGCTTTCGGGATAGAAGGAAACATCAATGTTGAATGAAGCACCTAGCCCTTCATGGCTAGAGAGAGCAACACAGCCTATGAGCTGGTACAAAACACTGGTAACCTATTATAAAAGAATCCCTAATTTTTGCTAATGTCAGATAAAAATAACAACAAAAAAGGCAGTGGTTCCCCCGAACTGGCCAACCACCGGTGGAACTTTAAAAAATAAAAATATAAATTTCAGGTCCCCATTCAAAATCAACTGTATGTGGCCCCAGGAAGTCTACTCTTTTAATTAAACCTCCCAAGTGATTCTGATACACGGCCACCTTTGAGTGCCCTGGTACTTACCGCAGACAAAGGCCTCTCAGCTAAGTTATGAAATCGCAGTGGGGGAACTAGGTAGAGCTCAGAATCTTCCTTTTTCCTTAGCCCTCCCCACTTCGCAGCCTTACTGAGTGAGGCCCTTGTATTTATTTTTACCATCACCTTCTACTTATGGCAAGTGATTCGTTCTCTAATTACATTAATATCTGTAAAATGTCTTTTCAGTATTTAAGAAGGTAACATAAGCAATATAACTTAAAAAATAATAGTACTGGTGGTATTTGAAGCCCGTCAACACAATAATCAAAACTAGGGTGAGAATGATACATGACAATCTAAGAACAACAGGGCCAGCTCCTTCCGAGTCATTTATGGATTCCATGAACACACATAAAGTAAGAATCCAGAGTTCAAGCCCAGATCTGTCCTTTAGCTGACAAGGTGGGCCTTCTCTGACAGAGAAATGCTGAAAACTAGGTTACAGGTACAAATGACCCCCACTGAAATGTACCCACCCACTGCCTCCGAGTTGATTCTGACTCATAGCAACCCCATAGGGTTTCCAAGGCTATAAATCTCTACAGAAGCAGACTGCCACATCTTTCTCCCATGAAGCCGCTGGTGGTTTCCGAATGCCGGCCTTTCAGTTAGCGGTTGAGTGCTGTAACCACAGCACCACCAGGCTCCTTGCTGAAATGTACAGTTGGTCATAATCTAAACATACATACAAAATACGTATCTTATAGAGATGTATAAGAATAAGAACTTGGGGAAAAACACAGTAAAGGGTTTTCATTCAAAGCAAAAATGGGGTTCTGAGAAGTAAATAAATCATTTTAGGGTCTTACATTCTAATCAATGTTTATTTTAAAATCCTCTTTGAACACAACACTAGGCTGCTATACGACATCACCTACCAAGCCTCAGCCATCCCATCCATGCATTTACGTGAATTAGAAAAAAGGCCCCTCTCCCCGGAGGGATATAGTCCTGAATGGCTTGGTGAGCAGAGGGCACTTAGGCAAACATTTTTTAAAAGCTCCCTATCCTGCAGGCTGATGCCACCAGGGCCAGGACCCAGGGCCTGACAAGAAGAACACAGACTACAATTCAGCCCCTCAGCCTGGCACACTTATGCGGTGAACAACCCAAATTTCAAAGCACCAGAGCAGTCAGTCAGAAGAGCAACAGGTGGTTATGGCTGCTGAGCAACTCCAGGGCAAGAAGGGGCAAGGATTTATTAAATTAACGATGGCTGATAAGTCTCTCAAGCATCACCAGGAAAATCAGCTAGTTCAAAATTAGGAAAGCACAATCCCTGCTCTCCAAGAGCTCACTCCCAACAAGCAAACTGGAAAGAATCCTATTTGAAGATCTGTTCCCAAGCTGAGTGACCCTCATGAAGTCCTTAACCTCTCAAGAATTCAATGTCCACATCCCAACCCAGAGGTTTGACTAGACGTCTCTCAGATTCTCTTTACCTCTAACCCTGTTCTATAAAATAACAAGGGGGGGGGGGGAAGCACACATCATGCTATAAACTATGGAGCCCTGGTGGCACAGTGGTTAAGAGCCACAGCTGTAAACCAGAAGATGGCAGTTCAAATCCACCAGCCGCTCCTTGGAAACCCTATGGATCGCTATGAGTCGGAATCAACTCGACGGCAACGGGTTTCTGGTCTTTGAGCAAAATAAAGTAGTAAAGTAGTTAAGAGTTCAAACTCTAGATAGACCTGGGTTCAAGTTCAACTCCACCAACTGTAATCTGTGACTCCTAAGAAAGTGGTAAGAGTAACTAGAATCCAGGTCACTTTGCTCCTCTACTTTGAGGCTAAGGGGGGAAAAAAAAGCCTCACTAAGGTATAATTAAATAGATAAATTTATATTTTCTCTCTCCTCTCCCCCACCCAAGGAGAGGACAATCATGCAACAGGAGAAGAAACCAACAAGGGGAAAAAATATGTTTGTGCTAGGTTATGTCATTTTTGACAAAGGATCTATAATGGAATTGCCAAGGGGAAGTAAGCTGTTTAAGATTCAAAAACTCCCCTGACTTTTAAGGAGTTCATCCTGTACTCTCTTCACTTCAATTCCAAATGCATTCATTTCCTTTTAAATTATAGTTTGCCATATTTATTTGCTCACGATTCTATCTTTTCTTAATTTATCAATGGCAATTCTGCAATAATGATAGAAAGTCTGGGGCACTCAAAGAGAAGGTCAATGGTGTTTTCAGGACATTGAGATGCCAGAGAAAAGCAAGAAGATTTTGTGTATCATTTTTTTTTAATACTTACACATCTAAAAACGCAGCTCCCCAACAATGTAGGCTTGTGGTTTCTTTTCTGTTCTCTTTATGAAAACATGTTTGTGCTTACACCTCCCAGCCCTTGTGCAGTGTTAAATAAAAACAACCTCATAAATTGCTGACAAACAGGTAATACAAGTAGAAAGAATTCCCTAACTTTCAGACTTTCAGCTCAGCGGAGAAGAAAAAGCTCAAATAAAAGATGTCCCCAAAGTCATCTGGTAAACATGTTTTCCCAAAGAGAATGTGAAATGCATAGCAAAACAGACACTTAACTAATTTTAAATGCCTAATTATATACTGCCTAAACACAATTATCAAGAGACTTGATTGACTTTTACAGAGCTGTGACTGCCATCAAGCAAACTCAGAGAAATAATAAATACTGTTTGACCTTCTGATGTCCTCAAAAATTATTCATAATATCCAAGTGTGTGGACCGCTGGCATTCCACTCCAATACTGACAGGGACACAAAGGTCGCAGATTAATTTAAAGTTAGTGATTCAGACTCATGAACCCTGATTTATGTGGAGAGTACAATTCGAAGAAACACTTAAATTGGACAAAGTTATATGAGGGGTGACTACCCGAATAAGAAAAAAGGAAGAATATGATATGTAGGCATAAAAACATGTGTGGTATTTAAGATAGCTTACCCTCTATCCCCCCCCCCCCAAAAAAGGAGTGGATAGTTTCACGGAACTTAAAAAGTCAAAACTGTGACCTGAAAGTGGGAGGTAGGATAGAAGGGAGAAGACAAAGGGGTACTCTTTACAAGCTGTTTTCTAAGAAAGTCTTCAAGTCTTGAGTATTTACAACAAATGGTGAGTGAAATGTGGAGCCAGGAGCAGTGCTAAGCTAAGAAACATTCCCGGTTTGGAGAGAGGAGGCCACAGTAGACGAAGCTTTGCCCCAAGAGGTGCACTATGTCTGCAATTATAAGATACAACTTAGATTTCAATACAAGAGGCTTTCCTGTGATGGATAAAAAGAAAACCCCAAAAGCAAACCTCCAGCATCAGATTCAACAACTCAGGCGGGTTGAAAAGTCAGCACTTTTCCCTGTCAAGTTAATGACTTGGGTTGTGTGCTGACGGTTTTCAGTTTGAGAATCAAATTATGGTTTTTATCTTTAATTTACTGGAGCCTGTTAAAAACAAACAAACAACAAACAAAACATGCCGCCATCAAGTCGACTCTGACTCATGGCAACTCTGTGTGTTACACAGCAGAACTGCTCCACAGGGTTTTCTTGCTGTAATCTATGGAAACAGTCAGCCAGACCTTTTTCCACAGTGCCGCTGGCTGGGTTCAAACCACCAACATTTAGGTTACAAGCCAACTGCAAAACTCCCGCACCACCCAAAGACCTGGAAACTGCTGGTCTGTGTCAAATACTTCATGCACATACTGGTTGAAACAATATTCTATTTATATTTATATTTAAGTTAAAGATTGAAAGAAAGTATGAATTTGGAATTATCTTACCCAAGTCTCTCTCACCCTCCAGAAAACTGCATCAAACTTCCGATCTGAAGGGGAACTGTCAGGCAGAGGCATCATCTAAAAAGTCATTTCTTCCAAAATCAGTACTTCGTATGCTCCACTCACTGTGCTAAGCACTCTGCTAGCACTATCTCATTTAACTATTACAATAACCATAAAGACAGGTGAAGTTATTCTAATTTTACAAATGGAAAACTGAGATTTGACAAATTAGCTAAAATGTGCTGCAGAATTAAGATTTGAACCAAGGACCATGTGATCCCATGTATGTAAAGGTGAGTCAAACACTCAATGAAGCCCTGTTGTCCAGGAAGCAAGGAAGAAGGAGAAAGAGCTGAGCTAGCTTATACTAATTTTACCATCCTGCCCCTAACACTGGTCCTCACCATGGAAACAAAAGTAGACTGTGACTTTTTATCTAGAGTGTTCCTATGGTATAGTTTGACCAGCACAGCTAAAACCTGCTCCTCACTTCCTCATGTCTAAATCTCAGGTCAGGTGTGAAAAAACCTTTGTTCTTTATTTCTACTATCTCTACCTGAAAGGAGGGACACATAAATTGCTTCCTGACCCGGGGCTTGGTGCACAGCTTCGGCAAAGCAGGAGATAGTTCAAATCGAGGCTTAGGATTCAATTCCTGGACCCTGATGAGATGGATTTACAAAGGTATCCTCTCCCAGGGTCACTTGGTGCCTGGTGAGTACGGCTCTCAGAAAGAACCCACTCAGCTATCCAGCTGGCTCCAGTTATACATGAAAACTACTACTATTCTTAAGGAAGAACCTGAAACCCTCAGCCAAGAAAGACCTCAGAGCAAGACATTTCCATTCCCACTGCTCCCCTGGTTTAAACAGGGGAGTTCTGTTTGAGCAACAAAGTGGCCAAAAAGAAAGAAAAAGAAACAAAGGAAACTAAAGAAAGAAAGAAAGAACCCTGCTTTGTTAGGACAGAGAGGATAATGACTAATAGCCAATGTTCTCGTGACAATCTTTTTTTTCTTTTGCTTCCTTATCTAACCGCAGGGTTATCGCTGGTGTGCTCCTTTAGAAGGGGATGATTTATCAGTTCTGACTAGATGAAGGTAGCATTCTTCAAGCCAAAGGTGTTTGGGATGGGCCAACAAGTTGGAACCCACATAGAGAGGGCACAACTGGGAATGTGTGTGTAGGTACACAGATCCTTCAACCATGGTGTTCTCTAAACTCAACATTGTATATGGCCCTACTTCATTATGTAGGTAAATGGAGGAGGACACGTGAAATTTATAGCCCAACTCTGCGCTTTGTGTACTCTAATGTTTCAGAAAACTATAAAGAGATTGTCATTTATGTTACTTCCCCGTACTCAATTCTACCTTCAACTTTTATTTATTTATTGGTGCCATGTCAGCTCCTACAGGGATTCACAGAATGATAAGGCAGCCTTGTTTTTGCCTCTCTTGCAAAAGTTCCTCTCCCAACTACACCTGGCATAGTAAAAAAGCTATTAATGAAACGCTAGAGAGGTTGTGGAGAGACTCAACACTTATACACTGTTGATGGGAATGTAAAATGGTACAACCACTTTGGAAATTAATTTGGCACTTCCTTAAAAAGCTACAAATAGAAGTACCATACAATTCAGCAATCCTGTTCCTTGGAATATATCCTAGAGAAATAAGAGCCATCACACGAATAGATGTATGCACACCCATGTTCATTGCAGCACTGTTCACAATAGCAAAAAGATGGAAACAACCTAGGTGCCCATCAACAGACGAATGGATAAACAAATTATGGTATATTCACACAATGGAATACTACGCAACAATGAAGAACAATGATGAAGCCGTGAAACACAACATAGAGGAAGCTGGAGTTCATTATGCTGAGTAAATTCAGTCAGTCACAGAAGGACAAATATTGTAAAAGACCACTATTATAAGAAATCAAAAAAAGGTTTAAACACAGAAGAAAACATTCTTTGATGGTTACGAGGGTGGGAGGCAGGGAGAGGGTTATTATCAACTAGATAGTAGATAAGAATTATCTTAAGTGAAGGGAAAGACAGCACTCACTACAGGGGAAGTCAGCACAACTGGAATAAACCAAAGCTAAGAAGTTTCCTGAGTACAACCAAACACTTCCAGGGACAGAGTAGCAGGGGCAGAGGTCTGGGGACCATGCTTTCAGGGGACATCTACGTCAACTGGCATAACAAAATTTATTAAGAAAATGTTCTGCAACCTACTTTGGTGAGTGGCGTCTGCAGTCTTAAAAGCTAGCAAGTGGTCATCTAAGATGCATCAATTGGTCCCAACCCACCTGGAGTAAAGGAGAATGAAAAACACCAAAGACACAAGAAAAGTATTAGCCCAAGAGACAGAAAGGGCCACATAAACCAGAAAATTCATCAGCCTGAGACCAGAAGAACTGGATGGTACCTGGCTACCACCAATGACCACCCTGACAGGAAACAAAACAGAGAGCCCTGACAGGGCAGGAGAAAAGTGGGGTGCAGAACTCAAATTCTAGTAAAAAGACCAGACTTAATGGTCTGACTGAGACTGGAGGAACCCCAGAAAGCATGGCCCCTGGACTCTCTGTCAACCCAGAACTGAAAACATTCCCGAGGCCAACTCTTCAGACAAAAAATTAGACTGGAGTATGGGACATAAAACGATACTGGTGAAGAGTGTGCTTCTTAGCTCAAGTAGATACATGAGACTAAATGGGCAGCTCCTGTCTGGAGGTGAGATGAGAAGGCAGAGAGGGTCAGGAGCTGGTTGAATGGACACAGGAAATCAGGGTTGGAAAGGAGGAGTGTGCTGTCACAGTATAGGGAGAGAAATTAGGGTCACATAGCAATGTATGTATAAGTTTTTGCACGAGACACTAACTTGAATTGTAAACTTTCACTTAAAGTACAATAAAATAAAAATAAAAAAAGGAACTATCAATGCAGATACCCAAACACCAACAAGTGGACGGTCCCACAAACCAAATACACTCCCAGATGGCTGTCATCTTCCTTTATTTTTTTTTTACCTCAAACCATTGGCAAGGTGTTGAATGATTTTTTAAAAATTAATTCGGTGTTAGTCTGCGTTTTCTTAAGGTAAGAAATCTAAAAGTACATCTACAAAAATAACTTGCTTATTAAAACTCTCAGAGGTGCCAAAATCTCCTCCCAATCCATGCCCCACTGTGCAGAGAGGAGATGAAGTAAAAAAGGTGGGGCACTTTCTTTTTTTACTGAATTTGGCAGGATAAGAGAAGCGTCTTTTCCCAGTTCCCCACCTGCCCTGCCCTGCTTTTCCACAGAGAGAGAACAGAAAGTGCCTGAAGCAACAACTAAGTTTATACTGGCCACTCCAACCACATATCTAGCAATAACTTCATAATTTGTTTTTAAGCATACATTTTTTGGGGGGAGGGGAGGCAGGATCTACTGAGGTACACACACTTCATCCTTGAAGGAAACAAGAATGAGTCATATTTAAACAATTCAAAACATAACACAGGACCCTGGTGATACATCTTTCTGGAATAACCAGAAATAAAGATACTAGAATCTACTAGAAGGGAAGGTTATCATACCAGTTTTAAGAACTACTTTTCAACAGCAGCCAATGAGAACCTGATTGCAACAAAATATTTTTAATTTTCATAATAGAAAATGAAAATCCAACACTGCTTCAACATTTCCCAACTGTTAATTAGGCAAGGTGTACATATTCTTTGAGTGCTTTCAAATCCACACCTCTCCCTCCCCTACCAATTCTTAAATTCTTCTAAATGATTATTTTGATTCTTTTAAGGGGTTGAGAGGGTTGAGAGGTCCAAGGGTGACAAAATCTTGGATGCTAACTGAAAGGCTAGTGGTTTGAATCCACCCAGCGGGGCTGCCTAAGAAAGGTCTGGTGATCTGCTTCCATAAAGACTGTAGCCAAAAAAAACCACGGAGCAGTTGTACTCTGTACCACACGGGAATGCCAAGAGTTATAATCAACTTGACAGCAATAGGTTT
Organism: Dugong dugon; assembly: GCA_030035585.1. Lineage (NCBI taxonomy): Eukaryota > Metazoa > Chordata > Mammalia > Sirenia > Dugongidae > Dugong > Dugong dugon. The sequence goes on along the minus strand of CM057481.1, from coordinate 52,845,208 downwards.
GGTTTGGTTTAGCAGGAGTTGAGACAAATGTTAGGCTCCGACTTATTCTTTTTTTAATGAGTAATGGAAGTCTTGGTTAACATGAAAGAACCCTCCAGAGATCCAAGAAATATGAGAAACAACAACAGAATTCAATATTTGTTTATTCAGAACCCACCTTGTCCCAAAATGGATTTAAGATGGCTGTAACCAACAATGAATACAGAAAAACCCTACCCATTGGTGTCACAGGAAACCTAACCCTGCCAGAAACAGGGCTGTCATTTACATCTAGGATTAGAAATCTTTTACTCTAAGCGTAGTTGAAATAACCGAATATCTTTCTCTTACAGCAGTAATTCTTCGCATTTAATGTAGATAAAGTTATTTGGTTTGCTTTAACTAAAAATGCAGATTCCTGGCTCCACCTCTAGGAAATCAGAGAATCTACATTCAACAATCTGCACGTGATCCTGAGGCAGACACTGTGCTCAAGGTCCCCAGAGCCAAGGGGCCAGATTCCAACTGCCACTCTTCTAGGATGTAGTTTCATTTGTCTCCTTCCCGTTATTTGTTCCAAGTCTTTTATTGGCAAACCTAAATTAAAAGTATGAATGTTTCCTCAGCATAGCAGACAACTCTGCACGAAAGCTGATTGGGCTAAGAGTATACATACAGCTTGAGCTGGGTCAATCAAATTCTTTACAGTCTTTCTTTGGAATTGGGACTGTGATATAATGAAATCACATCGTATTCAAACTTACAAATACAAATGCAACTCCCTGTGCTTGGAGGAGGAGCAGGGGGAGGGAGACAGCATTTATTATTAGTGCAAATCACGAGCAAATGCCCTGGAGCAAAAGGAGCAGAATAGCTAATGCTCCCTTAGTGGGTCTGTGGTCCCACATACCCCACCGAGTATGAGCATCTTGCCCCAATTAGGAGTGATTTCCAGGACTTTCAAAGGAAATCTTAACTATAAGCAATTTTCATCTGACAAGCTGACTTCAGGACCCAACCTTCAGGTAAGACACGATTTCACTAGACCAGAACACAACAGGTCCACTCGGGACCCAGAGGAAGCAAGCTGTGCCATGTGACCAGAGAAGCCAGAGGAGTCTGCAGAGCGAACAGTGCAAAGCAGACGCACAGTGAAAAACAGAGAGGAGGATGAGCGAGCACTACCTGACCTCCTGATGATTCTACTTCCCGATTCTCCTCCCTTCCTGAGGTATGGCTGCACTCTAGGATTCTGAAGCTACCCCTGCATCCTCTCAACCACCACCACCACCACTACTCCATGCCTTTTGCCCTACACACTTGGCTTGTCTCTTAGCTAAGGCTCCTCCTACAAAGAACACTTAGTATACATAGTGAGTGACTAAGACAGAATCCTCATCCTCAGAGTCTAAGGGTTAAGAGTGACCCTTTGGGGGCAGTTATGGCAGGCCATTTTTAGACTCATGGCCAAGGCAGTCTGCAGAGAGAGAGAAAAATAAAGCACAGCCAAGACACAAGAAGAGTGACACACAGAGAGGATGCCTTGTTTCCAGAAGGATTCCAGTTCCTGATTTTCCCCATATATTCTATGACACAGCTCTGCATCATTCCAACAAATTCCCCGGTTCCTCATAATCAAGCAATCCCTCAAATTATTATGTTAAAAATGTTTTAGACCAAGGAAGAGAAGTTTCTAGGGTTGTGATAATTCACCTGTGAACCAGGAATTATGGAAGAATACAATTCACTCACTCCTCACACCCACCCACTCTTCCCATCCCTTATCCAACTGATGAGATGGTCAACGACCTCACCTCCTGACCAGTCACCCTGGTCAGCTACTGGCAGAGTCATCCTTGATACACTCTGACTATTAATACCTAACATAGTCCAAACCACTTGGAATGGAAACTGAAGTTGGCGGGATTCTTCTCTCAACCCCATTTATTTATGAGTCATAAATAAGGAGATTATATTAATCACTTAAGTACTTCTAAACAATTTCTATTCCCTATCGCTCTCTCTTCTTCTCTAGTTGTGTTTTGTAGCTATGTCTTGGAAGAGCACAGGAAACATAACTTCCAGCGGAAAATCCTTACATCTAGAGCTGAAACATGCATGAGTGTTGAAAACAACGAACTGAATCCTAGCAGAGGCAGAACAAAGCTTCTGCCACCACATGGGAAAGGTTCTATAGTCCTCCTTAACACCTCAATGTGCCATGATCGAAACCCACCACGATGATTGTTTGTCTATGGGGGTAACAGAGAATGAGATGGGGAGGAGACGGCCTATACACAATGTGTCCTTCTCCTCAATAGCGCACACGTACAGAATGATAAGCACAATGGCCATGCAGAGATATAAAGGTGACTTAACCTCCCCACTGCTCTTTGTGCACCTGAGCCATCGAGGGAAGGCCTGGCGAGCATCCAAGGAAGTGGGAAAGGCAAGCAGAGCACTTAGTCTGCGCGAGCAAGAGGCTTCTAAATGGAACGAACCACTGGTGTTTTTAACCTCCCTGAAGGTCCTAACCAAGTTCGGGACACTAAATTAAACAAAGAAGCTCTAAAAAATAGTCACTACAGAGGGTTTCGATGGTGGACAGCCAATAGCCTGCCGAAAGACAGATGATAACAGGAGTGCAGAGCAGCCAGTGAGGCGGAGTCGGTTCCAGCTGGATTTAGGGTCAAAAGGTGGCTGAAGCATCCCTTCCCAGAAAAAGTGAGTCACGAGGAAAGTCTGAAAGGGAGGCAAGGTGGTGGATTTGTTTTTCCTCAGGCTTGATGTGGGTATTGGCTTAGCAATATGGAAAAGAGTACCAGAAGAGAAAAAAGGAAGTGGTCATTCCAGAAAGACTGGAGATGCAAGAGAAGTGAAGGCACCAGGCAGGGACAGAGCCAAGTCAGAAAAGCATGAAGTGACCACACAGCTAGAAGGGTCTAGGCTGCCCTGGTGGATTCGGATGGGTCAGGCAGGCAAGATGGCACACAGTGGTTTAAGAGTGAGAGTTCTGGAACCAAACAGGAACTCACTTCAGCCTCTGAAATTCTCAAATGCCTCACAGGGAAAACAGGGACAAAAGCTGCACTGTCTCATGATGTTACTACACATATTTGAAGCTCTTGGCACTGTAGTGTACTCCCTGGGTGGCGCAAGCAGTTAAGCACGCGGCTGCTAACTAAAAGGTTTGCGGTTTGAGTCCACCCAGAAGCACCTCTGAAGAAAGGCTTGGTGATCTACTTTCAAAAAATCAACCACTGAACACCCTGTAGACTACAATTCTACTCTCACACACAGGGGGTTGCCATAAGTCAGAGTCAATTCCACAGCAACTGGGACTGGCAGCACTGCAGTAACACAAAGGTTAGCAAACTACAGGCCCAAGAGCCACGTCTGTCAACCACCTATTTGTTTTCCCCACAACCTGTGGACTAAGAATGGTTTCTACATTCTTAAGTGGCTGAAAAAATGAAAATAATACTACATAGTGGCATGTGAAAATTGCATTAAATACAAATTTCACTGTCTATACACAAAATTTTATTGGAACAAAGGCACTACCATTCATTTACATATTGCCTATGGCTGCTCTTGGGTTACATCAACAGAAATGAGAGACTTGAGAGACTGTATGGCCTCAAAGCCTAAAATATTTACTCTCTGGCCCTGTACAGAAGCCATCTGCCAACCCCTGTATTAGCTCACAGAAAGCATTCAGTTACTGCTAGCTCTGTCTTACTTTACAAGGAAGGCAATTCAGAGAGAGATTAAAATCCTTTTTATGTTTTTTGAGATATAGTTCACGTATCATAAAATCCACTCTTTTAAAGTATACAATTGAATGGTTTTAGTATATTCAAATTGTGAAAAATCATCCCACAATTTAAGTTGAGAACATTTTTACCATCCCAAAAAGAAACTCCACCCCATTAGCAGTCACTTTCCATTTCATCTCATCCCCAACCTATTCCAACCATTAATTTACCTTCTGTCTCCATTTATTTGCCTCTTCTAGAAATTTCATATAAACGGAATCATATAATATTTGGTCTTCTTTTGTCTGGCTTCTGTCACTTAGCAAAATGTTTTTGAGGTTCATCCATGCTGAAGCACAAATCAGTATTTCTTTTTTATGGCTGAATAATATTCCACTGTATTGATACACCCTATTCTGCTTATCCACTCATCAGTGGATGGACATTTTCACTTTTTGGCTATTATAAATAATGCTGTTATGGACATTCACGTACAAATTTTTGTGTGAACATTTGCTTTCATTTATCTTACGGATATACCTAGGAGTGTGACTGGTGGGTCATATGGTAATTCTGTTTAATCATCTGAGGAACTGTCAAGCTATTTTACAGAGAGACTGCACCATTTTACATTCCTACCAGCAATACATGAGGGTTCCAGTTTCTCCACGTCTTGCCAACACTGGCTGTTGCCTGTTTTGTTTGTCAGCTTATGTAATAGCTATCCTGGTAGGTACGGAGTGGTATTTCATTGTGGTTTTGAATTGTACTTCCCTAATGACAATGATGTTGAACATCTTTTCACGTGTTTACTGACCATTTGTATATCTTCTTTGGAGAAATGTCCATTCAAATCCTTTGCTCCTTTTTAAATTCAGTTGTTTTTTTATTGTTGAGTTATAAGAGTTCTTTATATACTTTGGATACTGGACCCTTATCAGATACATGATTTGCAAATATTTTCTCCCATTCTATGGGTTTTCTTTTCACTTTCTTGATATTGTTCTTAGAAGTACAACAGTTTTTAATTTTGTGAAGTTCAATTTATACCCCCTCCTGTCTTGGCTACTTGTGCGTTTGGTATCCTATCTATAAAACCATTGCCAAATCCACAGTTATGAAGATTTGCTTCTACACTTTCTTCTAAGAGTTTTATGTTTTAGCACTTATATTTAGGTACAGGTATCCCCAACTTTCCAAAAGTTCGCTTTACACTACTTCACTTTTATAAAAGACCTATGTTAGTACCTGTTTCCGCTAACCAAAAGAAATCCGAAGAGGATTTTCACTTTTACGAAAAAAGGCGAAAAGCAGAAATAGCGTTCAGCATTTGTTTTGCAGCAAGGTGCAGCACACACCCCGAACAGGCTGTGTATTTATTATATCTTTACTCCTTTTACTACATGTTAGTGTTACTTTAGATTTTATGTGCTATTTGGTATGATTTGGTAGGTTACTGTTTGGGGCTCAAAAAATTTTCCCATATAAATTAATGGTGATTGCTTCTTCACTTTACGCCATCTGGCTTATGCGGGGTTTCATAGGAATGGTCTACTTTTGGATAGCAGGGGAAACGTGTACTTGATTCATTTTGAGTTAAATTTTATAAATGTTGTGAAGTAGGGGTCCAACGTCATTCTTTTGCATGTAGACATCCAATTATACCAGTACCATTTATTGAAAAGACTATTCTTTCCCCAATTAAATGGACTTGGTGCCCTTGTTGAAAAAAATGACCATAAATATACGGGATTACTTCTGGACTCTCAATTCTATTCCATTGATCTATGTATCTGTCCTAATGTCAACTGTCTTGATTACTGTAGCATTGTAGTAAGTTTTCAAATCAGGAAGTGTGAGTCCTCCAATTTTCCTCTTTTTCAAAATTAGTTTTGTTATTCTAGGTCCCTTGAGTGTCCATATGAATTTAGGATCAGTTTGTCAATTTCTGCATCAAAGCCACATGGGATTTTGATAGGGATTATACTGAATCTGTAGATCAATTTGGGGAATAGTGCCATCTTAACAATATAAAGTCTTTCAGTCCATGAACACAGGATGTCTTTCCATTTATTCAGGCTTCCTTTCTTTCCGTGATGTCTCACAGTTTTCAGTGCACAAGTTTTGCACTTCTTTTTTTAAATTTATTCCTAAGTATTTTATTCTTCTTGATGCTACTGTAAATGGAATTGACTCTTTTATTAGTGTAAACGTTAAGTGCGAATTCTAGAGAGTCAGTGGGTCAATGTGCAAGAAACAACCACCAAAGCCTAACAGTAATCAAAGGTATGACTAAAGCTAGATTCCAAAAAGATACAATCTGTCAAAATCTACACCAGACTTTAAGCTCCACAAGAGCAGCGACAGCGTCTGTCTTGCTGTCCTGTGCCCCTCGCACACAGTAGGCACATGAGAAACACCTGTTGAATGAATAGCTCTTACCATTAACAGAAAGTAATTAATCTATATTTTCTGTTTTAGGCAATAAATATGCCCTTAAAGATTAGTTTGAGTCATAGGGCGGTGCAAACAGTGTGGATTGCAGACATTAACTGGCAGAAATGAAGCAAAATACTCACACACAAGAAAGCAAGTTTGGTGAGGACCCTCACCTGTTAACAAGCTCCCCTTCAGTGTTTTCAGCTAAAAAGTTTGAGAACATGTCACTAGACAAGGAAGAGAATGCGGGGAAGTAGGAGAGAGAGCACCTGAGCACTTTGTAACCACCACTGGTTCTCCTGACAACAAAGTAAACAATGTATAATGACACACAAAGGTGAAACAAAAGAATGCTGACGAAGGTGCTAGACAGGTAACAGAGGGAAGAGGGAGAGGGAGGGTGGGAAGCCAAAACTCTGCAGGAGGAAAAGTTAAAACCCATGGCCAAATATGGCATTTATCACTACCATGGCTTTCCTCTGTTGTAAGGATAATGGATCACCAATTAAAATAATAAACACTCATTAAGGACAAGCATACCGTGTTCCAACACCATACTAAATGTGTTACGTGACAAACCGGAGGAGGCAGGTCCTATGACTGTCCTCATTTTACAGCAGAGAGGACACACACTGGGAAATGTTAGGGCAATTTATCCAAGGCCTCACATCTGGGAATCGCAGAAGTTGGTCTTTAAACCCAGGTCATCTGACTCTAAAATGTATTTGTTAACCACTACGCTTTGTTGTTGTTAAGCGCTATCCTGTCTATTTCAACCCATACTGACATCATTTGACAGAGTAGAACTTGCCCATAGGGTTTTATAGGCTGTCATTTTTACGGAAATAGATCTCCAGGTCTTTCTCCCGTGGGTCACTATGCTAGGTATATATAAATACAGATATAGGTATGAGCACATATTGTATACGTTTACTCACAAGTGCAGCAAATAATCTAATACACTGACACAGTGTGAATGTGTTTTTGAGTCCAAACACAAACCAGAGTTTGGAAGGAGACAACTGTCCTTCCAGTTTTTAGGCTAACAAGTTAAAAGGGTAGGAAATATATAACAAAGAGCTGCAAATACTTTACCATTAATACCACACACACCATGAAGCCTGAGCTTATGTTGTTTCTTGCAGCCACTGGGACAATTCTGAGTTTGAGTCCTGGATCTGTCTCAAACCTAATATGCAACTTTGGTCAAATTCCTTGTCTTCATAATTGCCCTACTGTTTTTAGGAGTCGGAATCAACCCGACAGCAACGGGTTTGGTTTTTGTTTTTTTAGAATCTGCAAGGTTATGACAATTCAATGATTCTGCCAAAACATTCTTCTCCTAAGCTTTCGATTATTAGGTAATCAACTTTCACTGCATGCACATTTACACCTTTATCAAAACTTCTGGCCAATACAAGTTCTAGCCCAGGTTAAGTGGGAGGAAGAAGAACTGGGCATATTTAGAAGTGCCCTTGCTGAGAAAATCATTTTTAAGAAGAGAAAAGAGAAGGGTGTGGGGGGTTGGGCGGAGAGATTCATTTTGATAAAGCACATCTTGAGCCCTCCCTCCCTGGCTGGTCCATATTTTAAATCATTTCCTTGCTTTCACATAGTAAATTTTCTGCTAGATGTCTAGATATGCTGGAGATCAGGTTACAGTGTGAAGGACAAAAGATAAAAACAATCTGCATACTTCCATCTGCCTCTTCAGAACAAAGTCTCAAGACTTGAAATGTGAGGAGAGAAGCATGCTACTCTGGCTGCACAACAGATATAGCAAAATGTCATAGAAACAAATCTTTCAAGAGAATCAGAGATGCTGGAATGCGTAATTAACCAAAATTTACTCTGAGAGCATTAAAAAAAAAAAAGTAAGACTTTGGATATACTGAACACAATGCCATCTGTAGTACAAGTAAAAGAAAAGTTGAGATCGATGTATTGATGTACTGCAAAGTCCACACTGCATGTGTGTGCGTGTGTATATGTATGTGTATATATAATATATATGCTTTTATTGTCAGTAAATGACTTTGGGTTTTTAAAAAAAAAAAAAAAAAAAAGAAGTCTTCCATATAATATAAACAAAATCTTGCCTAGTTTTTAGGACTCAAAAATCAACACTCGATATTTGATTCTTGTCAAACTATTCCTTCACCACATGGCACCGGGCCACGCAAGACGGATTTTCAATATGAAAGAAACCAGAAGGTCCAATACAAACATGGGCTTTCCAGTATATAAAATTTAAGAAAAGCCAGGGTCTGTGCAGAAAACATTAAACTGGTTTATATATCAAAATCACAAGGTTGAAGCAGAAATGCAGCATTAAAATAATTTACAAAATGATTGGATGATGAACATTTTCCTCCGTGAAAAAACAACACCCTTAATGTTTTTCATATGGCACATAAATTTTACAATACCTGCAGGAATATTTTCATTGGTTAAACCAACACCATAGGTCTTTTTAGCTCTTAAGCATATTATGATGCTTGCCTCTTTATATCTTTTTTGTTGTTGTTTGCACCCAATGTAATAAGCTTTGGAGAACAAGAAACAAACCACAATAAAAAGAAAAAAGGGCTACCCTTCGTAACTGCAACTTTCATGGTGTGGGGAGGGCGATCCAAATCTCGTTTTTATGGCTGCTATCTTGATGCAATTAGTGTAAAATAATTGTCTGCACAGGCCAAAGTCAAGGCCAAGCTGAGGCACTTGAACGCATTCCCGAAAATTATTTCCCTGCCTCTCTCTTCAGCCTGCTGCAGCAGATGTTGGCTGTTAAGCCGCGCAGACGACACAGTTCATGGCTTTCGAAGGCGGCTGTGTGCCACATCTGCAGTTGATGAAACGGAGAGCAGAAGTGTGGCAGACACACAGAGGAGAGTGTGAGCAAGGCAGGCAGGCGCAGGCTGGGCCAGAGGCGCTGTCTTGAAGGCTGGCCTAAAAATAGACACACACTCACGCTCCTCCACCCTTGGTATCCAACCTCATAAAACCGGGCCTGCCTGTTCTATTACGGAGTCGGCCTACGGCAGACACTTCCTGCGTCCAACTTGGGCTGTGGATAACGCGAGAGCATCGGGGCTGGAGAGGAGGAAAACAGGCTGTGCAGCATCCTCCAACTGCAGCGCGGCTCGCGAGCCTCGGGAGAACTGGGCTGTGGTCCAAGTTCAGCTGGGCCCCCAGAGAAAGGCAATGCTTGTGTTTAGCCCGCACAATACTGACATAACATTAACAGATTTACATATGCAAAACTGTGAAGCAACAGGCATTCCCCCTCAATTGACCCACAGCTTGTAGTGTCTGCCGAGTTATTCCCCGCTTCGGCTCTGTAACCAAGTGGGCGGCATGTGAATACCATCTGGGTACCACTTATTGAAAACTGGCAGTCGCTCTGTAATAGGCAAGCTGGCAATAAGAGGGAAGGGAATAAATTGCATCATTTAGTTAACATCCACTTGCTTTGCGGCTGTTAAAAACCCATGACTGAATAATAATTTGGTTATTTCTTTTGCCAGAAACTGCTGTCAGCCAAATTGTACTACGCAGGCTGCAGAAGTCGACTTGCAAAATTTCCACTTGAAAAGGGATTGAGGAGGAGAGGGCAAAATAGGCATCCATATCCGGTTGTGAGAGGAGCACCTCCTGCAGCGTGGGGTCTCCCTGTCCTGCAAGGGTTCCCACTACCCCAAACAAGGGAGACACTAAGCCCTGGGTGGCCGCATGGCCGCTCTGACCACAGCACCAAGCTGTGATGCACAGTGACGCCCTTAAAGAGCTCAGATTCAACGGTGTATGTGACAAATGGACACTCACCAGGCTCTCAGTGGGGGCAGATGGGGTCAGGCAAGACTGTCCCAGAGTTGACATCTCCCAGTCCCGCCTCAAAACCAAGGCGGTGAACAGGCCCCAGGAAACCCAACTGCTACTCGCCCATGTCCCCAATGCCTTCAGTAGTAAGACTGCATCGTTTCTTTCTGGTTTACTCAAAATGCTTTCAAACAAGATTAACAAAGAAAGTGGCAGAAATCTTATACCATCAAGTAAAGACAGAAGCATATCTTTGGAAAAAACTCATGGATTTGAAGTGGTTCTCTCTGGCTATATTTGTAAAAATTTGAAATTATTTTATTTACTATATACTCCGCATGTGCATGCGTGTGTATACAGTCATGCGCCGTGTAACATCCAGTCTGGCAAAGTCCAACTATGTATATGTCCGCGGTCCCATATGGTTAAAAAAGAGTCAGAAATCCAACTGGGGAATGGGACGTACTGGATTTAGGCGTGTCACACTTGACAATCACGACGATCCTCAAAAACAAGAAAAAAATTCAAACTGTTAAAAAAGTACCGGCCCCACTGAAAGCTACAACACTAACAAAAATGCAAGAAGGACCTGTTATCAGATACGGAGAACTGCTGATGACAGGGACTGGGGACCAAACACAAGGCAAACCCCTCTCAGCACTTTGACAGTCAGTGTTTGAGATGCTTAAAGTAACAGCATAGACCTAACTATGAAACCAAGTTTAGCGCTAGCACTGGGTCGTTCAAGCGCTTCAAACAACATTTTTCGCTGCAAAATGTGAAAGTGAGTGATGAGTCTGCCAAGGGCTGATACAAAGGAAGCAGAAGACCTTGTTGAAACCTTAAATAAATCGTAGAGGGAGGTTATTTGCCCCAGCAAATTTTTAATATGGACGAAACCTCCTTATTCTGGAAGTGAATGCCTGAAAGGACCTTCATCAATAATATGCTGTTCACTCAAGTCCAAATTACATAACATCCTATTTCACAGACTGTATTGTAGGCATGAAGCAATGCATGACTATGTGTATGTATATATGTATGTGTGTGTATGTGTGTGTATTTGTGGCTGGTTTTTCAGAAGACTATTACTGGGCCTTTCTTCCAAGGTACCTCCAGGTGGACTCAAACCTCCAACTTTTCAATCCGAAGCCGAGCATATTAATCATCTGCACCACCCAAGAACTTCATATATATCTAAATGTCTATATACTTATGTAGAGATATTTGTATTTATTTTAATTGTATTTATAAAAATAAATATTCGTATTTATTTATTTAGCTTTCTTTAAAAGATATATAGGATATCTGCTATAGAATTGGTCACTTACACATATTTCAACCTTGATTTTCCTAAAAGACATAGAAAAGAAATAGAAAAAAGAAAAACAGGGAAGACAAGGCAGACTCCAATTATGGAAGAACTTCACGTGAACTAAGTTTGTCTGATCAAATGAAAAAAGAGAAAACAAGAGCATTTGCAGTGATGTTAATGGCAAAAATGCACGTTTACAAAATTCAAACTTAAGCTGTCCTTACTTCTGCCTTTGGGAAGGAAAGGCGAAACAATCTTTCAAAGCCCAAACATATTAAAGACCTCTTGATTTTATAAATGGGGTGGTGTTTCTGAAAATAATGTAGTTGACTGCTCATACATTAAAATAGCCAGAGTATGGATTATGAAGAGAGGAGAAAAAAGGAGACAAGACCAAACTGTTAAGTATTTTACAAGCCATAATGTTTGTAAGTCACCACATATTTAAGTGAAACTCCGGTAACAGTTCTTTTCAGGGGAATGACAGTAGTCAAGGGAGATAATACCACTTTTTTTCTGAATTTAGCTTATGATTGTAAGCTTACCTTGCTCTAAACAGCTTACAAGGCAAAGAAAAGACTAAGTAAATTCTTTATCTAGAGAATCAAAAGATATCTGGACTGTAAAGCAATTGGCTGAATTTGCTCCTAGAAAGAATAAGAGAGAAAATTGTATTTCCAAGTCACTGAGCTTATAATCAGTTTGTTAAAGGAAAGTGTAATAGTTATTTTATTCACATACACACACACACACACACAATAAAACCAACATGCTGTCATGGAAATGTCACAAAGTAAAGATGTCACTGTGAGGACAAAGGAGCACCTGACTCAAGCCATGATATTTTCTATCACCTCATAATGCACATGAAAGCTGGACAATGAATAAGGAAGACCAAAGAAGAATTGATGCCTTTGAATTATGGTGTTGGTGAAGAATACTGAATATACCATGGACTGCCAGAAGAACAAACAAGTCTGTCTTGGAAGAAGTACAGCCAGAGTGCTCCTTGGAAGCAAAGATGGCAAGACTTCATCTCATGTACTTTGAACATGTTATCAGGAAGGACCAGTGGTAGAGAAGGACATCATGCATGGTAAGGTAGAGGGTTATCCGAAAAGAGGAAGACCCTTGACGAGACGGATGGACACAGTGGCTGCCACAATAGGCTTAAACATAGCAATGACTGTGAGGATGGTGCAGGACTGGGCAGTGTTTCATTCTGTTGTACGCAGGGTCGCTACGATTCGGAATCGACTCAACGGCATCTAACAACAATAGCAACAAGCATGAAGAGAGGGGATATTCGCCAAGACTCTGCCATTTTCTAGGTGTGTGACCTCCAGCAAGTCACCATTTCTCTGGGCCTAATTTTCCTTTCTTGAGAAATAATGACACATAACAAGGCAATGTTAGAATCCCCCAAGTCTAAAACAAAATAGGAGCCCTGGTGGCACACTGGTTAAGGGCTTGGCTGGTAACTGAAATGTTGGCAGTTTCAACCTACCCAGCTGCTCTGCAGGAGAAAGACTTGGTGTTCTGCTTCCATAAGGATTACAGCCTAGGAAACCCTATGGGACAGTTCTACCCTGTCACATGGGGTCGCTATGAGTCAAAAATCGCCTCGATGGCACCTAACGACAACAACAAACAAAATAATGGTTTTCCTAAGTTTTTTACTGCACATTTATCGTTATAAAATGTGAATCTTTCCTATGAAAATAAATGAATCACTTATGCAGAATTTCAAAATGACTCTCATTTTACTTTGCAAATTAGACTTAAGGTAAATATTGGTAGGGGTTTTTTGTTTGTTTTTTAAAAATACACATACTGAAAGACTGAACTGTCTTATACAAATATTTATCTTCCAGAGCATTGTATGTTCCTTAGCATTTGTTTAAAATCCAGAAAATTTTCCAGTAACTGCAAAATTTCCATTTAATATGTAATTTTTCAATTTTATAATACAAAATTAACTCATACAGGCAATCATTATTGCAACAGACAGAAAACATGAATTAAAAAATCTAAAGAACCTGCAACTCAAATATAGTTTGTTCCATCCTAAGATTTTGGAAAATACTGCATTCCTAGAAAATATTTTAAGCTACTACCATGTCCAATTTCATTACTGTATTTTTAAAAGCAAGCACGCTCTCCCAGTGGTTTCCACTGTTTCATTCACCCTAAGCTTTTCTACCAGTGAACCACGGCATAGTTTTCCCCAAATTGGTTTCAATATTGCATATGTTCTGGCAAAAGTCCAAAATTCCAGCCAACATCAGCACTTTCCAGTTAACCTTAATCAACTGCATTGTCTTTCAAAACTGGAGACAACATGACTAACCCTCGGTCAGAGGACTCTGTGTGAGGGTTTTCCCCAGGACTAGTTACGGATTTGTGCTAATCCACACCGCACCTTGACACCTCCACCACTTCCACATCCAACTGCAGACATTCACCGGCCAGCTGGCTAGGGCTAGTGCTCAGTGGCCAGGAAAGAGAGGAGAAGGGAACTCGTCCACCAGAGTCCGGAATTCCCACTTCAGCCTCATTAGCAATGGAGCTAAGGAGCCAAAAACGAAACCTAACATTAGCCAAGTACACCTGACTAATCTCATAAAGAATAAAGATTTGCTCATTAACTGGCCTTAGAAAGGTGTGACCTACCAACTTTAAGAGCTATTTTCAGGTCCTTCAAAAAAACCAAATCCACTACCATTGAGACGATTCCAACTCACAGCCACCCTACAAGCCAGAGTAGAACTGCCCCACAGAGTTTCCAAGGAGCAGCTGGTGGATTTGCACTGCCGACCTTTTGGTTAGCAGCCTGAGATCTTAACCACTGTGCCACCAGGGCTCCTTTCAGGTCCTTCGTGGTACTAATTTTGTGAACAAGTTGCAAATTCCTTGTGGTTCTTCTAAGGTCTCTTTAAAAACCTGTTTTGATGTTGGACAGTTGCGGCTCTGGCCATTTCCCACGCACCCCCCCCAACACACCCCACTTCCATCATGGATGCCTCCAAGAGTTTAACAAAGACCATCCAGCAATCTCACACACACACACCCACACACACACACACACACACACACACTCCACTTCCATCATGGAGGCCTCCAAGAGCTTAACAAAGATCATCCAGCAATATCACACACACACACATACACACACATCACTTCCATCATGGAGGCCTCCAAGAGCTTAACAAAGATCATCTAGCAAAATGAAAGGTCACCTTCCAGCCAAGGTGCAAGTTACTCAACCACTCACATGCTGCTGATGGGCCACCACCAAGAGCACCCCCCCCCCCAAAAAAAAACACACCTTCCTGAAGGGAACTAGCACCAATGCCACTCCCTGCTTTCCTGGCATGGACAGCAGAAGCTCCTGGATGGCAGCAGGCCACTCTGATTGGGCAATGACTCAATGATGGCTAGTTATCCTGCCAGGACTACCCAGAGTCACTCATGGAGCCAAGCACTGGCTTATTCCTGTAGTTTCCTTCTGAAAACAAAACTTATGGATCCACTTTCACTAAGAGTTCTGGAGTAGAAAAGAAAGAGAGAAGGAGGAAGGGATGGAGAGAAGAAGGAAGGAAGGAAGAAGGGACAGAGGGAGGAAGGAGGAAGGAAAGGCGAGAGGAAGGAACAGAAAGGAAGTAAAAAGGCAGGAAGAGAGGGAGAAATGTTCTTGCTATGAAGACAAAACAAATTGCAAAATCTAGAAATAATCAGGGCTCAATTACAACACAACTGTCTTTCCTGTCAGTTTTAGGAAACAAAACTCTCATCAAAGGGAAAAAAGGTTGAAGGGGAATTCACTACGTCTTGGCTTTACCTAACCTAAAAATTACAGGCTTCTCTAGCAATTAGGATCAGGCAACACTCTTCTCTCAGGCAGTTTAGGCTTTTGTCCCTTTTCTCCCTTCATTCTGACACTGTGAAGATTCCAACCATGCCTACCAAAAACTAACCAGCACAGCCCTCCACTACCAAATCAAGAAACAAACAAAGCAGAGAGAGAGCAGGCTTGTGGAAGCACAAGGAAAAGGTTCTTTATGTGAGGAAAGGGGAGCTTGGTAAGTAGACAAACATTTCACGCCTCATCCAGGTATATGGCTGGGGTGGGAACAGGGTGAAGCCCACAGTCTCCACGGGCCACTGCACTTCTGTGGCCTTGGTTCAACATCTTTTTAAAGGCCTCAGAATACCACTAAGCTCATCTAAGCCAGCATGGGCCACTCAGGGTCACAATCAAGGGGCCATACTTGTATCTTCTTCCTTCTGTGTCATCAAGAGACAAGCTAACACACTTGGGGCTAGACTCAGAGATGCGGGTGAGTTAATGACACAAGAAGTTCTTGTGGAGAATATTTATTTCTGACACAACTACCTAACACCCTGTTCAACCAAACACCTAGCTGGATGCTTATTGGTGACAACTCTTAAACATTCTAGCACATTCCAGCAAGGCCCAGAGAAAGAGACAGCTACTGGACTTTTCTACCTTTTGGTGGCCATCACCACCTCCCATATTTACCAGATCTTTTGGCAATACGGTTTGAGCTCTGACTGTTTACGTTTATACTAGCTGGACTGAAAGGTCTTCCTCAAATCAGAAAAGTCCTCTCACACCAAATGACTTACCGGGCCCCAGTGGAGGGACGAGTACAAACAGCCAATTTCGTAAGAGGCCAAAGGGCTGGCTTGGAAAAGAAGTGAACAGGGAGAGAGGATGAAGCAACTTCGCAGTTCCTCTTCTGCTGAGGCCTCCCAATGGTGCTCAGTATTTGTGTTAAAGAGATATAAATTTCAGTATGGAGGGCACAGCCAGGCTTAAATACACATTTGAAAACATAAGTGACTTACAGGTTATCCTAGCTGCTGATCATCATCATTAGTGTAAACCTGCTGCTGTCAAATCGATTCTGACTCATAGCGACCCTACAGGTGTATATTTAAAAAAACTGACCCTATTAAATTAATAGAGTCTATCTGTCAGTGTGGTGGCTTGTGTGTTGCTGTGATGCTGGAAGCTATGCCATCAGCATTTTAAATGCCAGCAAGGTCACTCAGGTGAACAGGTTTCAGTGGAGCTTCCAGACTAAGACAGACTACGCAGAAAGGCTTGGCAATCTACTTCTGACAAATAAGACAATGAAAACCTTATGGATCACAACGGAACACTGTCCAATACAGTGCTGAAAGATGATCCCCCTAGTTTAGGAAGTACTCAAAATATACAGTGGCCACAATAACAGACTCAAGCATACCCACAATCAGGAACATGGTGCAGGACCGGGCAACATTTCTTTCTGTTGTATATGGGGTCACCATGACTTGGAGTCAACTCCATGGCAACTAACAACAACACTGAAGTAAAGATTAATGTAAGTAGATGCTGGAAAAACAATGAGTGCAAGATCTCACCTCTAAATTAAAAGTTAAAAAAAATAATATATGTATGTTTTCATGTTGTTATGGATTGAACTGTGTCCCCCCAAAATGTGTTGTAAATCCGAGCCTCTACACCTATGGTTGCAGCCAAGGTCAGTAGTTTGAATCCACTAACTGCTCGTTGGAAACCCTATGGGGCAGTTCTACCCTGTCCTATAGGGTCACTATGAGCCGGAATGAACTTGGAGGCAACAGGTTTGGTTTTTTTTTTGGTATGCCATTTCTTTGGGAATGGGTTATCTCTGTTACGTTAATTAGGCCGGGTGTGTCTTGAGTTAATCTCTTTTGCAATATAGAGATTAAACAAGGGAGCAGAGGAGAGATAGGGGAGAGAGATGCCAAGCCACATGAAGATTGCCCAGGAGCAGAAACTCAGAAGAGACAAAGACCTTCCTTTAGAGCCAACAGAGACAGAAAGCCTTCCTCTGGAGCCAGCACCTTGAATTCAGACTTCCAGCCTCCTAAACTGTGAGAAAATAAATTTCTCTGTGTTAAAGCTGTCCACTTGTGGTATTTTTATTACAGCAGCACTAGATAACTAAGACACATGTTGAGAACAGAAAACTCATTTTCTCCCATGTAGCATCACAAAGACCATCGGTCATGTACTTGCCTCCCTCCCTCAATTCTCTTTTATTTATTCCTTCCTCTAAATTCCCTACCTCCCTCAAACTAGGCTTGGCCTTTACTGCCCACCCCAAGAAATGAGACTAAAGTCAAACTAAAAAGACAAAGCAAGTACTAATCATCCTTAATATTTATTCAGCACTTGCTATGTAAAAAGTACTAAATGCTTTATGTGTATTGTATTGACTTACCTAATCAAAACAAGAACCAGAGGAGGTAAATATTCCCATAGCACAGACGTAAAAACCAAAGCAGAGTGTTTAAGTAACTTATCCAAGGTCACACAGCAAGTAAGAGACAGAGGTAGGATTGAAACCCAGGCAAGCTAACCTCAAAGATGCATTAACCAAAGAAGTTACTTTTTGACCTCTGAGCTACTGAGGGACCCACAAACTCGTTATATATTGGATTTTCAAGGTAAATTTTAACTCCATGCGATTTATGCACTGACTTCATATATGATGCAACTCAACTTTAAGCAACATACTGAGCTTATCCCACTTACCACTAATAATGGGAAGAACGATAAATTAAGTATTTCACCTGTCTTCTCTCCTACTTGGTGTTTTTTCCACGATGACAACTCCGTCACTGGTAGTCTGCCTCTTCTCTAACTTCTACAGTAACTAAAAAATGTATTTTTTTGATTTTAAAACAAATATATTGTAATAATTGATTTCCAGAAAGTTGTATTTCACAAGTTAGATACACACAATGGGAATTAGACAGTTTCTCAACTACGACTATAACTTTTAATCTTTGGATCAATTGAGAATTGCTGAAAGACCCTAATGATGAAAGAAAAGATAAGCGGTAAGTTATATTAAAAAATACTCCAATTATAGAATTTGCTCCTAAAAATGCTATCTGATAAACTTTTAGTTTTTTTATCTCTTTTGATTTAAACCACATCTTTCTAAGGTCTAAAGCTAAGCATATGTCAAAAGTTTTTTTTTTAAAGACAATTTTTGTTTTTAAAACTGTAACTATAAATGTAATATAAATTCATTGTATAAAAATATTTCAAACAACACAGCATAAATAAATCAAAACAAGAGTTCTCTCCTTCCCTACCCTCTCATCTCCAGCCCTACTACAACTTATTCTTCAGTGATGATACAAAGTAAAGTGGGGGGGCTTGCAGAACCTTAGTAGTCCCTAATCTCTATTACCACCTCCCCCTACAAAAAAAATGATTATAAATCACCTAGCAAGCTGGTTAAGAACACAAACTGTTGAGCAAGACTGTCTGGGTTTGAATCCTATCTACTCCACTTACCAGCTATTTGACCTTGGGCTAATAAATTACTTAACCTCTCCGTGCCTCAGTTTCCACATCTGTAACGTAAGAATAACAGCAGTACTTACCTCACTGAGTCATGGTGAGGGTTAAATAAATTACATGAGCTAACAGTTATAAAACAGTTACAACAATGCCTGGCACAAAAGTTCTATTTAGGTGTCTATTAAATACCAAGTGAATAAAGAAAAAAGCCAGAGAAGCATGTGCCTGCAAGTCCTCAGTAAACTTAATCTGTGGAAAAAGAAAACCATTAGGAAGAGAAACCAAACCTGTTGCCAGTGAGTCAATTCCCACTCATAGCGACCCTATAGCATGGATTTGAGCTCTCCCATAAGGTTTCCAAGGCTGTAATCTTTACAGAAGCAGACTGCCACATCCTTCTCCTGCAAAGTGGCTGGTGGGTTCGAATCGCTTTTGGTTGGCAGCTGAGCACTTTAACCACTGTACCAACAGGGCTCCATTAGGAAGAGAGGGCAATCCTAAATTTTGCTCCTATAAACCCCACTAAAGTATCCCACTTACATGAACTGAGCCTCCATTTTTACTAATCCATCTTGGTTTTTGGTTCAATTCATGCCAATAGCTCATATATTCGGGTACCAGATAAAGAAGTGAGCTTTTTCTAGCTATCTGTATTCCCCATGTTTTTACCTCTCTATGGCATGCAAATGAGGTAAAAGCAGCAGGCTGGCTGTGTAATCACAGCTTCAAGACACCCCTGAGAACAGAAGGCACTCTCTCTGCCCCTTCTGATTAGACAACATGAGGCCACCATTGTCGGTGCAGTTTCCTCCCAGACTTCAGAGGGTTGGATTGTTTCTCGAGACAAATTATATAACTAGAAACACCAAAACTCATGCTCACTTCGTAAGTATTACCAACAAACATTGAGAAAACTGTTCACTCTAATATTTATGCACTTTCGAATGAGATTCTGAGGAGAATAACGTCTGAAATGGATAGCCGGAGTGTTGACTTTGGCGTACATGTTCTAGCTTAAATTCTCAAAGGAGTAAATATAAATTTTTCGAAAGGAAGCAATTCCTACGGCATAAAACGATCAAGGCTCCATCCACAAAAACATTCTATAAAACATCAAGACATTTATAAGAGTAAAGTGTGCTATAAAACAAAATGACATAAATTGTAAGATATTTTTATTTGTTGACTCACAGCACAACAATATATAACTATCTTCCCCAAAAAATACTCCTGGGAATACTCAACTAGAGAGCAGAGCATACAGAAGGCACATTTTTTTCTTCAGTGAGTGGTGTTTGGTTGGTCAAAAGAAAATCTTGGACACTTACCAAAACCAAAATAATAAATGTGGCAATAGCTTGGACAGACAGATGACAAAGGTTATAGCCACATGTGACAAGCATAATGTTTCCAGGCTTCTCCAGTTACAGTCTGTGTTCAATATATACATTTCTGACATGCAAATAACATTCTATCTTTAATGCTTTGTTTTTAATGGAATTCTGTATCTCAGTTCTAAAACTAATTATAATTGTCTGGGGGGAGGGGGCAAATAAAGAAAAATAAAGGAGGGATCATTGTTAGGTATGTGTACCTCGTTATACACTACGATATCATGAAATGACCTCATAAAGAAAGCTGTAAATCTTTTCATCTCTACCATCCCTAACTGGGCTTCTAGTATAACGCGGACCAAAAGAATATAAAGGACATGATACACTATTAAAACAAATCCCCTCAAGTTTTTCCGTATCATTTATCTCATCAAATGCATCACCTCTAAGCATTCCATCTAGGGGAGCATTTAGTACCTTTATTTTAACTGTCTGCAACAATATTCTGCCACACACAATTTCATCCTTAACAAAACACCTATCTTTGTGTAAAGACCCTGTGGAGACAGGGAGATAAACAAGACAAAGTCCTGCCCTTGAAAGATTTAAGTCTAGCTCGAAAGAGACTGCATGAAGAACTAATCACTACCACTGCTAGTATAAGATTGTTTGAGCACCTTTCTTTGACAAATATTTTTTATAAGACAAAACACATTAAATACGTGTTTGTATTCAACATGAGCCAATGCAATAAAGCAGGAAAATGACATATAGAAAAAGAAGATATCTAGATGAGATGTCAAATGTCCTTGGTTTTCTAGAAATATGACCACATCAGCAAAATACTAAGCACTAATGAGAGTTCAACAAGGTTAAATATAAAACACATAAAAATATAGACTTTCTACATACCAAAAACACAGTAAGAAAATATGAATGGGATATATATTTCTTACCTACATATAGACATACAACTACAAAATTTTCATGAGAAGCAAAACAAAATACATAAATAAGAGGATAATTAAACTGTTCTCCTGGATAGGCAGATGTAATACAGAAAAGATGTCAATTCCTCTGAGGTAACTTAATTACTTCAAGTTTCAATCAAAATGCAAAAGGAAATTACTTTTAGGTCAACAAAAAATTTAAATGTCAGTTTTGAGAAAATGAGTTTAAATAATAAAAATAAATAATTTTTAAGTAGAGGTTCAATGAAAAAGAGGAAGACCCTCCACAAGATGGACTGGCACAGCGGCTGCATCAGTGGGCTCAAATATGACAATGACTGTGAAAAAATAAATAAATAAATAATTTTTAACGAGTAACAAGGATTAGGGAAACCCTGGTGGCATAATGCTTAAGTACAACAGCTGCTAACCAAAGTGTAGGCAGTTCGAATCCACCAGGCGCACCTCGGAAACTCTATGGGGCAGTACTACTCCGTCCTATAGGGTCGCTATGAGTCAGAATCAACTCCATGGCAACAGGTTTGGTTTTGGTACGCAAATGAGGATTATGAAATACTTAATATTAAACACAACCCAGAATAATTAAAATGACATGGAACTGGCAAAGAACTAAGCAGACAAATCAAAGAAAATACAGTAACAATCTTGAGGATAGTTATAATGGCAGCTTACTACAGTGAAACCTGTGAGAGCGGGAACTCGACAGGAAGGCCTTGTTTTTCTGGGTCTTGCAAGTGTTCTGCCTTTGGCAGTGTGCAGTCTTACCACTTTTCTATTGCTTGTTTTGGCAGAAAATATTTGAGTTTTCCTTATCTAACAAGTTTCTGCCTTAAAGAGGTTCCAGCTTTCACAGGTTTTACTGTATATGCCAGCTGCTTTACTGTAGGATTATAAATAATTTATCATCTTAACTTATATTCTCTTAAAATTATCTTAACATTAATAACATAAACAGAATAACTTTCTTAGTACATATTCTTGTACTTTAATCAGTTTAATCAGCTGTACCTGTCTATTACCATATCACCAATAATCTCCTGGGAGATGTTAAGAAAAACATAGGTAGTATTATTTATATTATTTTCATAAAACTACCTGAAATAGTCTTCAAAATTGTATTTTAAGCTTAATAACTATGAATTGCTGACACTTTCAATTGTCAATATCTCTGGTCCATGATACTGTTAACTGAAAAAAATACTCTCTTCACAGGTGCTGAGGTACCTGTTACCTACAGCAAACTCCCCAAAACTGAGAATATTTTCAATTTTACTATTTTGTATTGAAACGTATAAATACTTTAGCCCAAATATTTTCACTGGTCATCTTTTTAGCTCCATTCTAAATACCTTTCTTTGACAAAATTTTTACAAGACAAAACACTTTAAATTAAACTGCTTTATGATTCTTTAGAAACTCTGGCATAATTTAGATGCTGCAAAATTGTAGGCCTTATTTCTCTATGGCGTTCACACTTACCTTATTAAAAATAGGAGCTCCATCAAAAAATCCTTCCCACAAGGTGAAATACTTTAAAGTACAGGTACAGAATTTAAAAATTAAAGCCTCTTCACTTTTGGAGCTCTCATTATTTCATTTATTCAGTTCTTCCCCTGCTTTTGCAGAGATAAAAAACTACAGCATCATTTTGTTTGAAATTTTTTTCCCCCCAGTAATTGTAATTTGCTAACAGCTTCTAAGGAAAGTCACTAGTGTGAGTGTGCTTGTACACTATTCTTTGAATACTAAGATTTCCAACCAATTTAGAATAAAATACAACCAAAATTTGGCATACTCGTTTACAAAAGTTAATGCCATCAAGGAATACTTAGACTGATTTACAAAATCATTTCTCAAAGTCTCAAACATTTCTAATATCCACTTAATAGCTGAAATATTTGTTTATATTCAACATCAGTGAAAATACAAAAACTGTGTACTATGTGTATCTGTACGATGCCAAAACCAAACCCGTTGCTGTCGAGTCAATTCTGACTCCTAGCGATCCCGTAAGACAAACAAAGTAGAATCGTCCCATAGGGTTTCCAAGAAGCGGCTGGTAGATTCGACCGTTTGGTTAGCAGTGGAACGCTTAACCACCGTATCTGTACATACGTATTAAAATATTTATAAACACTGGTAAGTACGGCTTCTACTCAAGTGATGATATTGCAGTTTGGACGCAATTATGAAATACGTGTTCAACACAATGGCTTCCAAAAACAGATTTGCTCCATAGGTTTCTTAATCTAGTAAAAATAGGTCTTACCACTGTATATTCCACACCAAAATTCATATCTGTATCATCATCACAAAATCAAATACCTTTATCTTTAATGCTAAAATTTTAATGAAATTTACAAAATAACCAAATGAAATTCCAAGAAGTTTACTTTGATTCCACAAATGGTTGGGAGGAAAATTCAAACTATTATTGGAAACATCAAACCATACTGATGTACAGACAGCATCATTTACTGTGTGTAAATTAGTTCTTCTCTAAACTGTGCAATACATTCATAGCTATCAATCCATTTTTTATACATGCTCAAGAAAACTGGGAATCCAAGATGAGTGAAACTAATTTAGGAAAAGTCATTTGATCTAAACGAAAAGTCATGCTTCACAGAATACAATACAAACACAGCTACTACAGCTCTGTGTGGGCACAGTTTTCTTAAAATAGTTACTAATTTTGAAAAAAGATACCGATACTTCTTCAGCAAGTGGTTCTTGTAATTTTTCTATGTTCAGTGATTTCACTATGACCCTCCCCCCATGGATGGTAAATGTAAAAAACATTTTATGGAGGTTAATACCCATGGTCAACTTTTTTCAAAAACAGAGGGGGAAAATCCTGTAATATTTTCTTAAACAAGCTCTGGTGTTTTAAAACTCATTGTTGTCAAAAGATTTTATTACAAAATATTTTTATAAACTCAAATAATAAAAATAATTACAGATTTACAACCTTAAATAACAAAACCATAGAGGTTCCAGCAAAATGGCACTCTAGGCAGAAGCACCATGCCGTCCCTCCACAGCAAAGATCCGAAAAACTAAGCCAAACAGAGAATATAACAATCCTGAAAACTAAAACATCAAATGAAGAGATAAAGAACTCAGCCAAGCACCAAATGGAGTGAGAAAACTGACAGAGAACAGAGACCGAGGAGAGATTCATGCAAAGGAGAGATTCATGCAGAGGTCCCCTACCAGCTAGCGCAGCGCGGACCCACCATCTTGGACTCCTATCGGAGACCAGCAAACGGGGTAAGAGAAAGCAGCCTCATGGAGCTTCCAGCAGGAGACAAAACAACCGGTAAGTGACGATATACACTTTCCCACCCACCGCCCTTCTTCACCCCGAATCGGCCTCCTCTGCTTCCCACAGCCACAGTCTCTTGACCGGGAAACAGTGGCTACTTGGATTCCACACACCCGAACGGGTGGCTCTCTGAGTGCCATTTGTTGACTGCTGGTGTTGCTTTTCTTCCTCTTCTTCTTATATCTTCCTTGCCTCTACCCACCTCCCCCTCCTTTCACTTGAGTACATCGCTCCATGCGCTATCTTTGCTTCTTCCTGAGGGGCTGCAGGGCTCCGGTAATTTGTAATATATGCTTTCCCACTCTCTACCCTTCTTCAACCACACTCGGACCCATCTGCTTCCCACGGACACAGTCTCTGGTCCAGAAACACCAGCCCGCACTAGCTGGCTCTCTGAGTGCCATTTGTTGGCTGCTAGTGTTGTTGTCATTTTTTTTCTGCTTCTTTTGATTTCTTACTGGCCTCTCGCCACCTCCCCCGCCCTTCGCTCAATTACCTGGCTCCGTGAGCCATCTTTGCTTCTTCCCAAAAGGCTGCGGAGCTCTGTTCAAGTGTGGAGCGGCTTCCCAGTTTGGGCTGCCACGCTGGGTGGGATCCCGGGGCTTTTGTTAACGTTTGTTTGTTTTGAACTGCTTGTTTGTTTTCTTTTCCTTTTCTTGAGTTGGGAGTCCTTTCTGGCCAGGCTGAGCTGCGTGGCAGGGAGACTCCCCTTCGGCTTCCACAGACAGGCAGAGGGATCCCTGGGGGCATTTCTTTTTATGTTGGTTTTTTTTTTTTCTGTTTCTTTGGGGGCCTTTCCTGTGTTGGTTTTTTTTTTTTTAATTTGTTTTGTTTTCTTTTTTCTCTTTTTCCCTTTTTGTCTTTCTTCATTGCTCAGTTTCTCATCTCTCTATATCTTCCTTCACTTTCTGTTCCCTGAATACCTGCCGTTGTATACCCCTACGCCTTCTAGCCAGGCTGTACTGCAACACCTGAGAGCGACTTCCCCAGACCTCATAGCTGCACCGGTGGGATCCCTGGGAACTTTGCTGTTCTTCAACCTTTCTGATTCTTATTTATTCATTCTTTTCTTTTCTTCCTCCTCCCCTTTCTGTTTTTCTCCATTTCATAGTCTCTCATCTCTCCACTCCAACGGCAAGCTCCCCTAGCATTCTTTTTTGTTTGTATGTTTTTGGCGCCTGTTCCTGTCTCCTCTCTCCCATATCCGTCTTAGCTCCACACATAACAATCTCCCCGCTGCATCCTGCCTACCTGCACTGTGCGCTTGACATCACACCACCAAGCAGCACAGGCACAGCCTACTGGAACCTACCCTGCACTGATTACCGACCCGCTCTAGTGACTGCAGTAACTGCCACAAACAACCTGTCCCAGTAACTCCTCTTCAGCTAGACCTACCCTGCCGTACCATATCTGAGTGACTGACCCTGGCAGTTGAAGAAGGAAGCAAAAAGTATTGTGACCACAGACGAGCAAACAACGAAGAACACACAGTCTGCCTGCTCACTCAAATTTTTTTTAAAAAAAGGGACAAAACAAACAAATCTACAATCAATAAACAAGAAAAATAACAACTGAATGCCCCCAAAACAGCAGACAATAACAAAACATTTATAAAAACAGGTCAGGATGGTTCCAGTAGGCATCCAAAATAAACCAGATGACTCTCCTCTGGAAGAAAATGCACTAGAACTACCTGATAGGGAATTCAAATCTCTAATACTCAGAATTCTCCAAGAACTGAGGCAAAAAGCTGACAAACATGAGGAAAAAACAGACAAATTCATGGAAAATATGGACAAAAAATTGAAAGAATTCAGGAAAATAATGCAGGAACAAAATGCCAAAATAAATTCACAACTAGAAATTATACAAAGACAACAACTAGAAATCCAAAAGGTAAACAACAAGATCTCAGAAATGGATGATGTCATAGAAGGGATGAGAAGCAGATCTGAAACGTGGGAAGACAGGATCAGTGGAACTGAAGACAAACACTTGGATACAACTCTGTTTGAGGAAAACTCAGAAGAAAGAACAAAGAAAAATGAAGAGACCCTGAGAGTTATGTGGGACACAATCAAAAGCAAAAATCTTCGAGTGATTGGAATTCCAGAACAGGGGGAGAAAGAGAAAACACAGAGAGGATCATTGAGGAACTGCTGACAGAAAACGTCCCCAATATCATGAAAGATGAAAAGCTGGCCATCCGAGAAGCTCAACAAACCCCATACAGAAGAGACCCCAAAAGAAAATCACCGAGGCATATCATATTCACACTCACCAAAACCAAAGACAAACAAAGAATCGTGAGAGCAGCTCGTGAAAAACAAGAAGTCACATACAGAGGAGAAACAATAAGACTAAGCTCAGATTATTTGGCAGAAACCATGCAGGCAAGAAGGCAATGGGATAACATATATAAAATCTTGAAAGAAAAAAATCGTCAGCCAAGAATAATATATCCTGCAAAACTCTCGTACAAATTTGATGGTGAAATTAGGGCATTTCCAGATAAACAGAAATTAAGGGAATATGTAAAAGTCAAACCAAACTTACAAGAATTATTAAAGCGAGTTCTTCGATCTGAGGACAAACAGCTTCAGCTCACAGGCAGAACCTAGGACGCAGGATCGTACCAGCCAGATACCAATCTAGGAAATGAACTCTCGAGGACTATCCAAAACCAAAAGAAATACAACAGGGAATCAGAGCAGTTAATCAGTAAATGACAACATCAAAACAATAAAAGAGGGAATAAACGACATAGGTATAGAATCTTCTAATGGAGAGGAAGGCAAGGCGATACCAAGTAAATGGTAGACTGCTTCAAACTTAGAAAGATAAGGGTAAAATTTATGGTAACCACAGAGAAAGTTAACAAACATACTCATAAAAAAAAAAGAGGAAAAACATAAAGTCTCAACAAAATCAAAACCTACAAAAACAAAAGAAATGAAAAAAAAAAATCCACAAACAAAAGTAACTCAGCACAAGAGAGTAAGAAGAACAAAGAAAACATCAGCACCACAAAAAAAAGCACTACAAAATGACAGCACCAAACTCACATCTATCAATAATTACACTGAATATAAATGGTCTCAATGCACCCACAAAGAGACGGAGAGTGACAGAATGGATAAGAAAACAGGATCCATCAATATGCTGTCTACAGGAGACATACCTTAGAAACAAAGATGTGAAATTATTAAAAGTCAAAGGTTGGAAAAAAATACATCAAGCTAACAACTACCAAAAAAGAGCAGGAGGGGCAATTCCAATCTCAGATAAAATAGACTTTAAAATGAAATCTACCATAAAAGACAAAGAAGGACACTATATAATGATTAAGGGGACGATCCATCATGAAGACATAACCATAATAAACATCTATGCACCCAATGACGGGGCTCCAAAATACATAAAACAAACTCTAACAACACTGAAAAGAGAAATTGACAGTTCCACAATAATAGTAGGAGACTTCAACACACCACTCTCAGTAAAGGACAGAACAACTAAGAAGAAACTCAGCAAAGCCACAGAAGACCTAAAGGGCACAATTAGCCAACTTGACCTCATAGACATATAGAACACTCCATCCAACCGCTGCAAAGTACACATTCTTTTCCAATGCGCATGGAAGGTTCTCCAAAATAGACCACATCTTAGGCCACAGAGCAATCCTCAACAAGATCAAAAGGTTGAGATAATTCAAAGTATCTTCTCTGACCACAATGCCATCAAGGTAGAAATTAACAATAGAAAGAGCAAGGAAAAAAAATCAACTACATGGAAACTGAATAATACCTTGCTTACACATCAATGGGTAATAGAAGAAATCAGAGATGGAGTCAAAAAATTCCTAGAATCAAATGAGAATGAAAACACATCATACCAAAACCATTGGGACACAGCAAAGGTAGTCCTCAGAGGACAATTTATAGCAATAGATGCACATAGCAAAAAAGAAGAAAGGGACAAAATCAAAACTACAGAACTCAAACAAATAGAAAGAGAACAGCAAAAAAAGCCCACAACCACCGGAAGAAAGGAAATAGTAAAGATCAGAGCAGAAATAAATGAAATAGAGAACAGAAAAACAATAGAAAGAATCAACAAAACCAAAAGTTGGTTCTTTGAAAGAATCAACAAAATCGACAAACCACTGGCCAGACTGACAAAAGAAAAACAGGAGAGGACACAAATAACCCAAATAAGAAATGAAATAGAGGACATTACAACAGACCCAACCAAAATAAAAAGGATTATAACAGAATATTATGAAAAGTATACTCCAACAAATATGAAAACCTAAAGGAAATGGATAAATTTTTAGAAACATACAGCCTACCCAAACTACAACAAAGTGATGCTGAAAATCTGAACAGACCCATAACAAGAGAAGAGACTGAAAAGGTAATAAAAAGACTCCCAACCAAAAAAAGCCCTGGCCCAGATGGCTTCACTGGAGAATTCTACAAAACATTTACAGAAGAGCTTGTACCAGTACTACTCAAGCTATTTCAGAGCACAGAAGAGGAAGCAACACTTCCAAATTCATTCTATGAAGCCAGCATAATGCTGATACCAAAACCAGGAAAAGAGGTCACAAAAAAAGAAAACTACAGACCAATATCTCTCATGAATATAGACGCAAAAATTCTCAACAAAATTCTAGCCAATAGAATTCAGCATCATATCAAAAAAATAATACACCACGACCAAGTAGGATTCATACGAGGTATGCAAGGATGGCTCAACATTAGAAAATCAATCAACGTAATCCACCACATCAATAAAAGGAAAGAAAAGAATCACATGATCATCTCCACTGATGCAGAAAAGGCATTTGACAAAGTCCAACACCCATTCCTGATAAAAACTCTCAATAAAATAGGTATAGAAGGGAAATTTCTCAACATAATAAAGGGTATCTATGAAAAACCAACGGCCAACATCATTCTTAATGGAGAGAGGCTGAAAACACTCCCCTTGAAAACAGGAACAAGACAAGGATGTCCTTTATCACCACTCCTATTTAACATTGTCCTGGAAGTTCTAGCTAGAGCAATAAGGCAAGAAAAAGAAATAAAGGGCATCCAAATTTGTAATGAAGAAGTTAAACTGTCCCTGTTTGCAGATTATATGATACTATACACAGAAAAGCCTAAAGACTCCACAAGAAATCTACTGGAACTAATAGAAAGATTCAGCAGAGTAGCAGGATACAAGATAAACATTCAAAAATCAGTTGGATTCCTATACACCAATAAGGAGAACAATGAAAAGGAAATCAGGAAATCAATACCATTTATAATAGCCCCTAAAAAGATAAAATACTTAGGAATAAATCTGACCAGGGATGTAAAAGATCTATACAAAGAAAACTACAAAACACTACTGCATGAAACCCAAAGGGATCTACATAAATGGAAAAACATACCATGCTCATGGATAGGCAGACTCAACATTGTGAAAATGACAATTCTACCCAAAGCAATTTACAAATACAATGCAATCCCGATCCAAATACCAACAACATTCTTCAAAGAGACGGAAAAACTAATCATTAATTTTATATGGAAAGGGAAGAAGCCCCGAATAAGTAAAGCACTACTGAAGAAGAAAAAGAAAGTTGGAGGACTCACACTACCTGACTTCAGAACCTACTATACAGTTACAGTAGTCAAAACAGCCTGGTACTGGTACAACAACAGATACATTGACCAATGGAACACAATTGAGAACCCAGATGTAAATCCATCCACCTATGCTCATCTGATCTTTGACAACGGCCCAAAGTCCATCAGATGGGGAAAAGACAGTCTTTTTAACTAATGGTGCTGGCAAAACTGGATCTCCATCTGCAAAAAAATGAAACGGGACCCATACCTCACACCATATACAAAAACTACTTCAAAATGGATCAAAGACCTGACTATAAAGCCTAAAACTATAAAGTTCATAGAAGAAAAAATAGGACCAACACTTCAGGTCTTAATACATGGCATTAACAGCGTACAAACCATAACCATCAACGCACAAAACCCAATAGATAAGCTAGATAACTGGGATCTTCTAAAAATCAAACACCTGTGCTCTTCAAAAGACTTCACCAAAAGAGTAAAAAGAGAACCTACAGACTGGGAAAAAATTTTGGGACAGTACAAGTCAGACAAAGGTCTAATCTCCATGATCTACAAGAAAATCCAACACCTCTACAACAAAAAGACAAATAATCCTATTAAAAAACGGGCAAAGGAAATGAACACACAC
Organism: Dugong dugon; assembly: GCA_030035585.1. Classification (NCBI taxonomy): domain Eukaryota; kingdom Metazoa; phylum Chordata; class Mammalia; order Sirenia; family Dugongidae; genus Dugong; species Dugong dugon. The sequence goes on along the minus strand of CM057481.1, from coordinate 52,814,614 downwards.
TTCACCAAAGACGACATTCAAGCAGCCAACAGACACATGAGGAAATGCTCGCGATCACTAGCCATTAGAGAAATGCAAATTAAAATTACAATGAGATACCATCTCATCCCGGCATTACTGGCACGAATCAAAACCACTGGAAATAACAAACGTTGGAGGGGCTGAGGGAGATCAGAACACTTATGCACTGCTGGTGGGAATGCAAAATGATACAACCATTTTGGAAGATGATATGGCGCTTCCTTAGAAAGCTAGAAATAGACATACCATTCAATCCAGAAATCCCACTCCTAGGAATATATCCTAGAGAAATAAGAGTCGTCACTCAAATAGACATATGCACACCTGTGTTCATGGCAGCATTGTTCACAATAGCAAAATGATGGAAACAACCTAGATACCCATCAACAGACGAATGGATAAACAAACTATGGTACATACACACAATGCAGTACTATGCAACGAGAAAGAACAACAATGAATCTGTGAAGCATCTCATAACATGGATGAAACTGGAAGACATTATGCTGAGTGAAATAAGTCAATCACAAAAGGACAAATATTGTATGAAACCTGTATTGCAAAAACCCATGAAAAAGTTCACACACAAAATGTAACAATCTTTCTCGGTTACCAGGGATGGGGCGGGGGGGAAATACTAAATAGATAATAGGTAAGTGGTATCTTGGGTGAAAGGTGAGACAGTACATAATACAGGAGAAACTAGCACAACTTGTACAAGGAAAGGTCATGGAAGCCCAACAGACACATCCAAACTCCCTGAGGGACTGAACTGCTGGGCGGAGGGCTCTGGGGACCATGGTCTCGGGGAACATCTAGCTCAATTGGCATGACACAGCTTCTAAAGACAATGCTCTACATTCTACCTTGGTGAGTAGTGTCTGGGGTCTTAAAAGCCTGTGAGCGGCCATCTAAGATACTACACTGGTCTCATCCCCTCGGGAGCAAGGCAGAATAAAGAGAACAGGATACAAGGAAAAGATTAGTCCAAAGGACTAGTGGACTACAGCTACCAAGGCCTCCACCGGACTGAGCCCAGTACAGCTAGATGGTGCCCGGCTACCACCACTGACTGCTCTGACCAGGATCACAACAGAGGGTTCTCAACAGAGCTGGAGAAGGATGTAGAGCATAATTCTACCTCACAGAAGACCAGATTTACTGGCCTAAAGGAGACTGGAGAAATCCTGAGAGTATGGCCCCCAGACACCCTTTTAGCTCAGTGGGGAAGTTACCTCCGAGGTTCACTGTTCAGCCTGGGAGTGGACAGCCCCGTAAAACCAAATGAGACTAACGAGGTACAGGAGTCCAGTGACAAGGGCTAGAAAGCAGAAGGGGACAAGGAAGCTGGTGATAGGGAACCCAAGGCTGAGTAAGGATACTGTTGATGTGTTGTGAGATTGTTAACCATTGTCATAGGGCAACATGTGTAGTAACTGTTAAATGAGAAACTATTTTGTTCTGTAAGCCTTCACCTTAAGTGAGAATAACAGCACAATTCGAACAGCGTAGTCAATGTCACTGAACTGTTCATGTAGAAATTTTTTCAAATGGTGTATCTTTGGCTATGTGTAGTTTCACCAAAAAAAATGAAAGAGGTTGAGAAGTTAGAGGGTTGATATGTTGTGGGGTTGTTAACCAACGTCATAAAATAACACGTAGTACTTCTGTTTCATAAGAAACTATTTGTTCTGTAAGCCTTCACCTGAAGTACAATAAAAAAAAAAAATAACAAAACCATAAAGCCTACTGTAGGAAGAACATTCAGGCTACTTTCTTACACTCTGCCACATCACTAGTCAGCCTCTATTCCCTATATATTTCACAGAAATTCCCCAGGCTTCCCCTCACCTCATTGACCAGGCAGTTACTGGTTCATAGCCATTCACACCAGAGCACACTTTCCTTGTAATAGAAGTGATAATTATTGTGTGCCTAGAAAGGATTACAAGAGAAACTGATTATTGTTCAGCATCTTTCAGAAGTCACTACACAGGCATCTCACACACTACAAGAGAAACTAACCAGTAGCTATCTATTTACAGTAATAATAATCTGTTATAAAATGACAAATGTGAGACAAATGCTGAACCAGACAGGATTCTAGGACAACAGGTTTATAACCAGGGCTGCCCAAGAAAAACTGCCACATACATGATCATATACATTATCTCATCTAGTCCCCACAGCAGTTCCACAGGGTGGTTCAATTATCACCCCCATTTTCAGATGAAGAAATAATGGCTTAGAGCTGTATGGTAACTTGTTCAAGGGGACAAACCTATGTTGGTAGAACCTGACACCAGACACCGATCACATTTCCTTCTCTATGAAACAGAATAGAAAGCATAGAAATAAACTCTATTGTACATGAAAATTTAGTGTATGATAAAGGATTTTCGATCAATAATGGAAAAGTATTCTCTAACAAATAATTACAGAACTACAAGTTACCTTATTTTAACAATACAATCAAACCCTTGCCTCACACTGTACGCTGAAATAAACTCAAGATGGATCAAGAGTTAAAAACTTAAAAACAGTGGCCCCCAGACACCCTTTCAGCTCAGAGGTGAAGTTACCTTCAAGGTTCAATGTTAAGCCTGGGAATGGACACCCCAGTAAAACTAAATGGGACTAACGATGTACAGGAGTCCAGTGACAAGGGCCAGAAGGCAGAGGGAGAGTAGGAAACTGATGATAAGGAACACAAATTGAATAAGGACACTGTCAATGTATTGTGAGATTGTTGACCACTGCTATAGGGCAACATTTGTAGTAACTATTAAATGGGAAGCTGTTTTGTCCTGTAAGCCTTCATCTTGGGCGAGAATGGCAGCACAATTGGAAGAGCATAGTCAATATCACTTAAATGTGTAAGTAAAAAGTTTTGAAATGGTGTTTAAATAAAATAAAAATAAATAAATAAATAAATAAACAAATGAAAAAAAAACTTAAAAACAGAGAACAAAAGAGAGAGAGAGAAGAGGAAGAAGAAAAGGAAGCAAAAGAGAAGGAAGAAAATAAAGCAATTATAAGAAAAAATGTATTGGGCAGAAAGTCCTAGAGAAAGTTAGAAGGCATAAGTGAAAAAATGAAGAACATAAAAATATGTAACTATGTAAAAATCATTATACACAACATTAAAAAAGAAACTTTTTGGAAAATACTAAAATCTGAATGTAAAAAATCTCACAAATCATTAATAATAATGCAAACACTATATTTTTTAACTCTGTGTATAATATGGAAACCTTGATGGCATAGTGGTTAAGAGCTACAGCTGCTAACCAAAAAGTTGGCAGTTCGAATCCACCAGGCACTCCTTGGAAACCATATGGGGCAGTTCTACTCTGTCCTATAGGGTTGCTATCATTCGGAATCAACTCAACGTCAACAGATTTTTTTTTTTTAACTTGGATATATAATACAAATAAGTAAATCCCAAAAGTATTGCAGATGGCCAAAATCCAAACAGTGTGGAAAGTAAATCTTCATTAGTTATTAAATACTATTTCACCACAATTCGATATCATATCCCACTGAGACAACTGTCAGTATGAAAAAGGGAGGAGAAGTATTCAGTGCTGGCCACAGTGCAATGAAGTGGATTCTGCTATAGTCTTTTACGGAAAATAAGCTGGTGACACAGTCAGGAGTACTTCAGTGTTCACCATCCTTTGACCCAGTAAATCTCCTTTCAGAATTTATCCTGAGGAAGTAATCAGACATGCAAAGAAATGTATGTACTAGAATATTCATGGCTGCATTATTTATAATAGCCAACAGACTGGAAACAATGTAAATATCTAACAAAAAGAGACTGGAGCCCTGGTCGCACAGCAGTTAAGTGCTACTCTACTAGTAAGTGCTCAGCTACTAACCAAATGGTCAGCAGTTCGAACTTACCACCTGCTCTGAGGAAAAAACACGTGGCATTCTGCTTCCGTAAAGATTTACAGCCTTGGAAACTCTATGGAGCTGTCGTGCCGTTCTATAAGGAAGCTATGAGTCGGAATTTGACTTGACGGCAATGGGTTTGGTTTCGGGTATCACAGATATGTAATTATAAGAGCTAATTCTTGTTGAATGCTTACTATATGCTAGACTCTATAATAAGTGTGCAGGAGCCCTGGTGGTGCAGTGGTTAAAGCGCTCAGCTGCCAACCAAAAGGTTGGCAGTTCGAAACCCTCAGTCACTCTGCTGGAGAAAGATGTGGCAGTCGGGTTTCGAAAGACAGTACAGCCTTGGAAACTCTATGGGGCAGTTCTACTCTGTCACTATGAGTCAGAACTGACTCAACTGGTTTTTGGGTTTTTACATCATCAATAGGATGGATTTGTAGCCGACTTGAAAAATCATGCCTACAGAAAATATTTAATGAATCAAGAAAAATGTTCATGATACAATGTTAAATGAAAATAAGCAGGAAACAAAAGTGTTTAATTTCACTTGCTTGTGTCTGTTCCTAAGAATAGGAAAAAAGACTAGATTTAAATACATCAAAGCAGTTAGTAACTTTCTTTTTAGCAAATCACAATTCTAAATGCTGGGCATATCACAAAGATCTCTTTCTGAACAAATAATAGTAGAATTCTTAGCTTACTACATGGATGAGAAAGGAACAATACCAAAGTTACTAAAATGTATGTTGGGGGGGAAATAATTAAATGTTGGCATACCTCCATATTATCTTCTACATCTCAAATGGCCAATTTATAACTTTCCCTGTAAAGGTATCTGATTATTTAACAAGTCTATTGTGTCTCCAGATTATGGCACACAGCACGAAATAATGACCACCATGCAAAAGTATCCTTAAAAACCCACTCTCTTCATGGTTCTTAACCAGAGCCAAGCATGAAAAATGAAAGGAATCCTTATTCTGGGCTCATTCTGCTGATGTGAGACACACAGTAAGGAGGCAACTTGAGGCTGATCAGTCACTTTCAAATGTCCATCCCACCACCATAAAAAAGAGAAAAGACAACTGAAAAATTCCAGTGCCAGTCTTACCTCTGACTTTCTACTCAAGTTCTTAATTCATACAATAAAAGGAAAGGAGACCTTCAATACCATAATACCTTCAACATTACAACAATGTTGGGAAAAAATGGCTTTGCCTATGCTCTTCCTTTAGACTGAAGTGTCTACGTCCCATGCACACAGTGTCTCCTTAGGAACCTGTATTTCTTTAAAGGCAATGCAAACATGACCTCCTTGGAGAAACTTCCTTCATTCTCCATGGCCTTCCACCACCCATCTCCAGTTGCGGGCATTGCCCACTGGATTCCCAACCTCCATTCCCATCTTTCTCCTTCTTGATGGAACTCCCACCTGATCAGGCATGCATCCTTATGCCAGAGCCCATGAACCTCAGGGAAAGTTGGCACCACTTCCATCCCCAGAGTTGAGCCTGACTGGTTGTCCTGATTAGCTTAGAAACCCAGGCTAAGCCAAAAAGGAATGACATCCACCTAGTCATGGCAATGTGCAATTTAGGCTAAGAAGGGAGAATAGAAGTTGGCGGGGGCGGGGGGGTGGGCAGGATCCTGAGATGCAAGTTTCTCACTCTAAAGAGCAATTGAACCAAACAGTCTCTCTCTTACTCTGGAAAGAGTGAAGTCAAGGAAATGACTGAGAACTAAGTTACTGGATTCAGTGACTAAAGGCCACCCCATCCCTGAACGTCTCTTCTACTTAAATAAGCTAATGTAGTCACATTAAACAGTAAGTTTGGCCAGTGTGAGTAAAGATTTCAGTAAAGTGTGAATGAAAGCCTCCAAACTGGCAGAGTGGACAACTGCTGTTTTTGCCAGGCAAGTATCATTTCTTATTCTTTTATAAACAGAACTTTTATCTTCCCTCTGGGAATCATTCCCACCCATTCTTAATCCCTGTGGTCTGGGTAGGACGGACCCCCCTACCCCTTAAACTCCAATCAAAGCATTCCGCGTCCTTGATATGGTGATTAGTTGAAAGACTACTACATTAACCTACTAGGCCAATGAGAGACCTGTGTAGAGCTACTACTAGTTGTTGTTGTTGTCAGATACCATCAAGTCAGTTCTGACTCATAGCGACCCTATGCACCACAGAACAAAACACTGCCCAGTCCTATGCCATGCTCACGATCATTGTTATGCTTCAGCCCACTGTTGCAGCCACTGTGTCAATCTATCTTGTTGAGGGTCTTCCTCTTTTTCACTGACCCTCTACTTTACCAAGCATGATGTCCTTCTCCAGGGACTAATCCCTCCTGACAGTATGTCCAAAGTATGTAAGACATAGTCTTGTCATCCTTCCTTCTAAGAAGCATTCTGGTTTTACTTCTTCTAAGACAGATTTGTTCATTCTTTTGGCAGTCCATGACAAATTCAATATTCTTCGCCAACACCACAATTCAAAGGCATCGATTCTTCTTCAGTCTTCCTTATTCACTGTCCAGCTTTCGCATGCATATGATGTGACTGAAAATACCATGGCTTGGGTCAGGCACACCTTAGTCTTCAAGGTGACGTCTTTGCTTTTCAACACTTTAAAGAAGTCTTTTGCAGCAGATTTGCCCAATGCAATGAAGTCTTTTGTCTTCCTGACTGCTGCTTCTACGGGTTTTGAAATGAGATGACTACGAATGAAGGAGACAAGGAGAAAGCAAGGACAAGAAATGCCAGCCTACTGACAACGCTGTTTTGGCACGTGGATCCATCTGTACCTGAAGCTAGTCACCACCAAACTTTCAGTTATATGAGCCATTAAATAATCTTCTGTTTCTTGAGACAGATTGAAGTGAGTTTCCGCTACAAGTGCTCCCAATTACACCTTGCCATCATTACAGCAACCATTACCAAGTACTGTGACTATGTTTTTGACTCCCCCACAGGCAGTGAGCTCCCGCAATACAGAGATCATGTTTCTCATCCTTACATCTTTAGGGACTAGAAAGAACCTGCTCACACAACCAGGTACGGTACTAGAAACAAATCATTAAAATCCTTTTGGTCCTAGTGTCTTAATTTCAAAAAGATGGTTAAACATAAAGACAGATAACAAGGGTTAGAAGGGATGTGGAAAAACTGGAACACTCATACATTGCTAATGGGAATGTAAAATGGTACAGCCACTTTGGAAAATCACCTAGCAGTTCCTCGAAAGGTTAAACCACGTGATCCAGCAATTCAACCTGTAGTTCAGGTCAAGAGAACTGAAAACATACATCAACATAAAAACTTATACATGAATGTTCACAGCAGCTTTATTCATAATAGGCAAAGGGTAGAAACATCCCGAATGTCCATCTACTGATGAGTGAGTAAACAAAATGAGGCATATCCAGACCCGAAACCAAACCAGACCTGCTGCCATCAAGTCAATTTTGATTCATGGTAAGTGACCCCATATGTTCTAGAGTAGAACTGAGCTCCATAGGGTTTTCTTGGCTATAATTTTTATGGAAGCAAATCACCAGGCCTTTCTTCCACAGCACTACTCGAGGATTTAAATCACCAACCTTCAGGTTAGTAGCGGAGCGAAAACCATTCTGCTACCCAGGGAACTTTATATCCATACAACGGAGTATTATTCACTCATAAGAATAAAGTACTGATACATGCTACAACATGGATGAATCTTAGAAATATTTTGCTGATTCTTTAATGACACAGAAAAACAATCATTAACTTTATATGGAAAGGAAAGAGCTCCCGGATAAGTAAAGCACTGCTGAAGAAAAGAAATAAAGTAGGAGGACTTGCACTACCTGATCTCAGAAACCTACTACATAGCTACGGTAGTCAAAACAGCCTGATACTGGTACAGCGATAGATACACTGACCAATGGAACAGAGTTGAGAACCCAGATGTAAATCCATCCACCTATGGCCACCTGATCTTCAACAAGGGCCCAAAGTCCATCAAATGGGGAACAGACAGTCTTTTTAACAAATAGTGCTGGCAAAACTGGATGTCCAGCTGCAAAAAAAAAGAAACAGGACCCATATCTCACACCATATACAAAATGTATCAAAGAACTAAATATAAAGCCGAAAACTATAAAGTTCACAGAAGGAAAAAATAGGATCAATGCTAGAGGCCCTAGTACACGACATTAACAGGATACAAACCGTCACCAACAACACACAAACTCCAGAAGATAAGCTAGATAACTGGGATCCTCTAAAAATTAAGCACTTATGCTCGTCAAAAGACTTCACCAAAAGAGTAAAAAGAGAACCTACAGACTGGGGAAAAAAATTTTGGGCTATGACAAATGCAACAAAGATCTAACCTCTAAAATCTATAGGAAAATCTACTTCTTTACAACAAAAAGACAAATAATCCAATTAAAAAATGGGCAAAGGATATGAACAGATACTTCACCAAAGAAAATATTCAGGTGGCTGAAAGACACATGAGGAAAGACATGCTCACGATCACTAGCCATTAGAGAAATGCAAATCAAACCTACAATGAGATAACATCTCACCCTAACTGGCACGAAGCAAAAAAACAGAAAATAACAAGTGTTGGAGAGGCTGCAGGGAGACTAAAACTCTTATGCACTGTTGGTGGGGATGTAAAATGGTACAACCGTTTTGGAAAACAATATGACACTTCTGTGAAAAGCTAGAAATAGAAATACTATATGATCCAGCAATCCCACTCCTAGGACTATATCCCAGAGAAATAAGAGCCATCCACACGAATAGACATATGCACACCCATGTTCACTGCAGCATTATTCACAATGGCAAAAAGATGAAAACAACCTAAGTGCTCATCAAAGATGAATGGATAAACAAACTACAGTGTACACACAATGGAATACTATACAACAATAAAGAACAATGACGAATCTGGAAAACTTGTCACAACATGGATGAATCTGGAGGGCATTATGCTGAATGAAATAAGTCAATCACAAAAGGGCAAATACAGTATGAGACCACTATTGCAAAAACTCATGAAAAGGTTTACACACAGAAAGAAACAGTCTTTGATGGGTACGATGGAGGGGAGGGGTGGAGAGGGAAAAACACTAGACAACAGGTAAGTGGTTAACCTTGGTGAAGGGTAAGACAACACACAGTACTGGGGAAGTCAGCACAACTTGACCAAGGCAAGGTCATAGAAGCTTCATAGATACATCCAAACCCCCTGAGGGACTGAATTACTACGCTGAGCGCTGGGGACCATGGTCCTGGGGGACATCCAGTCCAACAGCCATAACATAGTTTATAAAGAATATAGTCTACATCCTACTTTGTTGAGTAGCATTTGGGGTCTTACAACTTCTGAGCGACCATCTAAGATACTCCACTGGTCCCACCCTGTGCGGAACAAGGGAGAATGAAGAAAATCAAAGACACAAGGGAAAGATTAGTCCGAAGGACTAATAGACCACAGGTACCACCGCTTCCACCAGATTGAGTCCAGCACAACTAGATGGTGTCCAGCTACCACAACCGACTGCTATGACAGGGATCAAAACAGAGGGTCCCAGATGGAGCTGGAGAAAAATAAAGAACAAAATTCTATCTCACAAAAAACAACCAGACTTACTGGTCTGACAGAGACTGGAGAAACCCTGAGAGTCACTCTTGAGATTCACCCTTCAGCCAAAGATTAGACAGACCTATAAAAAGAAAAAAAAAAAAAAAAAAAAAAACACAAGACTAAATGAGCACACCAGCTCAGGAACAAGGACTAGAAGGCAGGAGGGAACAGGAAAGCTGCTAACGGGGACCCCAAGGTTGAGAAGGGGAGAGTGTTGACATGTCAGGGGGTTGGCAACCAATGTCACCAAACAATATGTGTATTAACTGTTTAATGAGAAACTAATTTGCTCTGTAAACCTTCATCTAAAGCTCCCCACCAACAACAACAAAAAAAAAAATTATGCTGAGTGAAAGAACCCAGACACAAAAGGTCACATATATGATTTCACTTACGTACAATCTACAGAATAGGCAAATACACAGAGATAGAAATTAGATTAGTAGTTGCCTAGGGCTGGGTGGGGGGTGGTTTATGAGAAAAGGAGGGGGAAGGAGGGAGCGACTGCTAGATATGGGTTTCTTTTTAGGGTAACGAAAATGTTCTATAACTGCTTGTAGTATGGTTGCACAACTGTGTGAACATACTTAAAGCCACTGAATCATATGTTTCAAATTGATGAATATATACGTATGTCAATTGTATTTCAGTAAAGCTGCTACCAAAAAAAATTTTTTAAAGATGGTTGAACCAGACAGTAGCCAATTATCTCTTGTCCATAACCTTTATGATTTTCTACAGTATTTTAAATGAAATAGGAGCAAGCTCTTTGCCTCTCTGTAACTCTGCAAAATGAAGACGAAAGTACCGTCCTCATAAAGTTGTCATGAGGATGGAATGAATTAGGACATAGAAAGCATTACAACAGCACCTGTACACACTAAGCATTTTATAAGTGTTACTGTTGTTGCTATGAACCCTGGTGGCACAACGGTTAAATGCTCGGCTGCTAATCAAAAGGTCAGCGGTTCAAACCCACCAGCTGCTCCATGGGAGCAGTCTGCTTTCATAAAGAAGACGGCCTTGGAAACCATATGGGGGCAGTTCTACTCTACCATATAGACTCACAATAAGTTGGAACTGACTTGACAGCGAAAGGTTTTTTTTTTGTTTTTTTTTTGGTGGCGGGGAGGTGGGGAATGGGATGGTATTATTCCCAAATAGACTCACTATAATTCAGATTCTGTTCAACGGTAAATCATCATCATCAAGTACTAGTATGTTCCTTTGCAGTGTATTTTCATTCACAACTCCACCAATACAGGAAATGACAAAATGTAGCAAGTAAACGTCCTCCATCTTCTACTTGCAAAGCCAAGAAGCCCTGATACCCGTCGGCTACAAACTACTTCCATGTGTCTGTATCCCAGGGAAAGGGGAAAAAGGGCCAAATGTTCAGGCCTGATGATAGGACTTTGGGTTAAAAACCAATACTCCCCAACCATGTCCCAGGCTACCCCCTAAAAGCTGTCAAGAAATGAAATGATTGTAAAGAGTTCTCCATGAATTCTCTCAATGGCTGTTTCTGCCTGGATAGCGAGTAATAATAACAACTGTAAGCATAATCAGGGCAACTACAGTAGCTCCTATGATTTAGCCAGGGCTCCTGACATTCTAGGCCCTCTGCTCTATTCTAAGTGAATTACATGCATTTGATGACCTGTTACATCATCCTGTGGATAAAGAAACTGAGGAATAGAAAGGTTCAATCATCTATCCAAGGTCACATGGTTTGTAAGCAGCAAGGCCAGGAGTGTGAGCCAGACCACGGGCATCAGTATCCACATGATTTATCACCGCACTACGCACTGGCTAAGCACAAAGAAACTGCTTTCTTTAGGCTTTAGAATAACAGAGGCTAATAATAGCTTTTATTGACGGCTTAGGGTGTGTCAGATACTGGGTGTTACGTGAATTACACTCATAACATCCCTAGTAGGGTCATATTATCATCACCAAACCATCTTACAGAAGACCAAACCGAGACTATGAAACCTGTCCGGGGTCACCCAGATACCAAGTGGCCAAAATGGGGCCCCATCTTATTCTCTCCAATTCAGAGACCATGCATATCAGTGATGGGATAATTTGATTTTTCTACTAGCAGCGTTGGGTCGTCTTGGAGTCTCCGCCAAACAGGAAGTTGAACAATGCGTGTTCAATTTACAGGCCCAACAGATATGGGTTCTAGACCTTCTGGGCCTGTTCCTTTGTCTTCATTTCTCCTTCTTTTATTATTTCCTCCCACCCAACCCCCCACCCCACTCCTACCTTCTAATAGCTTTCTTTAACAGCAATGGGAAGGGAACAATTATTCCTTTGGCAAATATGATACAGAAACATGAAAAATACAGGATGTGAGCCTAGTGACGTTGGGGGAGGTGAACGAAGGAGCCAGGTGGCCATGCAAGGTGAGACAGACAGAACACAGAGAGGTGGGTGAGCAGGGCCAGAGAGCAGCCAGGAAGACGCAAGCTAAAGGAGAAGGAACACAATATCCAGGCCACACGGAGAGCTAGGGGATAGATGCAAAGGCTCTGGCTGCTCTAAGAGGTCAGGCAAGTTGTCTGAGATGCTCTGGTACCAAAGTGCAGGATATGGGGACTCAGTTTCATGGGCAACTTACCCATATGTGCACTGTCCACTTTTCAGTTCAACCTCCAGGATGGTGGGCCAAGCTGGGCAAATGTGATTCAATTCAATGCTTGTCTGAGGGCCCACTACATGCAAAGATCACTATGTGGCCAGAATGAAGGGAGACCTTACCTACCACACAGGAGTCCCTGGCTGATGCAAATGGTTAACACAATTGGTTGCTAGCCGAAAGGATGGCAGTTTGAGTCTACCTAGAGGAACCTCAGAAGAAAGGCCAGATGACCTACTTCCAAAAACTCAGCCACTGAAAACACTGTGGAGCACAGTTCTACTCTGACACACATGGGGTCACCATGAGTCGGAGTAGACGCAATGGCAACTGGTCCCTGCCACAGAGTCAGGCCAATCATGCTCTCTCTCTAAACCATTCAGGGCAGACCATCAAAATAAGACCTAAAGATAAGGATTCGTTTACATAAAACTTTTGAGCTATCCAAGTACTTGAACTTTTGGAACACTTGGTGTTTTAGCCATGGGTCTTCAATTTTCAAATTTTTCCACATTTTTCAATGGAATACAGGGAAACACCTAATGCAGTCTCAGGCACAGACTGAATTTTTAACTCCAGAAACATGGAGCTGATTAATTTATTAAAGACACTTTCTGGGCACCCAACGGGGCAGCCTCCATGACAATGCGAAAAGTCAACAACTAGATAGCAATAGTGATCCCGTGCCTCTTGACTAGCGAAGCTGGGCTTGAATGTCACTCCAGGAACGAGCACTTTCCTCCATCTCACCCTTTTGACGGAGCAGGGCATGTTGGTGCCAAACTGCCATGTGACTTCACTCCCTGTAATCCACATGGCATGTGTGAATACCCACAGTATGCCAGCTCATCGGGAAGGTGACAACACTTGTATGTTATACCTGCTTGACATGATTTGAACGAGGCTCCCTCAGGATGCCGAAGTTTTCGCTTTCTGTTCTCTGCACCTGCACCAATTTCAGAAGCAATAAAAACACTCAAGAAAACCGTATTTTAGAAGCTTATTCAAAAAAGAGACAAAACCAAAGCAAATCAACACAAACCCCAAAACAAAGCCTGCTGGGGCAATATAACAAGGTAATTAACCAGAGGTTCCTCCTCTCATAGGATTTATCTGCAGTGTGCCTCTTTCAGTTTTAGTGTGATCTATGCAAAGTTCCTGATCTTTTATTTGTCTTGGATATTAAACATGACTTTTACAGAATAATTGTAAAAACTAACATTTATAAAGCTCCTGTATTTGCCAGGTACCATGTATCACATTCTACATGGATGATCTCATTTAATCCATAGATCAAACTTATGAGCTGAGGTTTATCATTATATCCTTTTAGATACAAACACAGGGGCACTGGTGGTTCAGTGGTAAAATTTTCACCTTCCATGCAGGACACCCAGGTCTGATTACCAGCTAATGCACCTCATACACAGCCACAACCCATCTGTCAGTGGAGGCTTACATGTTGCTCTGATGCTGAACAGGTTTCAGCAGAGTTTGCAGACCAAGACAGACTAGGAAGAAAGGCCTGGTGATCTACTTCCGAAAATCAGGCAATAAAAACCCTATGGACGACAATCATCTGATCTGCAACCGATCACGGTGATGGCATAGGATGAGGCCGTGCTTCGTTCCATTGTGCATGGGGTCACCATGAGTTGAGTTCTGACTTGACAGTAGCTAACCACACACACACACACACACACACACACACACACACACACACAGACAAAGATGAAGATAATTTAGAAGAATTAAAAGGCTTTAAGTCACCCAGTAAGGGTTAAAAAGCCTCTTTAAACCCAATTCTGCTGAATTCCAGAGTCATGCTCTTCACACCACACTACAGTGTGACCTGCAAACACAGTTACACTAGATTAGGATTTGGTTTCACCCTCAGCTTGCACCGCAGGCTTATATGGTATCTTTGGCATTGAGAAACATTTTTATTAGTGAAGCTAAAAGAGTACTGCACAGTTTTGTTTTGTTTTAATTTATAAGTGGAACTTATATTTCAGTGAACGAGCAACAGTGCTTTTCAGAAGTTAGTTTCATGCAGTTTTTTGAGGATGAAAATTGAAAAGAGAGAAGGGAAAAAATCAAGTCATTCGTTGAGGGGACAGGGCCTGTGGACACCCATGTCTTCTATCACTCTGTCCCTGGCAGGGCATCGCAGTAAGAAGAATGGAAAATGATGGCTTCGTAGGTTTCAGACTACCAGTCAGCATCACTTGATGGGCCAGCTTCCCGTGGAGATACAGACTACAGTGGTCAATAAAGCAATTCCATATCAGGACCTTTTTAATGTGAATTTATCATTATGATATTTTAGTTTGGTTTTCACCAATTTGTTGCGTAAAATTCATTGTGGCAAAGCATCTTCGCTAAATATACATACTGGAGGATGGTGCTACCTAGACTCTTAATAAGAATTCAAATCAATAACTGCCCAAGATGACAACTGTCTTCTGGCCTAATGGAAAAATCAATCTGTCAGGTCATAATTAAGTACTCAGCCTAAAAAGAAAAAATGGCTGTTTATACTTGGTATAGTACCTAGCATATTATTGGTAGTAAAAATATAACTGAATGCCCTATTTGTTACAGAAATGGTAACTATCCCTAAAGATGATTCACTGGCTGCTGGGCAGCCAGATAATTAGTAAATAAACCTGTTACCTTTGAGTCCATTCCAACTCACAGCAACCCTATAGGACAAAGCAGAACTGCCCCACAGGGTTTTCAAGAAGTGGCTGGTAGATTCCAACTGCTGACCTTTTGGTTAGCAGCCTAGCTCTTAACCATTGCGCCACCAGGGCTAAAAGATAGAAGAATCTCATAAACTTGTAGACAAAGATCCCTGTGAATAATAATGTTGGACTGGATGTATAAATGATGTTGAATTAGAATATCTAAATGAAGATGTCCAAAAATAAGCTGGGGGTGTGAAAAGGTTCATGGTGGTTTTACTCACAAAGGTATTCCCACAGCATCAAGCAATGCTTCCTAGCTCATATTGTTAAAGTTGGGTCAATAAACGATAAATGAAAAAATGCCTGAAAGAGTGAACAAAGGATTCTTCTGCGCAACGTGGCACTATAGTCAGAAGCACCACGCTGTCCCCCCCGCAGCAAAGATCAGAAAAACTAAGTCAAACAGAGTCACACGTCAATCCTGAAACCCTAAGCATCAAATGAGGACATAAAAAAATCAGACAAGCACCGAATGGAATAAGAAACTGACCGAGAACAGAGAGGAAGGAGAGATACATGCAGAAGTCCCCTATCAGCTACCACAGCACAGATCCGCCATCTTGGACTCCTATTGGAGATGAGCGAACAGGGGGTACGAGAAAGCAGCTTCACGGAGCTTCTAGTGGGAGACAGAACAACTGGTAACCAGCAATATAGGCTTTCCCACCCCCCACCATTCTTCACTCCCACTTAGCCCCTTTTGCTTCCTGCAGCCACAGTCTCTTGGCTGGGAAGCACCAGCTTCACCCTGTGTTGCTCAGATTCCACCTGCTCGCACTGGCCAGCTCCCTAAGTGCCATTTGTTAGCTGCTGGTGTTGCTTTTTTCCGCTTCTTTAGATCTCTTTCTTACCTCTAACCACCTCCTCCACCTTTCTCTCAAATACCTGGCTCCGTGCGCCATCTTTGCTTCTTCCGGAAAGGCTGTGAAACTGCTTCCCGGCCCGTGCCACCACGCTGGTGGGACCCCCGGGGCTTTTTTGTCTGTTTGCTCTGATTTGCTCTGTTTTGATTTGTTTGTTTTCTTTTTCTTTTCTCAGATTGGGAGCCCCTTCTAGCCGGGCAGTACTGCGTGGCTTGGAAGCTACACCCTTACTCTGCACAGATGCACAGGGATATCCCTGGGGGCATATCTTTTTTCTTGTTTTTTCTTTTTTTTTTTGTTTTTGTTTTTTGTTGTTTCTTTGTTTGTTTACTTCTCTCTCTTATTCCCTTTTTGTCTTTCTTCATTTCAGTTTCTCGATTTAGTCATTTTTTCCCTTTTACCCTTTTTCTTTTTTTTTTTTGATTTTTGTTTTTCCTCATTTCTCAGTCTCTCATCTCTCCACTCCAACAGCAAGCTTCCTTAGCACCCTTTTTTGTTTGTGTGTATGTTTTTGGCTCCTGTGCCTCTCTCCTCTCTTTCATCTTTCCCATACCCACCTTAGCTCCACGTATCACAATCTACCCCTTCCTTCCTGCCTACCTGCACTGTGCGCTGAACATCACACTCCCAAGCAGCAAAGGCACAGCCTACTGGAACCTACCCTGCGTTGATTCCTGGTCTGCACTGTCAGCCCTGGTACGTGCCACAAACAACCCATCCCAGCAACTCCCCTTCAGCTGGACCTGCCCTGCTGTACCATACATGAGTGACTGACCCTGCCCATTGGAGAAGTAGGTGAAAGGTATCGTGCTGACAGATGAGCAAACAAAGAACGCACAGCCCGCCTGCTCAGACATAACCAAATACAACAAAAAAGCAGGACCAAAAAAAAAAAAAATCTACAATCAATAAATGAGGAAAATAACCACAGAATACCCTGAAGACAGCAGACAATATCAAAACATTTACAAAAACAGGACAGGATGGTTCCAGTAGGTGTCCAAAATAAAACACCAGATGACCTTCCAGTAGAAGAAAAGGCACTAGACCTAACTGATAGGGAATCCAAATCTCTAATATTCAGAATTACCCAAGAGTTGAAGCAAAAAGCAGACAAAAATGAGGAAAAAATAGACAAATTCATGGAAAATACAGACAAAAAAATGGAAGAATTCAAGAAAATAATACGGGAACAAAATGCTAAAATAAGTTTACAACTAGAAATCATACAAAAACAACAATTAGAAATCCAAAAGATAAACAAGATTTCAGAAATGGACAGTGTCATAGAAGGGCTGAGGAGTAGGTTTGAAACGATGGAAGACAGGATCAGTGAAACTGAAGACAAACACTTGGATACAACTCTGTTTGAGAAAAAATCCAGAAAAAGAATAAAGAAAAATGAAGAAACCCTGAGAAATACGTGGGATACCATCAAAAGCAAAAATCTGCAAGTGATCGGAGTTCCAGAACAAGGGGAGAAAACAGAAAACACAGAGAGGATCACTGAAGAATTGCTGACAGAAAACTTCCCCAGTATCATGAAAGATGAAAAGCTGACCATCCAAGAAGCTCAACGAACCCCATATAGGATAGACCCCGAAGAAAACACCAAGGTATATCATAATCACACCCGCTAAAACCAATGACAAACCAAGAATCCTGAGAGCAGTTCAAGAAAAACAAAAAGTCACATACCGAGGAGAAATGGTAAGACTAAGCTCGGATTATTCGGCATAAACCATGCAGGCAAGAAGACAATGGGATGACATATGAAAGAAAAAAATTTGGCAATAGTATACCCTTCAAAACTCTCATTCAAATATGATAGTGAAATTAGATCACTTCCAGATAAACAGAAATTAAGGGACTATGTAAAAACCAAACCAAACTTACCAGACTTATTAAAGGGAGTCCTACAATCTGAGAACAAACAACATCAGACCACAAGCTGAATATAGGACACAGGATTGTACTAGCCAGATACCAACCTAGGAAATGAACTCTTAAGGACTATGCAAAACCAGAAGAATCATAACAGGGAACCAGAGAGGTTAACCTGTAAATGACAACAGCATTAGAGCAATAAAAGAGGGAATAAATGGTGTAGGTATAGAACCTTCTAATGGAGAGGAATGCTAGGTGATACCAAGTAACAGACTGGTTAAAATCTAGGAAGATAAGGGTAAATTTCAAGGTAACCACAAAGAAAGTTAACAAACCTACTCATCAAAATAAAGAAGAAAACATACATAAAGTCTCAGTAAAAGCAAAACCTACAAAAACAAAAGAAATGGGGAAAAAAATCCACAAACAAAAGGAACTCAGCACAGGAGAGTAAGAAGAACAAAGAAAATGTCAACACCACATAAAAAAAAAGCACCATAAAATGCAATCCCACTCCTAAGAATATAACCTAGAGAAATAAGAGCTGTCGCACGAATAGACATATGCACACCCATATTCACTGCAGCACTGTTCACAATAACAAAAAGATGGTAACAACCTAGATGCCCATCAACAGATGAATGGATAAACAAACTATGGTACATACACACAATGGAGTACTATGCAACAAGAAAGAGCAACAATGAATCTGTGAAGCATCTCATAACATGGATGAAACTGCAGGACATTATGCTGAGTGAAATAAGTCAATTACAAAAGGACAAATATTGTATGAGACCTCTACTGTAAAAACTCATGTAAAAGTTTACATACAAAAACTAACAATCTTTGTTGGTTATGAGGGATGGGAAGGGGGAAGAACTAAACAGACAATAGATAAGTGGTAAGTTTGGTGAAGCGTAAGACAGTACCCAGTACTGGGGAAGCCACCACAACTTGTACAAGGAAAGGCCATGGAAGCTCCACAGACACTTCCAAACTCCCTGAGGGACTGAATTGCTGGGCAGAGGGCTGTGGGGACCATGGTCTCAGGGAACATCTAGCTCAATCGGCATAACAGTCTATAAAGACAATGTTCTACATTCTACCTTGGTGAGTAGCATCTGGTCTTAAAAGCCTGTGAACAGCTATCTAAGATACT
This sequence comes from Dugong dugon, assembly GCA_030035585.1. Lineage (NCBI taxonomy): Eukaryota > Metazoa > Chordata > Mammalia > Sirenia > Dugongidae > Dugong > Dugong dugon. Next base: position 52,795,731 of record CM057481.1, on the reverse strand, counting down.
CCACTGGTCTCACCCCTTCGGGAGCAAGGGAGAATGAAGAGAACAAGACACAAGGAAAAGATCAGTCCAAAGGACTAATGGATCACAGCTACCACAGCCTCCACCTGAATGAGTACAGCACAGCTAGATGGTGCCAGGCTACCACCACTGACTGCTCTGACCGGGATCACAATAGAGGGTTCTGGACAGAGCTGGAAAGGCATGTAGAAGAAAATTCTAACTCACAAAAAAAAAGACCAGATTTACTGGCCTGACAGACTCGAGAAACCCCGAGAGTATGGCCCCCAGACACCCTTTTAGCTCAGTGGCGAAGTCACTCCTGAAGTTCACTGTTCAGCCGGGGATTGGACAGCCTCCATAAGACAAAATGGGACTAATGAGGCACAGCACTCCAGGGACAAGGACTAGAAGGCAGGAGGGGACAGGAAAGCTGGTGATAGGGAGCCCAATATTGAGAAGGGACAGTGTTGACATGACGTGGGGTTGTTAAGCATTGTCATAGGGCAGTATGTGTGCTGTTAACGAGAAACTATTTGTTCTGGAAACCTTCATCTGAGATTCAAAAAAAAAAAGAATTATCTATGTGAGATCAACTTGACAACAGCAACTCAAAAGGTTTGATGGGAAGCCTAGGGGGCAGTGAGTTGAAGATAATGGTGATGGAATAATTTGGAAAAGGATAGTGAGACTAGTAGCACATATGGAAGAATGTAATTGATGTCACTGAATTGTACATGTAGAAACTTTTGAAATGGTGCAACTTTGGCTATGTGTATTTTCACCAAAAAAAAAAGGTCCTCCAAGGTCGAGAAGGGAGAGTGTTGACACGTCGTGGGGTTGTTAACCAATGTCATAAAACAATATGTGTACTGACTGTTTCATGAGAAACTATTTGTTCTGTAAACCTTCATCTAAAGTACTATAAAGTACAATTAAAAAAAAAATAGAAAAAAAAAGAGTGAACAAAGGAGTCAATGAGTGAAGATGTGAACAAACAAGGAACAAGTGAACCAACAGGTGAACGAGTGAACCAATTAGTTATGAATAAATAAACGCATCAATGGGCTACATCCATGATGACCACTGAAATACCTTAATTGCTCACTCTACATAATCACTAAGAAACCAGCATGTACATAAGCATGCATGCTCCTCTCACTGACAATGATGGAGAGAATATTGTGATCAAGCTACTCCATGTAAACACAGCCCAGATTTGGCTAAAGGGAAGGGAAGCTGCTCATCCATCGTGGGTCACGATCCCTGTGGGAAGTTACAGTTGGCAAACGTGCCGTTCCTCTTCCCAACCCACTAAATGGTCCAGTGAGTTCATTCTCCAATGGCCCTGACAAGGGTGGAGAAATAAGAGACATTCAACACTGTGAGCCGATTACCAGTTAATAACTGGTTTGCAAATGGTGAGTTGTCCTGAGCAGCTCTCTCGCTCCCCGAGGAACTAAACACCAGGCAGCTTGCCAGAGAAAAATAATACAGACTATGTAAACACATTCAAATCCCAAACCTAACTAAAAAACCCTTGTGTAGTCTAACATTTGACCCAACTAAAGTATCATTTCCAGTCCCCGTAGTGTGAAAATTAAGGTTGTTGTGGCAAGGCAATTCAAGAGGCAATCTGGTAAATAGCCAGATGGGAGCGCACTGATGTTCAAAATCCACAACTGTCCGCCAGAGAGGAGCTTGACAGGAGATCGATCACAGTAACTTATTTTTCCTTCCTTTCCTCGCTGCATACCAGACCCATGGGTGGGAAGGCAATGCTCTTGAGTGTGGAAAAGCACCAAGCCTTCAACTAATTCTGAAGGGGCCTCGCCACCAGTGGGCAGGCACTGGTGCCAACCTGCTTCTTGCAATCTTTTGCTTCCTCAAATGGCCACAGGGACAGAAAAAGACCCCTCCCCCAGCCTGGCCCCTGAGGTGCTCCTAATAAGCTCATCATGCCCCTTCCCCAGAAGATCACACACCACACCTACTCTCTGGGTTCTCAGAAACGGCCTCTATGTCAGCTCAAAAAGCAATCCCTCCCAGCATTCCCAGGCCCCTCAAAACTGTCTCACGCCAGTGTGTCAGGAACAGCTATTGTGCTGGATGGAAAAGAGCAGGAGAGGAGGCGGTGGTGAAAAATATTCTGGGAAAGCTGGAAAAAAGCAAAAAAAAAGCATGGGAGATGAGTTTTAACCTTTCAACTTTCACTGAGCAAATGAAGGAATGAACCACCAATTCCTTGTTCTCATAAACTAAATCTGGGCATCAGGAATAATTATCATTAATAATAAACAGCCACCAAGAATCAAATGTTGACACTGCGCCAAGCGCTGTTAAGTGTTTTGTATACATTTGGTCACTTACGCCTCGTGTCAACCCCAACATAACACGATTACCACCACTAAGATGAAGTGAGACTCAAAGACCATCACTTGCTTAGACAGATGTCAAAGCTGCTAAGTGGAAGAGAATCAGTGCATATTACAGGAGAGACAAAAACTACCTGGCCCAGGGTGAAACACTCCAGAATGATAAATTACGTTAAAATTCTAAAATTTGGTATGACCAAAAAAAAAAAAAAAAAAAAAAAAAAACACACACGTGGCTTCCAATCCAGTTAGGGAAGTTCACTTTATTTTCATCAGAAAGGGTACCCAGTGCAGAGGTAGAACATCACCATAAAATGACTTTTGCATCCAGTGTGGCTCGTGTCAACCATGTCTCCCAGGTTTGGCTAGTTTGCAATTTCAGAAGGCAGTAAATCAAATACTGCCCCTCCAGATAGTCTGTGTGTTTAATAATTAACACGAAGAGATAAAAGGGGAAAAGGAGCAGAAGCTCTTTTCTGAGGTTGCTTTCAAACGTTAGGTCCAGGATGTCTCTTCCAGAATGAAGCCATGTGTGGCTGACAACGAAGAGCGATGAAAGTGACAGAACAGAAAGTACAGTCAAGGTGGTAAGGTCATGGGAAAATAGCAGTACAAGGGTTAAAAAAAGAGTATGGGAACCTGAGCAGGAGTAACCTCACTTGTTGTTAGCTGCTGTGGAGTCAGCCCCCAACTCCTGGGGACCCCATGCACAATGAGATCAGACCGCTGTGATCCATACGATTTTCACTGGCTAATTTTTGGAAGTAGATCATGGGTCTTTCTTTCCAGTCTGTCTTAGTTTAGGAGCTCCACTGAAACCTGCTTAGCATCAGAGCAACATGCAAGCCTCCACTGACAGATGGGTGGTGGCTGTGCTTGAGATGCAGTGGCTAGCAATCGAACCCCAGTCACCCACATACAAGGTGATGATTCTACCATTGAACCACCACCGCCCCAACCTCACTCATTGAACCCTGCAAAGGCCTGTAGACAACAACCACTCAAGGGCGTGACAGAGAAGTTGAATTCAATGGCTATCTTGTAACTCAGGAGACGTATGTGCTCTCAAAGGGATGTGCAACCCAATTTGGACTCGGGAAGAGAAAAAGAGCCATGACTGATGAGTGATGTCTGCTAGTGACCCATGGCAGTAGCACACGAGGGCCTCAGACTGCTACGCCTGTCCCAACTCAGTCCTTCTCCTTCACACATGAGCAAACAACTGAGCTGAAAAGCAAAGCCCTTCAAGCAAGCTGATGAATCCTAGGCAGGGCCAGTTTCATGGGCGTGTGACCTGTGCAGTCATACAGGGCCTCATACTTAGAAGGGCCCCACTTGGTTTAATGCTTTGCTATTGCTCTTGACCTTGAAGGGTTCCTGGTGGCACAGTGGTTAAGAGATTGGCTGCCAACCCAAAGTCCGGCAGTTTGAATCCACCAGCTGCTCCTTGGAAACCCTACAGGGCAATTCTACTGTGTCCTGTAGGGTTGCTATGAGTCGGAACTGACTCGACAGCAATGGGTTTTTGTTTTGTTTTTGGTTTATTGCTCTTGAAATTCTTAATAATTTTTTAACAAGGGGTCTCATGTTTTCATTTTGCATTAGGCACTGCAAATTATGCAGTTAGTCCTCCTTCCACTTTTGGCTTATTCTCTGAACTTTCAAAAGCCTCTAACTTCTCTTCTACCTTTTTACAAACGCTTGTTTCAAAGGCTATTTACAGTCTTTGTATGAGAGCTGGCTTGACTGTCCTAGATTTTTAGAAATTTAAACAGATATTTAATGCAGAAAGCAAACTTTTTTTTTCACCTCATGACTAATACACACTCTGACCAGTGAACCAAAAAGTGCTTAGTATAACTCCTGGAGCTGAAGGAAGAGCAAGACACAGATGTCACTAACGGGATTAATGGGAGTAAGGGGGACGAAGTGCGTTTCTAACCCCAAGATGCTGCAAGAAACTGAACCACTCACTAAAATCAGTTCCAGATCCTCAACCTTATCCTATTTTATCCACAGTACACCTCCCAAATATACACACATGCATGCAAGCACACGCACACGCACACACACACGCGCGCACGCGCGCGCACACACACACACAGGTATACAGCACATGTATCCAGAGAAAAAACATGCAGCTCTACAGGCTTATTATATCCTTGCTCCCATGTACATTACAAACATCAGAGAAGACAATTTGGTCCCTATGGTACTGCTCTCAAATAAGGTTTCTTTGCAGAGAGAGAAAATCAAATATAAATGCATACACTGAAAGACCATGTAGCTACTGACACTCATATAGAAGACTGTTTTACAAAACAGAAAAATGTTGTTGATACAGTGTGGAATAAAAGTATGTAACAAAAAAGGAAACAGAGCATAATCATTTTATTTTAAATAATATATATATACATACACATACATATATTATTTTAAATAAAATATATACATATATATACGTATATATTATTTGGAGCCCTAGTGTTGCAGTGGTTAAGAGTTACAGCTGCTAACCAAAAGGTCGGCAGTTCAAATGCACCAGCCACACCCTGGAAACCCTATGGGGCAGTTCTACAGTTCCACTCTGTCCAACAGGGTTGCTATGAGTCAGAATAAACTCAATGGCAATGGGTTTTTTTGGTTTGTATATGTTACTTAAAATAAACTAAACAATCATATGTGCTCTCTCTCTCTCGCTCTACACACACACACACACACACACGGAGCCCTGGTGGCACAATGGTTAAGCACTTGGCTGCTAACTCAAAGTACATACATATATATATATATACACATACATATATATGCATATATACACCTGTGTATGTATATATATACATACACACACACGCGCGTGCACACATATACAGTCAGGCACCACATAATGTCCATTCGGGGAATGTCTGACTGCATATACATCTGTGGTCCCATACCAGAGTAAACAAAGGTAGTCAAATGTGTAAAAGCCTAAGAAGTCAGAATGACAGCTGGAGATTCATCATTTTTTTCCAGATGTGCACTTTCAAATGCTGTTGATAGGTCAGGCAATATGCTATATATATATGTATACACACACACACACACACACACACACACACACACACACACACACGTTACATGTACTGACACAGCATCCATGCACATCCTGGCATCTGCTATTTTCTAGTCTCTCCTTTAAAGTGTAAATTACCCGAGAAAATGAGAAGAGTTGGGATTTAGAGTATAGGTGAAGAAACTGGCCTAAGGCAGGAGGAATTGCATCTCTTTCACTGTAACTAGAGGAAATTTATGCAACTGTTGGTTTCAGGGCTTCTATTTACTCTGATAAGTGGAAGAGAGTTAAAAATGGAACATTTGAGGAGACTGGGGTTTTGAAATTTCCATTAAGAAATTTGCAGCCGCAAGAAACAAAGGAGAAGTATCGATCTGGAAGTGAAACAAAAGGTTAATAAACGACAGGAAGGTGAGAAATCAAGGACACTACCACTCATGATTCAGGCATGTTCACTGGTTCGCACAACGTCCAAACTGCATGATGTCCTATTTCACAGAATGTATTGTGGAAGCAACACATGATTGTATACATATATATATATATATCCATATATACTTCAGCATATATATCTAAATGTCTATGTATATACCTACATTCACATATATATATGAAAACACAGACAGAAGTATGGATATTACTGTGGGGAACAAGGCTGGATCTGACCCCAGTGGAAAGCTCCTTGGTGACAATCACATGCCCTCTCTGACCCACGGTCACCTTATGGACAATGGCACTGCCTGGACGAGACCATTGCTGACGTCCTCCACATCTCTGACAGGTCACAACTTTCTGGTACCCAACTCTGGGGTCACGGCAGCCAATAAGTTTCTCCACTAATATCCCAAATCTCAAAAGCAAATTGGTCCTAGCCTGCCTCTCCTTGTTCTAAAAAGAAACTTTAGTGGTCACTTGGCATGACTAAAGGGAAAGAAACACTATATATTTTTTAAAGATATGAGTATGGGTATAGATAATCGTTATGGATAACTTAAAACCCTGGTGTATTTAAAAATATATACATTTCTGAGGCATTCATTATAAGGTTCTCCTCAAGTCAAGGGCTGAAGACACTTTTAAACTGAACAATGAAGTTCAAGGGAAACCTCTTCATCCTCTTTTAAGCCTCCAGTCAGCTCCCTCATACTGGAGGCACAGTCAGGCTCCTTGGGATTTTCCCATCCTGAAAGAGAAGCTGTTTGGCGAGGCAAGCTCTGTGACCACCCAAGATCTGAATTACGCACAGGTGTTTGAAAATACAGAGGGATCCAGCATAATTAAGAGTATTAAGCAATCATCTCAGCCCAAGGAGGCAGTTGAAGAAAAGAACAGCATTTGAGCAGCAATTTGGGAAATAAATTCCACAGCCTTTCACCAAGTTGAAATCTTGGCTTTGGACACACATAAAAATGAGCCTGGCCTGACCTTAGCTCCCAGTGGACATCTGCCAGATCACAAAATTTGACCCAACTGGCCTGCCTTACCACAGAGAAGGTCCCTGCCGGAACAGTGGATGGTACTGCTGGTAAGAGCTAACATGGACTGGCAGGACAGCGGTCAGTTAAAATGGTAGAACATGGCTGGCCAAGTGAGGGTGGAGTTTCGGTTTTCAAGAGAATCATTTTTACAGTACCTTTTTTATTTTTATTTTTTAAATAACATCACAGCGGCCTTCAATCTGATTTTTTCTTTTGTAAAACTCGATCGTTCTTTCTTCACATCCTATAAAACATAGTTAATTATTCTTTTATTTTCTCTCTTGCCATTTGGTACTGTTGAATAATAGTAAAACAACTGCTGAGCGCTATCCAGGGAAGAATGTCTTTTATGGAGAATTTTACTAGAAATCCTTCGCTTTTGCTTAGAATGCACTGAATGTATGTTAACGGCGGTGGGATAATTAGAGCAAAAATGGTTGTACAACTTGAAGAATGTAATCAATGTCACTGTAGTGTACATGTGGAAACGGATGAGAGGTTGCATGCATGGTTGTGTGTATATCACTACAGTTAAAGAAGAGAAACCGTTTGCAACAAAGGTGCTGGCTCAATGTTTTCCACAATGTTTCAGGAATCCAGAAAAAGATGCTAAGTTACAAGCATTATTTCTCCTTAAATAAACCATTACCAAATATAACTTTGATACGAAAAACTCAATTTTTTTTTTTTAAATTAAAGCCGTTATTGAACGGATATCACTGACTCTAATGGTCCCTGTTTAACACATAGCAGGCTTTAAAAAAAAAAAAAAAAAAAAATCTCCAAACATTTCACCCTTTGTTTTATTTTTCTCCATTCTTCAGGGCAACGCTATCTACCTTTAGACTCATTTTGTTTAACACCTCCAGTCACTTATGCTATTTGCCAAGTATCTGATACTCCTAATAAAACGTCAGTACAAATAACCAAGTTGTCTAGGAGGAAAAAAAAAAAAGTTTTTCCAACCTTCCCCGGCTGATCAAGATAAACATTTCTAGAGGGACCAAGTAAGCCACGCTGCCACAAATGCCTTTATCTCGCCTCTTAAATTACAAAAGATTATCATTTTACTCAGCAATGAGCCTGACTAAATTGAAACTCTGTACATCAGAATTAAATATGTTCTATCTACTCAAAGTGAACAGTGTATTATTTATCACTAATATTTAATGACAAGAAAACTGATAACTTTCTCCGATTATACCACTGATTTCATCTAGTCTCGCATCATCGATTCTTTTGGCCATTAGCATAATCACAGAGCATCAACTCAGGCTTATGCAGCAAGTTTGATAACAGAGCTGAAAGTAGACACACACTATTTTAAAAACATGTTCCGATTTCCATCTAAGTATATCTTTATTTATATGGCTTTCTTACCATAAAGATGTCAGTCCTTTAAAATATGCAGAAATCACTTTCTACACTGAAGAACAAGGTGCTATATCATAACAAGGATACAGAAGTATAAAGCGCCTGTTAATTAAACATCGCTTTTAACTTGCTACCCTGCATATGTAGCTGTTAAGTTCTAAGCCAAGTCTTTAAATAAGAATGAGAAAAATGGCTAGGCTCCTTCACATGAATGCTTTGCCTGTTTTTTGTTTTTCTCCTTCATGTAAGAGATCAGCCAGTCTATATACTACTTTTTTTAATCAAATTCTTTGGTAAATGTTTAATTTTAAAGGGTTCTCCCCCCCACCCCTAAAAAACGCAGGAAATGAACAAATTATGATGTTCTAGTCAGGACTGATGCTTTCATTTTAACCCTAAGTTGTTTTCAAATTTATTGTATTGCAAATGCTGCTGGGTTTTAGGTTTAAACAGGGAGAACTTGTCTTGGATTAATATCCAGCACTTCGAAAGATTCACGTGGAAAAATGTATAAACTACAACTACATCTACTGAATGGATGAATTTTGCTAATTCTACTGAACAAAAAAAAGCAACAAAGAAGACATACAGTAGAATGCCATTAGTATAAACCTTGAACATAAAAAAAAAAAATCTATATTTTGGGAATGCATACACACTTTAAAAATAGAAAGAACTGCATGGGATGAAAAACAGCTGGCTGAGGACAGTGGCAACCTCCAGGCAGAAGCATGGAGGTAAGATGCAGAAGGGATATGCCAGGAGCCTGTTACAACCTGGATCAGCAATGTGTTCTGTCTCAGGATGAGCTGCAGGTACCCGGGTGCTCGCTGAATTATTCTTTGTTCCCTTCTGGTGTCTTAGGTAGTTCAGGTAAAAATGGAAAAATATAAGCATACCGTTTTAAGATAAACTGCTTTATAAATATCTGCCAAATTTCTTTCCTCAAAAGTTGTTCTCAACTTAAAGATCAAAGCGCCTGAGGCCGACACATTCCATTTTAGTCAACACTGAGGGTGTGGGTTACAAATATCAAAACCCCCGCATCCCAGCATAAAATCCATTTCTGCTGTTTTCAAAACTGTTTACGACTACCTTGTATTTAAAGAATTCTCTCACCTCAGCAATCTGCTACGAGAACTCATCTCAGACCCAGAAATACTCTCTATGGTTTATGAAAGTGACTCTTCTGCTTGCTAACAAAAACAAACAAGAACAAATGCAGAAACGAGATCCCTCTTTAAGTACCTTTTTCATTTTGAGCCAACGTGAATACACAAACAAGGAAGAAGCAGCTAGAAGCATACCTTGTGTGTGACTTAGGGACAAAAAGGTTTAGGGGAAAGGTGAACTCTTGCCAGGTGAGGAGTTTTTCCCCCTAACCCCATCTCCATCCAGAAATATTTAAATCTTGCACTGCAGTTGCCGGAAGGACAGCAAGACAGAATGGAGAAGCACCCTCAGTCAACGGCCAGAAACGTTGACTTGCTTCTACAAGTATAAGAATTTGTTGTAAGCTTACCAAAGTTACGGCTGTGCATTTACTGTCAACATGCATCACACTGCAACAAAAGCCATTATTTAGAAAATAAGATGAACACGTTGAAGTAGTTGAACCCTTCTTAAACCCTGAGAATGCATTCAAAACAGCAGGTCTGCAACGGCATGCCTGATAAAGGCCATGGAGAAAAACAATTTTGTATTTTAACAGGGTTATGTTTTCCAAAATTATTTACAGTAGCATGTGGACAATGATATGCTCTGAAGATGCCTCCACCCCCACTTCAAAACGTCCAACCAGTTTCCTTCCAAATAATTAAACGCAGCAAACTTTGTATTAGAGAATTTCTATAATACATCACTAAAAAAGGTCTGTCACTGATTCCCTAACGATGTATCAGTTAATTACTTAACCTTTCTTTATGAAATGATTCACATCCTTTCAACAAGAAAGGCAGAAAGATTTAACATCACGCTGCAGATTTCATCAGTCAGTGATACTAATACTACTCTGTGTCCTCTACCCTTGCATCATCTATTTTTTTCCATCAGTTCCATGTTTTGTTTTTTATAGAAGCCCTTTATTTAGTAGTAGAGGTACTCTAGTTTCAAAACTTGCCCCATCAGTTTTTTTTTTTTTTTTTTTTTTTTTAGTGCTTCAGGGTCTGAACAGAAATAAAAGAATTTTGTACTACAGGAATTACTCCAAATGCCACCTGAACCAAAAGCCAAAGCAACTGGGAAGTTCTAAACATAAAAACAAATGCCAAGTTTTGGGCATCTATTAAAATAAAACCACACCCAAAGTCAAAAATGGAAATTAAAAAAAAAAATTTTTTTTTTTCAGGTGAAGGCATTTTGGACAACTACTTTATTGCTGGGCAACTTCAAAAGGCATGTTACTAATACAGACGAAAAATATGTCTCTACAACTTTTATTTAAATAACTCTTTTGATCTTAGCAGTTAGATCTTTAGCTGAAGCCCTGAATATTTAATCAAGCCTCCTTAGCATTTTATCTTCCTTTATCTCATAATCTTGTAGAATGCATTCTTCTTAAGGATTCTGCTTTCTTTATTTGTGTGGCATCCTTGGTCAGGCTATTTCTGTCAATATTCGTGCATGCCCTATCACATACAACTACAGAGAATTTCCCAAGATGCACAGGGAAAATGAAACAGTTGTGCCAGTAGGGTTAATCTGATGAGTAAACACTTCAGATTTTAAAATTAAGATGCAATACTCAGAGAGAAGAAAAAAAAAAAAAAGTCCAGAGAGTCATTCTGACACTAATTGGTAGCTACAACATGGCAATGTCCATTGGGAAACATGGATGCAGCCAAGGCATAATCTGAAAGGAAATGCCTGATACCTGGTAAAAACTACCCATGTTCCAGGTTGTTCCTATCACTTTGTTGAACTGTGAGGTTCTTGTTCTGCCTTCTGTTTCCCCAAGTTGCTAATTTTTTTTTTTTTTTTTTTTTTTTTTGCTTGATTCTGAAAAAGGAGCCTGTATTCGTCTGAAGTTTTACAATGTCCAAGCAGTTAAGAAGGGTTGTAGGTCTTCATCCAACTCTCACGGTGGAAGAGTCCAGTTCTCCCACTTTGGTGGGCATCAGAATCACCTGCAAATGCAGACCCCAACCCGGATATGGCACTTCCAGGAACACTGCAACTACATCTGTGCCTGGAATGACTGCTCTGCTGTGATTCTTATATTCATTTATAAGGGCCGCCTGCCCCAGTTCTTAATAGAAATGCGAAGTACCTTACAAATAACACAGGGTGGGCCTCAAGATAAAACAAAAATCAGTAAAATCCAAGTCAAGATAAAGATTTCAGTTCCAGAATCTAGCAGCATAAATCACTAGGTCCCTGGGTCTCTGCTTTATTTCCATCAGAATTACCTGGAGAAGTCTGCTAAAAATGCATCCTCCTATGTCAGCTAGCAAAAATTCGGTTCAGGAAGCTGTATTTTAATGAGCTCCCCACCACCACCACCCCCCACCCACACACAATGATTTGGATGCAGGTAATCAAGGAACCTCACTTTGCTATATCCTGAATTAGGACCTAAGGTAACCTCCTCCTACTTCATACACGAACATCCGCTTCCTTCTCCGTGCTCATCTGTCTCCAGGAGGAGAAGCTGCCAGCATCTCTCATCAGGTGTCCCCAGCTCAGCAGAGAGAGAGACCAGACAAGAGAAATCAAGTAAAGTCTGAGGAATAACTGAGCGCCAAGCCTTTGGATCAGTAAGCTCAAAGAATGTACTTTAAAATGCTACCCCTGATTCACAAATGGGGAGTCTGGAGCAGAGAGGTTAATGGTTTGCCAAAGTCACATTATGACTCAACTACAGAGCTGGGCGGGAGAAAAAGACTCCCCAGGAATTGAGGTTTTGAGTGTGATGCTAGAAACATTATTTTACTGGTGTCCCAGTAAATAAAACTGATCACAGAATAAACTAAAACCAGAGAATCTGGTAAAATGTGGAAGACCAGAAATAATGTGGCCAAATCTAAAGTTCAGAAGATCTTTGTTCCATCCCATGTGAATCCATTCTATTGAATATAGACCCAATAATGCCACATTAAAACCCATTTTTTTCTTTCAGTAAATTGTCCCACAACACATTAGCCTCTAATATCTTCAAACTATTGAAACCACATGGAATGACACTAAGTTTTCTAGTCACTAATTCCCTGCATTTCAGCAGTTTGTCTGAATTAACCACAGTTTGAGGAAACAGAGTCATCACAGAATGATCCTGAATATAGAGAACTAAATAGTACACAAAATTTTTAAACACAATTTTGTATATACTCATATCCTTTAAAAAACAAAACAAAACATTGTTTTATTAAAAGTGTGATTCGGAAAGAAAGTGCAATTAGCTTTGCACAGGCACTGCTGAGATGTTCCCCAACACACCGGACATATGTAAGTATTTTGTGATATCAGTTCCATTTGAGTAGGCCTGTCAAGATATTTACAGGGCTTGACAGTACTTCTGTCTTATAATTAAATTTTTGCCCAGATACTTTAATGTAATTTAAATAGATTATTAGTTGTCAGGATCTAATATAAATTTTGTTTACGATTTAGTTACTTTAAGTACTCGGATTGAAGAAACTCATTTAACCTCATCACTGAGCAGCTTTAAGCGTTAAGACAAGACCACCAAAAAACCTCCACTGCCCTTTGCACCCTCCCAATAATCTTAAATTACTCCAACTTAATTGCAATTTCAAGGCACTAAATTGAGTCTTTTTTTAAAAAAACACAACAGCTTGGGGATGGTCACGAGGAAAACCGATTTACACCTGTTCAGGTACTAGGTCCTCTCTTTAAAACCAGCTCCTCCTCCCAGTGGCTGGCTGGGCAGGAAATGTTTTTCTCACTTTAAGTCCCCGTAAAATAACCACCAAACAAACACCTGTTGTGCACAAGGCAGGCCATATATTAAAAACTGGCGTCGGGGGATTTCAGAAAGAGAAACAAGCCTTGCAAAGACATCCACAAGCCAATCTGGTCAATAGATTTTATGGCTGGGTAAAACAACAGTGTGAGGAAAAGGACTCACGGCTTCTGGCACAACTTTCTTGTGAATGGGAGCTGGCTTCTAAATAAGACTTGAAAAATGCCTTTCCACAAACTGACTGCAATTAATAAGAATAATTTATTAAAGAAACAAAGAACACCGTCTAATTGTCTTCCCTGACTGCCAAGCACTTTACCCCACTGTACTTCCTCTTCACAGAACACTAGCCTTGTAGCCATAACTGCAAGCACATTATCTAGGGGATACAAAACCAAAGCACTTCTTGAAATCAAACGTTTCTTACAACATTTATTTTTAGGCTGGCTATCCAAGCCAAATCTGTTTCATTTCTACTAACCACATCGTCTCTCGTGCACACCGAAATAAACTACATATGTCCCAGGGAAAAACAACCGTCATACACAAGATATCCCAAATTTGACCCGGTTGGCCCCTATTTCAGGAACTCACCTCATCTCACAGCCTGCTGACACTCCAGCTTTTGGCACCTCTACCCTCAATTCATCTGAGCACCATGGCAGAGAAATACTTTTTTAAAAATCAGTGTAAGAGGGCTCCCTGAAGAGCAAACTGCCCTGAACTGGCCTGCGCACCAGTGTAGGAAATCATAAGAAAGATCATTTAGAAAATACACGAGCCCAACTGCAAACTTACTTGACTCACAACCTCAGTGTTACATCACCTGGCTGCATTTACTGCCATCAACTAAAAAAAATTAAAAATAAAAAAACTCCCCGGCAAACAGTAAAAGTATATGTTGGCTCATGTACAAAGTTCACCTGTCTATTCAGCAGATGCCTCCCTTGAGGTTATTTTCTTTAGAAAACTAACCCCTACCTGCTGGAGACCTTTATATACTCTAGGTTCAAAGACACACTTTAAAAAAAGGGAAAGAAAAGCCAATACTGCTGGCTTAGCAAAAATGGCATATTGACTATGACTGAATTCTATCAAAGAAGTATGACACCTAACAGGCTAAGAAAGGAAAGAGCCCTTAGCACAAATTAATTTTTTTCAAAAAACAAAAATACTACTTGTGCAAATCTACATATGCTCTGGAAACTCTTTCTCAGCCACAAAGAAAAAGCTCATGCTCAATGCCTTGAAGTTTCAATCAAATTGTAGTAATTTAAGATTATCGAGAGAGCAAAGGGCAGCAGGAGCTATTTGGAGGGCTTCCCTCCCCACTTAATGCCCTTCAGTCAGGGGTTAAATGAGTTTCTTTAATGTAAGTACCTTAAAGTAACTGAATCATAAACAAAATTTATACTATTTTCTGACAGCCTGCAATCTATTTAAATTTTATTAACGTGTGCCTAAAATTATTTTTAAAAGACAGAAATCTTGCTCTGCCCTGTAAATATTCTTGGCACACCCACTGAAACGTAATTGGTACTAGAACACCAAATACTACCTGGACACAGACTTTTTTGTGATGCGGAATCCGACGAGAACGTTTCAAAATTGAGCCTGAGTCTTAAGTAAAACAAACATACAAACCAAATAAGTATGCACAAAAAGATTGGCTGCAAAGAGGAAGCTGGGTTCAAAAGAAGTTGTGACATCTGCTATATTCTCCCTTCTCTTTCTTAATTTTGGCATTGGGCATGCTGCGGTATAAATACATTTGTTTAGGATTTATCACAATTCTTCTGCTAATTCAAACAACTGCTGAAAACAGGTATATCCTTCCACAGAGCCTAAGAATGCAAATTTACAAGGCCTGGGGTATAGTCTTAAGAGAAACAAGGAAAAACTTACTAGCAAAAAACCATGCCTGGGCTCAACATTATCAGTTAACTTTTGCTACTGTTGGTAAAAATGATTTAACTAGAAAATGCTTATAGCTTTTAAAAAACATTACCTATTGCAGAATATTGCCTAATAGCATCCGTGTGTGTTTAACTCACACTGTTTAATTATACCATAAAAGGAATATCCAATAAATGCTACAGACTTTGAAACACGTTGTGTATGATGGTTATGGAACTCTAGCTTATAAAAAAACAAGAGTGCTTACTACGTGATCCACACTTGTTAATTAAAAACACATTCTTTAAATGACAATTATTTTCATTCTTCTATATGTTTACTTGTCCTATTTCCTACTTTGTTCTACTTAATTGAAAATAACATTTAATTTGGGAATGGTTTATAGCAGGAAAAAAGAACAAGTGCTGCACAGTTTATACTCCAGGATTTAAATATAAACACAAAATCTTACAGACACCTTCAGCAACACAAGCCCCTTAATTTGAAACAGTTAATTTGAATAGCTGATGTTTCTTTCATTATACTTTGATACACCTGTGAAAACAAAATGCTACAGTAATCACTGTTACTACTCCCTTTAAAAATGTAAAGCAGTTAAATTTTCCTAGACAACAAGCAAGGACAAATTATATAGAACTTGAATAAAAGTAGCAAAGTGGTCATGTTGAACGACAATCTAAAAAAGGGGGTTATGCTCCCTCTTGCCTTTTTAAATTCCCAGAGTGGGCTGACACAAAACTTCATCACCAGGGAATTTTTTTTTTTTTAGATTCACATCAGATGTAAACCCTCACATGCAAAACCCTGGCTTCTCTGACAAGGCAGATCTTCTAAACTCGATGTGAGAAAATGTTATCTAACTCTAGTGTAGGAGTCTAATGTTGGTAAAAAGAATTCTATTGCACTGTTCTGGGTAGCAAAACAGCCTCGGGACCACTTAATATTCTTTCAACACCTTTTTAGATGTAATGTCCTCACAAAGAAGTATGCATTAAAAAAATAACTTGTATAGCAACTCAGGATCCATAAGAAACTCAAATGCTGCCTGGAGAGGGGCTGTCTATTCCGTTCCAAGTGAGCCTTCACTTGCACAACAAAGATCACCATTTGCAATGGTCCATTTCTGCATAAGTGAACATATAGCCTTGCTGCTTGATCGAATAGTCCAGGGCTCTCCATGCAGCAGCTCCTGACAACAACCCAGCAGCAGTTCTTTTTGATCTCTCCTGCTTCCTTAATTTGGGTTGTCAAGGTTCAGCAGTTGGAGGCTGTTTACTTTTCCAAAAAAAAAAAAAAGTGATTTTTTTCCCCCCTCTCTCTCATACAATGACTAATCCAAAGTCTAAGGGGGAGGGGGTGGGAATGCAGCCTGTAGCAAGATGTTAAACCTTTTTTTTTTTTTTTCATTAACAAAGAAATTTTAGCTGAACACCTTTTGAATGGTAACTACTTGAGGTCCTTTTTATATTTTTCAATTATGAGATGTTTCAAATAGAAAGAGAGGAAAAAATCCTTTCCAAATTTCTGAAACTGTGAGCCCAATTTTCTTTTCCTGGACTCAAAAAGATGGATATTTCCAATTTGTGAATCAAAACTCCAGTGGAATTCCAAAAGAGATTTGATATTATTTCTCTCAGAAACCAAAAATAGCAGGAACTCTTCAGTTTCAATTATGCAGATGACCCCTGAGTAGAAACACCTGAGGTCTTACCATTTCACTTCAAATTCTAGGTAAGACATCTCCCCTAAAACTCATTCTAACTGTGGAAAAACGGGGGAGGGGGAAAGGAAAGTCACAATGTTGCAGGAGTTTTTTAAAATATATTTTCAGTAGTAAAAAATTCCTTAAATATCCTTGAGGTTTTCTCAACTCAGCTATTGTGTCAACCCTAAATCCTCAAGCATATGGGCCACTAAAGGTAAACCGTAGACAGTTTGAAGGTACTGACTCGTTTCAAAAGGAATCCAGAATATCCCTCCAGTATTCTTGCTTAAAAAGCAGTAACAAAAAAGGAAACGCTAACAGAAAAATACCTGTGACTGGACATGAGGGCAACCCCAACCACTCAGAAGTGGACTGAAGAAGCAAATGAAATATTTATATTAACCTCATTATTCTGCCCAAGCCTCACAAATGAGGGCTTTAGATGGGGGAGGGAGGGAAAAGGAAGAAATAAGTTTCATTTTGGGTTTTCTGGTGGAGCAAAAGGAAAATGAATTAAGACGAACGCGTAGGATGCGCCCAGACTAAATCAATACACTTTGTAATCAGCCCAGCCAAGGGTATTTGAACACAATGACTTGGAAATAATTAATAGTTATAAAGGGAGAGCGGGATGAGGAGGGGGGCGAGGGATGTCACCATATTTTATCGGAGTACTTTACACTCCAAGCTAAACTTTGATCTCCACATTTTCGGATTTAGGAAAGGAAAAAAAAGAAGAAAGTCCAGTATTTCGAAGCACCTACCGGCTCGAAGACGGGCACATTCCTGGCTCCGGGCGCCTTATTGCTGCGCTCGAGCCGCCCAGGCTGGAGCTTTGGGCACCGAGATCCCGGCGGTGCAGCCCTGGGCTCTCCGGTGTCCCTTGCCCCCACGACCCCACCCGCGCCTTGCCCCCGGCGTCCGCGGCTGCCGGCCGCCTCGACTTACCCACGGAGTCCGGGGAGGGAGTGGGAGCGCCGCTTTCACGCCCGCGCAGGAGGCGCCGGCAGCACCATGGTCCCCGACGCCTCTGCCGCTGCCCTTAGCCCGCTCGCTCGCTCTCCGCGTACTCTCTTCCTCTTAAAAAGTTTCGGATTCTGCGGTCGACAAGAAACCGGGGCGACCCTCAGCAACTCTTCCCCGTGCAGGTTGGGGGGAATTTAGGGTGGCGGGACGAGTGAGTGGTCCTGGGGGGAGGGAGGGCAGCAGGCTCGGAGAACCCACGAGTGCGCGTAGAGAGAAGAGAGGATGCGACTCTGGGAATCCCTGCGATGATCCCGAGACCGAGAAAGCGACCTAAGCCAAAGTCTCAGCACCTTCCCGGGGATCCGTCTTACAAAGTTGCAACAACAAAAAGGGGGGGGAGTTAAAGGGGTTAAGGGGGTGGGATACAGATTCGATCGCAGGCGTGAGGTTTGGAGTTACAACTGTTTATTTAGCCCTGATTCTCACAGGGGGCGGGAGCTGAGCGAGAATGGGGGGCTGTAAGCAGCGATTTCGAAGCGAACACTTGGGAGGGGGGGCATGCGACTTTGTTTCTGGGCGCGGAGCTCCCCGGCGCCCGCGTGTATCACCTCGAGTCTCCGGGGACCGAGACGGAGCTCACAACAGGTGGGGAGGGGGGCTCGCCGAGGGCCAAAAAGGAGAAGGAATCAAAGTTTCTGAGAGCGGCGGTGTCTGGGGAGAAGGGGGGCGGGAGGCGGGGGAGAGGGGAGGCGGAGGCAGCTAATGACCGCGACCCCACCGCAACTGGCAACTCTACGACTACCAGCGGTGCTGCCGCAGTTTCGGTCCCTACTGAAGCGCACGCCGAGTCGCCTACACCAGACAAGAGTGGAGCGCCGGGAGCTCGGGAAGAAGGCGGAGCGCGGGCGAGGGACCGAGAGCCTTCAGCCGCCGTGACAGGGCTGGAAAGACGCGGGGACACGCGCGTTGCTGGACGGATCGGGGCTCGGGAAATGCCGCGATACCCCCAGCTTAAGAGGGGCGTAAAAGCAAAGTGTGTTTGGAGGGGGAGGGGAATGGGGGCGCGGTGACTCCCCGCAGCGTGCCCTGCTCCCACCCGCGGGGCGGGCCACGTGTCGCGGGCGCGTAGCCCGGAGGCTGGGGCCAGCCGGGCCGAACGCGCGCGGAGATGCTTGTCTGACTGGGGGTGTACGGGTGTGTGTCCTAGTTTTCCAGGCTTTGGGGGGCGAAGAGGAAGTGTCCCCGCCGCCAGGTTCGGCAAGGCGCGCGCGGCACCGGGATGCCCACAGGCACGGGGCCCTTGATGCGGGTACCCTCAGTCAGTCTGCCGCGGCCAGCCGGGCAGCCCCAGGGACACCGAGGGGGTACACACCCGCAGAGAGCGAAGGGAAAAAGTTTACTCCAAGTCCAAACTTTGGGCTCAGGAGGGAACCGGCGCACGCCCCCCACCCGCCACGATCCTGGCCTGGGGCCTCGGTGCCTCAGCTGGCACCCCAACGCCGACGCTGGGCACCAAAGTTCCGACGGGCGGCCTGGGCTTATTTATTTCGCTCCCCGCAGCTATCGCAGAGAGCGCTAGGGGAGGCGTGAAGGACCGAGCGGGAGGCGATCGCGCCTTCTGGCCGCCGCCGCCGCCCCCCCTCCCCGTTTGACTTATGCAAATAGACCCAAGGGTGCAGGGGCTGCTGGGCCCCCCACCTACCCACCCTCCCGCGCGCCGGCCCGCAACCCCCACCCACCCAGAGCCGGGGCCCCGACCCGGGGAAGAGAGGCAGAGAGGACAGGGGTGGGGGGAGATGCACGTGGAGCCTAGAGGTGGAAAGTAGTTTTTTTTTTCTTTTTTCTTTTCTTTTCTTTTTTTTTTTTTTTTTGTGCTGGTTGTTGTTGCTGTTTAAAGTGGCGGAAACAAGGCAGGAGGCGGCTTGGGAAAAAGTGGAGCAGAAATGGAAAAATACAAACTCACCCGCTGCAAATGGTCTCTCGGTGCAAACTAAGGTGTTTTCGGGCCTTTCCCCGCGCGCGCCCACTCCCGCCCGCGCGCGCACCCCCGCGCACACACTCACACGCGCGCACACACGCACTCCCGGGCGAGGGCCGGGCCGCCGCGAGTACAGCGTGCAACCGCCACACAATAAATAACAATAGATTCCTCCGCTCCGGACTAGCTTCCCGGAGCCGAGCCAGAGCCAGTGGCGGCAGCGGCGGCAAAGGCGAAGGCAGCGCCGGGTTGGGGGCGCCGCCAGCCAGCCCCCCAGTCCCCTGCCAGGGCCCCCTCTCCGCCTAACACACTCCCAAGACACCCCTTCCCAGCGCCCCCAGAGTGCGAGCTGCTTCCCGGATGACTCTGGCGTTTGCGCCCATCCCCCTCCACCCGGGCCTGCCGGAACAAATAAATAAATAAGGCGCGCGAGAGGCCAACACGTCGCGGAGGGAGATGTTGTTATTTTTGCTGTTGTGCGTCCCTGACGTCACATCCACCTGCTGGGTAAACAACAAGGCTTGCAGGAAAAAAAAATCGCAATTGCCAAAGCGTCGCGGGGGTGGGGGGGAAAGGGGGGAAGACAAGGAGAGGCGCGAGCTGGGGGAAGGGTGGCCAGGGAGGTGGGAGTGAGGGGCGTCCAGGCTGGACCGGGAAGGGCAGAGGGAGGTAGAGCCCCGCAGACCAGAGAGAGGAAGGGAACGCCAGCCAGAGCAGTCCCTAGCAAAAAGAGAGATCTGGCAGGAAAGACCTGGAAAATAAGGGGCATCATGGGGAGGGGCGGATTCCTTAGAAGATGGGAAACGGGGGACCCATTCAAACACCGGAAAAATGAGAGGGAGAGCCTTCACAACTAGGGACGAAGATGGGAATGCGATGGCTATTTGCTTATGTTCTGAGCTAAAAATATAGAAGGAAGGGGAGAGCATAGGCAAGGATGTGAGTTTCCTCCAGTTAAAAGTGAAAGTATTTTGCCATCAGTGACAGTTGAAGGAGGGGGAGGTTGGGTGTGTTTTCAGCCCCCTTTCTCCTCCTCTCCCATCCTCCCTCGGTCTCTCCTCTTTCTTCCTGCACTTTGTCCAATGAAAGGAGACGAGTTCGGGAGGTGAAAGTTCAACAGAAGGACAAACCCCCGTCTGCAAGGAAACAGAAACCCGCCAGCGAGGGGTTTTTCCCCTGGATCTCTGAATCGGGAGAGAGTGTACTGTGAGACGAGCTTTCCCCCTTCCTCGTTAGTCACTGCAGGAATGTGTAGTTGGGTCCAGTTTGGGGGAAAGTGGCTGCATTAGGAGCTCTGTTCTTGCCATGGTTCCTCTTAGGAGAATGCCTGGGGGCTAGCATGTCAATCAGTTGTTTAACACAAATTACCTGCTCTCCCAGAGAGCAGTCACGTGCAAAAAGCTTTGTCCAACTCTTTGAGAAGGTGAGTTTTGGTTTTTTTTTCCTTTCTTTTGGCTATTTTGAAGTTTGGTTGAATTTAGAAATTTGGAGGAGTAAATTAGGAACCTGAATAAACTGTTTTGAAATATGTAAAACAAAAGGCCTTAATATTTCTTTAATTTTTATAAACACAAATAGAGAAGGAATAGATTTTATATCTCGAAAATGTGAATTAGAGATAGCACCTCTAAAGCTTTTTGCTGTTTTTATTGTTAACAGAAACGATTCTTCTGAGACCCATCACCCAAGATGCTGCCAAACTCCAAGCCAGCATTTCCAGCTACTGGCTGGCTGATGTACCAGCCCAGTTCTTTATGAAATTACTATATTGAAAGCCAGTTCTTTGGATTCCTACAAAGTACTTCCCCTTGTGGGGGAGGGAGAGGGGAGAGCAGCTCACTGTCCCTTTAGTCTTAAGACTTCTGCACAGTTGTAGATTAATAAATATTCTAAAAAGGTTATTATGAATTCTTTTGGATAACATCTTTTTATAAATATTGTTAAGCATTCATTTTACAGACAAATCTAAATCTCAATTTCAACGATAGCATAAGACTACCAGTTTAAATTGTATCTGTTTTACAAGTGAAAAATAACAAAGCCAATCACTGGTGCTACAGAGTAGACAGAGAGGCAGTATGCTAAGGTCACTCCAGCATAGAATTCATGTTTAATTTATGCTTTGCAAGTTTCCATGCTATCCAGACAAGACTTCCACTGGATTTTTTACACTAGAATCTAGATAAATAAAATGCATTTTTGTTCATACAGAATGTCCTAGCTACTTAGTGGCTAGTTCGTGGTATCTTTGATTCAAGACATTAATGACACACCTATAGTGTTCTAGGCCATATAGTAGGCACTGAGGATGCAAAAATAAATAAAATTGCAGCCCTTGAGGAGCTCACAGTCTACAGCTGTCAGTAATAACAACTAATATTTATTGAGTGCCCACTATGACTGAGGCACTGATCTAGAAGCTTTAAGTCAAGGCAGTTAATACTGCCAATGACTCTGATATCACCAGAAATTCCATCTGCTGAACTCACATGAAATTAAATGGAAATCTACAAAGCCAGTCTATTGGGGGGGAAATTCATCCTTAATTTCTAAAATATTTATGCCAGATATAACATGTTTGTGATATACCGAGTTGTAGAATTATAACTCGGGAATAGCAATTTATTTAAATGTGACAAATCCATTCATAGTCAGGAAAGAGCAGTTCTTGCTCTGATCTTGTTCTTCAGGTTGAGCAGTGTGGTGGTGTTTTTTTTTAATTACTATTCTTGCCAAACTAGAAAAGATCTTCAGATTGCCGCTGATCTTATTCTATATTTTAACTGCCTTTAAATTTCATATTCACTTGAAAGTGGAGGCCAGAGTCAGGTTGGCAACAAGTTTTGCAGACAAAAGAAATTCTGGTTGTAAGTCCCATGATATACTGTACTCAGTTTTGTATATGATACTCTCTAATGTGCCGCTTTATTAAGGAATTCCATGTCCATTTGGTTTACATTAGAGGGAAACTTAACTGCAGCTTAACATATTGTTCATTTTCAACACTGTCACATTACATTCGCAGGGAGCACATTTTAATTTCTTTATCAGTAATCAACTGGAAGTTTCTTTTTGTTAAATTAAAGCAAGAAGGGTTTTTAAATAAAGGGCATGGGGGTAGGACGCCACCTTTTGGTGATAAAACAAATAGAAATCCCCTTTTAAACAGATGTTCCCGACATAATTTCGTTTTTAATTACACCAAGCCAAAGGTGCTTGTCCTCATTTTGTTATCTTTTAAGTAACAGGAAAAAATCATTATAAATGCACAATTAACAAACTATAGTTAACCGCAGCTAAAATTTCCCCCAAAGATACTAGATGACACCAGTGTCCTGTCACACTACTATTAACTGTACATCAAACACGGACTTCTTTCTCCAGATACTGTGTGGATGAATGTATGTACATTTTGGGGAGCAGAAACTGGAGTGGACATTTACCACTTAGCAAGAGGCCAGAATTCTGTTGTAAGTTTAAAGTTAATCAGAATTTTTTAAATCACTGGATTCCATTTTTTTCTTTTAAACTATAGGTACCACCTTCTTGACTCTCGCCATATCGATATAACATAATAGTCTGTGAATATTTACTATACTGTACTCATCAGAGTACACTAATTATAGTAATTATACTACATATTTTCCTTTAAATCAACCTACTTTTTATTTACCTTTGTATTACCACCTTAAATGGGAAGTTGGTATCACCTTCCGTAAATTAAAAACAAGCACAGCGTAAACAAAGTCATTGATTTCTCTTAATTACAAAGAGAATGGCAAGTGCTGAGAGGCGTTACAGACAACATCAGCAACGGGGATTTTTGTATTATCTCTTTTTCTGAACAATCAGAAGGACTGAAAATGATTGAAAAGGGGATACATTTCTCAATATGTAATTCAACGTTATCTAATTCCATGCGACCAGGGGCAAGACCCCTTGAGAGACATGGGCATAATCAAGTGTATAAATTTAATTTATAGAAGAGGAAGCTGAGGCTCAGGGAGGTTCAGTTACCCTCTACAGTCCACGAGTGGGTTAGTGGCAGGACAAGGATTAGAATCCATGGTTTTCCGACTTGGGCTGTTGTAGTTTGTTGCTATGACTTTTCAGAATCGGATCACCAGGTCTGTCTCCTGAGGAGCCTCTAGGTGGGTTTGAACCACCAACCTTTCAGCTAGTAGCCCAGCACTAATCAGTTGTGCCACGCAGGGACACGGAGCTTACGTGTATTTCCATCTCTCTCTTTCCATTGCACAAAAGTGATGAGTGACCAGCGCTTAGACATTGTCTCAGAAACAGCCAGCCTGCATAGCTCTTTACAGACAAGAGAACCTGAAGTCACAGAGGGTCCAGATCAAGTTCAACTATCTATAGGCTCACCTTCTCCTCTCCCCCGAGATGGGGCAGACACCCTGTTCCTGTAAACACAGAAAAGAGGGGAAGGGAGAAAAGAGCAGTAAAGGCGAAGAGACGGGAGCAAGTAGTAAGAGTGAGGGCTACTATTCTTTAAAATGAAAGCTTAAATTCCTAAGTTTCCTTCCAAGAAGATAAAAAATGGCTGATGAAAATCATGTGTTTCACTGTAAGGGGCAAGAGGAGCCTGTCCTCTATGTTCTGATGTTACTGTATCCCCAGATAGGGAATCTGCAGGAAACCTCTTAAATGATACAATATTAAACCAGCACTCTCAGACCAACCACATTTGGTAATTGAGTAGCTAGACACTTCTTTAAAAGTGTTTTCCGCCACAGCAAAACTTGTTAAGAGGCTCAGCATTAAAACCAGAGACAACGTCATGTGTTCTGATGTTTTAGCCAGAGAGAGGGGCCTTAGTTACAGAGATTACATTTCCTGCTCTTTTAAGGACACAGATCCAAAAATATAAATAAACAAGGCCTGAAGGTAGCTTTATGTCTTTCTGAATTGGCCCTTGTGAAAAAAGGTTGCTGATCACTGTACTATAGTGCTTTGTCCTATAGGTCCCAATGGATTGCAGCACTGTTAATTACAATGCATAAGGAAGCATTTGGCCAAGTAGCTTCACTCCAAAAAAACTGTTTATTGTCCCCTAACCCTGGTGGCACAAGTCATTTGTGATCAGCCGCTAACCCAGAGGTTGCTGGTTCGAACCCACCCAGTGGCTCCACGGAAGAAAGGCCTAGCAAACTGCTTCCATAAAGATTACAGCCAAGAAAACCCTATGGAGCAGTTCTACTCTGTAATACACGGGGTCGCCATGAGTCCAGGGCCAACTCCATAGCAGCTGACAACAACAACAACCCTCAAGGGTGGTGCAAACAGTTAACACACTCGGTTGCTAACCAAAAGTTGGTGTTTTAAGTATACCCAGAGGTGCCTCAGAAGAAAGGCCTGGCAATATACTTCCAAAAAATCAGCCATTGAAACCCTGTGGAATACAGTTTTACTCTGACACACATGGGGTCACCATGAGTCGGAATCAACTTTAACCTTTAGGCATTCACAGTGCAACATGTTGGTGACTTGGAAAACACTAAGGGAGTATGGATAGCTCAGACCTATTTGACACAGTATTAGAACAATCTACAGCCTTGGTACTCAAAATGAGATGTGCTGACCTGTAGCTTGGACACTACCCGAAGGTTTGTTAAAAATGCAGAATCTCACGCTCTACCCTAGGCCTACTGAATCAGAATCTGTCTTGTAATAAGACCTCCCAGCTGAGTCTCAGACACATGCAAGTTTTGTTCTGCAATACCCATAGCTTCTTCTACAACAGGCCACATCTCAATAGCCTTTACAGCTTTATACTATTTGATAGATAGCCCTGTAAACTGCCCGCCATACCTGATTCCCCAAACTGGCATCTTTTGTACACTTTGTTGATTCTTTGTTTTTCAACCACTTGCAAAGTTAAGCCACTAAATCACCTGTGCAAATCAGGATTAATTCCCTTGATATTAATCGCAGGGTGACTTCTCTCTTCTGTTACCCCAAAGAGGCTGGTAATTGCCCTCCAATTGTTTACCTTTGTATTGTTTTATGAGTGCTTGAGAAAGATGGAAGACATTCCCCCACCAGGCCAGAAACAAATGCCAGACAGGTTTTGGGAAGGCTGAATACTTGCTATGACTATACCTTGTTAGTAGAAGGGATTTGCTTTCTTTGTTTTGTTTTCTTTTTTATGGAGGGGATGACGCCTCCATAATTATAGATGTTATTGTTTAAAACACAGAATGTTTTCCAAACCACTGAGGGGCCACACCTCTAGCAGCCCATGAGCCATGCTAGTTGGATTCTCTTTCCAGCTCTCTCCACAGTTCATAAAGGCACATCCAGGCACCGCTAGATTTACATTAAGTATAATGAGAGGAAAGGGGAACCCCATCCAAGTATTGTGTGCTTCCTGAATAAACATGAAGCAACCACAGGTAAACCTCACAGCTGATGGTTAATTTGCTGCTGTAAAGTTTTCAAAAACACTGTAGCTAGTTACTTCACCTTCCTAACAAGACAACAGGTTAAGTTTGTAACCCCTCCCCTAAAAATAATTAAAACTATTGTTTTAATACTATCCGAAGGCAGTGTAATTAAGTCTCTGAGTGAGTAATCATGTACCTGAATTCACAATAAGATTTCAGATGTAAAGCAAAGTTCTGATTCTAATCTCTGAGAGGTGTCTTGGCTTATATTTAGAATCCGCAAGTGCCAGGTCAGCATTACAATAGGCATTGTTCAGTAGAGCTGGAGACAAACTCTGACTGTAAGACAGGGAAATAAGGCAGGTCTATCCACCTTCAGGAAGAGTGAGGCTGTGTGTGCCGAACTATGGAGGATTTTAGAATGCACTGAGACATACTAGGAGCCCGCGTGGTGCAGATGGTTAACATGCTTGGTTGCTAACCGAAAGGTTGGTGGTTCGAGCCCCCCAGAGGCCCCTTGGAAGAGAGGCCTGGCAATCTACTTTGGAAAAATCAGCCATTGAAAACCCTACAGAGCACAGTTACACTGTGACACACATGCGGTCACCATGCGTCAGAGTCAAAAGCAACTGATGGTGGTGGGGTAAGCATGGTGATATGCTGATATTTTTGTAGATGAAGACATCTTAGCAGAAGCGTGGGATTTAAAAAAAATTTTTAGTTAACATCTATTAAATAGCTATCAAGAGAACCTTTCTCTCCCCCCAGTGATGCCCTTGAGCTATTGTTAAAATAAAAAAGCTATACAAAGATTGAAAATCTGACACACACTCTGGATTGGAGTCAAAGATAGTCATATGGCCAGTTTTTAAATAGATATATATATTCACAAATAGACACTAAAATAAAATAAATATATGTTTGTGTATTCACGAGTTAGTATTTTTAGTATTGTGTGCTGTCAACTCGATTCTGACTCATAGTGACCCTATAGGACATAATACAACTGCCCCATAGGGTTTCTTAGGCTGTAATCTTTATGAGAGCAGATCACCAGGTCTTTTCTCCCACGGAGCCACTGGTGAGTTTGAACCGCTAACCTTTTGGTTAGCAGCTGATTGCTTAACCATTGTCACCAGGGCTCATTGGTATTTAGAAACCAAGATCTGAGTGCTCATTCCTTTTGAGATTTAACTGCTTCAAGTCTCTGTGAATGGACAGAGCTAGGAAATATATGTATGTATACTAACTCATAGCCCTGGTGGTGAAGTGGTTAAGAGCTATAGCTGCTATCAAAATGTCAGCAGTTCAAATCTACCAGCTGCTCCTTGGAAATCCTGTGGAGAAGTTCTATTCCATCCAGCGGGGTCTCTTTGAGTCAGAATCGACTCAACAGCAACAAGTTTGGTTAGGTTGGTCCTTTAAGAGGGACTACCCAAACCCAAACCCACTGCCATTGAGTCAGTTCCGACTCATAGTGACCCCACAGGGTTTCCAAGGCTGTAAATCTCTACAGAAGCAGACTGCCACATCTTTCTCCTATGGAGCTTCTAGTGGTTTCCAATGGCTGACCTTTCAGTTAGCAGTCAATCACTTTAACTACTGTGCCACCAGAGTTCCTTTTTTAAGAGGGACCAAAATCAAACCAACCAAACCCATTGCTATCAAGTCGATTCCAACTCATAGCGAACCTAGACGACAGAGTAGAACTTCCCCATAGAGTTTCCAAGGAGCAGCTGGTGGGTTCGAACTACTGACCGTTTTGTTAGCAGCCAGGCTTTTAACCACTACGTCACCAGGGTTTACAGAACAAATAGTTTCTCACTAAACAGTCAGTACACATATTGTTTTATGACATTGGTTAACAACCCCACGACATGTCAACACTCTCCCTTCTTGACCTTGGAGGACCTTTTTTCGGTAAAAATATACATAACCGAAGTTACACAATTTCTAACGTTTCTACATGTACAATTCAGTGACATCGATTACATTCTTCCATATGTGCTGCTAGTCTCACTACCCTTAAGAGGGACTAGAAGCAGTTAAATCTCAATAGTGATGAGCACTCAGATCTTAGTTTCTAAATAACATTCTCCAGTAAAAGAAATCAGGGCTCTTTGGGGAAGTAACTGATTTCAAAGTGGGGTAGGAAAAATACAAGATAAGACTGGAGCATCTTGTAGTGCCAGAAGGTAAGGAGGTGCTAATAAAAAAGGGGGGGGATAGAGTGGGGAGAGCTTATCAAAAGGGCACAGGCGCTAACCCAAAAGAGCTCCCAATGCCCAAAGTAGAAATATCTCAAGCAAGAAAATAACGATAGTATTGGATTATAACCCAAATAATGAAATAAGTAAATACGAGTCCATATGATATACAGATATAGCTAGAAAACTACAGAAATAAATAAATGGAGTAGGAGTGATAGCTCTTCCTTACAGAGGACTGCTGGGGGTAGGGCCCAGCAATCTCTGTTTTAACAAGCCCTTCAGATGATGCTGATACCACTGGCCTGGAGAACTCAGTCAGGTAATTTCAGTGATTGAAGCAGCCCTTGTGGAATACGATAGGGAGAGGTGGGGCCTGTGGCAAATTCAAGCACACTAGCCTGGACCTTTTTTAAGGGCAGATGTTGATTGCTGTCATCAAGGAAGTCCAAGGTAGGAAAAATTTTTCAATTTTCAAGAAAGGCAAGAAATCCAGATTTTTATTCAAATATTCCTCTGTTGTAAAAGTCTAGGTAGGCTAATCAAAACAGAGCTAGAAGGTATATCAAGCCACAGGCTGCCCATTTGTGACTCTTTGGGGAAAATAAGTCCTATGTCAGCTCAGGATAACAATGCGTTTCTTAAACCAGCGGAGTGAAAACAACCAAAAGAGAAGGGAAATTTGGAAAGTACTCTTTATTCTTAAATTCCTTCACAAGCATTAATGAATATCCCCCAAACAGCCTAGTGAGGAAGGCTCATTTAGATTCCGCATTGTTCCTACCTTCCTACATCCTGAATCATTGGTCAGCAAAGAGCCACATTTCAACATACCACAGTCAAACGTCATTATTTAGAAGGTGCTGTTTTTCAGAAGGTATTCTCTGGACCTCCCCAGGAGAGCGAGGTTAAAAGTTTTACTGGGACGTTTTGTTCAAGGAGTCTGGCACCAGGTTGACCTATACTCTCCATCTGGTCTGCTGTGAAGACAGCCATGAAAAAGAGGCAAGTTTGTCTTTGTCTTTTCTTTTTTCTGCCTCCTTCCTCACCTACTCTTTCTTCTCAAATGAGTCCACAGCTGCCTATATTAGAGTCTGTGCCTCAAAATGTCAGCAGTTCAAATCTACCAGCTGGTGGAAGATACGTAGTAGTACATCCAAGGTGAACTAAGATGAACTCTTGAAGGAAGCATGAAGAGCAGAGGAGTGGGTAACCACCTTGGAAAGGCAGCATCTGGGAAGACTACAGAGAAGAGTGGACTGCAGATGGGTCCTGCTGGATAAGATTTCAGCACGTGGGGCTGGAACCCTTGAAGAGCACAACAGTGAAAATTCAGCACCAGCAAAGGCCTGGAACCTGCAAAACATACAGCAGTGGTTCCTAAACGTTGCTGCAGCAGAATCATCTGGACAGCTTTAAAATACATGATGCCAGCTGCCAATCTCAGACATTGTGACTTAACTGGTCTGCAGTATGACCTGAGCACTGGGAGTTTTAGAAGCTTCCCATGAGGTTCTAAACATGAAGCAAAGTTTGGGAACCCCTGACTTCAATGAATCTGAAGACAAGAGTAAACCTTCTGCTCTGCTAGCATGAGAGATCCAGGGGCCTTTATTCTCCTCAAACACCCTGTCTTTCCACAAAGGCCAGCATCCTTTCCTCAAAGGAAACCAATCAATTAAATTAAATTCCCGAAAGGGGACAGAATAGTGTGATCTTCAAACCCCTTGCATCAGAATCATCTGGAGGGGGTCATTAATATGAGGATTCCAGAAGTCCGCTTCTTACCTGCTAAATCAGTGTGTTGGTGAGGGACCACCGAAATGGGCATTTTTAGAAGCTTACTGTCATGGATTGAACTGTGTCCCCCCAAAATTTGTGTCATCTCGGCTAGGCTATGATTTCCTGTATTGTGTGATTGTCCACCATTTTGTCATCTGATGCGATTTGCCTATGTGTTGTGGATCCTACCTCTATGATGTTAATCAGGCAGGATTAGAGGCAGTTACATTAATGAGGCAGGACTCTATCTACAAGATCAGATTGTGTCTTAAGCCAATTTATTTTGAGATATAAAAGAGAGAATGGAACAGAGAGACAGGGAGACCTCATATCAGCAAGAAACAAGAGCCAGGAGCATAACGCATCCTTTGGACCCAGGGTCCCTGCACTGAGAAGCTCCTTGACCAGTGGAAGATTGATGACAAGGACCTTCCTCCAGAGCTGAAAGAGAGAAAGCCTTCCCCTGGAGCTGGCACCCTAAATTCGGACTTCTAGCTTCTTAGACTGTGAGAGAATAAAGTTCTCTTTGTTAAAGCCATCCACTTGTGGTATTCCTTTATAGCAGCACTAGATAACTAAGATACTTACCAACTGGTTATGAGATACACTGAGGCTTTGGAATCATTCCATGGGAATTTCCAATTGCAGCCTCTCCTGAGTGACACCATTTTAAAAAGGAACCTATAAAGAGAACGGAATCCTTGGGTGATGCAAATGGAAAGGCTGGAGGTTCAAGTCCACCCAGAGGCACTTTGGAAGAAATGCTTGGTGATCTACTTCTGAAAAATCAGCCATTGAAAACCCTATAGAGCACAGTTCTCTGACACACATGGGGTCTCCATGCGTACGAGCTGATGCCACATCAACTGTTTTTTTTTTTCTTCTTCCCCTTAAAGTGGGCAAGACTTAAAGGAACAAATCAGTACATCTTATCCTTGTTAAAAGATCCTAGAGGTCATGGTTTTAACCTCCTAATCTTCCACAGGTAGAAAGTCACAGAAAGGTTAGCTGCAATGCCTCATAGCTAGATAGGGTAATGTCTTGATTACTGGCAGATCCTTGGGCATCAGACATAGCTGGGTAAAAATCCCAGCACCACCATTTACCAACGTGCCACCTTGGGCAAGTTACTGAACCTTTCCAGGGCTTCCTTTCTCCCTGGTAAAATGGCAGTAGTGATCGTACACATCTTACAGGGTTGCTACGAGGCTCAAACGAGAGAATGCCTAGGGCTTGGCCCAGAGTACATGCTCAACAAACATTAAGTTAGCTTGATTCAAAACCCAGGAGCCCTGACTTCAGAAGGGTTTCTCCATACTGGAAGGAATTTAAGGCCTTGGAGCTCAGATATGGAGGAATGTTTTGAAATTGGGATTATCTCAATCCCTTCCAAACCCATCTACTTGGGTTACCCACCCTGTCCACTTCTGAAACCAACCCTGCCTCCTCTTTGCTAACTCTTGGGGCAAGAATAAGATGGGTATTTTTTTTTTTAAATCAGAATCAGAAAATAGCAACAGAAGAAATGTCTTTCCAGACAGGGACATTCTCATGATGCTAAGCAGGGTCCCTTGAGATCAGGGTTTCTCAACCTCAGCATGACTGACGTTTTGGACCAGATAGTTCTTTGTTGTATGGGGTTGTACTGTGCATTGTAGGATGTTTAGCAGCATCCCTGGTTTCTACCCACTCGATGACAGTAGCACCCCACCCCAGTTGTGGTACCCGAAAATGTCTCCAGACATTGCCAAATGTCCCCTAGGGAGTAAAATCTTCCCAGATGAGAACTAATGCCTCCTGGGCAGGCAGGTCTCTCTCTGGGCCACCAGCATTCCTCTCCCTGCCCCTGTTATTTATCTGATCACTTCACTCACAGGGAAGAACAGAAATCAGTCTCATTTCTATCGGTAACTAAGTAACCAGACCATTTCCTTTTCAAAACAGAGTGGCCTGAGATGAGGCTGTTTGTAACCTGAGCAGAGCCCCGAGGTTCCAAACCAGTTGCCACCAACGCATTTTCAGTTCTGACAAAGCTCTTGCTAGTGATGCTTATTCCATCATGATTAAGCAAACTTTATTAGAGTGCAGGACTCCATAAACAATGTCAGATGTGTTGTCACCCTCATAACCCTAAGCCTACAAACAAAACACAACGAAGAAGTGGTGATAAATAGAGTCAGAACTCAGGATGATGCATGGGATTTAAAGTAGTCAAAAACATCATCTGGATATGCTAATCTACACTCCCCTTTCTCTGGAAGACCCCAGGGCATTCACATCTCAGGTACAGAGGCAATGGAACTGACTGGACAGTTTTCACGTGGAGGGTCAGCTTCCCACACAAACACCATCTTCTTATTACTCTGGGACTGGTGAGCCACTAATGTAGCTTAGTTTGTTGTCATTGTGGTGGTTTTAATGATCAGTTATGGAAATGTTTGAATGAATACTAGATTGATAAACCAATTTGAGCAAAAATAAGTGTTTCCAAGGCTTTTGCTACCCT
Source organism: Dugong dugon (assembly GCA_030035585.1). NCBI lineage: Eukaryota > Metazoa > Chordata > Mammalia > Sirenia > Dugongidae > Dugong > Dugong dugon. The sequence goes on along the minus strand of CM057481.1, from coordinate 52,763,066 downwards.
TGTCATTTTCATTGTTTTCAATTTAACATGATTCCAAAGATGCAATCTGACTTTGGGCAAACTTTCTTATGAAAAGTAGAAGTGAGCTTCTGCCCGGGCCCCTCACACAAGCAAGTCTGATGTCAATTTCATTTGCTCATTCATTTAAATATCCACCACATGCTACAGGTACTGGTCTACCCATGAGGGAACAGCAGTAAAACAAGGAGAGAAAAATCTTTGCCATCATGGAACTTATATTCCAGTGAATGAATTTCTTGTTGAATTACGTGTAATTGGCGATTTTTTTTTTTTTTTTTTTTTTAGAAGAAACTAGAAGTGGTAGCCACCAACATAAACTGACCAGGTCAACAAAGAGGCTGTATTTTGTTAGACTTACCAATTAAACTGTAAGAAAATACCAAATAAACCTTCTGTAGATTGTGAGGCAGAGAATAAGAATGAAGAAATAAATGAATGCCAATGGTGCAAGAACTGACCACAGACAAGTTTGAAGGCTAATTTACCAACAGTGGAAAAATCAGGCCACTCTGTTGACTTTGTTATTGTTCTTAGCTGCGGTCGAGTCGGCCTCTGACTCATGGCAGCCCCATTTGTTACAGAGTGGAGTTGCTCCATAGGGTTTTCTGGGCTGTAATCTTGACAGAAGCAGATCACCAGGCCTTTTCTTCCACAGAGCGGCTGAGTGGGTTTGAACCGCCAACCTTTGGGTTGGCTGCGGTTTACAAACCGCTTACGCTATCAGGGATGCTCAAAATCAGGTCACTCTCAAAATACATCTGTGCTCCAAGCTTAGCTAGAGGAAGGACATGGGTCCCAGAAAGATTCAGAACACAGAATAACGCCAAAACGTTTGTTTTTACTAATGGGGCGGAGAGAGAGAGACCATGAACACATCTCTTGATAGCAAGTGAGCTGTGGCGTTCCATTGAAAAGAGTTCTGGGCCCAGAGAGAAATGGCTGGATGAAGATTATGATTCTGGCATCCGTACAAGCTCCAATTGGCACAACAAAACCAGCATTTTCTCCAGGCAACAGAAAAGACCCTCTTCTGGATGCTTGTCTTAGGACACAGAACAGCAGAAGGTAGAAGAGGCCCAATCAAATCTTCTTTGGTTATTCCAGCAGGTGCTGGAGCAGCGTGAATCTTGTGCTCAAGAGGAACAAGTGGTGTGTTTTTTTGGGTCAGAATTCAGAAGTTAGAATTCTGGAGAAGAGATGATAATGGTCACTATAATTTATATTGTCATTCCCAGGGAAGCGGCAGCATCTGTGCTCCAAAATACGCAAGCCTGGCTGGCCTGCTGTTTGCCCTGGTGGATCTTTGTGCTGGTGGAAAGGTCACATGTTTCTGACTGTTTGGAAGTGTATTACCCGGTTGTTTGTTTGTTTCCATCTTGCCTATAAACAGTTTGGTCTCCTTCTGGGGAAAAGAAATGATGTGAGCCGAGCAAACATACACACACACTCAAAAATGCTCTGCTCCGGTATCCAGTAAAGCCAGATTTTTCTAGGGCAAAGAGAATCTTAAAGAGGAAGACCTGAGCTTTTCTCACAGTTTCATCTCACGCTAAGTACTGAATAATATATATATGTGTGTATTTTTTGTTTTTTGAATTACAGCGGCTTTGGGTTGTGTGGCAATGCTAAAGTTGGTTTCTCCAGTTTATAATGAAATAAAATATAGTTTAGAATTCCATCCTGTCTAGTGTGCTTTCAGATTCTCTCAGAATAATCCTATGTCAGGATTGCCTTATTTATGATACAATTATTTTATGTCTTCTGTGCTATGCTAGGGGAACCGGAGTCTTTACCTTTGCTATTCACTCTGTCTGGCCCGTTCTTTTTCCCAGGGCTCCTTGATGCCTACATCTTCCTCACCTTTTAGATCTCAGCTTAAATGTCACCTCTTCAGAGAAACCTCCCCTAATTCCTTCCAGGTACAGCCCTCCCCTTTTCCTCCTTCAAAATTAACATTAAAATTCCAGTTCGTTTCTTCAGTGATTTGTGCATAGATTGTCTGTCTCCCTTCCCTAGAAATAAGCCCCATGAGGCCAGAGACCTGTTTTGCTCACTAGAAATTCCTCAGTGACATAAGGTGGGCACTTAAAATCTTTGAGTGAATCAATGAACAAAAGTCATGGGACAAGGAACAGTTATGTGAGAAGATCACTCTCCCATCAGGAGACTTGTCTCTTTTGGCTTTTCTTTCCCCCACTATGAAATAAGGATAATGGTACCCAACTCAGAAATGAGAGATTCAAATGGAAAAGAAGGTTCCCTTTACAGGGACTCCAGTGATGAGAGTGTGGCCATGCTGTGGAGGAGCTTGTGAAAGCCACCAAGAGACCTGAGAGAGAGTCCCAAGAAAGCAGGCTCCTGGGGATGGCCTGGGGAGCCACTTCAGGATCACCATCCACCTGTGACTCCACCAGCTCCCAATCCTGCATGACACAGCTAAGGGCAAACCTGAAAAATGAGCAAAGACAGGCTTTGGTCTCTGGTGACCTCCAAATCTCCTGACTCAACATATGCATTTATACATGTCCTTTTAGACATACAGAGTCTCTGAGCGGTGCAAACACTTAACGTGGTCAGCTGCTAACCCAAAGTTTGGAGGCTCGAGTCCACCCTTGGAAGAAAGGCTTAGTAATCTACTTCCAAAAAACCAGCCACTGAAAACCCTACAGAGCACAGTTTGCTCTGACACACATGGAGTTGCCATGAGTCGGTGCTGACTCAATGGCAACTGATTTTTTAGACTTAAAGCCTCACCCAAACCTCAGAACCACGGAGACCTTTTAATTATGAGCAGACAGACAGGAGATCTTTGAAAGCTATTGAAAATTGGAAACGTATGCCATAGGGAATAAAGCCAGGCCAATATCATATTTGGAATTGAAACACTATGCATAACTCTAAAATAATGCAAATGAAAACACACACACACCTGAATTTATGCCTCTAAATGAGTACAGTATACTTCACAGTAGTCACCTTGCCCTCTGCACTTATTCCAACAATGATCCCATTCATCAACCTGCACTTGGATCTCCCTTTTTGGTATTCCCATGAGAAAATTAAGACATTGGTTAAAACATCGCCTCTTACGGTAAATTTTATCCATGTGGCTGTGTTTGATTTTTGAAAATCACCCAACAAATACAGACCCTACTGTGGGGAGCAATCAAGCTGGTAATTCCTGGTGTTTTTCTGAAACAGTGAAGCCTGGTTCTCTTGTCTGGTTCAGAAAGAAGCTTTAAAAGCAATAATCAAAAGTGAAATTAAAAAAAAAAGATATTTCACTGGTGGCATCATTGAAACAAGAATGTAATTTCCAAAGATGGGAAATCTTGAAGGACAACATTCTTTTGGATCTATAACACCTAGTATGTTTACTTTAACATTCCATATTATAACTTACAGAACAACCTTATATGGTAAAAGCAGCTTACAAATGGGCACAATGCCCATTCTCAAATACTATGTGTTATATTAAGGGGCTGAATGTTTCCATTTTGGTATCTAACAGGAGAAATTAAAATATAATTCTTGTTGCTTTCAATCAGTCATAAGGAGGATCAAATTAATAGACAGACTATTGTACCACAACTTGTCTGTCAGTTTGTCATATTGTGGTGGCTTGCATGTTGCTATGATGCTGGAAGCTATGCAACTTGTATTTCATGTATCAGCAGAGTCACTCATGGTGGACAGGTTTCAGTGGAGCTTCAGGAGAGCTGCCTCCTCAAAGTAGAGTTAACATTAATGACATGGATAAAGTTTTCGTGACCTTCATTTGCTGATGTGGCATGACTCAAAATGAGAAGAAACAGCTGCAAATATCCATTAATAAGCAGAACATGAAATGGACGAAGTATGAATCCAAGAAAATTGGAAGTCATCAAAAATGAAATGGAACGCATAAAGATTGATATCCTAGGCATTAGTGAGCTGAAATGGACTGGTACTGGCCATGTTGAATCTGACAATCATATATTCTACTATGCTGGGAATGACAAATTGAAGAGAAATGGTGTTGCATTCATTGTGAAAAAGAACATTTCAAGATCTATCCTGAAGTACAACGCTGTCAGTGATAGGATAATATCCATATGCCTACAAGGAAGACCAGTTAATATGACTGTTATTCAAATTTATGCACTAACCACTAATGCTGAAGATGAAAAAATTGAAGATTTTCACCAACTTCTGCAGTCTGAAATTGATCAAACATGCAGTCGAGATGCACAGATAATTACTGGTGATTGGAATGCGAAAGTTGGAAACACAGATGAATTAGAAGTTGAAAAATATGCTTCCGGGCAACATGGCACTATAGTGAGAAGCACCATGCCATCCCTCTGCAGCAAAGATCAGAAAAACTCAGTTAAACAGAGTCACACGTCAAGCCTGAAACCCTAAGCATCAAATGAAGAGATAAAGAACTCAGACAAGCACTGAAAAGAATAAGAAACTGGCCGAAAACAGAGAGCGAGGAGAGATACATGCAGAGGCCCCCTATCAGCTACTGCAGCACGGATCCACCATCTTGGACTCCTATCGGAGGTCAGCGAACAGGGGCTATGAGAAAGCAGCTTCACAGAGCTTCCAGCAGGAGACAGAACAACCAGTAATCCATGATATAGGCTTTCCCACCTCCCACCCTCCTTCACCCCCCACTTAGCCTCCTCTGCTTCCTGCAGCCACAGTCTCTTGGCCGGGAAACACCAGCTTCACCCAGGTGTGGCTTGAATTCCACCTGTCCTCACTGGCTGGCTCCCTGAGTGTCTTTTGTTGGCTGTTGGTGTTGCTTTTTTCTGCTGCTTTAGATTTCTTCCTTACCTCTCACCAACTCCCCCTCCCTTCTCTCAAATACCTGGCTCCATGTACCATCTTTGCTTCTTCCTGAAAGGCTGAGAAACACTGCTTGACTATGAAACCGCTTTCCAGCCCGTGCCGCCAGACTGGTGGGACCCCCGTGGCTTTTTTGTTTGTTTGCTCTGACTTGTTCTGTTTTGATTTGTTTGTTTGTTTTTCTTTTCTTGGCTTGGGAGCCCCTTATAGCTGGGAAGTACCGCGAGGCTTGGAAGCTACTCCCTTACTCTGCACAGACACACAGGGACATCCCTGGGGGCATTTCTTTTTTCTTTTTCTTGTTTTGTTTTTTTTTTGTTTGTTTCTTTGTTTCGTTTTCTTCTCTCTTTTATTTCCTTTTTCTCTTTCTTCATTTCCAGTTTCTTGATTTAGTCATTTTTTTCTTTTACCCTTTTTCTTTTCATTTTTGTTTTTCCTCATTTCTCAGTCTCTCATCTCTCCACTTCAATAGAAGCTCCCTTAGCACTCTTTTTTGTGTGTATATTTTTGGCTCTTGCTCCTCTCTCCTCTCTCTCATCTTTCCCATATCCATCTTAGCTCCACACATCACAATCTGCCCCCTACTTCCTGGCTACCTGCACCTTGTGCTGAACATCACACTCCCAAGCAGCAAAGGCACGGCCTACTGGAACCTGCCCTGCACTGATTCCTGGTCCACACTGTCAGCCCTGGTACGTGCCACAAACAACCCATCCCAGCAACTCCCCTTCAGTTGGTCCTTCCCACTGGAGAAGAAGGTGAAAGGTATCGTTCCCAAAGATGAGCAAACAACGAAGAATGCACAGCCCACCTGCTCAGACATAACAAAATAAAACAAAGAAGCAGAACGAAATAAACAAATCTACAGTCAATAAACGAGGAAAATAACCACTGAATACCCCAAAGACAGCAGACAGTATCAAAACATTTTCAAAAACAGGACAGGATGGTTCCAGTAGGTGTCCAAAATAAAACACCAGATGACCTTCCAGTAGAAGAAAAGGCACTGGACCTAACTGATAGGGAGTTCAAATCTCTAATATTCAGAATTATCCAAGAGTTAAAGCAAAATGCAGACAAAAATGAGGAAAAAATAGACAAATTCATGGAAAAGGCAGACAAATTCTTGGAAAATACAAACAAAAAAATGGAATAATTCAAGAAAATAATACAGGAACAAAATGCTAAAATAAATTCACAACTAGAAATCATACAAAAACAACAATTAGAAATCCAAAAGATAACAAGATTTCAGAAATGGACAGTGTCGTAGAAGGGCTGAGGAGCAGGTCTGAAATGATGGAAGATAGGATCAGTGAAATTGAAGATAAATAATTGGATACAGCTCTGTTTGAGGAAAAATCAGAAAAAAGAATGAAGAAACATTGAGAATTATGTGGGATTCAATCAAAGGCAAAAATTTGCAAGTGACCGGAGTTCCAGAATAGGGGGAGAAAACACAGAGAGGATCATTGAAGAATTGCTGACAGAAAACTTCCCCAATGTCATGAAAGAGGAAAAGCTGACCATCCAAGAAGCTCAGCGAACCCCATATAGGCTAGACCCCAAAAGAAAATCACCAAGGCATATAATCACACTCGCTAAAACCAAAGACAGACAAAGAATCCTGAGAGCAGCTCAAGAAAAACAAAAAGTCACATACAGAGGAGAAACAATACAACTGAGCTCGGATTATTTGGCAGAAACCATGCAGGCAAGAAGGCAATGGGATGACATATATAAAATCTTGAAAGAAAAAAAATTGCCAGCCAAGAATAGTATACCCTGCAAAACTCTCATTCAAATATGATGATGAAATTAGGTCATTTCCAGGTAAACAGAAATTAAAGGACTATGTAAAAACCAAATCAAACTTACAAGACTTATTAAAGGGAGCCCTTCGATCTGAGAACCAAAAACATCAGACCACAGGCTGAATATAGTACACAGGATTGTACTAGCCAGATATCAACCTAGGAAATGAACTCTTAAGGACTATGCAAAACCAGAAGAATTACAACAGCAAACCAGAGAGGTTAATCTGTAAATGACAACAGCATCAGAACAATAAAAGAGGGAATAAATGGTGTAGGTATAGAACCTTCTGTGGAGAGGAATGCAAGGTGATACCAAGTAATAATAGACTGGTTCAAATCTAGGAATATAACGGTAAATTTCAAGGTAACCACAAAGAAAGTTAACAAACCTACTCATCAAAATAAAGAAAACAAAGTCTCAGTAAAAACAAAACCTACAAGAACAAAAGAAATGGAAAAAAAAAAAAAATCCACGAGCAAAAGGAACTCAGCACAGGAGAGTACAAGGAACAAAGAAAATGTCAGCACCACAAAAAAAAAAAAAAAGCACTACAAAATGCAATCCCACTCCTAGAAATATACCCTAGAGAAATAAGAGCTGTTACACGAATAGACATATACACACCCATATTCATTGCAGCACTATTCACAATAGCAAAAAGATGGAAACAACCTAGATGCCCATCAACAGATGAATGGAGAAACAAACTATGGTACATACACACAACAGAGTATAATGCAATGATAAAGAACAATGATGAATCTGTGAAGCATCTCATAACATGGATGAAACTGGAGGACATTATGCTGAGTGAAATAAGTCAATCACAAAAGGATAAATATTATATGAGACCTTTATTGTAAAAACTCACGTAAAAGTTTACACACAAAAAGAAACAATCTTTATTGGTTACGAGGAATGGGAGGGGTGGAGGGGGAACTAAATAGACAATAGATAAGTGGTAACTTTGGTGAAGGGTAAGACAGTACCCAGTACTGGGGAAGCCAGCACAACTTGTACAAGGAAAGGTCATAGAAGCTCCATAGACACATCCAAACTCCCTGCAGGACTGAATTGCTGGGCAGAGGGCTGTGGGGACCATGGTCTCAGGGAACATCTAGCTCAGTTGGCATAATACAGTTTATAAAGATAATGTTCTACATTCTACCTTGGTGAGTAGCATCTGGGGTCTTAAAAGTCTGTGAGCAGCCATCTATACTCCACCGGTCCCACCCTTTGGGAGCAAGGGAGAATGAAGAGAACAAGATACAAGGAAAAGATTAGTCCAAAGGACTAATGCATCACAGCTACCACAGCCTCCACCAGACTGAGTCCAGTACAGCTAGATAGTGCCCGGCTACCACCACTGACTGCTCTGACCGGGATCACAATAGAGGGTCCTGGACAGAGCTGGAAAGGCATGTAGAAGAAAATTCTAACTCACAAAAAAAAAAAAAGACCAGATTTACTGGCCTGACAGACTGGAGAAACCCCGAGAGTATGGCCCCCGGACACCCTTTTAGCTCAGTGGTGAAGTCACTCCCGAAGTTCACCATTCAGCCGAGGATTGGACAGCCTCATAAAACAAAATGGGACTAATGAGGCACAGCAGTCCAGGGACAAGGACTAGAAGGCAGGAGGGGACAGGAAAGCTGGTGATAGGGAACCCAATGTTGAGAAGGGACAGTGTTGACATGTCATGGGGTTGTTAAGCATTGTCATAGGGCAGTATGTGTGCTGTTTAACGAGAAACTATTTGTTCTGGAAACCTTCATCTAAGGTTCAAAAAAAAAAAAGAATTATCTATGTGAGATCAAATTGACAACAGCAACTCAAAAGGTTTGATGGGAAGCCTAGGGGGCAGTGAGATGAAGATAATGGTGATGGAATAATTTGGAAAGGGTAGTGAGACTAGCAGCACATATGGAAGAATGTAATCGATGTCACTGAATTGTACGTGTAGAAACTTTTGAAATGGTGTAACTTCGGTTATGTATATTTTTACTGAAAAAAGGTCCTCCAAGGTCGAGAAGGGAGAGTGTTGACATGTCGTGGGGTTGTTAACCAATATCATAAAACAATATGTGTACTGACTGTTTCATGAGAAACTATTTGTTCTGTAAACCTTCATCTAAAGTACATTAAAAAAATTAAAAATAATTAAAAAAAAGAAGTTGAAAAATATGGCCTTGGTGGTAGAAACACCACCAGAGATAGCATGATAGAATTTTGCAAGACCAATGACTTATTGATTGCAAATACCATTTTTCAATAACATATAACAGCGGCCATACACATGGATCTTGCCAAATGGAATACACAGGAATCAAATTGCCTACATCGGTGGAAAGAGATGATGGAAAAGCTCAATATCATTAGTCAGAACAATCAGAACAGCTCCAGGGGCCCACTGGGAAACAGACCATCAATTGCTCATACACAAGTTCAAGTGGAAGCTGAAGAAAATTAAAACAAGTTCACAAAAGCTGAAGTATGACCTCGAGATTATCTCACCTGAATTTAGAGACCATCTCAAGAATAGACTTGACACACTGAACGCTAATGACCGAAGACCAGACAAGTTGTGGGATGACATCAAGGAGATCATACATGAAGAAAGCAAAAGGTCATTAAAAAGACAGGAAAGAAAGAAAAGACCTATAATGGATGTCAGAGGAGACTCTGAAACTTGCTTTTGAACCTAGCGTAGCTAAAGAGAATAAAGAAATGTTAAAAAGACAGGAAAGAAAGACCTATAATGGATGTCAGAAGAGACTCTGAAACTTGCTCTTGAACCTAGTGTAGCTAAAGAGAATGGAAGAAATGATTAAGTAAAAGAGCTAAACAGAAGATTTCAAAGGGCGGCTTGACAAGACAAAGTAAAGTATTATAATGAAATGTAAAAAGACCTGGAGTTAGAAAACCAAAAGTGAAGAAGACGCTCAGCATTTCTCAAGCTGAAAGAACTGAAGAAAAAATTCAAGCCTTGAGTTGCAATATTGAAGGATTCTGTGGGCAAAATGTTGAAAGACGCAGGAAGCATCAAAAGAAGATGGAAGGAATACACAGTCACTGTACGAAAAAGAAATTAGTCGACGCTCAACTATTTCAGGAGGTAGCATATGATCAAGAGCCAACGACACTGAAGGAAGAACTCCAAGCTGCACTGAAGGCATTGGCAAAAAACAAGGCTCCAGGAGTTAATGGAATACCAGTTGAGCTGTTTCAACAAACAGATGCGAGGCTGGAAGCGCTCACTTGTCTATGCCAAGAAATCTGAAGACAGCTACCTAGCCAACTGACTGGAAGTGATCCATACTTGTGCCCATTCCACAGAAAGGTGATCTAACAGAATGCAGAAATTTTTGAACAATATCATTAATATTACACACAAGTAAAAATTTTTTTATTGATGTAATTAAATGAAGTTTACATTTCAAGTTAGTCTCCCAAACAGAATTTTTTTTTTAACATACATTGTTATGAGACCCCAACCGCTCACCCCATTCTGTGACAGCACACTCCTCCCCTCCACCCAATTCCCCATGAACATTCAGCCAGCTCCTAACTCTCTCCGCCTTCCCCTCTCACCTCTGGACAGAAGCCGCCCCTTTGGTCTCATATCTACTTGTCTAAGAGGCACATTCTTCATAAGTATCACTTTATGTCCCACAGTCCAGTCCAATCCCTGTCTGAAGAGTTGACCTCAGAAATTGTTTTAGTTCTGGGGTGATGGAGAGACCAGGGCCATGCTTTCTGGGGCACCTCCAGACTTAGTCAGACCAATAAGTCTGGTCTTCTTACTAGTATTTGAGTTCTGCATCCCATCATTCTACTGCTCCATCAGGGACCCTCTGTTGTGTTCCCTGTCAGAACATTCATTGGTGATAGCCGGGCACCATCTAGTTCTTCTGGTCTCAGGCTGATGAAGTCTCTGGTTTATGTGGCCCATTCTGTCTCTTGGGCCAATACTTTCCTTGTGTCATTGGTGTTCTTCATTCTCCTTTACCCCAAGTGGTTGGGACCAACTGATGCATCTTAGATGGCTGCTTGCAAGCTTTTAAGACCCCAGAGGCCACTCACCAAAGTAGGATGCAGAACATTTTCTTAATAAGGTTTGTTATGCCAGTTGACATAGATGTCCCCTGAAAGCATGGTCACCAAACACCGCATCCCTGCTACTCTGTCTCTCAAAATATTTGATTGTATTGAGGAAACTTCTTAGCTTTGGTTTAGTCCAGTTGTGCTGGCTTACCCTGTAGTGTGTGCTGTCCTTCCCTTCACCTAAGATCATTCTTATCTATTATCTAGTTAGTGAATAACCCTCACCCTCCCTCCCCACCCCCGTAACCATCAAAGAATGTTTTTTTCTGTGTTTAAACCTTTTCTTGAGTTCTTATATAGTGGTCTTATACAGTACTTGTCCTTCTGTGCCTGACTAAATTCACTCAGCATAATAAGTTCTAGCTTCCACCAAGTTATACTATGTTTCACAGCTTCATCATTGTTCTGTATCGTTGCATAATATTCCATTGTGTGGATATACCATAGTTTGTTTATCCATTTGCCCATCGATGGGCACTTAGGTTGCTTCATCCTTTGGCTATTGTGAACACTGCTGCGATGAACATGGGTGTGCAGATATCTATTCATGTGACGGCTCTTGTTTCTCTAGGATACATTCCAAGGAGTGGGATAGCTGTATCGTATGGTACTTCTATTTCTAGCTTTTTAAGGAAGCGCCAAATCGATTTCCAAAGTGGTTGTACCATTTTACATTCCCATGAACAGTGTATAAGTGTTCCAGTCTCTCCACAACCTCTCCAGCATTTTTGTTTTGTGTTTTATGGATTAATGCTAGCCTTGTTGGGGTGAGATGATATCTCATTGTAGTTTTGATCTGCATTTCTCTGATGGCTAATATTGTCAGCATTTCTTCATGTGTCTGTTAGCTGCCTGAATATCTTCTTTGGTGAAGTGCCTGTTCATATCCTTTGCCCATTTTTTAATTGGGTTATTTGTATTTTGCTGTTGAGGTTTTGGAGTATCTTGCAGATTTTAGAGATTAAACGCTGATCAGATCTGTCGTAGCCAAAATTTTTTTTCCCAATCTGTAGGTTGTCTTTTCACTCTTTTGGTGAAGTCTTTGGATGAGCATAAGTGTTTGATTTTTAGGAGCTCCCATTTATCTAGTCTCTCTTCTGGTGCTTGTGCATTGTTACTTATGGTTTGTATTATGTTTATGCCATGTATTAGCGCTCCTAGCATTGTCCCTATTTTTTCTTCCATGATCTTTATCGTTTTCGATTTTGTATTTAAGTCTTTGATCCATTTTGAGTTAGTTTTTGTACATGGTGTGAGATATGGGTCTTGTTTCAGTTTTTTCCATATAGATATCCAGTTATGCCAGCACCATTTGTTAAAGAGACTGTCTTTTCCCCAATTAATGGACTTTGGGCCTTTGTCAAATATTAGCTGCTCATAGGTGGATGAACTTGTATCTGGATTCTCAACTCTGTTCCATTGGTCTGTGTATCTGTTATTGTACCAGTACCACGCTGTCTTGACTACCGTGGCAGTGTAATAGGTCCTAAAATCAGGTAGTGTAAGGCCTCCCGCTTTGTTCTTCTTCTTGAGTAGTGCTTTATTTATCTGGGGCCTCTTCCCTTTCCATATGAAGTTGGTGATTTGTTTCTCCATCTCATTAAAAAACGCCACCGGAATTTGGATCGGGATTGCATTGTATCTGTAGATTGCTTTGGGTAGAATTGACATTTTCACTATGTTGAGTCTACCTATCCATGAGCAAGGTATATTTTTCCACTTACGCAGGTGTCTTTTAGTTTCTTGCAGGAGTGTCTTGTAGTTTTCTCTGTAAAGATCTTTTACGTCTCTGGTTAGATTTATTCCTAAGTATTTTACCTTTTGGGGGGCTATTGTAAATGGTATTGATTTGGTGATTTCCTCTTCAAGGTTCTCTTTGTTGGTGTAAAGGAATCCAATTGATTTTTGTATGTTTATCTTGTATCCTGAAACTTTACTGAAATCTTCTATTAGTTCCAGTAGTTTTCTTGTGGATTCCTTGGGGTTTTCTGAGTATAAGATTATATCATTTGCAAATAGTGATACTTTAACTTCTTCCCTACCTATTTGGATGCCCTTTATTTCTTTTTCTAGCCTAACCGCTCTGGCTAGGACCTCCAGCACAATGTTGAATAATAGTGGTGATAAAGGGCACCCTTGTCTGGTTCCTGTTCTCAAGGGGAATGCTTTCAGAATCTCTCCATTCAGGATGACGTTGGCTATTGGTTTTGTATAAATGCCCTTAATTATACTGAGAAATTTCCCTTCTATTCTTTTTTTTTTTTTTCATTTTTTATTGTTCTTTAAGTGAAAGTTTACAGCTCACCTTGGTTTCTCATACAAAAATTTATGAACACATTGTTATGTGACCCTGGTTGCTCTCTCTAAATGTGACAGCACACTCCTCCTTTCCACCCTAGATTTCCCATGTCCATTCAACCAGCTCCTGTCTCTTTCTGCCTTCTCATCTCACCTCTGGACAGGAGCTGCCCATTTAGTCTCATGTATCTACTTGAAGTAAGAAGCACACTCTTCCCGAGTATCATGTTGTGTCTTATAGTCCAGTCTAATCTTTGTCTGAAGAGTTGGCTTCAGGAATGGTTTTAGTTCTAGGTTAACAGAGTCTGGAGGCCATGTCTTCTGGGGTTCCTCCAGTCTCAGTCAGACCATTAAGTCTGGTCTTTTTACTAGAATTTGAGTTCTGCACCCTACTTTTCTCCTGCTCCATCAGGGACTCTCTGTTATGTTCCCTGTCAGGGTGGTCATTGGTGGCAGCTGGGCACCATCTAGTTCTTCTTGTCTCAGGCTGATGGAGACTCTGGTTTATGTGGCTCTTTCTGTCTCTTGGTCTAATATTTACACCTGCCTCTTAAGAGCAAAGAGCTAAGTCAATTCTAGATGTAGTCTGGAGAAATCCTTCAGAAAAATCTGCCACAGATAAGAAAGCATGATTGTCATGACCGTCTTCTCTCCCCAGCTCCTGCTTCACCACCCTCACTCTAGCACCCACACGCTATCTCTCAACACAGGGTTGAACTTCACATTTATAAAAGTAGTGAATATCATTTATTGAATGCTTGGTGTGCATCAGGCATGGTGCCAAACACTCTATATTCATTATCTCATTGAATACCACAAAACTATGAAGCACGTACTATTTTTGTCTCCATTGTAAAGGAAACTTATCAGGAAACTGAAGCTTAACACTCAGCCCAGGGTCGTACACCTAGGTGTTGGAAGGACTAGGCATTGAGTTCAAATGATAACCCCATGCACAGTTTCACAGGCCTTGAAAGTCACAGCAGCTTCCCATGACCCAACGATAATAAATTTGCAAGGAAGGTAAAAGGAATATTCTAAAATCAAAGCATTTTAAGATGCTGAAAGCTGAAACAATGACACCACAGATACAGGATTGAATACCTGAGTTCAATTTTTTTTTTCTAAGCTTTACTCAGACTCTCTGTACTGAATTTTCAACTGGTCTGTCTGACCTCTCTGGATTATTGTTCCCTGTCCTCACTAACGATACAAGACATTATGTAGATGAGGTGGGCTGCAGAGAACTACTAATCAGCTAAGGCCTCAGTAAGCTGACAAGTGAGAATGCTTGAGAGTGGCCACAGTACAGGGTTTTCTCCTTGAAGTCATTGCCAAAGAGGTGGTACTTTCCCGCAATGTAGTGAAGAATGCTTCGGGTCTGCACCAACTTCATCCCATCGATTTCAACCATTGGCACTTGTTGGAACAACAGGTGGTTAGCATTCTACAACTGTTCTTTTGTTTCTAAAAATTCTTCATCAAACATCTCTTAATCAAGTGACCAAACTCAGCATCACCAGTGGGGGGAAGGGTGCAGCATCACCTCGACTCCAGCAGCAGCTAAAGCCCATCTTACGGATTCCATGCGGCCTCTTCCATTGGGATAGTGGAGTTTGGGCCTCGCTTCCATGATGGCATTGTAAGGCTTCTGGAGTTGGCTCTGAAGGCCGGGAGTGGCACAAAGCACTGGGCGAGCAGCCTGCAGCAAGGCACTCTATTCCTATTTTTTTGAGAGTTTTTATCATGAATGGGTGGGTGCTGGACTTTGTTGAATGCCTTTTCTGCATCGATTGATAAGATCATGTGGTTCTTGTCTTTTGTTTTATTTATGTGATGGATTACGTTGATTGTTTTTCTAATGTTGAACCATCCCTGCGTACCTGGTATAAATCCCACTTGGTCGTGGTGAATTATTTTTTTGATATGTTGCTGAATTCTATTGGCTAAAATTTTGTTGAGGATTTTTGTGTCAATGTTCATGAGGGATATCGGTCTGTAATTTTCTATTTTTGTGGTGTCTTTACCTGGTTTTGGTATCAGGGTTATTCTGGCTTCATAGAATGAGTTTGGGAGTATTCCATCCGTTTCTATGCTCCACACAAGGAAAATTTTGCTGAAGATAATTCAAAAACAGTTGCAGCAGTACATCGACAGAGAACTGCCAGAAATTCAAGCCAAATTCAGAGGAGGATGTGGAACGAGGGATATCATTGCTGATGTCAGATGGATCTTGGCTGAATCAGAGAATACCAGAAAGATGTTTGCCTGTGTTTTACTGACTATGCAAAGGCATCCGACGTGTGAATTATAACAAATTACAGGTAACATTGAGAAGAATGGAAATTCCAGAATACTTAATACTGCTTGTGGAAGCTGTACATAGACCAAGAGGCAGTTGTTTGAACAGAACAAGGGGATACTGTGTGTTTTAAAATCAGGAAAGGTGAGCATCATGGTTGTATGCTATCACCATACTTATTCAATCTGTATGCTGAGCAAATAATCTGAGAAGCTCCACTATATGAAGAAGAATGTGGCATCAGGATTTGAGGAAGACTCCTTAACAACCCACAATATGCCGATGACACAGCCTTGCTTCCTGAAAGTGAAGAGGACTTGAAGCACTTACTAGTGATGATCAAAGACTACAGCTTTCAGTATGGATTACACCTTAATTTAAAGAAAACCAAAATCCTCACAACAAGTGACATTATGATAAACCGAGAAAATGTTTAAGTTGTAGGATTTCATTTTACTTGGCTCTGCAATCAACACCCAGGGGAGCAGCACCAAGAAATCAAACGACATATCGTATCGGGCAAATCTGTTGCAAAAGGCTTCTTTAAAATGCTATAAAGTAGAGAAGTCACCATGAGGACTAAATGCGCCTAACCCAAGCCATAATATTTTCAGTTGTCTCATATGCATGTGAAAGCTGGACAATGAATAAGGAAGTTCAAAGAATTGATACCTTTGAATTATTGTGTTGCCAAAGAATACTGAACATACACCATGGACTTCCAAAAGAATGAACAAGTCTGTCTGGGAAGAAATACAGTCAGAATGCTGCTTAGAAGTGAGGATGGTGAGACTTCGTCTCACGTACTTTGGACATGTTATCAGGAGGGACCAGTCCCTGGAGAAGGACATCATGCTTGGCAAAGTAGAGGATCAGTGAAAACGAGGAAGACCATCAACAAGATGGATTGACATAGCGCTGCAACAGTGGGCTCAAACATAGTAGTGATTGTGAGGATGGTTTGAGACTGGGCAGTGTTTCATTCTTTTGTACACATTGTTGCTATGAGTCAGGACTGACTCAGTGTCACGTGACAACAAGAGACTATTGTAAACACAATCCCTCATTTTATAAAAGGCACAGAACTGCATAATTATAACTTTTTTTTGATACTTTTTAAAATGAATGAATGTGCAAGAAAAAATTTGGAAAACAGTAAGTATAAAAATAAGTAGTAAACACCCATAACCCCATCATCTATAAATAATCAAGGTAAACATCTGGGCATATATCCATCCAGACCTTTCTCTAGCATGTGTGTATCTGTGTGCACTGTAGACAAAAAACCTGGAACAGTCAACCTATTCTGCCACTTACTAACTGTGGGACCTATGGCAAGGTACTTACATTCTCTGTGCCTCTGTTTCATCATCTGTAAAATGGGAATAATAATGCCTGCAGTGTTATGATCCAAGGATCATAAAGCTCATAGCACTGTGTCTGACACATAGTAAGTACCTAAATAAATTTTATCAACAGTATTATTATTATTATTACACAATTTCAAATGCAGCTGTTTTCACTGAAAATTATATTGTAAGCATTTTCTTTGACATTATTTTAAATTCTATTACAAAAGCATAGGTAAGACTTGGAGTTACTAATGTGTTACTCAAAACTCTCCACAGGATGGTAAATAAATAGAGCCTGATAGGAAGGCAATGACACCAGAGCCACCTGTAAACTTTTTTTTTTTTTTTTTAATACAGATTCCTTGGGGCTCAGCACCAAACCAACTTAATCAGCATTTCTGACAACAGGATCAGGCACAAATATATTAAAACAGTTTAAAAATCTAACCCCTACCTCACACCATATAAAAAAAATTAACTGAAAATGGATCAATGACCTAAATATGGTTGCTAAAACCATAAAACTCTTAGAAGTAAAATAAAGGTAAATCTTCATGTGGCAATGAATTCTTGGATATGGCATCAAAAGCACATGAAACACAAGAAAAAAGAGATTCATTGGACTTCATCAAAATTAAAAACATTTGCACATCAAAGGATCTTATCAAGAAAGTGAAAAGACATCCTACAGAATGGACAAAAATATTTGCAGATCATGTATCTCATAAGGGATTAATAACCAGAAAATATAAAGAACTCCTAAAATTCATTTTACTTGGTCCACAATCAACACCCATGGAAGCAGCAGTCAAGAAACCAAACGATGCATTGCATTGGGCAAATCTGCTGCAGAAGACCTCTTTAAAGTGTTAAAAAGCAAAGATGTCACTTTAAGGACTCAGGTACACCTGACCCAAGACATGGTGTTTTCAATCACCTCATATGCCTGCAAAAGCTGGACGATGAATAAGGAAGATCAAAGAAGAATTTATGCCTTTGAATTACAGTGTTGGGCAACGGTACTGAATATACCATGGATTGCCAAAAGAACGAACACGTCTGTCTTGGAAGAAGTATAGCCAGAATGCTCCTTAGAAGGGAGGATGGTGAGACTTCGTGTTTCATACTTCGGGTATATTATCAGGAGGGATCAGTCCCTGGAGAATGACATCATGCTTGGTAAAGCAGAGGGTCAGCAAAAAAGAGGAAGACCCTCAATGAGATGGATTGACATAGTGGCTGCAACAATGGGCTTAAGCATAACGACAATCATGAAGATGGCACAGGACCAGGCAGTGTTTCGTTCTGTTGTACAAAGGATCGCTATGAGTTGGAACCAATTCGATGGCACCTAACAACACACAACAGCAAAAAGACAGCTCAATTTAAAAATAGGCAATGAATTTAAATACACTTTTCTTCAAAGAAGATATACAAATGGCCAATAAGCGCATGGAAGATGCTCAAAATCGAAACCACAATGAGATATCACCTCACACACACTATGATGGTTATTGTTAAAAAAAAAAATCACACAGAAAATAACAAGTGTTGGCAAAGACATGGAGCACTTGGGACCCTCCTGCATTGCTGGTGGGAATGAAAAATGGTGCAGCCACTGTGAAAAACAGTTTGGTGGTTCCTCAAAAAGTGAATCATACCCCAGACACCCTTTTAACTCAGCACTGAAGTCACTACTGAATTTCACTCTTCAGCCAAAGATTAGAAAGACATATAAAACAAACAGTAACACACGTAGTACAACCATATATATATGAGACTAAATGAGCACACCAGCGCAAAAGCAAAGACGAGAAGACAGGAAGAGACAGGAAAACTAGATCAATAAAAATGGGGAACCCGAGGTCGAGAAGCGGAGAGTGTTGACACATCGCGGGGTTGGCAACCAATGTCACAAAACAATTTGTGTATTGTTTAATGAGAAACTAATTTGCTCTGTAAACTTTCACCTAAAGCACAATAAGAATAAAATAAAAAGAATAAAGGTAAGATACAGACACTTTCAGATAAAAAAAAAAGTTCATCATAGAATTACCATCTGACCCAGCAATACCACTCCTAGGTATAAACCCAAAAGAATTGAAAGTAGGGACTCAAACATATGCTTGTATGTCAATGTTCATAGTGGAACTATTCACAATAGCCAAAAGCAGCAAATAACCCAAGTGTCTATCTACAGAAGAATGGATAAACAAAATGTAGTATATACATACAGAAAATTATTCAGCCATAAAAAGAAATGAAGTTCTAATACATACTACAGCATGGATGAACCTCGAAAACATTATCGTAAGTGAAAGAAACTAGATACAAAAGGACAAGTCTTGTATGATTTCACTTATATGAAGTATCTAGAAGAGGCAAATGCATAGAGACAGAAAGTAGATGAGTGGTTACCAGGGGCTGAGGAGAGAGGATAAGGGGAGTCACTGCTCAATGACTATCAAGTTTTTGTTTAGGGTGATGCAAATGTTTTGGAAATAGTGGTGACTGTTTTACAACATTGTAATGTAATTAATGCCACTGAATTGCACACTTAAAAATGGTTAAAATGGCAAATTGTATGATATATATATATATATATATATATATATGTATGTATATTTTTAACCATAATAAAAAAATTTTTTTAACTTGTGGTTGAATTTGGGGCTAGTTCAGTGGTTCTTAACCAAGGAGCAACTCTGCACCCAAGAGACATGTGGCAAGGTTTGGAGATATTTTTGGATGTCACAACTGGAGGAAGGGTGTTACTGGCATCTAGCGAGTAGAGGCCAGGGATGCTGCTCAACATACAACAATGCACAGCATAGCCCCCACAACGAACAATTATCCAGCCCAAAATGTCAATAGTGCTGAGGCTGAAAAACCCAGATTAGTCCTGACAAGCTTTTTGATCACAAGCAAGTCACTTTCCCTAATAATGATGGTAATTATCATGACAGCTAACATTCATTGAGCACTGATGTGAAGCACTGTGCTAAATTGTTCACATGGATTATTTTGGTTTAATCTTCCCACCCGTCCTATGATCATCATCCACATAGGTAAGGAAACAGGCCCAAAGGATAAATAACTTTCAGATCACACAGCTAATTGAACATGGCTCAGTTTCATTCTTGAGTCCATGCTTTCAACTCTGACACACTTCTGCCTTGCTCTGAGCTTACCTGTGTCTCCAGGTGTTTATTGACACATATTATGATCTATAGTGGTAGGGATTCCTTCTCGTATGCCAATCACATTGGCATTTTAATGGCAATCTAGGATACCATGTCAAGAACTTGTGTGGCTATAGATGGCTCAACAGATAGAGAGCCATGATGGATTTTTTTTTTTTTTTAATTGTACTTTAGGTAAAGGTTTACAGAACAAATAGTTTCTCATTAAACAGTCGGTACATGTATTGTTTTATGACATTGGTTAATAACCACACAATATGTCAACGCTCTCCCTTCTCGACCTTGGAGGAACTTTTTTTTTGGTGAGAATATACATAGCCAAAGATACACCATTTCTAAAATTACTACATGTACAATTCAGTGACATTGATTATGTTCTTCCAGTTGTGCTGCTATTCTCACTATTCTTTTCCAAATTATTCCATCACCATTGTCTTCAACTCACTGTCCCCTAGGCTTCCCATCAAATCTTTTGAGTTGCTGTTGTCAATCTGATCTCACATAGATAATTCTTTTTTTTTCTTTTGTACTTTAAATGAAGGCTTACAGAACAAAATAGTTTCTCATTAAACAGTCAGCACACAGATTGCCCTGTGACAGTGGTTAACAACCCCACGACATGTCAACACTGTCCCTTCTCAACCTGGGGCTCCCTATCACCAGCTTTCCTGTCCCCTCCTGCCTTCTAGTGCTCGTCCTTGGACTGCTGTGCCTCATTAGTCCCGTTTTGTTTTATGGAGCTGTCCAACCCCCGGCTGAACGGTGAACCTCGGGAGTGACTTCACACTGAGCTAAAAGGGTGTCCAGGGGCCATACTCTCGGGGTTTTTCCAGTCTGTCAGGCCAGTAAATCTGGTCTTTTTGTGTGTGTTAGAATTTTGTTTCTCCAGCTCTGTCCAGAACCCTCTATTGTGATCCCGGTCATAGCAGTCAATGGTGGTAGCCAGGCACGATCTAGCTGTAGTGGACTCAGTCTGGTGGAGGCCTTGGTAGCTGTGGTCTATTAGTTCTTTAATCTTTTCCTTTTATCCTGTTCTCTTCATTCTCCCTTGCTCCCAAAGGGGTGAAACCAGTGGAGTATCTTAGATGGCTGCTCACCGCCTTTTAAGAACCCAGACACGACTCACCAAGCGAGAATGTAGAACATTGTCTTTATCAACTCTGTTATGCGAATTGAGCTAGATGTTCCCCGAGACCATGGTCCCCACTGCACTCCACCCAGCAATCCAGTCCCTCAGGGAGTTTGGATATGTCTATGGAGCTTCCACGACCTTTCCTTGTACAAGTTGTGCTGGCTTCCCCAGTACTGTGTACTCTCTTACCCTTCACCAAAGTTACCACTTATCTATTGTCTATTTAGTATTTCCCCCCACCCCTCCCATCTCTTGTAACCAACAAAGATTGTTACTTTTTGTGTGTAAACTTTTTCATGAGTTTTTACCATAGAGGTCTCATACAATATTTGTCCTTTTGTGATTGACTTATTTCACTCAGCATAATGTCCTCCAGTTTCATCCATGTTATGAGATGCTTCACAGATTCATCATTGTTCTTCATCACTGCATTATACTCCATTGTGTGTATGTACCACAATTTGTTTATCCATTCATGTTGATGGACATTTAGGTTGTTTCCTTCTTTTTGCTATTGTGAACAGTGCTGCAATGAATATGGGTGTGCATATGTCTATTTGTGTAACAGCTCTTATTTCTCTAGGATATATTCCTAGGAGTGGGATTGCTGGATCGTATGGTATTTCTATTTCTAGCTTTCTAAGGAAGCACCATATCATTTTCCAAAATGGTTGAATCATTATGCATTCCCACTAGCGGTGCATAAGAGATCTGATCTCCCCACAGCCTCTTCAACATTTGTTATTTCCAGTGTTTTTGATTCGTGCCAGTAATGCTGGGGTGAGATGGTATCTCATTGTGGTTTTAATTTGTGTGTGTTCATTTCCTTTGCCCATTTTTTAATTGGATTATTTGTCTTTTTGTTGTACAGGTGTTGGATTTTCTTGTAGATTTTAGAGATTAGACCTTTGTCTGACTTGCAATGTCCAAAATTTTTTTCCCAGTCCATAGGTTCTCTTTTTACTCTTTTGGTGAAGTCTTTTGAAGAGCATAAGTGTTTGATTTTTAGAAGATCCCAGTTATCTAGCTTATCTTCTGGAGTTTGTGTTTTGTTGGTTATCGTTTGTATCCTGTTAATGCCATGTATTAGGGCCTCTAGCATTGATCCTGTTTTTTCTTCTATGAACTTTATAGTTTTTGGCTTCATATTTAGGTCTTTGATCCATTTTGTGTTAGTTTTTGTATATGGTGTGCAGTATGGGTCCTGTTTCATTTTTTTACAGATGGACATCTAGTTTTGCCAGCACCAAAAGACTGTCTTTTCCCCATTTAATGGACTTTGGAGCCTTGTCAAAGATCAAGTTACTGTAGGTGGATGGATTTACATTTGAGTTCTCAGTTCTATTCCATTGGTCAGTGTATCTGTCGTTGTACGAGTACCAGGCTGTTTTGACTACCATAGCTGTACAGTAGGTTCTGAGGTCAGGTAGTGTGAATCCTCCTACTTTATTCTTCTTTTTCAATAGTTTTTTACTTATTCAGGGCTTCTTCCCTCTCCATATAAAGTTAATGATTAGTTTTTCCATCTCTTTAAAGAATGTTGTTGGTATTTGGATCGGGATTGTATTGTATCTGTAAATTGCTTTGGGTAGAACTGTCATTTTCACTATGTTGAGTCTACCTATCCATGAGCATAGTTTGGTTTTCCATCTATGTAGATCCCTTTGGGTTTCTTGCAGTAATGGTTTGTAGTTTTCTTTGTATAGGTCTTTTACATCCCTGGTTCAATTTATTCCTAAGTATTTTATTTTTTTAGGGGTATTATAAATGGTATTGTTTTCCTGATTTCCTTTTCATCGTTCTCTTTATTGGTGTATAGGAATCCAACTGATTTTTGTATGTTTATCTTGTATCTTGCTACTCTGCTGAATCTTTCTATTAGTTCCAGTAGTTTTCTCGTGGAGTCTTTAGGGTTTTCTGTGTATAGGAGATGATGGATTATTAATGTGTGCTACGGCATGGAAGGGAAGAATAGTGATATTTATGCCACATATTTTTCATCACTGGACTAGATGATCTTTAAGGTCTGTCCAGAGCCAATAACCCTTTTTTCCTCCATGAACAGCTTTAATTCTTGGCCAAGAGCCACTTGCAGAGTTTTGTACATCAAAGGGAACCAAGGACTGCAATCTACTGCAAGGGCTTTATTAACTACATAGTTTTCCCTGGTTGTAGGGAAACTGGTGAAAACTCTCAGGTCCCAGCCTACAAAAGGCAGAAAACATCAAAGCTTGTGAAAATCACAGCATACCTCCACCCAGAGCCAAAGTCAAGAACAAACAACTCTGGGGGTTGGATTAATTTCATAAAATAATCTGGGTGACCGAAGTGAAAAACAGCAATGACTGCAAACATTAAGGAGGCCGAAAAAGAATCTACTACATTAAAAAAAAAAAAATTATGCAACGTTTAGCAAACTGAAATCACTGGGGAAAAAAAAGGAAATCACACAAACTTTACTAAACAAAGTCACATACCAACAAACATTTAAACCACTGGAACCATGATGAGGAACTGAAGCTTGTTTTTAGTTACAAAGATCTGAGGGATGGGGTGGGAAATAAACAAAAATCCAAAGGGGAAAAAATCATTACTAAGATACTCTGAACTATTTTCCCACAAGTAATCTCTTAAAAAAAAAAAGCTCTACTGTATGCTAAAAAATCCAATCTCCTGCATGCCTGTCCAAATAAAACTTCTTTGTGAGCAGTCAACCAAAAAACTGAAATTCCATCATCATAACATTATGTCTGTGGGGTACCACTTCAGAAAATAAAAAAAAAAAAGGATAATTAATACATGACTCTGTAATGAAGTGGAAAAGAAAATTAACAAAATAAAAACTACCCAGAAACAAAGTACAAGAAAACCTAGATTTATATTCTTGCAGTGTGTAATTTCAAGGGCTTCCTGTTTACGAACAACACAGAGAGAGAGAGAGAGAGAGAGGACACCCACATCATATTTTTCCAGGAAGTTAGATATTTAAATAAAACAACATTTGGACTTCCTTTAGTAAAATGAATGTAATTTCTTCCTAAAACTCCTCTATCATTGATGGATGAACTGGTGCAGCTTTTATTACAGGAGTGGAAAACTGATTCTAAGGGATCATATTTCTGTCTGCCTGAAAGATCCTAAGACATTATGGAGATAAAACAACATATAATATATAATTTTTTGTTATGAAATAAGTTTTTTTTAATCAAATCGTCATACAAGCAAAATAATCCATCTCTGCAACATAAAAGCTAATAAGTATTGGAAACTTGATTTAAGTAAGACGAATTTTGCTAATGTCGAAGTTAAGGAAACTCTGGAAGGAATGACAACACGATACTCAATTATTTACATTCATGACACCTTAGCTGTGTCTACAAGGCACCAAAACATTGTGATGAAAAGTAAAAGTCACTTAACTGGCCTGATATTTTGTCTAGTCACTGACAGCTGGTATTTCCTCAGTGTTTGCTCATGCTCCCTTGTGCTTGCGTGATCTCTCTGTCAGCATCTTTGGGAGTTCAACAAGAGTGCTTTCCCCACAACTTTCCTCTGTCATCTCACACTCCCCTGGCCTCATGAGCTCTATGCCATGGAGGCCTCTACATAGCCACATTTGGTGACATCAGTTAAGTTGGTCCTGGTTTATGTGTTAACTGCTAATGGTGGATGTGGATAGAACCAAATTCGTATTTCTGGAAATTTTCTTAATTAAGAAATACTTTTCTGACTAAGTCAAAGACTATGACTCTGCCATGACAATTCTAAAAAGATTTGGGGGGTGGGGGATCACCTGGACATCTGTACCCTTTCCTTTTTCTCCAAACGGTTATTGTGTCTTTTTTGTTTGTTTTTTGACAATATGTTTTTTTTTGTGGTAAATATATATAACATTAAATTTGCCATTTTAACCATTTTTAAGTGTACAGTTCACTGGCATTAATTACACTCACAATACTGTGCAACTATCACTACTACTTCCAAATTTTTTCACTACCCCAAACAGAAACTGTGTACGCATTAAGCAGTAACTCCTCATTCCCTCTTTTTCCCAGCCCCTGGTAGCCACTAGTCTCCTTTCTGTCTCTGTGAATTTACCTATTCTACATATTTCATGAAAGTGGAATCATACAATATTTGTCCTTTGGTGTCTGTCTTATTTCACTTAGCATAATGTGTATAAACTTCATCCACACTGAATGTAGAATGTATCAGAACTTTATTCCTTTTTTATGGCTGAGTAATATTCCATTGTGTGTGTGCGTGTGTGTGCACACATGTGTATCACATTTTGTTTATCTGCTCATCTGTTGGTGGACCATTGGTTGTTTCCTGCTCTTTCTTCTAGAGAAATAGCCTCTCTTGCAAGTGAAGGCCGATCATCTCTCAAGTCCAATATCTTTAAGGGTCAGGAGGCAGATTGAGAGTTCTCCAAACTCCCTTCCACCTCTCCTCAAGCCTTCCTTCCACCCTTCTTTGGAGTTCCCAAGTGCACTGAGGCCACCACCTCCCCATCCTCTATGGCCCAGTGAGTGGCAGGAGTTCATGATTATGATGAGCTGGATTTATAAAATCACTCAATCTTGGGATCTAATCCTGGTTCAGCCCAATTATGATTTGTGTTACCTTGGGCAGGTTACTTCCCCTCTCTGATCTTCAGTTTCCACATGTTACAAATGGATGTAATGATAATATTCTTTATTTAAGGATTGTGTTAGTTCAGGACACCCAGACAGATTACACATGTAAGAGATTTGTTGGGGAAAACACCCATGAAGGAAAATGGAGAGCTGAAGGAGGCTAAAAGAGCTGTCAGACCCAAAACATGTCTGACCCCTATAGGGGAAAGAGGGAAACAATGGAGAAAGTGGGAAGTGGGCAGGAAAATTCTTAGACTGCAGACACTTCTAAGAAAGGTTCAGCAAGGTTGATGAAAAGTCCTGGAGCCAGATTTGCTCGTGTCTCACAGCAGTGAGCCTGCATGAGTATCCCTGCTGCACTCAATTACTGGTTGGAAGACGGCTGTGGGACGTGTGGCTTGTTGCAGACATGATAGTGAATTCAGAGTGGGACCATCAGCCAATGATTTTCCCTTCAGTAGGAGATCAGGGAAGAGCTTTTTCATGGCCACCATAAGAATTAAATTCAATAATGTACATGTACATGAAGCTCCTATCGCCCGCTCAGAGTAAGAGCTCTCTAAAATAGTAGCAATGATAATGGTGATGACAATGATGGTGACATCACTTTTCCAACTCTACTAAGGTTGTTGGAATCTGACTCAGAGTTTTTATCCATTCATGCCCTGCCATCATGCTCAGAGGCTACAAAATCCTTGTTGGTGAGCTAACATTAACCTGGCGTGTCCTTGTGCTCCTATACTCAATTGACTTCCCCTTCCAATCACTTCAGCAAACACCTACTGAGAAATACCCTGTATTTTATCATTGCCCAACCAAACAAGGTGAATCCTATGATTATACCAGTTTACCATTTGGAGAAATATTCCAGGATACCTGTGTAGGAAGGAGAAACTGAAGTAAGCCTGACAGACTCCCTGGGTTGAAGGGATAGAGTTGGGAGTCCTGTAAGTCCAAGGTTGCTAGAGTCTGCAAAACAGAATACCAGAGAAAAAAGAGCTACAGAGAGAGGAAACTAGTCAGACCGACAAAGAAAAACAGGGAGAAGACACAAATTACCAAAATCAGGAATGAAAGTGGTGTATCACTATAGACTTCACAGACATTAGAAAGACAATGAGAGATTATTATTAAAAACTCTATGCACATAAATTAAAACACTGAGATAAAATGGACCGATTTCTTAAAAGCAACTGTGATGGTAAAGATTGTTTACCAACTTGGCTGGGCCATGATTCTCGGTGTTTTGGCAGTCATGTAATATTGTGATCATTTCCCTGTTGAGATTTGATGTGTGATCCCCCCACCCCATGATGGGATCTGCTGTGGGCAGCCAATCAGTTGAAAGGAAGTTTCCTTGGGCATGTGGCCTTCATCAAATATAAGCAGACATTCTGGCAAGGTTTGGGAGCTTTTTGCTGCTGCTAGATCCTGCAGCTGACTCCTGTTCATCTGACCTCCGGTTCTTGGGACTTGAGCTAGTGGCTTACCTATGGTCCTGCTGCCGATCTTGGGATTCATCGATCTTCGCAGACTGTGAGCAAGAGCCCTGCTCTCTCACCGGCTGATCTTGGGTTTGCCAGCCCCTGCAGCTATGTGAATCAGGAAAAGCCTCTATCCTGACCCATGGACTTGGGGCAATTGTGTGAGCCATTTCTTTGATATAATTCTCTCTATATATATTTATATGCTTTACTGATTTTGCTTCTCTAGACAACTCAGCCTAAGATAGCAACAAATTATTAAAATTCACTCATGAAGAAGTAGATGATCTGAATAATCCTATATGTATTTTTAGAAATTGAATTCAAGGTTAAAAATCTTCCCCCCCAAAATCCATCCAGTCTCAGATGATCTCACTGCCAAATTCTAGCAAACATTAAAGATGAAATTATGCCAATTCTAAACAATCTTTTCCAAAAAATAGAAGAGGAGGAGATACTTTCCAACTCATTTTATGAAGCCATCATTACCCTGCTACCAAAACCAGATAAAGATAATAAAGGAAACTACAGACCAGTATCCCTCATGAACATACCTGCAAAAATCCTCAACAAAATATTAGTGAATCAAGTCCAGCAATATGTTATATTACTATTAAATAGCCTTAAATCACAACCAAATGGGGTTTATCCTAGGAATGCAAAGTTATTTAATATTTAAAAATCCATCAATGTAATCTATAATAGCAAAGAAGAAACACCACATGGCCATATAATTGATGGAAAAAAATTTTGATAAAATTCAATATTAATTCATTATAAAAACATACAGCAAACTAGGAATAGAAGGGAACTTCATTAACCTGATAAAAGGCATTATGCTTAATAGTGAATTAGCAAAATGTTCAGTTTTACCACTCCTACTCAACATTATACTGAAAGTTCTAGACAGTGCAGTAAAGCAAGAAGTAAAAATAAAAAATGTCTAGATCAGAAATGAAGATATTAAATTGTGCCTATTCACAGATGACATGATTGTCTATGTAGAAAATCCCAAGAAATCTACAATAACAACAAAACTTTTAGAACTAGTAAGTGAGATTAGTATGGTCATAGGCATTAAGCTCAGCATACAAAAATCAGTTATATTTCTGTAAACTAGTAACAAACAATTGGAACCCAAATTAAAAAAAAAAAAATCTCATTTAAATTAACTCCAATCTAAGGAAACAAAAGACTCAAAGAAGCAGCTAGTCTACAGGACTAATAGTCTACATGAACCATGGCCTCATCTACCCTGATCAGAAGAACTAGATGGTGTCCATCTACCACAGTGGACCATTCTGATCAGGGCCACAATAGATGGATCCTGATAGAATGGGAGAAAAATGAAGAACAGAATATCAAATTCTTAAAAAAATCTAGACTTACTGGACCAGTTGAGATTGGAGGACTCCCCAAGACTATTGCCCTGAGATACTCTTTAAACTGAAACAAGCCCCTGAGGTCACTTTTAACTAAATAACAGGATGGCTCACAAAATAAAGAATATTACCTATGAGTACTGTGCTCCTTTAAAAAAAATCATCTATATGAGACCCAACAATTACTTTAAAACAAAGATGAGAAGGTAAGGGGACAAGGAACCTAGATTAATGGAAATGGAACAATGAGAATGGAAATAATGAGAATGTTCATGTATTGTGAAGAATATAACTAATGTCACTGAACAATATGTGTTGAAATTGCTGAATGCGAAACTAAATTGTTGTGTAAACCTTCACTGGCAACAAAATATCATTTAAAAAATAAGATAAAATAGCTCCAATCTAGCAAAACACATACAGCTGTAAATCTAGCAAAATACGTATAGGATATAGACACTGAAAACTGCAAAATGCTGATGAAAGAATTCATAGAAAACCTAAATAAATGAAGAGACATACCATGTTCATGGACTGAAACCTCCATATAGTTGTCAATTATTCACAAATTGATCTATAAATTTAGTGCAATTCCAATCAAAATTCTGGTGGGAATTTTTGTACATAAAGACAAGGTGATTCTAAAGTTTACACGAGAAGGTAAAGAACTAAAATAGCAAAAGCAATTTTGAAAAAGAGGAAATTTGGGAGTCTCACACTACTTATTTTAACACTTATTACAATGCTACAGTATTTAAGGCAGTGTGGTACTGGAGAAGGAATAGACACATAGATCATTTGAACAGAATAGAGAGTCTGGAAATAGACATGGCCAACTGATTTTTGACAAAGGCACAAAGGCAATGTAATAGAAAAAGAATAGCCTTTCCAACAATTTATGTTGAAATGAATATATATACACATACATATAAACATAAATATAAATGTGCCTAAATGTCACACCTTATACAAAAATTAGTTCAAATGGATTATAGATCTAAATATAAATCCTTTACAAAAATACATAGGGGAAAATCTTTGTCATTTCAGGTTAGGCAAAAAGGTCTTAGCTGTGACACCAAAAGCCCAATCCATGAAGGAAAAATTGATAAATTGGACTTTATCAACATTAAATGCTTTTGCTGTGCAAAGGACACTATAAGTAGTCCCCAACTTATGACTGGATTCCATTCCAATGACTCTGTCATAAGTCAGTTATGATGTAAGGTGAATACCTCTTTTTTTTTTTTATTAAGTTTTCATTACTATCGCGTTTTATCATCAGTACGTTTATATATCCGATCTTATTTGTCTCTGGGGGTTGGAAACATTACATATAAACTTATAGATATCTTTTAATACATACATACATAAAAAAATACACAAATCATAAAAAATTTACTCTAATGATGAGGAAGAGTTGAACAATGCTGGCATTTTGTCAGGGGTGGTAATAACTCCACTTGTGGAAGGTTCTAGATTGTCTGGGTTATCCCTGGGAATGGGGATAGGGCTTCTAGTCAGAAAATTAGTGAGAGTTGTCTGTATGGTCCTTTTTTTTTTTTTCTTCATATATTTCACAGTAACATCTCACTGCTTCCTGAATCTGCCTATAAACTTTAGCAAAACAATCAACGTTTGGGTCCATGTTTTCAAGCAACTGAAGTCCCTGATTTTGTTTAGAAAAAACTTCAGCTAATCCTTTCACTGTAACATTTTTGATGTCTCTCCTTCCTCTTCATTATTATTTCTTTCTTCTTCAGCATTTCTTTCCTCTTCAAAACCCTTTAAGTCCTGATCTGTCAATTCCCCTTCTTCGTGATCTATGAACTGTTTCACATCGGTGATATTAAGTTCTAAATTCAGCGTTCTTGCCATATAGATGATTTTTCCACCGATTTGTTTCATCACATCATCCTGATCAGATGCTTGGAGCATGTTCACATAACTCAGTAATTTTTTCCAAATCCCCTGCATGAGTTTTCCCATAACTTCCTCCCAGGAAAATGCAATGTTCCGAATACAATGAAGAATATTATAATTCTTCCTGAAATTGCATAATGTTACCATACCTCCATCTGTTGCAGCTATTGCCTGAACAAATGTAATCTGTAGGTAGTATGCCTTGAAAGTGGCAACTGCACCTTGATCCACAGGCTGAATTACAGCTGTTGTATTGGGAGGTGAATATGCCACTTTCACATCTTGATTTAGATCATCTACATTCGGGTAACACAATCATCATCCAGGCCTTGGAGTTACTTCTATAGTGGACTGCAGCTTATTTTTGTGAATGTTTTTGAATGATCCAGGGGTTTTCAGAATGATAAGCACAAAAAGGTTTTCATTTAAATCCAGCAGACTTTCTTCCAAGCAGCAGCATGATTCTGTCTTTAAATGCCTTCAAACCAGGCATCGACTTCTCTTTGTGAATATAGGTCCATTCTGGCATCCTTTTCCAAAACAAGCCTGTTTTGTCCATGTTGAAAATTTGCTCTTGTAGATCTTCTTCATCTTATATTATTGTATCCAGCCCATCCTTGAATTTTTCAGCAGCTTCAACATAGGCACTTCCTGCTTCTCCAGTTATATGCACATTATGTAAACAAAATCCGAGTTTGAAGTGATGAAACCAGCCCGTAGTGGCATTAAAGTACTGGAGGTAGTCTTCTCCTTGCTGTTGCTTCAGGTTTTCAGAAAGGCTGCATGCTTTCCTTTGAATCATCAGTAAACTCATAGGGATCCTCTTATGGATTTGGTCTTCTATCCAAATCATCAACAGCATCTCAATCGCATGTATTGGTCTTTGAGTCTTTTTTGTTAAAACTGTTGATTTTATATAAATCAGTCCTTCATCTGCCTCCAAAATCCTAGTCTTATCCTTAATGGTTGTCCCAATGGTCAAATGAAACAGTCCTTCCTCACACGCTATTTCACCAACTTCCTATCCATTATCATAGGCCTTAATGATCTTCATCTTTATATCCTTGTCTAAAGCCTTTCTCATCTTTTATGGATTTGAACTTATAGTGGCATGACTTCTTTTTCTAGACATATCACTGGGGGTATAAGCAGTGAAGGTGTTACGGTGCAAGAAACTTCAACAGTTTGGCTTCAGATTAACAACTAATGCTTCTGATGGTATGAAATGTTGAGTAAGATCAAACTCTAGAGGAGCCCTGGTGGTGCAGTGGTTAAGTGTTTGGCTACTAACCAAAAGGTCGGCAGTTCGAATCCACCAGCCGCTCCTTGGAAACCCTATGGGGCAGTTCTACTCTGTGCTATAGGGTTGCTATGAGTTGGAATCAACTTGAGGGCAATAGATTTGGGGTTTTATTTTTATTTTTTATAGGCCTGGTCTACAGTGAAGTCAGCGTCAGTGTCATAACAATGAAGTCAAAGTTGTACAGCTGTAGGGCACGTGGGCAGTTCAATTGTCATATATTGTTAGAGTTGAACATTGCCCAACTTTCTATCCATTTCGACTCCTGACACCAACATCGACTTCATTGTAGACCAGGCCATAGTCTACTATAGGTAGTGTTTTGGACAGTAAATCATAACATTGAACATCTAGGAGTGAACATCTGTGAATGATAATATCAGCAAATTATGTGCTGCAACACTGTATGTAGTACATATTACTAAAGATAAGATGTACCAAAAAAAAAAAAAAAAATTCCAAACAGACGGGTGTAAGTGTGGTTCATCGTAACTCGAATATGTTGTAAGTTGGGGACTACCTGTATTAGGAGAATGAAAAGCCAAGCTACCAACTGGGAGTAAATATTTGGAAATCACATATCCAATGAAGTGCTTGTATCCAACATATATAAACTCAGAAAACTCAACACAAAGAAAAAACAAATGATCCCATTTTAAAATGGGCAAAATATTTGAATAGACACTTCACCAAAGAAGATATATGGATGGCAAAAAAATAACACAAATTAGGGAAATGTAAATTAAAGCCACAATGAAATACCACTACACACGTCTATTAGGATAGGGAAAAAAACCATCCTTATCAAGTGCTGACAAGAATATGGAGCAACCGGAATTCTCATACATTGATGTTGGGAATGCAAAATGGTGTAACCACTCTGGAAAACAGTTTAGCAGTTTCTTATAAATTTAACCCATGTAACTCTGCAGTTTCACTCCTTGTATTTATGCTTCAGAAATGGAAACTTATGTTCACACAAAAACTTACATGCAAATGTTTATAACAGCTCTATTCATAATCACTCAAAAACTGAAAATAATGCAACATCTTTCAACAGTGAATGGATAAACTAACTGTAGTACATCTATGCCATGGACCATTACTCAACAATAAAAAAGAATGAACTACTGATTCAAGCAACAACTGGGATGAGTCTCAGAGATACGCTGAGTGAAGGAAATCAATCTCAAAAGGTTATATAATGTATGATTTTATTTATGTGACATTTTGGAGAAGGCAAAATTATAGCGATAGAGAATAGATCATTAATTGCCAGGGGCTAGGAGTGGGGACGGGAATTTGACTACAAAGGGGCAGCACAAGAGAGTTTTTAGGGTGATGGGACCCTTCTATATCTTGACTATGGTGGTGGTTACATGCATCTGTATGAGTTAAAACACACAGAATTGAGCACCAAAAAAAGAAAATTCAGTTTTATGGTAAATGAATTTTAAACTAATAATTAAAAAACAAAATAGAAATAAATCAAACTTACGATTCTTCTTGGGTGGTGCAAATGGTTTGAGCTCAGCTACTAACCTAAAGGTTGGGGTTCGAACCTACTCAGTGGCATCACAGAAGAAAGGCCTGGTGACCTGCTTCCATAAAGATTATAGCCAAGAAAACCCTATGGAACAGTTCTACTCTGTAACACACTGGGTCATCATGACTTGGAATCTACTCCATGGCAATGGGTTGGTTTATTCTGTAATGAGTAACATAGTAGAAATTGATAGCCAAATTTGAAGATTCATTCTTTCCCACCATCTCAGCATAAGAACATCAAGTTCAGTTGATTTTAGAAGCAGAGATATCTCTTGAATTAGTTCTCTCTTTGCTAATCCCACTCTGACATCCCCAGTTTAGTATGTTAAGAATTCTGATCTGGATTATTTTTGTTGCCTCCTAAATGGTTTCCCGTGTTAGGAGCCCAGGTGGTGCAGTGGTTAAGAGCTCATCTGCTAACCAAAAGATAGGCAGTTTGAACATCATTCTTAATGGAGAGAGGCTGAAAATAATCCCCCTGAGAACAGGAACAAGACAAGGATGTCTTTTATCACCACTCCTAGTTAATATTGTGCTGGAAGTCCTAGCTAGAGCAATAAGGCAAGAAAAAGAAATAAAGGGCATCCCTACTGATAATGAAGTTAAACTGTCCCTATTTGCGGATGATATGATACTATACATAGAAAACCCAAAAGACTCCATGAGAAAACTACTAGAACTAATAGAAAGATTCAGCAGAGTAGCAGGATACAAGATAAACATACAAAAATAAGTTGGATTCCTATACACCAATAAAGAGAACGATGAAAAGGAAATCAGGAAAACAATATCATTTATAATAGCCCCTAAAAAAATAAAATACTTACGAATAAATCTAACCAGGGATGTAAAAGATCTATACAAAGAAAACTACAAAACACTACTGCAAGACACCAAAAGAGATCTACATAAATGGAAAAGCATACCCTGCTCACGGATAGGTAGACACAACATTGTGAAAATGACAATTCTACCCAAAGCAATTTACAAATACAATGCAATCCCAATCCAAATACCAACACCATTCTCTAAAGAGATGGAAAAACTAATCATTAACTTTATATGGAAAGGGAAGAAGTCCCAGATAGGTAAAGCACTACTGAAGAAGAATAAAGTAGTAGGACTCGCACTACCTGACCTCAGAACCTACTATACAGCTATGGTAGTCAAAACAGCCTGGTACTGGTACAACGACAGGTATATTGACCAATGGAACAGAATTGAGAACCCAGATGTAAACCCACCCACCTACGGTCACCTGATCTTTGACAAGGTCCAAAGTCCATCAAATGGGGAACAGTCTTTTTAACAAATGGTGCTGGCAAAACTGGATGTCCATCTGCAAAAAAATGAAACAGGATTCATACCTCATACCATGTATAAAAACTAATTCAAAATGGATCAAAGACCTAAATATAAAGCCAAAAACTATAAAGTTCATAGAAGAAAAAATAGGATCAACACTAGACGCCCTAATGCACAGCATTAACAGGATACAAAGCATAACCAACAACATGCAAACTCCAGAAGATAAGCTAGATAACTGGGATCTTCTAAAAATTAAACATTTATGCTCATCAAAAGACTTCACCAAAAGAGTAAAAAGAGAACTTACAGACTGGGAAAAAATTTTTGGACATTGCAAGTCAGACAAAGGTCTAATCTCTAAAATCTATAAAAAAATCCAACACCTCTACAACAAAAAGACAAATAATTCAATTTAAAAATGGGCAAATGAACAGACACTTCAACAAAGACATTCAAGCGGCCAACAGACACATGAGGAAATGCTCACCATCACTTGCCACTAGAGAAATGCAAATCAAAACCACAATGACATACCATCTCACCCTGGCATTACTGGCATGAATCTAAACAACAGAAAATAACAAATGCTGGAGAGGCTGCGGGGAGACTGGAACTCTTATGCACTGTTGGTGGGAATGCAAAATGATACAACCATTTTGGAAAATGATATGACGCTTCCTTAGAAAGCTAGAAATAGAAATACCACATGATCCAGCAATCCCACTCCTACAAATATATCCTAGAGAACTAAGAGATATAGACATATGCACACCTATGTTCACTGTAGTATTGTTCACAATAGCAAAAAGACGGAAACAACCTAGATGCCCATCAACAGATGAATGTATAAACAAACTATGGTACATACACACAACAGACTACTACGCAACAATAAAGAACAATGATGAGTCTGTGAAGCATCTCACAACATGGATGAATCTGGAGGGCATCACGCTGAGTGAAATAAGTCAGTCACAAAAGGACAATTATTGCATAAGACCACTACTATAAAAACTTATGAAAAGATTTACACACAAAAAGAAACAATCTTTGATGGTTTCGAGGAGTGGAAGGGTACAGATGGAAAAACACTAAATAGACAATAGGTAAGTGATAAGTTTGGTGAAGGACAAGACAGTACACAATACTGGGGAAGCCAGCACAACTTGTACAAGGCAAGGTCATGGAAGCTCCATAGTCACATCCAAACTCCCTGAGGGACGGAATTGCTGGGCTGAGAGCTGTGTGTCCATGGTCTTGGGGAACATCTAGCTCAACTTGCATAACATAATTTATAAAGAAAAGTTCTACATTCTACTTTGGTGAGTAGCGTCTGGGGTCTTAAAAGCTTGTGAGCAGCCACCTAAGATATTCCACTGGTATCATCCCTTCGGGAGCAAGGGAGAATGAAGAAAACTAGACACAAATGAAAGATTAGTCCAAAGGACTAATGGACCACAACTACCATGGCCTCCACCAGACTGAGTCCAGCACAACTAGATGGTACCTGGCTACTACCACTGACTGCTCTGACAAGAATCACAATAGAGGGTCCCAGATAGAGCTGGAGAAAAATGTAGAACAAAATTCTAACTCACAAAAGAAGAGCAGACTTATTGGCCTGACAGAGACTGGAGAAACCCCAAGAGTATGGCCCCCAGACACCCTTTTAGCTCAGTAATGAAGTCACTCCTGAGGTTCACCCTTCAGCCAAAGATTAAACAGGTCCATAAAACAAAACGAGACTAAAGGGGCACACCAGCCCAGGAGCAAGGACTAGAAGGCAGGAGGGGACAGGAAAGCTGATAATAGGGAACCCAAGTTCGAGAAGGGAGAATGTTGACATGTCATGGGATTATTATCCAGTGTCATAAAACAATATGTGTACTGTTTAACAAGAAGCTAGTTTGTCTATAAACCTTCATCTAAAGTACAATTAAAAAATAAAATAAAAAAAAAAAGATCAGCAGTTCAAATCCACCAGCTGCTCCTTGGAAACCCTATAGGGCAGTTCTGCTCTGTCCATTACAGTCACTGTGAGTCGGAACCCACTTGATGGCACCTAACACCAACACAAATGGTTTCGCTGCTCCTCATTTCCATTTGTCCTGAATTTTCAACAGATCTGTGCATGTCAGTCTACTGCTTAAAAAACAGATAAATAAATAAAAACCTCCAACGATTTGCCAAAAGCTCTGGATAAAGTCCAAACTCTGCCTCCATTTTCCACTTCCACTAACCTTTTCACAACTCCTCCAGTTAGCCCTGCCTTTTCTCACTTCCCTGCTCTTACGTATGCTGTTCCCTCTTCCTAGCTTTCCTTTTTCATTTGAAAACATCCTTTTCACCCTCTAAGGCCCCTCATTCAAATGTCACCTTCCCTGATTTATTAAGCCCTGCCCCCTCCCCTACCTGTACTCTCCTGGTATTTTTTCTACCCTTCTGGTGGGGAACTCAGCACATTATGGGTCTGTTCTGTTCCTGCTCTTTTCCCCCACAAAATGGTCTGCTGCTTCAGGAAAGCTGGGCGCCATCTATTTTCAACGCCAAACGTAGAGTCTGGCACTGAGCAGGGGCTCAGTTTACATTTGCTGAACTGAAATTAGAATAACTGATATCAGCTTAATAAAATATCAGCTCAACTTTTACTTTTCCCTCCATGGTCCTGGTGCCTGTAGAAACCACTTCAGTCATGAGTGTATTTTTTACCAGTTTGTTTAGAAGTCCTTACTGGGGGTTTACTGTGTGCAAAGCACCAGGGGTTATGTAAGAGTTTATGAGAAAGGGATAGATGCATTCGCTGAAGGAAGCTAACACTATTCAGGCAAGATTAATGCCCCCTAGATCTTGACTCCTTTTAACACTTATTCTAATACCAGTTTTCCTCTTTAATAGAATATGAAAGTCATTCAGATTTCAATAATTTAGACTATATTCCTGACTTGAATATGGGTTTAGTCCTCTAACCACATTTGCTGTCCTTCTAGAATAATTTCTTGCTGTCTGCTTTGGGTCTTCATTAGTTGTCTCTCTCTCTTTTTTTTTTAAACAAATCAGTTCTTTTCCTCCACGATTTTTTCTTTCACTGTAGTATTACATCTGTCTTTTTCGAAAATATGTTTGGATTTCCAGTATAAGAGATACAATGCTTAATCTGGAAAGACTTTGTTTTTTAAGGTTGTCATTCAAACTTTCAGAAAAATTATAAAAGAAAGAGTATCATCCCTGTGAGTCAAAATAAAAGAGCCAACCTGTGTTCCCCACACCCACTGTCAGCCATCTGGATGACACTTTACAGCAGGGAGTGGCAGCATTTAAGAAAGCATTTGGAGAAGACATTGCCTGACCAGTTTTTGTGTGTGCATGCATGTGTGTGTGTGTGTGTGTGTGTGTGTGTTTAAGATGGAGCTTTTTGTTTGTAAGAGCAACAGAACATTTTAGTTTTCAAGAGATATAATATGATCTCGGACTCCATTAAAAAAATATATCATGCTGAGCAATGGTCTAAGCTTTTTTCACCACGTATGTTGTTGTTAGGTGCCATTGAGTTGGTTCCAACTAATAGTGACCGTATGAACAACAGAATGACACACTGCCTGGTCCTGCACCATCCTCACAACCAATGCTATGCTTTAGCCCATTGTTGCAGCCACTGTGTCAATCCATCTCATCGAGGGTCTTCTTCATTTTCACTGATTCTCTACTTTACCAAGCATGATATCCTTCTCCAGGGACATGTATACCTACCCCTAAAATATCTTGAGCCAGCACAAACACACGTATTTTTACTTACTATAAACTAAATGGAGTTCCTAGGTGATCTAAACAGTTAATG
Source organism: Dugong dugon (assembly GCA_030035585.1). Lineage (NCBI taxonomy): Eukaryota > Metazoa > Chordata > Mammalia > Sirenia > Dugongidae > Dugong > Dugong dugon. Next base: position 52,724,580 of record CM057481.1, on the reverse strand, counting down.
TACTCAGGTGCTAACTGAAAGATTGGAGGTTCGAGTCTACCCAGAGGTGCCTCAGAGGAAAGACCCGAGAATCTACTTCTGGAAAAGCACATAGTGTTCTACTCTGACACATAGGGGGTCACCGTGAGTCAGAGTCAATGACAACTGAGTATAAATTATATATGTATATATACATAAACAACCATACCAATCTGCTAATTTGTATGTATACAACTATGCTGATATGAGCATTAGAAACTATACATAAAAATGAATATTTTAAATAATGAGATTAAATGTAAATGACAAAGAAGTTCTAATGTTTTCTCTATACACATCATTGTATCCTGTACGCCCCATGGGATGTGTACACCCCAATTTGGAGACCATGCACGTAGAGGACATACCCTTCAGCCCACTTCCGAAGTCTCTGTTGGGCTGTGTTAGGAGGGAGGTAGACAAATTAGAACAAGTACGAAGAGAGTGACAATGGTAGACACAAATGGGAGGAATGTCCAGCTCACAGTTCCCCAGTGACCATATCTATACCACCCATGCCCCTTCCAGTCTTCTGATAACCAGCTCTAAACTCTTGGCTATAAGGGGAAGCCTTGGCCCAAGTTGGACTCTTCATTATCATTCATCCTTCAGGGGCCACAGGGATGGGCCGGGGTGGTCATGTGGTCACAGCCAAACTAATCTGTAGAGTCATACTACAATTAATTTTTAACTGGAGAAATTAGCTCTTTTTTCTCCTCTGGATAGAAAGTGTAAGAGTTTTTGTTTTGCTTTTTGGAGCTTCTGACATACATATCCCATATCCCATGGAGAATGCCCATCCCATTAGTAGAAAAATCAAGGCCATGTGCCCTTACCAGAGCTTGATAATAGGGGCTCACGAATTCCTTAAAAAAAAAAAAAACAGTAGCTGTTGGTCGATTCCTACTCATGGTGACCCCATGTGTGTCTGAGTAGACTGTGATCCACAGGTTTTCAATGGTTTTTTTTCAGAAGTAGATCACCAGGCCTTTCTTCTGAGGCACCTCTGGGTGGACTTGAACTGCAAACCTTTTGGTTAGCAGACAAACGTGTTAACCATTTGCACCACCACCAGGGATTCCCATGAATTCCTACTTAAAATTGGAATGTGTTGAGTTTCTGTCTCTTGCAACTAAAAGAAGCTTATAAAAATCAGTGACAAATATCTTGAGGGTAATGGGATCATTCATTCATTCAACAAATATTTATCAGCTCCTATCATGTGTCAGGTACCGTTCTAGTTACTAGGAATAAAGAGGTGAACAATTTAAAGTAAAAAATTCCCTCAACTAATGGAGCTTATACTGTAGTGAGGGAGACATAGAATAAGACAAGTAAATAACATCTATAGTATGCTACAAAATGATAAAGAGAAAAAATACAGGCTAGAGGAGGGATACGAAGTGTCTAGCCAGGGTAGCCAGGGACGGTCTCATTGAAGTTTTCCAAGTACAAGTCATGAAAATATCTGGGGGAATAATGTTCTTGGCAGAGAGAACAGCAAACGCAAAGGCTCTGAGGCAGGGCTGCTGTGTTTGAGGTACAGCCAGGAGGCTGTGTGACTACAGCAGAAGGAACAAGAAAGAGAGTAGCAGGAGGGAGAGGAAGGTAAGGGGTCCAGATCACATTGTGCTGGCTTTTACACTAGGTGAGATGCAGCCTCTGCAGGATTTTGAGAACACGGTGACAAGATCTGACAATTTTTCTAACCGTGTTATATGAGCAATCTTGGAAGAGCTAGGAATACCTATCTTGAATGCTCTCAGGAGGACCTAGTACTGCTTCCAATATCTGAAAGGCAGGTCTGCTAGGGGCAATTACACGACTCTGGGCAGAGAAGTGTGGAGCGATATGGCCCCTGCTCCTCCTCTCTCCTTGCCCCATAATCTGCAGGTGGCAGAGGTGCAGCTTCTGGGGTTCTAAGCATCCAACAAGCACCAGTACCAGTACCAGTACCTAAAGATTTTGCCTTTGTGGTATCCCTTGAGCCAACCACTGTCCCAAATGATACATATTAGCCTTGAAAAGAATCCCAAATATACACTAGCTCTTTGGGGCTGTTTCTGCCCAGTTTTCAAGGCTGCTAGGTTGTAATTTCAGAAAGATAGTCTTAACGGCTCATCCTGTGAGCATAACTCTACTGCAGCTCTAAGAGGTTCAGATATTTGTCAGAGTAGGAACTTGAATCCAGGCCAATCTGATTGTAAAGTTCGCAAGGTGACTTCAGTGCCTCCCAACCACTTTCACATTTTTGATTTCCTAAAAGCGCCTTCCTGAGTCTGTAACACACCCAGCACTTAACCTGATGTATGTTGCTCACCCACCAACTGGCCAAACTTTGACTATTCATCTTACTTCATCTCTCACTTCTTTTTTTAAAATAAAAACTTCTGGCTTAGCTTTTTCTATTAGATTTCTCATGGAGAAAGCCCTCCCAAATATTTAAGCAAATATTCTCACCAGTTTGGAACAAGTCATTCGCTTATGCAAACTGACCAGGAAAGATATCACTTATAAAGCATTTGATTTGGAAATTATGTGGTTGTTGATCCAGACACCTTCAAAATCAGCTTTTATCAGGAGATGTGGGTTAAAAGAACTCCTGGAAGGAAATTTGTTAGTAAAGAGCCAGTGCCCCCTGAAATGCACTTACTGGGCTTGCTGCATTTGGGATTTGGCCGTGAGGGGAGCACAGAGGTCTCAGATGGTTGACAGATGTAAATTAGTACCTTAGAATCACCAGTCATTTATCTTGAACAACCACAGCATTTAGGGGCTTTGGCATTCCTGTCCAAACTATCCTTCCCTCTGCCATGAGAGCAAAGCAAAGCTACTCTGAAGTATCTTTCAAAGCATCTGCAGATCTATATTTCAATCCTTATGGCATGCCCCTCAAAACCTATAAAACTAATTCTCACATGGATGTCTTGATTTCAAAATGGTTCTTCGAATTTTAAAAACTATCCCATCTAATAAGCTCTCGAAACCAATGAGCTGCTGCCAGGTTGATTCCGACTCATGGCGTCCCCATGTGTGTCAGAGTAGAACTGCACTCCACAGGGTTTTCAACGGCTGATTTTTCAGAAGTAGATCACCAGGCCTTTCTTCCGAGGCACCTCTCGGTAGGCCCAAACTTCCAATCTTTCAGTTAGCAACCGAGCGCATTAACTGTTTGCACCACCCAGGGACTCCTTAGTGAGCTCTCCGTAGAGAATTAGTATACAAACTTTTAGAAAAAGGTTTGAAGTTTTTTATTATATTAGCCCAAAGGACTAAAGAACCACATGAACCAGAGACTCCACCAGCCTGAGACCAGAAGAACTAGATGGTGCCCAGCTACCACCAATGACTGCCCTGAAAGGGAACACAACAGAGAATTCCAGACAGAGGAGGAGAAAAATGTAGAACATAACTCAAATTCACGTAAAAAGACCAGACTTAATGGTCTGACAGAGGCTGGAGGAACCCCTGAAACTATGGCCCCCGGACACACTGTTAATTCAGAACTGAAAGCATTCCCGTAGCCCACTCTTCAGACAAAGATTTGACAAAAAATAATACACGTGAGGAATGTGCTTCTTAGTTCACTCAGACATATTAGACCAAATGGGCAGCTCCTGTCCAAAAGTAGGACGAGAAGGGAGGAAGGGACAGGAACTGGTCTAATGGACACAGGAAACCTGGAGAGGAAAGGGGGAGTGTGCTGTCACATTGTGGGGATTGCAACTAATGTCACAGAACAATATGTGTATACATTCTTGTATGAGAAACTAACCTGAGCTGTAAACTTTCACCTAAAGCACATTAAAAAAATAAAACAAACAAAACATTTTGAATAGTCATAGAGGCTGAAATTCCAAGGCACTTCTTTTTCTTCACTAGAGAAAATCTCTTTACCTCACACGATCTCTCCAAAGCGCATTTAAACCCAAGTCGAGATAATACACTCCTTTACAGATGCAAAACCTCTAAAATCATGGCCTTGATATGAGTCATTTGCAGCCCCAGCCCTCTGTATCATCCTCTAATTTGTTTGCTCTTTCTTTCCTTTGCCAGCAACACAGAGACCTTGTCAAACGAACTCAAGAAAAGTGATATGTGACTACATCATCTAGGGGGAAAAGGAAAAACTTCAATCAAAGAAATTGTTTAGTAATTCAAACACTATCATTCCACATGTACACTGTGTTCATCTCGTAAGTAGCACACCTCTCCAGTTGGCCAGTTGGCTCCGAAAATTACAGATACATCTCCAAGCCCTTTACGAAACAGGAATGGTGTAAACACGCCATGGTAGCGCTTAACACTTCTTTTAGCAACCTCTTTCGGGAGCTGAGAGGGCTGCCCAGGGCCTTCACACAGAGCCGCCTCTTTGGTCTCCAACTCAGCTCCTCCTGAGCCATTTTTAGGGCCTCCTCCAGAGGCTCAGGCCCAAACAGATGTCCCTCTCGCCCCCACTTCAAAATGGTGTGGCAGGAGGAAATACAAGAGAGAGAAGGAAAAAAGAAAAGCTTTGGTAACCATGTGTCACAGTATAGAAAGTGGTTCATGCATTAAGCGAAAATGTAAAACCAGAAAATACACAGATAGTTCATGGGCATTGTGGAAAATAACTTCCAGCTGAACCAAGGAGGTGTGAGCTTTAGATGATTCGATTGATGATAACATGCCAAACTAGTTGGGGTTTTGACAGGGGAGGTCAAACCTGAATACCCAAAGGCAGGGTTTCTCAACCTTGCGCTACTGACATTTTGAACCAGGTAATTCTTTGTTAGGGGCTTGTCCTACGCATTGTAGGGTACTTAGCAGCATGCCTGGCCTCTACCCACTAGATAACCATAGCACCCCATTTGTGATAACCAAAAATGTCTCTAGACATTGTCCATAGTGAGAACTACTGACCTCAGGCATGCGATTAGATTACATATGACACTTCTGGTCATAAATGTCACGTATGTTCATACATGATATGTTCAACTGAACAGGCTTTTCGGAGTCCTATAGATGGAGCCCTGGTGGCAAAGTGATTAAGAGCTCGGCTACTAACAAAAACGTCAGCAGTTCAAATCCACCAGCTGCTCCTTGGAAATCCTACGGGGCAGTTCCACTCTGTCCTACAGGGTCACTAGGGATCGGAGTTGACTCGATGGCAACAGGTCACAGATGGGTTGACTATATTTTAAAAATTCAACACTCAGGAAACATACACCAAGAGGAATCCTGTCCCCCAGGCACATCAATGTTATAGATTAGAAAACTGAGGTTCAAGAAAGAGGGACTGCCTGATCTAAGCACTGGACTTAATGGTAGCCACAGAAAGCAAGATGTGTGAGGGAAGGGGACACAAAGGAAGTGACAGAAGTAAAGAGGAAAAGGCAATGAGCAGTTGTGTCTAGGAAGGGTTTGGGGAAACAAACACTAAACTCCAAGGTCTAGTGAAAGCTGTAGTTCTCAACTCAATTCACATTTTAGAATTACTTGAGAAGCTTTAAAAAAAGGAAACAGAACTCAAACCTGGACTCCACTTCAGACCAATTGGATCAAAATCTCGGAGGAGGTGGCTTGGCTTTGGTAGGTTTAAAAAACTCCCCACCTCCATCTATAAGCAGCCAGAGTTGGGCCAGAGATAGATGTAGAGGGAGATGCACTCCAGACCACGGCCCTCTGAAGACCTGCTGGTGGTTCCAGAGCCTGTGTAGATGACTTCTAGAACACCTTCAGGAAGAACACTCACTGTGATGCATCTATAACGAAGGAAGGTGGCTTCCCCAAGGCAGAAGAAGAGATCATTATCATAAAGCAAGTCCCTGGCTCTCAAAAATTCCTGGGGCTACCCTTCCTTCATCAGGGCACCCTTTAGAAGAAGGACTGGGTGCTCCTTTCGTAAGCACCTAACAACAGCAGACCAGCTGAAACACAGAATTTATTCATTAGTTGAGCAGATGTGTGTTTGTAGCGACTCTATTTGCATGAGAACAGCATTCTGCCTGGAAAACTGGGCATGCAAATTTAACCCTGATTTGGCGACTGTAGGCCTAACTCTGCAGAAATGAATACATCAACTGCTTCCTCTGGCTTTCAGCGCCTAAACCCTGAGAGAAACCAGAATTCCCACTTCCTGTAGTCCACGATGCACTTCCCCGGCTTACTGAGAGGTGACCTGCATTCCCTCTTTCTGAAGACTCCTCTTAGCAATTGCAAAACCCACTGTGGGCACTGTAGACCTGAGTACAGCAAGCAGAACATAAAGGACCATGGAAGACGCCTCTGCTCCTTAAGCCCTGCAGAACTTCCCACCATCACCATGCACTCCCAATCGTTCTGCCTGGTTTCTCAAAGGTGTTGTAATGGACATCTGTTGTGTTTGTCTGCAAGGCCCACGTTCCACTGCCTTCTGGTAACAACATTTGAGTTTTTTGGTTTTTGTTTTTTTCCTAAGGAAACACTCCTCCTCACTCTCAGTCCTCAAGGTTCAGGTGGTGCTGGCTCCACCTACAGCTCCCGGTGTGACACTGGAACTCAGGCCTGACTCAGCAGAGCCCTGCCTCCCTCTGGCCACAGTGACTGGTCCAAAGATGGGACCATGAGCCAATCAGGGCCAAGGAGGCTGGATCCCGGTAAGGCTAGTGCTTTCCTTGAAAGAGACTCCTACTGCAGACTTCCCTGAGAAGATGGGGCTCAGCCTGGAGCTGGGAAGCCATCTGAGAATGAAACCTGCAGAAGGGAGAAGTGAAGCAAGAGATGGAAAAAGAGAGACCCAGCCTGGCTTGAGCTTTGGGGTCAGGACTTGTGTCAAGCCACCATCACTATCTGTATTCTTTACTGACCATAATCAGTTAATCCCCTTTATGCTTACACCGAAGATACTGGGTGGTGCAAATGTTAAAGTGCTCGGCTGCTAACCAAAAGGTTTGAGGTTTGAGTCCATCCAGAGGTGCCTTGGAAGAAAGGCCTGGCAATCTAGTTTAGCCATTGAAAGCCCTATGGAGCACAGTTATACTCTGACATACATGAGGTCGTCATGAGTTGAAGCAGACTCAATGGCAGATGGTTTTATTTTTTACATTTTTTGTTGTAAATATATATATTGTTGTTGTTGTTAGGTGCCATTTTGTCAGTTGTGGCTCATAGCGACCCTATGTACTACAGAACGAAACACTGCCTGGTCCTGCGCCATTCTCACAATCATTGTTACGTTTGAGCTCATTATTACAGCCACTGTGTCAATCCATCTCGTTGAGGGTCTTCCTCTTCTTCGCTGATCCTCTACTTTACCAAATATGATGTCCCTCTCCAGGGACTGGTCCCTCCTGACAACATGTCCAAAGTATGTAAGATGTAGTTTTACCATCGTTGCTTCTAAGGAGCGTTCTGGTTGTACTTCTTCCAAGACAGTTTTGTTTGTTCTTTTGGCAGTCCATGGTATATTCAATATTCTTTGCCAACACCACAATTCAAAGGCATCAGTTCTTCGGTCTTCCTTACTCACTGTCCAGCTTTCGCATGCATATGACGCAATTGAAAATACCATGGCTTGGGTCAGGAGCACCTTAGTCTTCAAGTTGACATCTTTGCTTTTCAACACTTTAAAGAGGTCTTTTGCAGCAGATAAATATATATATAACATTTGCCACTTTAATGTTTTTCACGTGTACGATTTAGTGACATCAATTACATTAATCATGTTGTGCAGCCATCAATAATGGGCAACTAGTTTTATGCTTAGGCCAATCTGGGGGGTACACTTCTGTCACTCACAATTGAAACAGTCCTGATGAGTACAGGAAATATGGGGTTTCTTCTGGTAATCAAGCCACTTTCAGTTTGCCAAATTTGTTGTACATTTCCATGACCCTTTTCTTTGAGTCCCTAAAAAGATGGCCACAGATTCCTACAGCTTCCTATTACACATTAAGTCCAGTCTCCTTGGCCTGACATCAAGTTTTCTGTAGCCTGACTTGAGTCACCTTTGCCAAACTTTGCTCCAGTCCTCTTCTTTTGGTATCATACTCCTACCTACAAATTCCTCAGAATCCCCCTACTGCACTGCATCACGGCCCTGTCCTTCCTCTCCTTTGTCCTAGGGCCACAGAGCTTTGAGTCTCACTTCAGTCATCATCTCTTCCATCAAGACTTCCATGACACCACTGACCAGAAGCCATGGCTTCCTGGTCTGAGTTTCTGCAGCTTGTTGCTTACAGACCACTCTGCATAGGAAAGCATGGAGCACAGTGAAGGCACATGGCAGGTGTCAATAACATCTGAGCTATTATTATGGGTACTGTGACACAAGACTTTGTTTTTCATGCAGATTCTCTAATCCAGCTACAAAACTACAAGTTTCTTGAGGGTCCATGTCCCACTTACCCTTATTTCCCTTGTAATACAAAGAAGATATAGTGTACAATGAAAAATTACACAGATGGATATTTTGTTATTACCTCATTAAACAAAGATAGCAGTTTCTGGGTGATATAAATTGTTCGTGCACTCGGCTGCTAACCGAAAGCTTGGTGGTTTGAGTCTACCCAGAGGCACCTCAGAAGAAAGCCTGGTGGTGTACTTCCAAAAGAATCAGCCATTGAAAGCTCTATGGAGCACAGTTCTACTCTGACACACATGGGGTCGCCATGAGTCAGAGTTGACTTAACAGCGACTAGTTATTAAAGATAAGATTAGTTTTTATATTGCCAATATGGAGATCATGAGATGGAGGCACAGTAGTGACAAGGAACCACTCTGCCTGTATCTGAGATGATGCATTGGGAGGTTTGGGTAAACTGGTTATAAATATAGTATGGAGATGAGGGACACAGGCTTCGGAGTCAAACCAGTCTAGGTTCATATCCTGGGTTTGCCACTATTGTGCAATCTTGGGCCACTGTTTTAGTCTCCCAGATCTCTGCTTTCTCACTGGTAAAATGGTGCAGGGTAATCAGGAGACTTATTATTCTTTTAGTATATGTGAAGCATTTAACTTATTGCCTGATACGTAGTACTTGTTCAAGAAACAGCCACCAAAGAATGGAAGATCTATGAGATCCCACAACCTGTACAAGATGACATCCTCTTGCACCTTGACAATTTCCCAATCCTCCTAGTTGTGAGCATTATATTGTTATTGTTGTTGTTAGTTGCTGTTAGGTTGGTTTCAATTCATGGTGACCCATGTACAACAGAACAAAATGTTGCACTTTCCGGCACCATTTTCATAATCATTGGTATGCTTGAGTCCGCTGTTGCAACTGCTGTGTATTTTCACTGCCTTCTAACCTGTGGGGCTCATCTTCCAACCCTATACAGGACAATATGCTATTGTGATTCATAAGGTTTTCACTGGCTAAGTTCTGGAAATATATTACCAGACCTTTCTTCCTAGTCTGTCTTAGTCTGGAAAATCTGCTGAAACCTGTCCACTATGGGTGGCCCTGCTGGTACTGGAAATACTAGTGTCACAGCTTCTAGCATCATAGTGATATGTAAGCCACCACAGTATTACAAACTGACAGATGGGTAGTAGAAGCATTATATTGCCATGACTACATCTGTGGAAAGAGACCATGAAGAAGCTCAATATTATTAGTCAAAACAATGCCAGGGGCTGACTGAAGAATAGACCATCAATTGCTCATATGCAAGTTCAGGTTGAAACTGAAGAAAATTAAAACAAATCCATGACAGCCAAAGTATGACCTTGAGTATATCCCACTTGAATTTAGAGACCATCTCAAGAATAGATTTGACACATTGAACACTAATGACTGAAGATCAGAAGTGTTGTGGGATGACATCAAGAACATCATACATGAAGAAAGCAAAAGCTAATTAAAAAGACAGGAAGGAAAGAAAACAAAATGGATGTCAGAACAGACTCTAAAACTTGCTCTTGAACATAGAGTACCTAAAGCGAATGGAAGAAAGGTTGAAGTAAAAGTTGAATAGAAGATTTCAAAGGGCAGCTCAAGAAGACAAAGTAAAGTCTTATAAAGAAATGTGCAAAGACCTGGAGTTAGAAAACCAAATGGGAAGAACATGCTCAGCATTTCTCAAGTTGAAAGAACTGAAGAAAAAATTCAAACCTAAAGTTGCAATACTGAAGGACTCTATGGGCAAAATATTGAACAATGTAGGAAGCATCAAAAGAAGATGGAAGGAATACACAGAGTAACTATACCAAAAAGAATTGGTTGACATTCAACCATTTCAGGAGGTAGCATATGATCCAGAACTGATGGTATTGAAGGAAGAAATCCAAGCTGCACTGAAAGCTTTGGTAAAAAACAAGGCTTCAGGAGTTGATGGAATACCTATTGAGATGTTTCAACAAATGGATGCAGCACTGGAGGCGCTTACTCGTCTATGCCAAGAAATATAGAAGACAGTTACCGGACCAACTGTCTAGAAGAAATCCATATTTGTGCCGATTCCAAAGAAAGGTGATCCAACAGAATGCATATCTTATCAAACAATATCATTAATATCAGACACAAGTAAAATTTGCTGAAGATAATTCAAAATGGTTACAGCAGTACATCAACAAGGAACAGCCAGATATTCAAGATGGATTTAGAAGAGGATGTGGAACAAGGGATATCATTGCTTCTGTCAGATGGATTTTGGCTGAAATCAGAGAATACAAGAAAGATGTTTACCTATGTTTTATTGACTACGCAAAGGCATTCGACTGTGTGGATCACAACAAATTATAATATTGTGAAGAATCAGAATTCCAGAACACTTAATTATGCTCATGAGGAACCCGTATATAGACCAAGAGGCAGTCATTCAAACAGAACAAGGGGATACTGTGTAGTTTAAAATCAGGAAAAGTGTGCATGAGGGTTGTATCCTTTCACCATACTTATTCAGTCTGTATACTGAGCAAATACTCCGAGAAGCCGGACTATAAGAAGAACACAGCGTCAGGATTGGAGGAAGACTCATTAATAACCTGAGATATGCAGATGACACAACCTTGCTTACTGAAAGTGAGGAGCACTTGAAGCACTTACTGATGAAGATCAAAAACTACAGCCTTCAATATGGATTACACCTCAACATAAAGAAAACAAAAATCCTCACAACTGGACCAATAAGCAACATCATGATAAACAGAGAGAAGACTGAAGTTGTCAAGGATTTCTTTTTACTTGAATCCACAATAAACACCCATGGAAGTAACAGTCAAAAAATCAAATGACGTACTACTTTGGGCAAATGTGCTGCAAGAGACCTCTTTCAAGTATTAAAAACCTAAGATACCACTTTGAGGACTAAGGTGCGCCTGATCCAAGCCATGGTATTTTCAACCACCTCATAAGTATGCAAGAGCTGGACAATGAATAAGGAAGATCAAAGAAGAACTGATGCCTTTGAATTATGATGTTGGTGAAGAATATTGAATATACCATGGACTGCCAGAGGAATGAACAAATCTGTCTTGGGGAAAGCACAGCCAGAATGCTCCTTAGAAGCGATGATGGTGAAACTTCATCTCATGTACTTTGGTCATGTTATCAGGAGGGATCAGTCCCTGGAGAAGGATATCATGCTTAGTAGAGGGTCAGCAAAAGAGAAGAAGAACCTCAACAAGATGGATTGACACAGTGGCTGCAGTGATGGGATCAAGCATAGCAACGACGGGTTGTGAGGATGGCGCAGGACCGGGCAGTTTTTCTTTCTGTTGTACGTAGGGTTGCTATGAGTCAGAACCAACTCGATGACACCTAGTAAATAATATTTGTTTTTCATCTCTTTCTAGATCCTGAAATTTCAGTTTTCCATCTCAGGCAAGATACATTACTCCCTTGTGTCTCTCTGAAATTTAATATTTAAAAAATGTATCCATTATCCCTTTACTTCCTTTACCCCAAATCACTCACCCTGAGTGTGCTGTCCTGGGATACCCAACTCTCCTTTTTTTTTTATTCATTTCTTTCTAAACCTGGTCATTTTTAAAATATACTCAACTCTACAAGATTTTGGAGAAAGTTCAATAGGATAATATTTGTGATAACCTGGTGCTGAGTCGGGAATCCAAGACTATTTCTGTCCTTGTTTCTCTTGCTGTAGGTAAGTCAACAAACATTGCCCTCTTTGTACCTGGCGCTGTGCTAGGCACTGGGGATATACAGTGAATCAGACAGACATGTTTCTGTTCTCACCCTCTTTGGGTTATCAGCAGCTTCTTTTCTGCAAATGGAAGGGAAAATGAAGACTGGAACATAACCAAGGCTGTTTCCCCATGCCTTCTCCTTTATTAAAATTGCAACATAAAAAAAAAAGAAAGAAAGAAAGAAAAGAAAAAACAACTATCCTTCTTCCAGGAAGGAGCTTGTAATTACCTGCGTCCATCACTGGTAGGTGAATATGTTCACTGCTTTTTAATTATATTGGCCTTATTGTTTCACAGGAAAATAAAAAAAAATCTCAACAGGGAGACTGCATGGAGTGGAGGAAGCCAAACATAACTTATGTGCCTTATTAAAAACAATTAGGGATTGTTTGATGAGGCAGACTCGGCTCCAGATGGCCAGCCTCCATATAGCCATGGTTCAGATTTCTTCTCACCTTCCCCCAGCCTCTTCCCAAGTTTTGCATCATCAGTTTTCTTAAAATACAAGGATAGGATTGTAAAGGACGCTGTTCCCACGTTTGTTCCTTTTCTCTTCTCAGTGACAATCGAGTCATTTCTGCACTAATATTTATTGGCTCTGGGACCTTAGGACTTCTGTCACCATCTTGGTCCCAACTCTCAGGTTGCCACTGGACTAGTTAGGTAAAAGACACTTCATTGGCCTCCTCAGACCTCCAGGTTTGCTTTACTGGTTGAGCAAGTTTGCCTGAGGGAGGCCTGGGGACAAAGCATTTATCAGCTTGCAATTTAATTTTCAACATTGGAGGACCGGGAAGGATACAAAAGACCACTGTGAGGCAACACTGGCCACCTCCCCTAGACTCACTTCCTCCTTTCCCACTTCCATCTTCGTGTTTCAATAACACCAAATGGCTGGAGGGTCTCCCACACACATCACACATTTTTCTACTTCTGTATTTACTTATGATGTGCCTTCTGCCTACATTGCCCTTTTCCTACTTCCTGGCTGTGATGGTTAAGGTTATGTCTCTTGGCTAGGCCATGATTCTCAGTGGTTTGGAAGATATTATGTAATCATTCTCCATTTTGTGATCTGATGTAAGAGGTCCATCAATTGAAAGGGGAGTTTCCTTGGGGGTGTGGCCTCCTGGCAAAGCTCGCCCTCTCTGGATCCTGCATCTGACTTGTCATCCTCTGACCTCTGGTTCTTGGGACGTGAGCCAGAAGCCTGCTATCGGACCTGCTGATTTTGGGTTTGTCAGCCCCTGCAACCAGGTGAGTCAGGGGAAGCCTCTGGCCTGAGTCTGACCCGTGGGTTAGGGACTTGTCAGCCTCCACAACTGTGTGAGCCATTTCCTTGAAATCTCTCTCTCTCTATGTATATGTGTGTGTGTGTGTGTGTGTGTGTGTGTGTGTGTGTATTAAGTGCTGTTGAGTCGGTTCTGACTCATAGCAACCCTATGTACAATAGAACGAAACACTGCCTGGTCCTATGCCATCCTCACAATTGTTGTTATGCTTGAGCCCATTGTTGCAGCCACTGTGTCAATCCATCTCGTTGAGGGTCTTCCTCTTTTTCACTGGCCCTCTGCTTTACCAAGCATGATGTCCTTTCTCGGGGACTGATCTCTCCTGATAACATGTCCAAAGTATGTGAGACATAGTCTTGTCATCCTTGCTTCTAAGGAGCATTCTGGTTGTACTTCTTCCAAGACAGATTTGTTCGTTCTGTTGGCAGTCCGTGGTATATTCAATATTGTTCACCAACACCACAATTCAAAGGCGTCAATTTTTCTTTGCCCTTCCTTATTCATCGTCCAGCTTTCACATGCATATGAGGCGAATGAAAACACCATGGCTTGGGTCAGGTACACCTTAATCTTCAAGGTGACTGTTTATATATATATGTGTGTGTGTGTGTATATACATGTATATATATGTGTGTGTATACATATATATATATATATATACATACATACCTACCTCTCTCTCTCTATATATATATATGCTTCATTGGTTTTGCTCTTCTAGAGAACCCAGCCTAAGACAACTGGTACCGAGAGGGGGGGTCTAGAGCAAAATCATAAGTATGAGTTTTCTAAATTGGTTCTCAAGCCTGGCTAGTCTCAGAAGCACTGTTGACTCTGCCTCCAGTAGTAAAGAGGGCACTGCTAATCCACGGCATGAGGTGGCAATAGAAATACTCAAAATATCACCACCAATGGATAAAATATTTGTGAGAAACAAGGCTCTGGGTGATTGCATATTTGATACTTTTCTATAATTTTCTCAGAATGAGAAGTATAGGGAGGCTGGTTGGTTGTTCCTGCTTTTGCTAGACAAAGTGGTGAAAGAAAGGGATGAGCTCAAAGCTTCAGAGTCACAGCTCAAGCTCTGCAAATAAGACGTAAAAGTTGCCACTTGTGCCCAGAAAGAAAGCTTTATTTCTTGTAGTAGCAGAGCTTATATTGCTAAAAACCAAACCCAGAGTCTTATTGTAAGAGTGGCTGAATTACAACACCAACTTAATTCCCAACTCGAATGGCATCTGAGGTTAAAGTGAGGACATTGATTGGGAAGAAATGAGATCCTGTAACTTGGGATGGGGACATATGGGCAGATAATCAGGAATCTGGGGACACTGAGCCCCTAAATTCCATTGAATCACTCCTGCCAATAGAACTGGTCCTCTTACTCTCATCTGAAGAGACTACTCCATCTTTGTCTGCTAAGCCACCCTCCTCAGTAAAACCATTATCCCTTCCACCCCCATCTGATGAGATTAACATGTGCCTAGGGTGGTGACTATGATGTTGCCTGGTGCATCACCTGAGGCAGATGCATTGAAAGACATTGCTAAATGTCTCCAGGATCCACCCCATCACCCATTTTTGCTTCTTGGTCTATAACTAGACTTAAGTCCCAGCAAGTGTGAAGAGGTGAAGCACAAAGTGTGACCCAGGAGGAGGCGCACTACACTCCAAAAGAACTGCTTGGTTTTTCTAATATATACAAACAGAAGTCTGGGGAATGGCTATTAAGGGTGTGGGATAATGGTGCAAAGAATATAAAGTTGGATCAGTCTGAATTTATTGATATGGGCCCACTAAGCACATACTCTTCATTCACTGTTTCAGCTCGAGAGGTTAGAAAAGGATCTAACAGTTTATTTGGTTGTTTTACTGAAGCACGGATTAAGTGGTGGCCTACACTAAATCAAAGTGAAATGCCAGACCTGCACTGATATACCGTAGAAAAAAGGTATCCAAAGGGTTAGAGAAATTGGCATGTTAGAGTAGATTTATCAGGTTGGACCTACATACCCATCCGTGAAGTGCCCAGAGGATAGATCTTTTTATCACAATGGTGAGAAACAAATTTGTGAAGGGAGACCCAGCATCCTTGAAGACTGCTGTGATTGCTATTTTATGTATGTCAGATTTGACAGCAGGAACTGCCCTGACTGCATTAAGACACCCAACTATAATGGGGTCAACTGGACACCACAGTGGTAGGGGCCAAGTGGAAGCAGTTTATTGCCAAAGACAAAGTGGTCAGGGTTACTGTAATGAACAGTGGGGTCAAAGCAGTATTCAGAATAGTCTGACTCGTTTGGACTTACGGCATTGGCTACTTAGTCATGGTGTCCCTAGGAGTGAAATAGATGGGAAATCTACTAAATATTTACTTGACCTGTACAAGCAGAATAATTCTAGGTCAAGTGAATGGCAGTCTAACTTGAATTGTCAGAATAGAGAGTCATGGACCCTCAATCAATTCCCAGACATCAGACAGTTTACCGACTCACAACGCCTTGAATGAAGGGGCAGCCAGGTCCCCCTGAGGAAGGACCCCACTACAAAAAATTTATACTGTTAATCTTTCTACCAGCCTTCCTTAAAGGGATCTACAGCCTTTTATGAGAGTGTCTGTTCATTGGGAAAAAGAAAATAATTAGACTCTTCAGGGATTACTGGATACTAGCTCTGAACTGACACTAATTCCAGGAAACCCAAAACGTCACTATGGCCTACTAGTTAGAGCAGAGGCATATGAAAGCCAGGTTATTAATGGAGTCTTAGCGCAGGTCCATCTCATAGTGGGGCCAGTAGGTGTCTGAACCCATCCTGTAGTGATTTCCCCAATTCCAGAATGCAAAATTGAAATAGGCATACTCAGAAACTGGCAGGATCCCCACACCGGATCCTTGATATGTGGAGTAAGGGCTATTATGGTAGGAAAAGCCAAGTAGAAGCCATTAGAACTGCCCCTACCTAGGAAAATAGTAATCCAAAAGCAATACTGCATACCTGGAGGGATTGCAAAGATTAGTGCCACCATCAAGGACTTGAAGGATGCATGGGTGGTGATTTCCACCACACCCCCATTCAGCTCACCTATCTGGCCTGTGCAAAAAATAGATGGATCTTGGAGAATGACAGTGGATTATTGTAAAATTAAGCAGGTGGGGACTCCAGTTGCAGCTGCTGTTCCAGATGTGGTTTCATTGCTTGAGCAAATTAATACATCTCCTGGTACCTGGTATATAGCTATTGATCTAGCCAATTCCTTTTTTCTCAATTCCAGTTTTAAAGGAACACCAGAAGCAGTTTGCTTTCAGTTGGCAAGGCCAGCAATACACCTTCACTGTCCTACCTCAGAGGTATATCAACTCTCCAGCCCTATGTCATAATTTAGTCCATAACTTGATCATAACTTGATTGCCTTTCCCTTCCACAAGATGTCACATTGGCCCATTACATTGATGACATTGTACTGATTGGATGTAGTAAGGAAGGAGGTAGTTCTAAATACCAGCTATGACCACGTGACCAGTTGTAGAAACAAGGACTGTAACTGTTTTTAGTATTCCTTTCCTTATTTTGTTACATGTGTATGAGTGCATGTATACGTTGTTGTTGTTGTTAGGTGCAGTTGAGTCAGTTCCGACTCATAGTGACCTTATGTACAACAGAACAAAACACTGGCCAGTCCTGCACCATCCTCACAATCATTATGCTCGAGCCCATTGTTGAAGCCACTGTGTCAATCCATCTCGTTGAGGGTCTTTCTCATTTTTTGCTGACTCTCCACTTTACCAAGCATGATGTCCTTCTCCAGGGACTGGTCCCTCCTGATGATATGTCCAAAGTATGTGAGATGAAGTCTTGCCATCCTTACCTGTAATAAGCATTCCAGCTGTACTTCTTCTAATACAGATTTGTTTGTTCTTCTGGCAATCCATGGTATATTAATATTCTTTGCCAATGCCATAATTCAAAGGCATCAATTCTTCTTTGGTCTTCCTTATTCATTGTCCAGCTTTCACATGCATTTGAGGAGATTGAAAACAGTATGGCTTAGGTCAAGTGCACTTTAGTCCTCAAAGAGACACACACATATATATTTAAATATCTTTGTTTTCTTCCTTCCCTGATGCCATTACTTATTATAAAATATAAGATGTAAACAGTGCTAGTGCATTTTCAGTTGCACACGTTAGTTGTATCATGTTCGGTGCAAGTATGACTTTATAATTATCTTTATTTAGAGATTATGTATGGTTTAAGGAGATGTGTACAGGTGCCATGTTGACAAGGGGTGGACTGTGGTGGTTAAGCTTATGTATCAACTCAGCTAGGCTATGATTCTCAGTGGTTTGGCAGATATTATATAATCATCCTCCATTTTGTGATCTGATGTGAGTAGTTGATCATTTGAAAGGGGAGTTTCTTTGGGGGTGTGGCCTGCATCCAATATGCATAGATATTCTGGCAAAGTTTGCCCTCTCTGGATCCTGCATCTGACTTGTCATCCTTTGACCTTGGTTCTTGGGATGTTAGCCAGAAGCCTGCTGTCTGACTTGCTGATTTTGGGTTCGTCAGCCCCTGCAACAACATGAATCAAGAGAAGCCTCCAGCCTGATATCTGACCCTCTGATTAGGGACTTGCCAGCCTCCACAACTACACGAGCCATTTCCTTGAAATAAATCTCTCTCTACATATATATATATATATATATATATATATATATATATATATATATATATATATATATATATATATATATATATGTACATATTTACATGCTTCAGTAATACAGCCAGAATACTTCTTAGAAGTGAGAATGGCGAGGCTTTGTCTTGTGTACTTTGGACATGTTATTAGGAGTGACCAGTCCCTGGAGAAGGACATCATGCTTGCTAAAGTAGAAGGTCAGTGAAAAAAAGATGGACGACACAGTGGCTGCAACAATGGGCTCAAGCACAGCAACAATTGTGAGGATGGTATAGAACCCAGCAGTGTTTCGTTCTGTTGTACATGGGATCTCTATGAGTTGGAACTGACTTGACGGCACCTAAAAAGAACACACTTCACTGGTTTTGCACCTCTATAGAACCCAGCCTAAGATGCTGGCTCAGCTAACTGTCACTCACTTTATGACATTCAACTGAGGTGTCACCTCCCTCTCTTGCATCCCCTCCCACTCCTACCCCCAGGGTGGGTTGATAGCTTTTTGTGTCGATTTATATTGCAATCATCTGTCCAGGTTCTGTTTTCCCCCAAGGGACAATGGGCTCCTTGAAGTTAGAGGCTAAACTGTTGTTATCCCCATCTTCCAACATTCAGCACAATATGAAGCACACAATCTAGCAGCCCTCAATCCTGATTATCTAGCAGAACAACTGAGAAGTTTCTTAAAATATGCCTCCCACGGCCATGCCTCCTTGAGAGATGGTTTGGGGTGGGGGGCCCCCAATCTATCAGGTTAATAAGCAGCTCCCAAATTGATGCTGATGTACAGCAAGGAGAACTACTCTAGTCATCACTCATCCATAAATGTTTACGGAACTGTGCTTATTGAGGCTGGAAAACCAGAGAGAATTCTGGATAAATTAGAATAGGTTCTCACAGGTCATTCCTGACTCTGAGGAATCTAGAGGTATGAATATGTGGGAAGTAATTTATTTTCCCACATTGCTTGTTTATTCTCTAAAAATGAAGAAAAGAGGACAAATTTAAATGAATATTAAATAGCTGGTCAAACCTAAATATCCTCAATGAGGACTGTTAAATAATTATGGTGCATCCATATATTGGAATCTTACACAGCCACTGAAAAGAGTGAGGCAGCTCTCTAGAACAGATATAGATCAATACCCAGAACATACTGCCAACTGAAAAAAAATATATAAAGCAATGTTTTGTGGCCTACAATTTTTCAAAAATAACTGTATATCTATCCATCCATCCATCTTCTACCTACCTATATATCCATCATCCATCAATCTATTCATCCATCCATTCATCATTTATTTATCCACTCATTCGTCTACCTATCAAGCTACCCATCCATCCATCCATCCATCTATCCATCTTTAATAAAGATACTCTTTCTGAAAGTATGCCAGAGAAACTGAGAATGAATATGACTTAGGAGAGAGAGAAGTTGACTGAGAGTGAGGGGAGAAAAATATATTTATTTTTCACTGCATACTCTTTTATCCCTTTTTACTTTTATATTACATTCACATGCTGTCTATTAAAGATAAGTGATTTTATGATCCCTGTGATTTTTTTTACAGCTTGGGTCAGCAATACAAATGACTCAAGAGAGTTGCTTAATCCCTCAGAGCCTCAGACTTCTCATCTGGAAAATGGGGACAATGATAGTAACTTCCTTACAGACAATGCATGACATGCTTAGAACAGTGACTGGCACAGAAAAGGTCTCCATGAGTGCTGACGCTGATGATGCTTTTTATTGCTGGTATGGGATTAAAGCACTTCAATAACAGTCAAAGTCTGAATAAGGAGCCATGAGTGAAACCCTGGGGAGGCAGGAGTAGACTGTGGTGGTAGCAAATAAAGCTTACACAGAATCAAGTGTAATATATGCTGCTCAAAGTATGTGCTACACAGAGACTGTCTACAGCAGGATTCCTCAACAGCAGTGCTGTGGACATGTTGCACTGGATAATTCTTTGTTGCGGGGACTGTCTTGTGCATTGCAGAATGTTTGCAGTGTTATGAAGTGAATTGTATCCCTCTCAAAAGATATGTTGAAGTACTAACCCCGAGTATCTGTGAACACAACGCTGTTTGGAAATAGAATCTTTGAAGATGTTATCAGTCAACATGAGGTCATACTGGAGTAGGGTGGGTCCTAATCCAAGATGACTGGTGTCCTTATAAAAAGAGAAGAGACACAGACACAGAGAGAAGACGGCTGTGTGAAAACAGAGGCAGAGACTGGAGTGATGTATCTACAAGCCAAGGAACGCCAAGGACTGCCAGAAACCACCAGAAGTTAGGAAGAGGCAAGGAAAGATCTTCCCCTGGAGTCTCTGGAGAGAGCACAGTCTTGCCCACACCCTAAAGTTCAGACTTATAGTCTCCAGAACTGTGAGAGAAGAAATTTCTGTTGTTGTAAGCCATCCAGTTTGTGGTACTTTGTTACAGCCATCCTAGGAAACTAATATAAGCAGTTTCCCTGGTCTCTGCACACTGGATGCCAGTAGTCCCCCAAGTTGTGATGACCAAAAATGTCTCCAGACACAGCCAAATATACTGCAGGGAGCAAAATCACCGCCAGTGGAGAACCACTGGTGTGCAGTCCAGCAGCCTCAACATCACCCGGAGCTTACTAGAAATGTAGCATCTCTGCCCCACTTCAGACCTACTAAATCATAACCTGTATCTTAACAAGAGCTCCCAGGTGACTGTGTGTGCATTAAAATGTGAGAAGCACTGCTGTACATAAGTGCCCCTTCCCTCCACACACATACACACGCGCACACCCACACACACACTCCTCTCCGAATCAAAGGAATGACTAGAGGTTTTGTTAAAAACACATATTGTTGGGCCCCACACCAAACCTGCTGAACTGATTCTCTAGGAGAGAGGAAGAGTTGATATTTCAATGTGATTCTTAGGATTAGGAAGGTCTAGGAAATTCCGCAGTGTTCCTATAGAGGGACAAAGAAAAAAAATTAGCAGTTACTTCCTAGAACTGCCTGGGGAGAAAGTGTCTCAGCTTAAGAACTTGTTCTTTGAATATTCAACAAATTTTCATTGAGCATTGGGCTGGGAATAAGTGGCTATAAGAGACATTTTCCTTATCAGAATAGAGTTTAGACCCTGAGAGTGGACTAAATTGTAGAGAAGCAGAATCTAGGTGACTGTCTTAGTCATCTAGTACTGCTCTAACAGAAATACCAAAAGTGGATAGCTTCAACAAAGAAATTTATTTTCTCACAGTCTAGTAGGTTGCGAGTCCAAATTCATGGCGTCAGCTCCAGGGGAAGGCTTTCTCTGTTGGCTGTGGAGGAAGGTCCTTGTGATGCATCAATCTTCCCTTGTTCTGGGAGCATCTCAGCGCAGGAACCTCAGGTCCAAAGGACACACTCTGCTCCCGGCACTGCTTTCTTGGTGGTATAAGGTTCCCATGTGTCTCCACTTGCTTCTCTCTTTTATATCTCAAAAGAGATTGGCTTAAGACCCTATCCAATCTTGTATACCTCAACAGTATAACTGCTGCTAATCCATCTTATTACATCATAGTGATAGAGTTTACAACACAAAAGGAAATCACATCAGATTACAAAATGGTACACAATCATACAATACTGGGAATCATGACCCAGCCAAGTTGACATATTTCTGGGGGACACAATTCAATCCATGACAGTGACATTGTTTGAAGTCCTAGATCCAACTATGCCTGAGCCCTTTGACTTCCTAGTTACAAAACAAATAAATTCCCTTCTTTGCTTAAACCAGTTTAAGTTTGATTTCTAAACATTTGTCTCTGAGAGAGTATCAACTAACACACCACCCTTTAACTAATTCTGCTTGTTATGACCACGCCTATAAAGCAAACTTCTAACCATAATGTGGTTTTCCACGAAGCTCTCTCTTCAGGGAAAGAATGTAGAACTCAGTGAGCATGAGAATGTGGTGCCTTTTGTAGATATAGACAGCATCGTAAATGAATTGAATTCTGGTTTTATACATCAGTCTCTTATGAGTATGGTTCTCATGTTTCAGTGCTCAGGGTCTGAACACTGCCGGGTATACACAGCAAACAGAGAGTAGAACTGCCCCATAGCGTTTCCAAGGAGCGCTAGTGGATTCAAACAGCCAACCTTTTGGTTAACAGCTTAACTCTTAACCAGTGTGCTACCAGGGCTCCATCCAAGACCAAACCCTGGAATAAGGTGATACCTACACCCCAGTGGACAGCTTCCAGGGCAGACACCCACTGATTTTAGGTAGGACATCAAATACCAAAAGTTTTTAAACCCAGTTGATCTGGCGATGATCTCCATCCAATATATGCAACAGAGTGCTGGAACTTTTCTTTCCTTCTCCTATTTCTAACTTTGTTTTGTTCACACCAGGCTTCTCTATTTTTGTTCCTTTTCCTTCATCTCCCATGACCTATAAAATATCTACAGTTAGTGTTCCTTTCTCATGGCCCCTTACCTAAACCCACAGCTCTTTGTTAAGATTTTACTTCACATTTCTCCCACTTGTCCCAAGTGCCTACACAAAAGGGTGCTTCAGGCCCCTTTATCTGTTGCTCCACTGTATTTCTCTCTACATGCAACTTACTGAACTGATACCATTTCTTTCCAACGTTCTCTGTTTCACCAAATTATTTGCTGCCATTACCAAGCCATGATCTGAAAACTATACGTACCCTGGTGTTTATTCCTGAATATGTACACCTGATGGCAAGCCTGCACCACCCCCACTTCCCACTCCCATCCACTGCCCAACACATAAGAAAAGAACGTTAGCTGCATTACATAGAACAGCAACGTGAGTTGCACTCACATTCCCTGCTGGTTGGAATTTAAACACATTCAAACTTTTTGGAGGGCAAAGACAATGCGTATAAAGAATCTTAACCCAACAATGGCACATCCAGGAGTTTGTCCTCAAAGAACAGTAAGATAAGTACACAAAGCTGTCTGATCAAAGGTATTTTGCAGTATCTATAATGTTGCAATTTGGGAATGCCTTCAAGGTCCAACAAGAGAGGATCAATGTAAAAAATGATAGTTGAGCAAATATCTACAATAACGAAAATTTGTATATAATGCAATTTGATCGAGCTTCGCTCCACAGTCTGGCTGTCAAACAATGGCAAGCTAAAGTTCTTTTCTTGTGTGTTGGGGGTGGATGGGAGTGGGAAAGGCAAGGCCAGATGGAAAAATATCAAACAATTCTTTCCTGGGAAGGAGAGAGGTAGGTAGTGGGTCCCCAGGTCCTCGGAACTCTTCTGGCCTAATCTCCCCAGATGGGCTGAAGCAATGGTGCCAACTAATCGAAAGATGCTTGTCATCTTTGCAAGTCCCAGAAAGACCAGGACTCAGAATCATCCCCACTGTTATTTAAACTGTAGTGGCCAGTCACCCTATCATGGATTGAATTATGTCCTCCCAAAAAATGTGTGTATCAGTTTGGTTGGGCCATGATTCCCAGTATTGTGTGATTTTCCTATATGTTGTAAATCCCGCCTCTATAATGTTAATGAAGGAGGATGGGCCGCAGTTGTATTAATGAGGCAGGACTCAATCTACGAGATTGGATTGTGTCTTGAGGCAATCTCTTGAGTTATAAAAGAGAGAAGTGAGCAGAGAGACAGGGGAACCTCATACCACCAAGAAAGCAGTGCTGGGAGCAGAGCGCATCCTTTGGACCTGGGGTCCCTGCGGGGAGAAACTCCTAGTCTGTAGGAAGATTGATGAGAAGGCTGACAGAGAAAGAAAGCCTTCCTCTGGAGCTGGCACCCTGAATTTGGACTTTTAGCATACTTTACTGTGAAGAAATAAATTTGTCTTTGTTAAAGCCATCCACTCATGGTACTTCTGTTATAGCAGCACTAGATGACTAAGACACACCCTTAAGTGGTGCCGAACAGAGCTGGAACTAGAAGGAGTTGGGTCTTTCAGTCTGACCCTCGAGAAATCCTGTCCTTCAAACTGCCTAAGTCCACTCTGTTGTGACCTTGGCTGAGTTCTCTGACCTCACTGTGCCCCTGTTTCCTCATCTGGAAAGTGGGGGTAAGAATAGTACTTACTTCATAGGGTTAATACATTTAATGTACTTAAACGAGCAATTGACACGTGGTTAGAACATGGAGGCATTTGCTATTATTATTATTGGTACACAAAGTTATGTATCAGCTTTTTTTTTTCCTCTTCTTACTGTGCAAAGTTGGGATTCCGAAGTGAACAGCTGCACGGTCTTATCATCTTTCTACACATTCACACATAACAATTTTAATGATACATCACAATGAATAATTTGACATTATTTAACTCTCCTTACACTAAGCTGGGGACCGTATAAAGCCCAACTCAAATAGCGATCTTGCTCTTCACATTTCTGCAGCAAAGCCATTCATAAATAAAAAACGGCTTCTTGTTTTGTATGAATCAATTCAGAAGATAAATATTTAAATAAAATGTGGCTTCAATTGTGCTCTCTGATGATAATTGCTGGCTCACACTCTGTTTCTATATCAATGTGTTTTATTTCTTTTCCCCCAAGCTGACTAATGAACAGAGCTGTTAGAAGCCCACTGCTCATGATCTAGTGAGCAACACATTAGCTGTTTCACATAAATATAAAAACCATATTCACTGCAGCTAGGGAAATACACACATAGTGCACAAAGACTCCAAAATACACAGTTACTACCAACAGATAGAGAATCATGGGTGATAAATGCAATTGGCTAAGTAATTGACATTCTCTTAACACATGAATCAGCCGTGCATCACCTAGCTGTCAATAAAAAATGATAATCCAAAGAACAAAGTCCTTTGTGCTTAGAGCATCCCCTATTTTGAATAGGCCACAGAATTCTGTACCTGAGACTCTAAGAAGGGGATAAAAAGCATTATACATAATTCGGGGATATTTGCAATCCCTGCACAGCACAAAATCACATACTCTCAAATTTATACTTTCTTCGAAGTGGGGAGAATCCAGGATTTTTATCTTTAAGCCTCAAAATTCTTTTAAATGTCATTTCATTCATATCCTTCATATCTCTGTGGGATGCTCTGTTTCAATTTTACAGTTTATTCATTCCGTGAAAACATATCGAGCCATGACCACGTGCCTGGCACTGCTTGAGAAGATGGAATCCAAAAAGAAAACTTGCAGGCTCTGACAGCCATCAAAAGAGCCAGAAGCAAGAGGTCACTGGCTCCCAAATCACAGCACTCACTAGAAGCATTGTAAACTCTCAAACCACAGTTCGCTAAGATAAATATTTAAATGAAATGTGTTTTCCACTGTACTCTTTGATGACAATTACTGGCTCACTTCCTATAATTGTAGCAATGTGTCTTCTTGTCTCATGTTGATTAATAACCTCATGATCCAGAAACACTCACTTGTGATCCTTGGTAGTGTAAATGGTTAAGTGCTTAACTGCTAACCGAAAGGTTGGCGGCTTGAACCCACCTAGTGGCACTGTGGAAAAAAAGGCCTGGCGATCTACTTCTGTAAGAGTACATCATTGAAAACTCTATGGAGCACAGTTCTACTTGACACACAAGGGGTCAACATAAGTTGGGATCAACTTGATGGCAACAGGTTATTTTGATTTTTGTTTTTAATTGATAAAAGAGGAGATACAACTGTTCAAAGCCATGGGAGTCTCCATATTTCTATACCTTCCCTAGCGACTATTCAGCCATGCCAAGGCAGGGACAATAGGCAGAAAGAAGTTGCAAGCCCCCCTAAAAGCACAACCGTGATGCTGACATGAGAAGACTCAGTGCTCAAAGCCAGTGTCCTCTGTGAGGCAGGTCCCTCAGCAATTCCCTGAAGTCCCCCAACTCGATGCTTCTGAAGAAGAAGCATCCTGGCTCCGTTACCAGTTCTGTCTAATCTACTCTCACCAGTGACCTCAACCAAGTCAACAACATCCTTGCTAAGGCTTGGAAAGTTCAAGAGCAAAATAATAATAATAATAATGCTGCATAACCCAGGAAAGAAATAAGATAGGGACTTCCTTGATTCCTTTTGTCTCTGATTCCTCTTCTTCTGCTGTAGGTTACTGTTTAAAAATCTTCACTTCCTACCCCATCACCTCCACAATGGAGCACACTTCCTTTCCTCTTGGTTTGGGCTTGGCCACGTGACCTGCTTTGGCCAATGGGATGTAAGCAGGTATGGCATGACCAAAGTCTCAAAAAGCATTTGTGAGATTGGGCCTGCTCTCTTTTGCTTTTGCCATTGCCCTGAGAAAAGGATGCCCAAGGTAGCCCACTGATCCCAGGAGAATATGAGAGACAAGTGGAGCAGAACCACCCAGCCATACCTTCCTAGCCAGCCCCAGATTAGATCATCTAACCCTAGTCACCCTGCAGATATGGGAGCTAAAAAAAATACTTTTTTAAAAAAGCTATTAAAATTTTGTTACTGGACTTCTGGGCAACATGGCGCTATAGACAGAAGCACCACGCCATCCCTCCACAGCAAAGACCTGAAAAACTAAGTCAAACAGAGACAAACGTCAATCCTGGAACCCTAAGCATCAAATGAAGAGATAAAGAACTCAGCCAAGCACCGAGTGGAATAAGAAACTGACAGAGAACAGAGATCGAGGAGAGATAACCTGCAGAAGCCCCCTATCAGCTAATGCAGTACGGATTCACCATCTTGGACTCCTCTTGGAGATCGGCAAACAGGGATTATGGGAAAGCTGCTTCACGGAGCTGCCAGCAGGAAATAGAACAACCGGTAACCAGCGATATATGCTTTCCCAACCCCCCACCCTTTTTCACCTCCACTCGGCCTCCTCTGCTTCCTACAGCCACAGTCTCTTGGCCAGGAGACACTGGCTTCAGCCCTGTGCCACATGGATCCCACCCACCCACCCATACTGGCTGGCTCCGTGGGTGCCATTTGTTTGTGGCTGGTATTGCTTTGTTCTGCTTCTTTTGGTTTCTTCCATACCTCTCACCACCTCCCCCTCTGTTCTCTCAAATACCTGGCTCTGTGTGCCATCCTTGCTGCTTCTTGAAAAGCTGTGAAACGCCGCTTGACTGTGGAACTGCTTCTCTGCCAATGCCACCACACTGGTGGGACCCCCAGGGCTTTTCTTGTTTTGTTTTGCTTGTTTGCTTGTTTTCTATTTCTTTTCGTGGCTTGGGAGCTCCTTCTAGCTGGGCTGTACTGCACAGCTTGGGAGCTACTTCCCCAGTCTTTGCAGCTACAGGGTGGGATCCCTGGGGACATTTCTTTTTTTTCATTTTTGTTTTCTTTTCTCCTTTATATCTTTCTTCATTTCTCAGTTTCTCGTCTCTCTATACTTACCTTCTCTTCCTGTCTCCTGAATACCTGGTGCCGTATGACACCTCTCCTCCTTCTAGCCAGGCTGTACTTCACAGCCTGGGAGCCACTTCTGCAGTCTTTGCAACTGCACAGGTTAAGATCCCTGTTATTTATTTATTTATTTTACCCTTTTTTTCCCCCCCTCCATTTCTCAGTCTCTCATCTCTCCACTCCAATTCCAAACTCCTTTAGTGCTCTTTTGGTTGTTTGTTTGTTTGTTTTGGGGTCATGTTTCTCTCTCCTCTCTCTCCTCTTTCCCATACCCATCTTAGCTCCATGCATCACAATCTCCCCCCTCCTTGCTGCCTACCTGCACTGTGCACTGAACATCACACCCCTGAGCAGCACAGGCACAGCCTACCAGAACCTTCCGTGCACTGATTCCCGGCCTGCCCTGTTGGCCCTTGTATGTGCCACAAACAACCTATACCAGCAGCTCCCCTTCAGCTGGACCTGTCCTGCTGCACCATAGCTGAGCAACTAAACCTGTCCATTGGACAAGGAGGTGAAAAATATCATTCCCACAGACTAACAAACAACAAAGAACGCACAGCCTGCCTGCTCAGACATAACAAAATAAAACAAGAAACAGGACAAAACAAATCTACAATCAATAAATGAGGAAAATAACTACTGAATGTCACAAAGACAGCAAACAATATCAAAACATATAAAAAACAGGACAGGATGGCTTCAGTAAGTGTCTAAAATAAAACACCAGATGAATTTCCAATAGAAGAAAAGGCACTAGAACTACCTGACAGGGAATTCAAATCTCTAATTTTCAGAGCTATCCAAAAGTTGAAGCAAAAAGCCGACAAAAATGAGGAAAAAATAGACAAATTCATGGAAAAAGCAGAAAAATTCATGGAAAATACAGATAAAAAAATGGAAGAATTCAGGAAAATAATATTGGAACAAAAAATCAAAATAAATTCACAACTAGAAACCATACAATAACAACAATTAGTAATCCAAAAGGTAAACAACAAGATTTAAGAAATGGACAGTGTCACAGAAGGGCCGAGAAGCAGGTTTGAAACGATGAAAGACAGGATCAGTGAAACTGAAGACAAACACTTGGATACAGCTCTGAGGAAAAATCAGAAAAAAGAACAAAGGAAAATGAAGAAACCCTAAGAATTATGTGGGATACAATCAGAAGCAAAAATTTGAAAGTGATAGGAGTTCCCGAACAGGTGGAGAAAACAGAAAACACAGAGAGGATCATTGAAGAACTGCTGACAGAAACCTTCCCCAATATCATGAAAGATGAAAAGGTGACCATCCAAGAAGCTCAACAAACCCCATATAGGACAGACCCCAAAATAAAATCACCAAGGCATATCATAATCACCCTCACTAAAACCAAAGACAAAGAATCCTGAGAGCAGCTTGAGAAAAATGAAAATTCACATACAGAGGAGAAACAATAAGATTAAGCTCAGATTATTCGGTAGAAACCCATGCAGGCAAGAAGGCAATGGGATGACATACATAAAACCTTGAAAGAAAAAAATTGGCAGCCAAGAATAATATATCCTGCAAAACTCTCATTCAAATATGATGGTGAAATTAGGTCATTTTCAGATAAAGAGAAATTAAGGGACTATGTAAAAACCAAACCAAACTTACAAGACTTATTAAAGGGAGTCCTGTGGTCTCAGAACAAATAACATCAGATCATAGGCTGAATCTAGGATGCAAGATCGTACCAGCCAGGTACCAACCTAGGAAATGAACTCTCAAAGACTATCCAAAACCAAAAGAATTACAACAGGGAACCAGAGAGGTTAATCTATGAATAACAAAAACATCAGAACAATAAAAGGGGGAATAAACGCTGTAGGTATAGAACCTTTTAATGAAGTGGAAGGCAGGCAATACTAAGTAATAATAGACTGGCTCAAACCTAGGAAGATTAAATTTTAAGGTAACCACAAAGAAAGTTAACAAACCTACTCATCAAAATAAAGAAAAAAACATAAAGGCTTAGCAAAAACAAAACCTACAAAAAAAAAAAAAAAAGGAAATGAATAAAAAACCACAAACAAAAGGAATTCAGCACAAGAGAGTAAGAGGAACAAAGAAAATGTCAGCACCACAAAAAAAAAACTACCAAATGACAGCAATAAACTCACACCTATCAATAATTACACTGAATGTAAATGGCCTAAATGCACCCATAGAGAGACGGAGAGTGACAGAATGGATAAAACAACAGGATTCATCAATATGCTGTCTATAAGAGACACACTTTAGAAACAAAAATGTAAGTTTATTAAGGATCAAAGGATGGAAAAAAATATATCAAGCAAACAGCTACCAAAAAAAGAGCAGGAGTGGCAATACTAATCTCAGATAAAACAGACTTTAAAACAAAATCCACCATAAAAGACAAAGAAGGGCACTATATCATGATTAAAGAGATGATGCAGTGTGGAGACATAACCATAATAAACATCTACGCACTGAATGAAAGGGCTCCAAAATACATAAAACAAACTCTAACAGCACTGAAAAGAGAAAGTGACAGTTCCACAATAATAGTAGGAGACTTCAACATACCACTCCTGGTAAAACACAGAATATCTAGAAAGAAACTCAACAAAAACACAGAAGACCTAAAGGGCACAATCAGCCAACTTGACCTCATATATATATATAGAACACTACACCCAACAGCTACAAAGTACACATTCTTTTCCAACGCACATGGAACGTTCTCCAGATTAGACCACATCCTAGGCCACAGAGAAAGCCTCAAAAAAACCCAACACGTTGAGATAATACAAAGTATTTTCTCTGACCACAACGCCATCAAGGTAGAAATTAACAACAGGAAGAGCAAGGAGAAAAAATCAATCACATGGAAACTGAAGAACACCCTGCTTACAAACCACTGGGTAATAGAAGAAATCAGAGATGGAATCAAAAAATTCCTAGAATCAAACGAGAATGAAAACACATCATACCAAAACCTTTGGGACACAGCAAAGGCAGTCCTCAGAGGACAATTTACAACAATAGATGCACACATCAAAAAGAAGGGAAAAGTCAAAACATTAACAACCTAACTTGAACAAATAGAAAGAGAACAGCAAAAAAAAAAAAAAAAAAAAAAAAAAAAAAGCCCACAGCCACCAGAAGAAAGGAAATAATAAAGATCAGAGCAGAAATAAGTGAAATAGAGAATAAAAAAACAATAGAAAGAATCAACAAAGCCAAAAGCTGGTTTTTTGAAAGGACCAACAAAATTGACAAACCACTGGTGAAACTGACAAAAGAAAAACAGGAGAGGATGCAAATAACCCAAATACGAAATGAAATGTGGGACATTACAACAGATCCAACTGAAATAAAAAAGGATCGTAAGAGATTATTATGAAAAACTATACTCCAACACATTTGAAAACCTAGAGGAATGGATAAATTTCTAGAAACACACTACCTACCCAAAGAAACACAAAGTGATGTTGAAAATTTGAACAGACCCATAAGAAGACAAGAGATTGAAAAGGTAATAAAAAAATCTCCCAACAAAAAAAAGCCCTGGCCCAGATGGCTTCACTGGAGAATTCTACCAAACATCAGACAAGAGCTTACACCAGTACTACTCAAATTATTTCAGAACATATAACAGGAAGCGACACTTCCAAAATCATTTTATGAAGCCAGCATAACCCTGATATGAAACCAGGCAAAGATGCCACAAAAAAGAAAATTACAGACCAGTATCTCTCATGAATATAGACGCAACAAAATTCTCGCCAACAGAATTCAGCATCATATCAAAAAAAGAATACACCATGACCAACTAGGATTCATATGAGCTATGCCAGGATAGTTTAACATTAGAAAATCAATCAAGGTAATCCACCACATAAATAAAAGGAAAGAAAAGAATCACATGATCACCTCAATTGACTTGGAAAAGGCATTCAACAAAGTCTAACACCCATTCCTGATAAAAACTCTCAATAAAATAGGTATAGAAGGGAAATTTCTCAATATAATAAGGTCATCTATGCAAAACCAACAGCCAACATCATTCTTAATGGAGAGAGGCTGAAAACATTCCCCTTGAGAACAGGAACAAGACAAGGATGCCCTTTATCTCCACTCCTATTTAACATTGTGCTGGAAGTCCTAGCTAGAGTAATAAGGCAAGAAAAAGAAATAAAGGGCATCCAAACTGGTAATGAAGAAGTAAAATTGCCCCTATTTGTGGATGATATGATACTATACATAGAAGACCCAAAAGATTCAATGAGTAAACTACTAGAACTAATAGAAAGATTTAGCAGAGCAGCAGGATAAAAGATAAACATACAAAATTCAGTTTGATTCCTATGCACCAGTAAAGAGAACGATGAAAAGAAAATCAGGAAAACAATACCATTTATAATAGCCTCTAAAAAAATAAAATACTGAGGAATAAATCTAACAAGGGATGTAAAAGACCTATACAAAGGAAACTACACAACACCACTGCAAGAAGCCCAAGGGACCTACATAAATGGAAAAACACACCATGTTCATGGATAGGTAGACTCAACATTGTGAAAATAACAATTCTACCTGCAGCAGTTTACAGATACAATGCAATCCTGATTTAAATACCAACAACAGTCTTTAAAGGGATGGAAAAATAATCAGTAACTTTACATGGAAAGGAAAGAAGCCCCGGATAAGTAAAGCACTACTAAAGAAGAATAAAATAGGGGGACTCGCACTACCTGACCTGAGAACCTACTGTACAGCTACAGTAGTCAAAATAGCCTAGTACTGGTACAAAGACAGATACATTGACCAGTGGAATAGAATTGAGAACCCAGATGTAAATCCATCCACCTATGGTCACCTGATCTTTGACAAAGACCTGGTGCTGGGAAAACTGGATGTCCATCTGCAAAAAAAGGAAACAGGACCCATACCACATACCATATACAAAAACCAATTCAAAATGAATCAAAGACCTAAATATAAAGCCAAAAACTCTAAAGTTCATAGAAGAAAAAATATGATCAACACTAGAGGCCCTAATACATGGCATTAACAGGATACAAACCACAACCAACAACACACAAACTCTAGAAGATAAGCTAGATAACTGAGATCTTCTAAAAATTAAACACTTTTGCTCCTCAAAAGACTTCACCAAAAGAGTAAAAAGAGAACCTACAGAGTGGGAAAAAAAAATTTGGGCATTGCAAGTCAGACAAAGGTCTAATTTCTAAAATCTACAAGAAAATCCAACACCTCTACAACAAAAAGACAAACAATCCAATTAAAAAATGGGTAAAGGAAATGAATAGACACTTCACCATAGAAGACATTCAAGTGGCCAACAGACACATAAGGAAATGCTCACCATTACTAGCCATTAGAGAAATGCAAATCAAAACCACAATGAGATACCATCTCAGTTCGGCATTACCAGCGTGAATCAAAAAAAACTGGAAATAACCAATGTTGGAGAGGCCGCAGGGAGATTGGAACTCTTATGCACTGCTGGTGGGAATGCAAAATGATACAATCATTTTGGAAAATGATATGGTGCTTCCTTAGAAAGCTAGAAATAGGAATACCATACGATCTGGCAATCCCACTCGTAGGAATATATCCTAGAGAAATAAGAGCCGTCACATGAATAGACATATGCACACCGATGTTCATTGCAGTGTTGTTCACAATAGCAAAAAGATGGAACAACCTAGATGCCCATCAACAGATGAATGGATTAAAAAACTATGGTACGTACACACAATGGAGTATTATGCAACGATAAAGAACAATGACGAATCTGCGAAGCATCTCATAACATGGATGAATCTGGAGGGCATTATGCTGAGTGAAATAAGTCAATCACAAAAGGACAAATATTGTATGAGACCACTACTGTAAAAACTCATGAAAAGGTTTACACACCAAAAGAAACAATCTTTGATGGTTACAAGGGAGGGGAGGGGTGGGAGGGGGGAAAAACTAAATAGACAATAGATAAGTGGTAACTTTGGTGAAGGGCAACACACGGTATGCAATAATGGGGAAGCCAGCACAACTTGTACAAGGCAAGGTCATGGAAGCTCCATAGACACATCCAAACTCCCTGAGAGACTGAATTGCTGAGTGGAGGGCTGTGGGGACCATGGTCTCAGGGAAAATCTAGCTCAACTGGCATAACATAGTTTATAAATAAAATCTTCTACATTCTACCTTGGTGAGTAGCATTTGGGGTCTTAAAAGCCTGTAAGCAGTCATCTAAGATACTCCACTGGTCTCACCCCTTCAGGAGCAAGTGATGAAGAAAACAAGATACAGGGGAAACATTAGTCCAAAGGACTACATGGACCACAACTACCACGGCCTCCACCAGACTGAGTCTAGTACAACTAGATGGTGCCGGGCTACCACCACTGAATTCTCTGACAGGGATCACAACAGAGGGTCCCGGACAGAGCTGGAGAAAAATGTAGAAAAAAATTCTAACTCACAAAAAAGACCAGACTTACTGGCCTGATAGAGACTGGAGAAACCCCAAGAATATGGGCCCCAGACACCCTTTTGTCTCAGTAATGAAGTCACTCCCGAGGTTCACCCTTCAGCCAAAGATTAGATGGGCCCATAAAACAAAATGAGACTAATGGGGCACAACAGCCCAGGGACAAAGACTGTAAGGCAGGAGGGGACAGGAAAGCTGGTAATAGGGAATCCAAGGTTGAGAAAGGAGAGTGTTGACATGTCATGAGGTTGTTAACCAATGTCATAAAACTATATGTGTACTAACTGTTTAATGAGAAACTATTTGTCCTGTAAACCTTCATTTAAAATACAATAAAAAAAATTTAAAAAGCAAACAAACAACAAAAAGATTTTGTTACTGGTTGTTACGCAGCAATAACTCACTGGCATAACTTAATTTTTATTGAACCCCTCCTTATTTCTTTTGCTCCAGTCTTAGAGAAAGACACATCCCTTCTACTTTTCAAGCCCTTTAAAGCACTTTGAAACACAACAGAACATATTTGTTTATTGACTGAAGAGAAACTCCTGTACCCAAATTATTGATTCCCTCAGGACTTTGATCCACCATTGCCCTCTTTCACTTGTAGTTCCAAAATCAGCTTCCTTCTCTTTTGTCTACACCCTTAATCACTTCTCCTCAGCCTCCAGGGCATGTTCTTCCACCTGCCCTTTAAATATGGGTTGCCTCATTTCTTCCTTCCTCATTCCACTTCCCACCCATTTCACAAATATTTGTCAAGTGCTGGAAAGGCGGAAGGAAAAGTAGAAAGTGGCAGGGTCATGAAAGGTACATGAAAAGACAACTTCGAGAAGTTTTATTTTTTATTCCCATATAAAAATTTATACATACATTGTTATGTGACCCTAACTGCTCTCCCCATACTGTGATAGCACACTCCTCCTTTCCACCCGATTCCCCATGACCATTCAACCAGCTCCTAACCCTCTCTGCCTTCCCATCTCACCTCCGAAGAGAAGCTGCCTGTTTAGTCTCTTGTATCTACTTGAGCTAAGAGGCACACTCCTCACGAGTATCACTTTATGTCCCATAATCCAGTCCAATCCCTGTCTGAAGAGTTGACCTCGGAAATTGTTTTAGTTCTGGACTGATAGAGAATCCAAGGGCCATGCTTTCCAGAAGTCTGGTCTTCTTACTAGAATTTGAGTTCTGCACCCCACCTTTCTCCTGCTCCATCTGGGACTCTGTTGTGTTCTCTGTCAGGGCAGTCATTGGTGGTAGCCAGGCACTGTCTAGTTTTTCTGGTCTCAGGCTGATGAAGTCTCTGGTTTATGTGGCCCTTTCTGTCTCTTGGGCTACTACTTTCCTTGTGTGTTTGGTGTTCTTCATTCTGTGTTACTCAAGGTGGTTGGGACCAACTGATGCATCTTAGATGGCTGCTTGCAAGTTTTTAAGACCCCAGATGCCACACACCAAAGTAGGATGCAGAACATTTTCTTAATAAGCTTTGTTATGCCAATTGACCTAGATGTCCCCTGACAGAATGGTCCTTAGACTGCTACCCTTGCTACTCTGTCCCTCAAAGTGTTGGACTGTATTCAAGAAACTTCTTAGCTTTGGTTTAGTCCAGTTGTGCTGACTTCCCTGTAGTGTGTGCTGTCCTTCCCTTCACCTAAGATAATTCTTACCTACTGTCTAGTTAGTAAATAACTCTCACCCTCCCTCCCACCCTCATAACCATCAAAGAATGTTGTCTTCTGTGTTTAAACCTTTTCTTGAGTTCTTATAATAGCGGTCTTATAAAATATTTGTCCCTCTGTGACTGACTAAATTCACTCAGCATAATGACCTCCAGCTTCCTCCATGTTATGTTTCACAGCTTCATCACTGTTCTTTATCATTGAGCTTCGAGAAGTTTTAAACGGTCACTTGTGGCAAACACTGCCATGTGCTCAGTAACAAGGGCCACCTCATGCAATCCAATGCCCTCATCTGCCAACGATTGTCAACTACATAGCCACAACCTCTCTCATAAGCTCTGGATCTATATTTGCAATTGCGTGTTGGACATCTTCACCTGGAGATCCTGCAGAGATTCCTACTCAGATTCCCCTGATCCGTTAGCCAGATCTGTTATCTGCCATCCAGATTTTCCCTTTCTGTGGACTTTGTTTTGGTTATTGACATGCGTAGTAGATGCTCGTGGTGTCTTGCCCATATTTCCTTGTGTCTTACTGTTGCAGTGCACTCTGCAGACTTTCAGCTGCCCAAGGAGTTTTCATGGGAGCTAAAGCCTATCTCGAGCCCTGATGGCATAGTGGTTAAGTGTTTGGCTGCTAACCAAAAGGTTAGCAGTTCAAATCCACCAGCCGCTCCTTGGAAACCCTATGGGGCAGTTCTACTCTGTCCTATAGGGTTGCTATGAGTCAAGATCGACTCGATGGCCAATGGGTTTGGCTTTTGTACAGCCCATCCTACCCCACAAGCCAGATGTGCCAGAGATTTAACTCCCCACAATACACAGCCTTCAACCAAGGACTATAAGAGATCTGGTGGATAAATACCCCAGCTCTCTCACCCCTCAAGTGGGATCTCTCTGAGCCACGTGTTCTTTCTGATTCCCAGAGTTCCACAGTGGTAGCTCCAGTTACCCACAAGCTTGATAACTGGCTAACTTCCCTGTCCTGGCTTACTTTTCCACTCTCCTACAGCGTTTCCTCGTATCACCTCCCAAATAAACTACTTGTACAGGAATCCTTGTTTCGAGGCCTGGTCCTGGGGGAACCTAACCTAAGACAAAATGATTACCCATCTAAGCTAGAAATCTTTGACCTCCTTTCTTTTACCACCCATGTCTAACTGAGCACAATACTATCTTATGCATTCAATTACTGAGAATGTAAACAGGCTAGGTGCTAGGGATGCAGCTGCGAACAAGATCAGCAGGGTCTGAACCCTCAAGGAGCTGACCGCGTAATGAGGAAGAGAGACAAATACATAAACAAAATCATCACCTGTAGAGATAAGTTTTATGAGCGAGCTAAAACAGGGTAATGAGATAGAGAAATAGGAAAAGGCCATTTTCAGGTAAAGTGGTCAGGGGAAGCCTCTCGGAGGTGATATTTGAAGTGGGGCCTGAAGAATGAGCCCACGGTCTGAAGATGTAGGGGTAGAGGGAGAAAGTTCCAGGCATAGGGAATAGCAGAGGCAAGGCCTGGAGGTGGAAAAGAGCTTGTGTGTCCAAGGACTGGAAAGGAGGTCAGAGTAGGTGAAGTACAGACAACAATGGAGAGGGTGGTATAAGATAAGTGGGGAGAGGAGGACGGGTCAGACCATACACAGTCTTCTGGGCTATGATTGTTGTTGTGGTTAGCTGTTGTCGAGTTGGCCCTGATTCATCACAACCCCATGCACAACAGAAAGAAATGCTGCCCAGACCTGTGCCAACCCCATGATCAGTTGTAGATCAATGTTCCTTTGTGATACACAGGTTTTTCATCAGCTGATTTTCAGAAGTAGATCACCAGGCCTTTCTTCCTAGTTTATCTTAGTCTAGAAGCTCTGCTGAAACCTGTTCACCATCACAGCAACATGCAAGCCTCCAACGACAGACAGGTGGTGGCTGCTCATGAGGTGCTCTGGCCAGAAATCGAAGCTGGGTCTCTTGCATGGAAAGCGAGAACTCTCTCATTGGACCACGGCTATGATTAAGAGTCTGGATTTTATTCTAAGAACCATGAAAAGCCATAGAAAGGATTTAAGCTAGAGTGTGACATGATATGATTTGAATTCTGAAAAATCAGTCTGACTACTGTTGTATGAAGAATATTCTGGAGCCTGCCAGAGTGGTAGCCGAGAGGCTCTTGTAATCTGGCCCCTGTTTCAGACTCAGTGTTTTGGTTCTCACTCTCATCATCTCTTGCCCATACTATTATGAGAGTCTCCACCTCTCCCCTTGAAGGTGTGCGAGCTGCATGCAAAACAACAGAGAACACAGGAAATATGATCTGTGCCCTTGCAGAGCTCCTAAGCTAATGCCAGAAACAAAAAAAGTAAACAGTCATGATAATACAGTACACTGATGGTGGAGGGTGATATGGGTGCATACTGGAGACATATGGATGGAACTCAGGCCTGGTGGTGGTCAGGAAGGACTTTTTAAAAAAAAATTTATTACGCTTTAGGTGAAAGTTGACAGCTCAAGTTAATTTCTCATTCAAAAATTTGTATTGTTTTGTGACATTGGTTGCAATTTCCACAGTGTGACAGCACACTGCCCCTTTCCACCCTGCTCTCCCTGTGTCCATTCGTCCAGGTCCTGTCCCTTCCTGCCTTCTTGTTTTGCTTTCGGGCAGGAGTTGCCCATTTGGTCTCGAATATCTGATTAAACTAAGCAGCATGTTCTTCACATGTGTTAGTGTTTGTCTCATAGGTCTGCCTAACCTTTGGCTGAAAAGTGAGCTTCGGGAGTGGTTTCAGTTATGAGTTAGCAGAGTGTCCGGGGGTTCCTCCAGTCTCTGTCAGACCAGTAGGGAGGACTTTTTAAGGGAAAGTATGTCTAAGCTGAGGCATGAGGGAGGGTAGGAATTAGCCAGATATACCAGTTCATGTGCAAAGGTCAAAGCCAAAAGAGCATAGTGTGTTTGGGGAACTGAAAAATTGGGTCTGGGAAAAGCATAAAGCATGAGAAAGGAAGTGCTGTGAGATGATGTTGAAGAGGTGCAATCTCTTTAGCGCTCAAATAATGCTTAGTGAATAAATGAGTGTGTGAGTGAATGGGTGGGAGAAGACACAGGCTAAAAGGAAGAAGAGTCTAAGCTAACTTTTCTAGTCCTATCGTATTGCCATTCAAGAATTCATACTGCGCAATGGATGACAACCTGACAAGTGTCATTTATTGAGCCCCTACTACATGCCAAGCATGCACTAATTAAGCATCATATATAGAGAGGTCTGTAGACACAGCCCTTACCCTGGAGAAATTAAAGGGCATTTGAATTTTGATGGTTGTATAAAGACTGTACTTCAACACTGAAATGACTACCGTTAAGGTCTAAATGAAGTGTATTAAAGAAACAGATTACACACTAGGATCTGTTTTCTGAAGATAGACACTCTCTCGCTCTTGCTCTCTTTCTCTCTCTCCTCTCCCCCTCTGTCCTTTCTTCTCTTTCCCTCCCTTCCTCTCTAGTCTATGTGTCTGTGTATCTTTGTGTCTGTCTATCTACCTACCTACCTACCTTCCTACTTTCCTATTTACCTATCTGTCTATCTTTTAAAATCTGAAGTGTGGGCCTCACCTCTCGCTTTGGTCAACAGAAAGAAAGAGGCCCTAGGCCCTTTGGTTATTGAGTTATCGAGTCACGCCTAAAAAGTGACTAGTCTGAATTGAGATATGCTATAAGTAAAACACACACATGATTTCAAAAATAGTATAAAAAAGAATGGAAGACATATCATTGACAAATTTTTATACTGATCACATGTTGAAATATGTTGACTATACTGGGCTCAACAAAGTATATTATTAGAATTAATTTCACCTGTTTCTTTTTACTTTTTTTTAATGCGAGTACTAGAAAATTTTAAATTATATATGCAGCTCGCATTTCTGACTGATATAATTCAGCCAGTTCTACATTTTGAAAATGTGAATTTGTTCCAACGTGATCGATATATTGAGAAACAATATGGACATAACATGAATTTTGTGTTTGCTTATGCACAATTTCATCTGCGAAAACACTAGGTGAACAAAGAAAAGTGCATGCAGCTGAAGTGAGCCACGTGGGGATACATGAAACGCGTGTGCACACGTGCGTGCACACAGGCACACACCTCAGATATCTACCAGTTGCTTCAGTTCACCGAGCCTGATATGCACCACACTTATCCACATCTGGTGTTTACAGCTGTCCTTCTGGCTTCAGATAATCCTCCTACCACAATAACTCATAAGCAGCAACCCTTCCAACACCCACTTCCACAAGCACACTCCAGGTATTTATCAAGGTCAAGTGCAATATATATCATAGTATTTTTGTAAAATACTATGGCTACCGCTTTTACTAGAGTCCTGTCTTTTTAAAAAATGTGTCACTGACAACGGTTTTGAGTATCATGTTCCTACCATCCCCCCTTCCTCCCATAAGTTCTGAGGTTTTTATTGTGAGATTTTCCATGTCGTGCAAAATGGGTTGCATATCTATTGGACAATGCTGCACCACAGAACTTCAGTTCCTAAAGCACGTTCTAGTGTGTCAGTTCTACTGTTTGGCCACCTGCTTAATAGGACGCTGGATCTTTCTTTAAAATGGTCCTTTATAAATAGATAAGCAAAATGTGGTACATAGCACAATAGAATATTACTCAGCCAGAAAGAGAAATGAAGTCCTGATGTGTGCCACAACATGGATGAACTTTGAAACCTTTGAAATCTTGCTGAGTGAAATAAGACAGTCACAGAAGGACAGCTATTGTATGATTCCACTTAAACGAAATAGGAAAATGTATGGAGGTCAAAGCTTATTAGTGGTTCCCAGGGGTGGGAGTTGGGGGGAGGCAAGAGGGAGTCAGAGCAGAGGGCCACTAAGTTCCTGTTAATGGTGGTGGAATAATTTGGAAAAGAATAGTGTTGACGGTCGTACAACATGATGAATATAATCAGTATCACTAAACTGTACATGTAAAAATTGTTGAATCGGCAAAAATTTTGTTATATATATTTTTGTCATTGTCGTAGTTGCTGTTGAGTCAATTCCGACTCATAGCAACCCCATGTATGCAGAATAGAACTACCTCAAAGTGTTTTTCAAGGCTGTGATCTTTCACAAGGAGATCGCCAGGCCTGTCTTCCGAGGCGCCTCTGGGTGGGTTCAAACCTCCAACCTTTCAGCTAGTAGTCGAGTGCCGGTTTGCCAAATGATCCTTAAAAAAAAAAACACACAGGAGGAAAAAATAACAAGAAAAAAACAATGTTTCTAAAGTTCTGTAGGGCCACAAGCCAAATAATCTATATTTATATGCCTAATGATGACTTTGATTTAATAACATTACTGCTAACGTTGCTGTAAACCTGAAAACAACTGTTGTGTTTTTACGAGTAGTGCTAGGCGGACTGCAATAAATAAGCGGTCTTGCTGCTTCGAGGAAAATAGGTTTGGCTTGTGGATGCTGATGGACAGCATGACTACTGAGGAGAGCTCTTCCCTATAAATCCCAGGGTCCATGACTACTGTGACATCACTGGAGAGGCGCGGTCGCCTGGGATTCCTGCTTCTGAGATGATGACGCTTTATTTTTTTTCTAAAGCCAGGCTTTATCCCCAGTGCTGTCAGGATGGACTCTGGGGGCTTGATTGAAAAACCAGCGCAGAATATGGACTCACTTAAACCAGACACTTCCTTAAAAGCTTTCAGTTCAATATGAATGTAAGTCATTTTGATTACTCAATTTCTATATTTGTTAGGAATGATAAACCAAAGTACTTGAAAATAATTTCCGTGGCTATGAACCATGGCGCTCGATCGATGAGGGACACGACAGTCAATTACCCTTTCACTTTATTTTGGTTCCCCGGCAATCAGTTGGGATCAATACTCTCAATCTTGATTGATAGCAGAGCACAAATCACAAATAATTTTTTTAAGTGGACTGTCACAGTTGGTGCAGGCAACTTCAGCAGGTCCCAAGCTGCCCCCTTCACTTGCATATGGACAATCTACACCAGGTATATGCTTTCAGGTGTCCTTGGGTGGCCCAAAAGGTTAAGCACTCGACTAATAACCGAAAGGTTGGTGGTTGGAACCCACCTAAAGGTGCCTCGGGAAACAGGCCTGGCAATATTCTTCTAAACAGTCACAGCCATGAAAACTCCATGGAGCAGTTCTACTGCACAGGTGAGGTTGCCATGAGTCTGAATAGACTCGAAGGCAATTAACAACAATTACAAATGTGCTTTCCATATTGTTGCTGTTAGTTGCTGTCAAGTCAGCCATAACTTGTGGCAACTCCATGCATAACAGAATGAAAGGCTGCACGGTCCTGAGCCATCTCCATGATGGGTTGTGGACTGGACCATTGTGATCTGCAAAGTTTTCATTAGCTGATTTTCGGAAGAAGATGGCCAGGCTTTTTTTCCTGGTCCATTTTAGTCTGGAAGCTCTACTGAAATCTGTTCGGCATCATAGCAACATGCAAGTCTCCACAGACAAATGGGTAATGGCTGTGCATGAGGTGCACAGGCTGGTAATCTAACCTGGTTTCCTGCATGGAAGGCAAGGATTCTACCCCTGAACTACTACTGCCCTCATCCACATTAATGTTGTTGTTAGGTGCCATCGAGTTGATCAACTCAGTGACCCTATGTGCAACAGAACAAAACGCTGCTTGGCCCTGTGCCATCCTCATGATAGTAGGTATGTTCAAGGCCACTGTTGCCACCACTGTGTCAATCCATCTTGTTGGGTCTTCCTCTTTTTCACTGACCCTCCACTTTACCAGGCATGATGTCTTTTCCCCAGAGATTGGTCCCTCCTAATAACACGTCCAAAGTAAATGAGACAAAGTCTTGCCATCCTCGCTTCTAAGGAGCATTTTGGCTGTACTTGTTTCAGGACAGATTTGTTCATACTTCTGGCAGCCCATGGTATATTCTTTGCTAACA
The DNA here is from genome assembly GCA_030035585.1 of Dugong dugon. NCBI lineage: Eukaryota > Metazoa > Chordata > Mammalia > Sirenia > Dugongidae > Dugong > Dugong dugon. The sequence continues at coordinate 52,681,944 of CM057481.1, read as the reverse complement.
CCATAATTCAAAGGTATTGTTATGGATTGAATTGCTTCCCCCCAAAAAATGTGTGTCAACTTGGTGAGGCCATGATTCCCACTATTGTGTGACTGTCCACCATTTTGTCATCTGATGTGCTTTTCCTATGTGTTGTAAATCCTGCCTCTATAATGCTAATAAGGCAGGCTTAAAGGCAGTTATATTAATGAGGCAGGACTCAATCTACAGGATTAGACTGTGTCTTGAATCAATCGCTTTTGAGGTATAAAAGACAGAAGTGTGCAGAAAGACAGGGGGACCTCATACCACCAAGAAAGCAGCGCTGGGAGCACAGTGTGTCCTTTGGACCCAGGGTCCCTGCGCTAAGAAGCTCCTAGACCAGGGGACTGATGACAAGGACCTTCCCCTAGAACCGAAAGAGAGAGAAAGCCTTCCCCTAGAGCTGGCACCCTGAATTTGGACTTCTAGCCTCCTAAAATGTGAGAGAATAAATTTCTCTTTGTTAAAGCCATCCACTTGTGGTATTTCTGTTATAGCAGCACTAGATGACTAAGACAGGCATCAGTTCTTCTCTGGTCTTCCTTTTTCATTGTCCAGTTTTTGCACGCACACGAGGCAATTGAGAAGACCATGGCTTGGGTCAGGCACATCTTAGTCCTCAGAGTGACATCTTTGCTTTTTAAGATTTTAATGAAGTCTTTTGCAGCAAATTTGCCCAATGCAATACGTTGTTTGATTTCTTGACTGCTGCTTCCATGGACATTGATTGTGGATCCAAGTAAAGTGAAATCTTTGACAACTTCAATATTTTTTTCCTTTATCATGATGTTTATTGGTCCAGTTGTGAGGATTTTTGTTTTCTTTATGTTGAAGCATAATCCATACTGAAGGCTGTAGTCTTTTATCTTCATCAGTAAGTGCTTCAAGTCCTCTTCACTTTCAACAAGCAAGGCTGTGTCATCTGCATATCACAGATTATTAATGAGTCTCCCTCCAATCCTGACGCCACATTCTTCTTCATATAGGCCAGTTTCTTGGATTATTTGCTCAGTATATAGACTGAATAATCCACATTAATAGTACCAGTCATTTCAGCATAAGTAGCTATGAAAAACCTGCTCAGCTTGAGGGCTGTTTAGCATCACAACTGCCTCTCATTAAATTCCACCCTGTCATCTTCAAAATTTAGCCACCTGAAATAATCTCAAGTCCAAAACATGGTGAGATCAATTAATAGTGCAAAAGGAAAGAACTGGAAGCTAACTCTTGCAAAACTCAACAAGGATAAAGAACTACAATCTGTGCTAAACAACAATAAAAATAAAACTGTGGGGGAAAAAAAAGGGAGTTTTCATGAAGGTGCAGACTCTGGAGAAAGGCTTATTAACTCATTCCTCACATGTCTTCTCTTGGGTAGCAGAAGACCCCCTGAACTGTAAATCCCCACAGTTTTGCCATTCAGAAGCTGGGTGACCCAGGGTAAAATATGTCACCACTTCACCTCTGAAGAGGACGGTCCCCATTATTGAAATGAACAGGTCGGATTAGGGTGACGGTTTCCAAACCGTGTTCCCTGGTGTACTTTGCACTTGAGAGGAAAGGGAAGAGAGTTGAGAAAGAAGGAAGGGACCAAGGGGAAGGTCAGGTTGCTCCTCACTCCATGTAAGCAAAAGCTACTCAGCTTGTCTTTGTTTTATACATTTGGTTCCATGCAAAGGTTTTATTTGAAGGGGCAGCCAAGTTAGTGCTTAAGAGTCTGAAGGCTGGAGCCAGCCTATCTGGGTGTGTATCCTCGTTTCCACTTTCTAGCTGGGTGACCTTGGGCAGGCTACTTAACCTCTCTGTGCCTCAGTTTCAACAAATGGGACATTGACAGTACCTGACCTGATGAGCTGGTTGTGAAGATGAAATATGTTAATATTGTAGTATACTTAGAACAGTGCCTGGCATCTGGCAGACACTACACATGTGTTTGTTAAATAAATAAGTTTTATGCTGGCTCTTAAAATGTTTTAAAACTACAGCTCTAAATTAGGGGTCTCCAAACTTTGTTGACCATACAGTCTTATCAGAAAAGAAATTCTGAACATGTAATCCCCATGTGTGAACTTTTATATGAGTACTATTGTTCCAAGGAGCTCTGATGGCACAATGGTTAAGCACTCGGCTGCTAACCAAACTGTTGGCAGTTCAAATCCACCCAGTGGTTCCATGAGAGAAAGTTCTGGCAATCTGCACCTGTAAAGATTATAGCCTAGGAAACCCTATGGGGCAGTTCTACTCTGTCCTATCTAACAACAACAACTATTGTTCTAATATATTTTGTGTGTTTTAAGGTGTGCAAACAATTCTGTGGTGGACATAAAGTGGAAGTCATAGTCAGTGAACTTAGACTTGCTTCCGTGATTCTCCTTCAGTGTCTTGGGCTCAGCTTGCTCAGCACCCGAGCCTTGTCTCAGGCCTACAGAGGAAGTGGTTTGGCGGGCCCTGGGTGAGCATAACCAGAAGGCTTTGCAAAGTCAGGGTAAGGGGACTGTCATGGATTGAACTGTGCCCTCCAAAAATATCTGTCAATTTGGCTAGGTCATGATTCCCAGTATTGTATGATTGTCTACCATTTTGTAATCTGATGTGATTTCCCTATGTGTTATATATTTTATCACTATAATGTAATAAGATGGATTAGCAGCAGTTATATTGATGAAATCTATAAGATTAGGTTGTGTCTTAAGCCATCTCTTTGGAGATATAAAAGAGAGAAGTAGAGAGACAGGGGACCTCATACCACCAAGAAAGCAGCACCTGCAGCAGTGTGCGTCCTTTGGACTTGGGCTCCCTGCGCCTGAGAAGCTCCTAATCCAGGGGAAGATTGACGACAAGGACCTTCCTTCAAAGCTGACAGAGAAAGCCTTCCCCTGGAGCTGATGCCCTGAATTTGGACCTGTGGCCTACTAGACTGTGAGAGAATAAGTTTCTCTTTGTTAAAGTCATCCCACTTGTGGTATTTCTGTTACAGTAGCACTAGATGACTAAGAGAGGGACCCTTGCCAATCTCCATTTTCATTCAAGACGTGATGCTCTGAGTGTCCTCAAGCATGAAGTGAGCATCCACTGTGTGCCTTATTGTTGTTGTTGTTCACTGCCATTGAGTCGGCCCAGACTCATGGTGACCCCATACACAGTGGAATGAAATGCTGCCTGGTCCTGCATCATCCCCATGATCAGTTGAGGATCAGACTATTGTATTCACAGGGTTGTCACTGGCTAATTTTTGGAAGTAGATCACTAGGCCTTTCTTCCTAGTCTGTCTCAGTCTAGAAACTCTGCTGAAACTTGTTCAGCTTTATAGCAACACACAAGCCTCCACTGACAGACAGGTGGTGGCTGTGCTTGAGGTGCATTGGCCGGGAATCAAATCTTGGTTTCCTGCATGGAAGGCGAGATGTCAACCACTGAACCATAGGAGCAAAGAAAAAGAAAAAATACAAGATGAGGTCTATGGCCCTAAACGACAGCTGAGAGATGTCACAAAAACCTAGTGAATAAAGCCTGGCCACAAACCTTACACTCAAGATCCCCCAACAGAGGGTCCACACTAGAGTGGAAATGTCACAAGAGAAAAAGAAGACTGTCATGAAGATGGGAAGAGTCTTCTCTGATATTAGTGTCCTAAACTCCAAAGTCAAAGCTCACCTTTCTCTCCCGTCCTGTCATGCCCCATGGGAAATTCAGGACCACGATCTGTATACAAGGGCATCTCCTATAAGACTATGCTCAATAGTTGTTACAGAGCCACAAGTGTTGTGGGAGTGTCACGGGAGTCCCACATTGGACTTGCTTTTTGTGGGCCAGCTTGGGTTAAGTGAACTCTTCAGACATAATCTGAAATCAGAAAAGCCCTGTCAGAAGCCTGCTGCAAGCCAAGTAGGAGGGGAGAGAAAACCAAGCAATTATTGAGAAAGCATCACATAGACAGAAAACATTATTTATATCATGATAAATACCCACATCGCTCTCTTCTACTGATGTTAATAGCTAATATTTCTCTCAGGAAGTAGCCTCCAGAGTTGAGCATTGTCATGCTATTGTAGTAGAAACTTTCTAGGCTGTCTTCTCAGCTCACAACCACCCTCCTGGCCACATGTGATGGGACCTCAAGTAAACGCCTGACCAAGCTGGGCCAATCAGTTGCCCTTCCAGAAATTTAGACTTGGGAGGAAGAGGTTAGTCTGGTCTGTCAGATATAGATAGACCTAAGAACTCAGGAGCTGTTGTTGTTGTTGTGGTTAGTTACTGTCAAGTCGACTCCAACTCATGGCAACCCCATGTACAACAGAATTAAACATTGCCTGGTCCTGCACCATCTTCACAATCGTTGGTCTGCTCAAGTGCATTGTTGCGGCCACTGCATTTTGAGTGCTTTTCAACCTCAGGAGCTCATGTTCCAGCACTGTTTTGGACAATATTCTATTGTGATCCATCAGCTTTCATTGGCTAGTTTTTGGAAGTAGATCACCAGGCCTTTCTTTCTAGTCTGTCTTAGTCTGGAAACTCTGCTGTAATCTGTCCACCCTGGGTGACCCTGCTGGTATCTGAAATACCAGTGGCATAGCTTCCGGAATCATACAAGCCACCACAGTCCGACACACTGACAGACAGGTGGTGGCAGGAGCTGTGGGATGACCATCCTCTGCTATGTGGATTGAGAAAAGGGGAAGACCAGGAGGGATAGAAAAAGCTGAGCAGGTATGCAAGAGGAGAGGCACAGAGGGGACTGCCTGGGTCTGCAGCTTTTAGTTCCTGGGTCCAGATCCTACTTACACTTCTTTAGCTTTCCCTCACTTGGGTTCCACAAGACACCACTTCATCATTATAATAATTTTCTCTTTGTTACTTAAGCTTGTTGTAAATTGCTTTCTGTTCCTTGCAACCAAAGAGTCCCAACTATACAGTATTACAGACTCAACAATTACTGTAGGCAAACACTGGTCTTCTTTATCTGAGACCTTAGCAAGAGCACATAGAAGATGCTTGTTAGGTATTTGATGACCAAATGGATGAACATAGTACCCCAAGCATGGTGCTGTCTACAACTTCTCTGTGCCCAGATTTGGAGAAACACTTTTACTTCCTGTCTCACTGTCAATCCTAGAAATCCAATCGCAAATGTAACACATTGACTGTCAATTTTTCTACTTATGCCATCTATTCCCTCGGCACACTAATTTCATCCTTCATATCTGGCAAGGGAAAAAGGGACTCAGGGAAGGTGTGTTTCCCCTTTAAATACCATGAAAGTTATGAATATATCTTTCCCAAACTGCCAAAATAATTGTTTCATTTACAGAACTGAAATTCTCCAGGGAGCGTCCCAGTGATGTTCTAAATTGCTAACATCAGATATGCAGAAAACAAATATGGAGCGATCCATATGCTCCCAGTCCTGGATTTAGCATCTCAGCTCAACAAAAACTTGCATCTCAATCACTTGCAGTCAGTTTGGGGTTATGAGTACATGCAGGAGTAGGGTTGGATCCCAGGCACTGGCCCAGAACCTTCTGCACAGAAAGGCTCTGTCTGCATAGCCCAAGGCTCCTACACAAGTTGCCATTTAGAGAGCCCACTTTAAATTAACCCTTACAGGCTGCAGATCCCCAGTCAAAGCAGAAACCTGAGAACGCCCTGGCTATATGATTACAGAAGGAGAGGTTGCCAAATTTCTCCCTCTTCTTTTTGTTACTACTCAAAAAGTCCTATTGCCTGGGTAACAGGGGTGTTTTGGGGTTGGCTAGGAGTTTATCACTTTTCAGGGACTCCATTATGAAAATGAGATGTAAGAAGAAGTAATAGATAAGAATTAGGCATAATGATGATAGTGTTAATATTAATAGATAGCATTTATATAACACTTTCTATGTCCCTCCTTACATTTATTAATGCAGTTAATCTTCAAAATAACCCTATGAGGTCTTAAAAGCTCGTGATCAGCCATCTAAGATACTCCACTGTTCCCATCCCATCTGGAGCAAGGGAGAATGAAGAAAACTAAAGACACAAGGGAAAGATTAGTCCAAAGGACTAACGGTCCACAACTACCACAGCCTCCACCAGACTGAGTCTAGCACAACTAGATGGTGCCCGGCTACCAACACTGACTGCTCTGACAGGGATCACAATAGAGATTCCGGACAGAGCTGGAGAAAAATGTAGAACAAAATTCTAATTAAAAAAAAAAAAAAAAAGACCAGACTTACTGGTCTGATGGAGACTGGAGAAACCCTGAGAGCATGGTCCCCAGACATCCTTTTAACTCAGTAGTGAAGTCACTCCTGAGGTTCACCCTTCAGCCAAAGATTAGATAGGCCCATAAAACAAAATGAGACTAAATGGGCACAGCAGCCCAGGGGCAAAGCCTAGGTTGAGAAGGGGAGAGTGTTGCAATGTCGTAGGGCTGGCAACCAATGCCACTAAACAATATGTGTATTGTTTAATGAGAAACTAGTTTGCTCTGTAAACCTTCATCTAAAGCACAATAAAACAAAATAACCCTATGAAGTAGCGAGTCCCACTGTTATCCCCATTTTACAGATGAGGAAACCCAGGTTTAGAAAGATGGACTAACATATCAATTAGGTGTAGTGGGACAGCTGTGGTTTTTCCCTGCCAGCAGCCATTCCCCCTTTTCTGCTGATAATACCTCCCTTTCCCACTGAAGAATCACCCTTCCCCTTTGCAGACTGCTTTGGTGAGAGGATGGTCCTAATTTATACTCTAGGACCAAAAGGTCCTCTCGAATTCAGTCATTGTTGGGCCATGAGCTACACAAGGGAAGGCACTGGTCTTTTTCATTTCAGACCCTAGCACAGAGCACAATTGAGGTGTTTAATAAATATTTTACATTACATCATAATATACTGGCGTGATGTTCTCTACAACGTGTGTGCTTAGGACGTGTCCTGGTCAGTGGAGCATGGGTCATGCGGTCTACCCTAGAACAAGCAGGAGTTCTCCTGGGAATTGTAAATGGAATGACACACGGATAGAAGCTTTCTGGAGTTGATTCATCCTGACAGTGTTGCCCTGGAGGAGTTGCTACCTGTGTCCTAGATCTGACCCCGTACTTTCCAGGCCCAGATATTCAGCTTTTCTTTCAGCTCTCCGAGATACCTCTTATCCCACAAACAAACTCCCCTTTTGCTTACCCAAGCCAGAGCTGGTTTCTGTTGCTTGTAACCAAATCACCCTGACTGATACACTTGTGTTCTACCTGGCATGTTTATACCATTTGTGATGTGGTTAGACCCAGAAGAGTTAACTCACAGGGGGACAGGGCAGTGCTGAAGGCCCAGGACCTATAATTAGTCATAGCCACTGGCATGGAGCATTCATTTACTCAACAAACATCATTCACCGGGTCCCTCCATGAGCCTGGAGCTATACTAGGTTGTCTCCCTAGATGTTCCTCTTTCAATCATCACAATACACTGATATATATATTATCATTCCCACTTTGTCAATGAGGAAACTAAGGCTCCAAGAGGTTAAGTAACTGGCCCAAGAACACAAACATACTGAATGGCATAATCAGGACTGAAAACCATGTCTCCCTGAGACCAAACAAGTCTTCCTACAATTGAACCACACAGCCTCCAGCGCTTGGCTCACCTATAAGGCTGAGAAACTCAGTTGATAGATCTTGGGCAAAAGGACAGAGAAGGTCTAAATGGAGGCAGAGTTCAGTGTGGATTAAACTCACTCAGGGGATGGGGGCAGGAGGCCAAGTAAGTCATTACACACTCTACTGTTTAACTCTTTTAGATGAATAGAATATTGCCTTGTTTAAGTAGAAACTTTGTCTGAATCAATGAAAGTGCTAGGAATTGGTTCAATCTTCCAAATGCCCTTGCTTGCATGCTCCAAGTATCTCCAACCCCCTACCGTCATGATCTAACATGCACATGCAAACTCTTCTGTCCTAAAGACATCCTCCCATGCTCTACCTCCTATAGGAATCCATTCACAATCAACCTAAAACCCACTACAATTCGTTAAGGGCAGTTGGAAATATGTAAGTCAAAGAGCAGTGCATGACATCACATGACCAAGGAGAAGAATTTCTCTCTCCTTCATACAGTGAACAGCGTTGTTTTTTACCTCACAGCATACACCTCAACTTCTTTTGATTTCCCTTTGGAGAAACGCCTCCCAGTGCTCAGTCTACGTATCTGCTATCTGCGTGGAGCTGAGCTTAACTCCTCCACTCTCCTTAGGTACAAGATAGGCATGTAACTCAGGCCTGCCAAACAAATGCCTTCCATGCCCCTGGCCACAACATTTGGTTGACATTTGACCATCCAAATGGTCTCATGTGACCAAGTCCTGGGGTTTTTGTTGAACTAATGATATTGAAAAGACTTCCTCCTACTGGGATTATCAGTTACAAAGAAGGTATAAGTCTAGAGCTACCTGAGAATAGAGCCACCCTGGAGATGGCACAGCTGCTGAGAAATGCGGAGGAGAATGAAACTCATTGCATCATTCGAGCCCCTAGATGCAGCCATATCTGAAGTCTACCCCTTGGACTTCATAGATACAAAGTCAACTAGAAGCTCCCTTTTGTTCTTAAGCCAGCTGAGTTGGGTCTCTGAATCTTCAAAGCGAAAGAGCCCTTAATAATACCATTGACTCACCCACGTGTTTTGGAACCACGTTTAGCTACCCTGAATCACTCCTACTTTTTTCCAAAATCTCCATCAAGGTGCCTAAGATATACCAAATTTTAAAATTTTATTCATTTTTTTTTTTTTCACTTCAAGCCCTAAATTTTGTTTGCCCAAAAGTTAAATGCTTTAATATAACAAAGGGGACACGCATTCATACCCATTTGTCAGATAATTCAATTCTCTGTAATAAGCCCAACTAAGGTACTAAGAAAGATATTTAGGAAAAAACAGCTAAGATGTTATGTACCTTGAACATTACATCATATCCACGAAAAGCCTACTAAGTTCCAGACTGCTAGAAGGCAGGAAAAAAAAAAATTCTTGCCTTCACGAAACTTATATTCTAATGGTGGAGAAGTAGGCAATAAACACATAACTAAGCAAAGCAGCAAAAAGTGAGAGAAAATGATATAGGAAGTGATGCTATTTTAGACAGAGGGCCAAGAAGATCTTGTCTGATCCCCTAACGTTTGAGCTGATACCAACGTTAGCTGGGGAAGAGTCTCCCAGGCAAAAGGAACACATAGTTTAGAGGCTCCAGGGCAGGTGTGTGTTTGGTGTGTTCCAGGAACACCAAGGGTGCCCCTGTGGCTGGAACAAAGTGAAGGAAACAGTGACAGGGGATAAGTTCAGTGAGGCAGCCAGAGGCCAGCTCATCTGGGACCTTCTGGGCCCAGAAGGAGTTTAGATTTGATTTTGCCGTGATGGGAACATATCAAAGTGTTTGAGGTAGAAGAATGGCATGACTAAATTTATATTTTAAAATATAAATTTATATTTTAAGGACAAGACTGGAAGCAGAGAGACCACTTAGGATGCTACTGTGGTCCGGGCAAGAGATGACTTGGGCCAAGAGGTTGAGGTGGAGGTGATGAGAAGTGGTTGGATTCGGGATATATTTTGAAGGTACAGCCACCAACACTTACTGATAGATTGGATGTTGGAGGTGAGAGAAAAAGAAGAATCAAGGAATGATGACTCCAAGTTTTTAATAAGAGCATAAAGATGGATAGAGGTACCATTTATTGAGATAGAGAGGATGGCAGGAGGAAAAGCTTTGGGGGTAAAAGTCAAGAGTTTGGTTTTGGACATGTATGTTTAAGATGTCTACCTGACATCCAAGGAACCCTGATGGTGCAGCGGCTTCCGTAAAGATTACAGCCAAGAAAACCTTATGGGACAGTTCTACTCTGTCCTATAGGGTAACTATGAGTCAGAATCGACTCCAGTGCACCCGACAACAGCAACAACAACCTGACATCCAAATGGAGATACTGAAAGGCAGTTAGGTACACTGACTCTGGGGTTCAAGGGCAAGATCAGAACTAGAGACATAAATCTGTGAGTCATCAGCATACGGGGCTGTAGGCACAAAATTCCCATTTATTTCATTGAGTGTTGACTTAGCTTCTGCCTGTGCAGCCCAGAAACTGGACATGGTGCCAGACATGGTGTCTGGCATAGAGTAGCCACTCAACAAATATTCGTTTAATTGAATAATTAAACTCTTTGTGGGAACAGCCATTCACTGAACAAGAATTTTAAAAACTACAAGCCTTTAAAATAAATAGCTCTCTTTCTGGAAAAAAACAAAATGTCTGAACAAATTTTTTAAAATACACTGGCACTTCTGTTGCAGTTTTCAGAAATAATACTTCATTTGTGATTTCTTTGGCTGATAGTTGCCAAAATCCAGTGCCACTTGACACCATGCTATGTTACATAAACAGAACAGGAGTGACATAACCAGATGTGGTGTGTCACAGAGAGGATCAATCCGTTTGGAAAACAGGAGAAGATGCTCTGTCTAAAACCAGGAGGGTGTTCCAAAATTGCCAACCTCTATTCAAATTAATTTGGTGGCATTTTAAGAAAAATGTGGTCATGCAAGGAGGTAAAATTGTGGCTACCAAGATGAGGTTCAGACAGCTATTTATCTCCAGCCCACAAATGTTTTCTACACAGAATAATTTTCATGTGCCAGATCTTGATAATCTCAGTTACATGCAGGCATTTGGGACTGCTGATCCTAGTGTACAGCAACCCTTTGGCATGTCAACATGTGGAATACATGACAGCAGTGTGGGAGACATAGGAATTTATCTCCGGGCAATAACATTGGAATGAACTTCTCCAACCATACAGCCACAAATGCAGAAACTTAGGGATCTCAGCTTAGTATGTGAAGATTTCAAAAGCCTCAGCTGTGTATAACATTCTCTTGACATCTGCTTTCCCATCATCTCTATGATTAACCATAGGTTATTAATCTATTAGTGCAATGGCTACAGCCTTGAAGTTGTGTGAAAATGGCTTTTCTGGCATGACTTGGCTGCTGTCAAGTTGGCCCCTGACTCATGTTGACCCATGCACGACAGAACAAAATTCTGCCAGGTCCTGCACCATCCCCATGCTCGGTTGCAGATCTGACTGTTGTGATCTATAAGATTTTCATCAGCTGATTTTCAGAAGTAGATTGTCAGGCCTTTTTGCCTAGTCTGTCTTAGTCTGGAAGCTCCACTAAAACCTTTTCAGACTCATAGCAACATGCAAGGCTCCAGTGATAGATGGGTGGTGCGTTGGCGGGGAATCAAACTCAGGTCTCTTACATGGAAGGTGAGAATTCTACCACAGAGTAGAGGCTACAAAACCCAAAGTAGAGTGGTACAAGATGGGTAAGTCTTCATATTACCCCAGTGTCAATGTTTCATTGGGAAGTGAAAGCTGTTCACACTAAAGTCAGATTTTGTTTTCCTTCTTAATTCACATTACTTGTGTTCGTGGATGCTTAAAGTATTTGAACTTGATGTTAATAATACTTCAAGAAACCAAACAGTTTCTGGAAGGTATGTGAAAATTTACAATTGTTTGAGTTGGAATTTGAACTTTTAAAGCTAGGATATATTTGCCTACTGTGAAAAAAGATAACTAATTAGTTTTAAAGGCCAGTGACCCAACTCAAGAGTGCTGGGAGAGGTTAATTTACTTTCTCCCTAAAATTTCGTTGTTGGAGGTTAGGACTTCCTTTTGAGTTCAAAGGAGGAAGGGACCACTATTTCCCCATATTCTTTTCTTTTTTATAATGGAAAAATATATTCAGAATGAATTCCACAAAATGCTTTCTTAACCTGATGCTATGTTGAGTCACCACCCTCCTCCAGATATGAATTTCATTGGGGTACACGGGTCTCCACCTGTCTGCAATGATGATAGGAAAAAAAAAACTTTCATTGTGCTTGTACCATGAAAAGACTTAAGGACTAAAAAAGAAAAGGTTTAAATTCCTGCTTCTGAGTGTTGGCAAAATAAAGGGACTTGTATTTCTTATAATAGCCAATGAAAAACACTTAACATGTCCCTAATGAGCACCATCATCAGATGCCAATAGTATTTTCTAATAATTTTCATGGCAAAACTGAGAGCCAGGAATCTTTTCCAATTGACAGAATAATTTCATTCACCTGGGTTTGTTTGTTTGTTTTTTAATGAGCCACATATATGATGCAAAACCACAGCTCAGTAATGTGTCCCATTTTTAACTCTGTTGAAGTGATCATGGTTCTATTAGACACTGCTGATGACCACTATTAGTAGAAAACTTAACCCGGACTCTCCCTGCTACCACAGGTTGGTATATGTCATAATCCATTACTAATCTGGAGACTCTCAGCCACACAAATTATTTTCATTTAGCCAAGTCTCACAGCTTTTTAGCATTTATTCAGGAAACAATTAAGGCAATAATAACGATTTTAAATACATATTCAGAGGCCATGAACTCCTCTTCTGCCATTTTATTACTGGGAGTACATATAAGACACAACATGTCATAGGAAGTCCAACTGAACATGGTAAAAAGTCTCTATTGCATGGCACTATCCATGAATTGGTCAAACTATGGAAACTGCACCTGAGTGACTGGACATTGAAGCAAGCCTTCCGTTTAGATAGGAAGGAAGAACATACATAAGGACACAAAAAGATAGGAGATGGTTTCAACAAGTAGTCCAGTTTATCAAATTTAGAGTGGAAGCAAATGGGAATGATTGTTGATAGGACTGAAAATATGGTGGGTTGGGGTTATTGATAGCCTGGAAAGCTTGGTAAGGAGGATCAGCTTAACTTGGGAGGCAATGAAGAGCTATTGGATAAACACCAACCAGGTGAACAGCACAGATGTTGTTGAGTTTTAGGAAATGTAATCTCACAGGATGGATTAGGGGGAGGTAAGAGCCTGAGAGTGGACAGTAGTAATAAGAGTGAAGGAGGCTGTGGCAGTGGGGATGAAAACAGAACCATGAGGGAGATGCTCTCCACTGACCTCAGTGACTACTGGGATATTAAGGATGTTGGGACAGGAAGGTCAGCAATGACTGGTTTCAGGTCACTGACAGAAAAAAGATCAGGAAGAGGAGCTGGTGTTGATGAGAGAGAAATGTGTATGGTTCTGTTTTGAAGATGTTGAGTTGGAAGAGCCTAGATGCTCAGGTCTTGTCTCTGAGGAGAAAGATACACCTAAAGGTCTAGATTGCAAAATGGCTGGGATGGAGGTAATGTTCGCGCTCTGGGAGAGGGCAAAGGAGCTGGAGTGTAAGGAAGGAGAACGCTGAGGCCGGAACCTAGGAAAAGGGAAATAGAAGTGTGGTCAATGAAAAGATAGACGGAGGGGAGGAAACGCAAAGTATGTAGCGACAAAACCCTAAGGAGGGGGGATTTGTAAATGATGCAAATTCAAGAACAAGACCTAGAAAGTCCATACCAAACTAAATCCAAACCCATTGCCGTTGAGTCGATTCCAATTTATAGCGGCCCTATAGGACAGAGCAGAACCGCCCCATAGGGTTTCCGAGCAGTGACTGGTCGATTTGAACGCCCAACCTTTTGATTAGCAGCCATAGCTCTTAATCACTGTGCCACCAAGGCTCCAGGAAAGTCCGTAAGATTTGTTAATTAGGGTTAATTTTGGCTGAGTCAGATTAAACGAGAATAAGCAGAAAGGCCAATATCCAGAGATATAATCTGCTGTGGCTCTTTGCAGAGATGTACAGGTGAAGGAAAGGAGAAGATAGGAGAGTAGCAGGAGGGCATCCTGGGGCTGAGACATTTAACAGTTAATGGGCAGAATGACAGGAATAGTGGAAGGCCAAGGCAGAGCAGAGGGGTACTACTGTATCTAATACAAGTTGAAATATCTAGCCACAGGTGTCAGGTTTGGGTAGGAAGGACATCAAAGCCAGCATGGAAATGATAATGTCCAGGGAGAAACTGCTTGGGGGTGGTGCGGAGGGTAATTTCTGTCTGTCTGTCTATCTATCACCTATCTATCTACATGGTTTCGAGTGACTAGTGAGTGAAATGGTCATAAAGTGATATGTTTGCTACGGAATAAAAAAAAGGAATTAGTTACTAACGTTTAAAAATTGGGAATGCTTCATAAAAATTTGTTTTTAATTTATCTTGATAAATGGGATGACAACAGCTTTTTAGCATTTGATTTTAGCAGTCTGATTTCTCCCTTCCTTGCAAGTACTTGGCAGCAATTATCAGGAGCTGCCTGGTGGTGGCCTCCTTTGGCTAAGGCAAGTGTTCTCCTGGGGCCAGAGTCCTCACCATTTCCTGTTGCTACCCAAACCCATTCCACCCATTTGTATTATCTCTGGGCTCCTTTAAATATGTAAGTTTACAACCCCTATGCGGGAGGCTCTAAATTAGCCAGTGAGAAGGAAAAAGTTAAAATAAAAAATAAAAAAAAAGAATATGTAAGGGATTGTGATCAGAGGCAATTTCAGAGTGATATCTCAAAGTTATCTTTTTCATAATACAAAGAATTTAAATGCAATTGCTATAACTGTATTTCTTCCAAAATATATAATATATATATATGTAAATATAGATCCACACTCCCTTATCCACAATTCTGAAATCCAAAGGTTCTAAAAAATAGTTTTTTTTGTTTGTTTTTTTGTTTGTAATTAACTCAGTGGTGACAACACCTGAGTTGAGCAGACATGTGGCTCTTTAGAGAGTTTATTTGTCCCACTTAGTGGAAACATTTACATGTTTCATTGCAGAAATGTTAATGTATCAATTATAGGATACATAATATATGGTCTATGCACCATAAAATAAACAAAAAAATCCAAACCCACTGTCACTGAGTCAATTCTGACTCATAGTGACCCTATAGGACAAAGTAGAACTGCCCCATAGGATTTCCAAGGAGTGGCTGGTGGATTCGAACTGCAAACATTTTGGTTAGCAGCTGTAGCTCGCTGTAGCTCTTAACCACTGCACCGCCAGTGCTGCTATGCACCATAGGACCTTTATAAAATCCCCCCAAATTCTAAATTCTGGCACCAAAGGTTTCAGGTAAGGAACTGGGACCTTTAAATACCAACTTTCACACACCTCTGAACTAAGAGTAACTTTTTCCATTTGAGGAAAAAAGTGTTCCTTGTTGGAAAAAAATGTGTGTGTGTTGGGGGAGGGAGGGCCTAAAATCGTATTTTATGAAGACAATAAGCAGAGGTGGAGGGGCAAACACGGTATTCTCAAACAAGCAACTAGCTAGAGGTGCCAAGCGTGCATGCGATTTCACAAGAGCCTTTTTGCCAACAGGAAGCAGGGGAACGCAAGTTTATTAAGAAGCCAGTCGTTTCTCTCAGCTCCATCCACAGACAAACCTCCATTTAATGTTCGCACACACTGAGAAACAGACACCTTAACACTAGGACGGTTTTACAAGGGGAGGAAAGAAGCTGCAATCGCCCCCATATCTCCTGGCTAGAGGCAGATTGGCTGAGGCTCCATCTCTGTTCCGCAGACTCTCTGGCATAGGCTTGCCAGAGAAACTAGCCAACTCTGTCTTCCAAGAAAGCGAAGCTTCACCCACCCGAGAGATAACCCACCGGCTTTTGTGTCATTTGGAAGTGGGGCTCCGTGGGCTTCCAAGACATATCGGCCTGCATGGCTTTCTAGACCATGACATCCCCTGAGGCATTTCTGAGGGGACTGACCAGTACTGTTTGGTGCCTGACGTTCCGTCTATTTTCGCCACTAGGACAGAGGGGAGCAAAATCATTAAGCAAAGGAGCCCGATGTTTTTTGCGTAAAGCCAGGCTCCCCAATGACCTCATCTTAGCCAAGTGGAGTCACGCTGTCCACAAGGTCGCTGAGCACTTCAGAAAACCATCTTGTTGCCGATCTAGCAGCATCCTGTGCCCCCTTTCCCCCCGAAAACCAGGCTCTGCAGTGAACAGCATTGAACAGGGCCAGGATCCCTGCTTGCTAAGCGGAGAAAATCACGTACCTGGTTTTATGCCAAGCCAAAGAGAGTACCCACTTGGTATCACAATAGCCTAAGATCTCTAAGAAACAGATTTTTCTTTTTTAAAAAAATCTTTTTCTATGAAGCCAGAGAACGCGCTGGTGAGGTTGCTGTTTTCAACTGCACCTGAAGCTACAGAGGCCCTATAAAGGAATTTGGAGGTGCTTGTGCCACCTCTTTGCTCTTTAGTCCCTAAGGGACTGCCACTAAGCCGGGGCTACATTGGCAGACGCAGCGCCAACTGAGCCCTTCTCAAACAGAGCATGGCAAAAAGGATGCCTGCTGCATTAATATCCCAGAATACTTTTTATTCCCAAATGCCCATATGTAAAAGGCAATGCTGGCTTTGTGCAAAACAAGGGGATAAATGAGCTGGCAGCGGCCTTCAGACTCCACAGCCAGGCCCTGTGGGGTTGGCCACTTTACTGAGAGTTATCTCCGCCCTCCTCCCATAGACAGGGAAGAAAGGAAGAATG
This sequence comes from Dugong dugon, assembly GCA_030035585.1. Classification (NCBI taxonomy): domain Eukaryota; kingdom Metazoa; phylum Chordata; class Mammalia; order Sirenia; family Dugongidae; genus Dugong; species Dugong dugon. Next base: position 52,665,436 of record CM057481.1, on the reverse strand, counting down.
GGAAGATGGTTAAACAAGGTTTTCATTTGGTCCTTTTTTAATATATACCTGAGACCGAACCAAGAGTGAAAAACACTTCTCCATTTTGGCATTTGCAGCCTCGGTCTGATTTCTCTCGTTCTTCCTTATGATTTTTCAAAATCTTTCCTTTCAAGATTACATTTGAATTCTTTTCCTCTGAAAATGTAAAAGGGCCTGTCTGCACTGAATTCCTGGATAGCTTCTCACTGATTAAAGTCCAATGTGAACATACTCTTAGCCCACTTCCTAGTTAATGTATCTCCGTGGGAATGATTCCTGTATGTGCCCATGCAAACCTGCAGACAGGCTTTGAATTCTCTCAGTCCTTATACCATAGAGCTGACTCATTCCATAATTTATGTTACAGTGCCATCTTATGGTAGTTTATGACCACCAAGTTAGGGATGGGAAAACTGGGCTGTCTCTATGGTACCTGAAAGAAATCTATGGGTTTAAAAATCATCTTTAACTAATCACACCAGATAAAGGCATCAGATATGGTGGTCTGTAAATAAGAAAGCTGTTTCAACGTGGCATGTGAAAAGCCAAACACTACAGAGAATATCTGAGTAGCCACACTAACCTTAAAGACAACTGATGAATTTTTTTACCTACATTTATGTTCACATCCAGCGACTATCACTGCATAATCCGACATTTAAACAGTGGCGTTCTTTGTGAACGCCATGACGTACTTGGGAAGAATATCATAGGGAAAATCTGTTCTAAGTGGTGTGGGGCCCAGAATTTTCAGCTCTGCATTCTTAGTGTGCATCATTTCTCCCTCCTGATCTCCAAGAAAACCCACAAAACTCTCTGGGCCCACATCAGCATGACACAAGGAAACTCAATCCCACTTTTAAACCCAATCATTTGCGAATGTATTCCAGTCCTGGGTTTAATTCTAGGAGAAGATTCCTTGGAGAAGCCTCATTCCGGAAGTCTCCCTGCCAATGTCTGGAGGCTTTCAGGCTTGTTTCCTCTCTCTTATCCAGGTTTCTTTCCACCCGCAATTTAACGTGCATCGTGAATGGGCCTGAATTTAATTCCTCAATCAGAACTTGCCAGTTCTGTGGCTGCTCAGCCAGTCATTCTCAGGAGGGCACCAGCAAGAAGATGGTTTCAATTCCAGGCTTGCATGGGGTCATGGGTAAATGAGGAGCCCTGGTGGCACAATGGTTAAGTGCCCGGCTGCTAACCAAAAGGTGAGCGGTTCAAACCCACCAGTGGTTGCTCTGCAGGAGGAAAGACCTGGCAATCTGCTCCCATAAAAATTACAGCCTGGGAAACACTGCGGGGCAGTTCTACTCTGTTCTATAGGGTCGCTACGAGTCAGAATTGCCATAACAACAACAACATGGGTAAATGAACTTAGCTCAAGAGATGGTGATCATCTTGGGATATCTGGGTATTAGCTGGGGGTTTACTAAAGCAAATGCCCTATTCTAGCGACAAAACAATCTAATAGCTAGCAGTGGGATCCACTTCTAACTTCTACATTCAACAATTCTTCTGTACCCATTCCATCCCCTTTCCAGATCATCCCGTTTATTTTTTCATCACTCCTATAGGATCAAGATTAAAGTTTGAGTTGAGGTTGCCAGGCAGGGAGGACATCCGTCAGTCTTCAAACTCTGGATGCCCCTTTTCTCTTCACAGAGAAGATCCAGAACACACATTTCATTACGAAGGAAGAAAAATTAATATGCATTTAACCAGATGCAAAATAAGAACTCTGGAACAAAGGCAGTTTTAAAAAAAGGCATTTGAATGTCAAATATTTCTTGGTTTCTTCCTGCCCTGTCACAATTGAAATGCTTTCCTTTTTAAACGGTTCCATTTTCAAGAACTGTAGGGATCGTAGTTCCCAGTGAAACATTCCTAATAAATCGTGGCGGGTGTGGTTTGCTTCGTTTCTGCTTCTTTTAATCTCTCCTCAAGTCCCTCTCTCCTCCCCAGTCCCCGCCTCTGATGTGCTATGAACTTACCTTTGCTGACCCCTCTGCCCTCTCCTGTGGGAGGCTGTTCTTGCTTCATTCCCTGAACTTGAACTTCTTCTCTCTTCAACTGTCAGCCGCAAATCAGCAGAGAAGCGCCTGGTACCCACATTTTTTCCATCTTTTGTTGAGTGTGTGTTTGTGTATCTGTCATTGTTTTTCCCCTTTAATCAGAAGAACATTACCAGAGACTCCAACACATTCAGCTCAGAGTCTGAACTGACTGTGCCCATTAGGAATTCTCAAAGTGCAGATCAGACTCTACAAAATGACTCTTTACAGATGCAAAAGTGACATCATGGGTTGCCTCACCCCCACCCCACCTCCCAACATGTAAGACTTTTCACTGCTGTTCCAATTTACATTTCTCAGTTTACTAGTCAAGAGATAATTTTTCCAATATCCATCCTGCAAACTCCATCTGGGATCCCCCAAACAAGCTGTGTTCCTCTGCCTCTCTCACAGGCATGAATTACAAAAAGGCTGCAGCAGGAGCAGGCAAGGGGTCAGGCCTTCTTGATCCTGAGCCACGGAGAGGCTTGCTGCCTGGAAATGTGCAGGGTAAGAGAACAGGACAAATGAAATCAATGCCTGCCTAGAAGGAATCATTTCCATCCACCGCAGATCACCTTGGGGAAGCCCCAGCCACAGTCCTCAAAAAACTGGAAGTAAGGAGCATCCACTATCATCACAATTATCCTACCCTGTTCGCTACTATCCTCCCAAGCTTGCGGCCTAGTCCTTTGTGTGAACAGAGAACCAGATGGGAGTTTTGGGGGCTAAAATGGATACACCAATTATTTATAGATTCGGACTAAAAATCATGTGAACTGCCTTCTGTGGAGTTCCATCTTCCGAGAACAGACTTGAAATAGACACAGTTGTAGAAAGTCTCAGAATCATTTAGAATAATCCTGAACATGATATTGCAAGTACGGAACGGCAGAGCTAAGCCGAAAGAATTTTAGAAGCTTCTTCGTAAAGAAGGGCATAGTTTTACAACTATCTTTCGGAGATCTCTAGAAGAAGACCCTGTGGTTCAACTTCATATCCTGTTGGTTTTAGTAGCATCGCCCCTAGTCATTTTTTTTCAGGCTGGGAAAACCTTTTTAAAATGTGACGACTGTTTGCATAACTATGTGTCACCAGTTTAGGAGTAGAAGGAAATTGTTTTGAGAGTCTTTCACATGGTAAAGAATCAACATTTATGAAATGACTAAAGAATAACAGATCTTTTATTAATACTAAGTATATGACTAAGATGAGCTGGGGTGGCGCAGTGGTTAAGAACTCAGCTGCTAACTGAAAGGTCAGCAGTTTGAATCAACCAACTGCTCCTTGGAAACCCTATGAGGCAGTTCTACTCTGTCCTATAAGGTCACTATGAGTTGGAATAGATTTGATGGCAATGGGTTTGGTTTTTGGATATGACTAAGTTGCTCTGGGTTGGTATTGTCTCGATGGCAATGGGTTTGGTTTTTTTGGTTAAGACCACCACCTTCTATCTGTTTGTCGTACTGAGGAGGCTTGTGTGTTGCTATGATGCTGGAAGCTATGGTATCAGCATTTCAAATACCATCAGGGTCACCCATGGTGGGCAGGTTTTAGTGGAGCATCCAGACTATGACAGACTAGGAATAGAGGCCTGGTAATCTACTTCCAAAAATTAGCCAATGAAAACCCTATGGATCACAACAGACCATTGTCCAATACAGTACTGGAAGATGAGCCCCTTAGGTTAAGGCACTCAAAAGACACAGTGACCACAACAGTGGTCACAAGCAGATCAGTGATTGTGAAGATGGCACAGGACTGGGCAATGTTTCCTTCTGTTTTATGCGAAGTCACCATGGGTCAAAGCCAACTCCACGGCAACTAACAACAACAAACATATGACTACATATTGTTTGAGAGAATTTCCTTAGTCTCCATTTTTTTTAACTTTGACACCTATTTAAGTTATATTTCCTTTTTTCTCTTTTAGGGGGGTGGGGAGAACAACATTTTTGAAAGAGTCCTTTGTCAAGGTACTGTACTAAGTACTTTACCTGTGTTGCTTCATTTAAACCTCACAACAACCTATAATCTTTTGTATTTTACAATGAAATAATAGCCTGGCTGAGAGAGGTTAACCAGCTTGCCCGGGGTCACCCACTCAACTAACTCCGGAGCCCAGGCTCCAGCAACTCCCAAGCACTGCCTGTTCCACCATAATTCAGAATTGAGAAATGCTGCCTTCTGTTATTACTCATAAATCTAAAAACCAAAATGGAGGATATTTTTGGAGAATGGCTGAGGCCATTAACATTGTTTGAGATGCTTACATTTTCATTGCCAAAAACTCATTTAAGGGAATCAGCAAAAGCATTTGCCTTTTTTTAAAAAAATATCTTTAGTAAACAGAGTCCCCTGGAGGTCAAGAACAGGGTGATGTCCTGTTCTCTCCTACTTCTCCTCTCTAATAGCAGACTCATGTGGTCAGCAAGCTACCCGGAAAGCTTAAAATAAAAGGAAAATTCCAAAATGAACTTTTATTTGATAACGACAATACCTGAGTTATGATGCTAATTTTAAAGTAAGCTATTTGCGTTGATTTAATTTTTATTGATATCCGTTTGAACTCATAACATCACTAAACGTGGAAAATTAACAACTTTAATTAGCATTTACTCTCTACTTGGAAAAAGTCCTCATTCATCAAAAAGTGAAGATTTTGCCACTCTATCAAACATGCTCAAAATTAAAACAAACTTTTTCGTTTTCCTGGCTAACTGTAACTCTCACCAAAGAAGCACTTGGACAGCTTCCCAGGTGAGAAGGGAACAGTGGTATTCCAGGTCAGGCCCCCACCTCTGACTCTGTAGTCTTCACTGAACCATATACATGAAGCTTGAGAAATGATGCTATTCTAGGCCCTTAGCTTCAAGTAGCTTGAATAACGCCAGTTGGAAGAAATACATATTCTAAAAATTACGATGAAGCATGCGTTGTGTTATCAATGCTCATTTTCTACGGAGGGGGTACCTTCAAGTCAATGACCAAAAATTAAAGCAGCCCTATTTTTATGATGCTCGGAAAGCTGCAAACGCAGAAACGTATCTTCCCCTTCGCTTCAAACCCCCTCGTTTCAGAATTATTTTCCCACTGTCCTGGCACAAAGGAGCCTTGGGTGGCACAAATGGCCTGCAATCGACTGCTAACCAAAAGGCTGGAGGTTCAAACTCACCCAGTGGCTCCTCGGAAGGCCTGGGAATCCGCCAAGCAAACCCTATACAGCAGTTCTACTCTGTGACTCATGGGGTCACCATGAGTTGGGGGCTGACTCGACTGCAGCTTACAACAACCAGCATCACGGGACAGAGGGTTGTGGGAATTTGATACTGTGTGTGTGTTCTCTGCTGATTCTTTGTACTTCAACAGAGCACTACCTTAGATCATCCTTGACAAGAGAGTAAAGGTTATCATTAGCATGTTGAATAATGGATGGGGTCCATTGTATTTTCTTGTTTAGGAAAATAAATCATCCTGAAAACTTTTATTATGTTCTATGTAAAATGGAAGCACATCAGCACTTGTTATGTTTTGCTCTCCTGAGTTGGTTTGGCAGGGCGCCTTCGGCTGGAAAGAACAGCCAGGGGTTGCCAAGCAAGGGCTGGCTTGACTCCGTGCCCATTCCTCTAGGGGACATAAACATCCTGCCCTGGAATACTTCACCAACCTGTAGCTAGAAAACCCCCATGCAGGACGGTACAGCTGGGAGAACTGGAAACCATGAGTCACAGCAGCAAGCAAGCCCTGCTCTGTAGCCAGGAGGTCAAACGTTTAAGCTTCCTCCGCCCCTCACCTCCCCAATATGAAGATGGTGGTTGTTGTTGTTAGTTGCTGTCGAGTCGATTCTGACTCATGGCAACTCCATGTGTGCTCCATAGGGTTTTCAAGGCTGTGACCTTTCAGAAGTAGATTGCCAGGCCTGTCTTCCAAGGCACCCCTGGGGGTTCGAACTGCCAACTCTTCGACTAACAGTTGAGCGCTTAACTGTTTGCACCACCCAGGGACTCCTAATATGAGAATAGCACTGAATTTAGTGGAAAAACATATAGAAACAGACAGGAAGAGCAGAGACGACTAAGCTTTACTGAGTCCGCACCAGCCATATACATGCCGATGCTGTACTAGGAACTTTCACACGCAGTATCTCATGCTGTCTTAGTCATCTAGTGCTGCTATCACAGAAATACCACAAGTGGATGGCTTTAACAAAGAGAAATTTATTTCTTCACAGTTAAAGTAGGCTAAAAGTCCAAATTCAGGGCATCAGCTCCAGGGGAAGGCTTTTTCTCTCTGTCGGCCTTCTTCTCTTCAGTGTTCCCCTGGACTAGGAGCTTCTCAGCACAGGGACCCCTGTCCAAAGGACGCGCTCTGCTCCCGGCACTGCTTTCTTGATGGTATGAGGTCCTATGTGTCTCTGCTCGCTTCTCTCTTTTATATCTCAAAAGAGATCACATTAAGACACTGATCTTGTCAATCTCATCAGTATAACCTCATCACAGTGATAGAATTTACAACACATGAGGAGATCACATATAATCTCATCATAGTGATAGAGTTTACAACACATAAGGAAATCACATCAGATAACACAATCATACAATACTAGGAATCATGACCTAGCCAAGTTGCTACACACATTTTTTGGGGGACACAATTCAATCCATGACACTCCACCCTTTGACCCACAAAAAATCACATCTTTGCAACATGCAGAACATGTTCATCTCATCATATCACAGCAAAAGTCTTAACTCCAAGTCCAAAATCCAAAAGTTCCTCTTCATCTGTGAAATCTAGAATACAAGTTATCTGCTTCCAAAGGTACAATGGCAGAACAGCCCAAGCTAGACATTTCCATTACAAATGGGAGAAACTGGAGAAGAAGAGGTAACAGGCACCAAGCAAGTCAGCAGAACATGTTACATTAGCCCTCAAGGCTCTGAAAAGAATCCTGTTCTCTGAGACAGCTTACACAATAGCCCTGCCCTCCAGACTCTAGGTATTGGCCACAGTCTCCGGATTCTGAGTGGAGGCCCCTCAGCCCTGGGCTTCAGCTCCGCCTTCCAGGCCCACTGGGACAGCAACTCTGCTCCCCCAGCTTCAGGTGTACCATTCTCCTAGTCCACTGGAGTGACAACTCCACCCTTAGAAATCCCAGGGGCCATGGCTCCACCCTTTGAAACCCCAGAGGTCTCGGCCATACCCTTTGAGACCGAGGCAGCTTGGCTTCTTATGTTCCTTGTCTCTTCAGCTTCTGCTTCCTGTGGCCTCTTGGCCCTTGGGCCTCATTTCTGCATCTGCCCTACTGGGGCAATTGTTCCAAAGCTTGGTAGCTCCAATGATTAAGTACCTGGAGGCACTCCACTCTGCCAGGAAGCCTCCTGCACACAGGCACTTAGCTCCCTCGCTCTGTGGGTAAGCAAGTCTAACTCCACCAGTAAGTGCCCGAAGGCACCCCACTCTGCCAGAAAGACTCCGGCGCACAGACACTCAGCTCTCTCTCTCCGTGGGTCGGCTCCAGCGCCATCTCACACTGGTCTCCTGGTTCTGCTGCTGCTGGTTCTCTGTCACTGCCCCTTCTGTGCTGCTGCAGGTTCTCTGCCACTGCTGGTCCTCTGCCACTGACGCACATCTATCCATTCACAGTTTCAAAACCACTTCCACATTTTAGGTATCTGTCAGAGCAGCACCCCACTCCCGGTACCAAATTCTGTCTTAGTCATCTAGTGCTGCTATCACAGAAATACCACAAGTGGATGGCTTTAACAAAGAGAAATTTATTTCCTCACAGTTAAAGTAGGCTAAAAGTCCAAATTCAGGGCATCAGCTCCAGGGGAAGGCTTTTTCTCTCTGTCGGCCTTCTTCTCTTCGGTGTTCCCCTGGACTAGGAGCTTCTCAGCACAGGGACCCCAGTCCAAAGGATGCACTCTGCTCCCGGCACTGCTTTCTTGATGGTATGAGGTTCTATGTGTCTGTGCTCGCTTCTTTTATATCTCAAAAGAAATTGCATTAAGACACTGATCTTGTTAACCTCATCACAGTGATAGAATTTACAACACATGAGGAGATCACATATAATCTCATCATAGTGGTAGAGTTTACAACACATAAGGAAATCACATCAGATAACACAATCATACAATACTAGGAATCATGACCTAGCCAAGTTGCTACACACATTTTTTTTGGGGGACACAATTCAATCCATGACACATGTCATGTTGTATAGGATTGCTCAGAGGTTAGGGTCACAGGCTGTGGACTCAGACACACCTAGGCCACCACTCACGTATCATACAACCTTGGGTAATTTGCTTAATCTCTCCAATTCTTAGTATTTGCATCAGCAAAATGGGGATGCACCAGTTAAAATCTGTTCATACTGAGTGGTCAAGAGCAGTACCCTCAGTCCCCAGAGTACAACCTCTCCCACTGTCCTGGCTGAACCACCCCACCCATTGGGGACCACCCACAATCCAGCAACTCAAGGGAGACTCAGCACAGCAGAGCCTCTAAGGCTTGTTTAGCGGTAAGGGCTGTTCTTGTTAATCTGTATCTACACCACACCAGTTGTTAAGTAGCTTTGTCAAGCTGTCATAGGGATAAAAGTGGATTCTGTAGAGCTTATCACATACCAAGCCCCAAATAAATGGTAGTTGTAGTAATGCCCATTTTACAGATGGGGAAAGCTAGCCTAAACAACATTAAATAACATGATTACAGTCACATTATGGAAGCAGGATATGAATATAAATGAGCTGGACTCTCAAGCCCGTGTCTGTCGACCTTGATATATCAGTGTGGGAATCATAAAAGCCCATTTAATGATGACATAAAGCAGTTTTCCTCTAGAGAGCTACATTGCATCAGCTAGATTTCAGATATCCATGCTCATCTTGAAAGTCACTCTTGGGGATTCATCAAAATGACAAGTGTAGTCCAAGTTGTTGATGGAAATATTTTAATTATGGGATCAGACTTATTGCATGGAAATTGCTTTTCTCAAGCTGAGTAGAATGGATTGGCCTCAGCAGCAGAATCAAGTTTGATGGGGCACAGCTAATTTCCTTAACCACAAGTTGACATGATGCCATTCTTATGTTTGGGTACTCTGAGTGACCAGTGAGTTGTACCTATGTGGTTTCTGGTAGTCTCTGGGGGAAGGGTGGTGCTCTACCATACCCATTGCCATCGAGTTGATTCTGACTCATAGCGACCCCTTGTGTTACAAAGCAGAACTGCTCCATAGGATTTCCTTGGCTGTGATCTTTACGGAAAGAGATTACCAAGCCTTTCTCCCACAGTGCTGCTGGATGGGTCCAAACCACCAACATTTAGGTTAGGAGCCAATCACAACTCACTTACGCCACTCAGGGACCTACCTAATTTCACATTGCCAATAAAATTATTTCTTTCAAAGCTGTTATCAAGGTAGAATATTGCCAGGATATATTAAAAACCGTAAGACAGTTCACCAATCAGGAATGTGATTTTTATGTTGTAGTCACAACATAGATTCTAGATTCTGTTCTCTAATCCCATATCCTGCTTTTATATCAGCTATTAGCACTTGAATATGAAATAGTTACGGGGGCGTAGGGTTGGGGGAGTCTTCTAGGGGACTAGATCATAAAGCAGTTAAGTTTTATTAAGGGAAAAGGGAAGAGATGGGGACGTTATTGGGGGGAGGTCAGAGCAGAGATTATTCCAGAGGCAGAGAAGAGGTAATCCAAGACTTTGCTACTCAACGTGTGGTCTATGAGCCAACAGCGTCAACATCACTCGGGCCTGTCAGAAATCAGAATCTCAGGCCCACCCTGTCCTCCGGATCAGAATCTGTGTCTTAGTCAGATGCCGAGGAGACTCGTAGGCACACTGCTATGTGAGAAGCTCTGCTCTTGGAGGGTCCGGCCTCTGCTCACTCTCGGTGGATAGGAATTGGTGTGGGGTGGTGCCGAGCAGAAAATGAAGTTGTAAGAGATGGGAAGGTGCCCAAGTGTTTGCCTAGGAGGCTGTCCTGTCTGAATAGACCGGAGCAGAAAAAAATCTGTTCTCGGACGATGAGCAGGCTGTGATTGCAGCTGTACACAGCGTGGTGGCCATCTGTGTCTAAAAAGGGAAGCTGGAAAAAAAGAAAAGCAAAGAAACCCCGTGCAAGAGCGGGGAGCGGCTACACAGGCTAAGCACGGCCAGGTGTTTCACCGGGAAAGCCAGTCTTGAAGATCAAAGGCAAGTCGATTGTAATAGAGAACATCTTGACCACCAAACCCAGGCCCTCTGAATGCAGAGAGGGCGACATCTGAATAGACCAGATGTTAGCTGCCAAGGGATCCTTCGAGCCTAGAATAAACTCGCCTAAATAGCTCTGTGGCATCAAAACCTCATTATCTGCCAGGCCCACTGCTAAATACAAATACTGGCTCCACACGCAGATGTGAAAGACATCCTTCAAGGTACCGGGTTGAACGGGAGGAATTTTCTCTCCCTATCATAAATGGGGGAAATCCTGGTGGCATAGTGGTTAAGAGTTTGGCTGCTAACCAAAAGGTCAGCAGTTTGAATCCACCAGGCACTCCTTGGAAACCCTGTGGGGCAGTTCTACTCTGTCCTATAGGGTCACTATGAGTCGGAATCACAGTAAATGGACAGTAATTAATTACAGGACAGGCGCTGGAGCCCAAAAAGTAAGTTCCTTTTTGCAGACAAGTGAATCTAATTTTTGGAAAGAGCTGTGTGAGCACTTCCCGTTAAGCAATCTGGGGCCATCACAGGTGCAGAGATGGAGCAGGTAGCATATTTTTGTACAGCAGAAAGGGTGGTTCTGCCTCTGAAGTTCCCACCCCCTGGTGCCCATACCTCAGTTCTGGTACCACAATGCTATCACTCCACAAGCAATCCTGCGGAATCTTGGGGGAATGGCAGGGAAACTGGTGTTTCATCAACATGTAGATTTTCCACAAGTATAAGCTGGTCTCCTCTTAATTGCCCCCACAGAGATTTTCATAAATACATTTAAATATAATAATTACTATTGTTATTTTACTTTGTTCTTCTAGATGGCACTTTTCCTTCAAGCAGCTCAAAGAACTATTCTGGAATTACCCAATTAATCTTTGCAAAAGTCCTGTGAAGAAGGTGGGTGGCAGTTTCTCTAAGTTTCTGGAAGAGAGAGAGAAGAAACACTGCGAAGTTAAAGGGCCTACAGTAAAACTGGGATGGCTCAGGAATGAAAAGCAGGGTCCTGGGACCCCGTTGTCTCAAACAGTGCTTGGTGGTCAACTTTAACGTCATCCTAAGGCCAGTACTCTTAAGTCGTTGTTCAAGAACTTTTATTCACATCTCAGTGCCATCCCATATTAAGATAATCTTGTGTTAAGTCATTTAGCACCCCTGGGCCATATACTGGAGCCCTGGTGGTGCAGTGGTTGAGTTTGGCTGCTAACCAAAAGGTCAGCAGTTTGAATCCACCAGCTGCTCCTTGGAAACTGTATGGGACAGTTCTACTCTGTCCTATAGGGTCACCATGAATTGGAGTCAACTCGATGGCAATGAGTTTTTTTTTTGGGGGGGTGGGTGGGTGCTGTATATCAAAGGCAGGAGATACTTCAATCAGATGTGGTATAGAAAGACTGCTCAGCTGTTCAGGGCAGGGCTCAAAGCAGTTGCTGCAACCTTCCTTCCCAAGCCCTCTTGGGAAAGTCCCTGGGTAGTGCAAACGGTTTGCGCTTGACTACTAACTGAAAGGCTGGTGGTTCAAACCCACCCAGTGGTGCCACAGAAGAAAGGCCTGGCAATCTGCTTCTGTAATTTACAGCCAAGACAATCCAATGAAGCTCAGTTCTACTCTGTAACACATGGCATCACTATGAGTCAGAATTGACTTGATAGCATCAGTTTTTTTTCTCCTACTGGCTAGCTCAGTCTTTGGAATCCAATCACTGATGAGCTCTTTGGAGAGCACTAGGGCAGTTTCATGCATTGGAGTGTAAACAGCACATTTAGTGTGGGAAGGAGCAAGAGGGTCCAAGAATGGGTTTGGACATTCTGGTTCAGACCTGTGCTCCAACACTTCCTAAGTCTAATGACTTTGGGTAGGTTACTCAACCACTCTGAGCTTCTGTTTCCTCATCTGTAAAATGGGGAGGTGATGATTAAATGAGATAGGGCACATAAAGTGTCTGGCATCGAGTGGGCCCTCATTGAGTATATAGAGAGTGGGTATGAGGAGGAGCCAGGAGTTTGACTGTCTGCACTTGAATCCTGGCCCAGCAATTTCTAACTAAGTGACCTTGGGCAAGTCACTTAAACTCACTGGATAAGGAAGGCTCCTAATGAGGATTAAGTAAGTTAACACATGCAATTATAACAGAATTTGGCAGAGTCCATGCATGACAAATCTTATTACTAATTGGATTATGATCATTGCTTTAATTTCTTGGTGTTTTTATTTTGTCTTAGGCAACTGTGAACATAAGGAGCCCTGGTGGTACAGTGGTAAAGCGCTAGGCTGCTAACCAAAAGGTCGTCGGTTCAAACCCACCAGCTGCTCTGCGGGAGAAAGATCTTCCGTAAAGACTACAGCCTTGGAAATCCTATGAAGCAATTCTACTCTGTCACATGGGATCGCTATGAATGTGAATCAACTCGACAGCAACAGGAACCATGAACACTGGCCTCCACTCCCAAGAAAAGAGATTACTCCACAATTTGAAGGCAATGTAGTGAAGGAAATAGCTCAGTAGAGGTCCACTTTCCACCAGTACATTAGAAGAAGGGTCTCTCAGCAGTAAAGTGTCCCCTCTGGAGTCAAAGAGACCCGGAGCCTGCTGCTTACTGGCTAAGTGATGTTGAGCAAGTTGTTTCACTTTTCTGCTTTTCAGTTAAGTGCTCTGAAAATACGGGCAACCTACTAACCACCTGGTTTGTTAGAAAGATTACATGAGCTAATGTACACAGAGGTGTCCCTGAGTGGTGCAAACATTTTAATGCACTCGTCTGCTAACTGAAAGGATGGAGGATCACATCCATCTATAGAGGTAACTTGGAAGAAAGGCCTGGCAATTTACTTCCAAAAAATCACCCATTGATAACCCTACGGAGCACAGTTCTACTCTGGCACACCTGGGGTCACCATGAATAGGAGTCAATTCAACAGCAACTCATTTTTTTTTTTTAAATGTACACAAATGTAGTTTATAAACTCTTAAATGTTGCACAAATTTAAAGGGTTATGAATTCAGGAACATGCGTCTATACTTTAAAAACATACAAAGATCTGGATTTCCATTTGAACAAGGGAAAACTGAACATTTGTTTTATGTGTGCTTCTATTTTTCATTTCTTTGAATTAAAAAAAATTTTTTTTTCAAAAGCTCATCTCAGGTAGAAGAATGAAGACACTTTAATTATTGGGGGTGCCAGCACATTGGGTTTGGGCTTTCCTACCAGCTGCTGAGAAATCTAACGAAACAAACAATATGTCCACCTACCCGGAAGACTTGAAGTAACTGGATTTCTCGGCTCAGTTTCCTGCGGATACTTCAAAGACTGGAGACTTTGCAGATGTCTTGGTGGTGATTTCCCTTTCGCAAACACACGGGAAATACTCCAATAAGAGAGAAACCTTGAAAGGAAATTTGGGGCATAAGTAGAGGGGAAGATGGCTTGACAGCTGAGCCCGATGAGTACAATTGCCTGATATTCATTTCTCAGATGTACGGCAAGCATTCACAGCCAAGGTCGAATTCTTCAGTTCACCTCCAGCATTTACAGCAAAGAAGCATTTGTTGGGTTCTAGCCCGTGAACAGTCAAACCTGAACTCGACTGGAAAGACTTATAATAAATACTTCATTACTGTCAAGGCCCTCCCCACAAGCCCCTACCCCTAGAGTAGGTAGAGAAGAGCACCCTGCTCCTACTTGAGAAGGGGCGGGTGGGGCTGGCCAGAGGATAGCTCCAACCACCAGTTGGGTTATGTCCAAATTTGAGTTTCTGTTACATTTTTGATTCTCCTCCCAAAGCAAATTTCCCTTAACATGTAGTCAGGGAAATTTTCCCCCTCAACGTCTTTGAAGCTCTTACACAGAAGGGGAAAATTCTTTTGTGGATCAAAATTTGCTTCTTTCAATCAAGAAGAAGCTCATCTTTCAAAATAAGAATTTAGTACAAAACCACAGTGCTGTCTACAAACCAAAAGACAAGGAAGGTTAAGAGTCCAAGCAGTCAGCAAGAAGACTGCTCCCCACCCTGTAGGGCAGGGCCTGAAAGGTTTTCCCATGGAGGGGATAGGGACCATGGTGCTGGGGGACCATCCACTTTTCAGACAGCACATTCTCCCTGCCCGTCAGTAGAAGGCTTTGCAAGGCAGTGGCCTGGATTTGGGGGTGATGACCATAGTTACAGGACAGAATGAAGCCTCCTCATCCATGGGGGCACCAAACCCACAGTGCCAATCAAGCCTGAGACATGTCCTGCCTGCCTGCCTACAGTTCACCCTTCTGTAGTGTTATATAACCAAGATCCTTGGAACCCCTACAATGAGCCAGGCAAGGTAACCCTATGAGTGAACATGCATGGTCACTGCTCTCTAGTGGGAGGGAAAAACAAACAGACTATCTCAAGACCATATAATCTGTGCTATACTTGGAGACCAACACCCGTCTGTCAGTTTGTTGTCAGTTTGTTGTACTGTGGTGGCTTGCAGTGTTGCTATGATGCTGGAAGAAGCATATGATCAACATCCAATGGTACTGAAGGAAGAAGTTCAAGCTGCTCTGAAGGCCTTGGTGAAAAACGAGGCTCCAGGAATTGATGGAATACCAATTGAGATGTTTCAACAAATGGATGAAACGCTGGAGGTGCTCACTCATCTATGCCAAGAAATTTGGAAGACACCTACCTGGCCAACCAACTGGAAGAGATTCATATTTGTTCCCATTTCAAAGAAAAGTGATCCAACAGAATGTGGAAATTATCTAACAATATCATTACTATCACATGCAAGTAAAATTTTGCTGAAGATAATTCAAAAGTGGTTGCAGCAGTATATCCACAGGGAACAGCCAGAAATTCAAGCCAGATTCAGAAGAGGATGTGGAACAGGGGATATAATCGCTGATGTCAGATGGATCTTGGCTGAAAGCAGGGAATACCAGAAAGATGTTTGTTTGTGTTTTATTGATTATGTAAAGGCATTCAACTGTGTGGATTGTAACAAATTATGGATAACATTGCAAAAAATGGGAATTCTAGAACACTTAATTGTGCTCATGTGGAAACTGTACATAGGCCAGGAGGCAGTCGTTCGAACAGAACAAGGGGATACTGCGTGGTTTAAAGTCAGGAAACTTGTGCGTCAGGGTTGTATCCTTTCACCATACTTATTAATCTACATGCTGAGCAAATAATCCAAAAAGTTGGGTATGAAAAAGAATACAAGATCAGGATTAGAAGAAGGCTCATTAATAATCTGCGATATGCTTGCTGAAAGTGAAGAGAACTTGAAGCACTTCCTGATTATGATCAAAAACTACAGCCTTCAGTATGCATAGACCTCAACATAAAGAAAACAAAAATCCTCACAATTGGACCAATAAGCAACATCATGATAAACACAGAAAAGATTGAAGTTGTCAAGGATTTCATTTTACTTGAATCCTTAATCAACGTCCATGGAAGCAGCAGTCAAGAAATCAAATGATGCACTGCATTGGGCAAATCTGCTGCAAAAGGCCTCTTAAAAAGTGTTAAAAAGCAAAGATATCGCCTTGAGGACTAAGGTGCGCCTAACTCAAGCCATGGTGTTTTCAATCTCCTCATATACATGTAAAAGCTGGATAATGAATAAGGAAGATCAAAGAAGAATTGATGCATTTGAATTATGGTGTTGGTGAAGAATATTGAATATACTATGGACTGCCAGAAGAATGAATAAGCCTGTCTTGAAAGAAGTACAGCCAGAAACCTCCTTAGAAGTGAGGATGGCGAGACTTCGTCTTACATACTTCAGACATGTTATCAGGAGGGACCAGTCCCTGGAGAAGGACATCATGCTTGGTAAAATAGCAAAAGAGAGGAAGACACTCAACAAGATGGACTGACACAGTGGCTGGAATGATGGGCTCACGCAATGATTGTGAGGATGGCACAGGATCGGACAGCGTTTCGTTCTGTTGTACACAGGGTCACTGTGAGTCAGAACCAACTTGACAGCACCTAACAACAACAGAATGCTAGAAGTTGTGCCACTGGTATTTCAAATGTCAGCAGGGTCACCCATGATGGACAGGTTTCAGTGGAGCTTCCCAACTAAGACTAGAAAGAAGGTCTGGTGATCTATTTCCAAAAATTAGCCAACGAAAATATAACAGTATCTTGTCCAACATGGTGCTGAACGATGACCTCCCAGGCTGGGCGGCACTCAGAATACATAGTAGTGCAACAATGGACTCGAGAATACCAACGATAATGAAGATGGTGCTGGCCCTGGCAACATTTCATTCTGTTGTACAGGAAGTTGCCATGAGTTGGAGCTGACTTGATGGCTACTAACAACAAATACTGGGGAGGTGCTGGGTCCTAAGAGAGAACATAAAAGGGGAACCAACTAGGGTGAGGGGTGGTTCTTAAGGAAGTAACACTAGTGGTGTCACTAAGAGGGTGTGTGGGGTACAGACTATACCAGCTGACACCGTCAGAGGGTGACACCAAAATGACTGTCTATAAAATTTTTGTGCAGTGTTTCAGCAGAAATATTTTTTTTTGTAAAAATATCCCTGTAGTTAACTATAACAAAAAAAACAGTTTTCATAAGCCCAGCTAACATGTATCAATATACC
The DNA here is from genome assembly GCA_030035585.1 of Dugong dugon. Taxonomy (NCBI): domain Eukaryota; kingdom Metazoa; phylum Chordata; class Mammalia; order Sirenia; family Dugongidae; genus Dugong; species Dugong dugon. Next base: position 52,648,529 of record CM057481.1, on the reverse strand, counting down.
TAGAAGGCTAAAACTCTGCTAATTTACTTTTTGAACTTTCTAACACACTCCAGTCAGAGCTGTCATTATTACCCAATTATAACGATGCTGAGGATCACGTGGTTTCGTACGCATGCGCTACCAGTTCGCGCTGTTGTTTTCATTGCTGTCGGTGTTTTTATAGTCACTGATTTTATCAAATTTTCTGGTGTTTGAGCTACAATATTGTGGCAGTTAGTTTTTGTGAACCTGTATCAATAACGTTTTTGAGAATGAAGTAGTAATTAAAGGAAAAGAAGGAGTGATATGTGGAAATTACGATTTATAAGTAACATTAGTACAAAAAACATTACTAAGGGTTCTGTAGGGTCTGGTACAGGAGGAGGTCCGTGGAGGGGGGTTGTTGACACCATGAGTCACTGCACTGGGTTACATTAACCCTAGTGATGCCACTGAATAACACCCCAGCTGAGGCATGGAGGACGAGTAGATCAAGGGGGAGCGAGAATGCTGGAGCAGCAAGTACAATGCTGGAGCTTGAGGGGCACTAGCGGATGACTGCTCACTTCCAGAGGAAGCACGAAAAGGCTGGAGACACAAGCAAAGGTCGGACCACGCAGGTCTTGTGGGAGCCTGGACTTTATCCACAGGATAACAGGGGGCTAGGACATCATTAGTCCCAGCCCACTGGCTTCTTGACTTAAGCTAATTGCTAAAATTTACTGAGCCTGATCCTATAGAAAGTTTAGAATACTACACAGAATGAGGGAGTACCATTTTCTCCATTTTGCAGTTGAAAAGACTGAGGCTTTGGAATTCGGACCTTTTTGGGTTTTGTCACCCCGTATCAATTCCTCCTTTTTTAGAGGAAACAACTTCATGATTTCACCCCAGTTCGAGGGACGGGTGTGTGACTTAAGCCTGGCCTGTCACAGCATTGCCACACCCTATCCACAGAGACTGGCTCAAGAAGAAGTATGAGATCCTGTTAGAACCAACTGGTACATAATCTTGGGACTTACTGGGACAGTTGAGAGAAAGAAGCCCATTTTGTCTCTTTTGGACTTAACACTGGAAGGACATAGGTCTAGAGCTGGGTCTTGAGAATAAAGGCAACACATAGAAGACAAGCAAGAGGTCAAGTCCTAATGACATAATTTAATCTCCTGAATCAAACTGTGCCTGAAGCCATTACTCCACAACTTTTATGTCAATCAATAGATTTTTTTTCTTTACAACACTTCAAGCTGGTTTTTCTGTCACTTGCAATGACAGGTCCTAATGACATAATGTAATCTCCTGGATCAAACTCTGCTTGAAGTCATTATTCCACAACTTGTATGTCAATCAGTAATCTTTTTTTTCTTTATGACAGTCCCAGTTACTTTATCTGTCACTTGCAATGAAGTAGCCCTGATGCAATGGCAGACATTCTGACCCTCTCTTATTTTACCTCTAATATTATAAGCCACCAAAATTGATTTGGTGTTTTGCTAAATTCTTACATTTTAAAAAAACTATCTCAGTGAAAATTTAAAGCTTTGCAAAAGATCAAGCTTTGCAAAGAAACACAGAAGAGTGAGGATGTGTTATTTAAACAGGCACAAAATCACAGTTACGTAGGAAGAAGAGAGCTGGATGTGAGTGGGGAGAGGGCTGAGGTGCATATCCTGCCCTGGGTCTCACCAGCTCCGTGACCTGGGACAAGTGATGGTTCCTCTCTAAGCCTCAGTACCCTCAGCTATAAAACAAGTGAGTGTCACCTACAGACCCTCACTCGGGGCCTCTGACCTCTTTCTAGGCTGATTTTGAATAATCAAAAGTTGACGCACACTGATTTCAGAAGCCCATTCATATCCAAAGGTAAACGGAGGGTTATCTTTTTTCCAGAAAGCCCACACTTGTTCATATGTGGCAGGTGCTGCTGAGGGAGGCTCATCTTCCAGCTTCTGCTCAGGGAGATGTAATTATGTAACTGACAGACACGAAAGGACACAACTGGTACCAGATCTTGTCAAGTTCACCTGGCAGCCTTGGGAGAGGGTGGCAGACAGGGACCAATGGGTCTCCCACTTGGCTGCCAGGATCAGCAGGCAGTACCCCACACCTCGCTGACCGAGAGAGGACATTCCTCAGCCTCACTCTCAGCCATTGTGGAGTCTCTCTACAGCAAACCCTTCGCACAAGTTCCCAAGGCAAAGCAGAGCTTGGTTTTCTCTTGATGACTCCAGTCAAGGCACTGGAAGGCAGCCATGGCGATTCCGTGAAAACCACACTTGTTTATAAAAGCTGACACTGACAAGTTACACGTGGGTAGTGGCTTTAAAGGAACCTTATGGGCTGAAAGGTTTATTTACCTATTCCACTGAAAATTAACCTTAATATTTCTTCAAGACACCCTTCTGCACGTTTGAACATCATACAATGTAGAAAGTATCTCTTAAGAATGGGAGAGGATATGGACTCTGCCACGCCAACGGGCTTTTGACAGAATCTGCTTATTCTGTTACAGATAAACACATTTTATTCTCCAGCCAGTCAATCTTTGAACTGATTTAAGTGTTTTTGCCTGCAACATGTGAGATTTTAAGTCGTGCTCACAATGAAATATGCAAGTGGGGACATAGAATGGCTGTTGAGACTTGTTAGAATCAAGGGTACGTCTTCATCAGACGTTCCAGATGCCTTTTCACAGGCAGAAATCATCTCCTCAGCCTCTGGAAACACCAGGAATTGCACTTGCTAACATCTAAGTCCTGGTAACGTCCTAACTCCTAACACTACTTCAATTCTTGCTGTTTCATTTGAATGCATCCTAGAGCTGCTCGGTCTGGAGGCTCCACATGAGCAAAGAGACAGGGCAATTCAGCAGAACAGCAACAACAAAAAATTGAATTAACTCTCATTTTTATACTCTTGGAATTTGACACATGCTCAAATTCTAGCAAAATGTCCAGAGGAAAGTGCTAACAGTGCATAAATCTTGTCTTGGTGACTGTAATTTGGCTATATAAACACACATATGAGGCATAAACTATTTTGAGGACAAGATGTAACAATAACAAGAAAAAATAATTAGATAAGTCACAAACCTTTGAAGCTTCCTCAGGGCCAAAATGCCTCTTGGCGTGACAATGATGAATACTTGTTGACCAAGGTGATTACTGCCCGACTAGAATGTCGGGCAGTGTTTCCCCTGCCTTCAAACTTCACTTCTAGGTACACAGTTAAGAAAGTCTTGCAGGTGTTGGACCCACACAAAGGAAGCTTAAGGGCGGGGTTTCCTGTAGAGAATTTCCTAAACATGGGAAGGAGGTAGATGTTGCTGATAATTATTTCCTGAGTACCACCTAAGATAAGATGGCTGCTTCTTCACAAGGCTCACCTCTCTCTCTCATGCCTCCTTTTTCCTTGTTTTCTTACTTCCTTAACATCTCCTTTTTCACCCCCCTTCACCCTGGACATGGCGCCAACAACCCAACTCTCTTTCATATTTTCTGATAGCCATAAAAATTGTTATATTCTACAAGTATCATTTAGGAATATTTTTCTTTTTAAATTGGGGGGGGGGTAGCTATTATTATTTGCATTTGCTAATGTAACCCACAGATTTAGGTTGGTGCATTTTGCTTACATATTAAAGGGAAATACCATTAGGGCCTTCTTTTCAAAATTATTTTTGTACAATAAAAAGGGATTTTTGTAAAAATAAAATTTCTGGACTCTACTTCAGAATGTGATTTTAAAACAACTCAACCAAGTATCTACCTCAACCAGACCACTGCGTCACCATGAGGCATTAATATCAAGACCTCCACGTGAACGGCACTTAACGGTTTGTAAAAGGCCTTCATGCGTATTTTCTCATTGAATCTGCACATCCTATGATGTGGGCATTCATTATTCCTGTTACTCAGACGAGTAAACTGAGGAGCAGAAAAGTCAGGTAATTCACTCAGGGTCACAAAACCAGCAAGCTGGGATGTATGAGGGGGAAGTTTGTCTTCTGACTTAAAATGCTGTGCCCTTTCCCACTCCATCAACAATCCCCGAAAACAGGGGATGGGGTTTCTTAAGATGGAAGCTCTGAGGAGCTTCTGGAAATTTCACTCCTCCATTCAACAACCTTTGTGTGACGGACTCTATGCGCCGTCGGGGGTGGCAAGGCCTGAGAATTCTCAGTTTAGCACCAGAGATGAGGCCACACTTACAAATGACCATACACACTGCAGAACGGACTCTGGCTCATGGCAACCCCATGTGTGTCAGAATAGAAATGGGCACCATGGGACTTTCAATGGCTGTGATCTTTCAGAAGTATATCACTAGGCCTTCTTCCAGGGTGCCTCTGGGTGAGTTCAAACTGCCAACCTTTTGGTTAGTAGTGGAGAGCTTAACCATTTAGGCCACCCAGGGAATCCTTAAGGACTATTAAAAAAAAAAAAAACCTTTCCCATCCAGCTGATTTTGACTCACAGTGACCTTATATGTTATGATATATGTTATATGACCTTATATGTCATATGAACTGTTCCATAGTGTTCTCTTGGCTGTAGTCTTTATGAAGTAGACTGCCAGGCCTTTCTCCACAATGCTGCTGGGTGGGTTCCAATTGCCTACCTTTAGGTTAGCAGCCCATTACAAACCACTTCCACCACCCAGGGGCCTCTCAAGGGCCATGTTGTTGTTAGTTGCCATTAAGTTGATTAGGACTCAAGGGCCATGGGGGGAAGGGGGAGATAAAATTAAAGTGTATCCTTCTATATTTCAAAAAAGGAGGGGTCCCCTCAAGCTTGAGATATCAGAACAAGCTTCACAAAGGAGGTGGCCTTGGCTCACTCTCAGTGCATCTGGAATGCATGAGCCAGGAGGGATCCGGAGATTGGAGAGAGACAAGGGGCTTGGCTGCCCTGGCTCAGCACACACATGTCCACATGCTGCAGACCAGTGGGAGATAGCGCTGAAGCCAGCGTACGGGTGGGGCGGGAGGATGAGAAAGCGAAGGGGGGAGTAACTGTATATTTTGCTCATTGCTGTAATCTAAAATACAGCTTTAAATTATTAAGGGTTATGGAATGCCAGAAACATTTTGAAAACTGCCTGTCAGGATCAGAAAGACACCTGGAGGAAGGATCTTCAAACCAAGTGTCAGAAATGAAAGATGGGCCGGTGTGACCCACCTTCACTCCGCACGTTTATCAAGGATGAATCACGTGGCTTTCAACCCACTGTTCAAGCCGGCAGAGTGGTGGTGGCAGGACCTCGCCGAAGTAGATTCTACAAACTTACAAAACAGGAGCCCACATTATTTTAAGTTTGTGCATTTTGCCTTCATATTAAAGGAAAATACCATCAGGGCCTTCTTTTCAAAATTATGATATAATAGCATGAACCCTTTTTTGAAGTCTTTTGTGAAAAGCATAAAGCGCCCCAGAGCAGTCCGGGGACCATATTTTGTGCAACAGCAATTCTTCTAAATATAGAACTGAGAGCAATCACAAGAAGGATGCAAGCGATGTCCTTGGACGCTCCACAGAACAGGCGGATGACAAAGCTGCTAAGAGGGTTTTGCATTGAAATCCTGTGCTCCCCGATTTAGCAGAAGGCTTACTTCGGCTCTCCGGAGTGGGTTGCCAGAGCAGACCCAGAGATGTATTCTGAAGCCTATGGCTTCACCTTGGCCAGGCCTGCCTTCACAGGTACATAAATTCTCTCAACTCTGGGAATTTCTTTTTTTAACCAGGTAGAAGAAAATTGACTTACCCAAACTTGGGCTTTCACTAACATTTGCCAGATACCACAGGCCGATTTCTTTTTCTTTTCTTTCTTAACCACGTCTTCACAGAAGAAACACGTAGATCTATAAACATTTCAGATTTATAATATACTACTTCCTCTAGGTTCTTCTAAGCGGAAACTTTGCTCTTGAGAAAAGGTGATCATCTACTAAAAGTAATTTTCTCTGTCAGAAGGGCTCGGCGGGCACTCGGTCGCAGCTGAAATGTGTTTTAATAAGGCCTTTCTCCTTTACAAGCCCGGCTTGCTTTCAGCTCCGTCCCACAGCAGAGTGGAGGAAGATGGCTCTCAGATATCCTTTTGTTACCCTAATCAGAGCCAGAAGGGCTGTATTGACTTTCAGGCCTCAGGGAGTTGTAGTTCTTTTGTATCCATCTCATCCTAGAAATCAAGTTTGATTAATTTGTCATCAAGGAAAATGTGTGATGCACTCGGCGCCAGGCCTTTGAAGTGTAAGGATGCACTTGGTCTGTGAGGCCCAGGTCAGCAGGAGAAACAGCAGTGGTGCCGAATCGAACAAGTTCTCCTCCTCGAGCTGCCTGTTCTCATTTAAAGCTCCTTTTTTACCTTTTCCACACAAGCCTTCCGGGTCCCATTTTGTTTAGCTTTTTTATTTTAAATATAGTTATCACAGCTACAAAGCAAGCAAGACTCAGAAAACATTCAGCTGCTCCACAAAGCAGAAGAGGTGGAAGATCTGACCTCCCGCCAATCTTAAAAGACCACTGTGAGTGGAAGAGCCGAGAGGGCTGAACTTGGTGTCAGCACGTGCTTCTGGAATGAATAATGGCGGAAGGGGTCTCCAGCTGGGTCGTGGGACAGATGCTCATTTATGATGCTCTGGTCTTGTTAACCTGCACTTAGTGGAGTTCCCAAACTGCTGAAAATGCATAAGGTAGTGGCCCCAAGATATTATTTAATCCTAGACTTAGTGTCGTATTTCTCGTTCAGATGCTATGTATGCTTTATAAAGAGTTACAGGGCTTTTAAAAATTACAGAGTAAGCAATCTTTATAAATTCCACAGTGTAAGAATCCCTATATTTAACATGCTGGTGCACAAGCCTTTTCATGATTGTTGCCCCTCAAGTATATACATAAAGACATCGAGAATTATCGAGCACAAGTTAAAGGCTCGCTTGGTTTTTAAAAGATGTTTGAAAAGTGCCAACAAATTATAAACAGCCTTCGTGGTTACTGAATCCAGTGTCAAAACTATTATTAGAGAATTTTAAAACAATAATGAGATTAGTTAAAATGCTCAGCTTTAGAATTCTAGAAGAATTAAAAAAAAATCTGCTTACGACATTCAAATATTCCTTCATCCAAACATGTACTGAATTTGTACTACGTGCCAGGTATGTGGAACTCAAAGATGTTTAAGATATACTTCCTGCCTTTCTTTTTGTTTCATAGTTCAAAGTTTTAATGATATTTATCAGTCCACTAAGTTGTAAATTCCACAAAGCAGGGATGATGTGTTGTTTATGGTTGTATCCCTAGTACCTAGTACACTGTAGTTGCTCAATAAATACTTGAATGAATGAGTCAGTATCATCCATATTGACTCAGGTACCCAGGATTAAAACTCTATATATGTAATATAAGGAACTCGTGGGAGCTCCCCACAATCCTTCCCCCAATAACAAGTTTGAGTGCCTACGATCACAACGACCAATATGAGACTTATGCTTCAACAAGAATTTGCTTAGCCTAGCAAATAATTCCATCAACTGAACCTCCTTCTTATAGTCCTGAGTAATAACAGCAATAATGCCCTTAGAAAATAATTAGTTAGAAGGTTCACTGAGATTCTAAATTGGTTGCATAGCAAATTGACTCAGAAGTCAGGTACACAGAAGGAAGCATATTTGTTTTTCCCAAAACAGTATGATGAGATGGAAAGATCAGTGAACAAGCAGCTAGGGGACTAGTGGGTTCGACCAGAGTGTTGTTACCAACTACTTGTAGGACCTTAAACAAGTTATGCTAGGTCAGTATCTAAAGAGCAAAGTAAGAAAGTTCCATTAGATCAGTTCAATCTCCCAACTGTATGGATAAACGGATATAGCCAACCAATGGAAGTACGATTTGCTAACTCTACCACAGGCAGAGGGCTGAGCTGGCTGCTTTCTATACATTACATACTTTGAAGAGCTTTACTCTTCTACAGCGCATCTTCCCTTCTACTGATGATGAAACTGAGGCTCAGAAAATTTGAGTAACTTGCTCAAGGCACAAGCTGATGGATTTCCACCCAGTAAAGCGAATTCTACACAAAGCTAATCATTCACATTCAAGGCTAAATTGGACATCCCAGATCTAGATTTGATCTAGAGGGAATCCCACAATCTCCCTGTAGCTTTAAATGGCAAAGCCATCAAACCTTTTACTAGGACACCTCACATGCTGGTCAAGGAACCAAATTCTACCCTCCCTGCTCATCTACTTTCCAATTTTTGGTAGAAGGATTTGCAAACACAAATAGTTAAAGGTCACCAGTAAGAAGTAGAAGAGGGATTTTGCATGATCCATCTGTGCTGGGATAATCCAGATTTGGCCGTGAATATGTTTAAGGGCCTACACTACACCAGTAATTCTTTTTCACCTGCCATCCACACCAGTCAAATGTGTTATTCTTGTACATTCTTTGGAGAAGGTGTTAGGCATGTGCATATACAGATTGGGCACTCAATAAGTGAGACAGGAAAGCAAGCTTCAAATAGAAATTTTTATAATTCCCAGTTAAATCCTTGAGAAAATAAGCAAGTAGATGGTGTGTCCTAGTTGTAAACTGGTTTCAAGATAAATCTGCTCATGTGGGGCCAATGTAAGACAGATTTAAAAATAGATATTTTTTCCACATAAGGTATGGGACAACGGAAAAATCATTGGTTTTAACAGCCAGGAAATTTGAGGATCTGGCTGCAACTTTGTCACCAACTGCTTATAAGACCTTAAACAAATTATTTAAACTTTCTGGGTCACTTCTTCATCTATAAAATGAAAAGGTCCACTAGACCATCTACTTTTCAATCTTTTTCTTAAAGCTGTAGATCCTTTTCTTTATAAATGAACTCTTACAAGGAGCCTCAAAATTCTTATACATCTTGTGGCATCTTCAACTCCCATCCAAGCAGCCTAACATTGGGAGAACAGGCTAGAGTCACAAGGCTTTAGACATATTTAGGCTCTGTGACTTACTGCGTGACCTTGAGTAACTTATTTCACCTCCGTAACTCCCAGTTTCCACATGCAGAAAATGGGAACAATAATAAAATCCACTTTATAGGGTTTTTTTTTTTTTTTTTTAGAATTAAATCAATTAATTGATGTGCTTAGATGGCAAGTAACTCTACAAGTTAGCTTTTATGATTATTACTGACATGATAACTATGAACAGAGCTGCACACTATAGCGAAAGCACATCAAACTCTGCCCCACTACTAACTTATGGGGGAAGCAATTGCTTATAGCATGTCATTTTTCACTTACCATTTAAAGGACTTACAAATAACTTTTCTGAGCCCAACTTTTCCTAAGTAGAAGAGCTTATATATATAAAAAGATGAAAGTGATGTTTATCACTTGAATGATAAAACCAGAAAGAAATGCAAGCAAGTGCCTACTGTAAGACAGAATAGCTATTACTGTAGTGGGGAGTGAGGGGGCTATGACTGGGATGGTCCATGTGAAGGGGACTCCTGGGGGCAGCTGGCAACGTTTGATTTCTTGACCTGGATGCCAACATAAGGATGTTCTACTTATTAACAGTTTACTAAGCTACAGATTTGTTTTGTGTGGTGTTCTGCATCTTTGTTTTATTTTACAATAAAAAAGGTTTTAAAAAGTGACGTTTCATAAAATAAAATCAATTAGTACATAAACCATGCTTACTGGCTTCCAAAATGTTAAAATTTGGCCATGCAACGCACGTTAGTGTGGGTGTTATTGTTTTACTACTCCTTTTAAAATGCCTTTAAAAATATAGGAACTTCTGTTTGTGGTATCAGAAAATATTTTAAAAACAACTCCTGGAAAATACTCTTTGAAAACCCATGGACCTCTGTTAAATTTTTATTTATGATTCTATGATGTTTGGTTTAAAAAAATACATTCTGAGAACCAAAGTCTTGTTCTTCATAACTTGACTATTTTCATGAAGCACCAATTATTTTTGCCTTAAAATAGTTAACACTGCTTCTGTGTTTAACCCATATTTCTATCATTCTTCTCTGGTAAGAGTGAGTCATAAAACCCAAAAGTTTCCTAAGACCTGAACCTTTTCTCTAGGTCTATACTTTCTAGAATGGTCTATGGGCAAAAAACAAATGATTTAAGTCTCCTGAGCGAAAAAGGAAAATGGGGAGTAAGAGCTTGTCCACATCTTTGAGCTGGGAGGAGCACACACATTCAGCCATTCCATCTGTGTAAATGGTACCAGAGTTCAACATGCTTATGATTATAAAAACTTATGATTTATGCTTGCTAGTTAAATATGCTTATGATTTAAACTTATTTTCTCTGGCAAGAAATAGGCTAGTCAGCACCACAGCCTAGCTGGCTGATGGGAAATAGATACATATTTCAATGATACATATTTTAACTTGCTGAGCCTTGTAAACGCTACTGTTTTTTCTTTTCTTCCTATAACAAAAGACCTATCGTCCCGTAGGATTCCAGAGATTTTTAATACATTCACTAGTGAAAAGCAGTTTAAAAGTTCTTAAATAGCATTTATTGCACTAAAAGTCACTGGGAAAGAAAAGGCTCATGGTCTTGGCCTTCAAAAACCTAGATTTTAGGTGGGGAAGCAGAGACTATGCAAATACAACAATCAAGAACACATTCCAAACACTGATAAACGGGAGAAGATAAAGTACTCAGAGAATACCTGGTGGCAGGATTCAGACTCAAACATGAGAAAGAGGTATTAGGCAATTTTAAAGCCTTCAGAGTATTATGCCCTGCCCCTCCGAGATTTCATTAAATGTACTGTGTTAAAATTAACTGGACATCACATACATAATCTTGAGCTGCTTACTTCTACAGTGAGAGATGGGGAAAGCTCCAGATTAATTAAAGAAATAAGAGTCTGCTGAGTTTTTTCTTTATTATTTTTTGTCTTTAAAGGGATACATTACCCAGCCAGAAAGGAAGTGTCTTGCTACGTATAGCGTATAGCGACACTTGAATCTCAGGGGCAAAACTGGAGGACAAAAGAGAAATAATAGTAACTGAATTTTTCTAAAATGGAACCATTCTTAGTAAAGGGTAAAGGAATATAATTAAAATAAGTTAAATGTTGTTTTCTAAGAACCAAGATGCACCCTATGACCAAATGTATTGAACAAGGGAGTGTAAGAAACAGAAATAGCTGCTTCCCATAGGAGTAACATAAAGAACCTAGTAAGGGTCAGGCACCGTGCTAGGGGCTTTACACACATTACAGCAAGTGGGCAGAAGGTGTCAATATGTGCTGGAATGAACAGTTATGATAATTACCACATGCATACTCAGAACCTAATTATGATTAAGCAGTGTGGTTGAGAAAATTGTACAAGATTTTAAACCCAAGGAATGCAACTGAATTTCTATACTATAAGAATCCAAATACAGAGTGAGAATTAGTGGCAACAGATCAGAAAAGTTCTCAAAGCTTAGGGGAACAGGGACTTCCACAAACCAGTGAACACCTAAACAAAATTCTGTGAAATTATAACTTGAAAAAGAAAGGAGCACAAATTCATAGCAATATAGTCCTGAACACTGACAAACTGGAAGAACTTTTTGCGTAAAGAGTCTAAACATTTGTGCTAAACACATACATCACTTTCAAGCAAGAAAAGCACACTCTCACCTTACCTTTTTGCTGCACAAGGCTGGAATAAAAGTTACTGACTTATCGAAGCAACTTTCACATGTATCTGAACATCAAACACAACACACAATATAAAATCAAAAATAACGGGAACAGAAAAGTTTTCAGTCTGACCTTAAAAATATTGAGCAAATCACTAGACGAAGCCAGATCAAAAGGAAGGACATCACACCAGGTTGTAGCCAGATGTGGAAGGGTCCCAACTGCACAGGGCACAGATGGTATAAAATGGGGGAGGGGACACAAAAGATCCAAAACATAAGGCAAATGGACCTGGTTCAACTTACACAGGTAAGACAGTTCTAAACAATGAATAACTTTCAATACAACTGATAAGATTTTAAATTGGGGACAAATAGTACTAGATGCCCCAACCTAAAGTCCCCTCACTGGTTTAAGGTCTCAAATTCTTTAGTGTAATAATTTAAAGGAAACCAAATTCTCAGTGAGGAGACATACAAAGTGATGGTGACTTGTTATTAAACAAATACGGAGAAGACAGTTAACGACTTTTTTTTTTTAAACCATACAATGGTTGTGAGCCACATTAGGGTCTAAGAAATTTGGGGGAATTTAATGGATGCTCACAAAATTGATAGCTTTATATGAAAACAGAAACCCTATAATAAGTTTATTAAACTGCTCCAAGTCCTTGAATATTCTCCATTCATCATACAATGTAAAGTGCTAAAATTAAGATTTTTACCTTCATTAAAAGTTGCTTCTTCATATTAAAAAGACAAGAGGTACCATTATTTTTCTATGGAAAACTTAAAAACACCATATTTACTTCATGCTCATTTCCACAATGCAGTTTCCAGTTTAACACATCCCAAATAAACCCTTGTTCCAAAGTAAAAGTTCAAGAAAAGTTCTCTGACTTCAATATTAGAAGCTAACATTTTTGTTCCTTTAAAAATCTTGCATTCCTTTAAATGAGTTGACTACTTTCTTTTAGGCAGCAACTGAAACAAAAACATTGAACACAGATTCCTTCAACCTTATGATCTCAGAAGGACACAAGAGCATAGAATATCCAAAAGGCTATTTCATTGGATATTCTAATAAGGTACATTCAACATACACATATACAATGGGACTCTAAATTTTAGTAGTAATGATGAACAAAAAAATACTGACTTCACAATGACTTCTGCTTATTATTCATGTGGTTTGGGAAATGACTTATTTGATTTTTGGGGACATTTCTATGTATTAAAGAATCCCTCCAGTTGAGTAACAGCTTTGCTAAGCTACGTTTAGAAGTGACAATTAATTTTAGTGGAAATTCATTCCCAGGCTACTTTGATAGTCATTTGAACAGTTTTGCGTTATTTTACATGCAATTTTATAGCTCTATAACGTTCATTTAATCTTGTTCAATGATGCTGAACCCCAGATGCCATAAGACATTATAGAAAAGCAGTTACTGCACATATGGAGTAACTACTTTTTTCTGAACATTAATTTCTTTTCTCTTAACAGGCTGAAATGGTATTTAGAAAAGAGAAAAGCCACCACTCTGTATTAAAGGTTTTATATTATGGACTTCCAGAGATGGGCTACCTATTATTGCTGTGGTCCTAGCCATAAAGTCCTTATTTATGAGCACCATCTACTCAAGTCTTGGTGATAATGGCTTTCTCCAGCCTTCGTAATATTGTTCGTATTATACAGTCAAATCATGTCACCTGAGAGAGCTTGGCGGGGGGGGTGAAGGGAGGAGGAACCTCCTCATTTGTCATATGAGGGGGTTGGATAATCAGGGTTTCTCAAAGTGAGGTCTAAAGACCTCAGCATTAGAATCACTGCGGCGCTTGCTACAAATGCAGACAGCCAGGCCTTCCAGGCCTACTGAATGAGAATCTCAGGGTTAGCGTACTGGAGACATCCACATAATAAGTAAGCACCCCAATGATCCTTCTGCATGCTAAGGTTTGAGAAGCACTGGTAGATGATCTCAAAGGTCCCTTCCACTCTAGAATTCTATGAGCCTGTGAGTTTTCCTTTAAAAACGGAGCCATGTCAGTAAGATGAAAGTATCTCTACCACAGAGTACGGTGACTCATAGCCTGAATGGCTCAACCTAAATAAGAAGTGTTCTTAGATTTTGATGCATACGGAAGAATAATAGAAAACAAAAACAGAACAGTATAATCAGATGTGTCTGGAATCTCTTTGGGCTTTTTGCTTCTGGGAGAAATAGAAGGAGGAACCCATTCTACTTGCTATACAGGAGCACAGCGTCTCAAAGGGACTTTTCACTGCACCTCGATCCCTATCTTTTTACTCTTCATCCTCTGACTCCTCCCAGCTGTTGAGGCAATTATCTGGGGTTTTTACAATCCTGAGACACCTAAGTTGTAAGCAATTTTTAATTGATCAGAATGTATTCTTTTAAGAAATAAACCATATACAGGCAGTCCTCTACTTTCATTTGCAATGAGTGAAATCTTACAAAAGCGCACAACGTAGAAATGGTGAACCAGAGATGCATTTTTCAAGGGGAGTTGCATATTCAAAAAGCTAAAAAATACACAAAATTCTAATTTTCGTTCTCCTTTTGGGCACAACATTTGATGAAATATTTCCGATATTTCCTACATATTCATGTATTTCGTTCTTTCTCTTCACAACCTGTTGTCTTGCTGATAGGCCCAATGAGAGCCTAAGACTTGAGATTTTTTAGCACATCTGGAGAGTTTTATCCTGGCCTTATTTTTATAAGGTGTATGAGACCTCAACTTATTATTGCTAGTATCATTTTTACATTTTCTAATCACATCTTTATAAAACCCTAAGAGCAAAATGCAGTAGAATCTTAAAATCATCACACAAACATAGCTGGATAAACACTGAGCCTGAACCGTTGGCTGGAAGGCAGCGCCACCATGTGACCACTCCGAATGCTGTCAGCCTTGTGTAAGCACAAACATTGGGAGCCTCGAAGAGCGCAGCACCTAATTGCAAAGGCCCTCTTTTGTCATAATCAGGTTATTTTCAAACACTGAACTGTAATGCTACTTCAGTCACTGAGAGTGACTGATGAGCTACAACAAGGACTTCCGATTATGTACAGTCATATCAGTGGCTAGACCGGATCAGATCTTTAGTTGGTGATCAGGGTGACCTCTTGAGGGAGGAGGGGGCGGTCAGGTTGACAGACTGAATATTCTCAGTGTAAGGAGGCTTGGACTGGGATATAATCTATAGACTTCAATGCCCAGCGCTGTTGCTTTCTAGGCTTATGTCCTTTAACAAGAGACAGATTTGGTATTGGCACACTCTACAGTAAAACCTGCGAAAGCTGGAAACTGTGTAAGGTGGAAACCTGTAAGAGAAGGAAAACTCAAATATTTTCCACTAAAATGGGCAATAAAAAAGCAGTAAGAATGACCCTGGCAAAGGTGGAAAATTTAGGAGACCCGGAAAATCAAGGCAGTCCCATTGAGTTCCGGCTCTCACAGGTTTCAGTGTATATTGTACCCACCAGACCCAATTATACAGAAAGTTTCTTTCAACTATGAAGTCTTTTACTGTGTGTATAGTGCAGACTTGAGCTCAATTCAAGAAGAAGGCTACAAGTTTAGAGCCAATCTAAACTTATTTAAAGTCTACTAGAGTCATGTTTTCTTACCCATCAACTGTACCATACATTCAATAGCAATGTTAAAATAAATGTACATGTTAATTGTAAATAATACTTTCATTTTAGAAACGTGAAAAAGTGGGAGGAAAAGGAAATCTTAACACTGACTAAGTCAGCACTTCAGAAAGTGCCTATGGAAAAAACCAAAATGTAGACAAGTTATTTTAAATGGGGATTATTTGTCTTTTTTTGATAAGTATAACTTTCCTGATGTAAGCAAGCGCCTGCGACATGATAACCTGGGAATACTGCGAGGAGAAAGAGCATATTGCTTTCAATCAGATTTCCTGGCACTGAATCACAGATCCTGAGGATCACAAAGACAAGCAAGTGAGCTCTCTGGCTTCTCGTGGCTCTTTGCCGGGAGTACAAGGCTGCACCTGCACAGACCTGGCTGAAAAGAGCAGACTCTACTGAAAGTTAGCACTTTCCCCAGCCCTGGCCAAGGTTGGTAAGCCGCCCTAACACAAAAGTCACATGCCACACAAAATATTTCCTTGTATCTCAGAAAAGTATTAGCTTCTTTAATCTAAGAAGGTAATGAGAGGTTTTTAAACTGATTAAATCAGCTTAGTTCATACAAAGTCTATTATGAACTCAATATTCAATTAAAACAATTTCCAAAGCAAAATCTGACAAAATCCTCTCTTAAAAGTAATTTAAATGATAGGTTCTTAACATTAAGCAAATTAAATTCTTCTCACGGTACCTTCCAAAGGGTCAGAAACAGTTGCAAAAGTTTACTGAGACAAGATCTACTTTATGTGCTAGTCATATTCCGTGACCATAAACAACAGAAACTAGGAAAAAAATTAATGTGAGCCTAACATTCCTATTTGTTTTATTTCTTTTACTTCAAAGGCTACATACATGCAAAAGTTGAACACGTCATCACAAATGCTTTAAATAAAGTTAAAAAATAAAAATACGTCAGAATCCATTTGCTTATGGAAATATATATGACAATTACAAAGATGATAAAGTCAATTATATCCTTTTTTCTAATCTATCAGAAAAATACTTATATTATAAAAAAGAATTTTAATTCGTGTCCAGAATAACTTTTATAAATTCTTGATGAATAATTTAAAAACAAGTTGGATGTTAGTACAAGGTTTAGAGAAACAAGTCCGAGGCTTTGGAGAAATGGGTTGGATATCCTCATACCCCATTTTGAAATCACTGAAAAAACTCAAGTTTAGAAACAAAGTTTTTTTTTTTTTTTAAGTATGATCATTATTATTATGGTTGATGTGGTTAGCAGTGAAAATGAAGGGCACAACTTTCATAAATAGATACTGTTGAAAGTCCTTTAAAATGTGTGAATGGAGAATTTTATTCGCACTCACTCACTGGAGGCTTGAAGTAACCTCGCCTCTTCTGCTGGTCAATACTGCAAGAGGAATTAAGAATCCTGGATACAAGGACAGTCTGGGTGTGTGGCCCTTTGGTGAAATGTATAAGCACACGCTAGCTCCTAGGACTCCAAAAACAAGCCCACAGGAGAAAGCGTCTTCAAAGCGCCCTGCCCTTATTCAGGTAAAAGCAGCCAGAGGCTTGGCAGAGTCCAGAGGCAACGGGTGCAGTCTGAGCATGTCTCAGTGCTCCGGAAGGTGGCCAGTTCCTTCCACTAAAACTAGTATTTCTTCAGTGGCATGAAGCAATGCATATCATCAATTCCAATGATTCATACGAACAGAAAGCACTCAAAGCTCAACTTTATGAAGGTTCAGAGTCACCCTGCAAATGAGATTTAACTTCCTGCTCCTAAATACAGAAATGGGGAGGGGGGAAGCTGCCCATCTGGAAGACTATCGATTATCGGAAACTATGTGAACAGGAAAAGGGGACTATTTAACAAAATGTGTTAGCACTGATCTGTAAAGCCCTAAGTGGGTACACATGCCCGAATTCAGAAGAAGCTTCACTCAAACGATTAAAACATCGCCTCCTCTTTAAATCAGAAAAACCAGGTCTCCTATTGAGAGGAATCCCTTGCCAGCACTCTAAGCCTTGCTTTGAAAAGGCCAATTGAAATTCTAGTTAAAAATATTTCCACAAAGGGTCGAAAAACCTAGAATTTGATTTATATCCTGATACTGAATTGTGATTATAGTTGTCAGGTTAGGCAACTCAACTATTATTTTTCTTTTATCATTTAAAAAAAAAAAGTTTTAAAAAAGAAACGAGAAAGTGTGTGTGCTGTCAGTGCAAAATCAGATTAAGAATGGTTTTTCTTTTCCCTGGGACATAAAAAACAATACCCAGCACATACTATGTAGGAATGTCACAACAAATACGCAGAAGACAGGTTTCACCAAGCTAGTATTCCTCCACATACAGCATGGTTTTCAAAAGCAGAATTGTCACGATTATGCATATTCTCATTAACTAGGTATAGAAGAGCTACTTAAAGGGAAACCAAGTTCTTGTGCCTCAATGAAAGAGGAGTATAGAAAACAATAATTAGACTGAATAAGGAATTAAAAAGGGGGGAAAAAAAAGAATCAGAGTGAAAAGAACAGAGAATTTAGAAAGCCAAAAAGAAAAAAAAAAATAAATAAAGCAAGTAATGTGACCGTAGAAACCCACACAATCGCCCCTGCCCCCACCTGCCACTTTGAGTGCTAATTGCCCCATCTGCAAGGACAGAAAACCACTCTAAATGGACCAGCATCGAGAGCTTCGGCAAGTCTTCTCTTCACTCCCTCCTGTTAAGACCGTTTCCAAAACCAATCAGCAAAGGACAAAGAATTCTTTACAGAGTGCAATTAGTGTTTTCCACGTCCACCTTCAAAAGCATGATGCTCTTCATGGGCTAAAGGACAGAAAAAAAACAAAAAAGGAAAAAAGGAAAGAAAACTTTAAGCAAAGGATGGGGCAACCCTCCTCTAGGCATCTCATTCAGTTTCCCCAAATGTTGGCAAGACCTCAAATACGTTTTTGCCAGTAACTGTTAGCTAAGGCGTGCATTTCCTGAGAAACCTAATAATGAAAATTAAAACAAGGAATAAACAAGCAGTGGGCATGCTGCCTGTTGCTTCTTGCTGTGCCCAAAAGGATGAGTCATCCCGACAAGCTGATGAAGACAGTATGTTGGGCTGCAGGCAAACGCTGCAGGGAAAGATGCACCCCACAGAATGCACGGGGGGGGCCTCAAGTTACCCAAGGCAGGGCCCTCCAAAAGCCTATCTTTAAAAACAAAATAAAATAAATAAAACCAAACAAAGAACAACATAAGGGTGGTAGCAATTACATTATGCCCTCCCCCACCTCTGAACTCCCACTCTGGGAAATGACGTTTCATAAAATGGATGGGTCCCCCCACCCATCCTCAGCTGGGTTTTTTTCTTCAGTGGATTTGCAGCCCTATTGTCTGGCTTACACGATTACTAATTACAATTAGGAATGCTAGAATTAAAAAATTAAGCTACCAAAAATATTTCCACAGGCTTGCAGTTTTTTAAAGTGGAGGGTGGGGGGTGGGAGTATTATTAGGAAATAATAACATTTCCTCCAAGGCAAAAGGCCTAGTTCGAAAATCTACTTTCTTGACCTGGTTAACCATCATGAAGCAAGGTCAGGATGCTTGTCTCTTCAAGTTGAAAAGCTGGTGAGGCTTGGGTCTGATACAGCCCAGAGTGACTCAGGATCTTGGGTGCTGTACTCCGCCCACCCAATCTCTACCCCCACCTGCCATGAGCTGTGTCCTCTAGGAGGACAAAGATGGTGGAGGCCTTTTTAACTCTTAAAAAACCAGTTGCCGTCAAGTCAATTCTGACTCATGGCGACCCCATGTGTTTTGTCAGAGTAGAACTGTGCTCCATAGGGTTTTCAGTGGTGGTTTTTCTGAAGCAGACGGCCAGGCCTTTTTTCCGAGGCACCTCTGGGGGGACTTGAACCTCCAATCTTTCGGTTAGCAGCCAGCTGTGTCTGACCTCCAGACTACTGCTGGGGGTGGGGGTGGGGGTGGGGGTAACTATTTTCCCCTCAGGATCATCCTGGATGTTTATTTACCCCAATCTACCCTTGCCTTGGATAAACCATTGGAGGAGGGCCACGTTATAGCCTGAGGGTTACCCCGGTCTGCCAAATTCCTAGAGTGGCCTGTAATCTGACCTAATTTAAATGAGCATTTCTCACAGCTATGACTACACAAATATTTCACTTTTTATGATTTCTTTTTAAAGAAGGATTTTTAGGGCAGACGCTAAATAAAATGTGGTCTGCTCTGCAATAAAATATACAGTCCAGTTGGGTCAAGCAGACGAGCCGTAGAATGATTGTGATGCTAGTCTTCAAATTATAAATCAAGAAATATGGGCTGTCCAAAGATTTTTATTACTTCTAGGTGTGAGGGACAGTCTGGGGTGGTCAGAGTTGAGACACTGAAATACCACCATTTTGAAAAGTTATGGAGATAGTACAACAGAACATTCAGAACTGAAACTATCCTGAGAAATGGAGGAAGTTCTGTCAGCCTTTGTTTAGAGTCGGTAGAGAGGGAATAAAGAAATGCTCAAAGCCAGGGGTCGGCAAACTTTTTCTGCAAAGGGGCACAGTAAATATCTAGCCTTTGCAGGCCATATGCTCTCTGTAGCATCTATTAACTCTGCCATCATAGCATGAAAAGCAGCCACAGACAACATGAAAAAAATGGGCATGGCTGTGCAGCAATACAACTTTATTTATGGACACTGAAATTTGAATTTTATATAATTTCTACATGTTACAAAATATCCTTTTTTTGATTTTATTCTCCCCAACGTTAAAGAATGTAAAAGCCAGCCTTAGCTGTGGCTGGTACTAAAACAGGCAGGTGGAGATAGGTGGGGGTGCAGATTTGGCTCTCGGTCTGTAGCTTGCCAACCCCTGCTCTGAACAATTCTCATCAGAAAACCCATTTGTCATTCAGCTGCTCTGAAGAGTTTAAGAGAATTTGGGAGGATCTCTTAATAGTGTGAGCTTCTCAGTCAAATAATCAATCTGTATCTAAATCATATGTAACTTATTAGTAGCCCCCACCCTCACACCTCTGCTGGAGGCCTTGACCAAATATGCTTAGGCTCTTCCTACATGCGAAATCTACCTTGCCACCTAGCTCCTGTAAATTTGTGACTTCTTAAACCAAGATCCCGGTCACAACACAAAGTAAAAGCATGGAGTTGGCCACTTCTAACTTCGCTCACCCTGAGACTAATCTTCATCATGCTGTGAATGAGGTTTCTGCCCCAGCCTCATTCTTCAAAATCAATTTTGCAGCGTGTGGTGCACTACCCTATCGAGTAAAGGACTGCCTGCTTACACAAAATAGAGAATTGCTTGTTTTTTCCAATCCAAATTGTTATTTGAAAAACGTTAGAGCTTTTAAATGCTAATTTATTCCATTAAAATATGGGTTTCTACTGAGACCTGTAGCGGTTCTACATGACTCATGAATTTATAATGGCATCTACCTTTAGGGTGTCTATTCAGCTTGATTCATCTGGTCAAACTGTACCTCTTTTTTTCCCTTGTTTGGCTTTTTTCTTCCCCCCAGCAATCACAACAGCTAGTTACTAAGCAGTGAATCACCCTTGTTCAATCTTACCTGATTAATGCTATGGCCCTAAAACTAGCCTAGCCACTCTGAGGTCTAATTAGCTAATAAAACACTCATATGAGCTTGCAGCTCACCAACATGTTACCTGGACATTTAATCATAGAATTTTAAAGCAGAAGGAACCTTGGAGATCATCTAAGACCAACCTCCTCCATATTCAGATGACAAGTTGTGACTTGCTCAAGGTCACTGCTGAAGTGGGACAAAAGTCCAGGCTGCTGGCCTTCATTACCCCAACTTGAAATCTAAAATTGCCTTTCTCTTCTTTTGAGTCAACACAATCAGAACATGGACCCAGTTCATAGGTGGTAGAGAATGTTTTAGTCCCTTCCATAACTGGCAAAGAAACTCATCTCCTTTCTAGAGAGTTTCTCCCAGTCAGTCTTGTGGAGTTGAAAAAAGAAAAAACTCTTGGTGACCTTTTAATTAATATCTGGTTTGATAATACAATTAATGTTCCCTAAGGGATAGAAACAGCATCTACAAATCTGCAATTTCCACACTGCAGAGTCAATAAGCCACTTCTGCAGAGCCATCTTTCTAGAGATTTTATCCAAATTTGCATTTAAAATTCAGAAGCTCAGCACCTGCTGAATATCTGCAGTGCCAGAGCAGTCTGATTGCTGAAAACCTACATGATTTGACCTGTGATTGTATGATTCCTTACAGGGAGGCTTTAGTTTTAATTCCTCTATCATACTAGGACAATTCAGAAACAAAATTTAATTTTTTCTCCTTTTTGGCAAGGGGTTGAGAAAAGTGAAGCAATAACGAAAGTGAGAAGAATATACTCTATTTCAACAATTCTAAGATGCACTCTCCCCCCTACCCCCAAATTTGAGGTGCTCTGGAATTAATAAAAAGTCATAGTTTAATTGGGAGCCTTTATTTTTCTTTCTTAGTAATACTAAAATAATGGGGCATCTTATATCATCAAGGGCATCTTAGATTTAATGAAATACAGTAGTAAAAAAAATTCGGTTATTGACTCTTGAACAGCTTGGAAAATAGGACATTTATCATATATGTGCAGGGCTGTCAATTCTTGTCTGTAACTCATTGTTAAAAGCGTAACCTGCAATTTGATCTACCAAATATTGGTTTAATAGCACTAAGCTGCTTTCATTATGAAAAAGATGACTTTTTAAAGAGGGCACACAAAAGAAATGAACATGAATCGTGATGGAAACAATGGGTCCACACACCTATTCATACCGTTGTTAACATTTCACCGCTCTGCGTGAATTCTCCTTCCATTCTGTGTCATAGCATTAGTAATGAGGAAGTATTAGCATTTCAGTAGAACATTCAATCATCCCTGTGCTCAGAACAAGTTTCCTCCCAAAATACAGATGTTATACATTACAAATTCCTGTTTATGAAGGGATGATTATCTACCTGCCAGCTCACATAATAACGTTTTTGTTATTATTGTTTCAAATAGAATGTAATTTGTTTCTTTCTGAGAATGACAAATTGAAGATCAGGTTTAGATTTCTGAAACAACAGATACAATATATATTCTCCTTTTCTGATCCATGCAGTTAGGCGAAATAAAATCTCATTTTAATTTCCAAGACTAAACTTGTCTTTCTTTTTTTTTTTAAAAGACACTTCAGTGTATTTTATTGAACTATGTTCTAATTTATGGAATTTCAAGTGATTCTGCCTTCACCTCATTTGCAACACAGTTTCTATTTTTGAAAGTATGATAGAATAAGCTAGAAAGTAATAACTGAAAATAAAGCACTTACGTTTATAAAATACTGCTTTAAAAGATATGTGGGGCAGAAGTTCATAGATCTTTTCTAAAACAGTCGCTTCACCCACTAAAGAGGCATTTACATTCCAGACTTGGACGACATCCTCTCGGTCACGAACGCTGACACTAACTCCTATTACTTCGTCATCTGAGGGGAGGACGGAAGAAGAGAAATGAATGATAATTTTTAGTCAGCCTGCACTGTGTTTTAAGCACTTATCATTTTATCTCTAAGTTATTGATAAGATGAAACAATGAAGCTGGCACAACAGAAATCGTCACAAATACTTGTTTCTAAGGGGAATCGTTGGAAAAAGCAGGTTAGTGTACACGAGCGGCAGCAGGTCACATCACATTTATCCAGGGACTTCGATAAACAAAGTGTTCCAGCCAAATGAGTTTTCCAGATAAGTCATTTATCCATTTTAACATGTTACCCTGTTTTGATGAGACTCTTTCTAAAATGGGTTGCATAATTCCCTGCACTCTGAAAGCCAAGTGGACTCAAATGACCTTTTCCTTGATGCCTCGCTGCCTTGGTTAGAACAGTGAGTATTTAGCCTGACTCCCTGCCAAGCTTTCAGATACCATTAGAGTGGTTATTGCTATTTGTCCCAACACTAAGTGGACCCAAGCTATGTATGTCTTTCGAGCTGCTTATTCTGTATTTGTGGTTTGCTTGTCTGCTCCTTTCCTATGCATTCTTCCTGCTCTTGGGTGCTTCCCTCTAGTAATCCTCTTTCTGGTTTTGTGCTTTAACTATGGGCTAAGGAATCAAGCAACGTATGTTAGCACTCTGAGGAGAGTAAGTATCTTCTGAGTTTGGGTCTGCTATTACAGTACTTGGAGGCCCCTGGGTGGAGCAAACGGTTTGCCCTCGAATACTAACCTAAAAGTTGCTGGTTCAAACCCAGCTGGCAGCGCCACAAAAGAAAAGCCTGGCAATCTGCTTCTGTGAAGATTACATATGAAAACCATATGGAGCAGTTCTATTCTGTGACACATGGGGTCGTCATGAGTTGGAACTGACTGAACGGCAGTGGGTTTGGTTTTATTATAGTACTTCAGTGAATGGACGTTAACACATTTATCTGCATTAATTAATGCTGTCTTTTTTTAAACTAAATTCTGGATTTGGGGCTGCCTTGACTTAAGAAAGGAGGAGCCCTAGTGGTACAGTGGTTAAGCACTCGTCTGCTAATTGAAAGGTCGGTGGTTTGAACCCACCAGCCACTCCACGGGAGAAAGATATGGCAATCTGCTTCCGTAAAGATTTACAGCCTTGGAAACCCTACAGGGGCAGTTCTACTCTGTCTCATAGGGTCGCTATGAGTCAGAATCAACTAGACGGCAATGGGTTTGGTTTGGGTTTTGGGTTTGACTTAAGAATGGTGGCTGGATAAGTGAGGTTTGGTTGTACTGTTACATGCTCCCTTTTAGCCATTCTTTACATGAATTTGCAGTGAAAAGTATAGACTGTGACGTCTGGCTTCACAGGTTCATGAC
Source organism: Dugong dugon (assembly GCA_030035585.1). Lineage (NCBI taxonomy): Eukaryota > Metazoa > Chordata > Mammalia > Sirenia > Dugongidae > Dugong > Dugong dugon. The sequence goes on along the minus strand of CM057481.1, from coordinate 52,624,355 downwards.
ACGTAATGAAACAGGGACAGCCCTCTGCACTTGCGTACTAGGCATCAGTATGTCAAAGCGGAAGATAAGCATGATCAAAATTAAGGAATTTTGCCTTAGTTAACATGCTTTGCCTAACTTGCCAAATTTGCTAGCCTCTGTAAATCTACATATTTATGTCATCAGTTTGTTCAGTCATCCTCTGGAGGTTAAAACATTCTAGTATTTTGATGCAATTTAAGTAAGGACATGTCCAATTTACTGAAAGAAATCATCCTGAGTAAAATAATTCCTTTCTTTCCTCCATCCTTCCCTTCCTCCCTCTCTTCCATCCTTCCTTTTTAAACGAATTTGATCCTGGCTAAATGTGTATAACTTGACACTAAATGGTCCATTTACATAAACATTCAAAATCAGGCAAAATTAAGCTACGATGTTAGAAGTTAGACTGGTGGCTACCTTTGCGGGGAGGGTAATGACTGGAAGGGAGACAGAGCAGGAGGGTGCTGGGGGGGACTGATTACATTCTGCAACGTGATTTGGATGGTAGTTTACTTTGTGAAAATTTATCAAGCCACACATGTATAGTCTGTGTACTATTCTGCATATGTGTTATACGTGAATAAAAAGTTCCAAATAAATAAATAAATAGTACCTGATCATGTCCATCCAGAGAAATTTATTATCCCATCAGGGATGTTTTATGTGCATTTATTTTTAATTTATACTTTAAAGATATACTTGTTAGAACTCAGCATAAATTTTATGTGAAAATAAAATAATCAAATAAAGATGGAAGCTTTACAGTTTACCACTTCCAAGAATGACCGTGAAATCCCCAGATCAGCCTTTCAGGGAAAGAACAGTGTTTCCCCATCTTCCAATATTGTTCCTTTCTGCCTTGTTGGTCAGAGGGCGCTATAACTGATGGATTCTGAATAGGCTGATCTGTTAATATTTCAGTTTAGCTTGGCTTTTGGTAACTAGCTTGGCTTTTAGTAGGCACAGCCAGGGGACCTACTAGCACAGCCCTTCTGAAAACTGCAGAATAAGAAGGCTGCAACTCTTGCGCAAAGGCAGACCCAACAGCAATCATGTAATATTCATAAGTAGAATCAACCAGCAAAATCTTGACCATTTCAGTGTGCTGGCTGCATAAGACTTTAGAACTAGGAGGAGCCCTGTTAAAAAACGAGGGGAGTGCGGTGGAGACAGGTTAGCTGACTTGTTTAATGCTAGTTAATGGAAGAGCTAGTGGTTGACAGTTAATGGTGCTCCAGCTTCCTAACTCAACCACAGAACAATAGATCTGCTTTACTCAATACTGGTTTATTTATTATTACTTAGGGTATTTTCTCTAGTTCTGGAAACAGGCATAATTCATACAGAACACTTCCTCTCCCAGGGATTTATGTATTTATAACTACACAGGATACATATTGTGAAGTTGCTAACTACTCTCTATTAAGACAGAAGAAATCTGTATTTTCAAGACAATTTCATCTTACCCAGGCTTAAGAGAATAAAAAGTGGTGTAAGAAGTAAACAAAATCAAAGTGGAACTATTGAAATTGCTAGTGAGATGAATTTGAAACTTTCCGTGGGATTGGCAAAGCCTACAGGGCTTCCAAAGAAGCCTGGGTGGCACAAGTAGTTTGCAATTGGCTGCTAAGCTAAAGGTTGGCGATTCGAACCCACTCAGTGGCTCTGCAGAAGAAAGACTTGGCAAACTGCTTCCAAAAAGATTCCAAAAACCAATGAAAGCCAATGCCATCAAGCTGATTTGTACTCACAGCAACCCTATAGAATAGAGCAGAACTTCCCCATAGGGTTTCCAAGGCTGTGATCTTTATGGAAGTAGACTGCCACATCTTTCTCCTGCACAGTGGCTGGCTGGTGGGTTCAAACCACCAACCTTTCCATAAGCAGACAAGCACTTAACCACTGTGCCATCAAGGCTTCTTCCATAAAGGTTACAGCCAAGAAAACTCTATGGAGCAATTCTCCTCTGTACCACACAGGGTCGCCATGAGTCAGGGGCCCGACCAGGCAGCAGCTAACAACAACAACAGGGCTTCCAAAGGCAGCACCATGTAAGAAGTCTGAGGGAAAATTACTCACCATCAATGAGTTAAAAAAAAATTCTAAACTGAAAGTGGCACAGGAAAACATTATTCTAAATCGTACCTCAGGAGCATTCAGAAGAAACTACCCAAGAAGAAAACAAATTTTTAAACAAGCAATTAAATTCTCCTCTTTGAGTGATTTCATGATCAAAACAAAACAAAACAAAAAGTACTCACTAAGGCTGTTGGAAATTCACTTGGTATTTGAAAATGGTTTCCAAAGTCAAGTCATTAAGGCCTTGGTGTTTTGGCCTCTACTGCAGGGTCATGGGTAATTATGGTGATGGCATCCCTGCCTATCCCTGAAACCCGCTTTGAGGCAGGGGACTAGGGGGGTAACTGGAAGAAGGCAAAGGAACTGAGAGAGCTAGAAAGGGCTACGTCTGCCTCACTGGACACCTCAGGCCCTTCTGGAAGATTTGAAACAAGTAAAGGAAACCTGTTACTAATTGTGTTAAGAACCCAACTGATGTCAAATTTTTCTTTTCTTTATTCCTATTTATTTTGGGCAGATCATTATGGACACTATTAAGTTGAGCTATGAGGCAAAAATATGATATGTATATACATATATGTATATAATAGATACATATGCATACATATACACACACACGTATGAGATGAAGCAAAGATATTTTCAAGTCCTATGTTTTATGATCTGGTATTTTTATCTCTACCTCTAAAGGAGAGGTTGGCGAATTATAGCCAACAGGCCAAATTCAGTCCTCTTCCTGCTTTTGTAAATAAAGTTTTAATGAAACACAGTCACGCTCATTCATTTATATGCTGTCTCTGGCTGTTTTCATGCTATAATGGCACAGGTGAGTAGCTGCAATAGAGATCGTATGGCCCCCAAAGCCTAAAATATTTACTATTTGGTCCTTTACAGAAAATGTTTTCCAACTCTTGCTCTAAGATTTTACATATGTTGATCCATATGTTTCAGCTGCTTAAGTTTCTGACTGCTTCATAACTCTGCAGTTTGAAGGATATTTCTTTGTTATACTTTATAAAACTAACTGCTAATTTGATTCAAATACTTAATCATACAACTGCAGTTACAGTGGTAGCAAGGAAGTTTGGGAATGTGACTGTATCTACAGAGCATTCTAGAATTCCGACGAAGAAGAGTTAAAAAACAAACTTATCCCCCTCAGTGGTGACCCTTCAGTAGATGCTAAACACACGCACACAAACACACCCCACCACCACCACCACCAAACACCACAATCACATAAAAAAAAAATCTAAGTAATTTTGTGGTTACAAACAACTTCAAAACGTGTGAATAGTCACTCACTCACATGCACGCACACACACACACACACACACACAAAACCTTCCACAAGTACCAAGCATGAGGTAAACACACATAGACGGGCGGAGCTGTGTGCTTCTTTACCTGCTGCGGCACAATCTGTGAACTGTTCCCCGATAGTTGCTAACAGCAACTCTTTCCAAACTGTGGACTGATGTGAGAAAAGAGTGAAAAACAAACAAAACAAAACAACACATACACAGTTTTAGACAATGATCTTCAGGAGCTAAACAAGTCATACTTTCTACAGTTTAACATGCATTTCCCTGTCCACATCCGGAGCCTGGAGACAGCTCCTGATCATAGGTACAAACACGTATGATAATAGCATTTATCTTACTGGTTTACAAACAACTTTCGAGAGATAGATAGAAGTGATAGAAAGCCTTAAGGTCGTTAATCTCTACTGAAAACCCTGATAAAAGTTCAGAAGAACAGGGAAAAATGCATTCAAATGACTTATAATTTCCCAATTTCTTTACCTTTTACTGATTTTGATCAAAAAGTATCACTGATTATATTTAAATGACATTAATAAAATCTTTCTCTTCAAAACCTTTTATCCTTCTTTCTTTCTTTTCAGCTTATAACGTGCTTCAAAAGTCACACAAGTAAAGAAATTAAGGAAATTTCTGGCTTACTGAATACTAAAAAACCCAAAAAAACCGAACTTATTGCCATTGAGTCAATTCCGACTCATAGTGATCCCATAGGACAGAGTAGAACTGCCCCACAGGGTTTCCACAAGGAGCAGCTGGTGGATTCGAACTGCCTACCTTTTGGTCAGTAACCAAACTCTTAACCACTAAGCCACCAGGGCTCCTACTGAATACTAAAGGCTTGCAAATTTGCATTCCTTTGCGGCATTGTTTATACTAAGTGATAGAACTTTATGTGTGCATGTATGCATTTCCCCGGAAGAACAAGTGCATGCTGTGGTTGACCACTGAGGAAAAACTGGGGTTCCTTCTACTCAAGATCTGCTAACGCCATCCAATCAACAGCCAGCATCCACTCACAAGTAACTGGAGGGCTGAAAGTTCTTCCAGTTATCCCCCTTAGAAAGTTCTTGGTCCCACTTACCCTCCTTGTCATAGTCTACAGACTCCAAAGTCTCCCAGAACTGGGTTTGAATCCTGACAGGCTGCTTACTGTCTGTGACCCAGAGGCGGGTCATCAACCTCTCTGAGCATCAGCTTCCTTATGTGAATGAGGAGGTAATAATAAGAGCCAACTTCCCAGGGGTTGTTGTGAGCATGCAATCAATCAATTAATGCATTCAAAGGGCTAAGCAAAGCCCTTTTTCTTCTCTTGCAACAAAAGGGCTCAACATTATTCAAGATCCATTCCATAAATATTTGTGTGCTTGCTATAAGCCAGGTGCTCAATACGCATCAACTGTAATCCTAGTGTTTACTATTATGTTCTAATGAACTGAAAACAGTCCAGCTGAATTTTTAACCAAGGCAATGGTAGTTAACCAGAAAGCTGAAGAGTGACTGCTCACCCTCAGGGTGGTTTCCTCCCTCTTGCCTGGAGCCTCCCTTCTGGTCTACTTGTCTGGCATCTAGAAACCACCCCTTGCACATTCTGTCTGTCCCCATGGCCTCCTACATTGTTAGTGATGAGGGGGAGGGAGGGGAGGTTAGGGTGGTGAGTGCTCACTCTCCTGTCGGAATCCCACTCATCGACCCTTAAGAGTGGGCTGAACTGCTTGGGATGAGGGCCCTTGTACAGACGCAAAAGCATTATTTGTAACTGAGTGTGGCCGAGTGCGTTCATAAGGACAGAAAGGACAAAACTGCCTTTCTGCCAGTTTCCAACTGACGTTGACATCAGGATTGTTTCCACTGCACCTCAAAGTCTACTGGGACTAAATGAGTGTGAAAAGGCAAAATGCGTTCTTACTGAAATTCAAAAAAAACAACACTTAAATTCTCTCATTCTCTTATATTCTCTGCTTTCTCTTCCTTTTGGGGTAGAAAGGGGTCTTCATACACTTTGCCTGGTTTGTTATTTGCTTCCCTAATGTTTTTTATTACATACACCAAATAACAATCAGACTTGGAACTATACATCTTGACTAACAGTTTGCGCCTTTAACAAATAAATCTGGCCATATCTTGAAGTATGTGCTTATAGGGAAAGGACTACAGCTCAAGCATCTGGGTCTCTGAAGACATTTCAATTCTCTGAGTTTATCCACATGAAAGAAAACACGCAAAGGTGAGACAGGGTGATATTTGCCCTTTTATCCATTTTCAAAGAGGCTTTTTTGGTTTCCCAGGGCTCAAGATAACAGATTTAACAGATTTTAATGTTCATTTCAGTCAATACAATGAATTAGAGCCCGAGTGGATATGCCAAGGATAAAAACCACTCCCGGAAAATGGCGGTTTCTGAGGGAAGGGAGCTGGGCACAGCCTCCAAGTGAAACCCCAAACAATGGCCACATGCCAAGGCTCCAGTCACCCCCATTCCATGGCTGCCCTGCTCACTCTCAGAACTGTTTTTGGCCCCCAGTGGAGGAGGGATGAGCTTCGGTGGGAAGGATCCTGCTTCCCACAATGTAAAACCAATTCCACACTCTTAGTTACAGCTGGTGAGGAAATGGTCATCATAAGGCTAATACGCTTTTCTGTAAAGTTTATTGGCTTTTAGCTCCTGCAGACGACATGACACAGTCACATCAAACCATTTCTATAAAGAAACACAATGATATGTTTTCAAGGTGACAGTGTAAGGCAGAAAACCACCCAGATCAGACTAGAATTTCTCACCCACCATCCTGTTCTGATCACTAGGCGGGCTGCTAGAAAAGCACAAAATGTTCACCACCTGCAGGCAACAAGAGCCCCGAGCTTAGCCAATTCTAGAAAGTGGCCAGAACCAACATACCGTGCTGTCCTTGGGAACTTTCATTTTCCATACACCGCCCTTCGCATTACTCTCCTCTTCCCTGGATCAAAGACAAACGTTTAAAGTTATACTCATGGGTTAAGTAGTTCCACATACATTTAGAGCAAGTATTTCCTCATCTGTTTAGTTGGACAATAGGTTTAAATCACTTTAAAAAAAAAAACAATCGGGCATTCTTCAATAAACTCTCCCCCAGTTCTTTTGTTGGAAACAGAAGCGGGAGGGATGGAGAGGGGAAAAAGCAGAATTCCGTAGCCACAAGGACAAAGAGGATGAGGGAACAAAAGGTCTTCATCCTCAAGGAGGGGATGTGGGGAGGCTCCCTGGATTATCTGGGCTTGGGAAGATTAATACAAGTGCTTCATATATGTGTGACATGCTCATGGCATGTGTGATGTGTTCATGACACTGCCTTGTTTGATTCTCATACCAACCTTGTGTCACAGACCTAACCGGTGACTGCCACAGCAGTGGACATTTGCCCATGTTTGCCTGTTTAATATCTGCTTCCTCTTCTTCTGGTAAGAGCATCCAATTTCCCTTTAGGGAGCCCCCTGTTCCCTATCCTTATGTCAGACCAATTCAGAAAGGGCTGATCCCACATCCTAGCCTTGAGGATGGGCTTGTGAACCAGGTTTGCCTATGAGAACCCTGCCTCTTCCTAGTCTTTGTGACTGACCAGGGATGAAAAATCCAAGGTGGACCAATGAGAGCCAGTCCTGGGATTCTGGTGGAGCTAGTAAATACCGACATTGTTAAACTTGTAGGGTGGCAGAGTTTATGAAGGTCCTCTTGCCACCATGAATGGGATGACCTTCCTAAAAATGAAACCAACATAGCGAAAAGCAAAGCAAATCAGATGGAGAGCATCAGATTCCTGATAACATCTCAGTACCCAGATCTAATGCCACCAGAAATCAGCCCTAGCAGTGGACTTTCTAGTTAAAGGGCAAAAAAATTCTGTCTTTTCCTTAAATTAGGTTTATGTCATTTGCTACCAAATGAGCTGAGATACATTTCCATTTCATTAATGAGTAAATAACTCAGAAAGTTTGAGGGAAGTGTTATCAAAGCCTATTACTAATTGTGACTCCAGCCTGGGCAAAATGGCTTATTGCCCACCAGCCTTATCACTGTTGTTGTTAAGTGCTGTTGAGTCAGATCTGACTCATAACAACCATGTGTACAACAGAACAAACACTGCCTGGTTCTGTGCTGTCCAAACAATCACTGCAATGTTTCAGCTCATTGTTGCAGTCACTGTATTAATCCATCTCATTGAGGGTCTTCCTCTATTTCACCGATCGTCTACTTTACCAAGCATGATGTCCTTCTCCAGGGACTGTTCCCTCCTGATAACATGTCCAAAGTAAGCAAGACAAAGTCTCACCATCCTCGCTTCTAAGGAGCATTATGCACTTCCAAGACAGACTTGTTTGTTCTTCTGGCAGCCCATGGTATATTCATTATTCTTTGTCAACACCACAATTCAAAGGCATCAATTCTTCTTCGGTCTTCCTTATTCATTGTCCAGCTTTCACATGCATATAAGGCAACTGAAAATACCATGGCTTGGGTCAGGCATACCTTAGTCCTAAAAGTATCTTTGCTTTTTAACACTTCAAAGAGGGCTTTTGCAGCAGATTTGCTCAATGCAATACGTCACTTGATTTCTTGACTGCTGCTTCCATAGGTGTTGATTATGGACCGAAGTAAAATGAAATCCTTGACAACTTCAATCTTTTCTCCATTCATCATGATGTTGCTTATTGGTTCAGTTGTGACAATTTTTGTTTTCTTTTTGTTGAGGTGCAACCATACTGAAGGCTGTAGTCTTTGATCTTCATCAGTAGGTGTTTCAAGTCCTCTTAGCCTTTGGCAAGTAAGGTTGTATTATCTGCATATCGCAGGTTGTTAATGAGTCTTCCTCTAATCCTGATGTCACATTCATCTTCATATAGTCCAGCTTCTCAAATTATTTGCTCAGCATACAGATTGAATAACTATGGTGAAAGGATACAACCCTGACACACACCTTTTCTGATTTTAAACCATACAGTATCCCCTTGTTTGAATGACTGTGTCTTGGTCTATGTACAGGTTCCACATGAGCACAATTAAGTGTTCTGGAATTCCCACTCTTTGCAATGTTATCCGTTATTTATTATGATCCACACAGTTGAATGCCTTGCATAGTCAATAAAACACAGGTAAACATCTTTCTGGTATTCTCTGCTTTCAGCGAAGACCCATCTGACATCAGCCGTGATATCCCTCTTCTGAATCCAGCTTGAATTTCTGGCAGTTCCCTGTCGATGTACTGCTGCAACCATTTTTGAATTATCTTCAGCAAAATTTTACTTGCATGTGATACTAATGATATTGTTCGATAATTTCCACATTCCGTTGGACCAACTTTCTTTGGAATGGGCACAAATATGGATCTTATCCAGTTGGTAGGCTAGGTAGCTGTCTTTCAAATTTCTTGGCATAGACGAATGGGCGCTTCCAGCACTGCATCCATTTGTTGAAACATTTCAATTGGTATTCTGTCAATTCTTGGGGCCTTGTTTTTCACCAATGTCTTCAGTGCAGCTTGGATGTCTTCCTTCAATACCAACGGTTCTTGATCATATGCTACCTCCTGAAATGGTTGAACATCGACCAATTCTTTTTGGTACAGTGACTGTGTATTCCTTCCATCTTCTTTTGATGCTTTCTACATCATTCAATTTTTTGCTCATAGAATCCTTCAACATTGCAACTGGAGGTTTGAGTTTTTTCTTCAGTTCTTTCAGCTTGAGAAATGTTGAGCTTGTTCTTCCCTTTTGGTTTTCTAGTTCCACGTCTTTGCACCCTTACCACTACACCAAGTTATTAAGAAGGAAACGCACCTTCCGCTAGACCTTTGCCCATGATCAGTGTCAACAGACCTTCTGTGTCCATGTGAGAGGCACGTCTCAGGTGATATGAGCTTTGTCCAGCACTGCAATAGACCTGAGAACCACATTTACCTCTCTCACCTCCCCACTAGCCTATAAGCTTCTTCACTCCACGGGCCAGGTCATTAACGAACAATTCAAAGAACAAGGCAAAATGGTACTACATCCCATAAAAAGGACCCTACTGTACCTTCAGTGTGCTGCTAATGACCTGCAACGGGAGGTTCAGTGAATGAGCACTGAGAGACCTCCTCATCATCCTGGAGCCCAAGGTGAGGGGGCTGGTGGGCAGGGGCTTATTTCATAACTAAGTAATAGCTAAAATTACTTTCCAACGTCACTGGGAGACAATTACTTTGGCATTCCAATCTGGCATGAAGTAAATATTTTATGAGGCTCATAACCATTTCCCTCCCACCTTAACCTCAAATTGCATGTTAGGCACTTACCAAAGAGGTCGTCTCTCTCCTCTCATTAAATGATAACTACATCTCAAAGGCAGGCTAGTCACAGGAGGAATATTGTTGTACACACTCCAGAATATCTTTAAAAGAAAAACACTTTGTTTAATACACCCAGTATTGACTTAATATGCCTCTAGATTATAAAATTAATGCATTAAAGAAAAAATTAGATTCTTATTAAGTCCTATTCATTCAAAACAGATTTTTCTCAGTATCCCTTCTAATTTTCTCCCAGAAAATGCAACATAACAAGGAATGTTCCCTGAAGTCAAGCCAAGTTTTACATTTCAGGAAGCTATGGTTATTAAGGAAACATTCCTATGTAACGTGTCTGCACATAACATTGTGAAAGATCTTGCTAATGATTTTTCTGACAGGTAGATGGTATCTAATAAAGCCTGTAGTGCAATATATGTATTGAACCATATTTTCTTGTAACATAGCTTCTCTTTTCTTTTTAAGCTGAGTAGGACTCTATTATACTTTGGATTGGGGTGTGGAAGTATAGAGGAGGAGGCAAAGAGGAACCACATTTGGCGCTCTTTCTTCTTCCTCTTTCCCTCCTAGAAGGAACAGGGAACAGCTTAGCTGCCCAAGATACCGGGTGACCAGCAGACAGAAACAGATTATATAAAAACGATACAGCAATAGTAACAGCAAAAACAAGAATGACAACTGATACTTATTGAGAATGTTCTGTGTTCCAGGCTTTTTTCTATTAACTTCTACATGCTTATAATGCCAACCTTATGATGAGGTGCAATCATTTTCCTGGTTTTATAAATAAGGAAATCAAGGCACAGAGACTGTTTTGCCCACAGAGACTGTCTGGTATAATTGTTAGGATTAGAACAAGGACTGAGGCTACAGTTTGTTTGAAATGAGCCATAGAATTACTAAGTGAATGTGAAACATGGTTCTGCTGTGCTGACGTACACAAAGACTTAGCTGAGAGGTGACTGTCTAGGTCTCCTAGTAGGTTTGAGGAAAACGGTACAAGTAATAGAGCAATTAGAAAAATGAATCCTAGGACATTTGAGTTGAGTAGAATGAATGGTATGGAACTTTATCTACGCTGACTGACAATACTGATGTTTTGATCCTGTTTTGTGTAAAAATTACTTGCAAGGGCAGCAACAATGAATTCTAAGATAAAACGGGAGTCAAAAAACCACATGATGGTGGATTTGTTCACTGAGAATCCACCTTGGATCTATTCTACTATAAGGGTGCTAATGGAGGGAATAGCATAGCTGAACACAGATCTGTGACAGTTGTTCCTCAAATAGATATCTGTCCTTATGGAGGTGCATAGCCTATAAATGCTTTACTATTAGTGCAAATAATAAGACGACTCTAATATTTCCATTTCTGTGATAGGAGTGTAAATCAGTAGAGCTGGGATTTGAACCTAGGCCACTTGAATCCCAAACCCATGTTCTTAACCACTAATGCTACTCCCTTTAAACATACTACTATGTTTTAGTCACACCTTTCTCCAGTCTTGGAAGCCACAGACCAGGACATGGAGTCACAAGAACAGGGACACCTGTTGAAGACATTTGCCCAAAGGAAAGATGTCCTTGAACCACACTGAGCCTTAGCTCCAGCCTAGGACCCTACTGTGGTGTGGCAATGAGCTTTGTAGAATGTGTGGACAAAATGATGCTAAACTGAAAACCCCTGCCTTAAGTAAAACCAAGAGGGCCTTGGTGCAAGTTAATTTCAAATCTAAAAACCAACTCCCATTGAGTTGATTCTGATTCATGGTGACCCCATACGTGTCAGTGCAGAACTACGCTCCGTAGCATTTTCAGTGGCTGATTTTTCAGAAGTAGATTACCAGGCCTTTCTTCTGAGATGCCTCTGGGTGGACTCAAACTTCCAACTTTTCTGTTAGCGGTTGAGTGTGTTAACCATTTGCACTGTCCAGCGACTCCAAATTTTCTAAAAGGCATCCCAAATCAGAATGTCTGACCTCACACTGTTGCCAAAGCTCTCAAATCCTAGCTGTTTACCTAGTGTTTGAAGCACTTTGAAAAAAAAAAAAAAGTTTCTCCTGTTCCAAAAGTAAGAAAAAACACTCTAAGAATCATGCTGATGATTGTAGTTTTAGAAGCATCTCTTGAAAACAAAAGCAGACAACTGGTTCTGTCAGTCTTGGCAAATCTGACAGGAAGAGATTACAGCCAAAGAAGATACAGCAATAGACTTAACTCTGACTTAATGTACTTATTAAAACACATACTTGCATGTTTGTACATGAACACAAAATGGGAGCAAAATATCTGGTGACACCATTGACAAGAGTCCCATTTTAAAAGTACTTGGCAGATAATCACTCTGTGTCCTTGCTGCAAACCTTGTCCAATATGAGGAATATTTGTTAAGCGTGTATGATTGTGAAATAGCTAGAGGAAGGAATTCATAGCTCCTGGGGCCCTCTCACTCCCCTGTGGAGGTGAAATGGCTTTATGATGGACGCTTGACAATTCATGATTATAATTCATGATTCTCTGTAACACATTTTTTAAAAAATTGAGATGCCAAAATATTACTATAGATAGAGCCTTCCAAATATAATTCAAAAGCCTTTAGGCTTATAGTTAATTCTATTTGGCCTGCAAATAGTAGATTGTAGTACATAGATTATAGATGGTAGTAAAACTAGACACAATGTTTATTAGTGATGGTTAAGTGTTTAATGATAACCTAAGGACAAAGAGAGGTGCAAGAGTTGGGCATCATTCATTCAGTCAATATTTGAGAACACCAGTTTTGGACACAGCACCGTGACAAGTCCTTGGGGAACTGAGCTGAATACCTGAGGGCAGTCCACTCCTTAGTGGGTAAGTTCTCAAGCACCATTCTGGCGCCCTTCCTTGAGGAACTGAGGCAGGGTGGATGGTCTTCCAATTGAATTGAAGACCTGGATTTAAGAGCTAAGTTCTCAAGATAAACTTCAAAGCCACTTAGCCCTGAAACCCAAATTTCATCCTCTGCGAAATGGATATGACATACCTACCGCATTGGATAATTTAATGATTAAATGTGGTGTCAGAGCATTTTTCTAAGGAAGTAAGGGATTGGCAGACTTATTGGACAATAGTGACCACTTGATAAATCCCTAATCTACTAGCTATAATTAGAGCAAATATGCCCCACCTGACATTATTCTGACAAAGAGATAATAATTCATCACTAGGAGAATTGGCAAATTTCTTCCTCAATTTCCTACTGGAATGTTCTGAAGAGAGAGAGAGAGAAAGAATATACTTCATCCATTCTGCCACTCTCTGTCTCTTGACTGGTGCATTTAATCCATTTACATTCAGTGTGATTAATGATAGGAATGGATTCATTGCTGTCATTTTGTTATTTTTTTTTCGGTGGTGTTAAGAGTTTCTTTGTTCCTCTTAATTTTCTGTGCTGAATTATTTTTGTATATGGGTTTTCTTTTCCTATCAATCAGTGTTGTTGTTTTTGTGTTTACTGAGTCTTTTATTTTCTTCTTCATTTTGGTGAGTAGATTTATTATTTTTCTTTGTGGTTACCCTGAAGTTTAGCTTTATCCTCTTAAATTTAAAACAGTCTATTATATCTTGAAATTGCCTTGACTTCCTTTCCATACATAAGTTCTATAACTACTCCTTTTATCCCCCTTTTTGTTTTGAAGTTGTCATTGTTTACAGCTTAACACCTCTGGTTCCTGTAGTCATTTTTGTAGTTTTATTTTACTTTTGTGACATCTTTATCTGAGTGGGCATCTGGGTGATGCCACCATGTGTCTTTATCTCAAGTTGTTGTCTGATGTCATTGGTTCTCTATTCGAAGGACTCCCTTCAATATTTCTTATAAGGTTGGTCTGGTTTTTACAAATTCCCTTAGCTTCTTCTTATCTGGGAATGTCTTATTTTCTCTATTGTTTTCGAAAGACAACTTTGCCGGATATAAAGACTGTTGGTTGGCACTTCTTTCTTTCAGGATTTTATATATGTCATCACGTTGCCCTCTTGCCTGCATGGCTTATGGCAAGAAATCAGCACTTAGTCTTATTGGTGCCCCTTTGTAAGTTATAGTTTGTTTTTCATTTTTCATGAACAGAATACTTTCTCTGTTGTTGGTTTTGGAAACTTTGATTATGATATGTCTTGATGAATTTCTTTTAGGGCCCATTCTGTATGGGGTTTGTTGGGCTTCTTGGATGGAAACCTTTTTGGCTTTCATTATATTTGGGAAGTTTTCTGCCAATATAGCTTCAAAAATTCTCTCTGTACTCGTCTCCTCCTCTTCTGGAATTCCTATTACACGTAAATTATTCCTCTTGATGGTGTCCCACATAACTCTTAGGCTTTCTTCATTCTTTTTTCTGGTTGTTCCTCAAACAAGTTAGTATAAAGGGATTTGTCCTCTATTTCAGTGATTCTTTCTTCCATTGATTCAATTCTGTGTCTTTCCATTGGGTTATCTGATGTTTTATTGTTAATCTTTTGAATTTCTAGTTGTTTTTGTATGCTTTCTGTCTATTGAGTCTGGCATTTTATTCTTGTTTTCCTAAATTCTTCTAGGGTTTTTTCTGTATTCTCTTTGATCTCTTTGAGGATCCTAAATCTAAGTCTTTTGAATTCCTTCTCAGGTAGTTTTATTATCATCTGTTCCTAGAAAGGTTTTCTTTCTCTTTATTTTGCTCACTTGTTTGAGCCATCTTATCCTGTTTCTTCATATGATTTGTTATTGTCTGCTGTCTCCGAGATATTAAAGTGTTATTTTATTTATTTATTGTATGGCTGTTTTGTTCTGATTTTTTTGTTTTGTTTTGATATATCGGGGTGGGTGAGTGGGCATGCTCCACTGATCACCAGACTGGTGGGAAGGGAGCACTCCCCACTTATTGCTGGGTGGGAAGGAGGGTGGTGGCAGGGTGGGGATGGGAGGGGTAGGTACGCTTTGCTGATCACCAGGCAGGTGGGGCAGTGGTGGAGAGCAGGCTGAACAGCGACAGGCAGCAGGCAGGGCAGCATGCACCATTGCCAGTTGTCGGTCCAGTGGCGCAGGAGCGTGTGCTGCCACTCACCAGTTGAGCGGGGCAGCAGTGGGGGTGGTGGGCTGGGCAGGCACGAGCTACCACCAGTTGGCACAGAAGCACACGCTGCTGCTCACTGGGGGGCAGGGTTGCAGGGTGGCTGAGGGGGTGAATGTGCATCACCCATTGCAACGGGGCTTGGGGGGAACAGGGGCTCATATGGTGGTCCCCAGGTGGGTGGGGCTCACACTACTGGTCACCGGGAGCATGGGGGAGGGAGGTGGAGCAGGCTTTTCTGGTTGTCAGCAGGCATGGGTGCCAGGGCACTCCCTGTAGGCTACAGCCAACAATTGGTACCTGGCCCTGGCTAAATGCAAGGGGTAGGGAGCTACCTGGAGTCTGGTCAGGTGGGGGATCTCCTGCTGACATTCAATGGATCTACTACTCTGCGTGCTCCACCTACCCTAATGGTCAGGGACCGCCGCTGTTGAGTGGTCTTGTCTCTGGTTCCTGGCTCCCTCCCTGTTCTGTGGTCACCAGTATCCCTGGAACTCTCGCTTGCCTTCCTGTACTTTCCCTCCTTAAATCCAGTTCATGTCCTGCTCACCTTGCTTCACTCCGGGTTTGTCTACACAGTTTCTCTGTCTCCTATTGGGAATTTCATGAAGTTGCCTTGCAGTGCTCCTCACCCAGGGTCACTGCTCACTGTGTCTCAAGATGGCCATACTGCGCCGGGCCAGCTGACTAGGTACCTCCAATCCATAACTCTCCTCGTTCACTGTTTTCATTCAGTTTCTCCTTCCAGTCAGTGTTCGATCCAGTTCTTCATCCTTCTTTTTTGACAGTCAGGTTTCCAGGATTATCATCTATATCTGTTTCACTGGGTTTCTTGGGTCTTTGCTGTAGGGGGACGGCATGGTGTGTTTCACTAAGCTGCCATCTTGGACCATCTCTCCAAAGAATATACTTCAAAATACTTGAGAAGAAAAGATGCCATGTGTTGACAGGAAACAAAGTAATACTTTTGTTTTATAAAACAACAAAACAATACCACACAGTAAATACACGTCCAAAGAAAAAAATCCAGAATTTCCTTCTAGGGTTGTAGCATGTGTAGCAGGAGAGTATGTTTGAAATATTAAACAGAAGTATTTTCCCTCATTAGGTATTTCTAGTTGTCTGGGGCTTCCCACCCACTGGACCAATGGTATTTCTGGCTTTATAGGCAGGGCAGATAGAGCCTGATCAGAGAAGGCAACTGAAGAACTGAATGGATATTTTAAACTCACAGCAGACACAACAGGCTGAAAGCAAAGATCTTTTGATTTGCAAGAAGAGCTAGGTACTTGAGAGAGAAAAATGGGTTTTGCTTTGAATTTTAGGGCTTGACCTAAAGTGAGAGCCAAAGTTTGGAGGACTGATTATCCAGTTGGTAAGAGGGAGGATAGAATGTTAGAGCAATTTCCTACAACACAGGAGAAAGTTAATTTAAAAAATAAATAAATAAACCTCTGATTGGGGAGTTAAAAGCTCGGAGTGACAGAAGTGTGGGGTTAAAATCCTGACAGAATGGAAGAGAGGCTCCCTTGAAAGCAGGGCAATGTGTGCCCTGCTTCCTGGGCATAGACCATGAGGCTACAAGCCTCCTATAGAAGGTTCTCATTCCTTGGTGCTGACTAATATGGTGAGCAGGTCAGAGAACAGCTCAGGAGGCAGGAGAGGTTACTGCTGGTGGGCCTGCAACAGTCTTACAGTCTCCCTCATTCCAGTGGGTGTGAGGAAGGCAGCCAACATTTCCTAGGTCCCCAAGTTGGAGCAGGAAATTGCTCAAAGGCCTGCAGACAGAAAGAGGCCTGAGGTCTGAATGTAGGTATCCAGAGTAGGGGCCTTCATGACCTGCAGAGCCATGGATGGTAGGCCCAATGCCAAAGGCCAGGTGGGACCTGTATATTTTTGCATGCGTCAGCTCCTTTGGAGAAGGGGAAGAGATCAACCATTTACCCTACAAGAGACTTAAATGGGAAAAGACCAAGTGTTACATTTGAAGTGACTAAATAATTTTTCATTTGAAAGATTAAATCTTACATTCCCCCCACGGGATCTTTCCACCAAACTACATTATCAGTATTGCTGTTAGCTGCTGTGGAGTCGCCCCCGACTCATGGTGAACCCACGCACAATGGGATTGAGCTGTTGTGATCCACTGGGTTTTCTTTGGCTTATTTTTGGAAGTAGATCACCAGGCCTTTCTCCCTAGTCTGTCTTAGTCTAGAAGCTCTGCTGAAACCTGTTCAGCATCATAGCAACATGCCAGTCTCCGCTGACAGATAGGTTGTGGCTGTGCTTGAGGTGCACTGGCTAAGAACTGGACCAGGTCTCCTGCATGGAAGGCCAGAATTCTACCATTGAACCACCACTGCCCCCCTCCATTATCAATACTGACCTACAATACCTTTCCCTCTGGGGGGTGGGGGGGAACAAACAGCTGTCATATCCCATGGATTTGGAAGGTAATCTGATGCCCTAACTGAATGACCTAGAACAGCACAAACTCCACAATCTGGCAGCTTCACCTTTTGATAAGGGATGATGCCTTAGTATCATAGACAGAGTGCACATGATGACTTTAGCAAGTACAGGGGAACATTCTGTTAATTTTTTTTAATAGTTTGTCTATATTTTCCTGAATACCTTTTGTTTATGACAAACAATACCAGATTTCCATTTGCAGAAGAAACACAAAGTTTGGTTTCAAGTAAATTTAAGTGAAAAGTCAGTCAATTTATGGAAAATGCTGGGCAGAACACAGTCCAAGTGGGACACAGTGTGGGGAAAACTTGAGGGTGATAACATGAGTAACGTGGCTTGGGACAGAATGCTGCGCAGAAATGAGCTTTGAAGAGTGGAATTTTTAGTCTTGTGGCAGGCACGGCTGAAAGGTACTGGGGGCGAGGGAGCTTTCCCTTGCAAATCACACGTGCTCGTAGCTCTACATCTTCTCTCAGGTAACATCAGGCTCGTTCAGAAGCCATGTTCTATTCTGTACTGCATCCATTAGGATGCAAAAACACAGGAAAAATGTGGAAAATTTGCAAATGTTTACAAAAGAGTAAAAGGAAACCAATAAACATTTAGAAAACAAACCAAGATGAAAAACGGAATTTTCCAAGAAAGGCAAGAAAATAGGAAATGAATTTAATTTCAAGCAGAAAGAATGATTGCTGGCGGAGATGAGAGTGTCCTCGGCAGGGGTCACCAGGTCATGTGGAAGCATACACCTCCTCTTCTCAGTCAGGGTGAAGTGAAAGAAAGAGGACTGAACTGGAAGTGGGGAGAAAGTTCTAGACCCAGAGACGTGGCATGATGGGCTGTCTGCACTGGATGGAAACCTCTCAGCTGTGGTTTCCCCAACTAATAAATAGGGCCAGCAATTCCTCCCTCACCCCCCAACAATGTCTCCAACTTGCCAAAGAGCCTGAAAGTATAAAAAGCCACTTTATGTCTTTATCTAAAGCTATCATTAATAACACGGATTCTTACACTTCATCCAAACACGCGGGGGAAGAAAATACAGACATGATTAGGAAGACAGCTTTTTGTTTGTCTGTTTTTAGCGCGTATCATTACAGAATAAGAAGACAGTGGGAGAAAGGAAGCAGGTCTTCCGATAACTTTAAAACTGGTGTTCAGGTTAGTTTTCAGATAACTAGGGAGTATCCACGAGATACTAAGGATTTTCAGAGGCTGAAATCCCATAAGTTACTGATAAGTTAAACAGGCTTTCATAAGTAGAGGTGTTAAAACCTGTTGCCATTGAGTCAATTCCAACCCTATAGCAGAGAGGCGAGCAGTGGTGTAATCCCAGGTATAACAGCTTGGAATGAAGAGCTTAGAAGCAGTGGTCTACAGTTATCTGATATAAAGTGTGACTGAGGAAAGTACAAAAAGATACCCCAATAGAAGCAGGCAATGAGGGCAGAGGAGCTTATTATTTTTTCTGGGCACTGCCCATGTGCTTTTTACTTCATGGCCCCATTTCATTCTCACAACACCACAATAAAATCAGTCTCATGATGATCCCCATTTTATAGATGAGTAAATTGACATATAGAGAGGCTAAATAACTTGCCCAAGCTGGTAAGTGGCATATAGGGGAGACAAACCCAAGCAATGTGACTACCCCAAAGTCCACACCCTGGCCAGTCAACTGATGAGGCCAAAGGGTAGAATCAACACTTCACTGAAAGCTACCAACATTTGAGTGCTTATTAAGTGGCAAGTGCTACTAAGAACTATGTACGGTCTCATTTGATCCTCCCTTCAACCCTGGGTGGTACAAATAGTTAATACGCTCAGCTGCTAACCAAAAGACGGCAGTTTGAGTTCACCCAAAGGTGCCTTTGAAGAAAGACCTGGCAATTGACTTCTGAAAACTCAGCCACTGAAAGCCTATGGAGCACTATTCTACTCTGACACACGTGGGGTAGCTCGATGGTGACTGGTAACTGGTCAGTCTTAGGAAGTAGTCACCACTGTTCTCTCAATTTTACAAATGAGGAAACTGAGGACAGCGACATCAGAGGCAGGAAGACTTCCTCGTCACTCAGACCAGTGCTTCTCAATCTTTTGTCACTATCGTGCCCTCCACCCAGCCCCAAGGAGTCTTTTTAGACATTCTTTCCTAATCATCCCCCATGAAATTTTAATATCAGAGAAACACTGTGTATCTGTTTATGTACTGTACTGTATGTTTACACTTTATACAAAGAGTAAGATCTTTTTTGCCCTACTGAGAACCAATCTGCACCCCCACTGAGAATGCATGACGCAAGCAGTCTGCCGTGACCCAGGAAAGGGGCTGATTTCTGAACTCCTCGTTCGTCCATTCACTTCTTCGATACTTACTGAGTGAAGGGAACCAAACACAAAAGAGCTTAGTATGGTGCGACTCTACTTATAGGAAGTCAAATAATACACAAAACTAACCCATGGTGCATAAATCAGAACAGGGGTTGCTTCAAAAGGAGGCAGACTGATGGGAAAGGGGTATGAGGGAACTTTCTGGGGAGATGGAAATGTTTTTTATCTTGATCGGGCAATGGTTACATGGGTGTATCCATTAGTCAATTTTTATCAAAAGATACACTTAGGAAATCTGCATTGACTGTATATAAATTATACCAAACTAAAGTATACTTGTAAAAAAAAAAAAAGTATCTTCTAGTATGTGCCAACCTGGGTACTTTCAATTGGTCCCCGAAGGCCCTGTCTAGTGTGATGCAGGATCCAAAGGCTAAACCAAATGCTCTGCATTATCAGGTAGTGTCAGGGAAACCAAACCAACCCCTTAATCTGCCTTTACCAGAGTCTTCCCTGGCCTCCGTGCACAGCTCTGATGATCCTCTGGGGTGAACAGGGTCATTATAAGGCAGAAAGGCTAATGGGTACCTCAAAACATCAATAGGATCTAACAGCTTTCACGTGAGGGCAGACCTTAAAATCAAGCATTCTAAGGTCTATAAAATGACTGCTGGGAAGAGGTCACAAAAGTCCTTAAAGTCACAAAAGAGGCACAAGAGGGAGTGTTCCCAGACTCAGAACACCCGTCTCTCCGGGCAGTGGCCCACGCGCTGCCTTGTGGCACAGCTTGTACTTGGGCACTGAATGGTTATTCATAACTGCACTGTTATTTTGCCTTCCACATATTTATGTCATTCTCCCAACTAAATCAGAAAAGTCCTGTGGTGGTGACTGTCTTTACACTGGTTTACTGCCCTCAAGAGCCATGCATAGCACCTTACAAATGTTTAAAATCAGATTCCTGCGATGCATAACTATGAAACACCCAATTTTCTGAACCAAGTATTAGGGCCACAGTCTGAAAAAGGATTTTTGTACTACTGCATGTGAGGGGCTGCCTACAAGACATGATCTAGACGTCAATCCACTGGAATTTCTAAGACATTTAAGGATTTAGGGGCACAACAGGAAAACTATTTGATATCTTGCCCTTCTAGAAAATTCAGGAAATATGGTTCATGCAACTAGGAGACAACTCCCAAAGCCTTATTCCTTCTGTAACAAAGTATTTAAGTGGAAGAGGGGAGAAATTTGATTGAATTTGCTTTTAAAGAAAACACAAATGTGATCAACTACATAGATCAGTTATTTTTTAATTTTCACTCTAAGAGTTGCAGAGAAAGAATAGAACTAAGAGCTTATATTTGTTGACAATATGCTATGTATTAAGCATATTGCTAAGTGTTATCAATAAGCTAAACATTATCTTATTCAATCCTCACAGCAACTCATGGAGGCAGGTGCTATTACCATACCAACTTTATAGAAATTACAGTGATTGATACTTGTCAGCTTAGGATGATGGAAATGGAACATGAAGTGGGACACTGGGCTGAAACCCTCTGTTTTTGTGCTCAACACTATCCTGCTCTCCCTACGTGATCCTTAACCTTCAATAACCCTGTCGGGTCAGTGCCACTGCCTCTCACAGATGGGAAACTGAGGCCCAGAGACGGAGTGGCACAGCTGGAGTTTGAACAAGGATACTGATAGATGTCTCAAAACCTTCATTCTTAACCACCCCCATAGTCTGCTTCTCCTGTGGGTCTACAAGAGGTTTAGGTGGTGGGTAAAAGCTCAGCAGGTGTGCCTGGCTGGCTGCTGGGGTGGACTTCATGGAAGGCAGCTGGCCATAACGAAGCTGGGAGCCAACGCCTGAGCAGAATCTGGGGCATGAGCCAGAAGCACAGTGGCAGTTTTTAAGCTGCATGATTAAGTGTCCAACACGGACCATGTTAACCCGGCACACTGCTTTTCTTAATCTTACCTGTACTGTTTGCACTGTGTAGATTTTCTTCAGATTTGATGCACACTCAGCTGCTGTGGCACCAGGGAGCGATCTAAGCAAACGTAAGCAAAAGAACAAACAAATACAACAATGAGTAGGCAATGTGGACAAAATATTCCTCAATATAATTTGGAGGTCTTAATAAAAACCAAGTCTAAGATCACGGAACTGGACATTTCTAAGGTGCTATTTAGAATTTAAAATGTGAAATTCCCAACTTTGTGAAGTATGTTTCCTTCTTTTAAAAACAGGCGTATTTATTCTGTGGAAATTTAATCCAAAAAAAAAAAAAAAAAAGGAAAAGAATGTAAGATAGGTATTGGAAACCTTAAAATCACATTTTATAACATACTAAAATAATCTTGTAATAACCAAGCACTCTGCCTAGGACTTTAAATAAGAAACTGTTCCTTTAGTACAGATGACAATGAAAATTCAGTGTCCTGACCTGGTTATACATTTGAAAAAAACCAAGGGACCATCTACTTTTACTTTCCTGTCGGTAAACATCCATGAGCCCTTGAGAAATAGAGTGGCCTTTTGTTTACTTTAAGAAAACATTATTACTAAAGTCAACTTTACTTCATCTGAATTTGCACACGTTTCCAAAACACCTGCCTTAGAAATACTTTCAGTAATTTTCTCCAGCTGATTTAATTAGCGCTACTGAACCTTGTGGTCAGAATACCTTAATCTTTACTTTGCTCTATTTTCCACTAGATGGCAACATACTACAGGTTTATTCACCAGAAAAACCATGCAATAGAAATGGCTTTACCATTTCCTGGGAATGGGGGTAAAATTCTGTGCTTTTACATTAATCCTTAGCAGTTAAGACTTTCAGTTCCTGTCCCCTTTTCTTTCTCCCTATACTGAATTAGCAGCTCCTGCTAAAAAATGTTGGGGTCCAGTCACATCAGGCCTAAGATTATAATCCACCACACAAATAATGCTCCAATGGCTAGGTGAAATAAGAGGCTTGTTGAGAGAATCAAGGACACTAGCTCACAGCTGACCTTCTAGAATCTGAAATCTGTACCAGCCACTACTGCCAGAGACACGGTCCCCAGAGACCCTCAAGACATTTGCTGGACAGTATTTAAGATGCTGCACACTAGAGATGTGCACAAAACTCACATGTGTTGGAAGTAGAGAGGAAGGCCCAGCAAAGGGCCATGCACCGGTGTGGGTGAGGGCAGGCATGGGCAGAGTGGCAGGGCTCTACAAGCTACATTCCTGAGCTATGTACCACTGAACCCTCCTAAGTGTTGAACTGGATATTAAAAATGCATTTCTGAATATAGCTCCATTGTGTGGACGTCACTAAAAAACAAACCAGTTGCCGTGGAGTCCATTCCAACTCACAGCGACCCTGTAGAACAGAGTAGAACTGCCCCCGTAAGATTTCCTAGGCTGTAATCTTTATGGAGAGGAGCCCTGGTGGTGCAGTGGGTTAAGCACTCAGCTGCAAACCAAAAGGTGGACGGTTTGAACCCACCAGCGGCTCAGCAGAAGAGAGATGTGGCAGTCTGCTTTGTAAAGATTTACAGCCTTGGAAACCCTACGTGGCAGTTCTACTCTGTCCTCTAGGGTTGCTATGAGTTGGAATCGACTCAACGGCAATGTTTTTTTTTTTAAACATAGTGACCTTTGGCGGTCACTAAGGAAGCACAATTATGGACTAGTCTGGGTGTAAACAAGGGATCCCCCACAGGGCAGGTCAAGTCTGATGAATCTAATTTAAAGCACTGGGTTTACAACTCTTCTCTAGTTGTTTACAAATTTGCTTTTTTTTAAAAAAGCAAATCCATAATAACCACCATGATTGTATTTTGTTGCCAGACTTGAAGCCTAAAATAACTAGGTTGAACAGTGTAGTGAAGAGTGAGGCATTCAATCCACACCTTTGCTAATGACAGGGCCTGGCCCGTGAGGAAAGGCATCTGTCTATATGACCGACTGGGCTTTCGGTTACTTAAGTATTGACTGAGATAAATATTAATTTGCTATTTTGTGCAATTTTGTGCTTTTGCTTAAAATATAAAGATGGAGAAAAGAACTAAAAAATTTCTTTTTCTGAATGGAGTTTCACAGGAAAAATATCTACTGTTTTTATAAATCTATTGATCTCCGTCAATACTAGCTTTTCTTCCTTTGAAAAGTTTAGCTGGTCTCTCGGCCAAAATGTGCTCAATAAATCCATCTCTGGAGTCCTCCAAAGCACATAGGAGAGCATTTATAGGGCCCTTTCCCTAGCCCTAAGGGTTCAGAGTACAAAGTGAGAAAATGTACTTCGCTTTTTTTTTTCATTTTTAAAGCTCTGTATTTCAGTTGTAAACTAATGCTTAAAGCTTCATTCACTTCAGGGTATAATTTGAATATTTACCTCACACAGCACTGTGCCAGTTTAAGCAAATACAATAGGAAGATAATACCATTTAACTCAGAAAAAAAAAATCATTGATAAACATTTGTCCTTTTTTATTGCCTCAGGCTCCATACTCTGGTCTTTTACTCATTTTCTAGCGCAGAAGACAATTGTACAAAGTCATTTAGTTTCCCTTAGTTCTACTGTTCAAGTTTTTTGAAGAAATCTAGTTTCCAGAGCCCAAGAACAGCTCTATGATAAAACAACTAGAAATTGGTTATTAGCATACGACAACAACATCAAGAGCTAATATGTATGTTTTGAACACTTGCTAGTGGGCTAAGCATTTGCCTCTATTACAGCATCGAATGTTTGCAACTTGACCTAGGCAGCTATTAATATTATTTTTCACCACTTTACAGGTGAGCAAGCTGGGGCTAAGAGTGGTTTGGTAACTTGCCCACAGCCACAGAAGTGTGATTTAAACACAGACGACCTGGCTGAGATGTCCTGCTCTTCACTCCTCACTGTTGAGCTCCTAGTCAAGTCATACATACACTTGACTGCTGGTGTGTTGTTCTCATTACAGCCACCATCTTGGTGAATCCCATTTTTAATACATAATTGCGTCCATACGACTTTCTTAGAGGAAACAATTAATATGGTCTTTCCAACGACAGGATAACTCCCGAGAACAGCTTCATTTTGGTGGAGTAACACCTTACGACGCTGATGCCTTGGGGTTTGAAAGGAAATATGTTGGGTCCCATGGAAACTCAGTTTCCTCATTTCTTAATGGAGGAGGCTGAACTCTGTGACCTTAAAGGTTCCTTCCAGCTTCTAGATGGTTTTTTGAATATGCAGGTTTCAAAGTAACACATCAACACCATCAGAACTACTGATGGTGGCAAGCGGTTGGCTTGGCCAGAGTAAGGAGGGTATGGCCTTCCTCTGTCAGCCAAATCGATTCCAACAATGACTGAAAAACACCGATACGCCCAAACCTCGTGCCTGAACTCAGACATCTTTAACAAACACATGTGAGCTACATCAGCAGCATCAATTTTAAAAGGGCAGACAAGCCAAGATTTTTTTTTTTTTTTAATTATCTGCCTTGTAAACAGGTCAGTTTGTACTGGACTTGCTGATTCAAAGTTGAACCATCTACTGTCACTATTTCTTAAAGTAGCAGTGCAGGCTGGCTGGTGGCAAAGTTGCAGCTGGGGCAGCTGTGGGACCTCACCCTCTTTCCCGTTACTCTGACAGATACTTGCAGCAACTGTAAGGTAAATGTTTGTTAACTGACTTCAGTGAAAGAAAACACTGGTACTGGTATCACATATATAAAACAGAACATTCTCATATCTTTAAAGAAGCATTTTACTTTACTCATATTACAAACCTAAACCTGGCCACAGTACCCTAACCCCCAAAACCCTCTCTCTGCAGACCTGGGGGGGTGGTGGTATCCCCCAGGGGACACTCAGCAATATCTAGGGACATTTTTTTGCTATCACAACTGGAGGGATGCTACTGGCAGAGTGCTGGCAGCGTAGAGGCCAGGGATGCTAGTAAACATTCTATAGTGCATAGGACAGCCCCCCACCAAAGAATTATCCAGTCCAAAATGTCAGTAGTGCTGAGGCTGCAAAAGCCTGCTGTAGACGTGTAACAAACAGTCTCAGAGGATTTATAACTTATTTAAACAGCAAAGATCGACACACACCTCTTCTAACTGTTGGGGATACAGTGGTGATCATTCTAGACAAGGCCCTTATCCCTGTGGAATTTATATTCTAGGATTGGCACCCCTGTTCTCTGAATTCCCCAGGCTCCTGAAGGCAAAGAACAATGCTGTGATGTTATTGTTGGGTGCCATCCAGTTGATGCTGACTCATGGCGACCCCATTGGACTGAGTAGGGTTTTCTAGGCTGTAATCTTTAAGGGAGCGGATCACCAGGTCTTTTTCCCACAGACACACGGGGTGGCTTTGAATTGCAAAGCATTCAGTTAGCAGTGCAGCGCTTAACTGTTGCACCACCAGGGCTCCTTGGAACAATGTTTAGATGCTCTTGTATTTGCCTGGGAGGGAGGAGGTGAGACAGAAATCTGAAAGATGAATATACACGTTGATTATGACCATGCCTAGAAGATACAGCCAGAGCTGTGGAAAACCACAGAACCAAGGAAAGAAATCAATTCACATTCTCTGAGTTCTATGTTGCCCTCCCACAGTATACAGCTAGATCCCAGCACAGAGCAATGGAACAATAAATGCCCACTATATGGAACAGGTAAAGGAGCCTGAATTGTTCCACCAGGAGTCTCCACTCCAATTTAATAAAACTAATGTAATAATGGCTTCCTTTTATTGAACATGTATTACATGAAAGGGTTTTGCCCATATTGTCTCTAATCCTTACAGCCATGCTGCCAAGCTGTTATCATTATCCCCACTTCACAGATTAGGAAACTGAGGCTCAGCAAGGCTTTTTTTAAGTGGTAGATCTGGTGTGTCTGGCTCTGATGCCCATGATCTTCCTCTTGATCTAGGTTGCCTCTCAGTAAAAATCAAGCAGTCATCCTCAGTATGGGTGGTCACATACAGCATCTGTTATGGCAAATCTTTTCCTCACCCCTTCTTAGAATACATTAATCTAATTATCTACTCCCTACTTAGCCCACTCCTCACTCCTGCTTATCATTCTTTCCTCCACCATCATCCAACTAGCTACAAACGTCGGGAGGGAAGCAAAAGCAGATATACAGGAAAGGGTTTGATGTAGCCAGAAGCCAAGGCAATAATGATATTCCAAAACGTGATACAAGCAACATAATTCAGGAAGAACACGTCCACAGGTCATCATTTTCTGGGACAGGGCATGGGAGGAAGATAATGTACCAAACAAGAGCCACAGAGGAGGCAGGAAGCTATAGGGGTTAAGTGCATGGGCTTTAGAATCAACAGATTTGCGTCTGAATTCCAGCTCTGCCCCTTACCAGCTGTGCGGTAGTGTGACCCTCTCTGACCCTCAGCTTCACCTCTCTGACCTCCAGCTTCCTCTCTAGAAATGTGGTCTCTACCTCATTGCTTTGCTACTTGGACTACATGAATGAATGCAACATAAGCATTTCATATAGCGTCTGGCATTTAATAAGCAATTGCTACTGTCCTCCTTGTCATCAGCGTCTTCTTCATCATCATCATCAAGATGAGCCGAAGAACAGGATGCCAAGGAGAAAGCCATAGAACTAAGAGACTACTGAGCACGTTTTCTAACATGTGGGGCTGAGAGGAGGGACCACAGAAAGTCTGTGTGGGTTACATGCAGCGCTGAGAAACTTCCATCCCTGTCCTCAGAAAAAGTCAACTGGACACACTTTGGGTGTAACGCCACAGCTACACTGAGAATTGCTTCCTCTTAGACTCATCCAGAATCTGCGAGGAGTATGGAAGACGTGAGAAGGGAGCCTTGGAGGTCAGCCAAGGAGATGATTCGTGTGAAGATATCAGGGGAGCTGTTTATGTTACGTAAGACCAAAACGCCCAACTCCAGTTTTATGTTACTCCTGTGTGTCTCCAACTCATTAACAGATTAACAGCAAATACATCTTAAGAATTTTTATGTAAAATTGGTTAAAATTCCTTTTCATTTGGGGAGTTAGGAGTAGGAAGAAAGTCCAATAAGATTGGACCAACTGTTTTACTTAAGTAGTTTCCAAGCACCTAAGCACCACTGACATATAAAAATTTAATATGTTTATCACAAACCATCTAATCATTAAAGCAGGTCCCTGAGAGTCTCTATAAGATAAAATGTTTTTAGCTTAATTTAAGTCTGAAATGGTTGAAAGCATTTTATTCTCTTCTTCAAAAAATACTTACTGGACTCCCAATCATTGAAAAGACTGCACATCATATGCTATTTGCATGCATCATCTCATTTCAACCTCATTAAAACACCATGGCCAATTTTTCAGAAGTAGACTGCCAGGTCCTTCTTCCTGGTCTGTCTTAGTCTGGAAGCTTCGCTGAAACCTGTCCACTAACGGTGACCCTGCTGGTATGAAATACCAGTGGCAAAGCTTCCAGCATCACAGCAACATGCAAGCCACTACAGTACAACAAACTGACAGACACATGGTGGTAGTTCCTACCCCACTTTGCGGACATGCAAACTAAGGCAGAGAGAAATTAGGTAACCCGCCCAAAGATACACAGCTGGTTAGTGGCAGAGCTGGGACTTGAACCAAAGGTTGCCTGACAATCTTGCCCTTAGTCACTCGTCTAAACCCACCACTTACTGTATGACAGATAACTCTGCTTGGCACCATGAGCACAGCTTTGTGCCAAGCATGGTTCCAACTCTCCTGCAGCTTACAGTTCTTAATTCAGACTTTCCAGGAATCCAAATATGTCGTCCCCATTAAACCTACCCTTACAGATACGGATGCTGCAGTATAAGTTCATTAATAACGTTCACGGGGACAGAGATCTCTATAAATACCATTGCCTGGTTAGCTCTTAGCAGGTTTTAGCACCCCTTACCAAGCACCTGGGTACCTGGAGATGCTTTTTATACCTAGGGTGGGGGGTGGCGGGCTGAAAAGGTTTCCTCAAACTCAGCCTATATCCTTGCCACTCAAAGTGTGATCTATCAACCAGAGCACCACCTGGGAGCTTGCCAGAGATGCAGAGTCTCACGCCCTGTCCCTGATGAGTCACAATCAGTTGAACAAATCCCAGGTGACTGGAAGAAGCATCATAGGTTGAGAAGTGCTGGCCTGAAGTTACCGTAATCAAGGCACTCCAGGAAATGCTAACAACTCAGAAAGCAAAAGCTAATGAACCACAGCATCCCAGGAAAAATGCAAAAATCACTACTCTCACAAATGCATTTCTGTCATCACCCAAACAGAGATGAGCAAGAGGGGGTTATCACTGAATGTGAAGCACAATCCCATCAAGGCACTTAAATATGGGTTTTCAGAACTCTCTGCTTTTCTCTGCATATTTTGAGCAGGGAGTCCTTGGCTCAATTATCTCCCATGAAACTGAAGCTCAGTGTCCTTATTTGTGAAATTCCAGATTACCTTTCACGTCCTGTCCAGCTCCACTATTTTAGGACACAAGATATGGGAGAGTTATGCCCCACCCACTGTTCATGTTCACTGCGAAGCAGTGTTCATCGGGGTTAGGGCACCAGGGCTTGGTGTCACATAGTCCTTAATTCAAATCCTGATTCATTTCTATATTAGCTGTGTGACCTCAGGCAAGTATACTTAACTTCTCTGGGCCTCAATTTTCTCATCTGTAAAATGTTGCTAATATGACCTACTTCAACAGTGTGAGGGTTTTGTTGGTGATTATATCCAGCATTCAATACAGTGCCTGGCACACAGCAGTGAATGATAGTTAATATTAATGAGTTAAAGTGGGAAACAAAATTTAAAACTTATGTGGTATGATGTATCTAAGTACAGTGAAACCTGTGAGAGCAGGAACTTGACAGGACTGCTTTGTTTGTCCGGGTCTCGCCAGTTTTCTGCCTTTCACAGGGTGCAGTCTTACCACTTTTCTTTTTTTTTTTTTAATTTTTTTTTGTTATTGTACTTTAGATGAAGGTTACGGAACAAATAGCTCCTCATTGAACAGTTAGTACACATATTGTTTCATGACATTGGTTAACAACCCCATGACACGTCAACACTGTCCTTTCTCGACCCTGGGTTCCCTATTACCAGCTCTCCTGTCCCCTCCTGCCTTCTAGTCCTTGTCCCTGGACTGTTGTGTCCCATTAGTCTCATTTTGTTTTATGAGCCTGTCTAATCTTTAGCTGAAGGGTGAACCTCAGGAGTGACTTCACTACTAAGACAAAAGGGTGTCCGGGGGCCATACTCTCAGGGCTTCTCCAGTCTGTCAGGCCAGTAAGTCTGGTCTTTTTTTGTAAGTTAGAATTTTGTTCTACATTTTTCTCCAGCTGTGTCTGGGACCCTCTGTTGTGATCCCTGTCTGAGCAGCCAGTGGTGGTAGCTGGGCACCATCTAGTTGCACTGGACTCGGTCTGGTGGAGGCAGTGGTAGTTGTGGTCCATTAGTCCTTTGGACTAATTTTCCCTTGTGTCTTATTTTCTTCATTCCTCCTTGCTCCCGAAGGGGTGAGACCAGTGGAGTATCTTAGATGGCTGCTCACAGGCTTTTAAGACCCCAGATGCTACTCACCAAGGTAGAATGTAGAACATTTTCTTTATAAACTATGTTGTGCCAATTGAGCTAGATGTTCCCCGAGACCATGAGTCTTACCACTTTTCTATCAGTCATTTTAGTGGAAAATATTAGTTCTCCTTTCTCCGACAGGTTTCTTCCTTACACAAGTTCTGGCTTTTACAGGTTTTACTGTACTAGATATAGATGCCCAGTACAAATGCACACAGTAAATGTTTGGTGGGGGGAAAAAAAAGAATGATGACAATATCCCACCTTATATGAAATGCAATTTCATTTCAGCCAAGAGAACCATGCCTGAGGGGGAATGGCTTTAAAGTCAGGGCCACGTCTCCTAAAGCCAGGCTTCTTGTTGAATTCACTGACATCGGTCTCAGCTGTCAGAGGGAAATTTTCACAGGCCCAGTTACATGATTAAGTGTACCCCTTGTATATCATTCACTCCATTAAAGATGATTTCTTTTAATTACTTTTAGACATGTGGCTTGAGGCTTATACCAGATTCCTCTTTGAGAAAGAATCACATAGAAAAACGGTCCGGTCTTATTACTTAACTGTTACAGTGTAACCACTGAAACTACAGAATCTAAACGTTTTATGTTTGCTTATTTGGTTTTGATTTCTCCCTGCTTCTATTTGTTATCATTTCTAGCCTATAAGCTCCTTGAGAGTGGCAACTGGGTCTCTTTCATCTTGATATATAATTAATCCTTTAGTATCTAGTGGTTTACTGGTCTTAGAAGGAATACAGCCAGAATGCCCCTTAGAAGCAAGGATGGCACTTTGACTTGCTTACCTTGGACATGTCATCAGAAAGACCAGTTGCTAGAGAAGGACATCATGGTTGGTAAAGGAGAGCATCAGTGAAAACAATGAGATAGACCGAAACAAGAGCGGCAACAATAGACTCAAATATACCAATGATCATGAAGACGGTGCAGGACAGCGTAACATTTCATTTTGTTATACATCAGGGCAGCACGAGTCAGGGACGACTCGATGGCAACTAATAACAACCATCCAGTGGTTGTGTAAAATAAAAATATAACCGTGTTAGAGTTGACAACTAAGTAGAACTAAGTAAGGCTAAGTTTCTAACTGCCATCATGCGAAATTACCAACATCTTGCCCGTTGTTTTAGGTTTGGGAACAAGGAAATGGCATCTATATCAAAAACAGGAAAATATGGTTTTGAGCAATACCAGGGGAAGACCAGTACCTTGAGGATGTTGAAGGCCGTCAGGCCTATCTACAACCTGTGACACATAGTTGGAAAGACTGTCAGCCCCAAGGTTGGGGCCATTCCCTGCCAGACCAACCCAGCAGCTCTGTGCACCTTCTAAAAAGTAAAATCCTGGGCCATTTGGAGAGCCTGTGGATTCAGAAGAGTAAGAGTGGGGTAAAGAAAAAAAGTCAAGATGTCAGCCCCTCTCGTAGCCCTTCCACCCAGCTTCCTCGTGGGCCACTCTATGAGCAAAGATGAATTTGGGAGCACCTTTGTCAAATATGGGTTGCACAAATGGTTTGCCTCGGCTACTAACTGAAAGTTTCATGGTTCAAATCTACCCAGCAGTGCCGTGAAAGAAAGGCCTGGTGATCTACTTCCATAAGATCAGAACCACTGAAAACCCTAAGGAGCAGTTCTACTGACACACATGGGGTTATATGAGTCAGTCGACTCGATGGCAACAGTTTTTTTTTTTTTCCTTTTGCTTTTTTCCTCAAACCTAGCCCCACCTGCCCGTATGAGATTTGTTGTTATGGACTGCACCGTTGGAATGCATCTGAAAGCACTGCATCCTGTAAGGTGGGTCGCTATAGAACTCAGGACCTCTTTGAACTATTCAGCGATGCCATGAAAGTGTCAGATATGCCTCCTGGGAGGGCAGGGCCTATGCTGTATTCATCTATGCATTCCCAGAACCTAGAACAGTGACTGGCAATTAAGATGCTCAATTAATACCATCGCTAAATAGAGCAGTAATTCTCAAATGTTGATACATGCTAGTCTTACCAACGGCACTTGTTAGGAATCCAGATTCCTGGTGATCCCCCAACCCAGAGGCCTGATTCAGGTCTGGGGCAGGGTCGAAGCCCTGGTAACAGTGAGTAAAGCAATCAACTGCTAACTGAAAGGTCGGCAGATTTGAAACCACCAGTGGCTCTGCAGAAGAAAGATGTGGCAGTCTGCTTCTGTAAAGATTTACAGCCTTGGAAACTGCAAGAAACTGTAAGTTTGGCTATGAGTTGGAATCAACTCAATGGCAGTGGGTTTGGTTTTTTGGTTTTGGGGGGCAGGGTCGGGAAGCCTGTATTTTAATAAGCCCAGCCAGGTGATTTTGATGTAAGTGGCTGGGGGGCCACCTTGGAGAAACACTGGCATGGTGGAGCTAAACCCTGACGGGGTGAGGCTGGTGGGAGACGTATGCGATGGTCCACCTTTGTGGTTGGAAACAGAAGTCTGCAAACCTTCACTAAGCGCCTGCCAAGTCCAGGTGCTGCGATGTGCAGGCTCTGAAGTCACAGACACCAGGCGCAGCTGCAGTCAGTCACACGGGAGGGCAGGGAAGGAATGAGTTATCTCTAACACTAACACTGGTCTATAAAAAGTGCTGTGGGAACACAGAGGGGTGGGCTTAATCCTGACAGAGACAGCGACTGCTTAAGAAAAACTGAGGGACTGAAGGGCCAACTTTAAGGTAGACAGATGGAGGAAGAGCATCCCAAGCATAACGTACTTCATGAGACAAATTTCAGTCTGAAAAGTTCATAGTTTATCCAGGAAATGGGCCAGTGGT
The DNA here is from genome assembly GCA_030035585.1 of Dugong dugon. Lineage (NCBI taxonomy): Eukaryota > Metazoa > Chordata > Mammalia > Sirenia > Dugongidae > Dugong > Dugong dugon. The sequence goes on along the minus strand of CM057481.1, from coordinate 52,591,324 downwards.
TTGATGTTACTTGAGAGAATCAACAGACTGAGTAGTATTTTGGAGGTGGAGTAGTAGATGATAAGGCTAATGAGGAGGTGGACGGAGTGGGGGCTGTTGTTGGGTGTTGTCAATTCCAACTCATAGCGACTGCCCCATAGAATTTCCTAGGCTGTAATCTTTAGGGAGGCAGATTGCCAGATCTCTTCTCCCAAGGAGCGGCTGCTGAGTTCAAACTGCTGACCTTTGGTTAGCAGTCAAGCACTTAACCACTGCGCCATCAGGGCTCCTTGGAGGGGGGCTACATAATAAAAATTAAAAAACGAAAGAGAACAGTTGCCTTCAAGTTGATTCTCACTCATGGCAATCCCATGTGTGTCAAAGTAGAACTGTGCCCCACAGGCTTTTCAATGGCTGATGTCTTGGAAGTAGATCAACAGGCCTTTCTTCTGAGGTGCCTCTGGATGGACTCAAATCTCCAGCCTTTTAGTTAGCAGCTGAGCTCATTAACCATTTGCACCACTTTGTGTTAGCTGCCTTTTAGTCAATTCTAACTCATGGCAACCCCATGTGTTACAGAGTAGAACTGCTCCATAGGGTTTTCCTGGCTGTAATCTTAACGGAAGTAGAGGAAGTAGATCATCAGAGCTTTTTTTCTGCGGTACCACTGGGTGGGTTCAAATCACCAACCTTTAGGCTAGCAGTTGAGTGGAAACCATTTGTGCCACCTAGGGACATATTAAAAATAACAACATATAAATTTGGACCACAATCTGCAAGTCTGTGGTTTTGCATTTTTTAAAGCTGGAGAATCCTTTCTTCAAATTAAAGTGGCCCATTTTTAAAAATAATCAGAGTGCTCTGGTAAAAGCAGGAGTGGAGATCCAAGAATCCCATGTGTATGGGTCCCACAACCCCAATGCAGAGATACTCCTAGGTGGTGAGAGAATAAAAACCTACTTCTGTGGCAGGAAAGAGGGACAGGTGGGCTTTGGAATAAGAAGATCGGGAGCGTGTTTAGAGGGCAACCACGCCAGCCCAGGTGGGGGACACCTAAAGAAGGAAGAGTTTGGGAGTAGGTAGCTAATAAGCAGGTTAGTGCAGAACTGGGACGAGGGATGAGCAGGGCATGCACTAGAGAGAGGGATACGGAGAGGAAGGATAGCTTATGCATGGAGCACGTTTTCCAAGGAGAAACCTACTTCAAAGTACAGAACCAGATGGGCACCTGACTGACATTGAAGGTTCAAGGATCAAGTAGAAACCTCACTTTTGAAAAACTGGTAATATGGTGGTATTGTTAACCAAAACACAGTTAAGCAGACAAAGAAGAGAGTGAAGAGATATTCGCTAAGTTACTGAATCATCAATACTTGCATTCAGAGTGCCTATGGGTCTCCTGAAAGCCCTGGTGGTACAGTGGTTAAGAGCTCAGCTGCTAACCAAAAGGTTGGCAGTTCGAATCCACCAGCTGCTCCTTGGAAACCCTATGTGGCAGTTCTACTCTGTCTTGTAGGGTTGCTATGAGTCAGAATGATGTGATGGCAATAGGTTTTGGTATGGGTCTCCTGGGCTCTCGAAGTGTGTCTAGAACTCAGGTGCGCCGTCAGGACGAGAGATAGAAACTTGCAGATGATCGTCAGAGTACTACAAACCTCCAGGGGAGAAGGCACACTCACTGGGCAGAGTTCAACAGTACCCTAAATAGTTAACGTGGGCCAGCCTGTGCTAGGTTCTTCTCTAGAAACTGAGAATAGAGCAATGGCGGAGAGGAGGAATAAAGCCTTGCCCTCATGAAGCTTACATTCTAGTTGGAGAACTTAGACAAATCATAGTAATACTATGGGGAAAACAAAGCAGAGCCAGGGGTGTGGGGAGCGTGTGCCAGGATGTGTGTGCTATTTTATCCTGGTGGTCAGTGAAGGCCTCACTGTGAAGATGACACTTAAGCAGAGAAAAAAGAACAGGAGAGAGCAGCTATGCAGATGATTCCCGGAAGAGCATCCAGGCAGTAGGGAACATGGTGGCAAGGCCCATGTGAGGGATGACGGAAAACAGCCAGAGGCCAGTGAGCTGCAAGGGCGTGGGAAGAAGAGAGAGTAAGGTGGAGACAGAGGCAGAAAGGTGTACTGAGCGGGGGCAGGAAGAGCTACAGTCCTCTGGGCTGTTATAGGAACTTTGGCTTTTGCTCTGAGTGAAACAGGGAGTGGAGAAGTGACATGGTTTAACTGCTGTATTAAACAAGCAACCAGTTGCCACTGAGTCAACTACAACTCACGGCGCCTCCATCTGTGTCAGAGTAGAACTGCCCTCCATGGGGTTTTCAATGTCTGATTTTTTTAAAGTGGATCACCAGGAGTAGAGAAATAACGTAATTTAATTGCTATGTTAAAAGGATCGCTTTGGCTGCTGTGGTGGGAATAGAGTACAGGGGCAAGGGTAGAAGCAGGAGGACATTAGGAAGCTCTTGCAGTGATCTACGCAAGGGAAACGGTGTGGTCCAGGGTCTAGGATGCAGGCGGTGAGAATTAACTGGACTCTGGATACATTCTGATAGTAGAACCAATAGAATTGGTCAGTAATTGATGGTGGGGAGAAAGGTGAGAGCGTGAAAGAGGAGAGAGAAGTGGAGGAGAAGGAGAAAAAAGAGAAGGAAGAAAGAAGAGGAGAGTCACAGTGGCTCCAAGATTTTTGGCCTGAGCAACAGAGGGATAGAGTTGCTATTAAGTGACTCTCATCTGAGATGGAAGTCCCTTGGTGGCACAAATGGTTAAGTGCTCAGCTACTGACCGGAAGTCTGGTGGTTCTAATCTCCCCAGCGGTGCCACAGAAGAAAGGACTGACAATCTACTTCTGAAAGCTCACACCATTAAAAACCCTAGGGAGCACAGTTCTACTCTGACATACACGGTGTTGCCATGAGTTGGAATCGATTCGACGGCAACTGGTTTGGTGGGTTATCTGAGATGGGGCAGACTGAGGGAGGCAAGTTTGGGAGGGAAGATGAGAAGGTGGTTCAGTACATGTTGAGTGTGCATGTGTATCAGACATCCAAATGGAGACAGAGAGGAGGAGCTGGATATGCAGGTCTAAAGTTTTGGGAATCACCAGTGTACAGATGGTATTTAAAAACCTTGCAACTGGATGAGTTCACTGGTTTAGACGGAGGATGGAAGAGGCCTGAGGACTGAGCCTGTGGGTATAACTCAGAGTAAAAGAGGTCCCCGCAGACGAAAACAAAGCAGTCAGAGACACAACCAAGAGTGGCCTCCAAGAATCAAGACAAGATAGGGTTTTAAGTATCCAGAAAACAGGAGAAAAGCTCTTCCTCTTATAGACCCAATCCAAAATACCCATTAAATACTTAAGTTCTTAACCGCACAGTCTAATTTTTTTTAACCAAATAAAGATTTATTGGAGTTTATTAATGAAAATGCAAATAACTCTATTGAGGAGCTCTCCAACTCATCCATCAAGGGGAATGAATTTAGGTTGCTGACTTCCTAACACTGAATTCAGGGACTATTGATGATGTGTGTGTCTGCATGCATGCGTGCGTGCATGTGTGTGTGTGTTGGGGAGGGGGGTTAGGTAATTTGGGAGTGTTGTAAGAGCAGCAGTAATTGTTAACATTTATTAAACACTTACTCTTTGCCAGGTACCAGGTTAGGTGTTTTACGTTCATTGCTTTTATTTAATCTTCAGAACAGTCCTATGAGATAGTTGTTGTTGGTAGTGACCATCTAGTTAATTCCGACTACTCTGCACCCATGAGGTCGCCATGAGTCTATGTGATATATCCTATAATTATCTCCATTTTACAAACAATGAAAGTGAGCCCTGGGGAGGTTGGGTCACTTGCCTATTATCACACAGCAGGCTGGCAGGTAGGACAGGCCAGGAGGTAGGTGCCAAAGACACTCTAGTTTTAAGTAGCTGGAGGCCTTTGGATGCTGTGGAACTCAAAATTGATGTCACTGGTGGTGGAGATCAGCTATGCTGGAGCAACGGGCACCTTGGAGTGCTCTCCTGAGAACCTTGTCACTCTCTAGAATGTTGTTTCTCTGGAAAAAAAGGACAACACAAGGTGTGGATAACTCTGGGGCAGCCTATATAAATATAATGGATTCCCAGAGATGAGGGAAAAGTTCAATAAAAGCTATGAAATGATCAATCGGGTAAAATGAATTCACCTGTGCTATGGGTCTGAACAGGTACGCTGGAATGAATCATAACTCCTAAATTAATATAGTCATTTCTATTAAAGATTTAGACACTGTGGCAATAACATATTTCATTTGATTACTGACTTTCAGAGAACAAAAATGTGCAAATAAACAGTAGGAAAAATATAATTTGTGTCTCCACTGAAATTACCTTATTCTTATCTTAAAATATACCTGAGAGTCTTAAAAAGTTGTTTGTGAATTTATGTCATAAACCATTCTCAAGAAGTGTTCTTCTGATATAAGTGTTTCTATATGTGCTCTTCCCAGATTTTTTTTTTATCTGTTTGAAAAGAAATTCTCTTGAATCTGTTTCTACCACTCAACAGAAACCACAATTTATACCACAGGTCCAGGTCTTGAGCATTGAAAACGCAAACCAGGTAACAACAGTATTGTAACAACACCTTTGAAAACAGACACACATGATTTCATTCTGCTAAAGTTTGCCAAAACCACTCTGGTTATGACACTAAAATGCTCTCTTAGCATCCCATGACAAAAGTGAAAATGTTCTGCAAATCTGGAGACTCGCTTCATCTCACCCACCCCAATTTGTCTGGGTACCCAGAAAAGCAACGGCTTCAAGGGTCAACTCTTATGGCTAGGCATTGATTCCAATAATAATGTCATTGTCTTCACTGAAAAAGATGAAAATTGGTTTTAAAAATCTTGTAGGCATTTTATGGAAAGCCTTGTGTCTACCAAGTAAATTTCACAAAAAATTGTCATACACCTTTACTCCTAGCACATAACCATAGTAGATCACTTTCATTAACATTTCCATAAGCTCTTAGGACACCCCTGTGGGAGAGGGCCATGGCCCTGGCATCATGGGACACCCACTTTGTGACAGAAACTCAGAAGCAATTTTGCACACATCCACCTAGCCATTCCTCAAACACTTCTCGTGCTCCTACTATGCGTCAGGCATGGTTCTAGGTACTGGAGATATAGCAAGTGTCAAAACAAAGTCCCTGCTCCCTGGCTCTTAAATGATGGGAGTCATTGACGGACTGGGGGAACAGATTATAAACGAACAAATTAATATATATAATAGAATACCATAGCATTCAGCACTATGGAAAAACAAACCAACAAAAGGCAGGGCAGTAGAATACAGTGGTACCTGAGCAGTGCCCCGAGAGCTCTAACTGTCCCCACGTTACTGAAAAGGTGAGTGAAGCTCCATGAAGGCCGGCTGAGTCCATTTGCTCACCATTGAATCCCCAGCGCCTAGCAGGCTTATGGCTTTACAGCAAGTGCTCAAGAAATACCTGCCCAGTAAGTGAGGAAAAATTCACAAAGGTGTCCATAGTAGCTTCGGCGGGCACGGGGTGGAGGCGCCCGCCGGACAGTGCTAACACCACCGCCGCACACTTCCTAGGAGACTGGGCAACTTTTCCCGAGAACTGTCACAGCTTAGGTCGTGTCCTGAGCTGCCCCCAAACCCCATGGGGTAACCAAGACAGAGATCACTCTCCCCACTTAGCGAGGAGCCGCATATCCCCGACTCGCCCACCATCTCCCACCCAGGCAGAGCCGGGGTGCCGACGTGGGTCCCCACCGCCTAACCTGGACGTCCGCCCGTGTGCATTCTTCTTTTAGAGGAAATAAAGGGGGAAAGTGCTGCCAAAACTTTTGGGGCTGCGCTTCTCCACTCCTGGCCGGGGAGGCGAGGCCGCCAAACAGCCGCTTGCCTCAGCTCAAAGCTCGGCTTCCGACCAGGCTCTCCCGGAGTCCCGGAGCGCGCCCCGGGGCCCGACCCTGCACCAACGCGGAGCGGGCTGGGGACTGGGGACTGGGGCCGGGGGCCGGGGGCCGGGCGCCGGACGCCGGCATGGGGGCCAGGCTGGCCCGAGCGCAGGGAGCTCCGGGACCGCGCGGCATGGAATGGAGACAAAGCGGCGGGCGCAGGCCTGGCGAGGGCACGGCGGCAGCGGCGGGGCCGGGCCGGAGACTGGGAGCCCGCGCCCCGCCCGCGCCCCCTCACCTGTCGAGCCAGAAGGTCCAGGGCGAGTGCAGCGGGACACCACCCGGCTCTGGCCGCAGCTCCAACAGCTGCTGTGGGCCAAGCGGCGGCTCGCCGGTGGCGGCGACGGTGGTGGCAGCAGCGGCGGGCCCCAGCGGCTCCCGGGCCCCTGCTGGGGGCGCGGCGGCCGGGGGCAGCGCCATTTTCTCCGCCCCGCCTACAAGGCCAGCGGACGCGCGGACGGCGGGGCGGGCGGTGGCTGAGTCACCCCGGCCCGCCCCGCCCCGCGCCGCCCCGCTCGCCGGGCCGCCGGGGGCACGGCCAGCCGGGCCGCACAACAAAGGCAGGCAGTCCCACGGCGGGGTTGGGGTGGGGGGGGGGGGGGTCGATTAGGTAGCCACGGACCCGCGTGCAGATACCGACCGACCGGCCGGGAGTGGTGGCTGGAGGGAGAGGAGAACGGCAGCCGGGACGGATTAGCTGGCCGTGGGGGGTTAGAAGAACAGGCAGGGGGCTGGCTCTGCAGCCAGACAGGAGGTCGGTGGGATGAATGGGCAGGTTACAAGCAGACAAAGGGATGGATGGACGGACAAGTGGATGGAGTCTCAGACTCAAATAGTGGGAGGGAAGGAGGGATGGTTAGACATACCAGCAGTCTGAAAGATGGATGGGAGAGCCGGCAGATTGTTGGAGGAGGGAAGGACGGATGGATGAGTGCAAGGGCAGATGGAAACACAGTTGGATGTAACAGATAAATGGCAGGGGAACTGCTGGCCAAATGGATACAGAGTCGAATGCGCAGGAGTGCAGTCAAAGGGCCAGCCAACCAGAAGAAGCAGAGAACAGAACACACTGACTCAGCCATGAGGTTGTAGCAGGTCAGCTTTGCATTCCTCACGGTGAGAGCACATTTCCTAACTCACCTGATTTGAAGAGACCAGAGTTTCCATTCTACCCTGTCTACGGCCACCATGTGTCCACAGTGAGGGGCCCAAGCCTAGCTCCAAGTGTGGCTATCCCCAAAGGAGGGCTCCCAGAGTCAGCCAAAGTTTTCCAGGCCTGCCCTAAGGCACTGGCAAGGAAGGAGGTGGAAACTGGGCAGGACTCACTCTAGAACAGAGCCATTTGCTTTCTGCAGCTCTGAACAGTTAGGAGGTCCCTCTGACCACCAGACTCCTCAGACCAAAGTAAGAGAGGCCACTCCAGCACGGCCCCTCTCTGTCACTCTCTTTTTCAAAAGGAAAGGAGAAGGGTGTGAACACACATCACACGCATATAACCGGCATGTGCATGGACATCCTCTCAAAGCTTCAGTTTCTGGATAGTCCCTGTCTGGTTTTTAACAGCTGAGGACGTGGAGTTGTGTCTCCTCATAGATCTTCTACCTGGCCTCGCAAACATTGTGCTTAATTTGAGCACTTGCTGGATGGGCAGGAAGAGGAGCTACAAAACAAGATCATTTCAGGGGCTTCACAGATGTGGCAACAGCCTACCATCAATCCCAGGATAGGTGCCCTCCCTCCCTGAAAGGTATCTGTCTTAGTTATCTAGTGCTGCCATACAGAAATACCACAACTGGATGGTTTTAATGAAGAGAAGTTTATTTCCTCATAGTCAAAGTAGGCTGAAAGTCCAAATTCAAGGTGTCAGCTCCAGGGGAAGGCTTTCTCTCTCTCGGCCTTCTCGTCAGTGTTCCCCCGGACTAGGAGCTTCTTGGCGCAGGGACCCCGGTCCAAAGGATGCGCTCTGCTCCCAGCACTGCTTTCTTGATGGTATGAGGTCCCCCTGTCTCACTGCTCACTTCTGTCTTTTTTATATCTCAAGGGATTGCCTCAGGACACAATCCAGTCTTGTAGATCAGGTCCTGCCTTACTAACACAACTGCCACACATCCTCCCTCATTAACATCATAGAGCCAGGTTTACAACATACAGGAAAATCACACAGCACCAGTAATCATGGCCTAGCCAAACGGATACACACATTTTTTGGGGAACATTAATTCAAACCATGACAGTATCCAAGGTCAGCTAAAATGGCAACAATGAAAACAAGACCCCTGCTTCAAACATAATTTCTATATAACATATGATACTGGAAGCAGTGACATATTTTATAAAGTCCCTCTCTGGTTTTAACAGCTGAGGAGGTGATACTCTGATACTAGGGGTCCTTTTGGTTAGCAGCATTTTCTGTTGTTGTTTACTTTCTACTCAGCTTTTCAAGAAAACACATACATGGTATTGCTCATGCTGTTCTGAGTACTTTAAATTAGTAATCCTCAGAACAACCTAAGGAAGAAGGTACAATATTAAAACATTTTACAGATGAGACATGGCGAAGCTAAGTAACCTCCCCAAGTCCACACAGCTAGTAAGTGGTAGAGCTGGAATCTGAACACAGGTGTTTAGACTTTAGAGTCTTAAGTTTTCAACTGCCAGGCCCTACTGACTCTCTGAACAGGTTTACGTGGTATAAATAAGACAATGAATAGTGTCTCCCTCCCTCCCAACACGATCAATCTTCCTGCCCAGAAGAAACCACTGTTAACAGTTTCCTTCCGGAAAAATGTGAGTATGCATATACAAGTATATACCTAGATATGTAAACTGTATACATGTCTTTTTTTACAACAGAAATAGAGGCATTTTATACCATTGCTGTACCTTATTTTACTTAACATTATATTTTGAAGATCTTTTCCATATCAAAACCTAGATTAACTCTATTTTAAGGTCTGCAGAGTAATCTGTAAAGAAGTAATATAATTTAATTCAGTAGTCCTCAACATATGGTTTCTAGTCATTCTTTTATAAATAATGCTACCATAAGCATTTTTATTTTTATGTCTTAGCTCATCTATACAAGTTTATCTCTGAATAAGTTTAGAGAAGCAGAACTGCTGGGTGCATTTAAAAATTTGATACACGTGCCAAACTACTCTGCAGAGTGGTCACATGAATTTATATATAAGTGAGTTATAAATAATGGTTGATTCTGAAAATTTATATTTACTAAGTAACTTTTACCTTTATAAAGTTCTATAGCATTGGCACAGGGGAATTTTTCACTCTCTAATGTTCAGAGCTAGTTGAACTGTCAAGTTTAACTTCTTCCTCATGTCCTTGAACAATACTCTCAGCAAGAAAGGACTATTTTAAAATTTTATCTGCAGTTTCTGTAAAAGAGAGTGCACCATGTGATAAATTCCTTTCAGAATTTAGAACTAGGTAGGAACAGTCTGGTATTTTTCTTTACTGAGTAATACTTCTCTTTTTGCTTTGGCTTCCAGATGCTCAAAATTACATTTGATGCTGAATCACAATGTCAATATTAACTAATGAGAAACATCACTATTTTTATATTATTTATTCCTGTTTGTATCGTTTTGATGGTTAGATAGCCACTGACTTTTATTTCTTATTTCTCTTTTAATGGCCTGATTGTACATATGCATCTTATACTATGAATGACTCAAATCTATTTTGGAAGTAGGTGGTATGTAAGTAAATAAAATTTAAACAGCCTTAAGATTAATAAAAGAAGTCAGGCAACATGATTAAGGTGAAAGACAATGAGAGGAAGACTGGGCACAACTTGCATACCCATCCTGTTGGAAGTATGTAAGAGACTTAACTATTCGTACTGCTCTTCAGAATCATCCTTAGATGGAAACAAATTAGGAAAATTTCCCTCATCCTTCCCACTGTGCAAGAAGACGGCAGGAATTAGCATACAGAGTAGAAAGGGAGATCATCTAGACAGACCCATCGTTTTACAAATGAAGAAACTGAGGCCGAGAGGTGAAGCGACTTACCCGAGGCCACAGCTCTAGGAAATGACAGAGACAGGACTAGAACACGGGTTGCTTGAGATCCAGGCCAACGTGCTCTCCCACTGCGTAACATGTAACGCAGGCGACTCGGGGTGGCAGAAGGGAGGGAGAGACGGTGACCCCACAGCCCCTAGCAACAAAAACAACAAAAAGGACTTGAGGCACTTATAAATAATTAAGCAATTAGCCGCAGCAGCTACTCCCCTCCCTTCCAGCATCCAGTCACCAAGGCAACTTGGGCAGGGTGCCCGCTGGTTGCCTGGTAACAGTGTGGTCCGCTCCGATGACAGGCTTCCCAGGCATCACAGGATTTGAAAGCCCAGGAAGAGCCTTAGACAGGGATCACTATTCCAACACCTTCATTTTCCAAAGGAGGAAATGGAGGCCCAGAGAAGCAGAGTAACCTGCTCAAGGTCACACAGCTACTCAGAGGCATAGCCAGGCTCCATTTCCAGTTGCTTTCCATTGCACCTCTGGGAGGCTGCAGATGCAGGAGAGGAGATCTCTCCACAGTTCCTAGAAGAATGAGAGGGTGAGCACGAGCGAGCAAGAAAGAGACAGAGACCTTGAGCTCTCACATGCAGTTAGCAGGAGCTGGTAATCCCATCAGCCCAACTTTCATCATCACTATGGCAACATGGGTGAGGCGGGTGCTGGTTGCCTAGTAACAAGTGGTCTCTGTTCTTCCACTCATATCCAGCTCCCAGAGAATCACAGAAATAGTAGAATGTTGGAGTTGGAAGGGAAGGCAGGGATCACATCTCAGTCTTTCCTTTGACTATTGAGAAAAGTGAGGTTCGGGGACACTGTCTAAGGTCAAACAGCCACAGAGCTAGCTAGAGGCAGGGACTCACTGTTGGCCAGCCTTTCCTGAATTCACTTCATTTACTGCACTGTGAGGAGGGAAACTTCTGCTCAATAAAGTCGAAACATGGGAGGAGAATGGCTGGTGTTCCCCTGGAGATACTCCACCACTTGTCCAGTGGTGGTGATGCCGCACACAGGGCCTGGGACATGCTAGGTGTACACAGGGGGTACTATGCACAGTAGTTAAACACTAGGTCTGGAAAATTAGGAAACCTGAGTCAAAATCCTGCTCTTTAAAAACCTGGGCAGCTTCTTGTCCTCTCTGCACCTCATTCTCCACATCTGCAGAATGGGCAGCCTGAGGGTCCCTACCTCTTCAGATCATTGGTAGAATTAAGTGAGAGTATGTTAAGTGCCTGGTATAAAGATGCAATAAATGCTAGGCATTCATTATTCCATATTTAATGAGTATTTGTTGCATGTTTGTTCTGCAGCTACCACTGCTCTAGGCTCTTGGGATTTATCAGGGAACCATACAAACAAAAGAAAGCCTTGTCTCATGACGCTTACATTGCAGTGGAATGAATATACATATATATTGTTGTTGTCGGCTGCTGTTGAGTTCGCTCTGACTCATGACAACCCCCATGCACAATGGAATCAGAGCGTTGTGATCCATAGGGTTTTCACTGGCTGATTTTCAGAAGTACATCACCAGACCTTTCTTCCTAGTCTTTCTTAATCTGGAAGCTCTGCTGAAACCTGTTCAGCATCATAGCATCATTCAAGCCTCTACTGACAGACAGGCCATGGCTGCACTTAAGGTGCAATGTCTGGGAATTGAACCTGGGTCTCCTGCATGGAAGGCAAGAATTCTGCTACTGAGCCCACCACTGTCATTCATTCATAGACAGATAGATAAGATAGATGATAGATGACAGACAGTTGAAAAAAAAAAACCTGTCAAGTCGATTTGACTCATAGTGACCCTATAGGACAGACTAGAACTGCCCCATAGGGTTTCCAAGGAGCACCTGGTGGATTCAAACTGCCAACCTTTTGGTTAGCAGCCAAGCTCTTAACCATTGCTCCAGATAGACAGATAAATACAAATCCCATTAAGTGTCTATTGAATAGGAAGAGGAATCATTGGCAATATGCTAGGATTATGTTGCTGAGTTTCTCTAAGACTGAGGAGTTTCCTGTTTACAGGGTGTGATGCTATAAATATGCATGCTTGTCTTCTATGTGTGAACTCCACTTTCCTTTTTTAAAAGAAGCTCAGAAGAAAATGGAAGGCAGTGGCCACTAGGTGGCAGACCTCAGCACCCTAGATACAGGACATAGGGAGGCATGAGCCTGGGACAAAGGCCATGACTGAAAAAACTTCCAGCAAAGGCAACTGTTGTCATAGGTCAGTCCTAGAGTCATGGCTTAGGGAATGCGAGAGACTTGAAACTTGACTGCTTTGGAGTGAGACTGATTCCACTTTAACCAGGATCCTGCCATGGATAAGCTGTGTGACCTTGGGTAAGTTATGAACCTTGCTCAGCTTCAGTTTCCTTATCTGGAACACGGAGATAACAAGAGCTCTCTCATGAAGTGTTTTGAGGTGTGTATAAGAAGTCATGTTGAACACATTTTGCAAGCTGCACATAGAAAAATCTCAAAACTCGTTGCCGTCAAGTCAATTCCAACTCGTAGCAACCCTACAAGACAGAGTAGAACCGCCCCATAGGGTTTCCAAGGCTGTAAATCATTACGGAAGCAGATTGCCACATCATTCTCCCATGGAGTGGCTGGTGGGTTTGAACTACTGACTTTTAGGTTAGCAGCCAAGTGCTTAACCACTGGCCCACCAGGGCTCCTGAAAAAGCTCAACCAATGATAAATATTTAGAATCTGAAAGACCTCTAAAGGTCTTGTTCAGAGTTGCAGAAAAGAATGGGAATAGGGAAAGGAAATAACATTTGTTAAGCATTTGCAATGAGGAGACAGGTCCTTCCAGTCACTGAGCCTGGAAAACGTGGTACAGGCTTGGTCATCCACTCACTCACTCACTCACTCCATCCATCCACACCCACCCACCCATCCATCCATCCATCCATCATCCACAGAGTCCTCATTTACTTCTTCCTGCACTCCTTGCATTGGGGTTTCTTGTTTATTCCCACTGGGACCATCCCCTCCCGGTCCTGAGTTACAGCGAGGTGTGGTGTGGAAGATCACAACAATCTCCTAACTAGTTCCCAGCTTCCAACACCTGCCCCTCCAATTCACTGCCACACAGCAGCCTGAGCATGGTCCCCAAATACCAATCAATCATGCCGAAAGCACTGACCAAGTGCCATGATGATTTTTCCTAGTACTTATTCTGCATTTTTTTTCAGGGCTACATAATACTTACAGTAGAGGTGCCTTCTTAAATAAAATTTTCAAGCCCATTTATATCTTGGCCAGAGGCCAGGGGATAACTTATTGGAGATAAGGGGTTTAAAAAGGACTAGTTATGTCTCTGAGTGGTTCAAACAGTTAGTGTGCTTGGCTGCTAACCAGAAGGTTGGAGGTTCCAGTCCACCCAGAGGTACCTCGGAAGAAAGGCCTGGTGATCTACTTTTGAAAAACCAGCCACTAAAAACTACAGAGCACAGTGCTACTCTGACACACACAGGGTCGCTGAGTTGGAATCAACTCAACAGCAATTGGTAGTAGTGTCCTACTGTTTTCAGGATAAAACCCCATCTCCTTCTGGTGGCCAGCAGAAATCAAGTGTCTTTGGGATCCTGCCTGCCTTTCCCACTGCATGGCTGCCAATCTCCTCCTTCCTCAAAGCGTCTTTGTCATCGCTGGGCATCTGCACACACTTTTGCTTCTCCTGAGCCACTAGGGTAAGGGGGATGCTGGGGATTGGCAGTGCCTCTGCTCTGCATGGCTGGCTCTCCTTGTCCCTCAGCCTTCTGTGGTGAAATCTTCCCCATCCTCCATCTCTAGACAGGTCCTCTCTCCTCCCTGATCATTTCCTTCATGGCAAGCATCACAAGCTGCGCTGATCTACTGTCTGTCTTCTGTGCCAGAATGTGCAGTCTAAGGGGACACAGCAGTGCCTCCTCCCTTCCCCTCTGTAGCTTTAGTGCCCAGCATGGCATGCACCAAAGACTGTTAAGGAAATGAACTGGGCATGCAGCAGATATTGATGCATGGAACAGTCTATGAATTCATCTCCCATTTTCTAGTAGTTCTCCTCTGCCAGTCCATCCTTTCCATGGATGGTACACTAGCCTTCTGTCTTAGGCTGGGTTCTCAAGAGAAGCAAAACCAGTAAAGCCTATAAATATACATATATAGAAATTTACATCAAGGAAACAGCTCACGCGATTGTACAGGCTAGAATGTCCCAAGTCCGTGGATCAAAGTAGAGGCCTCTCCCAATTCACATAGCTGCAGAAGCTGGTGAGCCCAAGATCTGCAAGGTCAGAGAGCAGAGCTCCTGCTCACAGGCTGTGAAGGTTGCCAAATTCCAAGATCAGCAGGCAAGACTGCAAAGTTTCTCCTGATTCACGTAGCTGCAGGGGCTGGAAAACCCAAGATCAGCAGGTTGGGGAGCAGGACTCTTGCTTGCAGGCTGTGAAGATTGATGAATTCCAAGATCTACAGGTAAACTGCTAGCTCAAGTCCCCAGAACTGGAGGTGAGATGACAGGAGGCAGCTGCAGGATCCAAACTGGGCAAAAAGCCAGAATGTCTGCTTATATTAGGATGCAGGCCACACCCCCAAAGAAACTCCCTCTCAACTGACTGGCTACTCACAGCAGATTCAATCATGGAAGTGATCACATATAAACACTGAGAATCGTGGCCCAGCCAGGTTGACACGCAATCTTAACCATCACACCTTCCTAAAAAGCACTTTTATCCAATTACTTCTTTGCTCCAAAGCCTTAAATGGCTGCCCATCACTCAATGGCTGAGGTCTGAAATCTCTAGTCAACTCCTCCACACCCCAATATACCTTTCCAAACGTATCTAGTTATAGATGTGTGTCTATGTATATACATATATACATATATACTTGGAAATATACATGTATATACATGTATGTTTTTTGGAAATATATATATATTTGGATATATATACATGTACATATGTGTGTGTGTGTGTATATGGTTTTCCTCCAGATGTATCTGTCCCTGTTTCCCTGGGTGAGTCCTCAGCTCTGCTACAACACGAGCTCCTGAGGGCAGGCTGCGACCCCCTCCTCTGCCATTGTGTCCCCCGGTCCTAGCACAGTGTCTGGCACATGGGAGGTGTTCAAAAGGCTTCAATGAATTCATGATTGGTCTTCCCCCCACTTTATGAATAAACTGTGTGCATTCCCACCTCCACACTTTTGCCTGAAACCTTTCTTGTCTTCTCTGCTCAGCCATATCACTAGCCATCCTTCAAGGGCCATCATAGATCATCACCAAGTATACCCCGTAAAGGGACAGGAGACCCCAACAGCCCAGAAAAGCCATGGCTGAGCAGGCACCCAAACTACCTCCCCCAGGACTCCCCTTCGCCTGACAAAGGGAACACAGGGAAGCAACCATGATACTCCTTGGCTAAATAACAAAAAAGAAAAAAAAGTTCCAATCTTGTCAGAAAGAGTGGTTCTGTGGCCAGTATAAGGATTCAGTTAAAGGACCTATGGTGTGGCCGTATAGTATTCCACAGATTGGGGGAGCAATGACTCATATAACCAGCTCCTACTGTTGGGCATTTAGACTGCTACCAATGTTTGTCTCCATTATGTGCAACTCTATATAATCGATATACTCTGTAAATCACTGGCTCTTTATCTAGGAGTAGTTATGAATGCTCCCCAGGTCAGGTCAGGTGGGAATCGCTCAGCTCAGAAACCAGGCCTGCAGAGGAAGGCTGCAGGCCTCAACCTGGTCTTTGGCATTTGTCCAAGGAGAGGAAAAGATGGACCATTGAGTGGCAATGCGATCAGTGTGTGAGCCCACCGCTAAACAGCTGTGTGATTTGGGGCCAATCAACCAACTTCTTTGGGTCTCCTTTTTTCTCAACTGGAAAATGAGTGTGCTAATAATACCTACTTTACTGTGGGGTCCAGAGGATCCAATCAAGAACATCTGCTGAGCTCGCCACATAAGCCATAAAATGCCACATAAGTGTGGGTTGACCGGCCATCCACGTTTTCCTAGGACTGTCCCTATTTGAGCACTAAGAGTTCCACATCCTGAGAAACCCCCCAGTCCCAGGCAAACCAGAATAGTGGCCACATTAGGAGCATGTCTAGGGCGTACTGCTGTTCCACTCAACTCGGTGCATCCATCAACTCTGTGCATCCATCATGAAGGCTGAGCAAAGCCTCTAATCCCCTTTGCAAGCTGACAATTGCTTGCACAGTGGGATAAGTCAGTGGCAAGCTAGTCACTTCTTTACAAATAAGAAGCAGCTTTAGGGATGAGATTTTGTTTTGAGCTTTCAGTTATGGCTCAGAGATCATTTAGGGGAGCATTTTGCAAGCCAGTGTTCTGAGGAAGTGCACTATGCTTCCCAAAGCTTTATTTTTAAGCTGAAGTAATCGCATCATATGCTTGCATAAGAAATCCTGCTACAGTAAATATAAACTTACTCAGCAAAAAATTAGGAGGTGATGAGTCATGTTGCAAAATTACCCCCCTCACAAAAAACAAACAAACAAAAAACAAACAAACCCATAGCTGTTGAGTTGATTCTGACTCATGGCAACCCCAGTGTGTTACAGAGTAGAACTGCGCTCCATTGGGCTTTCTTAACTATAATCTTTATGGAAGCAGATCACCAGGTCTTTCTTATGTAGCACTGCTGAGTGGGTTCGATACTTTATATTAGTAATTGAGTGCAAACCATGTGTCACCCAGGGACCAGGGACAAAAATGACCACCTATACCTTATTTCCAGTACTGGCCTAAGATCCTTGAGGGTGGGGGGCTTATCTCTGTCATCCACACAGAACCTTACAAAGTATTCTTCATATAGTGGATACTCAACAAATACCTGATGAATTAATCCCTCTCTATGAGTTGGAACTGACTTGACAGCAATGAAGTTTTTTTTTAATGATTAAAACATTCACTAACGCCTACAGTGAAATGTTTTATAAGTCATTTACTCCTTAAGGTCTGAGTCCTCTAAAACTTGAGAAACAATATAAATTGACAGGCATTTAGAAAAGGAAAATAAAGCAATTTTTGAAATGAAGCCACATTATTTGTTTTCTCCCCCAAAACTGTATGTAATTGCATAAAATTTTCAGGAGTAAAACTACTGTGCAAAGTGCCATTATGAGGAACCAGGAAGATGATTTCAAGCAGCATTTTCAGGCCAAAGGAAACCTCTACAGTTACTTAATCTTTTCCTTTTGCCCATCAGCAGGAGTTTCGTAAGCCTGATACAGACATTGTTAATTTTCTACTTTTTCCTGTTTATTTTCATGTTACATATTATATCTACCACTCATCTGTCAGTTTAGCATACTGTGGTGGTTTGTGTGTTGCTGTGATGCTGGAAGCTATGCCATCCGTATTTCAAATACTAGCAGGGTCATCCATAGTGGACAGGTTTCAGCAGAGCTTCCAGACTAAGACAAACTAGGAAGAAGGACCTGGTGATCTACTACTAAAAAAAATGGCCAGTGAAAACCTTATGAATAGCAGCGGAACACTGATACAGTGCTGGAAGATGAGCCCCTCAGGTTGACAGGCACTCAAAATACAGCTGAAGAAGAGGGGTCTCCTCAAAGTACATATGACTTTAATGATGTGGATGGAGTAAAGCTTTCAGGACCTTCATTTGCTGAAGTGGCACAACTTAAAATGACAAGAAATAGCTGCAAACATCCATTAATAATTGGAACGTGGAATGTACGAACTATAAATCGAGGAAAATTGGAAGTTGTTAAAAATGAAATGGAAGGCTTGAAGACTGATATTCTAGGCATTAGTGAGCTGAAATGGACCAGTATTGGCCATTTTGAATCAGATAATCATGTGGTCTACTATGTCAGAAATGACAAATTAAAGAGGAACAGCATCACATTCGTGGTCAAAAACAACATTTCAAGATCTATTCTGAAGTACAATGCTGTCAGTGATAGGCTACTACCCATATGCCTACAAGGAAGACCAGTTAATACGACTATTCAAATTCACGCACCAACCACTAATGCCAAAGATGAAGAAATTGAATGTTTTTACTAACTTCTGCAGTCTGAAATTGATCAAACATGCAATCAAGATGCATTGATAATTACTGATGATTGGAATGCAAAAATTGAAAACAAAGAAGAAGCACAGGTAGTTGGAAAATATGGCCTTGGTGACAGAAAGGATGCCAGAGATCATGATAGGATTTTGCGAGACCAACGACCTGTTCATTGGAAATACCTTTTTTCAACAACATAAATAGTGACTATACATGTGGACCTTGCCAGAAAGAATGCACAGCAATCAAATCGACTACATCTGTGAAAGAATACAATGGGGAATCTCAATATCATCATTCAGAACAAGGCCAGTGGCCAACTGCAGAACAGACCATCATTGCTCATATCAAGTTCAAGTTGAAGCTGAAGAAAATTAGAACAAGTCCAGGAGAGCCAAAATACAACCTTGAGTATATCCCATATGAATTTAGAGACCATCTCGAGAATAGATTTGACTCACTGAACACTCATGACTGAAGACCAGATGAGTTGTGGGATGACATCAAGGACACCATATAAGAAGAAAGCAAAAGGTCTTTGAAAGTACAGGCAAAAAAGAAAAGACCAAAATGGATGGCAGAAGAGACTCTGAAACTTGTTTTTGAACATAGAGTAGCTGAACTGAATGGCAGAAATGATGAATAAAAGAGCTGAACAAAGGGCAGATCAAAAAGACAAAGGAAAGTATTATAATGAAATATGCAAAGATCTGGAGTTAGAAAACCAAAAGGGAAGGACATACTCAGCATTTCTCAAGCTGAAAGAACTGAAGAAAAAATTCAAGCCTCGAGTTGCAATACTGAAGGATTCTGTGGGGAAAATACTGAATGATGCAGGCAGGAAGCATCAAAAGATGAATCCACAGAGTCACTGTACCAAAAAGAAGTCGTCCACATTCAACCATTTCAGGAGGTAGCATGTGATCAAGAACCAACGGTACTGAAAGAAGAAGTCCAAGCTGCACTGAAGGCACTGGCAAAAAACAAGGCTCCAGGAACTGATAGAGTACCAATTGAGATGTTTCAATAAACGGATGCAAGGCTAGAAGCACTCGCTCATCTATGCCAAGAAATCTGGAAGACAGCTACCTGGCCAACCGACTAGAAGAGATCCATACTTGTGCCACTCCAAAGAAAGGTGATCCAACAGGATGTGGAAATTATCAAACAATATCATTAATAACACATGCAAGTAAAATTTTGCTGAAGATAATTCAACAATGGTTGCAGCAGTACACTGACAGGGAAATTCAAGCCAGTTTCAGGATAGGACATGGAACGACAGATATCATTGCTGATATCCGATGGATCTTGGCTGAATGCAGAGAATGCCAGAAAAATGTTTACTCAACTCTATGAACCATAACAAATTATGGATAACATTTTGAAGAATGAGCATTCCAGAACACTTAATCGTGCTCATGACTAACCTGTACATAGGCAAAGAGGCCATCGTTCAAACAGAACAAGGGATACCGCGTGGTTTAAAATCAGGAAAGGTGTATGTCAGGGTTGTATCCTTTCACCATACTTATTCAATCTGTATGCCGAGCAAATAATCTGAGAAGCTGGACTATATGAAGAAGAATGTGGCATCAGGACTGGAGGAAGACTCACTAATACCCTGTGATATGCAGATGACACAACCTTGCTTGCTGAAACGTGAAGAGGACTTGAAGCCACTTACTGATGAAGATCAAAGACCACAGCCTTCAATATGGATTACCCCTCAACATAAAGAAAGCAAAAATTCTCAACCAGACCAATAAGCAACATCATGATAAATGGAGAAAAGTTTATAAAGTTGTCAAGGATTTCATGTTACTTGGATTCACAATCAACGCCCATGGAAGCAGCAGTCAAGAAATCAAATGATGTACTGCACTGCATTGGGCACATCTGCTGCAAAAGACCTCTTTAAAGTGTTAAAAAGCAAATATGTCACTTTGAGGACTAAAGTGCACCTGACCCAAGCTGTGGCATTTTCAATTGCTGAGAAAGAATTGATGCATTTGAATTATGGTGTTGGTGAAGAATACCAAATATACAGCATGGACTGCCAGAACAATGAACAAATCTGTCTTGGAGGAAGTACAGCCAGAATGCTCCTCAGAAGCAAGGATGGTGAGACTTTGTCTCACATACTTTGGACATGTTATCAGGAGGGACCAGTCCCTGGGGAAGGACATCATGCTTGGTAAAGCAGATGGTCGGTGAAAAAGAGGAAGACCCTCAATGAAATGACACAGTGGCTGCAACAATGGGCTCAAACATAACAATACTGAGGATGTTGCAAGATTGGGCAGTGTTTCATTCTGCTGTACATAAGGTTGCTATGAGTTGCAAATGACTTAAGGGCAGTTTACAACACATATTGTATGTACATAATGTTAAACTGCATATTGTGTTTTTTTTTCCCTCAGTTTCTTAGTTTTTGTGGTAAGACAGTATCACACCCACTCTTCCTCCACCCCAAAAATATGCACATATTGATCTGCTCGTTACAAAATGTGGTCTCTAATGGAGATTATTAAGGGCAGAGGTGGTTCAGTGGTGGAATTCTCCCTTTTATGTGGGAGACCCAAGTTAGATTCCTGACCAAGGCACCTCATGTGCAGCCACCACCCATGAAATGTATGTGTTGTTATAACGCTGAACCAGTTTCAATGAAGCTTCCAGAGTATGACAGACTAGGAAGGAAGGTATGGCCATCTACTTCCAAAAAATCAGCCACTAAAAACCCTATGGGTCACAACAGTCCAATCCTGTAGTGCATGGGGTCACCATGAGTTGGGGGCTAGCTTGACAACAAATGGAAATTATGATAAACATGGTATCCACAGGTCACTTTGCATGGAGTGTTTTCATGTCACCAATATTTACTATGATCTTAGAGATGGCCAAGAATCACTTTTGGCCTTTCAAAACCTTCCCGATTCCTCAGAACTACACTCCGGATCAGCCTAACGCTGATGACCTGTCATCCCTAAAATGCCCAGGGGTCACACCGTCTTGCCTTACTAGACCAAAATATTTTGTTACACGAAACATAATCTCATCAATAAAAATGCAGTACCAACTCTTTCATATTTTCCAAAAGCACAGTTAATGATGCAAGTTATTTCCTATATTTCATCCCAAGGGACAATCATTAATAAAGTCATACTCCTTGCAAGAACCGAAATTCGGCAATAAGACAGCACAAACCACCCATAAAGACAAGATATGAATTAGCAATGCAGACACAAGCCTAATGATTATAATGTCCAGATGGAAATGAATAACTGAGTCATTCTATGTCAAATCAAAGAGCATCTTAATAAGTTGTTGCATTATCTCTGTTGATTTAATTTGACTGGAAGATACCAGAAAATGATCACTACCCGAAAACGTATCTTCATTTCCTATGCTCATTAGCATTTGGCCTGTGAGTTACTCTCATTTTAGTTAGAAGGTGAATTTATCCCCAAAATGGTCCTTAGGTTTCTAAGCCTCAAAAGTAGACCATGTTAAAAAAAAAAAAAAGCCCAAACTGGAATTAACTTATTGGAATTAAAATACTGGGACTCTAGTATTTGGACAAATCTTTTATCAAAGAAAGAATTCAAACACTTCTTTTACCAGGCAAGCCAGTAACTACAAGTTGTCATGGAAACAGGATGTATTCAAATTATACGAGGAATGACGTTCTTCATCTAACTAGGTGCTCATTCCTATAAATGCGGATAAATTGTAGCGGAAATCTATTACATTTCTTTCAAATTTGCATTAAAAACAATCATTTCCTTTATTTTATGTAGAAATACACACACACAGAGCCTCACTCATAGAGAATTAAAATTACTTGCAAAAGAATTGGTGCGTATATAAAAGACATAAAATGAAAATGAATCCCATGATATAAATCTATTGGTGCACAATGAAGGGATGGGAGAGTGGAAATCAGATGATATAATCCTCCTTCACCTACATTGGCACATATTTTTCTTCAATAGCATTCCAAAAACCCCACTACCATTGAGTTGATCCCGACTCATAATGACCCTATAGGATAGAGTAGAACTGCCCCATAGGGTTTCTAAGGCTGTAATCTTTTTTTTTTTTTTTTTCCCTTGTACTTCAGATGAAGGCTTACAGAACAAATAGTTTCTCATGAAACAGTAGTACACATATTGTTTTAGGACATTGGTTAACAACCCCACAACATATCAACTCTCTAACTTCTCAACCTTTTTTTTTTTTTTGGTGAAAATACACATAGCCAAAGAAACACCATTTCAAAAATTTCTACATGCACAGTTCAGTGACATTGACTATGCTCTTCCAATTGTGCTGTTATTCTCACTTAAGATGAAGGCTTACAGAACAAAATAGTTCCTCATTTAACAGTTACTACAAATGTTGCCCTATGACAATAGTTAACAATCTCACAACACATCAACAATATCCTTACTCAACCATGGGTTCCCTATCACCAGCTTCCTTGTCCCCTTCTGAAGGCAGCTTTTTTTTTAAAGACAACAAACCACAGTAGTAGTATTGGTCCCTATGATCGTTATCACAAATAAATCACAGTATAGTTGTTACAGGTCTTGAAATATCACTTACACTCCCCTGTACTTCAACATTATGGCATTATTAGGCCTATCACTAGATCTTGTTATTTAATGTGCTAATAAAAAATACACTGCACCACCAGGGCTCCAGACACATACTACTGTATCACAAATTTGTGGGGTTTTAAAAATAGTTTTATAACTACATTATAATCTAATTTTTTTTCTGTTGTAACCCCATACATTTTATTCATTGTCTACAAGGTTTACTAGGTACCAGAGGGGTCCAAGGCACACACATGGTTAAGAGGCCCAGACTTGAGAGACTCTGGACTCAGGGCTACCAGGCACAGGTGAAGATGAGCATGAGCAGCTAAAATCAGAGGGCTCTTTCATGCTCTACTCCCCAAAGTCCTGCAGCTCCCTAGAGGATTACTCTCTAGGAAATCTGACTGGCCACAGAGAAAAAAATAACAGAAAATGACATTTGGGGTCAGTCCTTGTTATGGGTTGAAATGTATTCCCCAAAAAGATACACTGAAGTCCTAACCCCTGTTCCTGTGAACGTCACCTTGTTTGGAAATAAGGTTTTGTTGTTGTTGTTACTAGTAAAGTTAAATGAGGTCAGAACAGAGTCCGGTAGGCCCTAATCCTGATCTCTTCTCAGTGGTGTTTTGTAAAAGTGGAGAACAGGCACATAAATAGAGTCACACATAGGGGAAAGACAGAATGTGGGGATCTGGCTACAAGCTAAGAAATGCCAGGAAAGGCCGGTGCTGCCAGAAGCTGAAAGAGAGAAGGAAGGAGAGAAGGAAGGATCTTCCCCTGGAGGGAGAGCTTGGCCCTGCTGGTGCCCTGAATTTAGACTCCTAGACTCCGGAACTATGAGACAATCATTTTCTGTTCTTAAAGTCACCCACTTTGTGGTATTTTTGTTATGGCAGCCTGAGGAAACTAGGAAAATCCTCATGTAATCCCATTACAGTGGGACTCCTCATTCAACAAACCCCACCTGTGAGGAATTGAGCAGACTATTCAGAAGGGGCTTGCCTCAGTCTTTGTTGTTGTTGGGTGATGTCCCATCAATTCGAACTCATAGCAACTCTGTGTGATAGAGTAGAACTGGCCCTAGGGTTTCCTAGGTTGTAATCTTCAGGGGGCAGTGGTTTAAACAGAACAAGGGGATATTGCATGGTTTAAAATCAGGAAAAATACACCTCAGGGTTGTATCTTTTCACTATACTTATTTGATCTGTATGCTAAGCAAATAATCCGAGAAGCTGGACTATACGAAGAACGCGACATCAGGATTGGAGGAAGCCTCATTAACAACCAGCAACAGGCAGATGACACAACCCTGCTTGCTGAAAGTGAAGAGGACTTGAAGCACTTAACTGATGAAGCTCAAAGACCACAGCCTTCAATATGGATTATACCTCAACATAAAGAAAACAAAAACACTCACAACTGGACCAATAAGCAACAATAAATGGAGAGAAGACTGAAGCTGTCAAGGATTTCATTTTACTTGGATCCACAATCCACACCCATGGAAGCATCAGTCAAGAAATCAAATGACATATTGCCTTGGGCAAATCTGCTGCCAAAGACCTCTTTCAAGTGTTAAAAAGCAAAGATGTCACTTTGAGGACTAACATGCACCTGATCCAAACCATGGTATTTTCAATTGCCTTATATGCATGTGAAAGCTGGATAATGAACAAGGAAGACCAAAGAAGAAGTGATGCCTCTGAACTATGGTGTTGGCGAAGAATACTGAATATACCATGGACTGCCGGAAGAATGAACAAATCTGTCCTGGAAGAAGTACAGCCAGAATGCTCCTTAGAAGTAAGGATAGCAAGCCTTGTCTCATATACTTTGGACAAGTTATCTGGAGAGACCAGTTCCTGGAAAAGGACATCATGCTTGGTAAAGTACAGGGACAGAGAAAAAGAGGAAGACTTTCAATGAGATGGATTGACACAGTGGCTGTAAGAAACATAGTAACGATTGTGAAGATGCTGCAGGACCTTGCAGGGTTTCGTTCTGTTGTACATAGGGTTGCTGTGAGTCAGAATTGAATGGACAACACCTAACAACAATAACAACAACAATTTTATGTGAGCAGATCGCTAGGTTTTTCTCCCGCAGAATTGCTGGGTGGGTTCGAACCTCCAATCTTTCAGTTAGGAGCCGACCATTTAACCATTGAGCCACCAGGGCTCCTCTTGCCTCAGTAACCAAAAACCAAACCCACTGCTATCGAGTTGATTCCAACTCATACTGACCCTATAGTGGGGAATATTGCTCTTGTCCTGCCTAACAAATCTCAACAGCAAACCAAAAAGGATTAAATACTTTCCAAATAAATTCTCTGCATCTCAGAACAAAGCTCATGAATACTTATAAGAAAACAAAAATATACAGCACTCAACAAAGTAAAAGTTACTTTGTCTGGCCTCCAATCAAAATTACCAAGCATGCAAAGCAGTGGGAAAATATGGCCCATAATAAGCAGAAAAATCAATTTGTAGCATCAAATGCTTATATTAGAAAATACTAAATGTACTCAAATCAATAATCTAAATTCCTACATCAAGAAACTAAAAGAAGAAGAACAAAATATAACAAAAGCAAGCAGAGGGAAAGGAAAAATAAGGATAAGAGCAGGAATTAATGAAATTGAAAACAAAAGACAATAGAGTAAATCAACAAAAGAAAAATACAGATAAATAATGACACTTTGAGAAATACAAAAGCTGAAAGTAACCATCACCAGTGGACTTACACTACAAGAAATGTTAAAGAAAGTCTTTCAAGCGGAAGGAAAATGATACCAGAAGGGAATATAGACCTATACAAAATGAAGAGCACTGAAAATGGTAATCACATGAGTAAATATGTGAGAATTTTTCTTATTTAAAAAATCTCTTTAAAAGATAATTTAAAAGACTGTTTAAACAATAATAGCAACAATGAAGTGTGGGGTTTATAACATAAGTAAAAGTAAAATATATGAAAACAATGGCACAGGTTGGGGGAGAGAAATGAAAGTAATCTTAAATCGTAAAGTTTTTTATACTATATGTGAAGTGGCATAATATCACTTCAAGGTAGAATATGATAATTTAAAGATGTATACTATAAACACTAAATAAACCACTAAAATAATGAAGCAAAGAATCACAGCTAACAATGTAATAAAAAGAGATAAGATTAAATAATAAGAAATGTTTACTTAATCCAAAAGTAGGCATAAAAATAGGAAGACAGCAACAAAGAGCAGGTGGCACAGGTAAAAAACAAACATGTAACAAGATGACACATTTAATTTTTACCATATTAATATTCATATTAAATGTAAATGGTATAAATAATCTTATTAAAAGTTAAAGATTGTCAGATTGGATAAAAAAGCAAGAATCCATCACAATGCTGTCCATAAGAAATACACTTTAAATATAAAGACATAAATAAATTAGAAGTAAAGGGATGGAGTCTTTTTCTTTTTGCATGTAGTATAGAAAAACTTAGTTCATTTTCTTAAAAGATTAAATTTATGAAAACATTTTAAGCAGACAAATTACAAGTTGCATTTTAAAGTGCAGTATTTCAATTAACGAATGTTTGCTATGCATCTACTGTATGTCAGAGACACAAGATAAAAACTGTAAAGGGAACAAAATAATTCTAATTCATTCAAAACCGCACACATACACACATACCCTCGAACCTCATGCTTAGGTGGTGTTATAGATGGAATTGTGTCCCCTAATATCAACTTGGCTTGGCCATGATTCCCAGTATTGTGTGACTGTCCACCATTTTGTCATCTGATGACACTTCCCTATGTGCTGTAAATCCTACCTCTATGATGCTAATGAGGCAGGATTAGAGGCAGTTATGTTAATGAGGCAGGACTCAATCTACAAGATCAGGTTGTATCTTGAGCCAATCTCTTTTGAGATATAAAAGAGAGAAGCAAGCAGAGAGACGGGGGGACCTCCTACCACCAAGAATGATGAACCAAGATGGGAGCGCATCCTTTGGACCCGGAGTCCCTGCACTGAGAAGCTCCTAGACCAGATGAAGACTGATGACAAGGATCTCCCCCCTGAGCCAACAGAGACAGAAAGACTTCCCCTGAAGCTGGCACCCTGAATTCCTAGACTGTGAGAGAATAAATTTCTCTTTGTTAAAGCCATCCACTTGTGGTACTTCTGTTACAGCGGCACTAGACAAGTAAGACAGGTGGTAAGCAAAATTAGAAGTTATGTTGATCCTTAGCTTGATTTCATGTGCATATCTCTAACACAAAATAATTTTTAAAATAAAAAAGAATGGAAAAAGATATATCGTGGTAATTCTAATCAAAAGAAAGCTGGAGTGGCTATATTAATATTACACAAAGTAAATTCTACAGCAAAGAATATTATCAGGAATAAAGAAGGTTATTTAATAATGATATTATCTGTCAAGGGGATATAACAATTCTAAACATTTTTGCACCTGATAACAGAACTTCAAAATATGTGAAGAAGTGTTAGACGTGCAAAGAGAAACAGACAAATCCATACTTATAGTCAGAAATGTCAATATGCCTCTCTCAATAATTGATAGAATAAGGAGACAGAAAATTAGTAATGATATAAAAGATTTAACAACACTACCACCCAACTTGACCTGATTAACATTTGTATAACTCACAATACATACTTTTTCAAGTGCACAAAGAATGTTTACCAAGATAGACCATATTCTGAGCCACGTAACAAGTCCCACTTTAATAGGATTCAAGTCATACAAAGTATGTTCTCTGATCACAATGGAATTAAACTCCTGGAAGTCAGTAACAATGAGATTTATGGAATCTACAAATACTTATAAACTAAATAACATACTTCCGTATAACCCATGAGTCAGAGAAAAAAAATCAAAAAGGAAATTAGGAAATATTTAAAAATGAATGAATATGAAAACACAACTTATGAAAATTTGTGGTGTACTTTGGGAGAAATTTAGAGTACAAATGTCTGAATAAAGGTTTCAAATTAATAAACTAAGCTTTCACATTAAGAAACTGGAAAATAAGAGCAGATTAAACTTAAATTCAGTAGGAGAAAGAAAATAATAAAGATCAATGCAGAAACAAATAGGGTAAAAACAATAAAGTCAATGAAACCAAAATACTGTTCTTTGAGATGAATAATAAAATTGATAAACATCTTGCCAGGCTGTTCAGGAAAAAGATTGAGAAGACACAAACTACCAATATAAGGAATGAGAGAGGTGACATCAGTACAGATCCTACAGATATACAACAGATATCAAGGGCATACTATTAATGACTTTATGCCAATGAATTGATAACATAAATGAGATAGATAACACAGATGAGATGCAAACTACCAAAGTTCACTCCAGAAGTAGATAACCTGGCTATCCCTATATCTAGTAAAGAAATTAAATATGTAGTTTAAAACCTTCCTACAAAGAAAACATCAGGGTCAGATTGCTTCACTTGTGAATTCTACCAAACATTTATAAAAGAAATAATACCAATTATACCCAAATGCCTCAAAAAGAAAAAAAAAAAAGAAAAGGAATATTTCCAAATCATTCTCTTAGACTAGTATCACCCTGAAGCCAAAAGCAAAGACAGTACAAGAAAACTACAGATCAATATTTCTCATTAATATAGATGAAAAAATTCTAAATAAAATTTTAGCAAGTCGAATCCAAGAATATATAAAAAAATAACACATCATGACCAAGCGTTAAAATCTAGGAATACAAGGTTGGTATAACATTTGAAAGTTAAGCAATATAATTCACCATTTAACAAACTAAAAAAGTAAAGCCATGCGACCATTTCAATAGATGCAGAAAATGCATCTAATAAAATCCAACACCCATTCTTGATTTAAAAACAAGCAAACAAAACTCTCAGCAAAGTAAGAACAGAAGGGAACTTCCTTGTCTACAGGCATCTATGAAAACCTACAGTTAATATCACACTTAATGGTGAAAGACTGACTGCTTTCTCTCTATTACTGGGAAGAAACTATTGATGTCTGCTCTCATCACTTTTATTCAACAATGTACTAGAAATTCTAGCTAGCTCAATAAAGCCAAAAAAAAAAAAAAAAAGAAAGAGAGAGAAAAATTAAAAGGGTTCAGATCGGAGAGACATAATATTGTCTTTATTCACAGATGACATGATCATCTACGAGAAAACCTAATGGAATCTATTAAAAAAAAGCTGAGAACTAGTGAGTTTTGCAAAGTGGAAGATACAAGAACAATACATAAAAATCAATCACAATTCTATATACTACAATGAACAACTGCAAACTGAAGTTTTAACACTTTAAACAACTGAAGAAGTACAGCCAGAATGCTCCTTAGAAGTAAGGACTGTGAGACTTTGTCTCACGTACTTTGGACATGTTATCAGAAGGGACCCAGTCCCTGGAGAAGGACATCATGTTTGGTAAAGTAGAGTGTCAGTGAAAAAGAGGAAGACCCTCAACGAAATGGACTGACATGGTGGCTGCAACAATGGGCTCAAACATGGCAACAATTGTGAGGATGGCGCAGGACTGGGCAGTGTTTCGTTTTGTTGTGCACAGGGTCGCTGTGAGTCAGAAACGACTTGATGGCACCTAACAACAACAACACCTGTGAGAAAGCGGTAGACGGGTGGGTGGAGGAGTTGTGAGAAATGTAGCTGTGTAACCAAAATGCCTGCAGCACTTAAATCAGATCTCTTCAAGGTTATGTGGATGTCTACGGAGAAACCTGCTAAAGCCAAGCCTTTTACGTGGCTTGTTTCACCATAAAAATCTGTCTGCCTTGTCTCTAAGGTAAGACTGCATTTTTTAGCTTTCAGATGCTAGCCCCAACAACTGTAGTAATTCTGGCCAATGAAGGAATCTCTATTGTGTCTAAATCAAAACCCAGCACAAAGCTTGGTGGTAGGAGGGATAGAAAGCATTCATGTAAGAGTAGGTATGTGTATATAGACAGTAGGTATTTAAGTGAGCTAAATTTTAATTTTCCATTACAACAAAGTCATGGGCTAATGAGTGAAATAGAAAGTCGTGGAAATCAAGAAATAGTAGATACATCCCTAAAGCTGTGTTTGTGCGTCTCTGTTCCATGACTTCGAGCTTTTTATAAGGATTATGTCCAAAAAAATCTATATGTTAGAAAGTATATTCTCTGCATTTCTCTAGAATAGAAAGTAACAACAATTAATGCATTATTTGATTTTTGAGTAAATAAGAGAGAAGGAAGGGGGAGGAGAGGATATGCAATGGTTATAGATGTTCCGAAAGACCGCCATTCCATACACATGAAAGAACATTTAAGCAGAAGGTTTGATCCTACAATCTTCTGCACTCCCATTAGCACCGGTGTACAAGGGGCTGCGCTGAATCTTTAAAAAGCAAAATTCAGGATCACAACAAAAGTTAACCACTAGAGGGAGTTTAAACAGCTATTAAATATAATGGAAAAGAGAAGGGCCAGCCACATAAAAGAAAGCATTTTTTCTCATCTGGAGCCATGGCTATAAATCGTTGAAAAATTTATGGAAGAAATATCAGCCATAGTATTTTAAATTGTAATAACAGGCTAGTTTAGAGTCCCTGTTTGCTTCTTTCCAGTATTGGAAGTGTTCACTTTCAGTTGATTAAAATACTGCCTGTACCATGATAAACCAAAAACTAAATCAATGCTGTTGAGTCGATTCCAACTCACAGCGACCCTAGGTTTTTCTCAATTCTGTATTAGCAGATACAACGCCCAGTTTAATATTTGTATCTTACTGATAGGTTTTCCCTCAATTACGTATTAGTCAACACAGCTCCCTGTTTGTATTTGTTAAGAATTAAGGCTTTCATGACTGACAGACTGTACTCTACTACTAGCCAAAAGGTTAGCAGTTCGAGCCCACCCAGAGGTGCCTCAGAAGACAGGTCTGGCGATCTGCTTCTGAAAGCTCACAGCCTTGAAAACCATATGGAGCGGTTCTACTCTGCACGCATGGGGTCACCATGAGTCGGAATCGACTCGAACAGCAACTAACTACAACTGCCACTTCATGCTGTGTGACTGTAGACAATGTAATGAACTGCTCTAAGACTTGAAGTTCCTTATCTGTAAAATGGGGGTACAGAATTTTGTGTGAGTAAATGAGATAAAGTAAACAAAAATCCTCACAACTGGACCAAAAAGCAACATCATGATAAACAGAGAAAAAGACTGAAGTTGTCAAGGATTTCATTTTACTTGCATCCACAATGAACACCCACGGAAGCAGCAGTCAAGAAATCAAATGACGTACTGCACTGGGCAAATCTGCTGCAAAAGACCTTTTTAAAGTGTTATAAAGCAAAGATGTCATCTTGAAGACTAAGGTGCACCTGACCCAAGCCATGGTATTTTCAATCACCTCATACGCATGTGAAAGCTGGACAATGAGTAAAGGAAGACTGAAGAAGAATTGATGTATCTGAATTACGGTGTTGACGAAGAATATTGAATACACCATGCCAAAAGAATGAACAAATTAGTCTTGGAAGAAGTACAGCCAAAATGCTCCTTAGGAGCAAGAAAGGGGAGACTTCATCTCACATACTATCGACATGTTATCAAGATGGATCAGGACCTGGAGAAGGACATCACGCTTGGTAAAGCAGAGGGTCAGCAAAAAAGAGGAAGACCCTCAATGAGATGGACTGACACAGTAGCTGCAACAATGGGCTCAAGCATACGATTATGAGGATGGCGCCGGACTGGGCAGTGTTTCCTTCTATTGTACCTAGGGTCGCTATGAGTCAGAACCGACTCGGCGGCACGTAACAACAACAAAATGAGATAATATATGCAAAACACCTTAGTGTATTACTAGATTAAAAAATAACTTCTCTAGTGGACAAAATAGACACTGCAATATAAAGCTACTAACTGAGTGAGAATTTCTTAATCCCTCCTCCTAAATTCATTTCAGCACAAAAGCAGTAAAGATGTAGATGCGGGAATAGATCAAAGAGGCAACCCTCGTACACAGGACCATATGGCAAGGCATGACTAAATTCGTGGCCAGCCCCAGAGAAGAGCACAAGAAATCACACCTTAAAGGTCTATATTTACTTAGAAAGTGATAACAAGGAATCCATGTCACTTTCCAGGTCCCTACCCACCTTTTAGCAGTCCCTGGATGGTACAAACAATTAAGTGCTCGGCTACTAACTGAAAGGTTGACTGTTTGAATGTACCCAGAGGAGCCTTCGAAGTCAGGCCTGGTGATCTATTTCCAAAAGATTACAGTCACTGAAAACCCTCTGCAGCAGTTCTACTCTGAAACACACGGGGTTGCCACTAGTTGGAATCAACTCGACAGCAACTGGTTTTTGTTTGATCCACCTTTTAATAAGGACTCTTCCAAAGGTCACAGAGGTGAGCTGACCTTAATGTGAAAATCTTTTTTTTTTTTTTTTAACAATTCAATGGTTTTTAGTACATGCACAGTAACCATCACTACTAGGAAATTTTAGAATATTTTCATCACCCCAAAAAGAAACCCTACATCCACTAGCAATCACTTCAATCCCCCCTTTCCAGCCCCTGGCAACTGCTAAATCTGCTGTCTCTGTGGATTTGCCTATTCTAGACATTTCATATAAATGCAATTATACAATATATGGTTTCTGTGTCTGGTTTCTTTCACTTAGCATAATGTTTTCAAGGTTCATCCATGTTGTTGAATGTTATCACTACTCCATTCCTTTTTATGAGCAAATAATATTCCATTACATATATACAGATGTACCACATATGTGTATCCATTCATCCACTGATGAACATTTGGGTTGTTTCCTCTTTTTGGCTATTTTGAATAAAACTGCTATGAACATTTGTGCACAAGTATTTGTATAAACATGTTTCAATGTCTCTCCACTATATACCTAGGAGTGGAATTGCTGGATCTTAAGGAAACCCTATGTTTAATGTCTTGAGGAGCTGCCAAACTATTTTCCAAAGAGGTTGTACCTTTCTACATCCATACCAGCAACGTATGAAGCTTCCAGTTTCTTCACATCCTCACCAACAACTGTCATCTTTTTTACTATAGTCATCCTAGTGGGTGTGAAGTTGTATCTCATTGTGGTTTTGATTTGCATTTTCCTAATGACTAATGATGTTAAGCATCTTTTTATGTGCTTACTGGCCATTTGGAGCCCTGGTGGCACAGTAGTAAGAGTTCATCTGCCAACAAAAGGTCAGCAATGCAAATCCACCAGCCGCTCTGTGGCAGTTCTACTCTCTCCTATAGGGTCACTATGAGTTGGCATCAACTTGATGTTAATGGGTTTGGGTTTTTTTGGTTTGATACTAGCCATTTGTATATTTTTTGGAGAAATATATAGTTGAATCTTTTGCCCATTTTTTGAATTGGGTTGTCTTTTTATTGTTAAGTTCTAAGAGTTCTTTATATATTCTGGGCACAAGTCCTTAGCAGATATGTGATCTGCAAATACTTTCTCCCCTTCTGTGGGGTATCTTTCTTGATGGTACTGTTTGAGCACAAACTTTAAAATTTTGATAAAGTCCCATATATAATTTTTTTTTCTTTTGTCATTTGTGCCTTTAGTGTCATATGTAAGAAACCATTGCCCAATTAAGGTCACAAAGATTTACTCCTATGTTTTCATTTAAAAATTTTATAGTTTTTGCTCTTAAACTTTTAGATATATGATCTATTTTAATTTTTATATATGGTGTGAGAGAGGAATTCAGTTTCAATATTTCACATGTGGACAAAATCATGTTTTAAAAGAGTTTCCACTAAACCATATTTTGCTTATGTGAAGTACACAGTATGCCTTATATATACATATAGGGATATTCAGCCATTCATTCAACAAATACATGCAGCTAGAACAAATTTTTGAGATATGAATTGATGAGCTTTCTTTCTCACTTTCCTCCTTTCCTTTTCAATTCAAGCAGGTACCAGGCTCTGGGCTCCCTGCCTAGGAAAGGTGTACGGCAAGCAGGTACCAGGCTCTGGGCTCCCTGCCTAGGAAAGATGTACGGCAAGCAGGTACCAGGCTCTGGGCTCCCTGCCTAGGAAAGGTGTACGGCAAGCAGGTACCAGGCTCTGGGCTCCTTGCCTAGGAAAGGTGTACGGCAAGCAGGTACCAGGCTCTGGGCTCCCTGGCTAGGAAAGGTGTATGGTAAGCAGGTACCAGGCTCTGGGCATCCTCGCCAGGAAAGGTGTATGGCATGGTGGCTTCTTGGCGTTTATTTTTCCAAATGCCTAAATTCTGGGACCACAGATTCTTAGGGGGAATCAACCAATTACATTGTACAGAAGAACAAGGAAGAACTGGGTTTCCACCTCTGCCAGGATAGATAGGGTAGGAGGAGGGGAGAAAAAGAGGGTACCGGGGTGGGGGGCTGCACCCAGTTTCCCAGACATACTATCGAGAGGAATGGCTCTGGCTGTATCTAATACAATACATCCCCTCGGACTAAGTCTCATGCCCCAAGTCTGGCATGAGGAAGCCAAGAGCTACCAAACTACAATGACTTACAAGGATACTGACAATATGGCGACCTACATGGACTGCTGACTAAGAAGCAGAGGCTGTACTCCCCCCACTCCCCACACATACACACTCTCCTCAATGACCATGCACTGTGGAATTTTGGCACTGCCCTGGAATTATGACACACCCTGAAGAAGTAAAGGGCCATGATAAACCCTGAAAAGTAATGAGGTTACGTTATTTTTTTTCCCACCAGCAAGGCAAAACGGTGACTCAGAGTTAGAAATTAGGCATAGAAGCAGCACCCTTGATTTTTTGGACTGACATTCATACATGCCACAGAAGTACTGAGAATCCACTATGTACAGGGTATCCTGTTAGGCTAAGTTGGGGTGAAAAATATAAAAATCAATCAAGCCATGGTTAGCCCAGGCATTTCTAGTCTGGTAAGAACACACACAAATAACTATAGCAATATCATTTATTACATGGGGGCAGTGGTGGTCCAGTGGTAGAATCCTTGCCTTCCGTGCAGGAGACTCACATTTGATTTCTGGCCAACGCATTCATGTGCAGCCACCACCCATCTGTCAGTGGAGGCTTGTGTGTCGATATGATGCTGAACAGGTTTCAGCAGAGCTTCTGGACTAAGACAGGCTACAAAGAAAGGCCTGGTGATCTCCTTCTGAAAATCAGCCACTGAATACCATACGGATCACAACAGTCTGATCCACAACCAATCATACAAATGGCACAGGACCAGGCAGCATTTCATTCTGCTGTGCACGGGGTCGCCATGAGTGGGGGCCAACTCAACAGCAGCTAACAACAACAACATCCTTTACTATGCATCACCTGTATGTCACACCTCGTGCTACACTCTTTGTAAATGGATCTCATTTAACTGAATCTTCCTCACAACAAGCTTTTGAGGTTTAGAGAAGGTATGGGACTTGCCCAAGGATGCACAGCTAGTAATTGGTGGAACCTGGATATGAACCCAGATGTACCTAACTCCAAAGCCCATTTTCCTCTTGAGGATAGCCTGAGTGCTATCCTCTGATAAACCAACATCCATTGGGCGAAGCCTTTGGCTCATTTTTTCTAAAAGCTGGGATGGAGTTAACCCTAACTTGGCATTCAATGTACCCACTGTCAGATGAGTACATTTTGGCAGACATCTGAGGCTGGAGAGGAGACATTAGGCAAGCTGGCCCCCATGATCATGTCACCCATGGACTTCGTGGTACCTGTCAAGGCATGCCAACCAGTTCCTCTGAATAGTGAGGATTTCCATTACCATTCACTCTGTCTATACAGGCTGCAAAGAAGTGACATAACTGATC
Organism: Dugong dugon; assembly: GCA_030035585.1. Lineage (NCBI taxonomy): Eukaryota > Metazoa > Chordata > Mammalia > Sirenia > Dugongidae > Dugong > Dugong dugon. Next base: position 52,555,789 of record CM057481.1, on the reverse strand, counting down.
TCGGGGAAATCCTATCTTTTCTATCTATGCATAAAAGGATATAACTTTGGTTATGAGCAAAGTGGAAATTTTTATTACAGGGGAAAACTCTAATAGAGCTATTTTGCTTTGAGATGCAACCCAACTGGGTACCTAAGAAAGTATTTAAAATTCTTGCCTGAAGCTTCCTAGAAATAGTAAAAGTAAAATAAGTTGATTCTGGCCAATGAAATGTTAATGGTTTTTCCTTAAGTATTAATCTACTGAACAAATGTTGAGAATGAAAGAAGCAGGCATATAAACTCTGTGAGACAGCCATGATTTATATATTTTCTACTGCTGCATCTGCTATTTGATCACGGGCAAATGACTAAACCAAATTTCAAAGAGAATCACACTGAGCCATAGATAGAAATAGAAAACACAGAGAAATCTAAATTATAAGGGATAGACGTCTCATCTTTTGTATTCTTTTTTGAAGAACAAATCTCGACCCGTTCGGGACTGTATAACAATTGAACATCCATTTACTCATATAAAAAACTGAACTTCAGAGCCGAGGCCCCCGAGCAATCATTTGATCCAAAGTCCCATTTTGTAAATGGGAACATTTGAGATTCCAAGAGTGACTTGCCCAGTGTCATGTGTTCACTGGAACAAATGACATAAAGATTTAAACTAAGTGGAAAGGCTAACGACCTAGGAGCGAGATAAACCCAGAAGCAGAATCTGCTTCCCACTTAGCCATTAATATGTCTCTTTGTAAAATAAAGCGTTAGATTGGATGGTTTTGAAAAATGCTTACCTATCTCAACCCAAAAACCCACTGCTGTCAAGTCGATTCCGACTCATAGTGACCCTATAGGACGGAGTAGAACTGCCCCATAGGGTTTCCAGGGCTGTAAATCTTTATGGAAGCAGACGGCCACATCTTTCTGCCATGGAACGACTGGTGGGTTCAAACCACCAAACTTTTGGTTAGCAGTGAGCGCTTCAATCACTGTGCCACCAGGGCTCCTTACGCTTATCTGAATGGGGCTAAAACTCTGTGAATGTGAACTTCAGTAGTTTTTGTCTGTCTTTGTTTTATTTTTACAGACTCAGTAACTTTCTTCGTAGCTGAGATGAAGTGGCAGTATGCATGGTGGTTAAGAGTGTAGGCTCGACAACCAGACCCTCTGCCTGGGATCCCAGCTCTGGCACTTGCTGTTGTTGGGTGCTATCGAGTCAATTTCGACTTATAGTGACCCCGTGTGACAGAGTGGAACTGCCCCATAGGATATCCTTGGCTGTAATCTTTATGGGAGCAGATCATCAGGTCTTTCTCCCATGGAGCAGCTGGTGGGTTTGAACCACCAACCTTTCAGTTAGCAGCCAAAGTGCTTAACCACGGTGCCACCAAGGCTCCTTTGACACTTACAGTGAAAGCCTGAACAAATTATTTAATCTCTCTGTGCCTCATGTGCAAAAAGGGAATTGTAATGGTATCTAGCACATATGGCTGTTACAATGATTAGATAAAAGAACACATATCAAGTATTTACCCCAGGGGTTGGCACACAGCAAGTGCTGAGGAAATGGAGGCTACCGTTAATATTATCATCCATGGGCCAGAACTGACGTCTTTGTGTGGGTTAGAAGGCATCTCCTCGGGCTGAAATAACCCAAATGCCGAGGCCCACATCAGAGCAGGATTTCTGTCCCTGCAGCTCTGAATCTGACTTAAAACAAAGAAAGAAGGAAAGAAACCATTTTCTAGTCTCCCCTGCAGATAGTGGTGATCAATGACATGTAAATGTGTGTTACAATGTAGGGCTTCTAGAAAGCTCTTCAGAGAGGACACACGTAGATGGCAGGAACACTTTCACCCTTCCCGTCTCCTTTCTGCCTGCAATGCAGAAGCAATGGCTGGAGTCTCAGCAGCCTCTTGTGATCACAAAGGAAACAACCACTGACCTCCATACTTCTTGTTTCATGAGAAAAATAAACTCATGTTCATTTTCTTTACTACTACTGTCAAAATGCAAGTCTTAACCAATAAGACCCAAGTCTATTTCTCTTTTCTGTCAACAAATATTTACGGATCTGCCTGGTCAGCCACTTGTGCTTGGCGACTCAAGGAGTCCTGAGTCAGGTCCTCACTGACTGTCACTGAGATTAATGAACTGTCTGCAAGGTCCTTGCTACTCTAAAGTGTGGTCTGCAGACCAGCAGCATCAGTGTGACCTGGGAGCTTGCTAGAAATGCAGAATCTCTGGTCCCAATCCAGACCTACCGGGTCAAAAATCTGCATTTTAACAAAATCCCCAGTGATTTCTGTGCACATTAAAGTTTGAGGCTCTGGACTAGACTTCCAGCCTCTTCTCTGTCATCCCTCTTAAAACACTGCTGCCAGAATAATCTTCCTGAAGCACCTCCAATCATATCACTCTCCTCAAGAACCATCAAGGTCCCTTACTGCCTGGAGACTGGTTTAGACTTCTTGGCCTGCCAATCAATGTCCTCCACGATCTTGCATTGCCCTGGAAACATCCATCAAGGCGCCTGCCATACGTTCAGTAGGTACACAATAATTTTCTGCATAGAAAAAAATAATGAGAGTATCTGAAAAACAACGCATTCCTTAATTCTGGCTTTACCATGCTGGGCACTGGGGATAGAATGGTACAAAAAAACCAGACATGGTCCTTCGTTTAGAGCTTAGAGTCTAGATAGAAGAACAGGCTTTAAAAAAGAAAATAAGATGCAATGACAGATTACAAGTGCTAAGAAGGAAATGAACAGAGGGCAGTAAGGGAGTAAGAAGGGTCAGAAGGAGGACCGGAAGGATTAGGAGCCTGCGGTGGGGCTAGGCTGGGGGTGAGCCTTCCAGGCAGAAGGAACAGCTTGTGCAAAGCCCTGGGAAGACAATTTGATGTGTCTGAGGATCGGAAGGTGGCATGGAGCCCACCTACCAAGTCACTTAAAAGGCTGAATTTCTTCCCCCTGACTTATGTCTTCATTGGGACCACTGGTGAGGCAGAGAGCAGGTCATGGCGTAGTCGCTGTTCACTCAGCCCAGGACATCAGTCCCATGACCTCCAAGCCTCTGTTTCCTCAGATGTAAAGTGGGGTTAAGAATAGAACCAACTTTGTAGTTAGAGTGAACACTGAGAGAAACAAGGCTTGTAAAGCTCCTCAACACAGTGCCACCCACATAAGTACTCACCTGAATATGAGCGGTTTTATGATGATGATTATCATTACTATTGTTAAGTATTATTAATTATTGTTAGCCTGAGGGTAGAAGGTTCTCCGAAGCCATGCCTGTCCCCTCCTCCCCACGGCCTCCCGACCCTACCGTTCCAGGTAACCTCCTCCCGGCGCTCAGCCACCGTGACCCCCAGCGCGGGCGCCGGGACGACGACGCCGGACACCCGTTTACCTGGGGCCAAACGCGACTTGTCGCCACCTTGCGTCCTAGGCCCTGCCTCCCTCCCTGCCGCCTCTTGGCCCCACAGCTGCTGCGGCGGCGCCCCCAGCCCAGCCGGGCCCGGGCGGCTCGAGATGCCTCGGCGGGGCAGGCGGCGACAGCCACGCTGCGCGCTCCGGCGAAGGGGAGGGGGCTCCGCGGCGGCGGCGGCGTTGGCAGCGGCGGGGGCAGCAGCGGGCCGGGCGGGGGACTGAGCCAAGAGGCGCGGCGGCGGCGGCGGCGGCGGCGGAGGAGGAGGAGGAGAATGTGGGGGGCTGCGGGCGGCGCCGCGGCCCTGTCCGCAGTGAAGCCCGCGGCGCCCTGGGCGCAGGGAGTGGCCGTCGCCTTCTGCGCGCACCATTCCTGAGATGGCGGCGGCAGCAGCGCGGCGGCGTTTCGGGGAGCCGAAGAGGGGCTGGCCGGGCACGGGTTGAGCCCCGCCGGCTTGGGAGCTTGCCCGGGGCCCACAAGGCGGCGGAGACGGAGTCCGGCGGCCTGCAGGAGAGCGAAGCCGAGGGAGGCTCCAGGGCAGAGCGCACGGCCTGGGGAGGCCGCGATGGCGAACGCCAGCGAGCCGGGCGGCGGCGGCGAGGCGGCCGCCCTGGGCCTCAAACTGGCCACGCTTAGCCTGCTGCTGTGCGTGAGCCTGGCGGGCAACGTACTTTTCGCGCTGCTCATCGTGCGGGAGCGCAGCCTGCACCGCGCCCCGTACTACCTGCTGCTCGACCTGTGCCTGGCCGACGGGCTGCGCGCGCTCGCCTGCCTCCCGGCCGTCATGCTAGCGGCTCGGCGTGCCGCGGCCGCCGCGGGGGCGCCGCCGGGCGCACTCGGCTGTAAGCTGCTCGCCTTTCTGGCCGCGCTCTTCTGCTTCCACGCCGCCTTCCTTCTGCTCGGCGTGGGCGTCACCCGCTACTTGGCCATAGCGCACCACCGCTTCTACGCCGAGCGTCTGGCCGGCTGGCCGTGTGCCGCCATGCTGGTGTGCGCTGCCTGGGCGCTGGCGCTGGCCGCGGCCTTCCCGCCAGTGCTGGACGGCGGCGGCGGCGACGACGAGGACGCGCCGTGCGCCCTGGAGCAGCGGCCCGACGGCGCCCCGGGAGCCCTGGGCTTCCTGCTGCTGCTGGCGGTGGTCGTGGGCGCCACACACCTCGTCTACCTCCGCCTGCTCTTCTTCATCCACGACCGCCGCAAGATGCGGCCCGCGCGCCTCGTGCCCGCCGTCAGCCACGACTGGACCTTCCACGGCCCGGGCGCTACCGGCCAGGCGGCTGCCAACTGGACGGCGGGCTTCGGCCGCGGGCCCACTCCACCGGCGCTCGTGGGCATCCGGCCCGCTGGGCCGGGCCGCGGGGCCCGCCGCCTCCTCGTGCTTGAGGAGTTCAAGACCGAGAAGAGGCTGTGCAAGATGTTCTACGCCGTGACGCTGCTCTTCCTGCTCCTCTGGGGGCCCTACGTCGTGGCCAGTTACCTGCGGGTCTTGGTGCGGCCTGGCGCGGTCCCTCAGGCCTACCTGACGGCCTCGGTGTGGCTGACCTTTGCGCAGGCCGGCATCAACCCTGTCGTGTGCTTCCTCTTCAACAGGGAGCTGAGGGACTGCTTCAGGGCCCAGTTCCCGTGCTGCCAGAGCCCCCAGGCCACCCAGGCGACCCTCCCCTGCGACCTGAAAAGCATCGGTTTATAAGCGGTTCCCCGGCCACACACATCCTCAACCCATCCCTTCCCTTTGGCTTGGACAGTGACGTCGTTTCGCACCTTTCTGCCCCCTTTTTAATTTTCTAAGCTGCCTTCAAAGTAACTCTCAAAGTGGATAAACACTTGGACTGTACAGACTCCATTTTGGGGGAGAGGGTGGATTTCTATGGTTCTGCCCACCCCAGCTCCGTGCATTTGTCCTCTTCCGTATATTTTCATCCTGACAATAGGCGCTGCGGTCTTTTTGTACTTGTACTGCTGTCTTTTATTCCATGTGTTATTACTTTTTTTTTTTTTTTTTAAAATAAAGGCTAAACTAATTTTCTTCATGCAACGTTTCCTAAAGACCATGGCCAGTTTTCTACAGAAGCTATTTTTGACAACCTCAAGTGGCATTACATTTTGCAGTGAAGTATAGGAACCTGGGGGAACTTCACAAGTTAGATTTCTTGAGGGTCTTCTGGTGGAAGCAGGAGAAAGGGCAAAAAAAAAAAAAAAAAAAAAAGTCTTACGTTCTCTCTGAATTGCCTGCCGTGGGGCCAGTTGTGCTGCACCGGTTTCTAGAAAGTGTCAAGAACTTCGTGCGGTGTTGATACTGAACTTGAGCAGAAATGGGAGTCAGTAGCAAGGCAGTCATTTTTTAACCAGTAAAAATGACTTGTTTCCTACATTCCTTTTTACTACTAGACAATACATGTCAGCAACAACCGCTCTGACAACTGCTCTCTGTATTATACGAATCTTGAACGGAAACATTTCTGTAAAACTAACTTTTAAAAGTAAGAGTAAAAAGTGTTTGGGTTAGTGATGGTGTGGAGAAAATAACAGTATTGCATGCTTTTGTATGTACTGATGGATCGTGGCTCACCGATCTGGATGGCTCTGAGAAGCAGAGTATTAAAATTGCTTTTAGGTATTTTTGCCAAATAAAAATTAAAAGAATTTCATGGAAACAGCTTGTGCTTTGAGAAGACCAGTTTTTATTCTGTTTTATGAAACTAGTTTCCATTTTGAAAATTGCTCTTCTGTTGTTCATGGTATAAATGAATGGAATATAATGATACCCTACTTGTAGGAGACAAAGCATTTCCTTAAAATGTTTGCTAGGTTACGCTGTGCTGTTCTACTGATGGTTATTTTAAATTAATAATTAAAACTATAATTTTAAATAATGTTTCTTTGTTAGACACATTGTAATCTTAAATTGAAAGACTAAATTCTGCAAGTACTGTATAATATTTTTTGCTTATAATGCTACATTTTTATTAATGTATCTTCCGTTTTGAGGATTTATATCTGTATTTCTCTTTGCATTATACAAATTGAAATATACCAGTATTTTCATTCTGGAGCGGTGTTTTTTGTTTTTGTCTTTTTTAGGCTGACTGGTACTCATACTTGCCTATATATGTTCCTCATGTTCTCTTATCCTTTTAGTACATGTTGTTTAGTTTTAGATTTTGTGGTTTGCCATGAGCATATACAAGACATTTGGAGGCTGTCTTACATGTTTTAATTTATAACTTACAATGCAAACTAAAAGTCTGCAGATCCTTTTAAGGGCAGAAGCAATAGACATATACACTGCTTTAAAACTTTTCTATAAACATATAAAACATGAGCGCAAACAAAGTGATCATTTTGATAAAAATAATGAAAACTTTAAAAGAGGTGCACTAAATGTGAATGTTTTTTTAGTTGGACATAATATAAACTATTAGACGATTGGTCCAAGAGAGGTAAGTAATAATGATTATTATTATAGGTAATAATGAGAGGGAGTGGTCAATTTATCTCTGGTAACTGGGCAGCCTTGTTTTGTTTGTAATGGTCAGTTATGAGTCTAGGAAGACAGTTTCATATTTGGAAAATATGAATAACAAGTGTCCTCTTTCTCCCCAGGTCTTATGTCCAGGGAGACCTCAGTTATCCTGGGCTATACATAAGAATATAAAGACAAAGGCCTAGGAAGTGAATCTCCCCATCTAGTCCCCCATCCCCATGATCCAAGTTAAAAAAAAAAAATAGAGGTCACCAGGTCCATGTGGTACTCAGAATATTTAGCCCCTGGCATGGCACAGGAGTCAACCCATCAGCCGACTCCTGAGCAACTAACTTTCACCATGGCAGCAGCTCAGCTGCACCAGGGACCACCTGAGTATTGGCCCTACGTGGTCTTGAGTTCACGGGATATTTTTTCATAGGAGAACTCATGCTACTGATTCTCCAAATTTTAATGTTCATAAGAATTAACCTTAAGTGCTGGCAGGCCCAGAGGTTCGTATTAGGAGGTGCTGAGGTGGGACCCAAGAAAGAGCATTTTTAACAAGTTCTACAGAGGCTTGAAGAGACACCTGTGTGCCTCCATTTTGATGCGATTTACTTTCAACCCATTCTTTACAAACTTGTTTACCTGGTGTTTTCTGATTTGATGAGAGTAACAAGAAATGATAACCAACTGGAAAGGAAAAAGAGAAACCAAAAGAGGCACCGGAACAAGCTGTGGAGGGAAAGCAGTGTGTAGGGGCTTAAAGGCCCTCCACCAGACAGCCTTTGGGACTAATGACTCCATTAACATACACTTGGATTGTTAATTACATTCATCAAAAATCACCAGGAAACTGTTACTTGTGTCCAGAATACTGTGTTCATTGTACCAGGTCAGGTACGATGTATTTGGGGATGAGTTTCATTGTAATAGTTTAAAGCTATTCTGTTTATTTAGGAAGTTATTTTTTTTTTAAACTTTTTTATCATACTTCAGATGAAGGTTTACAGAACTAATAGTTTCTCATTAAACAGTTAGTACATGTTATTTTATGACATTGGTTAACAACCCCACGACATGTCGACACTCTCCCCATTACCAGCTTTCCTGTCCCCTCCTGCCTTCTAGTCCTTGTCCCTGGGCTGTAGTGCCCCTTTACTCTTGTTTTGTTTTATGCACCTGTCTAATCTTTGGCTGAAGGGTGAACCTCGGGAGTGACTTCATTACTGAGCTAGAAGGGTGTCCGGGGCCATAAACACATCCAAAGTCCCTGAGGGAACAAATTGCTGGGCTGAGGGCTGTGGGGACCATGGTCTCTGGGAACATGTAGCTCAACTGGCATAACATAGTTTATAAAGAAAATGTTCTACATTCTACCTTGGTGAGTAGCATCTGGGGTCTTAAAAGCCTGTGACCAGCCATCTAAGATACTCCGCTGGTTTTACCCCTTTGGGAGCAAGAGAGAATGAAGAAAACAAGATACAAGGGAAAGATTAGTCCAAAGGACTAATGGACTACAGCAACCATGGCCTCCACCAGACTGAGTCCAGTATAACTAGCTGGTGCCTGGCTACCACCATTGACTGCTCTGACTGGGATCACAACAGAGGGTCCCGGACAGAGCTGGAGAAAAATGTAGAACAAAATTCTAACTCATAAAAAAAGGTAAGACTTACTGGCCTGACAAAGACTGGAAGTTAACTTATTTAGCACAGCTTTTCCCAAACTCAGGGTGAGATAAACGAGTTGTCACTATCCGTGGGGCAATAGAAAATAGATTTCTCGTACATAAACCTTTGTATGCATGTCCTCATATGGGATTATGCTATTAAAAATGAGGATTTTTAAGGATTTTGATATCTTATGTCAAACAGCTTTGCAGAAAGACTGCATCTATTTACATTGCCACCTGACAGGTTCATTCTTTTTTAAAACTATCTCAAAGTAGGGAAGCATATAACAAAGCAATAACAATAATGATAAATAATACAGTAATCTCTGCGTCTACTGTTTAGTCTTGCCAAATCTGGACAGTTTGGCCAATTTGTTTCAGCTTTTCCTCTCCTTTTCTTTCCTTCCACCCTCACTGTCTTCCTTCCTTCCTCTATTTCTAGAAAGAGAATATTACACAATTATTTCTGCCAAGCATTCGTTCTCTCCATTGGCCCTCTATATTCCCAAATACTCTGTCCACTAAGAAGTAAGGGGGCCTCAGGTCCTAGGGCTGACTCAGGGTTTAAGTTTGTGGGTGGATCACTGGGTTGGCCAGACTGGGTCTGCCCTTCACTGTCTTCCTGAGACCTACAGGATCGAGTGCAAACCCCTGCCGGCCACAGAAGGCCTTTCATGATCTGGCCCCTCCAGCTCCCTGGCCTCATCCTCCCCTTACATTCCCATCTCTCCTTTCTCTAACTGCCATTGTACAAGCTCTCCAGTCTTCCTGGAAAGCCCACCCCACCTTCTTTGTCTGGCAAACCCTCAGTCACCCTTCCAGAGCGGTGGCTATATTCACAATATTTAACAACTGGGATGGCATGGGCATAGCCAACCTGTAAAACTGTAACCCCGGGTCCTGACTGAACAGCAGCACTGGGCTAGACTCAGGTCCAAGACTTCTACAAGCCCTTTGGGCCCAGTCACCTCTCTGACTCCCACAATGCATTGTGTTTACCTCTACAAAGTCTACACTCCTGTGCCTGATGCACATGGCTGCCTCCTGGCTCCCTCTCCAATCTCAACTCCGCCCACTCCTCTCAGGCCCTGCACTCTAGTCATTCCACGTCACTAGCAGTGCCCTGAACAGAGCATACTGTGTCGCACCACCATACCTTTATGGGTATTGTTTCTTGTGTCCAAAGTTCCCTACCTCCTCCCCAGCTGCCTGTTAAGCTTTCAGACATAAAGTGTGAACTCCTAGCCTTTACAAAACTCCTAGCCTTATGCAGAAAGGGGGAGATTGTCCCATTGCAGACACTGCAAGGTTTTCAAGGCTCAGAACTCTGTCATTAGATCAGAGTGCCATGCAGGCTGAGTAGAAGACATATTGTCCTACTGGCATTCCAAGTTGTTTCTGTGCACCGAGGTGGCTGGGGTTATAAAATTCAGCTGGCTCCAAATCCTGTTCTCCATTTGCCCAGCAGATGCGTCACTCTGTGTGGGCTGGCAGGACCATGGAACTTTAGGACCCCTTCGGCGAGAATCAAGGGAGCCAATTGGAGACTGTGTCCACCCACCCACATCCTACTCCCAAGTCAATATCCTTTGCACTGCTTACTAGCTGCTTCGGAGTAAATCGAAGCAAAAGCAATATTGATCTAAGAATTTCTTTATGCTCTTTCTCCAACTTGGATAAGACTTTTGGGGCCTGGGCCAGCCCATCAAGAGATCCCTCTTCCCCTCCCTCTTCTTTTTGGGGTGTTGTTGGGTGAGGATGTGATGCCTGGAGTCACAGCAGTCGTCTTGCAACCATCAGGAGAAATACTGTCAACACAGTGAAGGCAGCAGAACAGAAAGATAAAAAAGACCATGTACCCATTTTAACATTGTTGAGCCACTAAGCCAAACAAGCAACCTCATACCTCCAGACTTCTGGTTTTGAAATAAAAACCCCTATTGTTTCAGCCATTAGCATTCAGCATTCAGAAGTGACAAGTAACTGCAAAAATACTTAGAAATACTCCAACACTCCCCCCACCCTTTCAGGTATGCTTGATATCCTGGAAATGTATTCACAAATTAAAAAAAAAAGACTTATTTAATTCACTATTTCCCATCTATCAAATCATTCAACCTGCTGATAACCATTAAATTAACCTGGCTCTGGAAAAATAATGAGATTTGATGTGAGTTTTTTAGATTGAAGCAATCTAAAAGATCAAAAAGATACCTCTTCCTGGACTAAACCAAAAACCAAACCCGTTGCAGTCAAGTTGATTCCGACTCATAGCAACCCTATAGGACAGACTAGAACTGCCCCATAGAGTTTCCAAGGAGCTCCTGGTGGACTTGAACTGTCAACCTTTTGGTTAGCAGCCATAGCACTTAACCACTAAGCCACCAGAGTTTCTTCTAGTTCTTTTTAACTGCACTTTATAATACCTTTTTGATTGGTATATATTTAAACTTTTTTGATATCTATCGTGGTGTAGTGGTTAGGAGCTCAGCTGCTCACCAAAAGGTCAGCAGTTTGAATCCACCAGCCGCTCCTTGGAAACTCTATGGGGCAGTTCTACTCTGTTATATAGGGTCGCTATGAGTCAGAATCCACTTGATGGCAGTGGGTTTGGGTTTTTGTTTTTTATCATAGATCTAATTACAGAAATCTGGGGAAAGGAAAAAAAAAAAAAAACTTGAATGAATCCATCCAACCAAAATATATTGAAAACTAGTAAGAAGCTAGTTTCTGTGTTGGACAGGCTACAGGGGGAAGGAAAGCCCAAAGTTCTTTGTTAACCAGTTAACAAGCTCATTGGGGCTTGGCAAATGCACCCAAAGCCATAAACGAGGCAGAACATGATAGATGCCAAAAGAGGGATCTAGATAAAGAGCCCAGGATAATCAGACATCACAACAGATTGTCTGGAAAGAGCTCCAGGCATTATAACTCTGGTTATCCAGCTAAGAAGGAAAAACCAGAAGACTGGAACAAAAATTGTCCAGGTTCCATCTTCTCCCTCCTCCTGGGTTCTTATATTTCTTTTTGACTCCTTCCATATACTTCTCATTCCAAAGTCCACTTGTAAAATACATTTCTCCAAGTGAAATATACCCACATAATTCTCCCTTAAAGTTTCCTGTTCCAATTTGATCCAAATAGTCAAATGTTAGTAAGGACTGGGATCATTCTAATGGAGGAAGTTTGTTATGTAAAATCTTGTTGGGAGAAGAGCCAGCAGCAAAGACACTGCTAATTAGAAATGACAGAATTGAATAGAAACCAAATAGGTAGCCCTTAAAAGATACGCTCTACTCTACTCCCAAAAGTGGGGGCAGTAGTAGGTTTGCACTACAGAGAAAGGGATTTTTGTGTTTTTGTTCAAGGGAAAAAGGGGAGAGGGGAAGACCTAGGTAGATATCCAGGCCACCCTGTGTTCTGGTTGCAGAAATTTAAAGTAAATAAACAGTACACGATTTATATCTGAAAGCCTGAAGTCCTGAAGTCACTTCATATTAATAGAGAAAACATGGAAAAACACTTTAAGTTGCAATGTCAAGACTAAATGCAGTACTCTTACTTCTCAGTAACGTTAAGGAGACAGGTAAATTGAAGCTATTACTATTTGGCTTCTCGTGGAATAATCTAAAAATTAAATTTTAAGTAGCCAGCCTACTCTAGGTTTAAAAACTGCTTGCAAAGTACATATTTAAAAATTTCTGTGATGCATTTATACTACCTGAATTATGCCAGTCTGCATAGCTTTCTAGGATGGAAATCATATTGGTTTGCAAGGATTTGGTATCTGAGAAGCACACATTGTTTTTAGGTTGGAACTTGTGTTGGAATCTGGAAGGGGCAATAAATTGTTTCATTTTCTTGAAGATACATACTGCAATTTCTAAAGGCCCTGAAAAATTATCATTTAGTTTCAATGCTGACATAATGCACGCCTTACTAAAAAATTCTATGTTGTTGTTAGGTGCTGTCGAGTGGATTCTGACTCATAGTGACCCTATAGGACAGAGCAGAACTGCCCATACAGGGTTTCCTAGGCTGTAATCTTTATAGGAGCATATCACCAGGCCTTTCTCCCTTGGAGCCGCTGGGTGGGTTTGAATCGTCAACCTTTCAGTTAGCAGCTGGATTGAATTGTGTCCCCCTAAAATGTGTGTCAACTTGACTAGGTCATGATTCCCAGTATTGTGTGACTGTTTACCATTTCGTCATCTGATGTGATTTCCCTATGTATCGTAAATCCTATCTCTATGATATTAATGAAGCCAGATTAAAGGCAGTTAAATTAATGAGGGAGGACTCAATCTACAAGATTAGGTTGTATCTGGAGTCAATCTCTTTTGAGATATAAAACAGAGAAGTGAGCAGAGAGACAGGGGGACCTCATACTACCAAGAAAGTAGTGCCAGGAGCAGAGTGCATCTTTTGGACCCAGGGTCCCTGCGCTGAGAAGCTCCTACACCAGGGGAAGATTGATGAAAAGGAACTTCCATCAGAGCCAACAGAAAGAGAAAAGTCTTCCCCTGGAGCTGATGCCCTTAATTTGGACTTCTAGCCTTCTAAATTGTGAGAGAATAAAGTTCTGTTTGTTAAAGCCATCCACTTGTGGTATTTCTGTTATAGCAGCACTAGATAATAAGATAGCAGTGAAATGATTAACTGTTGCGCTACCAGAGCTCCTTGAAAAATTCTATGTTGTTGTTGTTAGGTGCTGCCGAGTCAGTTCTGACTGTTAGAGATCCTATGTACTACAGAGTGAAACACTGCCCAGTCCTGCAACATCCTCAAAATCACTGTTATACTTGAGCCCATTATTGCAGCCACTGTGTCAACCCATCTCATTGACCTTTTTTCACTGACCCTCTACTTTATCAAGCATGATGTCCTTCTCTAGGGACTGATCCCTCCTGATAACATGTCCAAAGTATGTGAGACGAAGTTTCACCATCCTTGCTTCTAAGGAGCATTCTGGCTGTTCTTCTTCCAAGACAGATTTGTTCATTCTTTTGGCAGTCCATGATATGTTCAATATTCTTCGCCAACACCATAATTCAAAGGCTCCAATTCTTCCATCTTCCTTATTCATTGTCCAGCTTTCCCACGCATATGAGGCAACTGAAAACACCATGGCTTCAGTGAGGTGCACCTTAGTCTTCAAGGTGACATCTTTGCTTTTTAACACTTTAAAGAGGTCTTTTGCAGCAGACTTGCCCAATGCAATGCATCGTTTGACTGGAAGAAGCAGTCAAGATATCAAAAAATTCTATAGGGATCATTAAACTTAAAACTGCACAAGGAGATTTTCCTTCATTTAACATAGACTTTTCTTTCTTTTGGCTAGCTCTTTTCCCCCCATATATTACTGAGAACAGACCTACGTGCACGGCCACAGCTTAGGCAGATGAGGGAGACAGAAAAGAGGTAAGAAAGAACCTCTGTCAAGGGCTCTCATTCTGCAAAGTGATGAAAAGAGTATAACTCTACAGTGTGTAATTCTTTTAACCCACAGTCAAGATTAGTTTAATTTGCATATCTATCTTGAGGAATTATGGGATACCCAGAGCTATTTCTAGAGTTTGATTTGCATAATTGTTCTAATCCTTTGTGCGTATGGTGACATGTGGTCTGACAAAGGATTTCTTTTTAATTTGTAAGTTACCGTCTAAGTTTTATAAAGATATTAGAATTAAGCACCTTTAGATATATATTTCATAACTTGCCTCTATTGGAAAGAACACAATTATAAGAAGACATGATTAGTCTTCTGCTAATGGCACATGACTTTACTTTTGCTAGTTTGAAAAAATAGCTTTGTTCACTGAAAGTTTGCCATTTAAAAGTTTATTCTTCTTTTTTTTTTCTCATTTAAAATTTAAATTTAAAATTTAAAATTCATTTAAGCATCATCAAAAAATTTACAATTTTAATGGACCTCAGTGACTTTCCATGTCTCCAAAATTTCTTAATCTATGGGTAGGTTACATCTTTACTTCACAGTTGGAATATTGGCAGCAAGAGGATGACTTACACATTTTCTTAGGGTCTGGAATATTAATGCTCTCATGACCAAAATATAACCATTTCTGATTGGAAGGTTCTTGGCCCACTTGGTTATCAGATTCTTATTAAGATACTATCAGAACTGTAGGAGGCGGGGCCAAGATGGTGGAGTAGTCGGGTGCTTCCTGTGGTCCCTCTTACAACAAAGACCAGAAAAAACAAGTGAATCAATTATATATGACAATCTAGGAGCCCTGAACATCAAAGGCAAAGTTGAGGAGTTGGGCTGAGTGGCAGGGGGAGGGAGACATGGTTCGGAAGCAGCAAGGAGTTGCCAGACCTGACCTGGTGGGAGCCAGTGCCCTTCAGGCTGGATCAGCTCACGTGTGCGGTGAGGCAAGCAGTGATGCTCAGGGGACCTTTTCCACATCGGGAGAGGCCCAGTGGCAGAAAGTCTACTTGGGCATCCAGAGCCAGTAAAGAACAGCACTCAACTGGCAAAAGATAAGTACTTGCATCTGGCCTACTGTGTGGATCAAAAAACACCCCCCTTTGGGATAAACCTTTCTCCCATTTACCTCCCCACTCCCCACTATGAACTGGATCCTGGGCCAGCTTCAGTGAATGCCGAGTCCCCTGGGCTGGAAGTAGGACCCATCATGTGCCCCGAGCCACTCTCCTGGCTTGGGAGAAGGAACAAATTAACAAACAGGAAAAAATAATCTGCTGGCTCCCCTAAGCCAGGAACTCAGGGTAGGCACAGCTCCTTTGCCTAGGCACAGGCATAAGGGGTCAATGGACTTTGAATGCCTTTCACCCCTGCACAGACTTGTTTGGGCCCATTTCAATAGCATAGGCCCTCATTACCACAGTACAACAGGGTATATACCTAAAGTCTAACTTCTACTGTTTCAACTGTGAAGTGGCGTGTTCATGACATTTGGCACTGCTCTGCCCATCATGCAGGTTCCTCACCTGCCCACATCAGGAGCCTGAGGACTGGTGTATCTACCCATGCCACCTAGCCACCCAGAACAGGGGTCCAAAAATAAGTGGTGTGCCCCAGTCCTTACAGCCAACAGCACTGGGTGCTCATAGTCCAGTTGTAAAACCCACCCACCTAAACACTTTAGGGAACAGGTGACATATTCTCCTCCCAGCACTCAGAGGCAGCCGTCAGCCCCCTGCCTTGCTCAGCACATGACCCCTACTGCAGCCAGTCAGATACCTGTGCCTACACCAATCACCCATGCCTGTCCAGGAATATAGGTGAGAGCCTGCACCACACACTTGGTGACCAACTACCTGGACACCGGAGCTGAACACATACAAGAAAAGTAAACGGACTCCTAGGCTCATATACTTAGTAACAGATCTAACCACCTGGTAACAGGATGTTAGAGCTTCAAAGGTGTCAATAATCAAAGTAGCTCACATGAGCAGCCTATTTGGGCATATCAAAACAAAACAAAACAAGAAGCCAGGACACAGTAAGCAAACACAAAATAAATAAATATAATAACTTATTGATGGCTTGGAGACAACAGTCAATATCAAATCACATAAAGAAGCAGACCATGATGGCTTCAGCAAGCTCCCAAAATAAAGAATCAAGAAATTTTCCGGAGAAAGAGAATTTCTTGGAATTACCGGAAGCAGAATACAAAAGATTAATATACAGAACTCTTAAAGAGACGAGGAAGGAGATCAGGCAAAACTCAGAACAAGCCAATGAACACACAGACAAAGAAATAGAGGAACTTAAAAAGATTAAAGAAGAGCATAATGACAAATTTAACAGGCT
The DNA here is from genome assembly GCA_030035585.1 of Dugong dugon. Lineage (NCBI taxonomy): Eukaryota > Metazoa > Chordata > Mammalia > Sirenia > Dugongidae > Dugong > Dugong dugon. The sequence goes on along the minus strand of CM057481.1, from coordinate 52,539,423 downwards.
GCAAGAATCCGTAGAGAGACAGCAATCAGAAATCCAGAAGATTAACAATAAAATTTCAGAATTAGACTACTCAACAGAAAGTCACAGGAGCAGAACTGATGCAAGGGAAGTCAGAATTAGTGAGACTGAAGATAAAGCACTTGACACCAATTTATTTGGAAAAAAAAAAAAAAAACAGGTAAAAGGCTTTTAAAAAATGAAGAAACCCTAAGAATTATGTGGGACTCTATCAAGAGGAATAACCTATGAATGATTGGAGTACCAGAACACGGGAGGATAACAGAAAATACAGAGGGAATTGTTGAAGATTTGTTGGCAGAAAACTTCCCTGATATCATGAAAGATGAGAAGATATCTATCCAAGATGCTCATCGAACCGCATATAAGGTAGATCCCAAAAGAAAGGCACCAAGACATATTATAACCAACTTCTCCAAACCAAAGATAAAGAGAGAATTTTAAGAGTGGCTAGGGATAAACAAAAAGTCATCTACAAAGGACAGTCAATAAGACTAAGCTCAGACTACTCAGCAGAAACCATGCAGGCAAAAAGGAAATGGGATGACATATATAAAGCCTTGAAGGAAAAAAATTGCCAGCCAAGAATTATATCCAGCAAAACTCTTTCAAATATGATGGCAAAATTAGGGCATTTCCAGATAAAGAGAAGTTTAGGGAATTTGTGAAAACCAAACCAAAATTACAAGAAATACTACAGGAAGTCCTCCAGTTAGAAAATCAGTAACATCAGATAACAACCCAAGACTAGAACACAGAATAGAGCAACCAGATAACAGCCCAGATAGGGAAGTCACAAAAATAAATCAAAGCTAATACACTGAAAATAGGGAAACAGAGATGTCAACATGTAAAAGATGACAACATTAAAACAAAAAAGAGGGAATAAAAAATGTAGACAGATTTTTGACATGGAGAGGAAGTCAAGGCAATATAAAGAAATAAAACACTTATTTAAACTTAGAAAAACAGGGGTAAATATTAAGGTAACCACAAACAAAAGTAACAATCTACAAGTCAAGATAAAAAACAAGAAAAATATAAAGACTCAGCAAATACAAAATCAACAACAATGAAAAAGATGAAAAGAAAATACATAAAGAAAAACGACTCAGCACAGAAAATTCAGTGGAACAAAGAAACTGTGAACAACACACAAAAAAAGACATCAAAATGACCACACTAAACTCATACCTATCAATAATTACACTGAATGTAAATGGACTAAATGCACCAATAAAGAGACAGAGAGTGGCAGAACGGATTAAAAAAAAAACACGATCTGTCTACATGCTGCCTACAAGAGACACATCTTAGACTTAAAGACACAAACAAACTAAAGCTAAAAGTTTACAAGACCAAAAGCTGGTTCTTTGAAAAGATCAATAAAATAGATAAGCCACCAGAAAAAAAACATATCAAGCAAACAATATTCAAAAAAGAGCAGGAGTGGCAATATTAATCTCTGACAAAATAGACTTTAAAGGAAAATTCACCATAAAGGATAAGGAAGGACACTATATAATGATTAATGGATCAATACACCAGGAGGACATAACTATAATAAATATTTATGCATCCAATGACAGGGCTCCAAAATATATAAAACAAACTCTAACAGCATTCAAAAGAGAGATAGACAGCTCCACAGTAATAGTAGAAGACTTCAACATACCACTTTTGGAGAAGGATACAATATCCAGAAAGAAGCTCACTAAAGAGACGGAAGATCTAAATGCTGCAACCAACCAACTTGATCTCATGGACATATACTGAACTCTCCACCCAACAGCAGCCAAATATACTTTCTTGTCCAATGCACATGGAACATTCTCCAGAATAGACCACATATTAAGTCATAAAGCAAGCCTTAACAAAATCCAAAGCACTGAAAAATTACAAAGCATCTTTTCTGACCATAAAGCCATAAGAGTAGAAATGAATAACAGAAAAAGCAAGGAAAAAAAATCAAACACATGGAAACTGAACAACACCTTGCTCAAAAACTACTCGGTTACAGAAGAAATTAAGGATGAAATAAAGAAATTAATAGAATCAAACGAGAATGAAAACACATCGTACCGGAACCTTTGGGACACAAAAAAAACAGTGCTCAGAGGTCAGTTTATAGCAATAAATGCACACATCCAAAAGAAGAAAGGGCCAAAATCAAAACATTAATCCTACAAGTCAAACAAGTAGAAAGAGCATCAAATGAAGCCCTTGGGTGCCAGAAGAAAGGAAATAATAAGAATTAGAGAAGAATTAAATGAAATATAGAATAGAAAAACAATTGAAAGAGTTAACCAGACCAAAATCTGGTTCTCTGAAAAGATCAACCAAATCGATAAACCAATGGCCAAACTGACAAAAGAAAAACAAGAGAGGAAGCAAATAACCTGAATAAGAGATGAGATGGGTGATATCACAGCAGACCCAACTGAAATTAAAAGAATCATAACAGAATGCTATGAAAAATTGTACTCTAACAAATTTGAAAACCTAGAGGAAATGGACAAATTTCTAGAAACTCACTACATACCTAAACTAACACAAACAGAGGTAGAACAATTAAATAAACCCATAACAAAAGGAGAGATTGAAAAGGTAATTTAAAAACTCCCAACAAAAAAAATGCCCTGGCCCAGACGCTTTCACTGGAGAATTCTACCAAACTTTCAGAGAAGAGTTAATACCACTACTACTAAAGATATTTTAGAACATAGAAAAGGATGGAATACTCCCAAACTCATTCTATGAAGCCAGCATAACCCTGATACCAAAACCTGGTAAAGACACCACAAAAAAAGAAAATTACAGACCAATATCCCTCATGAACACAGGTGCAAAATCCTCAACAAACTTCTAGCCAATAGAATTTAACAACGTATCAAAAAAATAATTCATCATGATCAAGCTGGATTTATTCCAGGCATGCAGGGATGGTTCAACATTAGAAAGACAATCGATGTAATCCATCACATACATAAAACAAAAGACAAGAACCACACGATCTTATCACTTGATGCAGAAGAGGCATCGGACAAAGTCCAACATCCATTCATGATAAAAACTCTCAGCAAAACAGGAATAGAAGGAAAATTACTCAACATAAATAAGGGCATTTATACAAAGCCAACAGGCAACATCATCCTAAATGGAGAGAGTTTGAAAGCATTCCCCTTGAGAACGGGAACCAGACAAGGATGCCCTTTACTACCACTCTTATTCAACACTGTGTTGGGGGTCCTGGCCAGAGCAATTAGGCTAGAAAAACAAATAAAGGACATTCAAATTGGTAAGGAACAAGTCAAAGTATCTCTATTTGCAGATGATATGATCTTATACACAGAAAACCCCAAAGAATTCTCAAAAAAACTACTGGAACTAATAAAAGATTTCAGCAAAGTATCAGGATACAAGATAAACATACAAAAATCAGTTGGATTCCTCTACACCAACAAAGAAAACTTCGAAGAGGAAATCACCAAATCGATGCCATTTACAATAGCCCCGAAGAAGATAAAATACTTAGGAATAAATCTAACCAGAGATGTAAAAGACCTATACAATGAAAACTACAAGACACTACTGCAAGAAACCAAGAGATCTGCATAACTGGAAAAACATACCTTGATCATAGGTAGGAAGACTCAACATGATAAAAAGGCCAATTCTACCCAAAGTGATCTACAGATACAATGCAATCCCAATCCAAATTCCAATGGCATTTTTTAATGAGATGGAGAAACAAATCACCAACTTCATATGGAAAAGGAAGAGGCCCCGGACAAGTAAAGCATTACTCAAGAAGAAGAACAAAGTGGGAGGCCTCACGCTACCTGATTTTAGAACCCATTATACCACCACAGTAGTCAAAATAACTTAGTACTGGTACATCGACAGACACATAGATCAATGGAACAGAATTGAGAATCCAGATGCAAATTCATTCACCTACCAGCAGCTGATATTTGACAAAGATCCAAAGTCTGTTAATTGCAGAAAAGACAGTCTCTTTAACAAATGGTGCTAGCATAACTGGATATCCATCTGCAAAAAACTGAAGCAAGACCCATACCTCACACCATGCACAAAAACTAACTCAAAATGCATCGAAGACCTAAACATCAAACTGAAAATCATAAAGATCATGGAAAAAAAATAGGGACAATGCTAGGAGCCCTAATGCATGACATAGACAGAATACAAACCATAAGGAACAATGCACAAACACAGGAAGAGAAACTAGATAACTGGGAGCTCCTAAAAGTCAAACACTTATGCTCATCAAAAGGCTTCACCAAAACCATAAAAAGACAACCTAGAGACAGGGAAAAAAATTTTGTCTACGACAAATCCAATCAGGGTCTAATCTCTAAAATCTACAAGATACTGCAAAACCTCAACAACAAAAAGAAAAATAACCCAACTAAATAATGGGCAAAGGATAAGAACAGACACTTCGCCAAAGAATACATTCAGGTGGCTACCAGACACATGAGGAAATGCCCACGCTCATTAGCCATCAGAGAAGTACAAATCAAAACTACCATGAGATACCATCGCACTCCAACAAGGCTAGTGTTAATCCAAAAAAACATCAAATAATAAATGTTGGACAGGTTGTGGAAAGACTGGAACACTTACACTTTGTTGGTGGGAATGTAATATGATACAACCACTCTGGAAATTGATTTGATTCCTCCTTAAAAAGCTAGAAATAGAAGTACCATACGATCCAGCTATCCTGCTCCTTGGAATATATCCTAGAGAAATAAGAGCCGTCACACAAATAGATATATGCGCACCCATGTTCATTGCTGCACTGTTCACAATAGCAAAAAAGATGGAAACAACCTAGGTGCCCATCAAGGGACAAATGGATAAACAAATTTTGGTATATCCACACAATGGAATACTACACACTGATAAAAAACAATGATGAATCCTTAAAACATCTCATAACATGGAGGAATCTGGAAGGCATTATGCTGAGTGAATTTAGTCAGTCGTAAAAGGACAGTGTATAAGACCACTATTATAAGAACTCGAGAAAAGGTTTAAACACAGAAGAAAACATTCTTTGATGGTTATGAGGGAGGGAGAGCGTACTTACTAACTAGATAGTAGACAAGAATTATCTTAGGTGAAAGGAAGGACAACACACACTACAGGGGAAGTCAGCACAACTGGACTAAACCAAAGCTAAGAAGTTTCCTGAATACAACCAATCACTTCGAGGGACAGAGTAGCAGGGGCAGGGGTCTGAGGACCATGGTTTCAGGGGACATCTAGGTCAAGTGGCATAACAAAGTTTATTAAGAAAATGTTCTGCATCCCACTTTGGTGAATGGCATCTCAAGTCTTAAAAGCTAGTGAGTGGCCATCTAAGATGCATCAATTGGTCCCAACCCACTTGGAGTAAAGGAGAATGATGAACACCATAGACACAAGGCAAGTATTAGCCTAAGAGGCAGAAAGGGCCCTATAAACCAGAGACTTCATCAGCCTGAGACCAGAAGAACTAGATGGTATCCGACTACCACCAAAGACTGCCGACAGGGAACACAACAGAGAGTCTCTGTCGAAGCAGAAGAAAAGTAGGGTGCAGAACTCAAATTCCAGTAAAAAGCCCAGACTTAAGGGTCTGACTGAGACTGGAGGGACCCGGGAAGACATGGCTCCCAGACTCTCTGTTAGCCCAAAACTAAAACCATTCCCAAGGCCAACTCTTGAGACAAAGATTAGACTGGACTATGGAAGGTAAAATGATACTCGTGCGGAGCGTGCTTCTTGGCTCAAGTAGACACTTGAGACTAAATGGGCAGCTCCTGTCCGGAGGTGAGATGAGAAGGCAGAGAGGGTCAGGAGCTGGCTGAATGGACACAGGAAATCAGGGGTGGAAAGGAGTGTGCTGTCACAGAAAAGGAGAGCAACTAGGGTCACATTAACAGTGTGTGTACTGATTTTTGAATTGTAAATTTTCACTTAAAGCACAACAATTAAAAAAAAAAAAAAAGATACTATCCGAACTGTAATAAAGAGGAAAACTCCATTTCCGACTTTTGACCGATAATGGCTTTCAAGCTCCACCTCTCATCCTTTCCCTTTTGCCCCACCATCTGGGCAAGCCCATAAGAAAGCCTGAGCACTCTCTCACTTGGCACTGGTGGGAAGTTAAAACCACAACAAGCCCACTAAGAACCCTCACCTTGACTCTGCCTCCTACACCAAAAAACCAAACCAAGTGCCATTGAGTTGATTTCAACTCCTGGAGACCCCATGTGTTACAGAGTAGAACTGCTCCATAGGGTTTTCTTGGCTGTGGAATTTTTATGGAAGCAGATCGCTTGACCTTTCTTCCATGGTGCCAATAGATGGGTTCAAAGTATCAACCTTTCAGTTAGCAGCTGATTACACGCTACTTGTGCCACTCAAGGACCACAGTAAAAGCTAAAACCAGCCACACTACCTCATGATTGCCACCTGGACAGACTTGCACCTGCTCTAGTCTGGCCAGAAACTTTTCATATCCTCTGGTGTGTGCCAGCAGTTGAAACCCATCAGCCACTCCTCCAGAGAAAGATGTGGCAGTCTGCTTCCGTAAAGATCATAGCCTTGGAAACCCTATGGGGCAGTTCTACTCTGTCCTACAGGGTCGCTGTGAGTCACAATCAATGTTTCTGGTCTCAATGTCCGAAGCATTTCTGAGTGTGGGGGTTGATCCTGCTCTTTGCAGGGGCAACCACAAAACAAGAACACACAAATAATGATTTACAGATTGTGGAATAACAAAAGGAAGCATTTATGAAAAGAATGATTCTACTTGTATTGGTTAGGGTAGAGGTGGAAGTGCTTTAAGAAAGAGATCCCGAGTTGTTGTTAGGTGCCATAGACTCAGTTTGACTCATAGTGACCCTATGGACAACAGACTGAAACACTGCCTGGTCCTGTGCCATCCTTACAATTGTTGCTATGTTGGAGCCCATTATTGCAGCTACTGTGTCAATCCATCTCATTGAGAGTCTTCCTCTTTTTGCTGACAGTCTACTTTATCAAGCATGATGTCCTGCTCCAGGGACCGGTCCTTCCTGATAACATGCCCAAAGTACGTAAGACGAAGTCTTGCCATTTTTGCTTCTAAGAAGCCTTCTGGCTATACTTCCTCCAAGACAGATTTGTTTGTTCTTCTGGCAGTCCATGGTATATTCGGTATTCTTCACCAACACCGTAATTCAAAGGCATCAATTCTTCTTTGGTCTTCCATACTCATTGTCCAGCTATAGCATGCATATGAGGCAACTGAAAATACTATGGCTTAGGTAAGGCATGGAAACCCTGGTAGTGTAGTGGTTAAGAGCTATGGCAGCTAACCAAAAGACTGGTAGATCGAATCCACCAGGCACTCCTTGGAAACCCTATACGGCAGTTCTACTCTGTTCGATAGGGTCGCTATGAGTCAGGATCGACTCAACAGCAACGGGTTTGGGTTTTTTTGATTAGGTCAGGCACACCTTAGTACTTAAAGTGATATCTTTGCTTTTGAACACTTTAAAGAAGTCTTTTGCAGCAAATTTCCCCAATGTAATACAGTACGTCATTTGATTTCTTGACTGCTGCTTCCATGAGTATTATTGTCCATCCAAGTAAAATGAAATCCTTGACAACTTCATTTTTTTCTCCATTTATCATGATGTTGCTTATTGATCAGTTGTGAGGACTGTTGCTTTCTTTATGTTGAGGTGTAATCCATACTGAAGGCTATATTCTTTGATCTTCATCAGTAAATGCTTCAAGTCCTCTTCACTTTCAGTAAGCAAGTTTGTGTCATCTATATATTGCAGGTTGTTAATGAGTCTTCCTCCAATCCTGATGCCTAATTTTTCCTCATATAGTCCAGCTTCTCAGATTATTTGCTCAGCATACAGATGGAATAAGTACGGTGAAAGGATACAACTCTGACACATACCTTTCCTAATTTTAAATCATTCAGTATCACTTTGTTCTGTTCCAACAACTGCCTCTTGGTCTATAAACAACTTCCACATAAGCACAATTAAGTGTTCTGGAATTTCAATTCTTTGCAATGTTATCCATAATTTGTTATGATTCACATAACATAGTAAAATGTCTTTGCATGGTCAGTAAAACACAGGTAAACATCTTTCTGGTAGTCTCTGCTTTCAGCCAAGATTCATCTGACATCAGCAATGATATACCTTTTTCCACATCCTCTTCCGAATCCAGCTTGAATTTCCAGTAGTTCCCTATTGATGTACTGCTGCAACCATTTTTGAATGATTTTCATCAAAATTTTACTTGCGTGTGATATTAATGATATTGTTTGATAATTTCCACATTCTGTTGGATCACCTTTCTTTGGAATGGGCACAATTATGGATCTCTTCCAGTCAGTTGGACAGGTAGCTGTCTGCCAAATTTCTTGGCATAGCTGAGTGGGATCTTCCAGCATTGTATACATTTGTTAAAACATCTCAGTTAGTATTCCATCAATTCCTGGAGCCTTGTTTTTCACCGATGTCTTCAGTGCATCTTGGATTTCTTCCTTCAATACCATCCATTCTGGATAATATGAACATCAACCAATTCTTTTTGGTATAGTGTGTATTCCTTCCATCTTTCTTTTGATGCTTCCTGGGTCATTCAATATTTTGCCCATAGAATCCTTCAATATTTTCAATACAGGCTTGAATTTTTCTTCAGTTCTTTCAGCTTGAGAAATGCTGAGCATGTTCTTCCCTTTTGGTTTTCTTACTCCAGGTCTTTGGGCATTTCATTATAATACTTTGTCTTCTTGAGCCTCTCTTGGAAATCTTCTGTTCAGCTCTTTTACTTCATCATTTCTTCTATTCACTTTAGCTACTCTGCATGCAGGGACAAGAAAGGGATCCCAAGTAGAGTGTCTTAATTGTTTCTCTCTGGTCCTGGGTGAGACAGTGACTGTTTTACTAGGTCATCCAGCGACCAGCTCTACCATTTTCCTCAAGTGCCTTCACTCTCTGGGTTAAGAGTAGCCAGATTCACTGTTGTATCTCCTTACTGGAGAGAAAGTGGAGTGCAATTTTCTTTTAAGAAAGTGAAGCCCATAACTTGTGTTCCTATTTCACTGGTAAGAATGTAGTCACATAGCCACATCTAGCCAAAGGTACCTGGTACGTGCAGTCTCTCGATGGGTGGCCATGTGCCCAGCTGAAATTACTGACAGGGGTGAGGACAGGAGCAGTGGAAGTTGGGGGGGGGGTGGTTGGGGCGGAGAGAATATGAGAATAAATGAATTGCGGAAGACAGCTAGAGTCTACCGGCTATGTCCTCCATTCAGGGTTTATTTTCTGCCTCCTAATTGAATCCAGGAAAACTGATACTGAAGATTAACATTTGCTGTCCAAACATTACCAGTTTCAGACTACATTCAACTCCCCAGAAACCAGTCACAATACCATCGTCAGCAATATTCTTCTGTAAGTCTCTTACTTCGAGCAACACAAAGTTTTCTTCTAAAATTTTATACAAGAGCAAATATTCATTCACATACACATTCCAGGCCTGAAATATTTGGCATTTCCATTGCATATTCCAACTTGGGATCTCAAGAACATATCTCAAGAGTAAATCTTCAGGAGCACAGGCGGGTCAGTGAAAGGACCCTGCCAACACCCAGCGGCTTAAGCAGAGAGCCACCAATGAAAAGAAAAAGTAGTGATGTTAACACACAAGTTGTGGCTGCCTTTACCATGTGGCACGGTGAGCCTATCAAGAAGGGACGGAACTGATTTGTTTCAAGACAACACAAGAAGGATGTTGGTGGTTGAGAAGTAGAAACGGAACAAGATGGACATCAAGATGGTAACTGTTGATCGGATACTGAATGATGGACACACGAGGGTTCATTATACAATTTTGTTTATGTTTAAAAATTTCCATAGTAAAATTTTTTTTCCTGTTTTGCTGGTTTTGAAGAATGAACCAAATATGTTCATGCCAGCCTCACTCTTGTCTCTCAAGAATAGTCTGTTCTCAGTCACACCAAGGAAATTAAGTTCATGAAGCTTCTCAGCAATTATTCAACTCTACCTACTAAAATACAGTTCCCTACAATTCTTGTAAAGCCTTTGAGTTTCTGCAAAAAAACATTTTTTTCATAAATTACATCATTTTAATAGGATGATAAAAATTTGGATTTAAACAATGTGGAAACTGCTTAAAAGGGCACTTTACAGATGTGAAATCACTCATCTATGATTGAAGTTATTTTATCTAAGCTTTGGGCTTAAGTTTTAATTTAAAGTGTCTTTTTACAAAAAAATTCTTCCTTGGAAACAATGAACTAAAGAGCTAACATATAATTGATATTTCTTGATTAAATATGGAAACTGTATCAGATGTTGACCTTTCCACTACTTTGAATGCAAAATGATAGGTTTTTATTTAAAAATTTATTCTAGGGTATCAGTTTTTCAAAACACCATTTGGAGATACAATTTTTTTTTTCAACACTGTCGTTTCAACTTTTGATACTGAAATAAAAATTTATCATTAACTAATGTCAAGCAGACACAAAATATCTTCAGACTAAACCAGGGTTCTCAAAGGGGGCATTTGTTAGTGTCTGGAGACATTTTTGATTGACAGCTTGGGATGAGGGGTTACTGGTATCTAATGGATAGTGGCCAGGGATGCTGCTAAACATCCTATGATGCACAGGACAGTACCCCATAATACATTTCCCAAATTTAGGGGTGCCATTATTATGCTGTAGTAGGGGGTTAGTAAATTTTTAAGGATTATGTTGTTAAAAGTCATCAATGGGATACATGGAAGAAAAAAAAAAGTTCTTTCTAATGAGGGCAGTAGTGGTTCGGTGGCAGAATTCTTGCCTTCCACGAGGGAGATCAGGTTTGATTCCCAGCCAACGTACCTCAAGCACATCTATCACTTGTCAGAGTAGGCTTGCATGTTGCTGTGATGCTGAACAGGTTTCAGCAGAGCTTCCAGAGTAAGAATAGAAAGAAAGGTCAATTTCTAGAAATCAGTCAATGAAAACCCTATGGGTCACAACCGTCCAGTCCCGTTGTACCTGGGGTTGCCATGCACAACAACAACAGAAATGTGGGAGTACTGGGAATTAACAAATTAGGGAGAAATTGTTAGAGAATTAAATATTAATTCTGAGGCTATTATCTGAAATACATGGCAACATGTTGAAGACAGAAGGATCACAGAAGGCTGCCAGTTAATTTTAGACAGTGATCCTCACTGAATACCAAAAATATCCTGTTTTTAAAATTAAAATAGTCCCCAACTTTCATCTTCTAAAAAATGAAGTTAGAAAAGAGTGGGATGATACTTCTGATACTAAAGCCACCGAAGGAGGAGGATTCGTTTCTGTGATCTGTCACTGGACTGACTCAGTAAGGCTCTAACCAGAGAACTACTTGAAATGCTTGGAAGGACGGAGGTCTTCAGTTAGGTATGAGGGTTTGTCAGGAAATCATTTTGCCATAAATTTTTCTATGGTAAAAAAAAAAATGTTGCTTTTTTAAAAGAGGGTAACGTCAAAAATGGCCATTTTCATGAAAGTCAATGTTTGCAAAGAAATCCAAAGGTCTGCTTAAGTTTGATCATTAGCTTCTGACCATAGAATGGACAGAATCAGAATCCTTTGCTTTTCAATATTTATGTCAAATAGCTGTTGAGTGAGCTGTTCCTGTGTAAATTCTCATCTTACCTTAACTTGTAGAAAATTCTTGCCTTATGGAGTCCCGGAGTCCCAGAGTCAGTGAGAGAACATTCTAGGGACTGAAAGAAACAGCACCATACCTTTCTAGTCCAAGGCTTTGTGTACTTTACATAAAATTATTTTAAAGAATTTCCATGAAGCATAACTGCAAGTTTTTTGAAACAATTATTTGAAAGGTACAAATTCTAGTAAAAAAGTTAAAAAATAACAACCAAATAGGTATACTAAAACCAAACCAAACCCTTTGCCACTAAGTCGATTTTAACTCATAGAGACCCTACAGGACACAGTAGAACTGCCTCATAGGGTTTCCAGGGAGCAGCTGGTGGGTTCAAACTGCCGACCTTTTAGTTAGCAGCTGTAGCTCTCAACCACTATGCCACCAGTGTTTCCAGGTATACTAGAAAGGGAGAATTTTATATTATGTCTAAATTATTCCTCAATAAAAACAATAATAACTAAGTAGAAAACAAACTACAAAGTTCTGCTTTTCTTTGGATGGTAGTGAGTCAGCAGGTACAGTGCTAAATTTTCTCCACAAACTGTAGAAATTTCTTCTCTTGGCTGAGTATATATAGTTTACCCCCTTATGGAGTAATGTTTTTAAATTGGGTTGGTATATAGATAAAAGCAACATTTGTAAGAATTGGTTATGCTTTTGACTTAGATGAAAATGGATGCTTGATCCAAATAGGTTTCCACCATTTTAGAAAAAGCATGTAACAAACACTGCGTGAAAAATTGCTGAACTGCCTCGTGCTTTACTCATAATTCCACTTGCTGAAGTCTTTTTTCCAGCAAACTCAATGAGGGATGATTATTAAACACAAACTAAACTGAACCAAAAATAATACTTCTCTGGCCAAGTATGGTAATTAGTACAGCCAAATCCTATACATTTATGGCACATGTGAGCCCAAGGGATAGGTATATACAACGTGGAACTGTGAGCCCTGGCTGAGTAAATAACTACGAAATGGACCTTTTTTTTTTTTATTTAAACTCTTGGTGGGTTGGCATGGTCAAATTTAGTCAGTTAAACACATTTCATAAATTGTTTATTTGCGATGTTGAATCCATTTACAATACTTGATGGGATTTTCAAGGCCAGACGGTATGGGCATCACTAAATGGCTAGCAACTAGCACCCTGCCTAACCACCCCAATAAATGCTCCAGTATGATCTGTTGAATCAGCACAGAGAAATCCCACGAGTCCATTTCTCATCACAGTCAGTTCTGCATGTCATGATTTTCCTGATTTACACATTGGTTAGTTTTTGAACTACCTTAAAATACACGCAAACAAAACTCTCCTGAATTTAAAATGAAAATGCAAATACTATTCGTGCTATTTTACCAACTGCTGAGTCTCTACCCATTTTAGAACGTGGCCTACAGAGAAATCTGCTGGTAATAAAGACTGACGACAACCGTGACAAAAAATAAGGATATAATATTAAAATAAATCAAATGATATACAGCACTGTCATTATTCTGATCCAGAATTTTTACACAGCAATATTGATACAGGTACAAAGGACAGGATGCCAGGCAATGCATTGCAATAGACCTTTCGGTTACAAATAAAGTTCAAAGTACAGTTAATTACTGATTTTAAAATGAATGTCATGCCAGATTAAAATCAATACTTCCTTTTCAAAGGGGCATTTTCTAGAACATCCTTAACTATGAGACTTTCTGAAAAATAAACTTTATAAAAAAAAAAAAGAGAAGCTATATCATAGTGGAGAAGAAGTCTTTAAAAAAACAAACAAACAAACAAACAAACCCAAAGCCAAGTCTAGAAATCTAGAAGAAATGAATCTGGCTTTCCATTCTTTCCACCATCACTCCAGCCAAACCAGTTCAAGTGACCTGAAGATCACTTGGACGGTCAGTTAAGGGAAAAATCAAGAAGCACGTCCAACTCTACTCCACAAGAAGAGTTTAGAATATCTAGTTCAACTATGTACTCTTTTCACTGTGTAAACAGCAGTGATTCTGCCAGTGATATGGATCCTCCACTTTAAAATGGTAGGGAGTGGGGTGGGGGGAATGGAGAAGAATGAGGTCAGGGTCTTAAAATTCTTTGAGGAGTGAGAGACAGGAGACCAGTGTGTGTGTGTGTGTGGGGGGGGGTGCTGTGGGGGGGTTCAGAAAGAAAGATTCTCTAACAAAATACCAAATTCTTATACTCCTCATTTTTGTAAAAATGGGTAGGTTTATTGGCATAAAAAAGCCAAACGAAACCAAAACCCAAACAGGGAAATGAGAACCGTTTCCATCATGCCTTGCATTTTATATTTCTACCTCAAATTAAAATTCACTTTCAATAAAAAAAAAAAGTCATTTAAAAATCAAAGATAAAGTTGCTACTTGGAAAGGTTGAGGAAGTAATAGTATTTCTTTCTGGCCTATTATTTGTTTGGCACAATCACAAGTAAGACTTTACAGACATCATGTGGCTGTTCACATTTAAAGTTACTAGTCTAAAGTGATTACTTTCGGGGTAAACAAATAAATCGGCTAAATGAAGTCCGTAAACAGGCCAAGCCCGGCAGACATGGACAAGTGTGATGCATTCTCCGTCCAAAAAATGGAACCTAAAAGAAAAAGCAAAACCGATTAAGAGCAAGAAACATTTCAAAAACAAGCCAAACTATTCTTGAGAAATCTCTTTAAATAATAACAGATAATGTTTATTGAGTGTTAACTACTTATCGAGCAATATGCTTAGCACTTTTTACATGTTATCTTTTTCCATTCTTACAACCACCTTGTGAGGATAATAAGTACTTCAGTTATACCCACTTTACAGACAAGAGACTGAGGCATAGAGGGATTAAGTAACTTGCCCAAGGCCACATATCTAGAACTTGAAGCTTGGGTGGCAGCTGGACCAGAGAGACCAAGCTTTTAGTCACCAAGTGACACTGTCTTCTACTTTTTCTCATTTTAATTATTTTTGTAGTACCTTGCTACTGAAGCTCCCCAAGAAGAGCGTAAATGTATGGACACAGCCGTATCTATACAAACTCAGACAATGAGCAAATACACTTCACACTTTTGCACACAGATGCCAGAAGGAGTCAAAGTGCTGGAGGAAAAAAATAGAAAGGAATGAGAGAAAAATTAGGGAAGAAGGCAAACTTAATTTGCAGAAATGGAAGAGGCCAAACCCCAGCCTAGGAAGACCCAAGTGAAAGGCTAGCTTCATTCTGAGAGTCATTCAACTGCTGTTTCTACTTCCAAGAGCACAGTCGATACCATTCGTGAAATGGGGGTGAGGAGTGTCCACCAGCGTAGTGGTTCTTTGTACTGGTGACAAGTGGAGCACACTCAAAATACGTATGCAGAAAAAAGCCAAAGACAGCAAAAGTCATTCTCCCTCCCCTAAGAATGGTGTCCTCTGGAGACTGTGCCTTACAAGTTACAGGGAAAAAATTTAACCCTGCCTGAAGATGTTTTACAGTCAATGAAATGGGAGGACAAAGGACTACAACTAATGGCAATGTGATGGAGGCTGGCTGTCAGAGACTCATGTCTCGGGGATCCTTCTACAGTTTAAGCATGGAAGATGAAAGTGTTCTTATTGCTTCCAAACTTAACTGCTTTATTTGATATCCTAGGAGCCTATTTCCTATCCTAGACCACCAAAAGAGACCACCCACACCGATTATCTGCCCTTATGAGAAAATCTGAGATATAGCTTCCAGATTCCTCCTGAATAGATGTCTTTATGCATAAAGACGGCTGTCAGCAGACAGTGGCAGAACCATTCTACCCTATGTTTGAGTTGAGCCAACAGGATAGATGGCACAACATACAGGCCAGCTATTCTGGACCTGTCTTTGGGTGGCACCATGCTCAGCTTCTTCTTACCTCCATTTTCCTTTTTCTTCTCTTCCTCTTTCTTCTCTCCTGCCTTCCATTTCCAAACTGGTTCTGGAAGGGCCAGGGAGATGACTGACATCAATAAATGCACAAAGGGAAGCCACAGGAAGGTAGGGTGAGTATGTGGTGAACAGGCAGAGCAAGATCTACCCAAGCCATCCCAGGCTCTCTGTCTTTTTGATACATTGTCACTTTCAGGGCTCCAACTACAGAGCCTACACAGAGGCACAATGGCCATCAGCTTGATGTAGACTTGTGCTCAGAATGGTTCTGTCACTGTGTGCCAAAGAGTACCCTGATGGTTGGCTCACTTGCCGCCACTGAGAGTATGTTAGATGAGGTGGGCATAGCTGGAACGGCTCCAACAATTACAAGTGGGCAGTATGAGAATTCGTAATCAGTGACCTGTACAATCTGTTCTGACCTGGAGACTGTGCGAGCTGCCTTCTCACCAAGCCTAAAACCACTACATAGGCCAGGAGGTCTCAACCAAGGGTGACTGTGTACCCCAGGGGACATCTGACAACATCCAGAGACATTTTTGGTTGTCACAACTGGGGGGCGTGCTACTATCATCTAGTGGGTAGAGGTCAGGGATACTGCTAAACATCCTACAATACACAGGGCAGCCCCCTACAACAAAGAATTATCTGGCCCCAGATGTCAATCGTGCTGAGGTTGAGAAACTCTAGCACAGACAGCAATATCCAAGAGAAAATGCGTTTGAAGTAACAGAAATATAATAATGATAAACATGTCAAACTGATTTGGACGGAAAACACCAAGCATGTTTCTTTTCTTCATTCATTCAACAGGTATTTAGTGTCTGCTTCACACCAGGCCCTATTCTAGGTGCTGAGGTTACAATGATGAGCAAAGGAGGAAAGGTCATTGACCTCACGGAGCTAACATTGTAATGGTGAGAGACACATGACCAGTAAGACGGCCGAGCTACTAATACGTGCCCGCATGGTGCTCACAGTCATGTGCTTTATGCATCACACCACACAGTGATCACTCTTTGGCCTGTCATATGGGGGACTGCCAATGTCTTGAAAACAGCAGAAAAGAAAAAACAGCAGTGGCGGCCTTCCATGCGTTACCTCATAAGGCATCTTGCGTAAACGTCACACCAAGCCCGTGTGCCAGATTTTCACCTTGTTTTGAGGCGAGGTAACTGACTCCCCCTCAAGGTGAAGTATCCTGCCTGAGGTGACCCAGATGAAAGGGGAAAGTGCTCAGTCAAACCCAGTCCCGTTTTCTTCCAAATATATCTTGCTTCATAAATACCACTGTGCCCAGACTCTTTGAAGAAGGGGGCTGTGTCTGTTTTATTTATGAGCATACAACGCTTAGCCTGGTATGTAAGAGATGCTCAACAAAGTACCTGTTAAATGCTTATCGCCACCCCTGCCCTTTGCATAGTCTGTGAACCCCTGAGGGCAAAGGGGCAACTGTCCAGGGTGTGTGGCCGCCCTCATCCTGCACGTGTCCAGCACAGACCAGAGCCAACGTGATTAAGAAAAATTTACTGTGAAGCCAAAGACGCTAACACCCCTTACTTGCATGGATACCTCCATGGCCTAGGAGGGACCCTGGAAATGTATTTACACGTCATATTGTTTTTGTTAAAACTTTAAAAAAATGCTGTGTCTTTGCTTTCTTTTTCTTATTAAGGGCACAAAACTGTATAAGCATCAACCTGAATCTGCCTGACTGACCTGAACATAACAATCATACCTGGGTGTCTTTATACCTCATTCAAACCCAGGTGCCTTCTTCAAGATCCAGTTTGTGCTTCACCCTTGCTCCCCTGGAAACTGTGGAGTAGTGGTTAAGAGCTACAGCTTCTAACCAAAGGGTCGGCAGCTCGAATCCACCAGGAGCTCCTTGGAAACGCTACAGGACCCTTCTACTCTGTCCTATACGGACGGCAACGGGTTTAGTTTGGTTTCTTGCTCCCCAAAAGTCCTTCTTAACTGCATCAGTCCTTAGTGGGTTTCCCTCCTCACCTTACATCTGTGAGCTCCTAATGTCCAAGACCACTAGACACTTGCCAGTTCCTTGAGTGACCCACTCACGTCTAGGTCTACATACATTGTATGACAAACGTAACAGGTATCTGACACACAAAACTGCAAGAGACTTTACAGATGATGAGTATTAAGACGTACAAATATAGCCAAGAAGCTAACAATTCAGCCCAAACTTGATGGTTTATTTTAGAATTCACTGTACACTCAATCCAGAATTTCTAATATCCTAGATTTCCAAACAACAAATCCTAGAAGTTCCCAAGGCAGAACATCCAGCACTTTGTAGAAAGCAAGATACTTAACCATTTGCAGCACTTTTGAAGAGAAAATAGGACTGATGCAAAACAAAAGCATTGTTTGTGATTTTCTCTCAAAACCGAGTCAATTATGTTAAAGAAGGAAAGGTAATGGGGTATGTGAAAAAAAGCCTAGTTGTGGGACACAGACAGCCCTGGTGCTATTATCATTTTATTCATAAGGAATACAGTTTTTGTTGTAACTGTTTTCAGTAAAAGTACCATCATTAAAAAAAAAATTCAAACTGTATAGAAGTATATGAAACAAAAACTAAAAATCACATCTTCCAGAGTTTCTGGTTTGAATAATTACAAAGATTGCATTGTATCTTAATTTGGTAAACTTTAAGATTTTTGCATTTTTTTTTGGAATAGATACACATTCATACAACTTTAAATAATGCAATTATTTATTTCCCTCTTGTGAATAGCAGGTTGACATCAGGCCTGGGCTGCCCTGAGAATGACTGGGGCCTCCCATTGCACTGTGTCCTTGCAAAGAATGGCAGTCAATGGGAATGGTGTGTTGGCCCCATTGGTTGTGTAGAACTGCACTTGGGTTGGGTAGCTGTTGGCATGCAGATCTTGGGCCTATGTGACTAGGGGGTGTAAAAGATTGGGGAGAAATAAGGGCGGCGGCATCTGTGAGTCAAGGTGACCCGGGCACACCTTGGTGGTCACATGTGCTCTCCTGTGCGGGTGAGGGGCAAAGAAGCTTGACTTGGGTAGCTGATGAGTTCCCAATGAGGACGCTGTGATCTCCTACACGGTGTCCTGTAAGGCTAAGTGACAGTAGTGTTAGACCAGTGTGCTCAACCAAGGTGATTTCCACCTTCCCGCCTCAGGGACATTGGGCAATGTCTGGAGACATTTTTGATTGTCACAACTTGGTGGGGAGCACTACTGGCATCTAGTGGGTAGAGGCCGGGGGGCTGCTAAACATCCCACAATGCACAGAACAGCCACTCACAACAGAGGATTTCTCCGGCCCAAAATCTCAGCAGTGTCAAGGATAAGAAATCCTGTATTAGACTGAAGCATACTTATGTTTTGTGAGTCTCTTTGCCAATTTGAACCTGTAATCACAGTTGTAATGTTGCTCCTATATATTAAATGTAGAGAGTGGATCTTGACACCATGATAGGCAAGATGAGGAAATTAGTATATTATGCTTTCTTCTACCTAAAAGAAACCAAACCTGTTGCTGTCAAGTCGATTCTTACTCATAGTGACCCCACAGGACAGAGGAGAACTGCCCCATAGGGTTTTCAAGGAGCGGCTGGTGGATTCGAACTGCTGACCTTTTGGTTAGCAACCGTAGCTCTTAACAACTGCACCATCAAGACTCTTTCTTCTATCTATTTCTCACTAAATTTTTTAGTTATATTTTAGTTATTAATTTTTAAAAATTTATAAGAAGTTCTGAAATTATAATTATATTTACAGTGTTTTGTCACAGGTTGGTTCTAAAGTAGAAACCACTAATAATTTTAAAATCTTCAATTTATTTTAAATAGGCAAGACCCAAGCTTTTATTTGAAAAATTTTCCTTCAGAAAAAGAAAATGCACTGGTCAAGTTTTAAAGTGTGTAAATCAAAACAAAAAAACCAAGCTGGTACTAAAAATGTTTACACAGAAAGTAAAGCAAAAAAAAAAAAAAAAGATTGAAGGAATCAAAATTGTTTAAATGGAAAATAATTCATAAAATAATAAGCAATAAAGGCCTTAAACATATAATTGTGAACTACCAAAACCAAACATTAATCAGAATAGGGTAGAAATGGCTAACTTACTGGGTAAATTTTGAATAGCTATTAAATACATTACAAATTTTTTGTTTTTTAAACAGCAAGGTATTGCCCACAGACACGATTCAATAACTCATGCTTAATTCTTAAAAAAAAAAAAAAAAAAAATTAATTGTTAAAATGAACACTTGTTAAAACTAGTATTTGCTTTAAAAAGGTCCTATCTAAATACATATCCTATTCTTCCTAAGTGGATTGTATTTTATTCTAGCTTTTAATTATAAAATTATAAAGTTAAAGGTTATTTAACTATTAAATTATAGCCTATCAGTGACCATAAACTCTGTAAGTTAGTGATGCATCTGCAATAAAATAAGAAACTGAGCAGATTCCATACAGAACTCAGTGGTTATCAATTCCTATCTACGGTTCCCAATTTCATTCATCAAATACTCTTTACTTCACCCAAATAAACAGAACTTTGTGGTTAACGACCAAGCTAAACCAAAACAGAAAGTTTAAAATCTGTACAGGTATGATCTTCATTGATAACCTTGTGTGTTTTAAACATCAATCTCTGTGACCACACCAGTTAATCCATTAAATAAAAAAGCAGTGAACACATCTCATTAAAACAGAATTTTCTATTACCATCACCATTTTTTCCATCTACAAATGAACCGTTTAAACTCAGAAGAGTTGAATACTTTATACAATGTTAACCAGGATATATTTATGGAAAGAACAATTCACAAGCTGTTTCAAATATTTGAGCGACATTCTGGGAGAAATTAAGTATTTACCAGAATAGGTTAATTTAATCTAGAAAGAATAACAACTCTGGGGCTTACTCTAAAAATAGGTAATTGAAGTGATCTAGGAAAATGTATTTTTAAGAGAAAAATAACCGACAGGAAAGGTTGTAAAACTGAATTCTAGAAACACACTTCAAGTGGGTATCTGACTAGGGAGAAAATTAAAATATGACAAAAAACTTTATTTTTTAGATACTTTTATCCTTTTATCACTTAATTTAACTATGAAAACCACAATCTATTATTAAAGATTTCATTATTAAAACTGTGATTAAAATAAAACCATAGAAATGTATCTGGGTTTATGGGAGGAGACTGATTTTGTTCACTTCCAGAACTGGCCTTGTACTAAATTTCAACTAGAAGTTACCAGGAATCTCGGAAACAAAGTTCAGTTCTTTTTTAAACGATCTCAGATTTGGAAAACTCATGCGAGGTACAGAAGGAGACAAAGTCTCATTCTGGGCCATCATCACTCATCCAAGTCAACATCTTGCCTCTCTTTACCCACACAAACTAGCTTTGGTTCAACTGGACTAAAAAGTGTTCAAACTAAATGCAACCACCGCTTCCATGGAGGTAGCAGAGTGCAGTGATGAAGATCACACAGCAGTGGAATGTCAGCAAGATGGAAGTTCAGTGTCTGCTCTCTTAGGATCACCTCTGCTACCTCGTCTGGTCACTCAACCCCTGAGGCTTAATGCTGTCGTATGCAGAAGCTGACAAGAATAAATCTATTTCTCAGGCTTGTTGTGAGTACTAAAGAAAAAATACATACACAACATTTAGTACAGAGTTTCTGGCCCACCACAGCTTTGGACAAGTGGCAACTATTATTGCTATTAACACAAAAATAGTTCCACAGGCTGAGTAATCCTCTCAGTAAGTTGTTTTAGCAAACAGGCTCCGTGATATTAGGTTACACTGTTGTTGTTAGCTGCTATCAAGTTGGCCCCTGACTCATGGTGACCCTATACACAATGGGATTAGACCCTTGTGATCCATAGGATTTTCACTGGCTGATTTTTGGAACTACATCGCCAGGCCTTTCTGCCTAGTCTGTCTTAGTTAGGAAACTCTGCTGAAACCTGTTCACCATCACAGCCACATGCAAGCCTTCACTGACAGATGGGTGGTGGCTGTGCATGAGGTGCACTGGCTGGGAATCGAACCTGGGTCTCCCACCTGAAAGGTGAGACTTCTACCTCTGAACTACCACTGCTCTCTAAGGTTATGCTAACACTGTATAAAAACGGCATCATTCTTAAAGGAGAAGGTTGACCGAGGAGTAAACTTTTCATAGACAACGGCTCAGATGTACAAAAGATGACTCATTCGATAAGGGTGGTGAAGAACTTGAGATCAGTGCCAAAGGCAGCAGGGCCAGCTCCACCTCCTTGTGGGAAGTTTGGCATTGACACAGACAATGAATGGTGTAAAACCTTTTCTGTCTTAAAATGTCCAAGAATAAAAGGTCCGTATCATTATGCTAGAGCCCTGGGGCTGCAGTGCTTAAGAAATTAGCTGCTAAAAGGCATTTGACAAAGTCCAACACCATTCATGATAAAAACTCTCAACAAAATAGGAATAGAAGGGAAATTCCTCAGTATAATTAAGGGCATCTATACAAAGCCAACAGCCAACATCATCCTAAATGAAGAGAGTTTGAAAGCATTCCCCTTGAGAATGGGAACCAGACAAGGATGCCCTTTATCACCACTCTTATTCAACATTGTGCTGGAGATCCTAGCCAGAGCAATCAGGCTAGAAAAAGAAATAAAGGGCATCGAAACTGGTAAGGAAGAAGTCAAAATATCTCTATTTGCAGATAATATGATCTTATACACAGAAAACCCCAAAGAATCCACAAGAAAACTACTGGAACTAATAGAAGATTTCTGCAAAGTTTCAGGATACAAGATAAACATAAAAAAATCAGTGGGATTCCTCTACACTAACAAAGAGAACCTTGAAGAGGAAATCATCAAATCAATACCATTTACAATAGCCCCCAAGAAGATAAAATACTTAGGAATAAATCTAGCCAGAGACATAAAAGACCTATATGATGAAAACTACAAGACACTACTGCAAGAAACCAAAAGAGACCTGCATAACTGGAAAAACATACCTTGCTCATGGATAGAAAGACTCAACACTGTGAAAATGTCAGTTCTACCCAAAGTAATCTATAGACAGAATGCAATCCCGATTCAAATTCCAACGGCATTTTTTAATGAGATGGAGAAACAAATCACCAACTTCATACGGAAAGGGAAGAGGCCCCTGGATAAGTAAAGCATTGCTCAAGAAGAAGAACAAAGTGCGAGGCCTCAGACTACCTGATTTTAGAACCTATTATACTGCCATGGTAGTCAAAACATCCTGGTACTGGTACAACAACAGATACATAGACCAATGGAACAGAATTGAGAATCCAGACGTAAATTCATCCACCCATGAGCAGTTGATATTTGATAAAGGCCCAAAGTCCATTAATTGGGGAAAAGATGGCCTCTTCAACAAACGGTACTGGAATAACTGGATACCCACCTGCAAAAAACTGAAACAAGACCCATACCTCACACCATGCACAAAAACTAACTCAAAATGGATCAAAGACCTAAATTTAAAACCAAAAACGATAAAGATCATGGAAGAAAAAACAGGGACAATGCTAGGACCCCTAATACACTGCATAAATAGAATACAAACCATAAGTAACAATACACAAACACCAGAAGAGAAACTAGATAACTGGGGGCTCCTAAAAATCAAACTCTTACGCTTGTCAAAAGACTTCACCAAAAGAGTCAAAAGACAACCTACAGACTGGGAAAAATTTTTTGGCTACGACAAATCCGATCAGCCTCTAATCTCTAAAATCTACAAGATACTGCAAAACCTCAACCACAAAAAGACAAATAATCCAATTAAAAATGGGCAAAGGATATGAACAAACACTTCGCCAAAGAAGACATTCAGGTGGCTAACAGACACATGAAGAAATGCTCATGATCATCAGCCATTAGAGAAATGCAAATCAAAACTACAATGAGACACCATCTCACTTCAAAAAGGCTAGCATTAATCCAAAAAACACCAAATAATAAAAGTTGGAGAGGTTGTGGAAAGACTGGAACACTTATACACTGTTGGTGGGAATGTAAAATGGTACAACCACTTTTGAAATCAATTTGAGATCTCCTTAAAAAGCTGGAAATAGAAGTACCATATGATCCATCAATCCTGCTCCTTGGAATATATCCTAGAGAAATAAGAGCTGTCACACGAATAGACATACGCACACTCATGTTCATTGCAGCACTGTTCACGACAGCAAAAAGATGGAAACAACCCAGGTGCCCATCAACAGACGAATGGATAAACAAATTATGGTATAGTCACACAATGAAATACTACCTAACAATAAAGAACAATGATGAGTCCGTGAAACATCTTATAACATGGAGGAATCTGGAAGGAATTATGCTGAGTGAATTTAGTCAGTCACAAAAGGACAAATGTTGTATAAGACTACTATTATAAGGACTTGAGAAAACATTCTTTGATGGTTACGAGGGTGGGGAGGGAGGGTGAGGGTTATTTACTAACTAGATAGTAGGTACGAATTATCTTAGGTGAAGGGAAGGACAGCACACACCACAGGGGAAATCGGCACAACTGGACTAAGCCAAAACTAAGAAGTTTCCCAAATACAATTAAACACTTCGAGGGACAGAGTAGCAGGGGCGGTGGTCTGGGGACCATGCCTTCAGGGGACATCTAGGTCAACTGGCATAACAAAGTTTATTAAGAAAATGTTCTGCATCCTACTTTGGTGAGTAGCGTCTGGGGTCTTAAAAGCTAGCGAGAGGCCATCTAAGATGCATCAATTGGTCCCAACCCACCTGGAGTAAAGGAGAACAAAGAACACCAGAGACACAAGGAAAGTATTAGCCCAAGAGACAGAAAGGGCCACATAAACCAGAGACTCCATCAGCCTGAGACCAGAAGAACTAGATGGTGCCTGGCTACCACCAATGACCACCCTGACAGGGAACACAACAGAGAGTCCCTGATGGAACAGGAGAAAAGTGGGGTGCAGAACTCAAATTCTAATAAAACGACCAGACTTAATGGTCTGACTGAGACTAGAAGAACCCCAGAAAGCATGGCCCCCAGACTCTCTGTTAACCCAGAACTAAAACCATTCCCAAGGCCAACTCTTCAGACAAAGATTAGGCTGAACTATGGGACATAAAATGATACTGGTGAAGAGTGTGCTCCTTAACTCAAGTAGATACATGAGACTAAATGGGCAGCTCCTGACCAGAGATGAGAAGAGAAGGTAGAGAGGGTCAGGAGCTGGTTGAATCGACACAGGAAATCGGGGGTGGAAAGGAGGAGTGTGCTGTCACAGCATAGGGAGAGCAAATAGGGCCACATAACAATGTATGTATAAATTTTTGTATGAGACTAATATGAACTGTAAACTTTCACTTAAAAGTACAACAATAAAAAAAAAAAATTAAAAGAAACCAAAAACCAGGGGAAAAAAAAAAAAAAGAAACTGGCTGCTAACTAAAAGGCTAGTAGTTCGAATACACCAGCCACTCTTTGGAAACCCTACGGGCAGTTCTACTCTGTCCTATAGGGTTGCCATGAGTCAGAATCGACTCAGCGGCAATGGGTTTTTATCATTATGCTCGTAGGAAGAGCTATTTTTAAATGGCAGTACAGTCTCACATGGTAAAACCAGAAGGAGGAATGTTTAAGCACAAGAAGTATTTCTCAAGGAAGCCACAGGAAAGCCAAAAGCAAACTCAGTCTTCAGATAGGCACAGACAACTGGAATCCATATTATATCCCACAGAACTAAGCCCAAGGCCACAATTTATTTCATCATGTTCATTCCGAGCATGTCAAATACTAACTGTTACCTGGGACCATGGACTGCAGGAAAGATGTTTGGCTCTATTACAATTTTAAACCCTAACCCACATGTAGAAAACAAGGTACAAGGTGGAATTCAGGCTGCTTTGAAAATATTCTATTTTAAAATGAGAGAATACAAGGTGTAGCAAGAACACAGCAAAGAGACTGAGCTCTGCCTCCAGCGAGCTTCCTGGCGTAGGACAAGTCTTTGGAAGCCTCTGGACTCCACTTTACTGACTGGTAAAACAAGGAGGTGTGACCAGGGTAAGGCACTGCTACCTGTCATCCCTGGGGGGTTTTTTGGGACCACACAGTGCTTCAAAATGTTTGAATTTAAAGGGCAAGGACACCCCAGCCCCACACACTTCTCTGCTCCCTCCTGTCTCCTACACCCCTCCTTCCTGATATAATGTCAACCTACCTGGTCCCTGTAGACAGGCAAGTATGCAACCTCTGGGGACACAACCTCGAAAGCCCCACCCAGTCCTGCCACCCTATGGTCCCGTCTCCTGCTGTCAGCAACTTTTCAAAAGTGTTGCTCAGCTGTGACACTGAGCTGGCAGATGATAAATTGGGTAATTAAATATCATCAGTCTCCAAGGTTGTGAACAATGCACCCTGTAGATACAGAGTCAAAATATCGAACTTTTAAACTAAGATACAAGAGTAACTAACTGTATCATCTGTGATTTTCTGAGACAACACCAAGCTTATTTACTTCTTACTTGTTCCTTATAAGTGGGTCTAATATTAAAAGTCTCTCCCTGATCTTCTACACCCTGGTTTCTGTGAAGAAGCATAATAGAGTATAATGCATACTCTTTGTCCCAAGTAATTCTTAGGCAAATTCATGCGTTCATTTTTATAAAATGTTTCTAATGCCATGAGAGCAATGGTATGAAAAGTATCACTAAAATCAGGATGACAGAGGATAACTTTTTTTTTTTTAAGGGAAGGGGTGAGGTGAGATGGGGTGGTTTTTCATTGTCATCTTCTCTAACTTTCAGTTTCAAGACCATCACCCAGCCTTCACGTCAGACAGGCCTTGCTGAGTTAAGTTACCGAGAGATAAGAGAACCACTGTGAAAATGTGCACGTGTGTGCGCGCGCGTGTGCGCGCACACACACACACATGCACACACACACACACACACACATACTAACTTTACGAGTCAGCGGATGGCAGCTGTCTCCCACTTTGCCCATAGGTGTGCAAATCCTTATGCTCTTAACCCAGATACTAACAGCACAGCACATGCCTCCACCACACTGGGAATCCTTGTCGCAGGCCTGAAATGCAATAAACAAACAGATAAATATAGATAGCAGGAAAGACTTAGGGTAAGGAAATTTAAAATTAGCAGTAAAAATGCTCTTCAAACACCCAAACACTATGACTTTAATAATCCCATATATGAAAAAGGGACTATAATCTGCATTTGCTTGCATATATTTATGATAGAATCTGATAGATTTTCCCAGTTTTCAAAAATGGACTAAATAATAACCCCTGGATTATGAAAATCTTAAATAAACATGAGACTTTAAAAAAAATGGTATTCTTTTTCTAGTGCTTTATAGGTGAGCTGGCTTTGAACTTGAAGAATGAGTCTATACCATACATGGCCAGTAGGAACTACCCAAATCGAATCACAAGATTTTATGACTGTTAACTGCAGATTACATTGGGCCCAATATTCAAAAGGGATTTAAATGGTCTCTAAATCTGGCATGAAATGTTCCAGACCCATACAGGCACTGATGTGAATTTTAGAAGTATTCATTTTCCTTTTAAAATAATTTGCATTTTGGTTCATGAACTTGACACTCTCACACAACTGACTTTTCACCATTACCTCTTTAAAGAGAGAAATCTCATAGGTTGAGAATGGACAGACCAAAACTTTTGCTTTATGTTACTTTTCAGGTAAGTAACCTGCAAAAAGGAAATTACTGACTTAGAATATATGTATCTGTGTATGTACTTCACAAAACCAGCGGGACTATCGTCTAAGACCCATCAGATTAAGAAATACAAGTGACAGCTGCAATTATCCATGGTGATTATTTAAGACACCTGCTCCCAATATAAAAATTTTAAGCATATATCAAAGAATCAGCTATGGAGGAATTTTCATACTCTTCTAAATACTGAAAGATTAAATTCATTTGCATGAAAATGGATCTAAGGAGCTATTGTTATTTCCTAGAACCAATTAAAAATAAGATGCTTTGTTTGAATGGTGTGCAGTAATATGTTATGTTGGCAATAAGGTAAAAAAACAGTTTACTATATATGGAAGAAACTAAAAACTCTATAATTTAGACACAAATTTAAATGTACACTTACTGGGAATAACTACGATAGTACTTCAAAGTTCTCAGTTTTGGGGACAGACATAACTTCTCAAAACATAATATATGGAAGCATTCTTCTTATTTTTCATTACAAGTAGACCAACTTTCTTGCTTTAGAGTTTATTTACTTCCCCTATTCGAATTTAGCAGTCTATTTAAAACAAGTATCTGGATTTTAAAAGCTATAATTTTCATCTTGGGGTGTTTAGTCTTTTATAAGAAAATACCTAAACATTTTCATTTTCCAATTTTATGTGTATGTCAGAAGTCATGCATATGTGACTCACTCAGTCAATGGCCTTTCCCAATATGGTTTTAAAAATGTTAGGGACATATAAATCAATTTCAAAATACGGACATATACTACAAAAAAGTAAGTATGTAAGATGGAGGTTTCGGCCAGTATTTTATTTCAACAGATGCTGAAGACCCTGAATTCTAAAGCCCCGCTAGCTCTTTTTTATAATACAATCAAAATCCAGCCAAAATATTTTAAAATTAAATCAATCACTTGAATGTTTAACATCCTATAGACAATACATCTAGGTAAGCTACTGAGTTTTTCATGTGTATCACAATGGTCCCTGTCATGGAAACAATGACTCAATTTCTTATTGCTATGTTAGAGAATTAAAAAAAAAAATTCTCTCCTTATGAGTTAAATTAACAACAACAATACACAAAAACAACACACAACTGTATAATAAGCCTGGACTTAACAGATAAACATACAATATGATAAAATTTCATTGTGTAACAAAAAGCTTCAGTTCTTGGAAACACAAAGAACTGCCTAGGTTTATATATTTTTAATTAGACAGCTGTTTCCTAATGCCTTTCCCCCTTAACCTATTGCAGATCTATTCAAATAATGTTGTCCTGTGAATGGAACAAAAAGATACTTATATTGCAAAGAAATTTTAGGCTCAAAGGATTAGGAGAAATTTAAAATAAACCAGCAGGGGAAGAGGGGGAAAAAAAAAAAACCCCAATCATGTTTCAATTCTCCTGAATTAGAAAGCCCTTTAAAAAACTTTCTTTCAACCAGATTGACTGGCTACTAACAAAACTACTCAAAGAATTTTGTTAATCGCTATGCTATTCTAATAAAGATCACAAAGAATATAATTAAATATCTATTGGGCAAAACCAAATACTGTTATAGCACTGGGCTTTCAATATGCTATAAACCTATTAACTCATATAGAAACAACGGAGCTTTATTTTCTCAAGACAATGACATTTTTCTTAAAGGTTATTTCATTACCAATGTATCATCATTCAAACAGAGCAGTTTTATTTAAATCCTAGAACGTGCACTTAGATATTGGAAGTAATTTAATCAAAGTATAAATTAATTCCGCTCTTAAAAATTACAGTAATGAAGTTGAACAACCAGGAAATGGTAGTAGTTTTGCATTGCTGATATAAACTAGACCTAATGATTCTTAAAAATTTTTTACTGAAAACTCATTCTTCAGATCCACACAAAGAAAACTGTTGGTGGGAGTAGGAAAAAATTAAATTAGTCCTTACTTCCAAAGATGCCTTCTCTAAGTTTAAACAACATCTACACGGCAACCTACTCCGTAATTATACTGGAGCACTGGAGGTGCTCTATCAGGAATTAAAATGGAAAACTGTTACAGGGAGAACCGCAAGAAGCTGAAAAAAGCCCGGAACCCAGGAGGAAGCGCTCACAACTGCTTTTCAAAGCGCATACATGGCCCTGCACCAAGTTATTTCAAAGGGTTTCTGCGGAGGGCGCAACTGGAGCCAAGTCCCTGAACATGGATTAAGACTCCCGGGATCTGGGGCATTCGTCTTGCCCTAGGGCATTTCAGGAAGGAGCCCTCAAATGTTAAGGTCTGAGCTAGTGCGCCGCGAGAGTGCTCGAGAAGACTTTGAAAGACAACTTCTTTCAGCTTAACCCAAAAACAAACCAGAGACAGGTTGTGGGTGTCAAAGAGGAGGTCAGCGGGAGGAGGTAGTGTTAACGGTGGTGGGGTGACACTTCTGTCACTTTTCTTCCAGGACGCGCCCAACGTCCCGGGCCATCTGCTGCTTTTGGAGCAGGGCAGGGACTTTTTCCCAAGCGCGCCAAGGGGCGACGGAAGCAGGTGTCTCCGCCCGAGGCGTCCCTCCCTGCCCCTCCACCGGGCCCCCTGGGCGCACCCCGGACGAGTTGCGCAGGGTGGACAGGTGCGCCGGGCCTCTTACCCCGGTGATCACGGCGCCGTCCCCGGCGGGGGGCGTGAGCAGCAGCGGCGGCAACAGTAGCAAGAGCAGGAGCGGGGCGCAGCGCGGACTCCTCATGGCGCCCTCGGACTAGGCGGCGGTTGGGGGGCCGTTGGGGGCGCGAAGCCCGGCGCGCTCGGTGGAGCGCGAACAGCGGGCAGGAGGTCGGGCGCGGCGGCTCCGCGAGCCTCCTGACGGTTATAAAGGCGAGCCCCGCAGTGACTCACGCCGGCGCCCGCCCGGCAGCACG
Source organism: Dugong dugon (assembly GCA_030035585.1). NCBI lineage: Eukaryota > Metazoa > Chordata > Mammalia > Sirenia > Dugongidae > Dugong > Dugong dugon. The sequence goes on along the minus strand of CM057481.1, from coordinate 52,509,068 downwards.
CGCGGGGGGCACGGCGCGGGCACACAGCCTACGCCCCCACGCGCACAAGCGCGCCCACCGCGGCCGGGCCAGCCTCCGAGTCGCCCACGTGCCGGCGCGGCTCCCTCCGTCCCCGCCTCGGGCGCCACGCAGGCAGCGCCTCCCGCGGGGCGCCCCGCTCCCTGCCATTCTCTCGGCTCTCGCCCGCGGCTGCCTTTCGCACGCGGCGGAATTGCTTTTGTGGTCTGAGACGCACTCGTTGGCTGTCCTGGTTTCCAAAGCTCCACGTGCTCGGCGCCGAAATTTGCAGCTCATATGCTCTACAGATGTTTAGGGAGCGCCTACTATGTGCCAGGCGCCGTGGACAAATTGAGAGTAGAGGGTAGTTGAACAATAAGCCAGACACAGCCTCTGAATTTGCCTGTTTGTTCAGCAAGTCTTTACGAAGTGTCTGCTGTATGCCAGGTACTGGCGGTGAACAAGGCAGCCACCAGGTCAGTCCTCATGGTCGAATAACTTAGAAAAAACTGACATCAGACAAACCAATTGAAAACGTGGACGGCAGGGGAAAAGAATAAAGGGAGAGCAAAAGCATCCCTAATCCCAATCCCTGACAACGTTTAGGGGTCTGTCCTTCCAGCTGTGGGAGTCCTATTTATTTCTTTCATTTCAAGTGCCTTCTCTTTATGCTCACATCTGTTTCTGACCCTCTCCGCTCTGGTTTTCCTCACATGCATTCCCTCCCTTCTTCAGCATCGCGCCAGCTTCAGGCAGAATGGTTCAGGATGATGCCAAAGGGAAATGAGAACGCGTGGTTTCATGGGCCAACCCGAGGCCCCTTAGGCCCTAGGTAGGGAGGTCTCCGTTCAGTTTCTAGTCCAGAAAAAACACCACTCAGTCTTAAAAGATGCAATACGGCGTTATTGTGACTGGTTCATTCATGTAAATGTGAACTGCGTGTCTACTGGGTTCTAGGCACAGCCTGAGAGGACAATTGGCAAATTTGCCCTCAATTTCTGACGGCGTTGCTCCAACATCTCAGCCTTTTTTTCCTCTATGAAAAGGATTTCAAGAGGACCTGGGTGTGACCATGCCAGACTTGCTAGTGCTAAAGAAGCCCACCTTTCCTCCTGAATGATCAGAGCCTCTGGCTCTCTCCCTGCCCCCCAAAGGATCACAAACTGTTGCAAAGCAGATGCGTCTTTCAGCCTCTTTAATAAAGGCGGTGAGGAGAGTCAAAGTTACTTTCAGACTGTGGTGCTACCCCATGCCAAAGCATTCAGACTCAACGTGGAAGAAAAAGAAAAGAAAGAAAAAGGCAGGCAGGCAATTATCTGAATGTTAAACAGCTGAATATTTGGAAACCCAAAGCTTTGACTGATTTTTAAAACTTCTTTACACGTGTTTTTATGTTTGAGAAACATCCTGAGACAGAAAACAAAAAGGGATTCAAACTCTTTTTTAACTTTTAAAAAACTGTTAAAGTTGGACACACAGTCGAATAAGTGGAAACAGTAGCAAGTGACAGATTCCTGGAAAATTTCGTTTTCCAGTCTCCACGCCAATGCTAGCACGGGAATCCTGCCAGGTAAATGTAAAAACCAGTCAACATGGATTTTAACATTCCTATAACTTTTTTTTTTTAATGGTCTATTTCATATTTGCTACCATTGAATGCCAGCTTGGGTATTCCCTGCTTCTCCAAGCAGAGACAACAGGATGTGTCTACTACACAGGAACAAATCAGATTTCAGATGTGGTTGGCTTTATACACAGCTGTTTGGAAAACAATCCTCACAAGGTTGTTTTGAAGCAAGTTTGGAAACACTTAAAAATAGGGTTGGTTTGGTTTCATGCTGTTTCTTTTGAGACTTTTACTTGTTTTAATGCTTTCAGGAGGAATGATACAAGTCTTTGTAGCCAAGTTAGAAAGTTGAAGTCTCGAAGTTAGTTCCATCTTATAAAGAGAAAGATGAAAGAATGAGTTTGGATTAGTCTACAGAAGTAAGTAGGAAGGCCCACTGACCAACAATGAAATAGAAATTGAACAGTAGTTTCCATTTGATTACTGCAACCTATTGATACATTGCCACAAGATCAGTTCAGCCCAAGGATAACTGCAAGAGGAAAACCAAACCTTGTGTGGTTCAGAGTGTAGGCTACCATATTCTAGAAGACCAGCAAGGCTCAGCTGAAATGAGGGGCAGTACAGAAGAGTCTACAGGACCCCATGTTTGTGAGTCAGACTGGCCTGGATTGGAATCCTGTGTGACCATGAGAAATTTACTTAACCTTTCTAAACATCAGTCTCCTCATCTGTAAAATGGGTATAAGACACCAACCTCATGAGGTTGCGGTGAGCCTTAAAGAGGATAATACCTGTAAAGTCTTAGTACAGTACCTGGAACAGAATTGGAACCCAGTAGGGTTACCTCTTATTAAGTCTTATTATTTGGCCTCCCCTGACAATTTCACCAACAATGATATATTTCATTTCTATTTTGCCCACCACATTAGATTGTATACTTCTTGTTATTAGGATCCTTGCATTTAATTCCCCACATATCCCACTTGGCACACAGCACAATGATGGACACATAGCAGGCACTCAATAAATATTTAACTATTTTAGGTCACAAGAAAATGAAATATGGTATGTTGTTGTTAGGTGTTGTTGGGTTGATTCTGACTCATAGCGACCCTATAGGACAGAGTAGAACTGCCCCATAGGGCTTCCAAGGAGCGGGTAGTGGATTTGAACCACCAACCTTTTGGTTAGCAGCTGAGCTCTTAACCACTATGCCACCAGGGCTCCACAATATGGTATAGACACATTTAATTGATAAAAATCAATTAAATGTAATCAGCAAAAAGCAAAAGGAGTAGATACTTTACCTTAGGTAGGTGATACAGTCTGCTACTCTGCTCAATGGACACATGACCTGAAATGACTTTGGAGTCATCCTTGACCCTCTCTTTCTCCCACACCACATGTCCAATCCATCTGGAAATCTTGCAGACTTTGTCTTCAGAATATAGCTAGAATCTGACTGCCTTGCACTCTGTCACAGCCATCCTTCTTGTTCTGAGCCACCATCCTCTCTAGCCTGAATTACTACCACCTCTGCACTGGCCTCCTAGGTTTCACCATTGCCTTCTACATCCTATCATCAACACAGCTGCCTTGACTTTTTTTATTTATGATTGTAAAAATATAGATAGCACCACATTTGCCAATTCAATATTTTTCATATATAAAATTCAGTGAGATCAATTATATCAATCATGTTGTGCAACCCTCACCAATATCTTTTGCCAAATTTTCCATCCCCATAAACAAAAATTCAATGCTTCCCAAGCAATAATTTCCCCATCCCCTCTCCCTCCTGCCCCTGGTAACCACTTTTAAACTCTGATCTCTATACATTTACCTATTCTATGTACTTCGTATTACTGATATCACATAATATTTGTCCTTTTGTGGTTGACTTCTTTCACTCAATGTAATGTTTTCAAGGTTCATCCATGTTGTGGCATGTATCAGGACTTCATTTCTCTTTATGGCAGAGTAATATTCCATTCCAATATGTATATATATTACATTCCATTAAGAATTTTTTTTTTTAAACGTAAATCAGACCCTTTGCTCAAAAACCTGCCGTGGTTCCTCGTTTCTCACAGAGACCTTCAGATCCTTGGTTCATCTACTAGTGTTGCACTGCGTCATCTACCAGTGGTCATCTTCCTGCTGGCTCTGCTCCAGTCACACTGGCCTTCTTGCTGTTTCTAGAACACACAAGGATGCTTCCATCTTGGGAACTTTGTCCCGGATCTTCTCTTTGTCAGGATTGCTCTTCCGCCAAATAGATAGCCACATCACTGACTCGTCTCCTGCAAGTGTTTGCTCATATTTAACCTTCTCAAGGAGACTTATCCTAATCACCCTAACTAAATTTGCAACTGCCCCAGCACTCCAAATGCCCCTTAATCTACTCGTCTTCATATTTCACTTTTTCCTAAAGCACTTAACACCTTTTAACATGCTTTATTAATTGCTTATTATCATTATTCTTTCCACCGCCTATCTGTCTGTCCACCACCTGTAGTTTGCCATACTATGGTGGCTTGCCTGTTGCTGTGATGCTGGAAGCTATGCCACCAGTATTGCAAATACTGGTCACCCGTGGTGGACAGGTTTCAGCAGAGTTTCCAGACTAAGACAAACTAGGGAGAAAGGCCTGGCAATCTGCTTCCAAAAATTAGCACTGAGAACATTATTGTTCATAACAGAACACTGTCTGACTTGCTTGCTTTGGGCATGTCATCAGGAAGGATCAATTGCTGGAGGACATCGTGTTTGATGAAGCAGAGGGCCAGTGAGGGTGAGGGAGACCCTTGGTGAGATATATTGGCACTACAGCTACAGTGATGGACTTAAACATGCCAGTGATCATAAGGATGACACAGGACCGGGCAATGTTTCATTCTGTTGCACCTAAGGTCATCAAGAGCCAAAGTGATTGGACAGCAGCTATCTATCTAGATACCTATCTATCATTATTGTTTATTGTCTTGCCACATCTACCCTACACATTGTTGTGGTTGTTAGGTGCCATTGAGTCAGTTCCAACTCATAGCGACCCTATGTACAACAGAACAAAACACTGCCTGGTCCTGTGCCATCCTCACAATCGTTATGTTTAAGCCCATTGTTGCAGCCTCTTTTTTGCTGACCCTCTACTTTACCAAGCATGATGTCCTTCTCCAGGGACTGGTCCCTCCTGATAACATGTCCAAAGTACTTAAGACAAAGTCTTGCCATCCTTGCTTCTAAGGAGCATTCTGGCTGTACTTCTTCCAAGGCAGATTTGTTCATTCTTCTGGCAGTCCGTTCAGTATTCTTTGCCAACATCATAATTGAAAGGCATCAATTCTTCTTCAGTCTTCCTTATTCATTGTTGAGCTTTGCTTGCATATGAGGCGACTGAAAATACCATGGCTTGGGTCAGGAGCACCATAGTTCTCAAAGTGACATCTTTGCTTTTCAACACTTTAAAGAGGTCTTTTGCAGCAGATTTGCCCAATGCAATACGTCGTTTGATTTGACTGCTGCTTCTATGGATGTTGACTGCAGATCCAAGTAAAATGAAATCTCTAACAGCTTCAATATATTCTCTGTTTATCATGATGTTGCTTATTGGTTCAGTTGTGAGGATTTTTGTTTTCTTTATGTTGAGGTGTAATCCATACTGAAGGCTCTATTCTTTGATCTTCATCAATAAGTGCTACAAGCCCTCTTTGCTTTCAGCAAGCAAGGCGGTGTCATCTGCATATCACAGGTTGTTAGTAAGTTTTACTCCGTTACTGATGCTGCGTTCTTCCTCATATAGTCCAGCTTCTGTGATTATTCACTAAGTATATAGACTGAATAAGTATGGTGAAAGGATACAACCCCGACGCACACCTTTCCTGATTTTAAACCATGCAGTATCCTCTTTGTCTGTTCGAACGACTGCCTTTTGGTCTATATACAGGTTCCACATGAGCACAATTAGGAATTCCCACTCTTCACAATGTTATCCATAATTTGTTATCCATACAGTCGAATGCCTTTGCATAGGCAATAAAACACAGGTAAACATCTTTCTGGTATTCTCTGCTTTCAGCAAAGACCCACATGACATTAGCAATGATATCCCTCATTCCACATCCTCTTCTGAATCTGGCCTGAATTTCTGGCAGTTCCTTGCTGATGTACTGCTGCAACCATTTTTGAATTATCCTCAGCACAATTTTACTTACGTGTGATATTAACGGTATTAATGTAATTTCCTCATTCTGTTGGATCACCTTTCTTTGGAATGGGCACAAATATGGATCTCTCCCAGTTGGTTGGCCATGTAGCTGTCTTCCAGATTTCTTGGCATAGATGAGTGAGTGCTTCCAGCCTTTGTATCCATCTGTTGAAACATCTCGGATGGTAGTCTGTCAATTTCTGGAGCCTTGTTTTTTGCCAATGCCTTCAGTGCAGCTTGGACTTCTTCCTTCAATACCATTGGTTCTTGATCATATGCTACCTACTGATATGGCTGAACGTCGACCAATTCTTTTTGGTACAGTGACTCTGTGTATTCCTTCCATCATCTTTTGATGCTTCCTGCATCGTTCAATATTTTGCCCATAGAATCCTTCAACGTTGCAAATTGAGGCTTTTGTTTTTTCTTCAGTTCTTTCAGCTTGAGAAATGCCAAGTGTGTTCTTCCCTTTTGGTTTTCTAACTCCAGGTCTTTGCACATTTCATTATAATACTTTGTCTTCTCGAGCTGCTCTTGGAAATCTTCTGTTCAGCTCTTTTACTTCATCATTTCTTCCATTGACTTTAAATACTCTAGTTCAAGAGCAAGTTTCAGAGTCTCTTCTGACATCCATTTTGGTCTTTTCTTTCTTTTTCGTCTTTTTAATGACCTTTTGCTTTCTTCATGTATGATGTCCTTGATGTCATCCAACACCTTGTCTACACATACATCAGAATATAATCTCCATGAGATCAAAGTTTTTTTAAAATTTTGTTTTGTTCACTGACTTATCTCCAGTGTCTAGAAAAGTACCTCTCACATAATAGGCATTCAGTAAATATTTGGTGAACAAATTACTGAAAGTGTAAACAAGGGACTGGAGATAGGGTAGGGCGGGTGAAAGCAGAACTGATCGGAAGGTGTTGTAGTTGTCCAGGTGACTTCTACTAATGTAGTGGATAGTGAAGAGGGAGAGAATGAACTGGCTCATTTAAGAAATAAAACAAGTAGAGCTTGCTGTTGGCCTAGACAAAGGATGGAGAAGAAAATGTCAAGACTCATGCCAAGAATTCATCTTGTGTAACTGATAGGCAATGGGGATGCTGGGAAATTATCTGGGTGTGGAGAAAGGCAGTCAGATAAACCTAGGGTGCAGAGAAAAGCTTGGGCTGGAGAGAAAATGCTGGCCAGGTGGTTTCCCCTTAAAATGTTTATTTGTCCATTTCATATAATTTAGCCATGTTGTTATTGTTGGGTGCCCATGTGACAGAGTAGAACTGCCCCATAGGGTTTCCTAGGCTGTAATCTTTACAGAAGCAGACTGTCAGATCTTCCTCCCTTGGAGCTGCTGGGTGGGTTCGAACCACCAACCTTTTGGTTAGCTGCTGAGTGCTTAACCATTGTACCATTGGGACTCCTTAATTTAGCCATAATGGCAAAAATTTAGTTCAGAGTTTGGCAAACTATGGCCTACTGCCTGGTTTTGTAAGTAAATTTTTATTGGCACACAGCCACACTTATTTGCTTATATATTGTCTACGGCTGCTTTCACACTACAATGGCAAAGCTGAGTATTTTTGAGAGAGACTGTATGGCCTGCAAAGCCGAAAATATTTACTACCAGGACCTTTACAAAGAAAGTTTTCAACTCTTGCTTTAGATAATAAAGAGGAACCAGGTGTTTCTTTACTGCTCCTTGGGCCAAATTTGTTACCACCTCTTTTTCCCAGCCTTTTCCTGGTTCTGTTTTGGGCTGTGCCTCTGATGCTCTCTGGTTTAATCAGTGTAATCCATTTGCTTCCTGAGTTGTGGTAATTTGCCCAAAGTTCTGACTTGCTAATTTGTCCCCTTGCCTGTTCACCTTGTTATAGTTACTTTTCTTTCAACTGTCACATAGTAGGTGCTCAATAAATATTTGTTGGTTGAGTTTGAGGAGGAAGGGCAATAAATGTGTGTTTGGTCTGCCATTTTGAACCAGAAGCCTGAAATGATTTCCTCAACTTTATAAAAAATAGAACATTTATTACTCTTTTACATGAAGCTCTAGTGTTACAAATGATTATGGCTTGCTTAAAGACTTACTTTTTACGCATCTTCTTCTTATGATTCCTAATTATTATAGCATAATAAGTGGGCACAGTCATTTATAGCTGGGTCCCGTTTGTCTTTGTGTAAATATTTTTCATTTAGATGGGTTAAAACAACTAAAATAGATACTCTGCTTGTTTTTTCACCCTTTATCTTTTATCACTGTATTATCACAGGGTAGCTTTTCTTGTTAACAAACCTGAAATATCAGTCTGAAATATCATTTTAAAATAATAACCATGCTTTAAATATGACATATGAAAATGGAATTGCTTTTATAATTCTAAATAAGACATCTATTTAAATCTATTTCAATGCTGATGATTTCTCTTTATTTTTAAAAATAAACCACCAAGCTTCAGTTTGAAAGCCAATTGTCTGTAGAGACACTAAAAATTATGTGGCCTATTCAAGTGATAATGTACAATAAAGTTTACCTATTTTAAAGTAGTTGAAATATTAATTCAGAAGAAAGAGTTTTATGATAACAATTAGTATGAAATGCATTTGAAATAATACAAGGAGTCAGGATGAACATTTGCTTATAAAAGATTTGAGTTTTATTCATTATACTGTTGAATGTATTTAATATTTATTTTTAGCTTTGAAGGTAGGCCCTAGGGCTAAGGCTTATGTATCATGTACTTCATTAAAAGATTGTTATGCAAATCTGTAGCATATCTGGTAACTTTTGGAAAAGAAAGAAATAGAGAGAGAGAGAGACAACCAAATAGGAAAGAATTTTCTTAAGATAATAACCAGGGCTAAGGAATTATTTCTTTATTATTTTAGATTAACATTTATCACTGATCCCATACAAATAAATTGTATTTAGCAATTTGTTCTTCTCCCTTAAATTTGGATCATATTTATTTTTCTACCAAGGAAAAGGACTTAGAAGAAATAACAAGCCATCTGGGTATGGGATTTATAGACACAAATCAATTAACAGAGCCTCTATTTCCAAATGTAAAGCCTGGCTCTTTCTGTGCTTTGGCAGAAAGCTATCAGTAGCTGCTCCATAAATCTCGGTATATGTTATATAAAATTCCCAGTTACCCTATGGGGTAGCTACTATCAAAATCCCCATTTTACCTATGAAGAAAGTGAGGTTCAGAGAGATTACCTATGTCACAGAAAATCAAAATAACTTCTAAGCAGTGGAGGTGGGTGTCAGCCCAGGTCAGTATGATGCCAAATACTTAAACACCGTAGCTTCTCCTCATATCTATGTACTTTCCTTAAATATCGCCATAAAAAATTTAGGTTGCCAATAACTGGACGTAAGTTAACATTGACTAGTGACTATGGTGTGAATTTTCCTCAGTCTTATCTTAACCTATCCCCCGCCCCCACCCAATAACAACTCAGAGATCAAGACTAATGTGTCCCATTTAAAAAAAACATATATATATATATATATATATATATATATATATATATATATGGCAGAGAACAGGTACAATTCTACACGTGTGATTTTTTGTTTTGGGGACTTTTTTTTTCAGAAAGATTCCATGAGGTATAGGTTTAGAAGTTCTGTTATTTTCTCGTGAAGGAAGCAGGCAATCAACGTTTCTGCTCTCCAGGTTCACCCGGCAGCATTCTAATGGGGCACTTAGCACCTTTGCTCTCATGAAGGTAAGGAGCTCATCAAAGACATTCTGCTTGCCATTTTAGGCAGAAGGGATGGCAGAGTGAACCTAACACTGGAGGCTGGGGCAACCCAGCATCTGCCAGTATGGGTTTCTTCTTAGAAAAAAACTGAGTTTTGTGATGAAATAATTCTGGAGACCTCTTAAGGAGTCATAATTTGTATTATCATATTAAAGGCCCAGAGCAGTCCTCCAAGAAGAAACCAGCCTAACTTGGTGCATCCCATCATTTCCAAAGTATTTGGTTGCAGAGCACTTTTTGCATGGATCAGGGATAAAATTTTAGGCAAATATAAATTCTCTATCTTGATCACATTCAGTTTTTTTTTTTTGTTAATTGTGCTTTAGGTGAAAGTTTACAGCTCAAGTTAATTCCTCATACAAAAATTTATACACATATTATTATGTGACATTAGTTGCAATCCCTGTAATGCGACAGCACACTCCCCCTTTCTACCCCAGGTTTCTGGTGTCCATTCAACCAGTTCCTGTCCCTTCCTGCCTTCTCATCCTGCCTCTGGACAGGAGCTGCCCATTTGGTCTCATGTGTCTGCTTGAACTAAGAAGCACACTCTTCTGAAGTACTATTTTATGTTTTATAGTCCAGTCTAATCTTTGTCTGAAGAGTGAGCTTTTGGAATGATTTTAGTTCTGGGTTAACAGAAAATCGAGGGGCCATGGTTTTAGGGGTTCCTCCTGTCTCAGTCAGACCATTAAGTCTAATCTTTTTATGTGAATTTGAGTTCTGCTCTGCACTTTTCTCCTGCTCCATCTGGGACTCTCTGTTGTGTTCCCTGTCAGGGAGGTCATGGATGGTAGCCGGGCACCATCTAGTTCTTCTTGTCTCAGGCTGATGGAATCTCTGGTTTATGTAGCCCTTTTGTCTCTTGGGTTAATATTTTCCTTGTGTCGTTGGTGTTCTTTATCCTCCTTTGCTCCAAGTGGGTTGGGACCAATTGATGCATGACCACATTCAGTTTTAAGAAAAACAAACCAATCCACTAAGTTTAGAGTAAGTTTTGAATATGTAACCAATCTTGGATAAGCTCATCAATCAACTACAAAGAATATGAAGATGAGCTAATTTATGTAGCCAATCTTGGATGAGCTTATCAATCAACTACAAAGAATATGAAGATGAGCTAATTAATCTAACTTTATATACAGATGAGGAAACTGAGAATCCAAAAGATTAAATTTCGTAGGAACTAGGAGACAGAGCTAGGATTAGGCCACAAGCCTCTTGCTTTCTAGTTAAAGAATTTTTCAACTATAAATGCACCTTCCTGAAGTATCTGTATGGCATATACAAAATAGTTACAAACACATTTTCCCAAAACAAGAGTCTTCTTTAGGGAGATTCTTGTCCCACATGTTGAGTCAATGCAATCACAGATTCCACTGCCCCTGCAGTGAGAGATGTCCATTGGGTTGTGTGGGTTTAAAGTATTCTGATCTCTGTCCACTGATATCATTTGCCCTTAAGGTAATTTGGCAGAGTTTCAGTTTGCCAAATGTATATATAAGTATTTTCAACCTTTGGCCCATTGTTGTGGAATAAATTTTGTCCCCCCAAAATATGTGCTGGAATCCTAACCCCTATACCTGTGGATATAATCCTGTTTGGAAATAGGGTCTTCTTTGTTAATTAGATCCTGCCCGATTAGGATGGGTTCTAAAACTAATTCACTTCTGAGTTATAAAAAGAGCAGATTAGACACAGAGATACATACACACAGGGGAAGACAGACAGCATATGAGGTCTTTCAAAGAACCGAGGATTGCCAAGGAACCAAGGAATGCCCAGGGCTATTGACAAGGAAGGAATCTACATGACTGAGGACCTGTTTGGACTTTCAGCCTCCAGAACTGTGAAAAAATAGATTTCTGCTCCCTAAAGCCACCCACTTAGAGCATTTCTGTTACAATAACCAAAACCCATTGCTGTCGAGTCAATTCTGACTCCTAGGGACCCTATAGGACAGAGGAGAACTTCCCCATAAGGTTCCCAAGGAGTAGCTGGTGGATTCGAACTGCTGACCTTTCAGTTAGCAGTCAAGGGTCTTAACCACTGAACCACCAAGGCTCCTCTGATATGATAGCACTAGAAAACTGAAACACTTATAATTAGCCAAAAGGATGGCATAGGCTTGAGGGGAAGGGTGTTCAAAAGTTACTTTTGGTGGGATAAACTTTCACAATTTCCTAAGTAGCAAATTGCAAACTTTCATTTGTTTACTTCCAAAATGCTTTCAAGCTGATAGATGCAATTCACTGTAATGAAAGTATTTCCAAGTCTTAGCCAATGAGCCACTGTAATTGTGCTTTTATGATCTTATTACAGCATTCTCTCCTCCATTTTCTCTTATGTTTGTCTGTTTAACAGACCTCCATCATAATAGCTGGAGATGGAGGAGCTGGTCAGAGGATGGGTTTACTGGAGTGCTTTGAATAGAACTGTTTTCTTTGCTGAGTGGCTGAGGGTTCCAGAACTCAGCCTTGACCTGGAGGGCTCACAGTCCTCCTCACAGCTGATGGAAACCCCAAAGCCCTATCCCAGTACCAACTGGTGTTAGTTATTTGGTTATTTCAAAATTAATTAATTGCTCGTCTGGTTGTAAGTTGATCTCTTGAACATTCAGTTTATTTAAATCTGATTTAAAACTTTTTTTGTTTTTAGTGGAACATTCTCGTTTTCATAAAAATCCTGTCCGATAACATTCTTCCTCATTTACTCTGTTCTCTGGTTCTTTTATGGGCAGGTAGGGCCAGGAGAGAAGTGTAGGGAGAGCACAAGCAATTTGATTTCCCAGATACACTGGGTCCCTTGCACGTGCCTGTAGGCACTGTGCGAGGTGCGGTGAGACTCAGTCTACACTGCATGTTGCTACTAGATAGTTCTTTTTTGAGCAACAATTTCACTCTTATCGTATTCTAAACCCTAAACTCATTTCATAACCGGATAGCTCATCTTACTAAGTCTGTACTACTCTGAAAAGCATCCAAGGTTCTCTGTGACGTGGACTCAGTCTCCTGTCCAGCAGGCTCGCCTCTGAATTCCCAACATCCGCTGGAATCAAGCAGGTGTCCTTCCTGACGACACACTAACTGTGCTCCCTGCTTCTGCCCTCATGCCTGTAGGACTGCCTTCCTGCCTCACTACTTGCTCTTCAAGGACTAAGCTACACAGCATCTCCTCTCCAAAGGACTGCAGCAGCCAGTATTAAACTTACTTTTCTGACATCTGAGAGCCTTTGGACTGCACTACTCAACCACTTGAGAGATAAATCTGGATTTGAATCGGTTTTGAATCCTTTACCTGTTTTCTATTACTTCATGTCTCCAGACCTCAGTTCTCTCATTTGCAAAATGAGAATAATGATGGCTGCATCCTCAGAGGGCTGTGAAAACTAAATGAAACAATGTGTGATAACTAAATGCAATAATGAAGAAATATGACCCAGCAACTGTATCATAGTAAGAATGCAATAAATGCAAGCTATTGGTATCCTTATATCTACCTACTAGGTAATAAGTAGGAAATAACTGGTAGGTAATAATAATAAGGACTGCAGTTATTAAATTTTTGTCAATTACTAAATGAAATTATTATAAAGTGCTTGGCAGACTGCAAGGCATACAGTACATGCCCAATCTTGGTTCGTGATGATGATAGCGGTGATGATGATGATGATTATACTATGAAGTACGGACAAAACCCACTGCAGTCGAGTCGATTCCCACTCATAGCAACCCTATAGGACAGAGCGTAGAAGTGCCCCATAGGGTTTCCGAGGAGTGGCTGGCGGATTTGAACCGCCGATCTTTTGGTTAGCAGCTGAGCTGTTATCTACTGCACCATCCGGGCTCCAAGTAAGGACAAGCAAGTGGCATATCTAAATATCTAAAGTGCTTAGCACAGTATCTGGCATATAAGAGTTTTAAAATAAATGTTAGCTATTATCACTGTATATTCTTTTGTATTATTACATACTAATTTCCTATATGCAAGTATATCTTCCTATCTTTATGTAAACTCCAGATATGTACCATATGGTTATTCTATTTGCACCAATTGTGGGGGGTAGGATTTGCTCCAATAAACTATAATATCAAATGATGAATTCTTGAAGTTAAAGAATATAAAATGTCAGACTGCTCTGAGGTACATTTCATATCTTGAGTGGTATTATTGACATTTCTTAAACAGTGAGATAAACGGACTAAAAGTTTGAGCAAATCTTGGAGTTAGCAATGTGTTGCTAGAATGTGAGGACTATAGAGAACTGCTTCCCTCCACCACCCCCACTGGGTCAAGTGCAGATTTAAAAAGTACAGAAATAGTCCAGAGATGTAGAATTGCCATCTGTAGCAGGTGGAATGGATTTCCAGCCTGCCCTTTGAGGCCTGCCTGTTAATGTCTTTTCACATTGATTCATATTTGAAGAGCACTGCTCTGAGAAAGGCTTCATGGAGTCCCATCCCAGCTCTGCCACTTACAGCCTGTGTAACTTTGGGAAAGATATTTAAGTTCTCAGGGCTTCAGTTCCCTCATCTGCAAAATGGAGCTAATCATACTAACACCTGCAGCATAGAGTTATTATGAGAATTAAATGATAATGTGTCTGATACAGGTCCTGAGGTGGCTTGAATGGTTTGCGCTCCACTATTAACCTCAGGGTTGGCAGTTCAAAGCCACTTGGTGGTACCGCAGAAGAAAGTCTTAGAGATCTGCGTCCATAAAGATTACAGCCAAGAAAACCCTATGGAGCAGTTCTACCCTGTAACTCATGGAGTCACTATGAGTTGGAATCGACTCAACGGCCACAGGTTTGGTTTTTGTTTTTTGTTGCCTGACAGTGTAAGAACCCATTGAAACATTCGCTAATATCAAAGAAACAGGGTGTTGTGCCAATGTCAATGTCCTGGTTTTGACAATGTCCTCTGGTTATATAAGAAGTTACCACTGAGGTAAGCTGGGTGAAGGGTACTCAGAAACTATACTATTTTTGCAATGTCTTGTGAGTCTAAGATTATTTAAAAAGAAAGAGTTTAAAAGAAAAAAAAAAAAAGTAAGTAAAAGGGGAGTCCCAGGAGTAGCACTCAGCAATGCTGACTGCCATCAGATCTGAGGGGTTCTGGCCCCAGGGTGTCCTGTCTGGCTCCAGTGACAGGCAGGTCCCTCTTGGGGAACAACACCTTCAGACCACATAACCAATCACCTTGTTCTGGCTGACTGCAGCCCTCTGATTATACAGTGACTTCCAGCAGCCTTGTCTGCAGGGAGAGGCTGTGTGAGCCTGAGGATCGGAATGCTGGTCTTTGGGCAGTGAGGGTGTGAGGGTTCTTGTAATTAACAGATTGGCACGCTGATTTCAAATACTGAATACACCATGGACTGCCAGAAGAACGAACAAATCTGTCTTGGAAGAAGTATAGCCAGAATGCTCCTTAGAAATGAGGATGGCGAGATTTCTTAAGTCCTTTGGACATGTTATCAGGAGGGACCATTCCTTGGAGAAGGATATCATGCCTGGTAAAGTAGAGGGACAGCAAAAAAGAGGAAGACCCTTAATGAGATGGATTAACAGCGGCTGCAACAATGGGCTCAAATATAGCAATGGGCTCAAACATAGGGAGGATTGTGAAGGACCGGGCAGAGTTTTGTTCTGGTGTACATAGGCTTGCTATGAGTCAGAACTGACTCGATGGCACCTAACAATAGCAACAACAACATGCTGATTTCGTGACCCATCTTGAGGGGGCGTGGTTATTGCACGTTCTTTACGTCCCCTCTGGAGGTATAGAGAGATTAGACTTCGCAATCTGCAAGCTATGGGAGACACTAGATAACAGTCACTTGATCAAGGTGAGGCCACCTTGTGAGACCTCTTGGGAGACACCCCAGAAGCCTTCTCCAAAAACTGCATCCCCTCTCAACTCCCCAGACGGAGAGAGCTCTATGCTTTTCCAGTTTTAATTGCTCCACAGTCCAGCACGGTGTAGTCCAATAGAACTTTCTGCAGCAATAAAAATATTCCCTGTCTTTGCTGCCCATTACATACCTCTAGCCATAAGTGGCTAGAGAGCACTTGCAATGTGGCTAATGTGACTGAGGAATGGAATTTTAAATTTCATTTAATTTTAATTAATTTGAATTTACCTGGCTGTTGTTAGCTGCCTTGAGTGGCTCCCGAACCATGGTGACTCCATGCACAGGAGAACAAAACGCTGCCTGGTCCTGGTGCCATCCCAATGATTTGCTGCAGACTGGACAGTTGTGATTCGTAAGGTTTTCACTGGCTGATTTTCAGAAGTAGATTGCCAGGCCTTTCTTCCTAGTATGTCTTAGTCTGGAAGTTCTGCTGAAACCTGCTCAGCATCATAGCAACACATAGGCTCCACTGACAGATAGGTGGTGGCTGTGCATGAGGTGCTTTGGCCTGGAATTGAACCTAGATCTTTCTCCTGCATAGAAGGTGAGAATTCTACCACTGAACCACCAATGCATCATGACTTCCATGTTGGACAATGCAGGCATAAATTAAATTATACTGCTACAACAATGCTTGAAACATAAGGCTAGAAAAGAATACAAAAGATGTACCAATATCTTTACCTACATCCTTTTTGAACAAAATGTCTTATACTGTGAGAGCCTGAATGGTGGGGAGGAAAAGCTCAGCCCACAGACAAGTAACGATGGATGACTTGCTTCTGTGGACGATACGCTGGCCAGGAATACATATTAACCAGGCTTTCTTATAAATTCTGATAAAATAATCATCGCAAACATTAAAATAAGCACCAACTTAATGCCAGAAATTGTGGTAAGGGTTTTACATACATTATCTTATTATAATCCTCCTAACATTTCCAAAATGATAATTATTACAACAACATCTAATGTTTATTGAGGACTTGCCATGTGTCAGGTATGATGCTAAGTCCTTACATGCTTTGCCTCATTGAATCCTGACAACCCTAGGAGATAAGTATTAATATTACTCCATTTATAAGCTCTGTGATTTTGTGCAAGTTTCTTAACCTTGGAAAAAAATGAAACTATACACTATATACATAAGAATATAAAATATATATGTACAAATAATAATAATAACTTAGGTACTTATTATTTCGGCAGTTCAAATCCACCAGCTGCTCCTTGGAAACCCTGTGGGGCAGTTCTACTCTGACACCTATAAGGCCGCTATGAGTCGGAATGTTCTTTTCTTTTTTTTTTTTTAATGTGGCCAAAACCTACTGAAGCATTCCAACATTGCCAATGTTTCTGAAGCCTCTGTGTGTCCCTCCCCAAATACATCTCCCTTTCACCCCAGAGCTAAGCACTTCCCTGGGTTTTTTTTTTTTTTTTCCTATTAACCATTTCTTATTTATTTTTTTTAGTTTTTCCAGCTATGTACAGATTCCTAAACAACTGTGGATTCTTCTAGTTCATTACACAAGCATCTGTGAGCCCGTATTCTACTCAAGATTCTGTAGAACATTCTGAATTCCTCAGGAATTGCAAGTAACAAAACCTAAGTTCAACTGGCTGAGCAAAGAGAAGGAACTTATGTCTTCTACAGACTGAATTTATGTCCTCTACATTCGACTGTGTAGATCATAACAAATTATGGATAACATAGCAAAGAATGGGAATTCCAGAACACTTAATTGTGCTCATGCAGAACCTCTACATAGACCAAGAGGTAGTTGTTTGGACAGAACAAAGAGATACTGAGTAGTTTAAAATCAGAAAAGGTGTGTGTCAGGGTTGTATCCTTTCACCGAACTTATTCAGTTTGTATGCTGAGCAAATAAACTGAGAAGCTGGAATAGATGAAGAACGTGGCATCAGGATTGGGGGAAGACTCATTAACAGCCTGCAATATGCAGATGACACAACCTTGCTTGCTGAAAGCGAAGAGGACTTGAAGCACTTACTGACGAAGATCAAAGACTACAGACTTCAGTATGGATTACACCTCAATATAGAACAAAAATATTCACAACTGGACCTATAAGCAACATCATGATAAACCGAGAAAAGACTGAAGTTGTCAAGGATTAGTTTAGTTGGATCCACAGTCAATGCCCATGGAAGCAGCAGTCAAGAAACGAAATCACATATTGTATTGGGTAAATCTGCTGCAGAAGACCTCTTTCTTTTTTCTTTTTTATTTTATTGTACTTCAGGTGAAGGCTTACAGAACAAACAGTTTCTCATGAAACAGTAGTACACATATTATTTTAGGACATCGGTTAACAACCCCACAACATGTCAACCCTCTAACTTCTCAACATTTTTTTTTGGTGAAAATACACATAGCCAAAGATACACCATTTCAAAAATTTCTACATGCACATTTCAGTGATATTGACTACGCTCTTCCAATTGTGCTGTTATTCTCACTAAAGATGAAGGCTTACAGAACAAAATAGTTTCTCATTTAACAGTTACTACAAATGTTGCCCTATGACAATGGTTAACAATCTCACAACACATCAACAATATCCTTACTCAACCTTGGGTTCCCTATCACCAGCTTCCTTGTCCCCTTCTGCCTTCTGGCCCTTGTCACTGGACTCCTGTACCTCATTAGTCTCATTTGGTTTTACAGGGCTGTCAACTCCCAGGCTGAACGGTGAACCTCGGAGATAACTTCACCACTGAGCTAAAAGGGTGTCTGGGGGCCATACTCTCGGGGTTTCTCCAGTCTCCTTTAGGCCAGTAAATCTGGTCTTTTTTTGTGAGTTAGAATTATGGTCTACATCCTTCTCCAGCTCTGTCCAGAACCCTCTGTTGTGATCCTGGTCAGAGCAGTCAGTGGTGGTAGCCGGGCACCATCTAGCTGTACTAGACTCAGTCCGGTGGAGGCCTTGGTAGCTGTGCACAATTAGTCCTTTAGACTAATCTTTTCCTTGTATCCTGTTCTCTTCATTCTCCCTTGCTCCCGAAGGGATGAGACCAGTGGAGTATCTTAGATGGCCACTCACAGGTTTTTAAGACCCCAGACACTACTCAACGAGGTAAAATAGAGCATTGTCTTTATAAGCTGTGTCATGCCAATTGAGCTAGATGTTCCCTGAGACCATGGTCCCCAGAGCCCTCCGCCCAGCAGTTCAGTCCCTCAGGGAGTTTGGATGTGTCTATGGGGCTTCCATGACCTTTCCTTGTACAAGTTGTGCTAGTTTCCCCTGTATTGTGTACTGTCTCACCCTTCACCCAAGATACCATTTACCTATTGCCTATTTAGTATCCCCCCCCCCCATCTCTGGTAACCAACAAAGATTGTTACATTTTGTGTGTGAAGTTTTTCATGGGTTTTTACCATAGAGGTCTCATACAAT
Organism: Dugong dugon; assembly: GCA_030035585.1. Classification (NCBI taxonomy): domain Eukaryota; kingdom Metazoa; phylum Chordata; class Mammalia; order Sirenia; family Dugongidae; genus Dugong; species Dugong dugon. Next base: position 52,490,197 of record CM057481.1, on the reverse strand, counting down.
ATTTGTCCTTTTGTGATTGACTTATCTCACTCAGCATAATGTCCTCCAGTTTCATCCATGTTATGAGATGGTTCAGAAATTCATTGTTGATCTTTCTCGTTGCATAGTACTCCATTGTGTGTATGTACCATAGTTTGTTTATCCATTCATCTGTTGATGGGCATGTTGTTTCCATAGTTTTGCTATTGTGAACAATGCTGCCATGAACATAGGTGTACATATGTCTATTCGAGTGACGACTCTTATTTCTCTAGGTTATATTCCTAGGAGTGGAATTGCTGGATCGAATGGTATGTCTATTTCTAGCTTTCTGAGTAAGCACCATATCATTTTCCAAAATGTTTGTATCATTTTGCATTCCCACCAGAGAAGACCTCTTTAAAGTGTTAAAAAGCAGAGTTGTCACTTTGAGGACTAAGGTGTGCCTGACCTAAGCCATGGTATTTTCAGTTGCCTCATATGCAAGCGAAAGCTAGACAATGAATACGAAGACCGAAGAACCGATGCCTTTGAATTATGGTGTTGGCGAAGAATAATGAATATACCATGGACTGCCAGAAGAATGAACGAATCTTTCTTGGAAGAAGTACGGCCAGAGTGCTCCTTGGAAGTGAGAATGGCGAGACTTCATCTCATGTACTTTGGACATGTTATCAGGAAGGACCAGTCTCTGGAGAAGGACATCATGCTTGGTAAGGTAAAGGGTCAGCAAAAAAGAGGAAGACCCTCAATGAGATGGATTGACACAGTAGCTGCAACAATGGGCTCAAGCACAGCAAGGATTGTGAGGAAGGCCCTGGACTGGGCAGTGTTTTGTTCTGTTGTACACAGGGTCACTAGGAGTTGGAACAGACTCAGTGGCACCTAACAACAACACAACAGACCAAAAGGACCAGGGATAGATTCAGGCTGGTCAGAGGACCCAAATTGTGCCATCAACTCGGTCCCTCTTCAGTTGTGTTTTGTGTTGGGTTGGCCTCCTGCTCAGTCAGGCCCTCTCCGTAAGGTGGCCCTGGCAGCTTCAGGATGACAGCCTCTTTTTTTCTCATTTACTGAAAGGGAGATTCTCCCCTGCTCCATAATTCCAGCAGAAATCCCAGGACTGAGTCTCAATGGACCATTACCGGTTAGATGTTCATCTCTGAACCAATCATTATTGCCACAGGAATGGATTCTGCTGATTGGACAGGATGGTATGCATATAGGGTTAGCCCCCTCCAGACCACTTAAACTTAAGGTAAGGGAGGTATCTTAGTTTCCTAGTGCTGCTGTAACAAAAATGACACAAGTGAGTGGCTTTAAAGAACGGAAATTTATTTTCTCACAATTCAGGAGGCTAGATGTTTGAATTCAGGGTGTGGCTCTTGGAGAAGGTTCTTCTTTGTCTATTTCTGTTTCTATTGTTGTTAGCTGCTGTAGAGTCCATTTTCTACTCATAGAGACCCCATGTGACAGAGTAGAACTCCTCTGTAGGATGTTCTAGGCTGTGATATTTATGGGAGCAAATAGCCTGTTCTTTCTCCCGTGGAGCAACTTGGTGGGTTCGAACTGCCAACGTTTTGGTTAGCAGCCAAGTGTACCAAGACTCCTATTTCAGTTTCTAGTAACCAGCAATCCTTGGAGTTCCTAGGCTTGGACGTGTATTTGCCTTTATGGTCGTTGTCATCAGATACTGTCTATCTTCCTTCTATGTCTTTGTGCCTCTGTATCTAATCTGTTCTTTTTATAACTCAGAAAACATTAGGTTTATGATCCACCCGACACAGGTATGACCCCAACTGATTGATGATTATATTACATTATATTGCGTTATGGAAAGTGATCGCATTATATGATTAGATCACATCCACAGGTACAGGGGTTATGATTCCACCACATATTCTGGGAGGACACAGTTCAGTCCACACCAGGATAGGTGGTTCTTTTAAGGAAAACGAGGGTGACGTTCACAAAGGAAAAGGGGACAGATGCTGGGCAGGCAAAGGAAAGAGATATGTGCCCATTTCTGAGCAAAGCAGCGCTCCTCCATACATACCTATCAGCTATCGCAATGAGTGTTTTCTACCCTCCCAAGACACATACCTGCTCATATGAGAAACTCTCAACCTCTTAGGAAACACATGATATCTTAAAAAGTAACTATTTCACAGGGAAAACATTATAATGATTTTATCTTTGGTTTTTCATCTTTATATACCATACTCTTTGACTCTAAAATTGTAATTAGACGTTTACATTGGGTAGTTCCATATCTAACTTCTTCCTTGATGACTACACATGTTCTCTGTATACCAGAATGAGGGAAATGAAAAAGAAATTAATGGGTGCTGTTTCAGAGACGTACAGCCCAAAGATCAGCAGAAGAGCCAGAAATGAACAAAAAGCAACCCATGATTACTCATAATAAAGATAACCACCAAACAATGAGGCTTTATGGGGCTAAGATTATGAAATATTTATAGACCAGTTAATTTTGTTTGCCACTGCAAACTAGTTTTCATTTTTTTACATTTCCTTCTATTCTTCTATTAGAAGCCATGGAAACAACCCGCTTCTCAAGCCTCTTTTTTTTTTTTTTTCTTTCTATGCAAATTGATTCACCTCAGCATTTACTGACCTTTTCTTGGCATATTCTCTTTGATTGTGGCCAGGTCGGTTGCAAAAGAGGGCAAAAAGCCTGATAATGGACACTTTCAGAAGATAACAACAATGTTAAAAACTATGTTGGATCAATGATAGCACAATTACTTGGTAGAATAAAAAAAAATGTATCAATGACAGTTTTCCTACCTTAAAACAATCATATTCTTCAGCAGCCCCTTTGGAAGGGAAAATATAGTATGCCTCTCTCTATAGAGATTTTTTCCCTAAATTTGCATGTAAATCATATTTTTTGTAAACTGAATCATCATTTAAGGTCCAGATTTTTGCTGTGAATTTTGGAATCATGGAATAATTATAATTTTAACTGAAAAAACGACTTCTGATCTATCTTGTACAAGCTTCTCCATTTATAGATGTGGAGACTGAGACATATATTGAGAGGTGACTTACCTAAGGCACACTTGGCAGTCTCTGGCTGGCATAAATGGATTGAGCTCAGCTGTTAATTGAAAGCCACGGAGCTCAGTCCTATTCTGTAGCACAAGGGGTTATCATGAGTTACAATCGACTCAACGCAATGGGTCTGGTTTGGTTTTAAAGTACACTTACAGTGTGTTTCTTCTGTGACTTGTATTAATACTCTGGTTTATCTGTTTGTAAATGCAGATTTTGTTTTCAATATTTACTTAAAGGAAGGTAGGCCTTGTGATGGTTAAGGTTATACGTCAGCTTAGCTAGGTCATGATTCTCAGTGGTTTGGCGGCAGATATTATGCAATCATCCTTCATTTTGTGATTTGATGTAAGCAGCCAATCAGTTGAAAGGGGAGTTTCCTTGGGGGTGTGGCCGGCATCCAATATATATACATGCTATGGCAAAACTTGCCCTCTCTGGATCCTGCATCTGACTCGTCATCCTCTGACCTCTGATTCTTGGTATGTGAGTTAGCAGCCTGCTATCTGACCTGCTACCACGTGAATCAGGAGAAGCCTCCAGCCTGACACCCGACCCACAGTTGGGACTTGCCAGCCTCCACAACTGTGTGAGTCATTTCCTTGAAATAAATCTTTTTCTCCATATTGTTATGTATATATTCACTTCACTGGTTTTGCTCCTCTAGAGAACCTAGCCTAAGACAGGCGTATAGGACCAAAAGAAGGTTATTTTTTCACAGTTTCCTTGTAGTTTGGATATAATTTATTCATTAATTGTAGCATTTACAGATAATCAACATAAAATGTCTAGATACTCCCTTGGGGTAGCTTGTAGCCAGTGACTTGCTAATATAGGAGTATGAAAGCCCAGCTCCCTTATCTTGAGTTGGAACAAATTCTGAGATGTAATCTACACTCCATAGCTCCCTGCAGGATCAGGCTGAGGCTGGGACTTTGCCTGTGATCTCACCCTTGCTTGGCTTCTTCCACTTTCCTGCCCTGTTCCCCCTACTCCTTTTCCAGTTTCTCCTGGTTACGCTGCCTCAGTTAATCTTTTCCTGTAAGAATCTTTCTCCCAGAGTCTGCTTCTGAGGAACAAAAATCCGTAAAACCAGTTGCCACTGAGTTGATTTCAACTCATGGTGATCCCAGGTGTGTCAGAGTAGAACCCCGCTCCGTAGAGTTTTCAATGGCTGATTTTTCAGGAGCAGATCACCAGGCCTTTCTTCTGAGGCATGTATGGGTAAACTTGAACTTCCAACCTTTGGTCAGCAGCCAAGTGTGCTAACCATTTGCACCACCCAGGGACTCCCTCTGAGGAACAAACTACATTGTTTTTATTCACTCAGTACCTGACACATAGTGGCTACCTAAGTGAAATGCAAGATTGGTTAAAAGAAAGATGACAAAAAAATCGTAATATTAAACTTGATCAAATAACGAGTTCTACTGAAAAGACACACTTGAATTTAGTCACATTCATATAATTCAGTAGCAATTAGTGACCAGTTAGTTGTATAGGTTTGATTCTCTCTAGTGGAACTCAAATTAAAAATAACCTGTTCAAAGTTGAATATTAAAATGTATTAAATATTAAAATTCTACTTAAAGTTGAGGTCACAGATCATTATATTATGTAGGATGGTGGTGTTTTTTTTTTCTTTTCCCCCCAAACATGTGTCATACTTCTGACTGAATGAAGGCGTTTGTGAATTTGAAGCAAATAATGAATGTCATGGACTTAACATAGTGTCTGGCACAAAGCAATTTCTCAATAAATTTCAGCTATTTGTTTGTTAGGTGCTGTCAACTTGGTTCCAACTCATAGCAACCCTACGTACAACAGAATGAAACACTGCCTGGTCCTGAGCCATCCTCACAATCATTGCTATATTAGCTATAAATACATAAAATATACATGTAAATATGTAATTTATGTTCATTTTATTTGTTCTATCTGGTAACATAGTTTCTAACTACAATGCAATGTGTTAGAATTCATCATCTTGGTTAATGAATGTATCTCCATATTTTCGAACAGCAAAAGAACATGTGGTGAACACTGCTGGTTACCCAGTCAGCTTTTACTCAACCACTTTTTCTAAAAGAACCCAGATTTTATTCAAGTATTCACCATCCCACACATCCTACAGGATTTAGGGGAATGTGATCCAAGGCCAGGCTCCAGGAGTGGATCCTGAGTAGTCTAAGCCCAAATGACTCACGCCATCCTTCCCCCTCGTGACTCTGATTAGTCAGTTAAGTAAGACTAATCCAATCAGAATGAAGAAGAGATTTACATTTTATGTTTGTGGGTGTGGTTTTTCCCTCTCTCACCATGTGACTGAGAACAAATAAGCATGTAGTCTCAATTGCCACTGGCATCCATATTGAAATCATGAGGAGTTCCAGAATTAGGCTTAAGCTTTCATGAGACAGATGGAGCAGGAAATGGAGAAAGCCAGGCATTTGATGACACCTTTGAGCTACTGATGGTTCTGCTCCTTCAGCTACGTAAAATAATATGTTTCCTTATTATTTAACTATTTGGGATGGGCTTTTATGTCCCAAATATTTAGGAGGTGATACTAAAAGGGTCCTCTTCAGGTAATAGTACTAATGATAGCTAGTGCCTACTCATCACTTAGTATGCTTCAAAGCCTGTAGCAAGCCCTTTAGATATATTACTTATTATTTTCAACAACCCTATGAGGTAAAGACCATTATTAACCTCATTTTTCAGATGAGGAAATCTAGGCCCAGGTATAAGTCAAGGTCACACACACACCAGGTATTATGGATTGAATTGTGTCCCCCAAAAATGTGTGTCAACTTGGCTAGGCCATGATTCCCAGTATTGTGAGATTGTCCAGGATTTTGTCATCCAATGTGCTTTTCCTATGTGTTGTAAATCCTATCTCTATGATGTTAATGAGGCAGAATTACAGGCAGTTATGTTAATGAAGCAGAACTCAATCTATAAGATTACTTTGTATCTTGAGCCAATATCTTCTGAGATATAAAAGAAAGAAATGAGCAGAGAAACAGGAGGACCTCATTATCACCAAACAAGAATAGCCAGGACTGTGCATCCTTTGGACCCGGGGTCCCTGCACTGAAAAGCAACTAGACCAGGGCAAGGCTGATGACAATGACCTTCCCCCAGAGCCAACAGAGAAAGAAAGGCTTCCCCTGGAGCTGGCACCCTGAATTTGAATTCGGACTTCTAGCCTCCTTAACTGTGAGAGAATAAACTACTGTTTGTTAAAGCCACCCACTTGTGGTGTTTCTGTTATGGAAGCACTAGATAACTAAGATGCCAGGTTAGTAGAAGAGCTGGATTTAAACACTGGTAGTCTGGTTCTGGAGCCAGACTTCTATCTATATATCTAGCTGTTAAACCTAACCATTACACTATATGGTATCTATTATTATGAAGAATTGCAGTAAGAAAAAAAAAATCAGGATGGAATATGTTTCAGTTTTTTAAAAAAGTATACTAAATCTTTCTTAGGAAATAATTGAACGCTAGCATAATTTTTGGAAACCCTGGTGGCGTAGTAGTTAAGAGTTCGGCTGCTAACCAAAAGGCTGGCAGTTCAAATCCACCATGCCCTCCTTGGAAACCCTGTGGGGCAGTTCTACTCTGTCCTATAGGGTCGCTATGAGTCGGAATTGACTCGACAGCAATGGGTTTGGTTTTTTGGTTTTAGCATAATTTTATTGCTAGTGCACCCTTGTGTGTGTGTGTGTGTGTGTGTGTGTGTTGCATTTATCACCTTTTGCAAACGTGTATTCATTCATTCAATCATTCAGCAAATATTTATTGGGCCTTACGTGTCAGGCATTGTACCAGGTGCTAGAGCTACAATAGTGAATAACTTCCTGTTTAGTGGGAAAGACAGACACATAAGCAGGCAATTATCATGCTGAGCGATAAGCATCTTCATAGGAAAGAGCACAGTGTACCACGGGAGTATATACATGTGGTACTTAAACCAGTTCGGGGCAACAGCAGTGTGAAGGCATGGTTCCCAGACATTTAACTAAAATGAAACATAGGAGTTCCCCTGAAGAGGGATGAGAGGACATGTACAAATTCCTAAAGGGGTAAGAGAGAGCATGGCATACGCATGAGACTACAGACAATGTGGTAGGTAGGAAAACGTTCAGATACGAGGTAAGAGAGATGAAGTTAAATGAGAAAAGCAGTGGTTAAGAAGCTTGGTCTTTGTCTAAGCGCAGGTCCTCTAGAAAGCAGAGCTTGAGGGAAAACTTAAAGTGCCGGCGTCTAATTTGGAAGATACAAGCCCAGAACAGTGAGTAAGTTAAAAAGGGAAGTAAGACAAATAAACAAAGGGTGAGGAAACTGTAATACATCCCCGCGGTGGCCACCATGTTACAATGAGCCAAAAAGACACACAGCAGGTAACTCAGCAGGCAAATCTGCTTGGGACACGGGACTTCTCAGGAAAGGCTGTAAGAAGAAACCTCCTCTCGTAGTTGTCCATGTAGGTAGAAAGAAGGGGAAATTTATCTGCTCTGCTCCCTTCTGTCCCGTTTCCTATTCATCAAGGAACATCCATGGGGGTTAACTTCTGCACAACTCCGGACTGCAGCATCTGGCCTCTTGGAGGTGTTCACAAAGCCAGATCTCATGCCCCATCATGTGGCAGTTCATTCAGTTCTGGAAGTGGAAAACCCAAACCAGCCCAGCTGCCACTGAGTCAAGTCAATTCTGATGGTGACCCCTTGTGTGTCACAGTAGAATTGTGCTCCATAGGGTTGTCAATGGCTGATTTTTCGCAAGTAAATTGCCAGGACTTCCTTCTGAGGTGCCACCCAGGGACTCCTGGAAGTGGAAGAATGACTCAAAACAGAGCTTAGCACGTGAGGCTTCAACCTGGCAGAACTGAACTTCAGAAAGGAGGATGTCAAAAGAATTGACAAAGATGCCAACTGTCTGTGTCCAATACAGTGTTTTTCCTGAGAGTAACTATGAAGAGCTTTAAGCCTAGGACAGCCACAATCAGGTTAGAGTTTAGGAGTTTATCCTGGTTGCAATGTGGGACATGGATTAGAATGTCACACTGCAGCCTGATCTAATTTAGTGGGAGTGGGAATGAGGCCAGGTGGATGGATTTGAGCAATATTAAGGGGGTCAATTTGACTGTACTTTGTAACTAAGTAGATGTGGAGGATGAGGGAGGAGGATGACAACCCAGCTTTCTGGCTCAGGCAGCTAAGGAGTTAGTTAGGTGTTGGTATCATTTCCCAAGATGGGGAATGGATATGCAGGAGCAGCTTAGAGATGGGGTGGGCTGTGGAGGGAGCTAGTATGGTGAAATCCATTTTGAGCGTATTAATTTCAGAAGCCAGAGATGCATCCAAGTATAGGTGTCCTAAGGCAGTTGGTGATACCAGTCTGGAGTTTGGGAGTGATATGTCAGCAGCGACATGAATTTATGAGTCATTGTGTGTGATGAAGCAAGCAAAGGGGTGGATGAGATGTACGAGAGAGAGCGTGTAAAAAGAGAAGGAAACAGTCTCAAGAGTAGAACCCTCCCCGGCTCCTCAATGCCAATATGTAATGCGTGAATGGCCAGATAGAGGGGTGACTCCAGTGGAAGCTGAGAATGACCAGGCAGATACGTTACCAGGGCAGGAGAGTTTTCGATGAAAACGGGAGTAACGGTGTCAGATGCTGCAAAGGAGATAGTTTAGAAAAAGGGTGAAAAGTATTCAATGGATTTAGAAGCAGTGAGGTTGTTGCTTTCCTCGTTGAGAACAGTGTCAGTAGAGTGGGCTGGATTTGAGGTGGGTAGACGAAAAATATGTATACATCATTGATCTTTTATGCAGATATTATTTACAATTCAAAGCAGCCACTGTGATTTGTGATGACTCATAGGTAAAAAAAAAAATTATATAGCGAAATAGAGTTCCAGTGGGTTTTATCCCTTTATCCTGCTCTATGTTTCTTCAGAGTATATTGTACAGCTTGAAATTACATTACACATGTACTGGTTTATTGTCTGTCTCCCCTGTACAATGGAAGCACCGAGAATGCTGGGACTTTGTCTTGTTCTTTCCTGTATCCTCAGTACTGAGCACAAAGTAGACAGTCAATAAATCTTTGTTGAATAAATGATTGGAAGAGTCTGAAGACAATGAGTAAAGAAAAAGTAAAATAGAAACATTAAGCTGAGCTATATGGATATAAGGAGCCCTGGTGGTGCAATGGTTAACTGCTAACTGCTAATGGTTTGGCTGCTAACTGAAAGGTTGGTGGTTGGAACTCAGCAATGCACAAGGGATCCACTACCTCCACATCCTTGCCAGGTCTTTTTCCTACTGAAGAAAGACCTGGTGATTGCTCTTGTAAAGATTTACAACCTAGGAAACTCTACGGGGCCGTTCTACTCTGTCTTACAGGGTCGCTATGAATTGGAATCAACTGCACGGCACACAACAACAACTCATGGATATATGTCCAGACTACTTACAAACTAACTGAAGCTGAGTGTGCAAATAGGAAAGAAAAAGTTGTGAAGACAACTATAGGGCATCGCCTGTGATCAGGCTTCTGGACTTAATCTGTAACTTAAATGAGGACTGACAATACTGAAAACTGTGATGCATTTCGAAGAGTTTTCTAATCTACAACCCTCCTATAGACTGGTTTTTTTTTTATTGTGGTAAAATATCCATAACATAAAATTTATCATTTTAACTATTTTTGAGTGTACAATTCAGGGGCATTAAATATATTCAGAATGTTGCGTAACCACCACTGCTACCCATTTCCAGATCTTTCTTATCATTCCAATCAGAAACTCTATACCCATTGAACAATAGCTCTCCATCATCCCCTCCTCCCAGTCCCTGGTTAACTTTATTTTACTTTCTGCCTCTATGAATTTGCCTATTCTAAATACCTCACATAAGTGGAATCATACAATATTTGTCCTTTTGTGTCTGGCTTATTTCACTTAGCATGATGCTTTCAAGGTTCATCCATGTTGTAGCACATATCAGAGCTTCGTTCTTTTTTATGTTCTATAATATCCCATTGTATAGACAGATCACATTTTGACTCTAGTCTTCCCTTTATGGACATTGGGGTTGCTTCCACTTTTGGTTACTGTGAATAATGCTGCAATGAACACTGGCTTACAAGTATCTATTTGAGTTTCTGCTTTCAATTCTTTTGGGCATGTATCTAGGAGAAGACTTGCTGGGACAAAAGATAACTCTATGTTTAACTTTTTGAGGAACTACCAAACTGTTTTCCACAGTGAGTGCACCATTTCACATCCCCACCAGTAATGCACAAGGGTTCCAATGCCTCCACATCCTTGCCAGCACTTGTTATTTTCCTTTTTTTTTCACACCTAGTAGGTGTGAAGTGGTATCTCAATGTGGTTTTGATTTGCATTTCTCTGTGACTAACTATGTTGAGCATCTTCTTGTGTGCTTATTGGCCATTTGTATATCTTCCTTGGAGAAACATCTAGTCAAGTAATTTGCTCATTTTTTAATTGGGTTGTTTGCTTTTTCCTTTTGAGTTCTACCTACCTCCACGCATCTGTCAGTTTGTCATGCTGTGGTGGCTTGCATGTTGCTGTGATGCTGGAAGCTATGCAACTGGTATTCAAATACCAGCAGGGTCAGCCATGGTGGACGGTTTCAGCGGAGATTACAGACTAAGACAGTGGAGGAAGAAGGACGTGGCAGTGTACTTCTGAAAAAAACTGGCCAGTGAAAACTTTATGAATAGCAGAGAACACTGCCTAGCATAGTGCTGGAAGATGAGCCCCTCAAGGAAGGCACTGAAAATACGACTGGGCAAGAGTTGCCTCTTCAAAGTAGAGTCAACCTTAATGACGTGGATGGAGTCAAGCTTTTGAGACCTTCATTTGCTGATGTGGCATGACTCAAAATGAGAAGAAACAGTGGCAAACATCCATTAATAATAGGAATATGAAATGTATAAAATATGAATCTAGGAAAATTGGAAGTCAAAAATGAAATGGAAGGCATAAAGATTGATATCCTAGGCATTAGTGAGCTGAAATGGACTGGCAATGACCATTTTGAATCAGATAATCATATGATCTACTATGCCGGGACTGATAAATTGAAGAGGAATGCGGTCATATTCATAGTCAAAAAGAATGTTTCAAGATCTATCCTGAAGTGCAATGCTGTCAGTGATAGGATAATATCCATACACCTACAAGGAAGACCAGTTAATATGACTATTATTCAAATTTACTCACTAACCACTAATGTGAAAGATGAGGAAATCGAAGATTTTTACCAACATCTGCAGTCTGAAATTGATCAAACATGCAATCAAATTGATAATTACTGGTGATTGGAATGTGAAAGCTGGAAACAAAGAAAAAGGATTTGTAGTTGGAAAATATGGCCTTGGTGACAGAAACGACACCAGAGATTTCATGATAGACTTTTGCAAAGCCAATGACTTACTCATTTTAAATGTCACTTTTTAACGACATAAACGGTGACTATACAAATGGACCTCAATGGATGGAAAACATAGGAATCAAATAGACTACATCTGTGGAACGAGACAATGGAAAAGCTCAATATCATCAGTCAGAGCAAGCCAGGGGCCGATTGTGGAACAGATCATCAATTGCTTATATGCAAGTTTAAGTTGAAGCTGAAGAAAATTAAAACAATACCATGAGAACCAAAATACAACCTTGAGTATATCCCACCGGAATTTGGAGGCCATCTAAAGAATAGATTTTACACACTGAACACCAAAGGCCAGATGAGTTGTGGGATGACATCAAGGACATCATACATGAAGAAAGCAAAAGGTAATTTAAAAAGACAGGAAAGAAAGACAAGACCAAAATGGATGTCACAAGAGACTCTGAGACTTGCTCTTGAATGTAGAGTAGCTAAAGCCAATGGAAGAAATGATGAAGTAAAAGAGCTGAACAGGACACTTCAAAGGGCGGCTGGAGAAAACAAAGTAAAGTATTATGATGAAATGTGCAACGATCGGCAGTTAGAGAACCAAAAGGATAGAACATGCTTTGGCATTTCTCAAGCTCAAAGATCTGAAGAAAAAATTCAAGGCTTGAGCTGCAATTTTGAAGGATTCTATGGGCAAAATATTGAACAATGCAGGAAGCATCAAAAGATAGAAGGAATATACAGTCACTGTACCAAAAATAATTGATTGATGTTCAATCATTTCAGGAGGTAGCATATGATCAGGAACTGCTGGTAATGAAGGAAGATGTCCAAGCTACACTGCAGGCATTGGCAAAAAACAAGGATCCAGGAATTGATGGAATACCAATTAAGATGTTTCAACAAATGGATACAGCACTGAAAGTGCTCACTTTTCTATGCTAAGAAATTTGCAGGACAGCTACCTGGCCAATTGACTGGAAGAGATCCATATTCATCCCTATTCCCAAGAAAGGTGATCCAACTGAATGTGGAAATTATTGAATAATATCATTAATATCACATGCAAGTAATATTTTGCTGAAGATCATTCGAAAGCGGTTGCAGCAGTACATCAACAGAGAACTTCTAGAAATTTAAGCCAGATTCAGAAGAGGACATGGAATGAGAAATACACTGATGGTGTTATAATGATCTTGGCTTAAAGCAGCAAACACTAGAAAAATGTTTACCTGTGTTTTACTGACTATACAAAGGCATTTGACTGTGTAGATCATAACAAATTATGGATATCATTGCGAAGAACGGGAATTCCAGAACACTCAATTGTGTTCATGAGGAACCTGTACATAGACCAGAGGCAGTCATTTGAACAGAACAAGAGGATACTGCATGGTTTAAAGTCAGGAAAAGCATGTGTCAGGGTTGTATCCTCTCACCATACTTATTCAATCTGTATGCCAAGCAAATAATCCAAGAAGCTAGACTATATGAAGGATGTGGCATCAGAATTGGTGGAAGACTCATTAACAACCTTCCATATGCAGATGACATAACCTAGCTTGCTGAAAGCGAAGAGGACTTGAAACACTTACTGATGAAGATCAAAGACCACAGCTTTCAGTATGGATTACACCTTAACATAAAGAAAACAACATTCCTCACAACTGGACCAATAAGCAACATCATGATAAATGGAGAAAAGACTGAAGTTGTTAAGGATTTCATTTTACTTGGATCCACAATCAATGCCCATGGAAGCAGCACTCAAGAAATCAAATGACATATTGCACTGGGCAAATCTTCTGCAAAAGATCTCTTTAAAGTGTTGAAAAGCAAAGATGTCACTTTGAGGACTAAGGTGAGCCTGATTGAAACCATGGTGTTTTCAATCACCTCATATGCATGCAAAAGCTGGACAGTGAATAAGGAAGACCAAAGAAGAATTGATGCTTTTGAATTATGGTGTCAATGAAGATTACTGAATATACCATGGACTGCTAGAAGAACAAACAAATCTATCTTGGAAGAAGTACAGCCAGAGTGCTCCTTGGAAGTGAGGATGGCAAGACTTTGTCTAATGTACTTTGGACATATTATCAAGAGGGACCAGTCCCTGGAGAAGGACATCATGCTTGGTAAGGTACAGGGTGAGCAAAAAAGAGGAAGACCCTCAATGAGATGGATTGACATATTGTCTGCAACGATGGGCTCAAAGATAGCAACTATTGTGAGGATGGAGCAGGACTGAGCAGTTCTGTTCTGCTGTACTTATGGTTGCTATGAGTCAGAACCAATTAGATAGCACCTAACTACAACAACATTGAATTCTAAGAGTTCTTAATATATTCTAAATATTAATCTCTTATCAGATATATGATTTGCAAACATCTTCTCCCATTCTGTGGATTGCCTTTTCACTCTCTTGATAGTGTCCTTTGATGGACAAAAGTTTTTTTAATTTAGACAAAGTACAATTTATTTAATTTTTTCTATTACTGTCCGTGCTTTTTGTGTCATATTTAAGGATCGATTGCTACATCCAAGATTATGATGGTTTTCCCCTATGTTTCCTTCTAAGGAGCCCTGGTGGTGAAGTGGTTGAAGCGCTCAGCTGCTAACCAAAAGGTCAGTGGTTTGAACTCACCAGCTGTTCCACGGGAGAAAGATATGGCAGTCTGCTTCTGTAAAGATTACAGCCTTGAAAACCCTATGGGGCAGTTCTGTTCTGTCCTACAGGGTTGCTATGAGTCGGAATCGACTCGATGACAATGGGTTTGCTTTTTTTTTGTTGTTGTTGTTGGTTTTCTTCTAAGAGTTTTATAGTGTCAGCTATTATATTTAGGTGTTGACCGATTTTGAGATGATTTTGGTAAAGTTGATTTTTGTATATTTTTGTTAAGGTAAGGGTCCAATTTTATTCATTTGCATGTGGATATCCAATTTTCCCAGCACTTTTTTTTTTTAAAAGACTATCCTTTCCCCATTGAATAGTGTTGGCACCCTTGTCGAAAATCAATTGACCATATATGTAAGGGTTTATTTCTGGTCTCTCTATTCTGTTCCGTGAGGCTATATGTCTGTACTTATGCCAGTAACATGCTGTTTTGATTACTCTAGTTTTGTAATAAATCTTAAAATCAGGATGCCTGAGTCCTCCAACTTTGTTCTTCTTTTCCAGTATTGCTTTGGCTCTTCAAAGTCCCTTTAAATTCCACATGTATTTTAAGTTTTTTCTTCTATTTCTGTGAAAAACAGTCTTGGGATTTTGATAGAGATTGCATTAAATCTGTAGATCACTTTGGGTAGTACTATCATCTTAACAATATTAAGTCTTCCAAGTCATTAATATAGGATGTCTTTCCATTTATTTAGGTCTTCTTTAATTTCTTTCAGCAATGTTTTTTTTTTTTTTTTTTTTTTAATTGTACTTCAGGTGAAGGCTTACAGAACAAATAGTTTCTCATGAAATAGTAGTACACGTATTGTTTTAGGACATTGGTTAACAAGCCCACAACATGTCAACCCTCTAACTTCTCAACCTTTTTTTTTTGGTGAAAATACACATAGCCAAAGATACACCATTTCAAAAATTTCTACATGCACAGTTCAGTGACATTGACTATGCTCTTCCAATTGTGCTGTTATTCTCACTTAAGATGAAGGTTTGCAGAACAAAATAGTTTCTCATTTAACAGTTACTACAAATGTTGCCCTATGACAATGGTTAACAATCTCACAACACATCAACAATATCCTTACCCAACCTTGGGTTCCCTCTCACCAGCTTCCTTGTCCCCTTCTGCCTTCTGGCCCTTGTCACTGGACTCCTGTACCTCATTAGTCTCATTTGGTTTTACAGGGCTGTCCACTCCCAGGCTGAACAGTGAACTTCGGAGATAACTTCACCACTGAGCTAAAAGGGTGTCTGGGGCCATACTCTCGAGGTTTCTCCAGTCTCCTTTAGGCCAGTAAATCTGGTTTTTTTTTTTGTGAGTTAGAATTATGTTCTACATACTTCTACAGCTCCGTCCAGAACCCTCTGTTGTGATCCCGGTCAGAGTAGTCAGTAGTGGTAGCTGGGCACCATCTAGCTGTACTGGACTCAGTCTGGTGGAGGCCTTGGTAGCTGTGGACCATTAGTCCTTTGGACTAATCTTTTCCTTGTATCCTGTTCTCTTCATTCTCCCTTGCTCCCGAAGGGATGAGACCAGTGGAGTATCTTAGATGGCCGCTCACAGGCTTTTAAGACCCCAGACACTACTCACCAAGGTAGAATGTAGAGCATTGTCTTTATAAGCTGTGTCATGCCAATTGAGCTAGATGTTCCTCGAGACCATGGTCCCCACAGCCCTCTGCCCAGCAATTCAGTCCCCAGGGAGTTTGGATGTGTCTATGAGGCTTCCATGACCTTTCCTTGTACAGATTGTGCTAGTTTCCCCTGTATTGTGTACTGTCTCACCCTTCACCCAAGATACCATTTACCTATTGCCTATTTAGTATTCCCCCCCCCCACTCCTCCCATCTCTGATAACCAACAAAGATTGTTACATTTTGTGTGTGAAGTTTTCCATGGGTTTTTTACAATAGAGGTCTCATACAATATTTGTCCTTTTGTGATTGACTTTTTTCACTCAGCATAATGTCCTCCAGTTTCATCCATGTTATGAGATGGTTCACAGATTCATTGTTGATCTTTCTCGTTGCATAGTACTCCATTGTGTGTATGTACCATAGTTTGTTTATCCATTCATCTGCTGATGGGCATCTAGGTTGTTTCCATCGTTTTGCTATTGTGAACAATTCAGCAATGTTTTATAGTTTTTAGTGTATTAGTCTCTCACCTCCTTGGCTGAACTTATTCCTAGGTATTTTATTCTCGTGATGTTATTGTGAATGGAATTTGTTTTCTTAATTTTCTTTTCACTTTACTCATTGCTGGTGTAATAGAAATCCAACTGATTTTTTTTTGTGTGTTGACTTTGGATCCTGAATTTGTTGTCCTATTTCTCGTAAAGAAATTCTTTTACCAAATCGATTGTAGATTTCAAAGCAATCAGCTTAGGGGAACAAGTGTGTGTTTGTGTGTGCGCATGTGCCTATCTATCTGTGTGTGTATTTACACATATAATATACACAAACCACACACACACACGTATGTTGTTATTGTTAGATGCCACTGAGTTGATTCCAACTCATAGTGACCCTATGTACAACAGAACGAAACACTGCCCGATCCTGTGCCATCCTCACAATCCTTGCTATGTTTGAGCCCGTTGTTGCATCCACTGTCAATCCATCTTGCCGAGGGTCTTCCTCTTTTTCGCTGACCCTCTACCTTACTAAGACTGATGTCCTTCTCCAGGGACTGGTTCCTCCTGATAACATGACCAAAGTACTTGAGAAGAAGTCTTGCCATCCTCGCTTCCAAGGAGCATTCTGGCTGTATTTCTTCCAAGAGAGACTTATTCATCCTTCTGGCAGTCCACTGTGTATTCAGGTTTTCACTGGGCAATTTTTTCAGGGGTAGGCTGCCAGGTCCTTCTTCCTAGTCTGTCTTAGTTTGGAAGCTCCACTGAAACCTGCCCACCATGGGTGACCCTGGTGGTATATGAAATACCAGTGGTATAGCTTCAAGTATCACAGCAACACACACGCCACCATAGTACAACAAACTGATAGACCTATGGGAAATATGTTTCTTTTTCTTGATTTTACTTTACTAAGAGAGAGAAGTGGATTTTTTACTTTAATTTTAAAACTTGCATATTTTATTAAAGAAAATATAATGAATAACACTCAACCTCTACGCCAAAGACATATTTGGCCATATTGTTTGAAGAAAGGCTACTGAATCATTTTTAGATGATGTGAGCACTGAAATAAATGACAATCCTAAGAATAACGCTTTCCTTTGCCTAATTTGCTTTTATCTGTGCTTTCTACAGCTTCCTTTATGCTATCATGCTTTCCCATAAATTAATCATATATTTTTTTAATGAAATATTTCATAATTTTACAAAGCCCAGTTCTGTTGGTAATTCAGTATACCAGGTGTGCATTCAATTTAGACAGTTGTTAATCTTGGTCTCCAAACCTCCTGGTTTCAGTGATAAAAATGTAATGTGCACACGTGGAATAAAGACTGCCTTTCAAATTTAAGAAACGTTATTCTTGATCATTGCAGTTGAAAGTAAGAAAGAGTACCACTTAAAGCATCTTAATAGTGTAAGGAGAAAAGTAAAACTCACAGAATCTGAAAGATTTGGGAGAAATTCCTTTGTCCTTGAATAGGTTTCACAATTACAGGTGTGAAATGGTTAAACAGTAATATTTCAGATTGCCTTGGCTGGCTATTTAGTCAGCTTAGGGTAAATTGGCTGCAGAAACAAATAAACCCCTAACGGTCAATGGCTTTAATCCACAAAAGTTTATTACCAGCTCTCACTATATGCTCATCTCAGAACTGACTTTGGAAAGTTCTACCTCCAGAATGGCAGAGCAGGCCCCTAACAGACTGCCCCTCCTGCACATAACAACTCTGAACTCTGGACAAAGCACAGAAAACAACAATGTGAAAGCTCTGGAGAGTGGACAAAAGCATGCAGAGTTTGGATGGAAGTTGAAACTTGGAAGAGAGACTATCAGAGCATGAGCTTCCCATTTTTTTTTTTTTTTATGGCTTCATTCTCAGGGCAGGCTGCAGTTTCAGTAAGGGTGGGTTAAAATTCCGTTAAAAAACCTGCTGTCTTTCTGGCCTGAACCAAAGGTACTGGGCAACCACAGCTGCTGGAAAGTGAGGAGGGAATCCCAGAGAGGAGAGGGAGCAGAGGAGCTTCTAATTCTGTGTATAAACTCTGCCCAGTTCTGTGAATGATGCATGCATGGGGCAAACTCAGAGCAGTCTGTATGTAGCTAAGGCTAAGACAACTGAATTGAGATTTGAGTTACTGCCATCTACAGGTGAGACAGAGTTCTAGTTTGAGTCTGTTCAAGTTAATTCCCTGTTAAAACAAAACTCTCAGTACTCCTTGTGTGAACACAACGCAATCAAGAGTTTCTACAGCATAACCACAAAGAAAGAAAATAGAAGAAAAAACATAGAGGAGAAATCAGAAAAGATAATAACATGATATAACTAAATGAAACTATAGTGGTAATTACATTAAGTGTTAATGGATAAACACTCCCACCAAAAGGCAGAGATTATCACATCCGGTTCTCACTCATCACTCTGTGACCTAGGCTAAAGGAAAAGTCCCTTTCTAGAACATTGCTTATATCATGCCAGAGGGAAAGGATTAATGGAGACACCACATGATGGCTCTTAAAGCGTCTTCTCAGAAGTGGCAGCCATTATTTCCACTAGCATTTCATTGGCCAATGCAAGGCACATGGCCAAGTCTAACTTCAATGGAGCAGGAAACTATAATTCACTCATAGGGAAGGGCAACAAATATTTTTTAATAAATAATACAATTACCACATAAAGCAATGTTTAATATTATGAAAGAGTAAATATTATAGGGCCATTGATGTCTGCATAATGGGAAAATTCTTAAGAGAATATGAGCTCTCTCGAAAATATTCAACATTATCTATGTAACCACAGCCAGCTCTGTAGCCAACTTGTCTGTCTCAGCCACACCCCCGTCTCAGAGATTCTGTCTCCTGCTAAGTAGACACACAAACTCACCTCTGTGGCCACAGCTAATTGGACCAGCGGGTAGATGCCTGGCCCATCTTGGGCCACTAAGATTTTCAAATCTGGTCAATCCCATTAGGTGTCTGTGTTAAGTTTCCTAGGGCCATCATAACAAAGTACCACAAAGTGGGTGACTTAAAACAACATATTGTTTCACAGTTCTGGAGGCTAGAAGTCCGAATTCAAGGTGTCAGCAGAGACTTGCTTTCTCTGACGGCTATAGGGTAAGATCTTCCTTGCCTCTTCCTAGTTTCTGTTGGTTCCCAGCAATCTTTGGAATACAGATGCGTCACTCCGATAACTGCTTCTGTCTTCACATCATCATTGTCCCTCTGTGTCTGTGTCTCTTCTCTTTTATAAGGACACTGTTCAGATGGGATTAGGACCCCTCTACTCCCATCTGAGAAGTTTCTGGGTGGTACAAATTGTTAAGTGCTGGACTATTAACCAAATGGTTGTGATTTGAACTCACCCAGTGTTTCCTTGAAAGAAAGTCCTGGCTATCTGCTTCTGCTATCTCCATATCCCTATGAAGCAGTTAAGGTCAGCGGTTTGAACCCACCAGCTGCACTGTGGGAGAAAGGTGTGGCAGTCTGCTTCCTTAAAGATTACAGCCTTGGAAACCCTGTGGGGCAGTTCTAGTCTGTCCTATAGGGTTGCTATGAGTCTGAATTGATACAATGGCAATGGGTTTGGTTTTTTTGGTTTGGTTCACAGGGTAGTTTAGATAAATGAAGCCAGGGATTCATTTAGACTACAATGTGAACTTTGCTCCTGGAATTGTGCAATGCTGAGGCCCTGGGTGGGTTTCTGCCCTTAGAACATAAGTCTTTGTTTCTGCAGTTACAGATAGAGAGCTTGTAGAAGATATGAAGGGTAGAGAAAAAGGGTGGGTGGGTGGGTGGAGAATATTCTTGGGGTTATAGGCAGTAACAACAGCAATTTTGCTGAACACATTGAAGGTGAATGTGTTAGTAGTTGATTGTATCTGTGCAGTAGTTGATTGTGTCTGTGCAGCAGCAAACTTAGACTAGGAATACCGAGAACTATGGAAGTACAATGAATGGAGACCAAATCAATTGTGAACTTTGACTAATTACAAATGGATAGGATTTTTTTTTTCAACTAGTAGAAAAATCCTTGTTATAGGAGTTGTTTCTGAGGTAGCATAGCTAAGGTTGTACAAGAGCGTGGGACTGGACGAGAGTCAGCCAGTGATTTAGGATTAGGTTAGGAGGCAGAGAAGAGGATCTGAGAAGGATCAGAAAAGAGAGATTTCCCTTACTCACAGAAGACCTGAGCTTCACCCATTCCTTAGAAGGGAGGTATTAGGGTTTATAATCATTACATGTATTTTGCAGGGTATAAGTGGTTGAATGTATATTCAAACTCGTGTTGTTATTGTTGTTAGCTGTTGAATAAGTTCCGACTCATGGTGACCTTATGTATAACAGAATGCCTGTACCATACTCACAATCGTTGCTATGTTTGAGCCCATTGTTGCAGTCACTGTGTCAGTCCATCTCATGGAGGATTTCCCTCATTTTCACTGACCCTCCACTTTGCCAAACATGATGTCCTTTTCTAATGACGTGTCCCAGGGAGTGAAAAGTCTTGCCATCCTCATATATTTGCATAAATTAACTGTTTGCAAACTTGTTCATTCTGTGTTATATGTTTAGTCACACTCTCCTTCTTAAAAATATTTGTTAACTGACCCCCATTGAAGAACCCCTTGAGGTCTCATTACGGATAGACAGCTGAACCAGATAACTTACATTATGGTACTCAGGGTGGACCGGTAAGAGGAGAAACCCATTTGACCTAATGGTGCCTTAGTAAGACTTCTTCCTTTCTGTATATACCACACTTGCAATCATGACAACACACACCATTTATAGTTCCTTCTTGATGCCTTTATTTCTCTTTTCAAACACGAACAAGTACAACCCAGTACATATTTTATGTATATATGTATTTCATTGACTAATTTATTTTCATGTCTTATTCCTGGATGGGAATCTCACATCAAATAGCCCTCGTTCTTTACCTTTCAAAATTGCATAAGCATATCCCTTTTATTAACTTCATTTTGCAAACTTGTGTCCTTAGATAGTGAAATATCTAAGTCCATAGCCTTATATATTTTAAGACCCTCTGCCTTCCTTTGTCACATGATGTTAAAATACGCCATATAATCTTATCTCCTCCAATTTAAAACAGTATTACAAAATGTATAGACAAATAGTCTCCTGCTGTTTTAAACACCATTTAGCAAGTTTTATAGTTGAAGGGTTTGCCAACATAACTATTACTTTCTTATTATGGTGAGTATATGGATATTTTTCATAAATCAGAGAAGGGTGCCTCTTCAGCCAGGCACAACATGTACCTTTTACCAGCAGAGCCCAAGTCCCTGGGCCTTCAGATCCTTTCAGTACTTTTTTGAAGCCTCAGAGTAAACTCTCAGTTACCTAGATTTCAGAGATTCCCAGCAAAGGAAGTTCCCCAGTTATTCCTAGTTGGCTTTGGTTTTCATTTTCACACTTGGAATGTGGATGTGAATTTAATTTTTTTTCATGTTATCAAGAGTTTTCTATTCATTTACTATTATGTAGCTATTTTATGAAGTCCCTGGTGGTGCAAACGTTTAATGTGCTTGGCTGCTTACCAAAAGGTTGGTGGTTCAAGCTCACCCAGAAGCCCCTTGGAAGAAAGGCCTGGTGATCTACTTCTGAAAAATCAGCCATTGAAAACCTTATGAAGCACAGTTTTACTCTGATGCATACGTGGGGTCGTTATGAGTTGTAATCGACTGGAAGACAACTGGTTTGGGTTTAGATATTTTGTGTCTCTGGGGATTAAATAAATGAGCTCAGATGTCCAAATTTTCTTTAGATTATGTCTTCATCACCAAAATTCTGCTTAGAAAAAATTATGAGACTTTGACAACACGTCTTAATACTTCTTTCTTCATAAGCTGCTAGCCTGTTGTCTTGGACTATCAGTGGATAATGACAGCAAAATGGAACAATGTAGATCAGCTGATAAATGAATTTGACCATCCTCTGCGAAGTTAAAAGCACCATATCAATTTAAAATGTTGTTATTGCCAATAATTAAGAAGACAAAAATCACCAGCTGAGGCTAAATTCAATGTTACCCAGTGGAACAGAATGTAAAAATATTCCCTCACAGATCTTTTGAACTCTTAAGCTTTTTTTAGAAACAGCTTTGCACATAAAAGAAAATTGTTTCTGAATGCTAGCTAATTTGGTTTTGCTTGTAATTCTAGGACTGGTTTAAATGCCCTTGGTGAACTTCAGATAAGCTTCATTCAATAATTAGAGCTATCTACTCCAAGAAGCCTGATTTGATTTGCAAATTATGTAACGTGCTCACTGATATTGAGAAGGACAGGTCTGGAAAGTCCATTCTCAAACACCCGTCCTCCTCAGTAACTCAGAAGGGGTTTTTTACTTTTATATTCAGTTTTCATATCTCTTTATTAAAAAAGATTCCCCCCCCGCTCAAAAACCCCAGGTGGTATTCTTGAAACCTTGGCTAGTTTCACTTAAAGATGTTAAGCTTGCTCCCCAGTGCTAGATGGCCGTCTTTGTAAGTAGCCTTGGGGGTCTCCGTGTTCTCTGCTGTCTAGTACATTGGGAACAGCATCACTGAAGCATTTCTGCAGTTCAGTCCGGGCAAGAATTACAATTAGAGGCGGACAAAATTAGTTTGGCATTTAGTATTTGAATACCCTCTCAATGGCTTGAAAGGGGTTTTTAAAAAGCCACATAAATATGAACTCATTCACATTTTTATGTCATCCAGCATTGTGAGTTTGCTGAAGGACAAATCAGTCCACTTAGAACCACCAGTTCTAACCTTTTAATTCTAAATTAAATTATTAGTGTTTACTTTGGGGTAGTGAGGGCTAGGGGAAGGACTTGATGGAATAAACTGATAAGGTGGTGGTATATATCAATAGGAAACCCCGGTGGTGTAGTGGTGAAGAGCTATGGCTGCTAACCAAACGATTGGCAGTTTGAATCCACCAGGCGCTCCTTGGAAATCCTATGGGGCACCAGTTCTACAATAGCTACCTGGGTGGCACAAATGGTTAAATGCTCAACTACTAACCAAAAGATTGGTAGTTTGAACCTAGCCAGAGGCTCCCCAGAAGAAAGATCTGGAGATCTGCTTCCAAAAGGTCACAGCCTTGAAAACTCTAGGGAGCCCAGTTCTACTCTGCATACACAGGGTCACCATGAGTCAGAATCAATTTGTCAGCAACTGTTTATTATTATTATATCAATGTTATGAGCATAGATTTTACAGTCAGAGAAACTTGGGTTGAATTGTGCCTTTGTCATATACTAGCTGGATGACTTTGGGCAAGTCATTTGCCTCTCTTGGGCTCAGTTTCTTTGTTCATAAAATAGGGATCACAGGGCTTTCATGAAGAATAAGTGAGATCATATTTAAAGTGTTAAACAGCATGTAGGAAAACCACAAAGCAAGCAAGGTGCCATCAATTTGGAATTGACTCATGATGGTCCTATGTGCTGCAGAGCAGAACTGTGCCCCATAGGGTTTTCGTGGCTGTGATATTTTGGAAGTAGATTGCCGAGAGGCCTCTGGGCAGGTTCAAACCACCAACGGTTCAGTTAGTCGCTGGGCACTTAACTGTTTGTGCCACCCAGGGACGGACCACCCAATAAGCAGAGGTATGCACAGCCTTACTTGTGCTTACTCACTAATCTGTAGTACACAATTTCACCTGTTTTTAAGATGTGGCGAAACCCATGTAAAATTGTGCACTACAGATTAGTAAGTAAACACAACTAAGAACATGTGTACCTTGCTTACTGGTTAATCTGCCCCTGGGCCACCTACCATTATCCCAGGGTAAGGAGAATATCATGCTTCTTGGATGCCAGGCATTGTACTAAGTGCTTTACATGTATAAATTTATTTATTCTTTCACTACAACCTTTGACGCTGGTACTATTATTATGCCCATTGTACAGATGAGAAAATTGAAGCACAGAGAGGCTAACTAACCTGCCCAGGTCACACATGCTCTTCACTACTAGGCTAGACTGTCAGCCCCATGAGGACAGAGACCACATCTGTGTGGCAGCTCCTGTGCCTAGCACAGGCTGTACTAAATATTTATTAAGTATATACCCATACAAGCCCACTCATCCAACCTCTTGGATTCCTTCAGGCAATGGAATGTTTTCTCTGAATCAATTAGCTGTTTTGTTTTCTTCCTGTGGATGAAGCCTCAAAGTGACAAATTCTTTTCACGTCTAAGATACTCCCCAGCAATGAGTGACAATATGCCAAGTGAATGAATTTAGATGTGCATAGTGAATGATGTAATACATGCACATGGGTTTTAAAGAGACCACGTAAGTTCCTAAACTGACTTGCTTTTGCCAAGGGAATAACCCAGGCAGGGAGAAAATCGAGTTACCGTAAAATGAGCATTAAATGTCAAAATGCCATCAGTGAAAACTTTTTGATCAAGCATTCCCAATACATGTACATTGATTTATAAATTATATCACACACCATTGCATTGTTCTATCAGTACATTATAATGCATGCACAAAAAACGAACTTTAAGGGAATAAGAAATAAATGTTCATAGAAATTCTGACTTCTTTCATCTCACGCCTCAGTGGCGCTTCTTGTGACCTCTCCACTTGGCTTTTCACTGACTTAAGAGTCTCAGGTGAATTGGAAGTTTTTTTTTTTTTTCCCCCATATACAATTTCTTTGGAAATAAATGAATTGGCCGTTCCCATAAATATCGTGTATGCAATGAGATGAAGAGGCTCAGCAGAGGAGCCCTGTGAGGACTAAATGAGACAGTATATGAAAGCCACTAATACAGAACCTGGCACTGGTTTGTATCACAAGAGAAGCAGTGCAGAGTAGTTAAGAGCACTGATTCCAGAGACTGACGCCGGAGTTCATCCCAGTTTGAACCCCTGATGAGATCTGCATTTCTAACAAGTTTCCAGGGAGTTATACATTAGAATCACCCGGGGATCTAGTTAAACTGAAGATTCTGATTCGGTATACCGGCAGTCCCCGGGTTACAAACGAGATCCGTTCCCGAGAGTATCTTTAAGAATTTGTAGGTAAGTCGGAACCTGTGCATATGGTTCTTATTTAGCCCTACTTTAGTACAATGATGTAAAAGCTGCATATGCAGGAAGTGAAGGTGATTGTGATGAAGAATTTGTTGTAAGGACTGGTTTGTGGAGTCCTGTGAGTCGGAATCAACTCAATGGCAAAGGGTTTTAGGGGTTGGCTCCATCGTTTCAAAGTCAGGCAATTTTACACAACATTAAAGGGCAAGTGACTTGAGTTGTCCATAAGTCAGACATTCGTAACCCAAGGACTTACTGTATCTGGGGTGGTAATGCAAATTTTCATCAGGGAGCCCTGGTTCAAATCCCAGCTCCACCATGTACTAGCTGTGACTTGTTAAATGGGGTTGTTATGTGGGGTCAATGAGTTTAAAAAATAACAAGTTACATCCTTGCAATAGGGTCTGCGTGTAATCAGTACGATATAAATGTTATTGGGCACATCACAAAGGTGCAATAAATGTTAACTGTCCGAAGAAAGGACTAGAATCTACTTCCGAAAAATCAGCCACTGAAAACTCTATGGAACATAGTTCTACTCCGACACACATGGGGTCACCAAGAGTTGGAATCGAATCCATGGAAACTGGTTTTTGTTTTGTTATTAATTGTAAAAATCAATGTAAATGTATATGCTGAGGGCAGTATGCCTCCATCTTGATTACTTTGTTCACCCCAATCTATACAATGAAAATGTTGACAACTTTGAAGTACTGTTCCAGGTTTTAATTTCTTTAGGTGCCAAATCACAATCTCTGCCTCATCTGAGTACCACCCATACTATCATTTACTTAGTATTTGACTTTACATCAAGCTGGGTCTGACACCGAAATCTACTTCATTATTTTTGTGAGCAGTGATATTGGTAAAATCATGGATTTGATGTGCTAGTAACATTTACTTTCAAGAAAATACATGACGATAAGTACATAACTATTAAAGCGTTTCCCACCTTTGGAAATACTGTGATAAATAATCCTTAAATCATGAATCCGTAAATCACTCAACTTAGTGGGATGGAAGAATATACTAATGCGTAGCAGATAGTTAACCAGGTTTCCTTCAGAACACCCTAGGCCCCAGTAAATTTAACGAATTGGGATTCTAATCTTTACTTTTTGATACCTCATGGTTATTTTCTTTTGTATGAGAAGAATTTCAATGTTTTTCATTCTTCTTCACTTCATTGGGCTGTTCCGTAACGATAAGATTTTTAAAAATAAATAAATAAATAAGGCCTATAGAAACTTTGGTCCTTGTTATCACAGGGTACCAATAGCACCAAGTTAAATTATATCAAATTACAGCGGGATTCCCCAATGTACACATAGGAGAGGCATTAAAACAAGAGCTGAACTACGTCTAGAATATTAAAAGAGAAATTCTTCAATATTGAAATCACACCTGCCTTTATCAAAAGTGTGAAGTTTCTACCTTGAAGCAGACCATAAATAATGTCCCCAGCAAATATGACTTAACGTGAATCAGAACCTTTGAATCTTCCATTCTTTGCCCTCATTCTTGACTCTGGCAATAGACTTGTTGGTTACTGATTCTTCTCACTTACATTGGAATACCAAATAGGTTTTTTTTTTTTTCTTTTTTTTAAAAAAAAACCACCTTGAACCAATATGCTAACATCTTGAAACGTGTTAGATAATCAGATGCTTTTGGCTTAAAATGGGAAAGATATTTCCATGGAAATAATACAAACACTTGAACAGATTAAAGTCATTTCTTTAATCCATATTTAAGAGATCCATTTTAACCCTCAAATCTTTACAGCAGATGCTAATGTCATTATTACTATGACTATTAGGGATAAAAATAATTTGAGCCAGGTCCATGCCTTTAGCTGGTCTTGCTCTAAATCTTGGTGACAAGATGGAAAGTTTTCTCATTTAAGAAAACATTGAATTACATTGAGCACTGTTTGAGTGAGACACATTCACACAGGCCAGGGTTATACTTCATCTCAGCACTACTGACATTTTGGGCTGGATATTTCTTTGTTGTGGGGGCCGTCCTGTGCTTTGTAGAATGTTTAGTAGCATCCCTCGCCTTTGCCCACTAGGTGCCAGTCTCATCCTCGCCCCATCCCCCCAGTTTCGACAACCAAAAACGTCTTCAAACCCTGTTGCCGTTGAGTTGATCCTGACTCATGGCGACCACATGTGTGCAGAGTAGAACTGCACATCATAGGGTTTTCAAAGCTGTGACCCTTCGCAAGCAGATCACTAGGCCTTTCTTTCGACGTACCTCTGGGTAGGTGGGTGGATTCAAACCACTAACCTTTCAGTTAGTAGTCAAATGCTTAACCATTTGAACCACCCAGGGACTCCTAAAAGTGTCTCCAGGCATTTGTCAAATGTACCCTGGGAGGCAAAATTGCCCTCCCCCACTGGGGACCACTGACATCGGTCAAGACAAAAGATTTGCCATTGTTTTTGCTGAATGTCACTGCTGTGTTTGGGAGAAATTAAGTTGCTTTCTTGATGCGAGACTTTTTTGTGGCTGTATTACAAATCCAAACTATAAATAACAGAAGTAAGTGAGAAAAGATTGAACATTTATTACCAAAAGCCATATAAATGCAATAACAAATAATGACTCTCTCTAAAAATATGAGAAGTCTTTTTCAAAGTCATTAGTTCTAATCATAAATGAATTTAGCAGCATTTCTTTAAATTTTGCACCTTTGTAATGACCTCTGATAAATTCATGGAACTGGATGTTAAATAAAGAGATAGAAAAGTCTAATTTGCTGGTTCATTAAGCTAGCTTATTTCTAGACATTGTGCATATTGCTTTGAATTTCATATTTCTAAGCAGTGGAGACAATAGAAGTATCCATCTCTAATGCAGTGTGGCAGACAATTAGGAGCTCAAATGGATTAAATCTCATTTCATCAGAGATACACACAGTCATTATTATTTTATTGCCAAATACTGTCAGCATTACATTTCTTCAACAGTTACTGTGGTACCTGACTCACATGCTTAAATTTACATTAAATACTGTGTGGTAACAATGATAATTGGGGCCATGTTTTCTTATACAGCATCATTCCATCCTTCACTGTATGAGTTCAGCCAACTCTAGTTTTAAGGCTACAAAGTTTTACACATACTTGATTCAGACAGCTGAACCACTGAGGAAATGGCACAACTTTGGGGTCAGAAGCATGTTCCAATCCTAATGCTGCCCCTTTCAACCTACGTGACCTTGGGAAGGTCACTTCACTTAAAATAGAACTAAAGGAAAGATAATTTTACTGTTTTAAATATTCTTTGTTAGATTTTTTAAATTATTAAGATATTGCTTTTCGAAACAAATGAAATTATATAAAGAGCTGATTATTCACTTCTCCATCTTCATTGATCACTCCTACAGCGAGTTCAAGCGACTAATTTTACTGTAGTTTTACGCAAAAAACGTGCGCCTTCTATGTTTGTTTGACAGCCATGCCCCCGCCCTTGCCAGGTATTTTCCTAAGCATCACTATGCCAATCTTTTTTTTTTTACATTTTGCTGTAAAAAATAATTAGCATAGCATGCTTATGAAAATACCTCACGGGAGTGGAAGGGCGTGGTTGGCAAACAAACTTAGAAGGCGTGTGCTATTTGTGTAAAAATATGGTAATCACTTGGTATTTATTGGTCTCCACCACCCGCCTGTAGTTTATCATACAGTGGTGGCTTGCCTGTTGTTATAATGCTGGAAGCTATGCCACTGGTATTTCAAATACCAGCAGAGTCACCCATGGTGGACAGGTTTCAGCAGAGCTTCCACACTAAGACAGGTTAGGAAGAAAGGCCTGGTGATCTACTTTCAAAAACTAGCCAATGAAAACCCTATGGATCACAACATGTCCAATATAGTGTTGAAAGATGAGTCCCATAGGTTGGGAGGCCCTCAAAACACACGGTGGTTGCAACAATGGCCTTAAGCATACCAAGATTCTGAAGATGGTGCAAGACAGGGCAATGTTTTGTTTATTCTATTGTACATGGGTCACCAAAAGTCAGGGCCGACTTAATGGCAACTAACAAGAACAACATGTGTCTGTCTATACCTTTCACCAATCGCATATAAACACCTACAAGTAATTTTACTCCAACGAATGTGTTTTTTTTTTTAATAAAATATAGGATTATATTATACATACATATCTCCAACTTGCTTTCTCCCCCCAAATAACAAAATATCATGGTGATCCCTCTAGGAGAATAAATTTGAGTCTAAGCCATTGTCTTAAATAGCTGCATAATATTTTGTAAACAATGGTTTAGTCAATGTCCTTGAAATGGCATTGGTGCTAGATTCCTTTACGCAATTGAAAATGGGAAACAGGGAAGTTTTACCCAGCTTGACTAGCTCCTTTGAGGCTCATTTTCCACAACTGTATATTAAAGATCACAACACTTGTCCTATTTTCTTCACGTGTTGATTTAAGGATGGTCAGAGTCAGCACATGAAAATTACAAGATGGTTCCAGAACCAGGAGGGCCCTAGATGAAAATCCCACTTGAGCCACGCTGCAGCCTTTCAAACCTACCTGCTTTTGTTTGTTTGCACAGTTTGATATAAAATGTGTACGTTTTTCATATGCTCCCCAGCTCCTGATGGTTTTTTCAGGAGGTATAACCACATGGGTTGCCATGAGCAGGAACTGACTCAACGGCAACTGGTGTAACTACTTTCATTGTTGTTACGTTGTTGTCAGGTGCCGTGGAGCAGGCTCCAATGCACAGTGACTCTGTGTACAACAGAACGAAACACTGCCCGGTCCTGTGCCATCCTCACAATCGTTGTTATGCTTGAGCCCACTGTTGCAGCCACTGTGTCAATCCATTTCATCGAGGGTCTTTCTCTTTTTCGCTGACCCTCTACTATACCAAGCATGATGTCCTTCTCCAGGGACCAGATTATCCTGATAACATGTACAAAGTACGTGAGACGAAGTCTTGGGGGTGGCCATCCTCACTCCTAAGGAGCATTCTGGCTATACTTCTTCCAAGACAGATTTGTTCGTTCTTCTGGCAGTCCACGGTATATTCAATATTCTTTGCCAATACCACAATTCAAAGGCATCAATTCTCCTTTGGTCTTCCTTATTCATTGTCCAGCTTTCGCTACTTTGTCAGTATTTCCTATTTTCAGGTATCTAGTTTATAAAGTGCCATACCAAGTACTACTCCAATGCAGTGCCTGAATTCTTAGAGCTACTGGTAGACAAAGTGTGTATGTGTGTGTGTGTGTGTGTGTGTGTGTGTGTGAAAGAAACAACAAACTAAGTAAATTCACTTAGTGTGAAAGTCATTCAGCAACGTGTTCACAAGAGTGTGGGCCACTAGGGGGGCACAGGGGGTGCCGACCGCACTGGGTGACACCATCAGAAGGGGTGATACCAAAATGCTGTCTATAAAAATAGCCGTAATTAAAGGACTAATGGACTACAGCTACCAAAGCCTATACCAGACTGAGTGCAGTACAGCTACATGGTGCCCAGCTACCCCCACTGACTGCTCTGACTGGGATCACAACAGAGGGTTCTGGACAGAGCTGGAGAAGGATGTAGAACAAAATTCTAACTCACAAAAAAAGGACCAGATTTAATGGCCTAAAAGAGGCTGCAGAAACCCCAAGAGTATGGCCCCCAGACACCCTTTTAGATCAGTGATGAAGTCACTTCTGAGGTTCACTGTTCAGCCGGGGATGGGACAGCTCCATAAAGCAAAATGGGACTAATGAGGCACAGCAGTCCAGGGACAAGGACTAGAAAGCAGAAGGGGACAGGAAAGCTGGTGATAGGGAACCCAAGGTTGAGAAGGGACAGTGCTGACATGTAGTGGGGCTGTTAACCATTGTCATAGGGCAACATGTGTACTAACTGTTTAATGAGAAACTATTTTGTTCTGTAAACCTTCATCTAAAGTGAGAATAGCAGCACAACTGGAAGAGCGTAGTCGATGTCACTGAACTGTGCATGTAGAAATTTTGGAAGTGGTGTATTTTTGGCTATGTATATTTTCACACAAAAAAAAAAGGTTGAGAAGGGAGAGAGTTGATATGTCGTGGGGTTGTTAACCAATGTCATAAAACAATATGTGTACTGACTGTTTGATGAGAAACTATTTGTTCTGTAAACCTTCACCTGAAGTACAATAAAAAAAATAGTCGTAATTAATTATAACAACAAAAACATTTTTCGTATGCCCAGCTTACATGTATCAATATACCCACAAGGCTAAAGCCCTATGTTGATTTACTTTTTGAACCTTCTAATTCACTGTCATTATTACCCAATTACAGTGATGCTTCAAATCACGTGGTTTCATCTGCACGCGCTAAAAGCATATGCTGTTGTTTTCATTGCTGCCGGTGTTTTTATAGTAGCTGATTTTGTCAAATTTTCTGGTGTTTTAGCTACAACATTGTAGTAATTAGTATTTGTGAACCTATATCAAATAATTTTTTTTGAGAATAAAGTAGTAATTAAAGGAAAAGAAGGAGTGATATATGGGAATTATGATTTACGAGTAACATTAGTACAAAAAACATTACTAAGGATTCTGTATGGTCTGGCACAGGATGGGGCTCACGGGAGGGGGTGACAAAATGACTTACTGCACTGGGCGACCAGCTCTAGTGACATCACTGGTGTGGGCTTTGGAAACTTAAGAAACATTACTTATATTTAATATTTTACCTGGTACCATAATCATTTTTAATTGTTCTACTAAAGAAGTATCTAATAATATCCAGTGCAACACCTCTCTCCAGAAAATAAAAGGCCTAAAAATAAATGCCTCCACAGTGACATTGTTTACTCAAGCCACACTTGTGTTAATCCAGCAGGGAATTGTCTATGTATAATGACTCTATGTTTCACATTTACCTGAAAGGCTGCAAAAGTGTGCATGATATTCTAGCTCAAGGACTTGGGTCTAGGCCAGAGGTTGATAAGCTGTGCGCTGTGACCCATGGGGTTATGAAATGAAATTAGGGAATCAAAACTGGCATTTTAAAAAATGAAATAGAATAGAATGGACGTATCAGAGTATAACACACAAAATAATGATAGTTATTATTTCATGAATGTTTTGTTTCAGAAATATAAGTGGGGTGTGTGTGTGTGTGTGTGTGTACTGGATGTCAGTGTTAAATGTTTTTATCACGGTAGGTAGCTATCAAAGAAATCTGAAAGCCCCTGTTCTAGTGACACTTTGCTCAGGAGATCCACAGACAGTTGCCCATTTTGCTGTCTGGTACAGCTGCCTTAGTTTGTGTGCTATTAAGGATGTGGCCAGGTGGCGCTTTCTTCGCTTTTCCTCTTCTCCCTCCCCCACTGTCATCTTTTCTTGGAAGGTGGTCTGTGATATGGAAGAGTAAAGAGGCAGGAAGTTAAAAATCATAGCCACTGCTATGGATTGAATTATGTCCCCCAAAATATGTGTTGTAAATCCTAACCTCTATGCCTGTGGTTTTGGAGCCCTGGTGGCACAGGAGTAGAGCTTGGCTGCTAATCAAAAGGTCAGCAGCTTGAATCCACTAGCTGCTCCTTGGAAATCCCATGGAGCAGTTCTACTCTGTCCTATAGGGTAGTTATATACCTGTGGTTATAATCCCATTTGGGATTTGTCTTTGTTATGTTAATGAGGCAGGATTAGTATGGAGTGTATCTTGAGTCCATCTCTTTTGCGATATAAAAGAGATTAAGCAAGCAAACAGAGCAGCAGATGGGGAGAGAGATGCTAAGCCACATGAAGATCACCCAGGAGCAGAAGCTCAGAAGAGCCAAGGACCGTCCTCCAGAGCTGACAAGAGAGAGAAAGCCTTCCCCTAGAGCTGGTGCTCTGAATTTGGACTTCTAGCCTCCTAGACTATAAAAAAATAAATTTCTGTTTGTTAAAGCCATCCACTTGCAGTATTTCTGTTACAGCAGCACTAGATAACTAAGAAAACCACAGGCTGGTGTTAAACCTCAAGAGGCAGCTGTTGTCAGAGAGATAAAATTTTATTTGTTTGTAGAGGCTTTGCTCTAAAGAATTGGGTAGTGCCTGAAAGACCTCATTTTTTCCAACCAAAATGGAACAGGAACCCTGTGAGGGAAGCAGGGGGTAGAGAAAGACAGGCAGAGGACAGATGGCAAGACTCAGGAGGAAGAAGGAAGCCGAAGAGAGGAGGGACTCCCAGATGACTGTGAGAAGGTGGTGATTTAGCAGATATAATAATATTTTGTTTCAGCTTCTGTGTTCACGGGCAATCTTTCCTTCTGGAACTTCGTGATTCAGTGTGCCGGGTGCTCCTGCCTGGGGATACTGCAATGACCACAAAGGACAGAAGTCCCTGCACTTACAAAAGTTACAATCTAGTACGGGATAGGGAGTGAGACGGATATTAAACAAATGGCTAAGTATACCGAATGCCAGAGGGTAGTACATACCATAAGAAAGATGAAGCAAGGAATGGAACAGGTGAGAGCTGGGTGGAGGCTGGGGCTGAAGGTTGCAGTCTGATGTGGAGTGGTCAGGGAAGAGGAAGTGACATTGGAGCTAAGACTGGAACAAAGTATGGAAGTAAGCCATCCAGACATCAGGGCAAGAACAGTCCAGGGAAGAGTGGGCCTGGTTTTCTGGAGAAACACAGGGAGGCCTGGGTGACTGAGTGGAAAGTGGTGGTGGGGGGGTGGGTAGAGGAAGCTGAGGTCAGAAAGGGACATGGTGGGTGGGTTGGGGGTGGGGGTCTGAAGTGCATAGCACTTTGAAAGGACTTTGGGTTATGCTCTGAATAAGATGAGAAGCTGGAGGAGGGTTTTCAGCAGAAGGCACCATGATCTGACTTATAGTTGAAGATGCTCACCATGGTTACTGTGCAGGTGATTATCTTCAAATGTCCTCTCTTCCACGCAAACAGTCCAGTCCTTGGTCTTACCTCCCACAACATATGCACACTGTCAGAGAACATTGGTTATAGCTTGCCCGGGTCCCCACAGGGTTATATGAGAAATTATTATCATTAAATATATGAATCAGTTGTTTGTAAAAAGGAATGTCTTTTGACCATAATGATTGGTACCTATAAATACCGAATTGCCTTCCCTAACATAGAAACACTCAATTGTGTTTCACTTAACACAGAAACGTTTCCAGAACACTTCATTGTGCTCATGCGAAACCTGTACATGGATCAAGAGGCAGCTGTTCGAACAGAACAAGGGGGTACTGCCTGGTTCAAAGTTGGAAAAGATGTGCAGCAGTGTTGTATCCTTTCACCACACTTATTCAAACTGTATGCTGAACAAATAGTCCAAAAAGCTGGACTATATGAAGAACGTGGCATCAGGATTGGAGGAAGACTCATTAACAACCTTGCTTGCTGAAAATGAAGAGGACTTAAGGCACTTACTGAAGACTGTAGCCTTCAGTATGGATTACACCTGAATGGAAAGAAAACAAAAGTCCTCACAACTGCACCAACAGGTAACATAATGATAAATGGAGAGAAAATTGAAGTTGTAAAGGATTTCATTCTACTTGGATCAACAATCACGGTCCGTGGAAGAAACAGTTTGCATTGGGCAAATCTGCTGCAAAATACCTCTTTGAAGTTCTAAAAAGAAAAGGTGTCACTTTGATGACTAAGGCCAAGCCATGGTCTTTTCAATCACCTGATATGCATGTAAAAGTTGGACAATGAAAAAAGAAGACAGAAGAAGAATTGATGCATTTGAATTGCGGTGTTGGCAAAAAATATTGAATATACCAAGGACTGTCAGAAGAACAAACAAATCTGTCTTGGAAGAAGTATAGCCAGAATGCTCCTTAGGAGTGAGGATGTGGAGACTTCATCTTGCTTACTGTGGACATGTCATCAAGATAGACAAACCCTTAGAAAAGGACATCACGCTTGATAAAGTAGGGGGTCAGCAAAAATAAAGGAAACCCTCAATAAAATGGATTGACACAACACCCACAACAATGGGCTCAAACGTGCCAGCAATCATGAAGATGGTGCAGGGCCAGGCAATGCTTAGCTCTGTTACGCTCGAGTCCCTGCTTTAAGTTCTTTTGGGTATATACCTATGAGTGGAATTTCGGGGTCATATGGTAATTCTATGTTTGACTTCTTGAGGAACCACCAAACTTTTCCACAGGGGTCCATTCTCTTCTTTAAAAAAATATTTCTAACATACAGAAAAATACCCAACCTTTAGACACAGCGACTCTTAATGTTTTGCTATATTTGCTTCAGATGATTTTTTCCTGAAGAAATAACAATTATAGATTCAGTGGAAGCTTCTTTTGGACACCTCCCCCTCTTTCCTCAGTGGTTACAAGAACCTTGAAGCGGGTACTCCTCTTATCTGTGTTTTTATGTTTTACACATCTCTGTAACAGTAAGCAATATAAAGGTTTTTTGTTCTGTTTTGTTTTGTTACGGAACATTTAACATGATGAAAATTAGAGAGAATAGTATATGATCCCTGCTTGGGATTTTTTAACATCTGGGTACATGGTATCATACTCGACATATCCTCCTGCTACTTGATTTTACACTCATCAGCAAGTTTCTGAGGTGTATCTATGTTGACACATGGAGATCCATTTCACTGATTTTAACTGCCCTAGAATATTCTATTATAGGAATGAGTCACAACTACTTATCATTCTTCTGATGGTGGATTTTAGGGGGTTTCCCATTTTGCCAATGAGGCTTATATGAAGACCCCTGTACACATTTCCTTGAGCACCTGCTCAATAGTTTATTTAGAAGTAGAATTACAGAATCAAATGATATGCAAACTTTCAACTTTACTAGGTATTGCCAAATTGCTCTTCTATATGGTTACACCAAGTCACACTCAACACAAACAGCCTATGAGAGTGTTTTCCCACATCTTCACCAACACTTGTTACTGTCAAAATTAAAATTTTACCCATCTTGATGGCTGTCAAATTATATTTCTGTGGTTTTAACTTGTATTTCCTGGATACTAGTGAGGCTGAAGGAGCCCTGATGATGCAGTAGTTAAGTAGTTGGCTGCTAATGGAGAGATCAGTGGTTTGAAACCACCAGCTGCTCTGCAGGAGAAAGATGTGGCAGTCTGCTTCTGCAAAGATTTATAGCCTTGGAAGCCCTAAGGGGCAGTGTTTGACTAGATTCTAATTATAAATGAATACTTTTTACAGGCGCTATGCTGGGGGCTGGGAATATAAAACAAATAAGACATAGTCTCTAACCTAGATAACTTGTCAGTTCAGTGGGAAGGATATGCATGTGAACATATATCAGACAATAACAAAAAAAAAGCTACAACAGCTACAGAACTATAGAAGAGAGAGATGCAGTAGTCAAGAATCCTCCAAGTGAGAGTGACAGAAACCCGACTCAAAGTAATGTAATCAAAAAGAAAACGTATTGCTCATGTCAACTGGAAGGTATGGCCACGGCTGGATCTGGGGCTGGATCCAAAGCTCATACACAATCCTCTGGATTCTGTCTCTCTCCATTCACCTCTTACCTCTGCTTCTCCTTGTGTGTTGCCTGATTCTTTTGCTGCAAACAGCTCCCTCTTAGTGGCAGTGTTGTGGGGGCTAGGGGTGGTGGTGGTGGGAAGATGACAGCTGACATTCTGGGGCCTGTTGGCTCAGTTTATCATTTGAGGCAGATGAAGGAGAGAGAGAGACTAAGCTTTTTGTTTTCTTCTTTTTTCCCATACAAAAATTTATACATACACTGTTATGTGACTCTAAGTGCTCTCCCCATACTGTGACAGCACACTCCTCCTTTTCACCCCTGATTCCCCATGTCCATTCAACCACCTCCTAACCTTCTCTGCCTTCCCATCTCACCTCCAGACAGAAGCTGCCTATTTAGTCTCTTGTATCTACTTGAGCTAAGAGGCACACTCCTCACGAGTATCACTTTATGTCCCACAGT
Organism: Dugong dugon; assembly: GCA_030035585.1. Taxonomy (NCBI): domain Eukaryota; kingdom Metazoa; phylum Chordata; class Mammalia; order Sirenia; family Dugongidae; genus Dugong; species Dugong dugon. The sequence goes on along the minus strand of CM057481.1, from coordinate 52,452,879 downwards.
CCAGTCCAATCCCTGTCTGAAGAGTTGGCCTCGGAAGTTGTTTTAGTTCTGGGCTGATAGAGAATCCAGGGGCCATATTTCTGGGGTTCCTCCAGTCTCAGTCAGACCATTAAGTCTGGTCTTCTTACTAGAATTTGAGTTCTGCACCTGACCTTTCTCCTCCTCCGTCTGGGACTCTCTGTTGTGTTCCCTGTCAGGGTGGTCTTTGGTGGTAGCCGGGCACCATCTAGTTCTTCTGGTCTCAGGCTGATGAAGTCTCTGGTTTATGTGGCCCTTTCTGTCTCTTGGGCTACTACTATCCTTGTGTGTTTGGTGTTCTTCATTCTCCTTTACTCCAGGTGGTTGGGACCGATTGACGCATCTTAGATGGCTGCTTGCAAGCTTTTAAGACCCCAATTGCCACGCACCGAAGTAGGATGCAGAACATTTTCTTAATAAGCTTTGTTATGCCAACTAATCTAGATATCCCCTGAAAGCATGGTCCCCAGACCCCTACCCCTGCTACTCTGTCTCTCAAAGTGTTTGATTGTATTCGGGAAACTTCTTAGCTTTGGTTTAGTCCAGTTGTATTGACTTCCCCTGTAGTGTGTGCCTGTCCTTCCCTTCACCTAAGATAATTCTTATCTACTATCTAGTTAGTAAATAGCCCTCTCCCTCCCTCCCCACCCTCGTAACCATCAAAGAATGTTTTCTTCTGTGTTTAAACCTTTTCTTGAGTTCTTATAATAGTGGTCTTATACAATATTTGTTCTTCTGTAACTGACTAAATTCACTCAGCATAAGGAGTTCCAGCTTCCTCCATGTTACAAGATGTTTCACGACTTCATCGTTGTTCTTTATTGTTATGTAGCATTCCACTGTGTGGATATACCATAATTTGTTTATCCATTTGTCCACTGCTGGGCACCTAGGTTGTTTCCATCTTTTTGCTATTGTGAACAGTGCTGCAATGAACATGGGTGTGCATATATCTATTTGTGTGACGGCTCTTATTTCTCTAGGATATATTCCAAGGAGCAGGATAGCTGGACTGTATGGTACTTCTATTTCTAGCTTTTTAAGGAAGCGCCAAATCGATTTCCAAAGTGGTTGTACCACTTTACATTCCCATCAACAGTGTATAAGTGTTTCAGTCTCTCTACAACCTCTCTAGCATTTATTGTTTTGTGTTTTATGGATTAATGCCAGCCTTGTTGGGGTGAGATGATATCTCATGGTAGTTTTGATTTGCAGTTCTCTAACGGCTAATGATCGTGAGCATTTCTTCATGTGTCTGTTAGCTGCCTGAATATCTTCTTTGGTGAAGTGTCTGTTCATATCCTTTGCCCATTTTTTAATTGGGTTATTTGTCTTTTTATTGTTGAGGTTTTGCATTATCTTGTAGATTTTAGAGATTAGATGTTGTAGCCAAAATTTTTTTCCCAGTCTGTAGGCTGTCTTTACTCTTATGGTGAAGTCTTTTGATAAGCATAAGTGTTCAATTTTTAGGTGCTCCCATTTATCTAGTCTGTCTTCTGGTGCTTGTGCATTGTTTCTTATGGTTTGTATTGGGTTTATGCCATGTATTAGGGCTCCTAGCATTGTCCCTATTTTTTCATCCATGATCTTTATCATTTTTGACTTTATATTTAAGTCTTTGATCCATTTTTAGTTAGTTTTTGTGTGAGGTATGGGTCTTGTTTCAGTTTTTTGCAGGTGGATATCCAGTTTTGCCAGCACCATTTGTTAAAAAGATTGTCTTTTCCCCAATTACTGGACTTGGGGCCTTTGTCAACTATCAGCTGCTCATAGGTGGAAGTATTTATGTGTGGATTCTCAATTCTGTTCCATTGGTCTATGTATCTGTTGTTGTACCAGTACCAGGCTGTTCTGACTACCGTGGCAGTATAATAGGTTCTAAAATCAGGTAGTCTGAGGCCTCCCACTTTGTTTTTTCTTCTTGAGTAATGCTTTACGTATTTGGGGCCTCCTCCCTTTCCATATGAAGTTGGTGATTTGTTTCTCCATCTCATTAAAAATAGCTGGTGGAATTTGGACCGGGACTGCATTGTATCTGTAGATCGCTTTGGGTAGAATTGACATTTTCACAATGTTGAGTCTACCTATCCATGAGCAAGTTATGTTTTTCCAGTTATGCACGTCTCTTTTGGTTTCTTGCAGTAGTGTCTTGTAGTTTTCGTCGTACAGATCTTTTACATCTCTGGTTAGATTTATTCCTAAATATTTTAGCTTCTTGGGGGCTTTTGTAAATGGTATTGATTTGGTGATTTCCTCTTCAAGGTTCTCTTTGTTGGTGTAAAGTAATCCAACTGATTTTTGTACGTTTATCTTGTATCCTGAAACTTTGCTGAAATCTTCTGTTAGTTCCAGTAGTTTTCTTGTGGATTCTTTGGGGTTGTCTGTGTATAAGATCATATCACCTGCAAATAGAGATACTTTGACTTCTTCCCTCCCAATCTGGATGCCCTTTATTTCCTTTTCTAGCCTAACTGCTCTAGCTAGGACCTCCAGCACAATGTTAAATAAGAGTGGTGATAAATGGCATCCTTGTCTGGTTCCCGTTCTCAAGGGGAATGCTTTCAAATTCTCTCCATTTAGGATGATGTTGGCTGTTGGTTTTGTATAAATGCCTTAATTATATTGAGGAATTTACCCTCTATTTCTATTTTGTTGAGAGTTTTTATCATGAATGGGTGCTGGACTTTGTCGAATGCCTTTCCTGCATCAATTATTAAGATCACGTGGTTCTTGTCTTTTGTTTTATTTATGTGATGGATTATATCGATTGTTTATCTAATGTTGAACCATCCCTGCATACCTGGTATAAATCCCACTTGATCATGGTGAATTATTTTTTTGATATGTTGCTGAATTCTATTGGCTCAAATTTTGTTGAGTATTTTTGTGCCGATGTTCATGAGGGATATTGGTGTGTAATTTTCCTTTTTTGTGGTGTCTTTACCTGGTTTTGGTATCAGGGCTATGCTGGCTTCACAGAACGAACTTGGAAGTATTCCATCCTTTTCTGTGCTATGAAATACCTTTAGTAGTAACGGTGTTAACTCTTCTCTGAAAGTTCGGTAGAATTCTCCAGTGAAGCCGTCAGGGCTAGGGCTTTTTTTTTGTTGTTGTTGTTGGGAGTTTTTTTAATTACCTTTTCAATCTCTTCTTTTGTTATGGGTTTATTTAGTTGTTCTACCTCTGTGTTAGTTTAGGTAGGTAGTGAGTTTCTAGAAATTTGTCCATTTCCTCTAGGTTTTCAAATTTCTTAGAGTACGATTTTTCATAGTGAGACTAAGCTTTTCTTTTATCCAAGTTTGGAAAATTAAATTCTTGGAAAGTGTTGCAACTGGAGCAATCACAGGTATGAGTGGCCCAACCTAGCCATTGGACAACCCTGCATGAGGGAGAGAACAGGAGTGTGGCATGTGTGTGGGAGGGGGTGATGAGGGCACTGTGGTTGACAGTCCTTCCAAAACAATATGGAATGGGGAGGAGTTTCTCATTAGAAGAATACTGGACAGACAAAAGGAAGAGATGTCCACAACTGAGGGATGCCGGAGAAAGCCTCCCAGAGGGAGTGTATTTTTGGCCTGATCTACAGTCCACTGAGATATAGATGCAGCGACACTGGATTTGGATCTAGATCATGGTGTCCATACCAGTGCCAACGCTTATAAGCTATGTGCACTTGGACAAATTGCATAAACCACTCTGAGCCTGCTTCTTCATCTGTAAAACAAGTAGTTATATCAACTTCCTAGAGCTGTGGCAAAGATTAAAGATATGACTATCTCTATACTTTTGCTGACCTCAGACTCTGCTGCATTCAAGTTGCTCAAAATAAATGGGGCACTGGCAGCCAACTTCATTTCACTATACAAAGATCTTTGTTGCACTGAAGTTGTAAAGCTTTATTCTTCTGCATTAAATATTGAATTGCCTGTGCTAAGAACCATATTGAGTGAAAATAGCCTCAAAATATAATGTATATTTGTTATTTCATCTTTGATACATTTCCACTGTATCACCTTTTTTGTAGCGGCAGTCAATCTTTTTAATAAATATTTGTCTTCATTTGAATGCAAGAGTGGATTCATTAGATTCCAATAGGACATTTTTAAAAAGGGCAAACTTTTAAGCACAGTGATTTTTTAAAGTCTCTTTTCAACTCTTGAAACATTGTTATTTTCAACTGGCATTAAAGAACACTTCGGACATATTTCAAACAATTTTACTGAACAAGGATGCAAACAAATGCATTATATTAAGGAAAAATTCAAGTGGGAAAGTGCCTTTGTGAACAACAGATAATGATATTTCAAGGACAATGCAAAACTATTCATTTCACATATTCTCATTACCGTTCCCAGCAACAGGCATATATGCCTCTCAATTTCTGTGTAGTTCTGTTAATCTTTCTACACAATATTCAATTTTCTTACAACGATTCAACTGATTTATTATTTCCCTCTTGCGCTTTAACTGCTAAAGATGCAATGTAACCCCATAAATTTGCTTCAGTCTCTCAGCTTCAATACCCAAGGTCGTTAATACCCCCAAAATATCCTTTGCTTACATCACTTCTTTAAATGTGCTCTTTCTTGCCCAATGAGTTGTTACATAATTACATGGTGCCAGTAATGGTATCATCTTGTTTTCATAGTTTTATGATGAATGACATAAAAATGAACTGAATTGAAGAAAATGTTAAAAGATATTTGCAAACTGTAAGAGATTGCTACCATAGTTTATCACATATAAATGATACAGTATACATAAATTTAAAATCAAACTTTCTTAGTATATGGTTTAAAAGTCTGTTAGAGTAAAATGCATTATATTAATGTGTGACCTGATGATTCCATATACATAAGTATGTCTCCTACAGTGGAGGGTTAAAATAATTGTGAAGGATTCATTTTTGACACCCCTTCAAATTATAATCAAAACTTTTCTACTGAATATTTGCATCTAAAGTTATAATGTGTGAGAAAACAGAACATCTTTAAAATGACGCCGACTCCCGTATCATACAACTCCCAACCAGCTTATAGCTTGAAGCATACTGGGGAGTCGTTAGATGATCAGTCATCCCAGTTTGCCTGGGACTGAGGGGGTTCCTGGGATGTGAGACTTTCATTGTTAAAACTGGGAAAAGCTCAGGAATGAGTTGGTCACTGTACAAGTAATTTGGCTTCAATTCTCCATCCCCACCCACTGCATCTACATCCTAGCCATAGCCTCTCTGTGGGCAAAGTGTACCTGACTGCCTCTTGACTTTGAACTTGCTCATGTTAACTTGTCTTAGCAAAAATATACAGGTTTAAGGGAGAATATGTTCATTCCAAGCCTAGGCTTTAAGAGGTCTCATATGCTTCTGGTTTTTCTCTTGTGTCTCTGCCACAACAATGCTCTGCAATAGGCCCTGGCTAGCTCACTGGTCCATGAAGGATGAGAGACACATGGAGTACAGCTGACCAACATGCCTGCAGTGAGAAGGAGAGTTGCCCAGGTGAGTCTAGCCGAGACTAACAGAATTCCAGACAACCTGCAAATGTGTGAGTTTAATAAATGCTTACTGGGAAATGCCACTGAGATCTTGTGGTTACTTTTTATACAGCACTGTTGCAACAAAAGTGAACTGATACAGGTAGGATGGGAAAAGGTAACAAGTACCTCAATATTCAGAGGTCCTACTTGTGTGCCTGTGAGTTAAGTTCCTGGGTGGCATAAGCACTTTACGATTGGCTGCTAAGCTAAAGGTTAGTGGTTCAAGCCCACCCAGTGGTGCCACAGAAGAAAGGCATGGTGATTTGCTTCCATAAAGATTACAGTCAAGAAAATCCTATAGAGCAGTTCTACTCTATAACACATGGGGTCGCCATGAGTTGGAAATGACTTCACAACAGGTTCGGTTTTTGTTTTTTTTTTGACTCTGTGTTAGGTACTAAGGATGCAACAACAAGCAAGATAGATAGAATTCTTATTGTCATGGAACTTATAACAGAGCCCTGGTGGCAAAGTGGTTAAGCGCATGGCTGCTAACCAAAAGGTCGGCAGGGAGAATCCACTAGCCGCTCCTTGGAAACCCTATGAGGCAGTTCTACTCTGTTCTACAGGATCACTAAGGATGCAACAACAAGCAATACAGACAGAATTCTTATAGTCATGGAATGTATAGTCTACTGCAATAGTTCTCAGTGTGTGTTCTGGAGAAACTTGGGGGTCCTTGAGACCCTTAGGAGGTCTGCAAGGTCAAAACTATCTTCATAATAACACTAAAACATTATTTGCCTTTTTCCCTTTTGCACTCTGTTGACATTTGCACGGATGATTACTAAGACAACGTTGGGTAAAACTGCTACTGCCTGAGCAGAAATCAAGGCAATGGCACCAAACGGTAGTAGCAATCACTGTGGTCATCACTGTCATGCACTGACAGTTAAAAAAGTGCCAGTTTCACTTAAGAATGTGCCTGACAAACCAGTAAAAATTATTGACGTAATTAAATCTTCACCCTTAAGATCAGTATCTTTTTAACATTCTGTGTGGTCAAATAAGAAACACACACAAAAGTATCTCTGCTGTACACCGAAATATGATGGAGTAATCAACTATGGTTGATTACTGTTTGCCCACTTAGATGGGACAGTCAAATCCCTACCTCACAACATACTCAAAAACAGATTCCATTCAAAGATTTAAGTACAAAAAAACCCCAAAATTTGCTTTAAAACAATACAGAAAATTATCTTTTTTTATAACCTTGACTTGGGATACTTCTTTCTCAGCATTGCACAAAGGCCACAAACCGCAGGGGATTCCAGTGTTGTCTTTATATACTTGATCATTGTTTTAATTTTTATGAAGATTTTTTAATAATAAAAGTAATAAAGCTAACCCGATAAGTAAACAAAACAAGTCTCTGCCAGCATTCTCCTTAACACATTGCAACACAAATTTCATTAATGTCATATGAAGAATGAGCAAGTTTTAAGCACAATTATTACACAACTTATCACAGTTTAATGGTAAATTCTGTCAGAAAACAAGTGTGTACAATACAAGACCCTTCACACCATTTATCATCCAAAGTCAGCATTTGATCCCCTGGAGAGTAATCACTCATTATCTAAATTACATAATTTCCCTAAATATTCCATAAGGCTAGGATTTTAAAATGTCTATGACATTTTATTAAAACCAAAATCAGAGGCGGTAAGAACAATCTTATGATGTTCTGATTCTAACAGTCAATTGTTAACAGCTACCCTTAATATCTTTCAGGCCTTATGCATTTTATTCCTGGAATATGGCGCCAAACCCTATGGTCTCAAATTAATTCTTATTAAAGAGTCACGCAAAGATTGCTTTTTGAGCGACAGCCCACAGAAATGGGAAGGATATGAATCAGGTTCTTAGGTTTTCACAAGGCCTCTGTTAGCACATACCATGCCCTTAAATGAATTAGAAAAAGGCACCCCTCCCAGTGGACAAATCAGAAAAAGGCGCCTCTTCTGATGGAAAGAATTAGAAAAAGGCACCCTTTCCTCTGGGTGGATGTGGCAGAACATTAACGGGATTTCCACCCCTCCCCCTTAGCTCTCAGGGCTGGAAGCCTTTGGGGAGGAGGGCAGTCTGGCCGTTTGTGTGCTATTGTTGTTAGTTGCCATTGAATTGACTCTGACTCATGGAGGCCCCCTATGTGCAGAGTACAACTGCTCCATAGGGTTTTCAAGGCTGTGACCTTTTGGAAGCAGACTGCCAGGCCTGTCTTCTGAGGTGCCTCTGGATGGGTTTGAATGGCCAACATTTTAGCTAGTAGTCAAGCTTTTAGCTGTTTGTGTCACCCAGGGGCTCCTCGTTATGTCCTATAGCCCCACGTTTCACAACTTAAACTCTGCTTCTTGCTGTCTGGTTACAGAAAGTAAAAAACAAACAAACAAACAATTGATTCTGACTCATGGTGACTCCACGCGTGTCAGTAGAACTGTGCTCCACATTATTTTCAACGGCTGATTTTTCAGAAGTAGATCAGCAGGGCTTTCTTCAGAGGTGCCTGGGTGAACTCAAACCACTAGACTTCCTGTTAGTTGCTGAGCACTTAATCTTTTGTGCCACTCAGAGACTCTGGTCACAGAAGTAATGAAGTAATAATAGAGAATATGCACACATGCCGTATAATTCATCCTTGAATTTCTTGTGATACAAGGCTCATTTGGACATCTAGTATTTGAGACAGAAAGATGAAGGAATGTACTCTTAAAGTTCTATCCTTTATTATATGAAGGAAGGGGCTCACAGGCCATATCCAGTCCAATGCCAGTTTGTGTAAATAAAGTGTTATTGAAACAGAGCTATACTCATTCATTTACATTTCCTCAATAGCTGCTTTCATGCTGCAATAGCAGAGTTGAATAGTTGTAACAGACATCATATGGGCTTGCAAAGCCTAAAATATTTACTACCTGGCCTTTTAAAGACAAAGTTTGCTGACCACTGCATTATATCCCAAATAGTGTTATCTGGGCCACACTATGTCAGCTTTTTGTCTAAACGTCTTTAATGAATTGCAATTTAATGCTAATCCCTCAGCATATAAAGATGGCTTATTCCTGAATTGTACATGTAGAAATTCTTGAACTGGTGTATGTTCTGCTGTGTATAGTCTCAACAACAACAAAAAGTATAATAAATTATTTTTTAAAAATAGCTTATATGACAAATAGCCATAAGTATCAAATTTCTATACATGCAAAAATATCTGTCTTTTAAAATGAAGATAATTTATACCCACACATGCAGTTCACCTTCAAGGTTTCCGTGAAACCAACTGCATTTCTACAAAATTCAACATTAAGTAAAGCAATATCTACTTGTTTACCTACTGTCTATTAATAAAGAACTCAGGCCACAAATTCCTGCACTGATTCATGAAAGGAAAAAAGTTATCTTTGCAGATGAACTTATTCACTGGCTTTATGAGACATAAGAACTATGTAAATCCACGTGCTGTTCCTTTTAGACCTGGCTGCTAGGATGTTCAGAGCTAAATTAAGGACTCGCTTAAATAATTTAACTCATTCCAATGTAACATGGACTCTCCTGAACTAGTTTTCATTTTTAATTGCCTTGTTTTTATATTTGTTATATTGCCTCTAATCCTTTTTTAAAGAAATATAAATTTTATACTCTCAAATAATCCGTTCATTAAAACTATATGGCATAGGAAAAGTGCATGGGCTTTGGTGCCAGCCAGAACTGGGCTCAAGTCTAAGCTCTACCCCTCAGTAGTGCCATGCCTTTGGACAATTTACACAACATCTTTGAGCCTCAATTTCCTCATCTATAGAATGGAACAATAATACCTACCTTGCAAGATTGCTGGAGAATGAGAATGAATATATGTAAAGTGCCTTTGAGATATTGTTATACCACAATATAGCTACTTAATATGCATAATATATAAGGATTTAATTTTTATTTAAAATGTCTAAATAGAGTTGAGATAGCTTTGAAATGAGTTCATATAGCCATTCAAATACTCTAGCAGGATGTTATGTGGGAACTTTCATCTAGTATCATTGACAACAACATGGCATCATTTTGCCATACCAAACTTTTATGAAAAATAAAGTTATTCCTATTTACTAACCAAGAATATTTGTAATTTTATTATCTGTGCCATGTTCTAGTGGTGGCTTTTTTAGCTGTCAGAAAGTATGAATCATTCCTCTGCATAATCATGTTTATGACCCTAAATTGGTGTTTTGTGAACAGAATAAACTGATAATTCACTCAAAACATTTTACCATATAACATTCAATAACTCATCTTTGAAATGGTATTTTTATAATGTCACAGCCTCCATTTATAACCAAATGTTCAAATTATGTGGAAACCAAATCAAAATGTATCATATACAAATCGTGACCAAAGTAACAACTATTATTTTGATAACAAAGGATTTAGACAGGACTTACCTGGAAAATGAACATAAAAATAACATAATAAAAATAGAGACAGTATAGAATTAACATCAAAGACCGGTATAGGCAGAAAAAGCATGACAAATCTAAAAGAGAAACAGAACATTGCTACCCAATTGAAACATCAGCTTTATTTGACTGCAAAGAGCTGCGAAATAAAATAAACCAAAGTCAAGTGACATGTTGTTGTTGTTGTTAGGTGCTGTCGAGTTGGCTCTCACTCACAGCACTCCCACGTACAACAGAATGAAACACTGCCCGGTCCCGCGCCATCCTCACGATCGTTGTTATGCCTCAGCCCATTGTTGCAGCCACTGTATCAATCCATCTTGTTGAGGATCTTCCTTTTTTTCACTGACCCTCTACTCTACCAAGCATGATGTCCTTCTCCAGGGACTGGTCCCTCCTGATAACATGTCCAAAGTATGTGAGACGAAGTCTTGCCATCCTCATTTCTAATGAGCATTCTGGTTGTACTTCTTCCAAGACAGATTTGTTCATTCTTCTGGCAGTCCATGGTATATTCAATATTCTTCACCAACACCATAATTCAAAGGCATCAATTCTTCTTTGGTCTTCTGTATTTACTGTTCAGCTCTCACATGCATATGAGTCAACTGAAAATACCATGGCTTGGGTCAGGTGCATCTTAGTCCTTAAAGTGACATCTTTGCTTTTTAACACTGTTAAAGAGATCTTTTGCAGCAGATTTGCCCAATGCAATGCATTGTTTGACTTCTTGACTGCTGCTTCCATGGGTGTTGATTGTGGATCCAAATAACATGAAATCCTTGACAACTTCAATCTTTTCTGTTTATCATGATGTGGCTTATTGGTCCAGTTGTGAGAATTTTTTTCTTTATGTTGAGGTGTAATCCATACTGAAGGCTGTGGTCTTTGATCTGCATCAGTAAGTGCTTCAAGTCCTCTTCACTTTCAGCAAGCAAGGTTGTGTCATCTGCATATCGCAGGTTGTTAATGAGTCTTCCGTCATTCCTGATGTCCCGTTCTTCTTCCTATAGTCCAACTTCTCAGATTATTTGCTCATCATATAGACTGAATAAATTACATAGCTGGAAGGAAAATTACCTTTTCAGATAGTCACACTTTGACCCCAGCAAAGAATAGGTTATGTTTTACTATTATGTGCTGCTTATCAATATTAAACGCAGAAGTATATGAAACATTAACATATAGAGAGTTGGCTTCTTGTAGCCAGATCTGTGATTTGCGTTGAGTCAGGGTAAGTCCTCGGATGAGGAAATAATCCTGCTTGGGTGGTGCCTTGTAGAGGGACAGCAGGACACAGAGTCCCACGTGACCCACCCCTGCCTCTTGCCTTGAGTCAGCCAAGTTCTATCCCGATTCTAAGAATATCTGGAGCCTCTCTCTTTCCCTTCAGTTCCTCAGTTTGGGTCGTTGGTGAAAATAAAACTCACAGCTTCTTCCTGAGGACACAGAAGCGCCCTCCAGCCAGGCCCCGTTTCTGAGACAGAGTTGCCAGATTATATCCAGTTTACCAACTGAAATCTGAATTTTAGATAACAACGAAGACTTTTTTAGTATAAGTATGTCCTATGCAGAATTTAGGTCATACTTATGCTAAAACATTATTCACTGTTTACCTGAAATTCTAATTTAACTGGGCATCTTTTATTTTTATTTGCTAAATTTGGTCTGCCTAGCTGTTTGGGACAGTTTTAGGTGATGGCATTCTCATTCTGGCAGCTAACACAAAACCCAATGCCTGAAAACAAAACAAAACATCCTAAGCAGTAAGAGATTTCCTCTAGTGTCAATGCCAGTTTCAACAAATGGTGGACTGAGGTCTTTAGGATGAACAACAAAAACCTTGGTCTACTTGGCTACTTGGAGGGTAAGAAAAATTCATACTGATCTATTTATTCAGATTTTGAAAAATTAAAACCCTTATGTGACTATTATAACATGTTGTTGTTGTTGTTGGCTGCTGAGCCGGCCCCTGACTTATATGACCCCATGCACAATGGGATATGACTGTTGTGATCCATAGGGTTTTCAGTGGCTAATTTTTCAGAAGTAGCTAGGCCTTTCTTCCTAGTCTGTCTTAATCTGGAAACTCTGCTGAAACCTGTTCAGCATCATTATGACATGCAAGCCTTCACTGACAGACAAGTAGTAGCTGTGCATGAGGTGCATTGGCTGGGAATCGAACTGGGTCTCCCACATGGAAGGAGAGAATTCTACTCCTGAGCCACCACTATCCTCTCTCCACCTGGAAGGAGAGAATTCTACTTCTGAGCCACCACTATCCTCATTACAATATAGTAAAGCTAATTAAGTCTTTATTTCATTTACTTTATCTTGCTGTTTGTCACATTCCTACCATCAGCAAAAGGTTGCCAAAGGGAGGCTTTGTTGTATTTGTGCATCAGCAAACTTCCTTTTGCCTAATATTGTGAGGCGAGTCACTTACAGGTTTTCGGCTGGTTGAGTGGCCAAGATGAGTTGATCAGAGGTAATAGTCTGAGCACTGGATCTGTAAAGTGCTTTACATATACAACTCTCCGAGGTGGGTGCTGATATTTTCATCTCACAGGTGAGAAAACGGAGACCCAGAGAGGAGAGGGGCTCAGCCCTTGGTAAGTGGCGTGGCTATCAAGGCTCCTGATGTTTAAATCCTGGAGAAGACTTAGTCCCTACAGTCGGCTTTGCTACCTCTTTCTTTCTTCTTTGGTGGTGATGGAGAGGGACCTACGTGTAAGACAGGGCCAGAGCAATACAGCCATTTCTTCTTAGCCTCAAGACAACCCCTCATCCAGCCCATTTCCCGGAGTTCCTTTCTTTTCTTCCTCAGAACCTCCTGGAAGAGAAATAGCCACCGACTGGCCAAAACTGACTAAAACTGGTCCTGCCCCCCATCTTGGCACTTCAGATGACCTTTAGCTCATTAACTGCCTAATGCACGGTAAATCCTCCACCCCTGGGTGGAGAGCTAACATGCTAATGAACAAAAATGGCTAACTTCCTCCTACATGGGGAATTAAACCCAGGCCTTAGAAAACGCTTACTTATTCTGGAATGCTCTGCACCTGTGCCATTTTGTATTCTGAAACTGATCCGGCCTATATAAACCAGCCTCAGTAAGCTGCCTGGGAGCAGTCTTGGAAGGCACTTAGTCCTGACTGTCTCCTCGCTTGGGCAACCAATAAAGTTGCTTTTCATTCTCCCCAGCTAGGTCTCTGTCTTTTTGGCCCCAGATGGAGTTGTACCGAGCAGAACCCAGAGTTCCCAGCAACAAATGTACACAGCCAAATTCTGCCCAACATTTGGAGATGGCCACAAGATGAAAATGAGACCACTGGGGAGAAAGTGAAACTTCAGGGAAAGAAAAGTTGGGACTGGCATGCGTCCTGCTATTTCCACCCTTATTCATTGTTTACTCATTCCATCAGCCATCATTTCCTGAGTGCTTCCATGTCAGACCCAATCAGATTTCTGTCTTTCCAGAGTTCTTTCTTCTTCCCTTGGAGGATTCTGTGTTTGTTTATTTAAGGGGTGCTAGATGGAGGCATGCGGAGCCCTGGTGGCCTGGTGGTTAAGAGCTACAGCTGCTAACCAAAAGGTTGGCAGTTTGAATCCACCAGCCACTCCTTGGAAACCTGTGAGGCAGTTCTACTCTGCCCTAGGGTTGCTATGAGTTGGTTTTTGGTTTTTGGTTTTTTTGGTGATGCAAATGGTCCGTACTTGACAACTAGCCAAAAGGTCGACAGTTTGAACCCACCCAGTGGTTCCATGGAAGAAAGGCCAGGCAATTTGCTTCTGTAAAGATTATAGCCAAGAAAACCCTATGGAGCTCAGTTCTACTCTGTAACACATGGGGTCACCATGAGTTGGAATTGATTCAATGGCAAAGGGTTTGGTTTGTTTTTGGTTTCCCTATAAATGTAGAAGTAGTCTCAGTTGTCCGTGACTATACTGGAATGCTTCCCTGGGCCCACCATTTGATCCTGTCTAATTCCATATTCAAAAGCCATTTAGAAATGGGTTTACTGGTACCTACTTGACACAGTTGATCCAGTCCCACTGTTTGAATAATCCTTTTGATTGGTTCACCCTTTTATTGCATTGAATTCATTTAGGTGTTTCTGTTTGATAATTGTGTGGGATTTGGGGGTAATTCACTAAAAGGTGTATACCCTATAAATAAATTACTCTCCTTTGCTGCTAATGTTTAACTGGTCCTATTGAAAGGAAAAAAAAAAAAAAAAAAAAAAGGCAAAAGAAAGCCCAAGATACAGCTTTTGTTAAAGTGAGGAGAAAAAGGATGCCAATTCCTTTTAGAAAAGACCTTTAAAAACTCATACTGAGTATACAAAAGGAAGCAAAAGCATTTTAAGGAGAAATGAAATACATGGTAAACAATCATACCCCCAGCATAGAGAATGCGTCACTTCCTCACGGAAAAGAAGGTGCCAGAAGTCAGAAAAACTAGTGTTCAGCATAAGAAAGAGCAGAGGTCGGGCTCTTTTTTTTTTGTATTTTGCCGCCTCTGTAGAGGCTACCCTGTTAATTAGCTATACTCTTAAAAAGGACCCTATGAATCAGCTTTTAAAGTCTGAAAACTAAAGAAGAAGAGAACAGTATCAGGTCTGTGTAATATGCACACTCAGTAACTGGGCCTGAAACTTTGCTCATCCAGAGAATATTTACAAGCAGCTTTCTTCTTCTTAAGGGAAGAGCTGATTTCATATCCTTTTAGTATTTAGAAAGTTGTTCCTGATTGTGAATACATGTATGGGAAAAAAATGGAACCAATACTTTGCATAAACAATGTATTTGATGGTGTTCCTGTGTATAATTACTTTGGCATGCTGTTATGTTCAAGGATATAGAAGGCATTTCTGCTGAAATTACATCCAAATATCTCACTGTACCAAAGTGATGAGAATTAATAAACAAGATAAATGCAATTGGGAGAATTAATGGGGCTTCTTTGGGGGTGAGCTATTTATTTCTAATAGAAGAGAAAGCAGGAAGAAATGGTGATCCGTGGTATTTAGCTATGAGACCCCTTTTAGTTGACTCAGCCAATGAGAAAACGAAATGAAGCATTTTCTATTCTGCAGTCAAGAAGATAATTATTAATGAGCCACTCATTTCTAAATGAAGGCCTAAGGGAATAAAGCAACCAGCCTCAAATTTAAAAAGAGAAGAGTGGTTACATGTTTGAAAGAATACCAAGTCAAAATTACACCATTAATGTTCAAATTTGAGTTCTTACTCGTTTTTAAATGAGCTGTAACCCATGCTGCGTGCGTGCGTCTGTGGGTGCTACTCAGTCATCTGTAATTAGCTTCTTTGGTAAGGTAAGGAGAAATGGGAGGACTTTTCCTCTTAGTTCCTGGGCTGTAAGCTTTCTTTTAGACAAAGTCAGATGGATCATAAACACAGGAGCCCCTCAGGTCTGTGCCAGGGTTTCAGTATGGCGATCTGCTCCCATAAAGATTTCAGCCAAGGAAACGCTATGGGGCAGTTCTACTCTGTCACATGGGGTCACCATGAGTCAAAATCAACTCAGCAGCACCGAACAACAACAACAGTCCCTATTGCAAGGGGTTGTGACAGGGATTCAAGAAGCCTATTCAATAAAGTAGGCCATTCTTCTCTGTTATGGAGTGAATTGTGTCCCCCCAAAATATGTGTTGGGATCCTAGTCCCTACACTTGTGGATGTAATCCTGTTTGGATATAGTGTTTTCTTTGTTATGTTAATTGAGCCATATCAGTGCAGGGTGTGTCCTAAACCTAGTAACTTGTGAGTTACAAGAAAAGCAGATTAGCCCCAGATGCAAGCACCTGTTGGGGAAGACAGATGCTACATGGGGATCACCAAGAACCAAGGGAGGCCCGGGGCTACGGACAAGGAAGGAATCAACAGGGCCTAGACCCTGATTCGGACTTCTAATCTCCAGCACTGTGAGGAAATAAACTTCTGGTTTTTAAAGCTACACACTTGTGGTATTTGTGTTATAGCAGCACTATCTAAGACACTCTACCCTAGATTTCAGGCAGACGAAAAGCTGCCTGGCATGCAGAATGGATTCAGAAAGAATGTTAGCAGGACACAGCTGTTCAACAAGCTTTGGATTCCTTACGTGTCAATTCCAGGTACTGGCTTGGTGATCTCTAAGGGGTCTTTAAACATCTAATGATGATAACAGTTAACATTTACTGAGTGCCAACTACATGCCAAGTACTTTACTAGAATTGGCTCCTTTAATCCCTGTCACAACGCCTTTTGATAGGGATTGCTGTTGCTGGGTGCCGTCAAGTCGATTTTGACTCATGGTAACCCCGTGTGACAGAGTAGAACTGCCCCATACGGTGTCCTTGGCTGTAATCTTTATGGGAGAAGATGGCCAGATCTTTCTCCTGTGGAGCCGCTAGGTGGGTTCGAATTGCCAAACTTTCCGTTAGCAGCCGAGCACTTAACCGTTGCACCACCAGGGCTCCTTAGGGACTATTACTACCCCCATTTTACAGATGGAGAAACTGAAGCTGAGAAAGTAAAATTGCTTGCCCAAGATCTCACTGCTGGTATGGGCAAAATTCAAGTCCTTATCCGATGATTCAAGAGGCTGAGTTCAAACTTTGCTTCTCTCCAACTGTATGTGCCAAACTGGGCTTGGAAGGATCTGACACAGTCATCAGCTGAGTTAAGGGATGTCGTTCTGAGTGCTACGCAACACAGTGACAGTCTGGTTCTCCACCCTGCTTGATACAGAAGGGCAAATTCATCCCCATCCTTCTGACCAAAAAATATCCAAGGGCCACAGCTGTCATTATTACCTTTTCAGAAAGGGCAAAATTCGCTTCTCAGCTCTGAAAGCTCGCCAAACATGCATTCTCTCATTCTCTCTGAAGATAAGGGATCTTAATGAGCATTTTTAAGTAGAAGAGAGAAATAATGGCTTAAAAAGAAAGAAGTAAACACTGGAAAATATTCTTAGATTTAATAATTTAGCTCTAATAAGACCTTTAAAAATAAGAAGACTGATTTTATTAGATCAGATTTCTTTAGAACTGTCCCCTGATCCTGTGGTTTCGCGGGGGTGGGGGTGGTAAGTCCTTATTCTTTTGGAACCTTTCCCTACTGCTGGCCTATATGAACCACAAGAAAAGACAAAAATATCATAAACCCATGAAGCTACATTATCTAAATAGCTTCCAGGAAAAAGAACAAAACTTCTCAGTAAACAGGCCCTTTCGTTTCACAATGATTGCGCCGGGGGCATTTTCTTCATCAATCGTCATCAAATATCCAACCGCAGAACAAATCTATTAAATTACAGTAATTTCTAATTAGATTCAAACCAGAGAAAAGCTAGACGTGAAGTCCTCTGGGTCGCTGCTTCAAATTTATCATTAACTGTGGAAGTAACTAGGAACTAGGTGAGTCACTTCTCTTCTCTGTGATCAATTCCCTCATCTAGAAGATGAGAATCGTAATGTATTTCTTAACTAATATTCCATAAGAATTAGAATGATGCAGATAGTTGTGAACTATCTGGAATAACAATGGGCTAGATAAGTGTAAGGTAGGATTACATAGAGCATTTTTTCTTATTTGGCTTACTAATTTCTACAAAAAGTCTAAAACTATACCTAGAAGTATTCTCAAACAAGGAGACCTGGTGATGCAACAGTTCAACACTCAACTGATAAAAAGGTTGGCAGTCTGAACTCACCAGCTGCTCCTCAGGAGAAAGACTGTTGATCTGCTCCCATAAACACAACAGCCTAGGAAACCCTATGGGGCAGTTCTACTCTGTCACAGTTCTACTCTGTCACATGGGGTCTCTATGAATCAGAATAGATTTGACAGCACCTAAAAACAACATTCTCAAAAGAAGCCTCTAAAATGCATTACTAATTAAAGTTACTAGGATCTAGTGTGTTAACCTCTTATGGAAGTAACGATCTGACTATACAAAATAATGATCATGATTTGTTGTTGTTGTTGTTCTTAGGTGCCATTGAGTCAGTTCCGACTCGTAGTGACCCTGTGTACAACAGAATGAAACACTGCCCAGTCCTGTGCCATCCTCACAATCCTTGCTATGCTTGACCTCACTGTTCTCATGGGGGGGTCTTCCTCTTTTTCGCTGACCCTCTACTTTACTAAGCATGATGTCCTTCTCTAGGGACTGATCCCTCCTGATAACACGTCCAGAATATGTCAGACGTAGTCACGCCATCCTTGCTTCTACGGAACATTCTGGTTGATACTGATTTGGGGTGATGAAAAACTTGTGGAAATGGTGCAAGTAATTAATGTCACTGAATTGTACTATAAAATGATTAAAACGATAATTCTTTTATTCTATACATTTTGTTATTGTTGTTAGGTGCCATCAAGTTGGGTTTCAACTCCTGGCCACCCTATGTACAACAGAATGAAACACTGCCTGGTCCTGTGCCATCCTCATGTACATTTTACCACAATTAAATTAAAAAAATTTTTGATTCCTCAAAACAAAGAAGAAAAAAATAAACAAACCCAGATATTTTTCATATATCACTTGTGCTACGTCAGCTGTTCTTCAACAATTTTCTTAAAGACTTAAAAATTCTCTTCCAAATATCTGAGCAACTATTTCGAAAGCTTTCTGCAATAAAGGCTCCAAAGCCAAACTCCTTTGCATTCTCATTCATAACAACTACATCCTCTGTCACCTTAAACTTAGCTTCCCATATCCTCCAACAGCGTCTGAGCCTCCCTTTTGTAAAACAGAAACTCAGCCTGTCATGAAATTCAATTATCGTGTGCATGGAAATGATGCCCAAAGCTATTTCCTAAGTTTTGTCTCTTGTGATGCTTTGAGACTTAAAATATGTTGCGTGTGTGTGTGTGTGTGTGTGTGTGTGTGTGTGTATTTCATCTTCTCCCCTCCTCTCACACCATGTCTTAGTTCCCATTCCCTCAAAAGTAGATTCTGAGACAAGAATATGAGCACAAGTTGTCCACCTGGAGATGCTCCCAGGAAGCATGCTTGGGGAACAGAGAAGCGGGATGGGGAAGTGGAGGGCAGCAAGAAAAGCTGTGTTATCAAAACAGGTTAGGAATGCGGGCAACTAGAGCTCAATTCCACTGAACTCCTTGGGGAGACAGTGAAGAATATGCTTCATGAAGTGAGGGAGCTGGAGGATTTATCCACAAACTCCCACCAGGTATGGGTTAGTCACTGTTAACAGCATTGGCTTCCTACTCTTAGCCTAGTTTTCAACTCCTCTCTCTCCTTCACTACTGCTTTATTCTCTCATCAAAGCCCATGGATTCTTACCCCTCTAATGTGTCTCACCTACACATTCACCCTTTTTCCTTCCATGTTCTGACTCATAAGCCCCTTGGGAAGAGTTCTGCAAATCCTCTGAGCTGGAAGCCCTGATCCCGTTCTGGCTATGCAATGCTGCTCAGACAACATTTACAGAATTTTTTTTCTCCTGCTCAAGTGGTACACTGTTGTTTATTACATTAAAGTCAAACTATTTGGCCCAATATTTCCTTTTCACCTGAACTTAACCATGGATAATTAAATCTACTTGATGCCCTTTGTGTGATCTCTGCCATCCTTACCCATTTCTAGCCTCATACCATGTCATTCTCCCCTTTGATCTCTGCATTTCCGCCATGTTTGCCTTCTTTCAATTCTTATCTATGGTATGCCCCTTCCCACTGCAGGACCTTTGCACATGCTGTTCCCTCTTGTCTATAACTCTTCTCTCTGCCCTTCACTTACTTCATTCCTCCTCCTCCTTTGCCCAGCTCAATAGTACTTAGTTAAGCCTTTCCTAACTTCCCCATTCAACTTCTACTCCCTGTCCCTGACAAGTCAGGTTGCCCTGTTACATACATTCTTATAGCAGCCTGCATTTTTCCTTCAGATCACTTCTCATGAGTGTAATCGATTAATTGATTAATTACATGATAATTTTTAATATCTGCCACTCCTCGTAGACTATAAATTACACGAGTACCTGTATGGTTCACCGATGTACTGCTAACACCTAGCATGGTGTTCAACATACTGCAAGCACTCAATGCAGAGAAAATCAGGAATACACGCAACTTCTACTTTCCAGCTCTGAAGGCTTTGCATTTCTGCTCCTGTGTTATCCCCTACCCGCCTCATTTAGATGACATACTTTGTAAACAACGGTGCTCAGGAAATACCCTAGACAGATTTATGGACAAGCAGTCTGGGAGGGCTCTCTGTTATTAAAAAGGTGAAGAGCAAACTACACAAAATCCTTATTATTTTTTATCTACAACCGAAACAAGGAGCTCTTGTGGCACAACGGTTAAGCACTCGGCTGCTAACAGAAAGGTTGGTGGTTTGATTCAAACCCACCCAGTGGCTCTGAGGGAGAAAAACCTGGCCATCTGCCTCCATAAAGATTACAGCCAAGAAAACCCAACAAGGCAGTTCTATTCTGTCACATGGGGTCGCTATGGGTCAGAATAGAATCAACAGCACCCAACAAGAACACAACCAAAACATCATATAATACATCATTTGCAAATGAACTATAATGAAATAGTCACATTCTCAAGGACTTGATGTCAATGCTGGCAGTGGGAGACTGTTTAGAAAATAAGACAATTCTGTGAACTTGTTAAAGCTTGTGCTTACTCTCAAATTTAAGGGAAAATACATACAGCATTAATAGAAGTTAGACAGTAGAAGGATGACTTAATGCTTTAGAAATTTAGGGGATGGGTACAACAGCCTGTTGTACCTCAGAGGAAGTCATTTCAACAAAGACATAAAGTATACAAATGGGAAGAAAATTTGATTTCACTTAATTTTATTTGATAGAACTTAACACTTGAACAACTGCTGTTTGCTAGACTATAAGACTTTTAAAATTCTCCTTTCTCCCTAATGGATCCCAAAGAGAAATATATCCATTTGTTCCACTGCAAATGTTCAAGTGCAGATTTGGGGGATAATAAAAGCTCTTGCTTTGCTATTTAATTATTCAGTTGACTGCTAGAAAAATGAAGCTACCCAAATGGACTTGTAACTCAGAAATGATACTACATGTTTATTTTAAAAGATAATCGCATCATTTCAAAACAAACTAGTGGAAATCTAGATTTTTATTATAACAATGGCAATTTGGCAATTACGCAAGAAGTTGTAAAAAAAAATTAGCGGTCATCAATTTGCTTTTTGACTTGGTAGTCTTGAATATGCTTTCTGTGAAAAACATGTTCTTGAAACTTCTACACTGAGCACCATCAGTGAATAACTGCATAAAGGGTAACAATGAGACATTTATAAATATAATGTTTTTCTATTCAGTGATTACATTTTCTATAAGAAGAATATAATACATATTTAATATTAAACCTATTTTAAAATATGTACACATCAACAAAGGGAAAAACACATTAAAAGGAAGCACTGTATTATCAATTTCTGGTAAAACTTTAAAATGCTGCCATTAATTATAGATGGAGCACTTTTCCTGTGATACATTCCTATTTGTTTGACACCTGACAGGGCCTGCATCAATTTATTCACCTTCTCTGTTACACGGCATTCAGCCCCTGAGAGAAACTAAGCAACATAACTAGAGGCCTCCATGAATGATTCATACTAGAACTCTCTAGAACATGCGACCCAATGGGGTATGCTGATTAACTAGTCCAAATTGATGGCTGAAGCTTCTGTGGCGTCACAGGGAAGTGATCCACTCACCAAGATTAGCTAAGCCCGTTCACCAGCTGCTGAGCCTCATAGGCCTCACCAGGTCTGCAGGAAGAATTTGCTACATTATCATGATGAAGCATTTCCTGGACACACACATAGTGAGATAGCTGCTTATCTTTGGCTACACTGATGCACTTTAGTAGTGTCTCTCTCTCGCCCTCTTTTATTTTTTAACAGCCCCTTTCCAGGAGGCCACCCAAGTGGCACAGATGTTTAAGTGCTCAGCTACAAACCCAAAGGTTGGAGGTTTGAGTTTACTCAGAGGTGCCTCAGAAGGCAGGCCTGGCCATCCACTTCTGAAAGATCACAGCTATTGAAAACCCTGTGGAGCACAGTTCTACTCTGAAACACATGGGGTCGTCATAAGTTGGGTGTGACTCAACGGCAACTGGTTTGGCTTTTTGGCTATTATTATGGAAGTAACATGTTTACATTTTTAAAAAATTAGAAAACATAGGCAAACAAATTAACAAGCAAATATAACTTCACCTTCCCACCACCCAGAATTCCTATGTTTACACCTTAATGGGTAAGCTTCTTGTTCTTTCTATATTTGTATGTATTTATACACACACTTATATTTGTATGAGATTTTCTTTACCAACTTACCAATATATTGTTCTAAATTATCTTTTTAGTCCATGACTTTACCTTGCCACTTCGGTACATTTTTATGTCACTGTATAGCCAAACCATATTCAAACCTCCTCAATCAAAAAATATCCTTACAACTGTTTTGTGCTATCCTGGAGTCCCATCAAGACATATATCTGGCTAGTATGTCCCTTCTTCCTCTCCAATCCATCACAACCCCCTTTTTAGGACATTGCTGAAGCCACTGGGCCAAGTGTCCTGTGAAATGCTTCACCTTCTGGATTTGTCTGGTTGCTTCTTGCTGCACCATTTAGCTCATTCTTATACCCCTCCATCTCTCACAAACTGGAAGTTAGATATAAGGGATTGATGGAGTCATGATAAACATTTTTGGCTAGAATATACTGTAGGTGATTCTGTATATCTAGAGATGCACTGTCCAATATGGTGACCACCAGTCGCATTTGGCAATTTAAATTTAAACTTAAGCTAATTAAAATAAAAAATTCAGTCCCTCGGCTGCACTAACCATGTTTCAAGTGTTTGATAGCCACATGTGATGAGTGGCTACCATTTGGACTTGCAGACATGGAACATTTCCATCACCATGAAAAGTTCTATTAGGCGTGCTGGTTAGAGATTAAGTCCATTTCTCCATTCCTTGAATCTGGGCTTGGCTATGTGACTTTCTTTGACCAAGAGGGATACTAGCAAACATGATGCAAGCATAGGCTTGAAAAACATTTGTTGCGCATCGGGGATTGCCTTCTTTTGCTGCCGAAACCTGGAGACTACCATGTGACTAGCTCAGGCTAGTCCGCTGGAGGATAAGACACCACGTGGAGAGGGTTCCCAGCTATCCTAGCTGAGCTCTCAGACATGTGAATAAATAACCAAGAAAATAATACCACAGATATTTTGAGAATTGTGCCAGGCACTTTATGTATCATTTCATTAAATTGTGACTTCGAGCCCATGAGACAAGTATTGTTGTCCCTATTTTATAGACTTGAAGAGGAGCTGAGGCTTTGAGACGCTTAAGTTGGTCACATAGGTAGTAAGTGGTAGAGCTGGGATTTCAACCTGAGTGGTCTGATTTCTGAATCCATGCTCCAGATCACTTAAAAGTTTGCAATTTATAGATAAATTAAAAAAAAGGCACTTAATCGAAAGTAGCCAGAAAATCACCTGTAACATTGTACTTAGTCAAGAAATATGCCTGTATGTTTAGAATCTAAGTTTTGTTAATGGCTCATAAAGTTGGAGGCTGTGCTGAGATTCTCCCAATAGTGCACTGTAATGACTTTCCACCAGATTTTATAACCAAATGCCCAATTTCACTTTGCAGGATTCTTCGTGTTGATTTCTTTGAAAACTGCCAGGGGTAACAACTAATGGGGTAGCTGAAGAACCACACCTGGTGGGATAAGGAAGACCAGATTTCCAGGGCAATGCTTACTTGCTGAGGGGACATTCTGTTCAGCAGTTTTGCACGCCTGAAGCTAGGGCATTCCCCTCCAAGAAAAATATGAATAGCGTGTTTCAAAATGTGCACCCTTTACCATTTAATGAAAAATGATTTCATTACAGTGTTTTACACTGAATCAAATTACTACCCATTTCTCTCTTTAAAATATGCTTAATAGTAAATAAGTTTAATCAAAGTGATGTGATCGTTATAGATTCAGTTCTCCCATTTTTTTACAGAGCCTTTATAATAATCACCCCATTAACAAGCACTAACGCTTTTCTACATCCTTGTTAAAAAGAAAAGAACACTCTGTCCCATCAACATATAACTGGAACTTCTCAGGGGAAGATTTTTTTTTTTTTTGTAAGTACAACTATATTAAAAAGTATCTTGCCTCAAGGAAGTTAATCGTGGAGACACTAAAATGGCATTAACCATCTGATTTATATCTACATGTTTTCAGCCAGTAAGCAATAATACTATGAGTTAGGTATAATTATTATCCCCATTTTACAAATAAGGAATTATAGGCTTAGAGAGGTTAAGTAACCTGACAAAAAGCACACAGCTAGTAAGTTAAAGAATGTCAGCCTGGACCATGCCAACATTCACTCTCGCAATTTCTACTTTCTTGGTTTTCATAAGAATTTACTAAAATCTTGGGAATTACAGAAGTAATTACATCTTCTCACAGGAGTGGCTGCCCCCGACCCTGTAGTCCTGAACTCTTCCTCAGGGTCCTTACTTACTTCCCAGACCTCCCAAATCAGGAATCAACTTAACCCACCCACCAAGGAATCCAGGTCTCCTAGAAAGGGAGACAAGTCTTCCTTACCCCCGTGTAGTCAGTTCCCAGGGAGCCTTCTTAAAGCTCCTGGGATGACTGACACTGGCAATATGCATTTCCATAAAGAGGAACCCATCACACTGCCTCTCCCAACACATACTACCGTCTGACCCCAATGGCCAGGACTGGACCTCACAACAGAACTAGCCCACAGTGGGTTCTGCTCACTCTCTGTGATGGGACCACCCAGTGGGGATAGTGCTCTACCAAGCCCAGTCCAGTATTTCTTCTAATCTGATGTGAAGAAAACCTGCCTTGGCCAACACTCACAGTCTCTATGAGAAACACATCAACAGCTCTCAAGAGCAAGCTATATATATATATATATATTTTTTTTTTTTTTCCCCAGACACAGGACAGCTTCAATTCAGCTTTCAGGGACAAGAAGTTCTCTCACATGGTTCTGATATGCTCTCACTTTACAGGACTAATCAGAATACAGAAGGGCTGCGTGTCTTGCCTTTGGACGACTTCCGAGATTTAGATATTGGCTCCAAAGTCTTGACTAGCAGTGCCCACCAGAAAAGTCTTCCTGGAACAAAGGGTGACTCTGTCCCCAAGACAATCTCTACTCTAGATGGCAAACATTCTGAAATCTTGAAAGTGATAGTTTTCTAGCTTCATAAATAAACAACAAATCTTCTGCCTGCCCCTAAAAGCTTGTTCCATATGGAACACAGCAGCACAGATATCAGCAGCTGCTCCAAAATGGAAAATGGAAAAACCCCAACAGCTGTGTCTGTCACACATGGGTTATCTTATAGAAACGGAAAGTTGATTCCAAAAACCTAGTGATTTCATGCTGTGGTTTATGAGTATCTTTGAATCAACTGGATGTTCAGTTTTCATCCAGGGTAGGGCTTGGGTGTTAGAGAGACCCACAGTGACGACTTCCACCTTCCAGAAGTGGGCAGCAATCCCAGGGCTGAAAGTGGTCACTCTTGATCTTCCATGGCACTTCGTCAGGACTTGCAGGGTCACTGCCCACCTTCTGCCTCAGCCTTCTTTTGGGGGCAGTACAGCATAGAGGAAAGAACCAGACTTTGTTGTCTCTGAGACTGGGGTTGAAATTCCCATTCTGCTTCTCACCACCTGTGTAATCTTGAGCAAGTAGTTTTATGTTTTGTTTTGTTTTTTTAATTATTGTAATTTAGATGAAGGTTTACAGAACAAACTAGCTTCTCATTAAACAATCAGTACACGTATCATTTTGTGACATTGGTTACCAACCCCACAACATGTCAGCACTCCCCCTTCTAGATCTTGGGCTCCGTATTACCAGCTTTCCTGTCCCCTCCTGCCTTCCAGTTCTTGTCCCTGGACTGTTGTGCACCCTAGTCTTTTATGGACCTGTCTAATCCTTGGCTGAAGGATGAACCTCGGGAGTGACTTCATTACTGAGACAAAAGTGGGGGAGGGGAGCATACTCTCGGGGTTTCTCCAGTCTCTGTCAGGCCAGTAAGTCTGGTCTTTTTTTGTGAGTTTGAGTTCTGTTCTATATTTTTCTCCAGCTCTGTCCAGGACCATCTTTTGTGATCCCTGTCAAAGCAGTCAGTGGTGGTAGCCGGGCACCATCTAGTTGTACTGGACTCACTGGTGGAGGCTGTGGTAGACGTGGTCCATTAGTCCTTTGGACGAATCTTTCCCTTGTGTCTTTGGTTTTCTCAGTTATTCCTTGTTGAGCAGGTAGTTTTAGCATCCAGAGCCTCAGTTTCCTCATTTATCAAATGATGAGACTACTGTCTCTACTTTAGGGCCATGGTGTAGATTAAATGAGATATTTGGAAAATATTTAGCACATGCCTAGAACATAGTGGGTGCCCAAGGAATAAGAGCTATTAGTATGTCCTCTCTTTAAAATTCAGCTCTTTGAAGGCAGGATTCACATTTTATTTATCTACCCTCTCTTCCCTCAACAGCCATGAACTTAGCACATACCTTCTTGTGCTTGGTATGCGGTCAGTAAATATTTGCTGAATGACGAACACACCAATAAGCAAATGAATATGAAAACTGGCTGCAATGCCTAGAACACATTTAGCCAATAATCACATTTTTTGAGGAATGGAGAGCAATGTCTGCTATCTGGAAGATCCCATTATCAGAAATAATAAGGAAGCAGAGAGAGTTTGTGAAATGTCAATAGGACAGTCCTCTTGAACCGTTGGCACATCCACTAAAGCCACACAGAGCAGCCAGCCACTCTGGATTTAGCATCCCCAGGAGAGCGATGGAGGCTGGCCTTGGAAGCAAGCTTTCCTTCAATTACCTGGCCAGCCAGCGTGCCCAACCTCACCTTAGTGGGGAGAGGACTGGGAAACGAAACTGAAAGACCTAACTCCTGATCTTTTAAGCTCACAGCCCGCTGGAGAAAACAGCAAATGAAGAGAGAATCCAGGGAGTGGGCTAAGCAGAGCAGATATATGATATGATTTAGGGTGTAGCAAGGCTCCCCATTTCTTGGCTATCTGGTGATCATGCCTGGAATCCCCATTCCTCAGACTGGGGCTGGATCAAATTGTGTCTGACTGCTTCTCTGTATCAGTCCTTGATTCCTTATAGCCCAAGCTATGTGACAATGGTCACATTGGTCACCCAATTTTCAGGTTAATCACAAACAAAAGGCAGCAAATGTTTCCTTTAAATCAACACCTGTGGTTTAACATTCATTCTTCTTTGGTTATTGAAATGGTCGCTGAGGGTCTATTATGTACTAGACACTCAGGATATCCTGTTGCCCAAGGCAGACACAGGCCACACCTTTCCAGGGCCTATGGTCTGGTGGAACAAGACAGACAATTAAATAAGCAATTACAGTAAAGTGTATTGACAACTCTGAGGAGGGGAAAAATAGAGAGAGCTCTGGAAGTGCAAGGCAGCAGGGTCAAACCTAGTTTAAGGGTAGAGAAAGCCACCTTGGGGAAGTGACAAATCAGAGCTGAGACCATAAGGATAAATGAGAGTTACTCAGGAAACAGGGAAGCTTCATATCATGATGGTTAACAGGGCGGGATTTAGAGTCTAATGACTTGGATTCAAATCTTGGGCAAGTCAATGAATGCATCTCTGGCTCCATTCAACATCTATAAATGGGAATAGTAATGCTTACCTCATAAATTAGTGTCCTCATAGCTAAAGATTACATAAGATTATATACATAAGGAGTCCCTGAGTGGTGCAAACAGTTGATGCTGCTAACTGAAAGGTTAGAGGTTCTAGTCTACCCAGAGGCACCTCTAAAGAAAGGCCTGACAACCTACTTCTCAAAAATCAGCCACTGAAAACCCTATAGAGCAGTTCTACTCTGAGACACATGGGGTTGCCATGAGTCAGAACTGATGCCACAGCAACTGGATATATATGTGTATGTACTTGTTTGTGTGTGTGTGTGTGTGTGTGTGTGTATAAACAAAAGATATACATAAACAAAAAATATAAACTATATATATAAACAATATATACACACACACACATATTTATTAAGTTCTTAGCACAGTTCCAGAACACAGAGGATGTTTTCACAAGGACAATAATTTTTGAGGATGGGGTAGGAACAATAGCAAGTGTGATGGCCTGGAGATAAAGGAAAGAGAAAGAAAATGAGGCCTAGGAATTCGTAAGAAGTTTGTTATGTCTGTATCTTTCGTGATAAGTAGGGAGTGCCCAGAACTGGTTTTGGAGAAGCAGGGATCAGGCAACCACCTCTACCATTAGTCCAATTCAGATGTGGGGCCTCTCTTTTGATATATGAGTTTCTAGCTCATATAAATATGCCCAATCCCACTACTGGTCCCACAGACGGGCTGCCCTCTTGGTCACTGTTCACAAGTTTTTATTGTAATCACTTTTTGGTATTCTAGTTCCTTCTTAAGCCTGTGTGTTAGTTAGAAATCATTTGGTTGCAAACAACAGAAACTGACTCAAAAAAAAAAGAGGAGAGATCTAGAGGCAGTTACGGCTGGGTCCAGGTATTCAAACAAGGTAGTTGTTTGAATGGAGAAAGGTAATCTTTCTCCATTCTCATGATTCTGCTTTCCTTTATATTGCCATTCTTATCTCTAAGGAAGCAAGATGGCCATTAGCAACAGCAAGGTGGACATTAGCAACTCTAGGCTTATTTTCTATAAGCCTAGCAATCCCAACAGAAAGAAGCTTCCTCTTTCCCAGTAGCTATAACAAAAGTTTCAGGGCTCCCTCTCATTGGACTAGCCAATCACTATAGCCAGCATGATGGGATACATTGATTGGCCAACCCTTGGTCATATGTCCACCCATGGAGCCAAAGGTCAAGGTCAGCTCCACCAGAATCATATGGACTGGGTAGGGAACAGGGAGAAATGGTTCCTGGGCTAGTCATTTTCCTGTTTGTCCTCAGATCTATTCTCCACTGTTTCCCTGCTCTGCTCTGCATCGCAGAGAACTTCATCTGGATTCCCTTGCCCTCTGGTTCCCAAGGAGATTCTGCCAATTGGAGGCACTGACAGAAGGTTAGAGGACAGGAGGTAAGAGAAGCCATAGTATTTATCCTCCTCTCTTTCTAATTCGAGTTGTGTGCAGACAACGGCTGTGTATTCTCTGGGTGTCCGGCTCTACCTAGACAGCGCCTCCATCTGTGGTCACAGCTCCCACTGAGCAGGCTCACCATACTTCTGGTTTTAACCAGATGGCCCTGAACCCTGGCAACACAGCCTCTTCCCTTTGTCCCTAGCCCTAAGCGTGGGAGAGGTTTCCTGCTGTTGCTAACCGCTGGGCTGCCTCACCATCCCTTGTCCCCTCAAGCCTTCCATCAGCTGCATAACTGGTTTCCCGTATAAAAGTCACTCTACTTGAAATACTTGGAGTGGTTTCTATTGTGCCAACTACACCCCAATTGATACATAGTGTCCTAAAGGAAAATCCAGGAAAGGGAATGAATGTCAGGCAGACAAAATCAGTAGATATTCACTACAGATTAAATTCTTTTTTAAAATAATATTTTATTGTGGTTTTGGTGAAAGTTTACACAGCAAATTAGGTTCCTACTCAGTAATTTCTACACAAATTGTTTGGTGATATTAGTTACATTTTCTCAGTATGTCAACATTCGGTTGAACTGTGTTCTGGTTGTTCTGTTTCCAGTACTCTAGTTTTCCTGTCCCTCGGTTGAACTGTGTTCTGGTTGTTCTGTTTCCAGTACTCTAGTTTTCCTGTCCCCTGCGTCTTCTCATCTTTGCTTTTGAGTGATTGTTGACCTTTTGGTTTAGATAGGTTTTTACTGGAGCACCATAATAATTGGTAATATCCCTTATTCTCCGTGCCAATCTGTTATTTTGCTAAAAGGTGACCTCAGAGGATGGCTTTGGTTCACTGTTTAAAGAAAATCTCAGGGCAATAGTCTCAGGGAGTCCTGTAGTCTCAACTCGTCCAGTAAGTCTGGACTTTTTAAGAATTTGAGTTCTGTGTTTTTCTCCCATTCTATCCAGGTCCATCTATTGTGACCCTGATCAGAATGGTCAGTAGTGATAGCCAGGTACCATCTAGTTCTTCTGGTCTCAGGGTAGATGAGGTCATGGCTCGTGTAGGCTATTAGCCCTGTAGACTAGTATCTTCTCTGAGACTTTGGTTTCCTTTTTTCTTTTTTGCTCCAGGTGAGTAGAGACCAATAGTTGTATGTTAGATGGCTGCTCACAAGCTTTTAAGACGCCAGACACTATTCACCTCACTAGGATATAGAACATGAACTCTGTGGTGCCAATTGACTGAGTTGTCCCATGAGACTCAAGTCTTAAGCTTTTAAACCTAGAGAACCATGCTCTCAAGGTGTTTGGTTATGTCTGAGAAGTATCTGTAACTGTGTCCTCTATGAATACATATGCATGCATGTACATATCTGTATATGTACATACATATAAATACTTCTATCTGTGCACACATATGTAGTCAACTGTACCTACCCATACATACATGTCTAGACACCTACATAAGTGACTATACACTAGTTTTTTGGTTATTATTGGTGTTGTTGCCAAATTATATACGTCGTATTTTTTAGCACAAACATCCTTTCCTCTTGTGTGAGTCTTAGTAGCTACATTTACTTTGGTCAAGCTGTACTCCTACAGATTAAATTCTGATTGGTTCTTGCTAGTTCCTCTCCCAGTAACTCAAGTTTTGTCCCTCAATCTCAGCCTGTGTCTGTCTTAGTACTGGACACAAACATCACTCTTAGATGCTGTTATGAACTGTGTTCTCCCAAAATATGTGCTGGGGTCCTGAGCCCTATACATGTGGATGTAATCCTATTTGGAAATAGGATTTTCTTTGTTATGTTAACGAGGCCATATCAGTGTAGGGTGTGTCTTAAAACTAATCTCTTCTGAGTGATATAAAGAGCAGCTCTGACACAGAGAATGAGCCCGGGTACCGCAATGGTTAACTGCTTGGCTGCTAACTGAAAGGCTGGAAGTTCGAACCCATCTAGTGATAGTGAGTGCAACCAGCAGCTGCTCAACCACTATCAAGCAAGACCTGCTCCACCCGACCATCGTCCTCAAGACCCTGAAAGGGCTGCCTGTAACTTTGTTTCTGCCTGAAACCAGTCAAAACCAGTTTACTAGCCTCAAAAGTGTTCTAAAGTAACCTAAGTCTCATCAAGACTTAATTGAATATTAAGATCCCTGCCCCAGGCAGAGTTTATGTGCCATTTTCTATACATACTAAAGGAAAAACATGCAATTTGTCTTACTGCTCCTGCGCGTCATGATAACCTATGAAGCCCATGATATTTGTATGTACTCCTTGTGAGGGATGGTTTGAAAGGTTCTGCCTCCCTTTGCTCGGACAGCTTGATTTGAGGTGTACACCTCCTAGCTCCTCACCTGTGCGCTTGCAATAAACACCCTTCTATTTCCTCACCTCCGTGTACTTTCATTGACTCAAAGCCACACCGGGCAGAACCTCCATTTAGGAGAAAACACCTGGCAATCTGCTCCCATAAAGATTTCAGCCTAGGAAACCTCTTCTGGGATCAGAGTATTCTGGTCTCTATATGGTAGAGTAGAACTGTCCCCTAGGGTTTCCTAGTCGGAATTGACTCAACGGCACACAACAACAGACACAGAGACAAGCAAGCACAAGCGGAGGAAGACAGATGCCACATGAAGACAGCTAAGGAACCAAAGAATAGAAGCGGAAAGAGACAAGGATCTTCCCCCAGAGCCAACAGAGACAGAGTCTTCCCCTTCAGCCAGTGCCCTGAATTTGGACTTCTAGTCTCCTCTACTGTGAGAAAATAAATTTCTGCTCGTTAAAGCCTCCCACTTGTGGCATTATCATTACGGCAGCACTCGATAACTAAGATGGATGCTGTCTTCCAGGAGTCCTACAAGAACAGCAGCAGCAGCAAGCATGCTATGCCTGGCACTGTTCTAAATGTTTTACATACAGTAACTCATGAATTTTCATAACAATGCTACGAAGCAGTACTACCACATCTCTGTTTTACAGGTGAGGAAACCAAAATTACAGATGGTTGGTAGTCAAACCAGGATTTGAACCTGGCACTGTGGCTTCAGAGCCTGCCTCTTTACTCAGACACCTGACTGCCTCCAACAAGGGAAGGGTCAGCCAAGTCTGCAGAAATTCACTTTCCATACTATTATTTGGATAAAGGTGGAAATTCCTCTCGTCAGAAAGACAGACATCCCTGATCTGGAGTAGCCAACGTCCAATCCCTGCAGGTACTATGGGGGAGACTTCCTAGACAGAGAGGCCCTGAACTGTTGTTTTGGGGTTTCCTCACAGCAGCTGCCAGCTGTGGAGCAGAGCTTGACTATGCCTAATAAGCACTGTTTTACAAAAAGGCATTAAAACTCTATCTGCAAAAACCATTTGTGGCAGAAAACAATCACCACGCTCGCAAGAAATGTGGTGGAGGATTTTGTGAAAACTGCACCGAAACCTTGCCAAACCCCTCAGTATTCCAGCTAGCAGAATCCCAATCAAATGAGGAAATAATCATAGGGCTAAGATGATGCCTAATTAAAGCTAAATTTAGCCAACTCTGGTTTTTCAGAGATGTCACGAAATCAGTTTCATCTCAGACAATAATAATAGCAAACCAAGATAATGAGGAAAGGGATATACTTTGAAAGGTGGAATACCATCGATATAATAATTAAGATAAACACACACACATAGGGGTCAAATGAAATGGGCAGCTCTTTGGCTGGCATTTTCAGTGAGTTCAGTGTGGTTTCATGGCTTTCTGACTTAAAAAAAAAAAGGAAAACAAGAAGACGACTATCAGGCAATACTGTTATTTTCCTGCCATTTTCAGTGGCTCTAAATGAAGCTGGAGTCTTGCTGCAACATAGTTGAGGAGATGGACGAGGACCAGGCCTTAATTACAAGGCGGGCGGATTCCAGCGCTGCCCTTCCTGACAACTCCATCGCAGGCCCTGTGAGTGACACTGCAGGCCTGGCTCTAAATTAAATTGTGAGGAAAGGGGAAAAGGCTACTTAGGGAGTGGGAAGGCTGTGCCCAGTTAGTGCTTTAGACCCAAGCTGTCTTTCCCCTACAAGACTTTGCTTTCTCTTCAATTAATACCTGCCACGGAGAAATAATCAGGAAGTGCCTGTGAAGCTTTTAGTCTCATGAAACGGAAGCAGCTAGAGGGAAGTGAGGTGAGGGGTGAGGAAATGGCTGAGGAAATCTCTTTCACAGCCAACATCCTCACACGTGTGCTGATACCACACACAAAAACACACGCACACACGAGGCTTTGGGCTTCAGCTGAATTTCTGCTTTTCCTCAGCCCTTAGAGGCAGAAAAGGGACAAAAACATTTGAAGATTTATTATGTGGATACTGACCTGCCCTCTATCTCCAGTGAGAATGGAATGAGCATAGAGCTGAAATTCTCTTAGAATTGCCCAATACCCAATCTACTACTTCCTAGGTACCAGACACTTTAATTGTCTTTAGTCTGCATTACAATGCTAAAGAGTAAGCATCATTACCCCATTTTACAGATTAAGAAACCAAGACTCCAAGAAGTTAAGCAATTTTCCCCAAATCACAAAACAATAAGTGGCACATTTGGGATTCAATCCAAAGACTGCCAGACCACAGTACAATACTGCCTCCTAGCTACTCTGTTCAGCTAAGTGTCAACACGTCACCATACACTCTATATACCGTCAGCATATGGGTTTAAAATAGCAAACCATTACATTTCAGCTTTAAAAAATATCCAAGTTATAGTCAAAAGAGACATTCCCAGTCAATCCTGAGCTTCATCACAATTACTCAAAGAGTAGCATCAATTAGAATGTTCTTTTGGGGGATAACGATACCATATGTGAAATGTGTCCAAGGTTTTTCAAAATGCCTGCGAATGAGATCCACTAAGAAAAGGAACGAACTTTGCATGTATATGTGTGTTTACAATCAACTTTAATATTAAAATAAGAATATTCATAGTTTTTCCCCAGCCTTGACCTCTAAAGAGCATTCACTCTGCTAATTCTGCCAACCCCGCTCCCAGGCTCTGTGGCAGCAGTTCTCTAAGTATGGTCCAGGGAGAAAGGCTTTGTGGACAGGGTAAGGGTGACATATGCTTAAAATGATAAATCCCTCCCTTCATACTGTTCATAAGACAATCTAACTGAGGAAATTTAAGTAATCTAAAATGATATCAGAAAATAATGGGATCTAGCAAAGATGCTGTTATATATATTTAATATTGTTATATTAAATATTATTTAATATTATATTAATAAATTATATTATTAAATATAGTTAATATTATTAAATCTTGGGTGCACAAAATAATTTTATCACTTCAATGCTCCAGTAGACTATATTCTCCTAAACTGGTTGTGACAGTATTGCCTTTCCTACATGCTCTTCTTACAATGTGACGCTGACCCTCCTCCCACTGACACGTAGGGTCTGAGTTCCCTCCTCTTGAATTTGAGCAGGAATGTGATTATTATGGAGGTGATGCTATGCGACTCATGAGGCTTGGACATGAAAGGCAAGAATGCTTCTCCCTGGTTGTCTTGGGACACCCGCTTTTGGAACCCAGCTACCATACTATGAGGAAGCCTAAGCAGCCACATGGAGAGATCAACTACAGGTTTACCAGCAGACAACCCCAGCTGAGGTCCCTGCCAACTGTCAGCATCAACTGCCAGACAGATGGGTGAGTGAGCCTCCAGATGATTCCACACCTCTGCCACTGATTCTCCTCCAGCCTTTGTATCTTCTTGAAGTTTTCCAGATATCGTGGCATAGAGACAAGCTGACTTCTCTAGAACCCTTTTCAAATTCCTGATTCACAGAATCTGTGAACATAATAAAATGGTTGTTGTTTTATGCCACAATTTGGGGCAATTCGTTATACAGTACATGCGGTCCTCAATTACAAATGAGTTCCGTTCCTATGTCTGTCTTTAAGTCGAACCTGTACTTAAGTTGAACAGCTAGGTACGGTTCTTATCTAACGGTAGTCAGTCAAATGTTTGTCTTAGTATATAGTGTACGTTTCTATCATAAAAAACATTAAAGAAACACTTCTAGATACATAAAACATCTTTAACACAGTAATAATAATAATGTTTTGATACACATCGCAAAGTAGCATCTGTTTGCTATTACATATTATTTTATGTACCTTGGATTTTTAATATAATAGGCTTTACAGGGGTTGGTTTGTAACTACGGGCTGTATGTAAGTCAGAAGTTTGTAACCTGGGGACTGCCTGAAATAGCAACTACAGCAAATACCTTTCCTCGCTACTTTCCTTCTTATCTTTTAAGATGTAACTCTACCTTAGGGCTGTAATTTATATTTACCTTTATTAAAACAAATATCACTTTATTCTACCACTAATTACATTTCTGTCTTCCCATTAGCTTCGGAGCTTTCTGAGGACAGGGACCTTGGTTTATTTATTTCTCTTCCCCCAATGCACTTGATGTATGAATGAGTAAATGAATGAATGAATGAATGATCAAAATAAGCTAGAAAAAAACAAATAAACACTACTGATCTCAATCTCATCTGATCTTTCCAAACATAGGGAAAGCTTGATAAATTATAAAGCTATCGCATTTGTGAAGAGTCATTACTTACAAATCAATACACATTATTCACTACATGAAATAATGCTAAACTAGAAGCACGGGAATCAAAAGCAAGAATACTCCCAGTTTCTTCAAAGAGGAAATCAACAAACCAATACCATTTACAATAGCCCCCAAGAAGATAAAATGCTTAGGAATAAATCTAACCATAGATGTAAAAGACCTATCCAAAGAAAACTACAAGACACTACTGCAAGAAACCGAACGAGACCTGCATAAGTGGAAAAACATATCTTGCTTATGGATAGGAAAACTCAACATTGTGAAAATGTCAGTTCTACCCAAAGTGATCTACAGATACAATGTAATCCACATCCAAATTCCTATGGCATTTTTTAATAAGATGGAGAAACAAATCACCAACTTCATATGGAAAGGGAAGACGGCCCGGATAAGTAAAGCATTACTCAAGAAGAAGAACAAAGTGGGAGACCTCACACCACCTGATTTTAGAACCTATTATACTGCCTCGGTAGTCAAAACAGCCTGGTACTGGTACAACAACAGATACATAGACCAGTGGAACAGAATTGAGAATCCACACATAAATTCATCCACTTACGAGCAGCTGATATTTGACAAAGTCTGTTGATTGGGGAAAGACAGCCTCTTTAACAAATGGTGCTAGCATAACTGGATATCCATCTGCAAAAAACTGAAACAAGACCCATACCTCACACCGTGCAAAAAAACTAACTCAAAAGGGATCAAAGACCTAAATAACAAATCGAAAGCAATAAAGATCATGGAAGAAAAAATAGGAATAACGCTGGGAGCCCTAATACGTGGCATAAACAGAATACAAATCATAAGTAACAATGAACAAACACCAGAAGAGAAACTAGATAACTGGGAGCTCCTAACAATCAAACACTTATGGTCATCAAAAGACTTCACCAAAGGAGTCAAAAGACAATCTACTGACTGGGAAAAAATTTTTGGCTACGACAAATCTGATCAGCATCTATTCTCTAAAATCTACAAGATACTACAAAACCTCAACAACAAAAAGACAAATAACCCAATTAAAAAATGGACAAAGGATATGAACAGGCACTTCACCAAAGAAGACATTCAGGCGACTACCAGATACATAGGAAATGCTCACGATCATTAGCCATTAGAGAAATGCAAATCAAAACTACAATGAGATACCATCTCACCCCAACAAGGTTAGCATTAATCCAAAAAACATAAAACAATAAATGTTGGAGAGGTTGTGGAGAGACTAGAATGCTTATACACTGTTGGTGGGAATGTAAAATGGTACAACCACTTTGGAAATCGATTTGATGCCTCCTTAAAAAGCTAGAAATAGAAGTACCATACGATCCAGCAATTCTGCTCCTTGGAATATATCCTAGAGAAATAAGAGCCATCACACAAATAGATATATGCACACCCATGTTCACTGCAGCACTGTTCATGACAGCAAAAAGATGGAAACAACCTAGGTGTCCATCAACGGACGAATGGATAAACAAATAATGGCATATTCACACAATGAAATTCTATGCAACGATGAAGAACAACGATGAATCCGTGAAACATCTCATAATATAGAGGAATCTGGAAGGCATTATGCTGAGTGAAATTAGTCAGTCGCAAAGGGACAAATATTGTATAAGACCACTATTATAAGAACTCAAGAAAATGTTTAAACACAGAAGAAAACATTCTTTTATGGTTACGAGGGTGGGGCGGGGTAGGGAGAGGGTATTCACTAACTAGACAGTAGACAAGAATTATCTTAGGTGAAGGGAAGGACAATACACACTAGAGGGGAAGTCAGCACAACTGGACTAAACCAAAAGCTAACAAGTTTCCTGAATATAACCAAACACTTTGAGGGACAGAGTAGCAGGGGTGGGGGTCTGGGGACCATGCTTTCAGGAGACATCTAGGTCAATTAGCATAACAAAGTTTATTAAGAAAATGTCCTGAATCCCACTTTGGTGAGTGGCATCTGGGCTCTTAAAAGCTAGCGAGTGGACATCTAAGATGCATCAATTGGTCCCAACCTACCTGGAGCAAAGGAGAATGAAGAACATCAAAGACGCAGGGAAAATATCAGCCCAAGAAACAGAAAGGGCGGCATAAACCAAAGATTTCATCAGCCTGCCACCAGAAGAACTAGATGGTGCCTGGCTACCACCAATGACCGCCCTGACAGGGAACACAACAGAAAGTCCCTGACGGAGCAGGAGAAAAGTGGGGTGCAGAACTCAAATTCTAGTCAGAAGACTTAATGGTCTGAGATTGGAGGGACCTCGGAAGACATGGCCCCGAACTCTCAGCCTAAAACTAAAACCATTCCGGAAGCCAACTCTTCAGACAAAGATTAGGCTGGACTATAAGACACAGAATGATACTCACGAAGAGTGTGCTTCTTAGCTCAAGTAGATACATGAGACTAAATGGGCAGCTCCTGTCTGGAGGTGAGATGAGAAGGCAGAAAGGGACAGGAGCTGGTTGAACAGACATGGGAAATTCGGGGTGGAAAGGAGAAGTGTGCTGTCACAGTATAGGAAGAGCAACTAGGGTCACATAACAATTTACGTATAAATTTTTGTATGAGAAACTAACTTGAACTGTACACTTTCACTTAAAACACAATTTTAAAAAAAGAAAGAAAGAAATAATACTCCCAGTTCCCATGGCAGATGCTGTCTGTGCCCTACCCATATCTCCTTGGCATGGCTTCAGCATATGCCTACCATCTCCTACTGCAAGTGCCTACAACTCTTTACCTCTTTATGTGAAGGCTTTCTCTCTGCCCCTGTGCAGGCAGGCCAGAAGTGCTTGGGGGAGATAAAGCCCTGGGAACAACTTTATGATGTTAAATGATGAATGTGAGTTGGAGGATAAATAACTCCGAGGCGTGTTCTACACCATCTCCCAGAATTCCCCAGCAGGATTGAGCACCAGTAACCCTCTGTGTTAACCTTCTCAATAATTCATCCTTGATTACCTGCTTTTACTTTCCCACTCTCCTGCTGATGCTTCTAGGGCTCTCCTTTGAAATAAACTATTGACATGCAAATCCTCTACTCAGGGTGTGCTTTTGGGGGATCTCAAACTAGGAACTCTAAGCAACACTGAACAAGTCTCACTGAAAACAACAACAAACGGATACAGATAAAATTCAACCACCAAGTTACAGTTCCTTCTAATAGATTTTGAAAAGTAATGCCAATACAAACTTCCATGTGTTGCCGATTAAAGATAATCAACTCAAGATACAGGCCACAATAAAGTAATAAAGATAATCAACTCAAGACACAGGCCACAATAAAGTATAATAGACAAAGGGAAAGGGTTCATTTTTGCATCAGTCAACACACTTTTGGCTGCAAATGACAGAAACCTAACATAGACTGGCCCAAGCAAAGTAGGAATTTACTAGTTTGTGTACCTGAAATGCCACAGAGAGAGGAAAGACTTCAGTCATTGGTGGACCCATACAAGCATTATCACAAATCTCTATCTCCATTGCTCAGCTTTGCTTTGCTTTTTGTTGTCTTTAGCACTGGGCAAGTTTTTCCAAAGACATGGAAGGTGTAACTCAGCTTTATATTTCATTCATTTAGCAACACCTCCAGAAATAGAGCTTCACTTTCCCAATAGTTCCAGGAAATCTTGGGCTTGACTCTCGTTCCTGAACTGATGACTATGGCCAGGGGCTGGACTCTGCTGATTGGCCAGCCTGGACATACAGCTCCTCTGCAATGAGGGATGATGGCCCTGGTGAGTCCCATCCAAACCCTACAGCCTGGAAGTGGGTCAGCAGTGGTTCTTTGAAGGAAATTCAGAGTAAGAAGGGGAAGAGATGCCACAGGAGAAGCCCAGCAGATGCCCATTATAACATTAAAACAGACTTACTATTAAAAAAAAAGAGAATACAGATAAGCAAAAAACAAACAAGCTGAAATTTGCTGTTACTCAATGCAATGAAAACTCTTTTCTTTTGGGTAAGGCAGTTTCTCTGACTTGTAACTGAAAAAGTTGTAGCTGATAAACTTACATTTAAAAAATAAAAAAGAGAAACGAAGTAAGCATGCTCCATCCACTCTGTCGCTCCCATAGAATGTAGCTATAAAACCTGGGGATAATGTACGAAGTAGCTACTTGAGGACTCTGAAAAGTAAATAGTAGCAGTCAGGTTGGAGAAGACCAGAATTTGAAGTACCATCAAACCAGCAGTGAGTTTACCATTTCCCCCCTCTAGTGTCCACCACTAATGCCTAAGATATCGATATCCTAGGCATTAGTAAGCTACAATGGATTGGGATTGGCCATTTTGAATCAGACAAACATACGATCTACTATGCTGGAAATGAAAAAGGAAGAGGAATGGTGTCACATGCAACATCAAAAAGAACATTTCAAGATCCATCCTGAAGTACAACGCTGTACTGATAGGATAATATCCACATGCCTATAAGGAAGACCAATTAATATGACTATTATTCACATTTATCCACCAACAACTAAGGCCAAAGATGAAGAAACAGAATATTTTTTACCAATTTCTGCAATCTGCAATTGACTGAACATGCAATCAAGATGCATTGATAATTACTGGTGACTGGAATGTGAAAGTTGGGAACAAAGAAGAAAGATAAGTAGTTGGAAAATACAGCCTTGGTGATAGAAATGATGCTGGAGATCACATGACAGAATTTTGCAAGACCAATGAATGACCTATTCACTGCATATATTTTTTTCAACAACATAAATGGTGACTATACGTGTGGACTTTGCCAGATGGAATATACAGAAATCAAACTGACTATATCTGTGGAAAGGGACGATGGAGAAGCTCAATATCATCAGTCAGAACAATGCCAGGGGCCAACTGCGGAACAGACCAGCAATTGCTCCTATGCAAGTTCAAGTTGAAGCTGCAGAAAATTAAAACAAGTTCATGAGAGCCAAAATACGACCTTGAGTATATTTCACCTGAATTTAGAGACCATTTCAGAAATAGATTTGATGCATTGAGCACTAATGACTGAAGACCAGATGAGTTGTGGAATGACATCAAGGACATCATACGTGAAGAAAGCAAGAGGTCATTAAAAAGACAGGAAAGAAAGAAAAGACCAAAATGGATGTCAGAAGAGACTCTGAAACTTGTTCTTGAACGTCGAGTAGCTAAAGCGAAAGGAAGAAATGATGAAGTGAAAGAGGTGAACAGGAGATTTCAAACGGCAGCTCAAGAAGACAAAGGAAAGTATTATAATGACATGTACAAAGACCTGGAGTTAGAGAACCAAAAGGGAAGACCACATTTGGCATTTCTCAAGCTGAAAGAACTGAAGAAAAAATTCAAGCCTCAAGTTACAGTATTGAACGATTCTACTGGGAAAATATTGAATGACACAGGAAGCATCAAAAGAAGATGGAAGGAATACACAGAATCACTGTACCAAAAAGAACTGGTTGACATTCAACCATTTCAGGAGGTAGCGTATAATCAAGAGCTGATGGTATTGAAGGAAGAAGTCCAAGCTGCACTGAAGGCATTGGTGAAAAACAAGGCTCCAGGAATTGACGGAATACCAATGGAGATGTTTCAACAAGCAGATGCACCGCTGGAGGTGCTCATTTGTCTATGCCAAGAAAT
Source organism: Dugong dugon (assembly GCA_030035585.1). Lineage (NCBI taxonomy): Eukaryota > Metazoa > Chordata > Mammalia > Sirenia > Dugongidae > Dugong > Dugong dugon. The sequence continues at coordinate 52,411,455 of CM057481.1, read as the reverse complement.
TTGGAAGACAGCTACCTGACTAATCAACTGGAAGAGATACATATTTGTGCCCTTTCCAAAGAAAGGTGATCCAACAGAATCCAGAAATTATTGAACAATATCATTAATATCAAAGACAAGTAAAGGTTTGCTGAAGATCACTCAAAAGTGGTTGCAGCAGAACATGGACAGGGAACTGCCGGATTCAGAAGAGGACGTGAAATGAGGGATATCACTGCTGATGTCAGATGGATCATGGCTGAAAGCAGAGAATACCAGAAAGATGTTTACCTGTGTGTTATTAGCTATGCAAAGGCATTCAACTGTGTGGATCATAACAAATTATGGATAACATTGCAAAGAAAAGGAATTCCAGAACACTTATGTGTGCTCATGCAGAACCTGTACATAGACCAAGAAGCAGCCATTCAAACAGAACAAGAGATACTGCATGGTTTAAAGTCAGGAAAGGTGTGTGTTCGAGTTGTATCCTTTCACCACACTTATTCAATCTGTATGCTGAGCAAAAAATCTAAGAAGCTGAACTATATGAAGAAGATTGTGGCATCAGGATTGGAGGAAGGCTCATTAAGAACCTGCAATATGTAGATGACACAACCTTGCTTGCTGAAAGTGAAGAGGACTTGAAGCCACTTACTGACAAAGATAAAAGGCTACAGCCTTCAGTATGGATTACACCTCCAATAAAGAAAATAAAAACCCTCATAACTGGACCAATAAGCATTATGCAGCACTATGATAAACGGAGAAAATACTGAAGTTGTCAAGGATTTCATTTCACTTGGATCCACAATCAGCAGCCATGGAAGCAACAGTCAAGAAATCAAATGATGCAATGCATTGGGTAAATCTTCTGCAAAAGACCTCTTTAAAGTGTTAAAAAGCAAAGACGACACTTTGAGGACTAAGGTGTGCCTGACCCAAGCTATGGTATTTTCAGTCGCCTCATATGCATATGAAAGCTGGACAATGAATAAGGAAGACTGAAAAAGAATCGACACCTTTGAATTTTGGTGTTGGCAAAGGATATTGAATACAACACGGGCTGCCAGAAGAGCAAGCCAATGTTTCTTGGAAGAAGTACAGCCTGAATGCTTCTTAGAGGCAAGAATGGTGAGACTTTGTCTCACGTACTTTGGACATTTTTGAAGGAGGGACCAGCCCCTGGAGAATGACCTCATGATTGGTAAAGCAGAGGGTCAGTGACAAAGAGGAAGACCTTCAATAAGATGGACTGACTCAGTAGCTGCAACAACTGGCTCGAGCATAACAATGATTGTGTGGATGGCACAGGACCAGACAGTGTTTCATTCTATTATACATAGGGTTGCTGTGAGTCAGAATGGATTCAACAGCACCTAACAACAACAGTATCTAGCAATCTCAACACAGCCAGAAAACTGGAAGTGAGCATCCTTGCAGACAGAGAGAATATGAGGAAAAGCTCTCTAGTTTTGGCTTGAGGAGAGGGAAAGGGGACTCCTGAAGTTAAGAGTTGCTGCTGTTAGTTGCTGTTGAGTTGGCTCCAATTCATAGCGACCCAATGTACAACAGAACAAAACATTGCCCCATCTTTCACCATCTTCATAATCATTGGTATGCTTGAACCCATTGTTGCGGCCACTATACATTTTGAGTGCCTTCCAACCTTGGGGGCTCATCTTCCAGCATTATATTGCACATTGTTCTACTGCAAACCGTAAGGTTTTCATTGGTTAATTTTCAGAAGTACATTGCCAAAGGAGCCCTGGTGACACAGTGGTTAAGCACTTGGCTGTTAATTGAAAGGTTGGCAGTTTGAACCCACCAGCTGCTCCGTGAGAGAAAGATGTGGCAGTCTGTTTCTGTAGATTTATGGCTGTGGAAGCCCTATGGGGCAGTTCTACTCTGTCCTACAGGGTCGCTATGAGTTGGAATCGACTCGATGGCAGTGGACAGATTGCCAAGCCTTTCTTCCTAGGCTGTGTTAGTCTGGAAGCTCTAAACCTGTCCACCATGGGTGACTCTGCTAGCATTTGAAATACCAGTGGCATAGCTTTCAGCATTACAGCAACACACAAGCGACGACAGTAGGACAAACTGACAGGTGGTAGAGCACTGAGAGAGGGTGGGGCAATTCCTCATTTTCTTTTTGTCTTTTCTCCATTCTCTTGCACCTAAGCCTCCAAGAAATCTTGTGGTAGTGGTGGCAGTGGTGGCAGAGGCAGCAACAGAGACCCACAGGAGCCTACAATTTTGAGGGAGAGGAACTTTTCTCTCTAATAGGAGGAGCTGTGCTCCTGAGAGGGTGGTGCAAACCCCCCCAACCTTTTTTTTTTTTTTTTTTTTTAACTCTTTCCATTCTTCTAACATTTGGCCCCAGATGTGGGCAAAGATAATGTGACATGCATGGCGGAGTGGAGTAAATAAAGCTCCAGTTTTCTGGTCAAATGAACAAAAACGGGAGCTCAGAGAACACAAAGGTATCAGAGAAACTGCAGAGAGAGAGAAGAGCTAGGGGAAGCAATTTTTTTTAAAGTTGTTTATGAACTCTTGCGAACACCCTGAGCTACTCATGCATGTTTAGGACCCTAAAACATTATACACAGACTTCAGAACTGAACAATGGAATAGATCACTGCCCAAGTCCCAGACTGGCCACTGGGTGGTGAATACCTGGAAGAGATCTGAACAGCACTGCAAAGTCTTTGAAAACTGAACTCTGAAACCACACCCAGAGAAGGCTGGTTGGAAATTAATCGCATTGATTGCCTGCTAAAACAAAAATATCAACACTCTCAATAGGATTTAAACAAGACCCAGAGTTTCATAACATAGTATTAAAAATAACTAGGTTACAAACCAAAGAAATCTCAACTCTATTGGAAAAGATGCCAATAAGTAGATAGCACGAATGTTGTAATTATCTGACAAAGACTTTGCAGCAGCTATTAATCAAACGTTCCCACAAGAAATCATGAACACTCCTGAATAAATGGAAAAATAGAAAGTCTCAGAAAAGAAACAGAAGATATAAAGAACCAAACAGAAATTTTAGAACAGAAAAATATAATACTAAAATAAAAAAACTCACTAGATGAGCTCATTAGCAGAAGGGTGATGACAGAAGAAAATCAGTGAATTTGAAAAAACATCAATAAAAAGTTACAATCTGAGCAACAGAGAGAAAAAGGGTTTAAAAAACAATGAACAAAACCTGAGGGACTTGTGAGATAATACCAAAAGGTTTAACATTCGTATCACTGAAGTTTTGGAAGGGAAAGAGTGCAGCACAGAAAAAAAAAAAAATCTGCAGAAATAATGACTTACAAATTTGGCAAAAGACACAAATTTGGCAAAAAGACAAACTTACAGAGGTAAGAAGTCTAGAAAAACAAAACAAACAAACAGTTGCTATGGAGTCAATTCCAACCATGTGTGTCAGAGTAGCCCAGCAAATCCCAAACAATATAAACCCAAAGAAATTCACACCTAGGCACACTGTACTAAAACTGCTGAAAACTAAAGATAAAGAAAAAATTTTGAGAGCAACCAGAGAACAACTGACACATTACTTTTAGGAGAACAACATGACTGTGGATTATTATCAGAAGGAAGTAGAACAGTATTTTAAAGTGTTGAAAGAAAAGGACTGTCAATTCAGAATTTTATTCTAGTGAAAATTTCCTTCAGGAATAAGTTGAAATAAATACATTCTCAGACGAAGGAAAAACTAAGAAAATCCACTGCCAGAAGACGGGCTCTGAGAAAATTTCTAAGGAAGCTCTTCAGCCAAAGGGAAATGATACTAGAAGGAAACGTGGAACATCAAGAATGAGGAAAGTGAAAGTGAAATGACAAACTTCTGGGTAAATATAATAGACTATTCTTCTCCTACTGAGTTCCTTAACAAATAATTGATGGTTGAAGGAAAAATTATAACAGTGTATGTCGACACAATATGTAAAACAATTACAACATAAAGGATGGAGGGTAAAGAGACCTATAAGGTGTTGTTGTTGTTGTTTTGTACTGTCGAGTTGATCTGACTCATAGTGACTCTACAGGACAGGGTAGAACTACCCCATAGGATTTCCTAGGCTGTAATCTTCATGGGAACAGATGTCCAGGTCTTTTCTACCATGGAGTGGCTGGTGGGTTCAAACTGCTAACCTTTTGGTTAGCAGCCAAGTGCTTAACCATTGAGCTGCCAGGGCTCCGTTATACGGTGATAAGGTTTCTATATACCAATTGAAGTGGTAAAATATTGAAAAGGGAAGAATTAAATATGTATATTGTAGTCCCCACAGCAAGCACTAAAAATACTATACAAAGAGATGTAGTCATAATCACAGAATAGATAAATGAAAAGGGAATACTAAAAAATGTTCAAGTAACTGTGCCCCCCCCCCCCCCCCCAGAATAGGTCAGGAAAAGGAAGTCAGAAACTGACAAGCAAAGATACAAAAAGAAAGGTGGGGGGGAACATAAGACAAATAATAAAGGTAGACCTAAATCCAAACATACAATAACTATATTAAATATAAATGGTCCAAGCACATCAATTAAAAAAACAGAGATTTCAGAATGCATAAGAAAGGACAATCCAACTATATGCTGTTTATATGAAACTCACCTCAAATATGATACAAATAGATTAAAAGTAAAAGAATTAAAAAGATATACCATGATAAAGCTAATCAAAAGAAAGCTAAAGTGGCCAAAGTAGGCTTCGAAGCAAAGAAAATTACCATGGATAAAGAAGGAATTACATAATGATAAAAGGGTTAATTCACCAAGGAGAAATAACATTTTTATTGTCTATATAATAACAACAGAGTTTTAAAATCCACAAAGCAAAAACTGAGAGAACTGCAAGGAAAAATAGACAAATCCACAATTACAAATGAAAAATTCACTCTTCTCTTAGTAATTGATAGAATAGATAGAACACCAGCAAGGATATAAAGGAACTGAACAATACCATCAAACAACTGTATCTAACATTTATAGAACACTCCGCCCAGCAACAGCAGAGTACCCATTCTTTTCAAGACCACATAAAACATTTACCAAGATAGACTATATCCTTGGGCATAAAAGAAACCTTAACAAATTTGAATACACTGAAATCATATAAAGTATGTTCTCTGACCATAATGGAATTACTTTAGAAATCAATAAGGGACAGACACAGGAAACTCTTCAAACACTTAGAAATTAAATAATACATTTCTAAATAACCCATAGAGTAAAGTGGAAATCTCAAAGGAAATTAGAAAATATTATGAAATGAACAAAAATAAAAATACATCAAAATTTGTGGGCTGCAGCTAAAGCTGTGCAGAGACGGACATTCTTAGTATTAAATGCTTACACTAGAAGAGTCTCATTTCAATAATCTAAGCTTCTATTTTAAGAATCTAAAAATAAAAAAAGAAGAGCAAAATAAACCCAAATGAAGCAGAAGAAAAGAAATAATAGATGAGAACAGAAATCAAGTTTAAAACAGAAAAGACAATGAAGAAAATCAACGAAGCTAAAATTTGATTCTTTTGAAAAGATCAATAAAGTTTGTAAACCTTTAAAAAGATTGACAAAGAAAAAAAGAGAGAAGACACAAACTATCAATATCAGGAATGACAGAGGGACTATTTACCATAGATCCCACAGATTGCCAAAACTTACCTAACATAAAATAAAAAAATCTGAATAGTGTTGTAACTATTAAAGAACTTGAATTCATAATAAAAAAATCTTCTGGAAATGGTCCAGATGGTTTCTCTGGAAAATTGTACCAAACATCTAAAGTTTAAATAGGAATTCTATGCAATCTTTTCCAGAAAAGAGAAGAAGAGGAAATATCTCCCAACTCATTTAATACGGCCTGCATTATCCTGATACTGAAACAAAGACAGTACAAGAAGCCACAGACTAACAGTCCTCATGGAAAAAAAATGCAAAGATTGTTAACAGAATTTTAGCAATTTGAATTCAGTAATGTACAAAGATAATGGTACATCACAACCAAGTGGGATTTATTCTGGGTTATTCCAGGCTGGTTCAATATTTGAAAATCAATCAATTTAATATTGATAGTCAAAAGAAGAAAATCCACATGATCACATCACTTACTACAACAAAAATATTTTTAAAAATTCAATATCCATTCATTATAAAAATCCTAAGAAAACCCGGAAAAGAACAGACCTCTGTCAACCTGATAAACAGCATCTTTTAAAAACCTAGAGGTAACATCACACATAATGATGCAAGAGTGACTGTTTTCTTCTTACGAATAGGAACAAGGCAAGGACTTCCACACTCACCTATCCTATGTGGCATTATCCTAGGTTTCCTAGCCAGTGCAATCAGGCAAGAAAACAAATAAAAGATACACAGACTGGAAAGGAAGAAATAAAACTGTCCTTATTTCCAAATGAAATGATGGTTTACATAGTAAATCCCAAGGGAAACATAACACACTCAGACACACACATCCCAGAACTAAGTATATTTAGCAAAATTGCAGGAAATGATCAACAAAGATCAATTGTATTTCTGTATACTAGCAATAAGGATTTGGGGCCAAAAATTTTTTTATAAATGCTATTTAAAATAGTCATAAAACTGAAATAGTTATGTATCTTATAAAATATGTATAGATTCTATATGCTTAAAACTACAAAACATTGATGAAAGTAATAAAAGAATAAATGGAGGAAAATACTATGTTCATAGATTTGAAGATTCAACACTACAAAGATATCAATTCTCCCCAAACTGATCTACACATTTAACATATCCCAACCTAAATCGCAGCAGGATATTTTACAGATAGACATAAGATGATTCTAAAATTTATTTGGAAAGGAAAAGGCAAAAGAATAGCCAATACAATTTTGACAAAGAAGCATAAAGTTGGAGGACTCGCACATGCTATCTGATTTTAAGACTTCTATGGATCCCTGGTGGTGTAGTGGTAAAGAGCTACAGCTGCTAACCAAAAAAATCAGCAGTTCGAATCCACCAGCCACTCCTTGGAAAATCTAGGGGGCATTTCTACTCTGTCCTATAGGGCCACTATGAGATGCAATCAACTTGATGGCAGTGGTAGGTATCATACTTCTGTTAGATTAGGCCCCCACTAAGAAATCTGAAAGTCTCACCCTACTAGATACTACAAGACCTCTTTTTGGTAAGGAGGCTGGTCAAAATGGTACCACAGAAGAAGTTGCACAGCAACAGGGAACACTGACGGCATTGGGTTTGATTTTTTTTTTTTTTTTTTTAATAAAGGTACAGTAATCAAGACGCAAGACAAAACGGTATTGGTGAAGGAATAAACATATCTATCAATGGAACAGAATGGAGACTCCGGAAATAGGCACACACAAATACGGCTAATTGATCATATTATAACTCACATCCAGTGAAATGCACAGATCTAAAGTGTGCAGTTTGATGGGTTTTAACAAATGCATACACCCATGTAATCCACACCCTATAAAGAAGATTCCCATTTCCATTACTCCAGAAAGTTTCCTTATCTTCCCTGCAGTCAATATCCACCCCCATAGGCAACCATTGACTGCTTACCAAATGAGTTTTTGATAAAGGTTCAGAGGCAATTCAGTAGATACAAGATGGTCTTTTTAACAAGTGGTGTTGAAACATTTGGACATTCACATACAAGAAAATAAACCTTGACCTAATTCTTAAACCAAAATTAACTCAAAATGAATCATAGATTTAAATGTAAAATACAAACTATAAATCTTTTAGAAGATAATGAGAAACAAATCTGCTCTGCAAACCTTCATCTAAAGTACAATACAAAAGTAATTAATTATAATTTAAAAAAAAACTTTCAGAAGAAAACATAGGGAAAAATTCTTCATGACTTGGGATTAGGCAAAGCATTCTTAGATATGACATCAAAACATGATCCATAACAGAAAAAAAAATTGATAAAATAAACTTCATCAAAATGAAAAACTTTTGCTATGCAAAAGACATTGTTAAAAGAATGAAAAGCCAACCTACAGATTAGGAGAAGATATTTACCAATCACATATCCAACAGAAGACTCATGCCCAGAATACATAAAGAGCTCTCAAAACTCATCAGTAAGAAAACGACTCGATTTTTAAAATGAGCAAAATACTCAAACAGACATTTCACCAAAAAAGGGTATATAAATGGCAAGCAAACACATGAAAAGATGTTCAGCATCATTAGCCATTAGAGAAATGCAAATTAAAACCACGATGAAATACCACTAAATACCGATCAGAATGGCTGAAATAAAAACAAGTTCAACAATCCCAAGTGTTGATGAAGATGTGAAGCAACTGGAACTCTCATACGTATACTGCTGGTGGGAATGCAAAATGGCATAGCCCCTCTGGCAATAGCGTGACAGTTTCTCATAAAGTTAAAGATACTTGCCAGATGACTCATCAATCCCACTTCTAGGTATTTACCCTAGGTACATGAAAAATTAGATTTGCCCAAAAGCCTGTACATGAATTTTTATAGCTTACAGCAGCTGTATTCATAGTTGCCAAAACCTGGAAGTAACCAAATGTTCTTCAGTGGGTGACGGAATAAATAAACTGTTATATCTGTACAAAGGAACACTGCTCAACAACAAAAAGAAGTGGACTATTGATACATGCAACAACTTGGATGAATATCAAAGACATTATGCTGAGTGAAAGAAGGCAGTCTCATAAAGGTTATATATATTCTACTTATACGACATTCTGGAAAAGACAAAGCTTTGGGGATGGATAACAGACCAGTGGTTTCCAAAGCTGGCTTTGGGGGGAGGGTGTGGCCACACAGGGATACACAAGGGACTTTTCGAATGTGATGGAACAGTTTTGTATTCTGGTTGTGGTGGTGGTTACCTGAATCTACACGTGTTAAAATTAGTAGAACTGTATACACATACACTTAAAAAAAGTCAATCTTACTATATGTCCATTTAAAAATTTAAAGAAAAGAGTTTAAATGTTTTAAATGAGACAGTCAAACATGACAGGAAGAAGAAACTTGTCCAGAATTTGTTATTTTATAGGTGAAGCTGAGGCGGAAAAAAAAAAAAAATTAAAAAGAGAAAATAGGTATTTCTTTCAGTAATGATTCCCAGACTTCAGCCTATATAAGAATTATCTGGCACATCTGTTAAAATTGCTTTTCTCTTGGCCTTGTCCTGCCCCCCGCCCCCTCCCACCCTTTGAGGAACACTTGGCTGGAGAGACAAGCAGAACAGATATTAGCTGTTAAGTTACCTCAGCTACATAGGTGTAGACACATGCTTTAAAATGCCTGATTAAAGCCAAACTGGACTTGCTCCAACAAATCAAAGCAGATGCTTCTGGATTCAGTTTAGTAATTAGGACAAAATTTTCCTTCAGAGAGTTTACATTTGCAGTGCTCAGGCTTGTAAAATGAGATCATAAACCCTCCTCAGACCAGGAGAACGAAAGCTTTTTTCTCTTCACTGATTTAAGCAATTCAAGTGAGATTCCTTGAGTTCTCCTAGGCTGTCACCAAACAGCATGAGCCTTAAAAAACAGACTGGCAATTAAATAATTTGCTGCAAGTTACTGGTGGCACATTAAGGTATTTTTTGGGGGGTAGGGAGAAGGGATTCAACGACACAGAAGCCATCAAACTTGGAATTCTGGATTCTGGAACGTAACGTTAAAAAAACAACTGAAAAAGCTCTTCCTTTCCTAGAGTTGCCGTTTGATGTTAGCCTAACTTAAACAACAAAAACCAAATGTTTCTAAAGTAACTTTAAAAGGGCCATATCTAATTTTTCATGGCTTTTTTAAAAAGAGAGAGGGAAAGTGAATTAAAGTCGCAGCTTGCCTCATAGCTCCATCGTCTCCAGAACATTCTAACTACCCTAAGTTTTGGGATGATGCAAATCAAGCTGCTATCTTACCTGCTGATATTGTAGAAAGAGTGGAAAGTGAAAAAGAGCTGGGGATTTCGATTCCTGTGGACCAGATTGATGAGGGCTTCTTAAATGCAGGCCCCAAAAGCACCAACAGCAAAGCACAGCTGTGTTTCTCCAGTCCACATGCCGGCACTGAAGCCAGGAATTCTGAACCAGAAGGCTCAGGCTGCCCTGAGAGGCTGGCCCCTTCCACCTGCCCAAAGGGAATGACTCGGGGATTTCAAATGACCAGAAACGCCACAGCATTATACCTTGTCTAAAGTGGGTCCCTCTTTGTAAGATGAAAGAAAAAACCAAACCAGTTGCCATCAAGTCAACACTGACTTATGGGGACCTCATGCGTGTCAGAGTAGAACTATGCTCCACAGGGCTTTCAGTCGCTTATTTTTCAGAAGTAGATCACCAGGCCTTCATTCTGAGGCACTTCTGGATGGACTTGAACTTCCAACCTTTTGGTTAGCAGCTGAATGCATTAACTGTTTGCACCACCCAAAGAAAAGTTCCCTTCTTTTCACATTTCAGCAGGGGAGGTGAGTTCGGCTGAGCAATGGGGCAGAATGGAGACAGAAAGGGGGAAGTCTGCAGGCCTGTCCCCTCTTGGCCTTATCACCCTAAAGAACGGGAAATCCAGGCCATCAGGCTGTTATGAGTACCAATGTTCAAAAGCACAAAACGTGTCAGGGACCTCTTGACCTGGCCAGAGCCGTGAACCCTCCTCAAGGTCTCCGGGCCCCATTGCAACATTTTGTTATTTTAGCTTGGCTTCCTTACTAGCTAGCAACCCTGAGTTTTCTCAGTTCCAAAGAAGTCCAAGCCCTGCCTGTCTGAGGTGTTCATTCCTAGGTGTTGCTTGACTTTGCTGATTTCAAAATCACCCACTGTAACAGGCAAACTCTGACTGTGTCAAGAATATTTCCGGGTTTCCTTTCCAGGTTCGCCCATAACGCGGTGGCCTTGAGCCTTTGTGTCTCCAAACCACAACTTCCCAGTCTATAAAATAGGAGTAATGACACAATCTATCTTTACAGCTATTTACCGCATTCCTACTTGGAGCCCTGGTGGCCAGTGGGTAAGAGCTCAGGCTGCTAACCGAAAGGTTGGCAGTTCGAATCCACCAGCTGCTTCTTGGAAACCCTATGGGGCAGTTTTACTTTGTCCTATAGGGTATCTATGTGTTGGAATCGACTTGATGGTAATGGATTTTTTTTTTTTTTACCCTATGCCAGGCACTGTTCTAGGCACTAGGGATACTGTTCTGAAAAGACAAAAATGCCTGCCCTTATAGGGCTTCCATTCTGGAGAATGTATTAAGTACATGTCAACCAGAAACAACCATAACCAGTCTAGACCAGCCCGCCATGCTTCCACCTAAAAACCTTACTTAACTGGTATTTTCCAAACCCACATTCTCTTGAGACTTCATCATGGTAAACCCAAGAACCCTTGCACCTATTACAAATGAAAGAAAAGGCACATGGTCCAATCACAATTTTGCCCCACCCACCCACCTCACTGAAAGGATCTGTGTTTGCTTAAATGACAACTTTCCAGAACCCATCCCTCTTCCCCACTCCCTCAACTTCCTCAAAGGTTCCTATAAAAAGCGATTGCTATCCTCAGATTGAATTCGTTAGCATCTCCTCTTGAGAGCCAGTCTTCCTTACTACAGCAATTTGGTTTACTCCCAAATGCCCAATAAATACCAGCAACTGCAGAGGTGAAGCCCACTGTCTCCATTAGCACAAGAGCTGTGGTTCAGGGCTGAGGAGAAAATGTCTGTGCAAACGCCATAAATGCCGTCCTGGGTCCGAATGCAGAGTTGCCAAGCTCCAGCAGATGGCAGCAGCTGTAGACACATTCATGGAGGCCTTGAGCTTGCTGGACCAAGGGGAGGAGGGATGTGCTGATGAATGGGAAGCTTAGACTCTTATCCTCTGAATCACAACAAAAGCCTGTTCTTTCTGAGGAGTGTCTCCTGAAAACAGAGCTCCTTATCTTATCACATCATCTCTTGCTTTGTCCTTTCAAAAGCAGTCACTTAACCCACTGCAGCAGTGAGACGAGTCCTTCCTGGCCCTGAAAGACAAACCTGAGGTTCCAAGTGCTGAATTTTAGAGCCAAAGGGTCCTGCGAGTTCCTTGAGTTCATAGGATTACAAAGTTCAAAGCCTACAAAGAACAGGTGTTACTTAACGTACAAGCAGGAAGGAAGAAGGAGAATCATGGAGAAACTGCAGATCCGAAAGGCTGACACCCTCCAAAGATCTTTGTTCCAACAGACCAAGGTGCACAGGTCACCCCAAATGTAGGAAGAAGCCAGATAGATGTACTTTAACGTGACATGGCCCCACTTTCAAAGCACAATGGCGCCCCCAAGAACTTGTTGGCCTGAATTTGGCCCCAGCCCTTTAGGTTGTGACTCCTGATGGTTCACTTCAGTGTTTTCCAGATAAATTCCAAGTGGTCATTGAGGCTCAGAGAGGGGTAGTAACTTGCCCAAGGCCTTCCAGTGAGTTAGGCACAGCCCAGAGCTGAAGTGAGTTTGCCTCTGCTAGCTGTGCAGCTGTGTCTCACTGCCTTAAAATGACACACAAGTGTGTATGTGCGTGTGTGTCTGTGTGCGCTAAAAAGCAAAGTGGTTAAAATATGGAATGCAGCCTGAGATTACTGCAACTTGTATTATTATTCCTCAGCTATATATAATAACTACCATTTATGTTGTTGAAAAAAAGGTATTTCCAATGAATAGGTCATTAGTCTTGCAAAATTCTATCATGTGATCTCTGGCGTCATGTCTATCATCAAGGCCATATTTTCCAACTACTGATCCTTCTTCTTTGTTTCCAATTTTGCGTTCCAATCACCAGTAATTATCAATGCATCTTGATTGCATGTTTGATCAATTTCAGACTGCAGAAGTTGGTAAAAAACTTCAATTTCTTAATCTTTGGCATTAGTGGTTGGTGTGTAAATTTGAGTAATAGTCATTAACTGGGTCTTCCTTGTACGCTTATGGATATTATCCTATCACTGATAGCAACTATACATGTGGACTTCACCAGATGGAATACACAGGAATCAAATTAACTACATCTATTGGAAAGAAACGATGGGGAAGTTCAATATCATCAGTCAGAACAAGGCCAGGGGCCGAATGCAGAACAGACCATCACTGCTCATATGCAAGTTAAAGTTGAAGCTAAAGAAAATTAAAACGAGTCCACAACAGCCAATATATCCCACCTGAATTTGGAGACCACATCAAGAAAAGACTTGAAGCATTGAACACGAATGACCAAAGACCAGACAAGCTGTGGGATGACATCAAGGACATCATACATGAAGAAAGCAAAAGGTCATTAAAAAGACAGGAAAAGAAAGAAAAGACCAAAATGGATGTCAGAAGAGACTCTGTAACTTGTTCTTTGAATGCAGAGTAGCCGAAGCAAAAGGAAGAAATGATGAAGTAAAAGAGCTGAACAGAAGATTTCAAAGGGCGGCTCAAGAAGACAAAGCAAAGTATTATAACATGTGCAAAGACCTGGAGTTAGAAAACCAAAAGGGAAGAAGATGCTCGGCATTTCTCAAGCTGAAAGAACTGAAGAAAAAATTCAAGCCTCCAGTTGCAGTATCGAACGATTCTATGGGGGAAAATATTGAACAACGCAGGAAGCATCAAAAGATGATGGAAGGAATACAGAGAATCACTGTACCAAAAAGAATTGGTTGATGTACAAGCATTTCAGGAGGTAGCATATGATCAAGAGCTCATGCTATTGAAGGAAGAAGTCCAAGCTACACTGAAGGCACTGGCAAAAAACAAGGCTCCAGGAATGGAGAGAATACCAAATGAGATGTTTCAACAAATGGCTGTAGCACCGGTGGTGCTCACTTGTATATGCCAAGAAATATGGAAGACAGCTACCTGGCCAACAGACTGGATGAGATCCATATCTGTGCCCATTCCAAAGGTGATCCAACAGAATGCGGAAATTATCGAAATATCATACACAAGTAAAATTTTGCTGAAGATCATTCAAAAGTGGTTGCAGCAGTATATGGACAGGCAACTGCCGGAAATTCAAGCTGGATTCAGAAGAGGACGTGGAATGACGGATATCACTGCTGATGTCAGATGGACCTTGGCTGAAAGCAAAGAATACAAGAAAGATGTCTACCTGTGTTTTATTAACTATGCAAAGGCATTCGACTCTGTGGATCATAATAAATTATGGGTAACACTGCAAAAAATAGGAATTCCAGAGCACTTAATTGTACACATGTGGAACCTGTAAATAGACCAAGAGGCAGTTGTTCGAACAAACAAGGGGATACTGAGTGGTTTAAAGTCAGGAAAAGTGTGTGTCAGTGTTGTAGCCTTTCACCATACTTATTCAATCTGTATGCTGAGCAAATAATCCAAGAAGCTGGACTATATGAAGAAGAATGTGGCATCAGGATTGGAGGAAGGCTCATTAACAATCTGCAATATGCAGATGACACAATCTTGCTTGCTGAAAGTGAAGAGGACTTGAAGCACTTACTGATGAAGATCAAAGAATACAGCCTTCAGTATGGATTACACTTCAATATAAAGAAAACAAAAACCCTTGCAATAGGACTAATAAGCAACGTTACGGTTAGCGGAGAAAATACTGAAGTCGTCAACGATTTCATTTTACTTGATCCACAATCAACACCCATGGAAGCAGCAGTCAAGAAATCAAATGATGCATTACATTGTGCAAATCTTCTGCAAAAGACCTCTTTCAAGTGTTAAATAGCAATGATATCACCTTGAGGACCAAGCTGTGCCTGACCCAGGCCATGGTATTTTTAATTGCCTCATATGCATGCAAAAGCTTGACAATGAATAAGGAAGACTGAGGAAGAAATGATGCCTTTGAATTATGGTGTTGGCAAAGGATACTGAACATACCATGGACTGCCAGAAGAACGAACAAATCTGTCTTGGAAGAAGTACAGCCAGAATGCTCCTTAGAAGCGAGGATGGTGAGACTTCATCTCACCTACTCTGGACATGGTATCAGGAGAGACCAGTGCCTGGAGAAGAACATCGTGCTTGGTAAAGGAGAGGGTCAGCGAAAAAGAGGATGCCCCTCAATGAGATGGATTGACACAGTGGCTGCAACAATGGGCTCAAACATGGTGAGGATGGCGCGGGTCCAGGCAGTGTTTTGTTCTGTTGTACATACAGGCACTATGAGTCGGAACCAATTCGATGGCACCTAACAACAACCACAATATATGACACTGCCACCAAGAGTAACTAACATTGATGGAACATCTTCTTTGTGGCCAGCACTGTACTAAGCAAGCACTTGCTATGGATTAGCCCATTTAATACTCACCGCCACCTGTTCGGGCAGATATTATGATCATCCTCATTTTATACATGTAAAATGCAACCTGCTCAGAGCCCTGAGTGGCACAACCACAATCCTTTCTTTGCTTTGTGAAGGAACGTAATCAAAGGAAGTCTCATGCCGACTTTTATCCTAAGTTGTCAGCCAAGGCTAGAAGAGGCCGGAGAGATGGTCCCCAGAGATGCAGAGGAGCCAGGAGCCAGAACCCCATTCTGCAGGGGCTCTGAGTGAAAGGTCCCTCCTCACCTGGCCTGCAGACCTCACAGACTGACAACCTTTCTCACCTGTCTGCATTTCCAGGTTCCTTCATGAGGCAGGTGACACATGACCCAGAAAGCAGCTATAGGCCTAGAGCAGGAAAACTGAGAGAGGCAGAATTAGAAACTAACTCCAGGTTCTTGGTGGGTGCTCACCCCAAATGTGTCCTGGAGACCCCAGGGCTGCAGCAAGGTCCTTGAGGGCAGCTGCAGAGCCTGCTGGAAGAGGTGTGGACACCTGCCGGTCCACCAGCCACTGGGGACATGGTGCATGAGCGTGGAGCGGCAGGCACGTGCAGCCAAAGCCCCTTCCCTTCCTATGCCTCTCCACTCACCCTTCTTTGAAAGCCATCTTCTCACAATAACTCTCCCCTCTCCTACCTCTCACTCAGACACACACTACATGTGCAGTGAGTGCTTTTCTGGTAGTTTCTGGCTTGCCAGAGCCTCACAGCTGTAATGCTGTATCTGGGCTATCACTTTGCAGCATTTGCTATTTTATACCTCAGGCAAGTCACTAACCTCCCCAAGCCCCAGTTTTCTGATCTGTAAAGTGGTGACAATGATACTTACTTCACCTGGAATGGTGAGCTTTAGAGATAACATAGTACAGCACCTGGCATAGTGCTGATGCTCAATAAATTGTACTAGCTACTCTTATGCTTCCTCAGGTCAGATCCCCCTGCCCTGGCCTCCCCATTCCCTGAAAAGAAGAAGCAAAACCCCCTGGTTCTACTCTCTGGGTGGGCTTTGTCAATGAAGCAAAACCAATCATGAAAACTAATTCACAAAAAAAAAAAAAAGAGCTTAAATGGAAAATAGTGGTTCAATGTGTTTCCCTCCAGGGTAAGATCTGCATTTTAACAGAATTTTTCAGTGCCTTAAGTTAGAGAGCGTTGAATGGAGGGGGCTGTAGATAGAAGTCGGGCTGCTGGTACACATGTATAGTGAAAGGGGAATGTAGTTCTGATGGTGGGGAAAACTCTGAAGCAGAGTATGAGACACTAGAATTTTAAACCACTTCCTTCTCTCCTCTACCTTCTGCGCACACACACACACATACACACACACACACACACACACACACACACACACACGAGTTAGAGACACACTGAGAAACACTGAGAAAGTGCTATGCTTTTCCTCTCTATGCCTTTGTTCCCTTATGTGTAAAATGCCATACTAACGGCTGTCTTAGGAATGAGTTAATACATGTAAAACTCATACGACAGTGCCTGACCCTAGGAAGCACTATCTATATAAGTGTTAGTTGTATTAATACCAGGTTGGCTTTAATTCTCTGAAAACCCAGAAAAAAAAAAAATGCTGTCAAGTTGATTGTGACTCGTGATGATCCCTTACGTGTCAAAGCAGAACTGTGCTCCGTAGGGTTTCCAAGGGCTGATTTTTCAGAAGTACATCGCCAGGACTTCCTTCCAAGGTGCCTCCGGGTGGACCTCAACCTTTTCAGTTAGTAGTCAAGTGCATTAACCGTTTGCACTACCCAGGGGCTCCTACAACTGTGACATATTAGTGAATGTTATTCTTTCCGTTTGAACCTGCATTTGAAGAAATTCAGGCCACATTTCCTGACATCTTGAAGGCCTTCCAAATGCCATTCACATTTGGATTTGGGGAGGTGGGTACTATACTTAATTTAAGCTGTATAGCTCAGCATAAAACAGCTTGATGTATTGGGAAGGACACAGTATCAGAGATGATTCAGTGCTTGCCAACCTTGGAGCTATGTGACCTTGGACAAGGTCAGACTTATAGGAACAGGAAACATTTACAAAGTCCTTTAAGGATCAAGTGACATCATGTCGAAAGCTATTAATACTACCACTACTAAATGGGCTTCTTGGAAATGGGATCACGGAGTCTATGACCATGGCATGAATTTCCTCCTTCCTCCCAGGTGGCAGCCCCCAAACTCAACATCTCACATTTCAGTAAATGCTGGTGGGGTGACTGGGCTGCTGGCAACACACAGCTGCCTGAAGCTGGTTTACAGGAGTGTTTTGGCTTAAGGATCAGAGACAGGGAAGGAGTCACATGTAGGCTGACATTTTTCTTGCTGAAAAAGGAAGGTGACATCTTTATTCTTGTTCTTTCATATCTGGCCTGCTGGTGCAAATGTATGGCACTGGAGTGGGGGGGAATCTCTTCATAGGAATAGGTGTCTCTTAGCAAACTATGTCTTTGCTTCATTTTGTGGAGTTATCCAACATCTTTGCACTTTGTGTTCTCATCTGTAAAATGGGGATAATAACATTACACATCTCATGGGGTGCTGGGGATGTTAGAAGCAATGATGCTTGTAATGTTTGGCAGCGTACTGGACATAGTGCATGAGAAGAAAATGGCAGCTATGAATCTAAGACAGCTTCAGAAGAAGAACATTAAATGTTTTGTTACAGAACTAAGACCCATAAGAGTTTAATTTGAGTCTGGCTCTGAGTTCTTGGACAAGGCACTTATGCTTCTCAATTTCCTCTTCTATAAAGAAAGCAGATAGGCCCAAACCCGAATTTCTTATAAAGTGTGTGCTACAAAGGATTCATTCTTTTCGGCACCTCCTAAAAAAAGAGTGCTGTGGCCACGAAGTTTGGGGAGAAACTCCATTTTCTCTGTCTCTAAGAGTCCCAACCACAGGTGTTCTGAGCTGGCTTGTACCAGCCTGCAGGAGCTGATTAGTAAATTTTCAGGAATTCTGCAAGCTGGTTTGTAAACACAGCCATTATTAAAAACTAAATTATGTAAACTAACATATTAAAAAATGAAGACTCAAAACATCACTTTCTAATTATTTTACTGCATTTTACGATTATTGACGCTCTTGAGATTATTTACATCTATCAGATCTGTATGGTGGAAATACTACAAAATGGAATACTACTGCATCTCTGTTCCCAACTCTGTGTTCAGTGACATCATACTAACAGCCTAAAATCAGCCACGGCAGAAGTATCTATACTCGGGAAATAGGCCAAGGCTACAAATCAAGGCTATTTTTTCTCAGAAAGCTGGTTGTTAAACATGTACTAGCGCAACATGGGTCCCAATACATATTAACTTATTAAAGACTCCAAGTTCAGCAATAAACTTGCTTAACTAGGTATTTCCCAAACATTTTAAACCAGAGAATCACTTCAGTGACGGCATTCAGAAAACATTTGGGGGAATGGAGCCCAAGGTGATTTTTTTTTTTAAAGGAATTTATTATTGCTAAAAATATACACCATTTCAACAATTTCTACATGTACAATTCAGTGGCACTGATTCCATTCATCAAATTGAGCATCATTCTCGCCCTCCTTTTCCAAGTTGTTCCACTCTGGCTGTGCCCCTTTCATTCTACTGTTCTCCCCAAAAGACACAACTACAGAATTATTGAGTTGGGAGGCACACCTGCTTGCCTGACAGGTTGATTTTAGTGCTTGCTTCACCGCACCTACTGAAAAGTAGTCACTTTTCACAATTCCATGGGATTTTCTAGACTTCTGCCTCTGCAAATGGTCACTTTCTTGCATTCTTCGTGTTTATGAAATATAACACCTGCCACAGATCTTTGCAGGTAATGTTCCTGCTGCTTAAACACCACCCCCTCCTAGTTAATGCCTCTTCATGCTTAAGATCTCACCTCAAACATCACTCTTTGGGGAGAGAACTTTCCTTGAGCTTTAAGTCAATTCAGATTCCACAGACAGATACCCACTCCCTAGAGCCCTGCTTTTTCTCTTCAGGGCACTTGTCTTAGTTTGTAATTACACATTTGTACAGGGGTGTGGCAGCCGAAATACGGCCATAAATTCTTTGTAGCTCTTCTCTGTAGTCTACTTCCCCATCTCTTGAGTCTGGGGTGACCTTGTAACATAATGTGACCCACAGAATGTGGAGGAATGCTGCCCTGAGACAATCATGCTAGTCTGCTCCGGAGCAATGGACAGAGGCCAGAAAAGCACTGTGGTAAGGTCGGTTTCTGAGGGCAGTGGTGGTTCAGTGGTAGAATTCTCACCTTTCATGTGGAAGAACTGGGTTCCATTCCCGGGCAATGCACTTCAAGCACAGCTACCACTTGTCTGTCAGTGGAGGCTTGAATGTTGCTGTGATGCTGAAGAGGTTTCAGCAGAGCTTCCAGACTCAGATGGACTAGGAAGAAAGGCCTGATGACCTACTTCCAAAAATCAGCCAATGAAAACCCTGGATCACAATGCTTAGATCCCACTGTGCACAGGGTCACCATGAGTTGAGGCTGACTCAACAGCAGCCAACATGAACAATGCTGGTTTCTCACATGAAAAATCAGATTATGAAGGGAGAAGTAGCCTTGGAAGCCAGTTTATCATTATAAGAAAGTATTTCCTATATTCTTTTTTCCCCTTTAGTACATCAGCAGCTGATTCCAGAGAGCACAAAGTCTAGATTTTTCTCATGCCAGCTCTATGTTATGGAAAGGATGTATGGGAACTTTAAATACTTCAGTACAGTGTGATATTTTGTACATGTTAGTTTAAGCTACATGCTAGGGGTAGTCAATTGCCCAAATTAGGAATTTATACACTAGGAGCAGTCGGCTTGTTTTTAATCAAAAAAACCCAATTCCAGAGGCACTGACTCTTCTTAAATGCAATCCAGAATCTTTGACAATTAACAAAATTAACATGAGAAATGCTTTTTCACTGGTAAAATTAGGGGTTTTTAAATGAAGATAATGGATACTACAAATGGGCTCTCATTGGTTAAATTAGTGATATTTAAGAATATGTGGCTTGGCCAGAACACTGTAGAGACATTCCCCTGCCTGTTCATGGATAGGGTATAAAGACTAGTGAGCCCTTAGCATGCACTCTTAGGGATGATACCAGAGACTCAGTCTCGGTTTCCTTGCTGCCTCTAGGTTAGTAGCACACCTGCCTCTTGTGAACCTTCCGTGAAAGGGAGATTAGATCACTTAAAGTGACAGACATCCAGGATTTCATTCAGTTTGCAAAAACATTTTGTATAAACCATTCCATGCCCACACTGATTGTTAATAAATACTTTTTAATAGTATGTCTAATATGTGTGGCACAACTTGGTTGGAGACTTGCTTTCATTGTAACCTGGTCACAAATACTTAAGGAAATACTCAAGCCCTCCCTCCTCTAAACTTTGGCAGCTACCTACCATTATCAAAACCCCTAATATTAGATCATGACCAAACTGCCTTTGGTGAATTTACAAGAGAGAGAAAAAAAGAAGTAACAATTATGGCCATAATGGAACTGCAAGAAAGAGTAGGTGGGGAGAGGGAGTGAAGCAACCAGACACAAACCCTGATTTCCTGCTCCCTGTGCTTCAGCATGGAGCCTTGGTGGTGCAGTAGTTAAGAGCTTGGCTGCTAACCAAAGGGTTGGCAGTGTGAATGCACCAGCCATTCCTTGGAAGCCCTATGGAGCAGTTCTACTCTGTCCTATAGGGTTGCTATGAGTTGGAATTGACTCAATGGTATCTGGTGTGGTTTTTTTTTTTTTTTTTTTTTTTTGGTGCTTCAGCATAGCAAGGGGAGTTGTGTTAGGAGTAAAGATAATGCTGAGGGCAGAGAGAAGACTCACAACTTCACTCTTCATTAAGGACTCTGAAAACAGAAGGCTTTGTAGGTTGCTCCCATGCCAACCTGGGGCAAGGTCAGGACAACTTGACAGCGGGATCAGTCAGGATGGCCAAGGTTATGCTGCGGTAACAAATAATCCAAAAATCTCAGTGGCTTAAACCAATAAAGATTTATTTTCTGCACCTATGCTCACATTTCATTGCCCAAACCAAACATGGACACACCTAACTCCAACTGGGTAAGGAAGTGTAATCCTACTGATTTTTCCTTTTCTCTCAGGCTCCAATATGGCTTGGCCTAGAACTGTTACTGATCTGGTAGTTATTTAAAATTATTATATTTTGTTCATAGTCGATTTTTCCATTAATTTTGATTTTATAAATAGTGCATTAAAATAACATTTAATTACTGAGCTTCTTGATGTTCCCTTAAATATTGTGATAAGTTAACAATGCTTATTGTAAACCCTATAGCTACCACTAAACAAAAGCATTCGTGGAATGAATAAAAGATTTATTCTATGTATTAAAAAAATCTTTTTTTTTTTTGGAACTGCTGATTGACTTCAATGTGACATTTATCTTTTCCTGAACACTTTTATTCATCGAGATAAAACAGTGGATAATTTTCACAAGGGCAAAGGAAGGATGAATGGGGATCAGGAGAGGGTGAATTTTCTGCTTCACTGTGCCTAATACAATGCTCCAATTGTCAGAATGTCAAATCAGATTCAACCAGACAGTACTATAAAATCCAAAGGAAACAAAATTCCAGGAAAGTCTTCCAGCCAAGACCTTAGTTGGCCTCTTGTGGCGATATTCCATTAAAAAATATTCCAACTTACATTTTATGAAAGGATTAGAATTGACAAAATGTCTTACCTATTAATGTGAATATTTGAAAGAAAATATAAAATATTTAGAACACAACTTTTCTTTCACTTTTAATGTCTTTTGAGGGTCCAACTCTTATATTTTTCTCTTGCTGAGCTGGATCTTGACTTTTATTCTGCACATTTTATAGGTACTGTGTAGTAGATTAAGGAGAATTACATTTTGGGGGCCAAATACTGATAATGTAGGGAAAAGAGAATCCAAGCTTTCTTGGGTGTGGACAGGATAAAGTCTGTTACTAGGTGAAGTTTTTCTTCATAGTATAGCCCACAAAGGGAATATAATCAAAGAACTGGTGTATTTTTACAAAGCATTAGCTACTCCTTCTTTTCACGGGAGGATAGATTAGCTAGGTTACAGAGAGGACTAGGAATGGGGGGTGGATCCCCAGCAGAATGGCTTTGAAAGGCATGGAGTTGAGTGACGCCCTCCCTCTTCCTTCTTTCTTGAAGCTTCTCCGCCCTTTTCTCCCATCTTCTGAATAGAACTCCATGGTGGGCTGTTTGGAATCAGTGTAACAGTGTGTGTAATTATAATAATCATTTTGCATGCATGTAGCTCTTTTCTTCCAAAATACTCAAGGGCAATGTTAAAAGAAAAACACGACTCTCAGAACCCTGGTCAGCTTGTACAGCAGGATTCCTTAACATGGAGTCTGAGGCCAAGCTCGAGACTGGAGAACATGCATGTATGCATTTTTCCCAAGAAGAGGGTGCTTAGATTTATCATGGGGAGGAGAAAGAGGGAGGGTCCAAATGAAAAAGATTAAAATCCATTGTTGTAAAAGATTTATTCTTCTTTGAAAAATTAAGGAGCAACAAAAAATATGTATCATTTAATCCTGGAGTTAAGAGAGAGGAAGAACTAACATTTACTGAGTGTCTACCTTGTTAATGCACTTAGTTCTCAAGTCTATGGGATAAATATTTTGTACCTATTTTTATAGAATCATTTAAGCACAGAGAATGTACATGATTTGCTGAAAGCAATGGTGGTAAAGGTTCAAAAGAGGATTCAAACCAAAATATTTCGTTGCTAAAGTCTTTATTCTTTCCATTCCCTTTTCCTGCCGTCAGAAATGAACAGTCCACATCTCCAGTATAAAGCCAGCCTCTGCACTTGTACACTGGATTCCATCCCCTCTCACCTACTCAAGGACACTGCTCCAGCAATCCTCGCCTCTATCTCCCACACCAGAGGCCGGCAAACTATGGCCTGGAGGCCAAATCCAGCTAGCCATCTGTTTTTGTATTGCTCACAAGCTAAGAATGATTTTTATATTTTTAAATGGTTGGGGAAAAAATTTTTTTAAAACATTTTGTGACACATGAAAATTAAATAATAGTCATGCTTTCATGCTACATCAGCAGAGTTGAAAAGCTTGTGACAGTATGGGCTGCATGTGATAGTATGACTGTATGGCCCACAGAGCCTAAAATATTTACTATCTTCCCTTTTCAAAAACAAACAACGAAATCCCTGTGCCAACCCCCATCCTACACCATCAATTATTTGTTTCCTGCTTGAGGTGGGATAAATGGTGGCCCCAAAGATATGTCCATGTCCTAATCATTGAAACCTGTGAATGTGACATTTGGAAAAAGGTCTTTGTAGATGTGATTAAGGGTTTTGAGATGAGATCATCCTGAATTGGCTGGTGGGTCCTAAATGCCATCACAGGATCCTTGTAAGAGAGAGGCAGAGGGAGGGCTGACAGACACACAGAGGGGAAGGCCACATGCCTGGAGTGATGCAGCTATAAGCCAAAGAATGCCTGCAGCCCTCTGAAGCCAGAGAGGCAAGGAACAGACTGTGGCTTTTGCCTCCAGAGGGAGGGTAGCCCTGTTGATACCTTGAAAGTGATGTTGAATTTATGGCCTTTAGAACTGTGAGAGAATCAATTTTTGTTGTTTTAAGCCATCAAGTTTGTGGTCATTTGCTATGGCAGCCTCAACAAACCAATACATGGGCATCATCTGTAACCCATCAGAAACAACCATGCTGTTATTTCTTCCACTAAGAATGTTCTCTGATTCTACTTCCCCTGCTGGCTACTGCCCCATTTCTTTGATCCCCTTTACAGTAAAATTCCTTGTAAGAGTTGCCAACATGTGCTCTCTGGAGTTCCTCTTCTCCCATTCACCATTAAACCATTCCAATCAGGTTTTTGTCCCCATCACTATGTGGGGGTTCAGTGGTAGAATTCTTGCCTCACATGAGGGAGACGTCATGTGCAGCCACCACCTATCTGTCACTGGAGGCTTGCATGTTACTATGAGGCTGAACAGATTTCAGAGGAGCTTCCGGCTAAGAGACGAGGAAGAAAGGCCTGGCCATCTGCTTCTGAAAATCAGTGCCCCCCCTAAAACCCTATGGACGGGGGAGTAGGGGGATTTACTTTCTAGATTGTAGACACTTGTTATTTTTGGTGATGGGAAAAGTCGCACAGAATGTGGGTGTCATGAGCACAGCCTGACCAAAGTAAATGATGCCACTAAGAAGCACACAACAGAAAAAGATGTTTGTGCTAAAAAATACGACATAGATAATTTGACAACAACAGCAACAATAACCAAAAAATGAGCGTATGGTCACATACGCAGGTGTACAGGCATATATATGCATGGGTAGGTACAGTGAGTACATATGTGTCAACAGAAGTATCTCTATGTACATGTACATACAGATGTGTGTGCACACATATATATTCACAGAGGACATAGTTACAGATACTTCTCAGATATAAGCAAACACCTTGTGAGAATACTCGTCTGGATTTGAAGGCTTAGGTCTTAGTCTCACAGGACAATGCAGTAAATCGGCACCACAAAGTTCATGTTCTATATCCCAGTGAGGCGAGTAGCATCTGGTGTCTTAAAAGCTTTGTGAGAAGCCATCTAACATACAACTATTGGCCTCTACTTGTCAGAAGCAAAAGAGAAAGAAGGAAACCAAAGTCTCAGAGAAGAAACTAGTCTATGGGGCTAGTAGCCTACACGAGCCATGACCTTATCTACCCTGAGACCAGA
Source organism: Dugong dugon (assembly GCA_030035585.1). Classification (NCBI taxonomy): domain Eukaryota; kingdom Metazoa; phylum Chordata; class Mammalia; order Sirenia; family Dugongidae; genus Dugong; species Dugong dugon. The sequence continues at coordinate 52,386,339 of CM057481.1, read as the reverse complement.
AGAACCAGATGGTGCCCGGTTACCACTACTAACAGCTCTGATCAGGGCCACAATAGGTCGACCTAGACAGAATGGGAGAAAAAAGCAGAACAGAACTCAAATTCTTAAAAAAGTCCAGACTTACTGGACGAGTTGAGACTACAGGACTCCCTGAGACTATTGCCCTGAGATACTCCTTAAACCTTGAACTGAAACTATCCCGAGGTCACCTTTTAGTGAAATAACAGATTGGCACACAAAATAAACGATATTACTCATGGGAGTATGGGGTTCCAGTAAAAACCATCTATATGAGACCAAAAGGTCAACAACTGCTGTAAAGAAAAGATGAGAAGACAAAGGGGAGCAGGGAAACTAGAGTACTGGAAACAGAACAACCAGAACACAATTAATGAGAATGATGATACATTATTAAAAAATGTAACCAATGTCACTGAACAACTTGTGTAGAATCTGTCAAATGGGAATCTAACTTGCTGTGTAATCATTCACTGAAAACACAATAAAATATTATTAAAAAAAAAAAAAAACCTACAGATCACAAGTTTTTTTTTTTTCCAGATCTTTATTGGAAGAGCATATTCATAGGTCACGTTTGATCATGGGGATGGCACAGGACTGGACAGTGTTTTGTTTTGTTGTACATTGGGTTGCCATGATTTGGGAACCATTTGATGGCAGCTTGCAACACTATACCCAAACTGCCCTCATCAAGGTCACTAGGGACTGCCACATTGTTAATTTCCATCAGCAGCACTGGACATATTTGATGTTCCTTCCTCCATGACACAATTCCTTCTTTTGGCTTCCAGGATGTCCCATATGCTTGGTTTTCCTCTTACCTCACTGGCTGCTTCTCAGTCTCCTTTGCTAATTCCTTCTCCTCTCCCCAGTGTTGTAACTTCTAGCTTCTCTCTCCAAGCTACCTCTGCTAGAGATCTCAGCCAGTCTTATGACTTTAATACCATGTACTCCCAAACTGATATTTCTAGCTGTCCAGACCTCTCATCTACCCAATTAAAATCTCCATGTAAAACACCTAATAGACATATCAGATGCAACATGTCTGATCTAACCTCAGGTTAGCCCATTGACAGACTTGCCCATCTCTGTTGCTGTCAACTGCTTCTATCCAGTTTCTCAGGCCAAAGACCTCAGAGTGGTCTCTGACCCCTCTCTTCCTCTCTTGACACACATTCAATCCATAAGGAGATTCTGTTGACTGCACCTCTGAAATAGATCAAAATCTGACCCTTTCTCACCACATCCACTGCTATCACCCTGGTTCAATCCACTGTTACCTTTTGCCTGGGTCATTTCAATTCATCTTAATAAATTTCCTGATTCTACCTTTTCTCCCTCCCATCAAGTATCACTATAGAAATAGTGTAATGCAAATCAGATCATTTAGCTCTTTGCTTAAAAACCTGTAATAGCGCTGCTATTCCTGACCAAAAGAAATCGGGAGGTAATACGTTTGTTGTTTTAAGCACAAAGTTTGGAGTAATTTGTTATGTAGCAATAGATAATACACACACACACACACACACACACACACACACACACACACACACACCCCAGTCTATATATTTTCTATGGCTCCACATGTATGTATAATAAAAAACAAACCCTTTCCTGTGGAGTCGATTCCAACACATAGCGACCCTATAGGACAGAGTAGAACTGCCCCATAGGGTTTCCAAGGAGTGGCTGGTGGATTCGAACTGCCAGCCTTTTAGTTAGTAGCCATTGCTCTTAACCACCATGCCACCAGGGCTCCACATGTACAATAAATGCATAGAAAAGAGTCTGAAAGATGCAGACAAAAATGATGGTGGCTACTGCAAGGATGTTGTAGATTCAACTGTGTCTCCCCAAAATGTGTGTCAGCTTGGCTAGGCCATGATTCCCAGTATTGTGTGATTGTCCACCATTCTGTCATCTAATGTGATCTTCCAATGTGTTACAAATCCTGTCTCTATGATGTTAATGAGGTAAGATTAGAGGCAGTTATGTGAATGAGGCAGGACTCAATCTACAAGATTAGGTTGTATCTTGAGTTAATCTCTCTTTTTTTTTTATTTGAATTTTTTCCCTAAGCTTTACTGAGGTATATGTTAACATATCATAAAAGTCTCCCTTTTAAGTGCACAATTTGATCAGTTTTGGCACTTACATGCAATCATGTAACCACAACCACATCAAGATTTAAAATGTTTTCATCTCACCAAAAAGTCTGAAGTTTTAGTCTATAGTTTCCCTTCACTCCCAGTCCCTGGCAACCATTGATCTGATTTCTATTCCTATAGTCTTGCCTTTTGTAGAATTTCATATAAATAGAATCATACACTAGGATCCTCTTGGATCTGGTGTCTTTTACTCACCACAATGCTTTTGAGATTTGTCCATGTTGTTGTGTCTACAGTAGTTCATTCCTTTTAACTGCTGTGTAGCATTGCATTGTATGGATGCGCTATAATTTATATACCTATTTACTAGTCAATGGACATTTAGGAGTTTCCATGTTTTGTTATTACTTAAAAAGCTGCTATGAACATTCACACACAAGTCTTTGTATGGACATCTGTTTTTATTGCTCTAGAAATGAGGTTGCTGGGTTTTATGGTAAGTTTGTGTACGTTGTGTGTGTGTGTGTGTGTGTGTGTGTGAAAATATACACAACAAAACATACTTCGATGCAATAGTTTTTACATGTCCAGTTCAATGGCAAACGTTGTATACATCACATTGTTGAGTCAATCTCTTTTGAGATATAAGACAGACGTGAGAAGAGAGACAGGGGGACCTCGTGCCACCAAGAATGCAGAACCAAGAGGGGAGCACGTCCTTTGGACCCAGGGCCCCTGTGCTGAGCAGCTCCTAGACCAGGGGAATAATGATGACAAGGACCTTCCTGAGAGAGCCTTCGCCTGGAGCTGTCACCCTAAATTCAGACATCTAACCTCCTACACTGTGGGAGAATAAATTTTTCTTTGTTAAAGCCATCCATTTGTGGCATTCCTGTCACAGCAGCACTAGATAACTAAGACAGATGGCGTAAGTGTAGATCTCATTTTTGGGGGGAGTAGTCAAGGATCTTTAGCTTTATGCTGAACTTCAAAGCTGTACAGTTTCAGAGTTTTACTGGGAGAATATATTCATAGGTCAGCAGTATAATTAAAAATTAATAGGAAAAGACATAAAAAGTTGTGGGTTTCCTTGCGAAAGGCAGTCAGCTTTTGGCTGCTGTACAATGCAAGTGAGAATGCGTGTTGGTGGTTTCTACAGAATGACGTGAAGAGCCTTTCACTTGCTCCCCTTCTCCTGGTGAAACATTTATGAGCAAGTTGTATTTCTGGTTCATGGCCAACTTTGTCATCACACTCCATGCCACACTCTAGAACCATTTGGGAAAAGTGGATTAAGGGGTAAAGTGGAGGTCAAATGAATGCACACAAAATGTTCTCTTGGGGTATAGGAAGACGGTTGCAGAGATGGCCCTGAAATTTCATGAGTTTGTGTGATTTCTTCTATCGCTGCAGTATCAACAACAAATTATAAGCAGCCAAGCTTCCTAGAGTCCTAGAATGCCAGCCAGGGAAGGGCAGTTACCTCAACTGAGGTCCAAAGAAGGGAGTTCTTTACTCAGTTCATTGGGAAAGAGCCAGGAGTAGTCTAGAAAGCCCCAGTTTCTGGTTACCAACAAGAACAGCATCATAACATTCACTGAACTCATACTATGTGCCAGGCGTGTGCACTTGACTCAACCCTCTCAGCTCAATGTCATAAGATTGATTCTACTATCACCCCCCACTCTTTAGAGTAGGAAACTGAAAAGCAGACAAGTTAGGTAAGTTGCCCAAGGTCACCCAGCCAGAAACAGGAGAAGCTAGGATCCAGGCTTTTAATGACTGTTAGTGTTTTGTACTCTCTGCCACTCTATCTTCTCTATGGCTTGTGGCCTTCCCGCATCATCAACTATCAGGGTAGATATGGTAGTTTTAAAATATTATCTGCAAATTCATTGAACTCCACCTGAGAGCTCGTATCTATATTTCATCCCTTGAATCTGGAAGGGCCTCTGACTATGACAAATGTAATGCTATTTGACTTGTGGGACTAAGTCATGAAAGGAAATACTAATTTTTCCTAGCTCTTTTGGTACAGTTGGTTTTTGAACCCAGCCGCCATGCTGTGAGGAAGCCCAGGTCACATGGAGAGGCCATGTGTAAGTGTTCAGGCCCACAACCCCAACTGAGGTCAAGGCAGGCAACCAACATCAACCACCAGACATCTGAGTGAGGAAGCCTTAGGGATGACTGCAGGCCCAGCTACTAGCTAACTGCAATTGCATGAGCGACTCCCAGTAAGAGCCCAGACAACCTGCAGAAACATGAGACAATAATAAAATATAACTGTTTGTTAAAGTCTCTAAGTTGGGGGTGATCAGTCACACCCACCCACAGCTGTCAAAATCAATTCTGACTCACAGTGACCCCATAGGGTTTTCAAGGCTGTAAATCTCTATGGAAGCAGATTACCACATCTTCTTCCCATGGACCCGCTGGTGGTTTTGAACTGCTGACTGTTTCGGTTAGCAGTCCAACACCTTAACCACTGTGCCACCAGGGCTCCTTGATTAGTTACACAGCAATAGGTAACTAGACTTACAGATTTACCAGAGCTAGAATTGGGCATGAAGAATCAGTCCCTGGAGAAGGACATCATTCTTGGTAGAAAGTCAGCAAAAAAGAGGAAGACCCGCGATGAGATGGGTTGACATAGTGGCTGCAACAATGGACTCAAGCACAACAACGAATATGAGCATGGCGCGGGACCAGGCAGTGTTTCAGTCTGTGGTGCACACGGTTGCTATGAGTCAGAACCGATCTGACACACCTAACAACAACAGAATTGGGCACAGTCCATCCATGGCAAAGGATATCTGATACAAGGAAATTAGTAAAAGATAATCTCCTCCATCGACCTTATCAATCCTCTGGGCCACTGTCCAGAGGTGAAACTGGAAGCCTGGCTTAGCCAGGTATCTACAAACATTTGAAGAACAGCGGCCATTCATTGTGAGAGTCCGGTGTGTATGTGCTTTATAGGTGCACTCTTATTTAAACTTTGCAAGTACACTATGAAGGAGATAGAATTATCCCTACTCCTTGGGGAATCTGAGGCCCAGAAGAGTTAAGCAAGTTGCCTCAGAATTACATAGACAGTAAGAAGGATTAGTAGCGAGGGTAGGCCAAGGGGCTATAACAAAACGGCCCCGAGGTACATTGGCTTAAATGAGGCAGAGGTTTACTTCTCTCACCAATCAGCCCAGAGGGAGGCAGTGCAGGCTGGCAGGGCATTCATACCTTCTTAATTCATGGCTTCCGTCTCTGGTTCCAAGAAGGTGACCCTGGTCTCACCAACTCCCCAGCCAGCAGGAAAGTGGAATGGGCAAAGGTAGGAGCTGCACATTTCTTTTAAGGACATGATCCAGAATTTTCATGCCATTTCTGCTTATATCCCATTGGCCAGAACTAGTTCACCAGGTGTCTTAGTCATCTAGTGCTGCTATAACAGAAATACCACAAGTGGATGGCTTTAACAAAGAGAAATTTATCTCCTCATGTAAAATAGACTAAAAGTCCAAATTCAGGGCGTCAGCTCCAGGGTAAGGCTTTCTCTGTTGGCCTTCTCATCAGTGTTCCCCTGAACTAGGAGCTTCTCAGCGCAGGGACGCTGGGTTCAAAGGACGCACTCTGCTCCTGGCACTGCTTTCTTGATGGTATGAGGTCCCCCAATTCTCTGCCTGCCTCCCTTTCCTTTTATCTCTTGTAAGAAAAAAGGTGGTGCAGGCAACACCCTAGGGAAACTCCCTTTCAGTGATGTGACCCAGGTAAGCATGGTGTTACAATCCCACCCTAATCCTCTTTAATGTAAAATTACAAACACAAAATGGAGGACAACCACACAATACTGGGACTCAAGGTCCAACCAAACTGATACACACATTTTGGGGGGATATAATTCAAAAACCATGACACTAGGAAACTGCATGGGGGCTGAGGGTCAAGAATTAACCAGTCTCAAATCATGACGTTACCTAGTGCAGCAGTTAGCTTTTGCCGGGTAATAAACCATTCTAAAACTTAGTGGCTTAAAACAACAAACCTTTGTTATTTCTCACATTTTGGGGGTCACCTGGGTGGCTCCCCTGGTCTGGGCTGCTTTGAATTCAGAGGTTAGCAGGCAGCTCAGCTGGGGATGGATGGTCCATGACAGCCTTCCTCACAGGTCTGCTGACTGGTAGGCTGGCTGGCCTAGGGACTCTCAGCTGAAGGCAGAGAGGCTACTATGTGGTCTCTCATCCTACAGTAGGCTCTCCTGGGCTTCTTCACGTGGTGGTTTCAGGGTTCCAAAGAGAAGAGAGGGTAAGGCCCAAGCCACAAGTACCGCTGTATCATATTAGTTACAAAGCAGCCACACAGCTAGCCTAGAGTCAATGAGGAAGGGGTCTATCTAAGGGCATGGATACAGGACAGCATGATCAGATTGGGGGCCATCACTGCAACAATCTACCACATCTAGCATGGCCCTGGGCATCTGTGTCATTCCAGAGTATTTATGTGGGATGGTCACAGGCATGGTAGCTAGCTCAATGTTTTGAAGATTTATTTGGGTCCTGAGCATCTCTCAACCTCCTTCTACCTTGGACCCTTAATTAACAAATAGCATGAAATGAGATGCAGGCATTTAAGGCAGACCCCTCCTGAGTATGTTCTACTTTGACAGCTTGTACTCACCTCTTATGAGTACATGACTTGGCAGGTCTCAGATTACAGACCTGTACCTACCCGTGTCATATAGCAAGAGACCAAAAAAAAAAAAAAAAAAAGGTTTGGGGGTACTTTAGTGACAAACTTTAGTGTTATTGTTGTTGCTGGGTGCTGTTGAGTTGATTCTGACAACTCATAGAGACCCCATGTGACAGAGCAGAACTGTCCCATAGGGTTTTCTAGGCTGTAATCTTTATGGAAGCAGATCGCTTAGAGCTGCTGGGTGGGTTTGAACTGCCAACCTTTTAGTTAGTGGCTGAATGCTTAACTGTGTGCACCACCTGAGATCCTTAAGTGTAGACCCCCTCCCCCTATACTCAGGAATCTCCACCAGACCGTGGTACTGGGGGAGGTGGCAGGTTGCAGAGCCAGTGAGCAGGAGCAGTGGCATGGACCAGGAACTTGGGGGTGTGAGGCCACCTGACTCCGGCAGCTTAGGTCCTACTGTCAGGCCTCTACCCAAAACCGCTGAAGGGGTTTCATAAATGAGGGTAGTGATTCTCAACTCTAGCTGCACATTAAAACAACCTGGGGAGTTTTTCTAAAAAGATATAGTTATACCAGACCAAGGGAATAGGAACCCTTGGAGAGAGGCCCAGACATTTTGTTTTATCTAGAAGCTGTGATTCTTATGTGCTGCCACTGCAGCCATGGACTACGGGTATCCCCACTCTCAGAGTTAGGAGGCTGCCCTTACTCACTCATCCTGACAGCCCACCCGTGTGACAGCTGCAACAGGCAGCAGGAGACATAAATGGTGGCATGGTGGTGGCTCTCTGGGGAACCTAACCGAGGTAGCCTGGGCACGCTGAATTCGAAACAGGTCTTTCCAGTAAGAAATATGCCATTCTTGGATCACTGCCAATAATGGGGAAGCAGGAGAGCAGTACTCCTGGCTAGCAGGGGGTCTCAGACAGAGTGTTTAATGAACAAGGCCTTTCCTCGGTTAAGAGAAAATAAAAAGGGAGTCTGGCACGAGTGTCATTGGAGGAGGGCAACAAAATGGTAATCCACTGCCATCCTGTTGCCAACAGCAGTGCCAACTCCTGGGGCACCCACTGTACCAGTGCTCTTAGGGCTCTGGATACAATAGCCAGGCTGTAGCCTTGGCCAACCCACAGTAGTGTCTGTGGCCCTGGGCCTAGGTGTGATGGCAGGGAGTCTGTCCCTAAGTGCTCTGATCTGCCCCAGGCTCCATGTGTATCCACACATACACCAAGTTCTCCGGGCCACCTCTTTTCCCACCCCCTCACAGGCCTTCCCACTCCCAGAAGCCCCCTTTACTCAGAACCTCCCTCCTCTTACACCTGCACAGCAAGTTACCCATCTTGCGCTTCTTTCTCACAGATGCCACTATCAACCTGAAAAGAAAAGAGCCTTGGAGTCAAGAGTGTCTGCGCTCATATCACAGCTAGGCTACTTCCTAAGCTCTGAGACCCTAGAAAGTCATTTGACCTCACTGAGCATTGGTTTTCTCCTCTGGCAACTGGGACAACATGGTCATGGCAACCCTGCAAGACAGAATGCCAGGTGATATGATGTTTGAAAAGCATCATGGGTAGGACTCGATACGTGGTAGCTTTGGGTTGGTTCAGATTTAATGTAAAGACTTCATGACTAATCAAAACATGCTTTTCCTTCTCCAAAACGTTTTCATTTTAAAAGTAAAGCATTCATGTGGAATCTTTATAGGCTGGGCAATTAGAGGTAGCATAAGTCTTAACTTTGGACTTCCTGCTGGTGGAAACGGGATCTTATTGGAAGAAGGGAGCCCTCTGGAGGCCCTCAAATCACATCATTTGGCTAATGTTTCTCCAAGTGCAGACTGTGGACAATCTGTTTTAGATTCTAGTCAGTGGGAGGCTGAGGGGCCAAGAAAACAGAACTTTATCCAATTCTGGCAGTGAATCTGATGCAGAGTATGTCTGAGAATGTCCCCTGCTCTTCCTAGGCCTTAGACAGGTCCCTCTAAGGGGATTCTGTTTAAACAAATCAGCCTTTGCTTCATGAATCCATTTGATAAAACCAAAACAATTTCTCAAAACTTTTTCACACGTGCGAAATACTTCTTGATGTCAGCTGAGGCCTTGCAAAGCTGGTTTCTCACACCCTGGGTAACCTTTCGGAGCCATGCTGCCTTGTTTCGAACAGAGAGGAATAGAAAACAGTTTCAGAGACTATTGCTATGTATCATGCCTCCAAAAATAGCCCTTTATTTCCTTCTTTTCCAATGACAAAAAAGGTTAAAAACAGTTGAAAAGCAAAGAGCTGAGAAACTCATGCTTTAATAATGAGGATACATGTAAAAGGGAAACTTCATCTGTTTCTAAATCTTTTCTCTTCTCTTTCTGGGTATTCCAGTGCAGTTCTCAAAAGTTAAGTTCATGTTTTCTGGGCCCATCTTGTCTCTTGCCTGGGATATTTGCCTTCTCTATGGCTGAAGGCTCAAAGCTTCTCTAAGGCTGTGTCACTATGAGCCAGCATTGACTGGAGTTTGGTTTGTTGATTTGCCAGTATCAACTGTCATCAAGTTGACTCCTACTCATGGTGACTCTATGTGTCAGAGTAGAATTTTGCTCCACACGGTTTTTAATGGCTGATTTTTTGAAAGCGGATCACCAGACACCTACATTCTTCCAAGGTGTCTCTGGGTGGACTCAAGCCTCCTATCTCTGGGTTAGGAGCCTAGCATGTTAACCGTTTGCACCATCCAGGGATTCTTTGTTGGTTTAGTGCACGGGTATTATGCACTAAATCAGAGTTATTCTTGGAGTTTACTTTGCATTGGTGGCCCTATTCCTTCGGGGGAAGCCCTAGAAGAACTGGCAGCCTGTCATGGATTGAATTGTGTCCCCCCAAAATATCTGTCAACTTGGCTAGACCATGATTCTCAGTATTGTATGACTGTCCACAATTTTGTCATCTGATGTGATTTTCCTTTGTGTTGTAAATCCTACCTCTATGATGTTAATGAGGTGGGATTAGCAGCAGTTATGTTAATGTGGCAGGATTCAATCTACCAGATTAGGTTGTGTCTTAAGCCAATCTCTTTTGAGATATAAAAGAGAGAAGCCAGCAGAGAGACATGGGACCTCATACCACCAAGAAACAAGAGCCACGAGAATAGTGTGTCCTTTTGACCTGGGGTCCGTGTGCTGAGAAGCTCCTCAACCAAGGGACGATTGATGACAAGGACCTTCCCCTAGAGCCAACAGACACAGAAAGCCCTCCCCTGGAGCTGGCACACTGAATACAAACTTCTAGCCTCCTAAACTGTGAGAGAATATATTTCCCTTTGTTAAAGCAATTCACTTGTGGTATTTCTGTTATAGGAGCAATAGAAAACTAAGACACAGACGTTGCCAAGTACCATGGATGCCTAAGTGTGAATTCTGCTTGGGAGATGTCATGGTCTCCATTGGGCAACCTTTAGGAAGGCCACTTGGAGGGATGTATCAGTCAAGACTTGCTGAGTAAGGAACCAAGCCCTAACTCAAACTGGTGTAGGCCAAAAAGGAAGGTGCTGGCTCAGGTAGCTGGGAAAGATACTAGGCTAGTCCAAAGAATCCAAGGCAGATGTGCAGGAGCCAGGGCCTAAGAGTGAGAGCTGTCTCCAGACTCTTTCTTCCTCATCACCAGCTGCCTCTGCTTCTTTCATTCTCTTGGGCTGCTGTTTCAAAAGGCTTTTTCCATGCAGTGGGAAGACTGGCTGTTGCTGCTCCTGGCTGACACAATCGCTGCTTGTCATTCTTTATTCTCACATCATCTGCATTTCATTACAAGGAAGGACTCTGACTGGTCTTGTCACTGTACCTTGGACCAATCACACTGCTGGTTGGATGAGGTACTAGGATGAGCCAGGCCTGAGTCACATGCTCACTTCTGGTCCAGGGGGTTGGTCCAGAAGGAGGGAATTGTCAATACTTGCTGGACTGGAGAGAAGCAAAGGCTAGGACAGTCCACTGCAGGGGGCATGAGAGCTTACCCGGAGCCAAGGGAAGGTGCCTCAGGGCACAGCCAGAGAGGGCAGCTGAGGGGCAGCTGGGAGTAGATGTTGCTTTCTCTGCAGCAGATGCTGCCTGGCCTTCTATGCTCGTATGGCTGCTCAGTTTTGGAAAGACTTCTTAGTATAACTGTCCATGACATGACTGCCACAAGAGGGCTTGAAGAGGACTCAAAGAGAGGGTGAGCTGGAGCTGGGAGATTTGTGACTGAACTCTGTGTGTCACTCTTCTTAACAGGGAAATGTGAATATAACCTAAATATTTCAACAATGGACGAATAACTAAGTAGAATATAATACATACTCACAAATGACCATCAAGAAGACGTTTTAATGGCAGAGTAGATGGTTATACGATAATGTTAAAAATGAAAGGCAAGACACAAAAATTTATATGTTCTGTGGGTTTAACTACGTACCCCACCCCCACAAAAAAAAAGTAAACAGAAAAATATGACTGTTAACCATGGTTGCCTTTGGGTTGTAGAACAGTATTCCCTCCCCTCTTTATTTTCTTTATCTTTTTTGCATTTTTTCAACAGTGAGATGTCTTCCTTTAGTAATTAGAACCCAAAACAACAAGATAAAATTGTATATATTTAAGAATCATAAGAACAGGTGAAAAAACAAATTCCTAGAATCCTAGGAGCACAACTCCTAAGACCAGGTGTGGGGAGGCAGTGATATGGGTAGAGGAGAGAAGAGGGAACTCTGAGAAACTAAAATCCTTTTCTTTCTTTTGAAATTAATTATTTTCTGAGTAGCTTTACATGGATTATCCCCTTTAAATGTTTATACTAAGTCTAAGACACTGGTACAATAACCCCATTTTTCAGATGAGGAAACAGGTTAGGTGAGGTTAACTGACTTGTCCAAACTCATATAGCCAGCAAAATGGCAGAGCTGGGATTTGGACTTCACCTTTTTAACTACACTGCAGCCAAAAGAAGCTTCGGAAGGGGTTTTCTTAGATGTCCCATCTGAGATCTTCAAGGGAGGGCTAGACATTGTTTATCTTTTAAAATTGTTTCTTTCCCAGAGAAGAAAGAATGACAATTTCCCTTCAACAATCTTGAAAGGATTCGAGGGACCCCAAAACCATGGTGAGAATGTGAACCAGCTGCAGAGTCCCTGAAACAGAGTTCAGATTCCTAGAGAAGGGTGTGACCCAAAGCAGATAAAACAAAACAGGCATGCAGAATTTGAGTTTTAGATCAAAAAGACAACTGGAAGAGCATCATGTCCAGCTTCCCTGTTTTACAGAGGAGGTAACTGAAGCCCAGAGAGGGTAAGCAACATGTCCAAGGCCACACACCATGTGACTGTGGGTGCTGAGTACAGTCAGGGCTTGTAACTGGCAGGTCAGTGCTCTTTGGGGGCCATCATGTGGCCAAGCACCATCCACCATAAAAAGCAGCAGAAATCTCAGCTGGAAGGAAGCAGCAGCACCTGTATCCTAGAAACATGCATCGTTGAGACAGACCTAGAGCTACGAGGCATGGATTTGACAAGGACTTTGTGATATAGTATTGGAAAATCAACTATGTTTAATCACTTCAAAAACCATATAAAACTTAAAGACTTTCTTATGAGAAAGAAATGCTTCTGCATATTTTTCATACACACACATAGTTTTTGATGCATTTTGTTTCTGTTACACTGGGCCTCAGGTTGCCAAGGAGACAGTTATCAGCAGAATTAAGCTGCTGGTGAATAATTAATTGCTTGTCCTCAGCTAGGCTGAAACAAGAACTTCTCTGAATGCTTACATAGGGTTTAGGCCTAAACAAAAAGAGATGTGGAGGGCTGGTGAGATACCCACATAAGAGGTGGGTATGCAGGATGTGTCTCTGGATAGTGTGAATGGTTTGTGCTCACCTGCTTATCTAAAGGTTGGTGGTTCAAACCCATGTAGCAGCACCATAGAAGAAAAGTCTGGAGACCACCTTCCATAAAGATTACAGCCATAAAAACCCTATGAAGCAGTTCTAGTCTGTAACACATGGAGCTGCCATGAGTCAGAATTGACTCAATGGCAATGGGTTGGGTGCAAGATGGAGCTGTCCCCCCAACAAGAGTAAGAGTCAGTAGCAGCCACTGCTGGTGCACATTCATATCCTCCACGTCTGACCACTGCAGGAGCCCTGCAGGCCTTCCTCTGCCACCATTCACATTCTTGCCTGACGATCCGAGATGTCTCTGTTTGCCCATGGCCCACCACAAGTTCCAAAGAAAGATAGGGAGCAGCCCTCAACCAATGAGTGATGGAAGGATAACACCAAGGTGTGTTCTCCACTGGCACCCAATGTCCCCAGGAGCATTCAGCTCCACTTACCCACAGTGGTCACTTGCTGTCTTCAATTCCTAGGGCTACTGTAACAAAATACCACAAGTGGGTAGCTTTAAAGAACAGGAATTTATTGCTTCAGAGTTCTGGAAGCTTTTTTCCCATACAATTGTCCAGTTAATTTCAACTCATGGCAACCCCATGTGTGTCAGAGTGGAACTGTGCTCCACAGGGTTGCCAATGGCAAATTTTTCAGAAGTAGATTGCCAAACCTTTCTTCTGAGGTATCTCTGGGTGGGCTTGAACCTCTAACTTTTTTGTTAGCAGCTGAGCACTTAACCGTTTCAACAGAACCATGCTCTCTGTCTGCTCTAGGGGAAGATTCTTCAGCTTCTGAAGCCACAGGCATTCCTTGGCTTGTAGATGGATCCTCACATGCTGTCTTCCCCTGTGTGTGACTCTTTCTGTATCTGTCCTTCTCTTTTATAAAACATCACTCAGAAGGGATTAGGATTAGGACCTACCCTACTCTGTTATGACTTTGTTAACTGATAACACCTGCAAAGAAAAACCCAATTTCCCCAAACAAGGTGATATTCATTGGTGCCGAGGTTAGGACTTCAACTTTTATTTTGGGGGACACAACTGAATTTATTTAACACCTGCTGATGCACCCTTTAGTGGCTTCCTTCCCTTCCTGGCTGACTCTAATCTCCCTACCAGTGCTTCCTGGGTCCACCTCCCAAATAAACTCCTTGCTCTCAGATCCTGGTCTCATGGTCTTTGCCTGGTAGACCCAAACTAAGATGGCTGTGTTATTAGGCAAGACATGGTGGGTAAGCAGGGGCTGTGTTTCCCATCCACTATTCTATCCTCCCTCATGTATAAAAGAATATTTTGTAAATGGAATGTCCCAAGCTCACCCTTTATTGTGTGTATTAGAGACCAGAACAACTTAAACAGCTTCACTCTCTGAGCCTGTAACAATTTATGTCCAAATTATTTAAGATAGACCTATTCTCAAAGCATAGCAGATAAAAAGCCCCAGAAGGGTTGGAAGCTTTCTCAGTGATTGGCATGTTATTAGAACTCAATGGTTCTTATCACCTTATATTTTCTAAATTAAGTTTCCAGGCCAAACACTCAACACGAGAGTCAATTCAAGAAAGTCCTGTGGTATCTAATTTCTAGACATTATGACATTGTCCACTTAACTCCTTTACTAAAATAAGAATCTTCTTTGCTGTTTGCTCTTTTTTACAGGGTGACTACCCCTAGTCCAGGCTAAGACGGGAATAAAAAAAATGGAACATGATACCTCTCCCACTCTCAGATCCTTAACAGAGAAGCCACTTTAAATGCCAAAAATACGAGATTACCAGTTGGGGATGAGAGGGGCTTGGGGGCTAACTCTCAATTCATAGAGCTAGCCTCTTCCACAATATTTCTCATAAACACGAAATCTTACGATATAAACTTTAACTCTCTGAAAATTACCTATGATGGCAAAGAAGCATGTTAGCGGAAAATGCTAAGTATATGTGGGGGATGGGATGAGAAAATCTCACGGATCATTACCTCGGGGCCCTGAGTAGAATCCACCTGTCAAAGCAGGGAACTACAGTACCGAGAGGATGGGTGGGCTAAGACCTCCATAGCTGGGACTGATGGTTCAGGCTTCTGTCCATCGTTTTAACATCGCTGTTGTTAGCTGCCAACAAGTCAGCCCTGACTCGTGGTGACCCCATGTACAACAGAATGAAATGCTGCCTGGTCCTGCACTAGCCCCATGATTGGGTGAGACTGGACTGTTGGGATCCACAGGGTATTCATCGGCTGGTTTTCGGAACCAACCAGGCCTTTTTTCCTAGTCCATCTTAGTCTGGAAGCTCTGCTGAAACCTGCTCAGCATTTTGGCAACACACAAGCCTCCAGTGACAGAGAGTGGTGCCTGCACATGAGGTGCATTCGCCAGGAATCGGGCCTCATGCATGGAAAGTGAGAATTCTACGACTGAACCACCAATGCCTCATTTTATCATCATAAACAAACGAACAAAAAAGTGCAACAAAAACCAAAACTCACTGCCTTCTCATTGATTCTGATTCTAGTCCCCATGTGTTACAGACTAGAACTACTCCACAGGATTTTCTTGACTGTTATCTTTACAGAACAGACTACCAGGATTTTCTTCCACAGCCCTGCTGGATGGGTTCTGTGTGAGAGTTCCAAAACTGAGGTGCCTGACTCGTATCAGAATGATCAGCCCAGGTCTGAGCCCTGAATCCATCTTCACTTTTGCTTATTTCCCCTGCAACCGTCAAAACCTTAGTCAGACTTAAGTACATAACAAAACAAACACTTTTTCCTCTGTGGTTAAACTAAAGATATGGAAGAATGTTCCTAAGGGAGGGGCTTGACACAAGACCCTTATTAGGAATCCCTTCAGGAGCCCTCAGGAAAATGTTTTAAGATAATTACCTTGTGACCACCCTGTAAAACCCCCCTTAGTCATGTATCTAAACTAACCAATCCAAATAGCCCACATTCGTGTTTCCAACCAATCACCATAAAGCCCTGCTTTGAGTTGTCCTACCTCTTGCTTACCTAATCTTGCAATTTCCAGTCAGAATGTTGTATTTTACCTCATAAAAATGCCTCTGTAACTCCATCATTTTGGAGCATTTGGTTTCACTTTGTGAGATCAGATGTGTCCCCAGTTCAAACTGTCTTAAACCTTCAATAAATCTCTTCGCTTTTATTTTTAACAGGGTACATGTTCTTACTTGTTAACAGTTCAAACTGCCAACTTAGATTAGTAGTCAAGTGCAAACTGTTTGCTCCACCTAGGGACCGTTTTATTACTATAGCTATATTCAAATAACTGCTTAAAATTTTGAGCAAGCTATTCCAAGATGGAGTAACTTCCTGGGTCCTGTTTTTACCTTAAAATTTCATGAGGAGTAACCTTACTGTCCTCTGAACCCAGAGAGCTACTTAAACCTGTTATATAATGCTTGAAGATGCATATTCTTGAAAGAGGTAGGTTTCCATCTTATTTGCTCCACCTCTACCTTTCTTGTTTTTAACCTCCCTATATATGGGTCACTATGAGTTGGAATCCACTTGATGGCTATGGGTTTGGTTTTTGGTTTTGTATATGGCAGTGGGAGGGGGAGAAGCTGGACAGGAAGAAGAGAAAGAGTTAAGCACCTAAAAAAATTTTTTTAAAAAAAATCTCTTTTCATCTTTGTTATCCAGTATGTCCCTAAATAGCTCTGAGGCAAAATTATCTGCCACCAAGGAAAGAGAAGTGCCTGTTACTAGGGCTTTAAAAAAAAATTAATTTGTCAAACCCAAGGCCCAAGGCTTTCTGCTAAGAAAGGGGTAAACCCACTGATAACAGAAAAGTCTAGAACACAAGCAGCTCAGCTTCAGCCTGAGCTTCCTTGGCTTCTCCAGCCAACTGTTCAGAGAATTGAGTAGAAAAGGAAAAGCTTCCTAACTTTCCAGCTTCTTCTGTCTGGACCTTTCCAGATAAACTTCCTCTGATTTAAAGAGTTGTAAACCCCAGCTGGGACATATTATAATCAAATACCCATTTGATGCATTAAATAACCATCATTGTTCATGTCCTCAGCCGATAGTCTTGGTTCCCTGGGCTGAGGGCTGTGGGGACCATGGTCTCAGGGAACATCTATCTCAACTGGCATAACACAGTTTATAAAGAAAATGTTCTACATTCTACTCTGGTGAGTAGTGTCTGGGATCTTAAAAGCCTGTGAGCAGCAATCGAAGACACTCTACTGGTCTCACCCCTTCAGGAGCAAGGGAAAACGAAGAAAATTAAAGACACAAGGGAAAGATTAATCCAAAGGATTAACAGACCACAATTACCATGGCCTCCACCAGACTGAGTCTAGTACAACTAGATGGTGCCCTGCTACCACCACTGACTGCTCTGACAGGGATCACAATAGAAGGTCCTGGACAGAGCTGGAGAAAAATGTAGAACAAAATTCTGACTCAGAAGAAAACCAGACTTACTGGCCTGACAGAGACTGGAGAAACCCCAAGAGTATGGCCCCCAGACACCCTTTTAGCTCAGTAATGAAGTAAATCCAGAGGGTCACCTTTTAGCCAAAGATTAGACAGACCCATAGGACAAAATGAGTTTAAATGGGCATACCAGCCCAGGGGCAAGGACTAGAAGGCAGGAGGAGACAGAAAGGCTGGTAACAGGAAACCCAAGGTCAAGAAGGGAGAGTACTGACATGTCATGGGGTTGTTAACCAATGCCATAAAACAATATTTGCACTAACTGTTTAATGAGAAGCTAGTTTGTTCTGTAAACTTTCACCTAAAAGTACAAAAAAAAAAAAAAAAAAAGTCTTGGTTCTGCGAAATGAACTTTGGGTTACAAGTGCCTTTTACTCTCCATTATGCAAAGGAACAGGCTCTCAAACAGTTCCTCGAAGGGACTAATCCTCTAAAACCTTCATCAGTGAGTAAAACTAGCAGGTTAGCAAAGCCAACCACCCTACCCTCCTCACACACACAAATTGTCCACTTGCCCCCTAAAACCTTACTCCATTCTACTCTATGAAGTCAATATCCACAGTGTTAGAACTCAAACTTTTGTTCTTCATCAGTTCATTTCAAAATCTGTTAATGAGCTGCCAGGAGGAGTTTCCTTCATTGTCACAAAAGTTGTATATCATAGACTCTTAACAATATAGTGATATTACAATGGCACTTAGAGAGCCACAAGTTTCTTTGCCAGCGCTCTAAAAATGCCCCAGCCTTCCCAGGTTGTTAAAATGAAGACTCTTCTTCCTTCTCACTGCCCAAAGCCTCCTAATGTATGAGTTGCCTGCCAAGCACTAATCAGAAGAATTATACTGTGGGATTGTTTATTTCTTCTGCAGGGAGGGACAAATAGGCAGTTTCCTCAGCTTACAGATAATCTGTATCAAATCACCAAGGTTAAGCAAATATAACAAAGCAAGGAGTCTATGCTTTAATTAAAGTGATTTCGTCTGAGTTACCTAATACAATTTCTGGGTGTATGGTCATTAAGGGATAAAAGCTAAGAGCACAGGCAGAGACCTGAGTTCAGATTCTAGCTTCTCTACTCACTAGCAGAGGGCTCCTAGGCAAGCTATCTTGCCTCTCTGTGCTTCAGTTTCCTCCTAAAGTTATTGTGGGATTAAAAGGAGATATTTTATATATATAGTTATAAAATATACATATATAGTTATAAAATATAAAACACAGTTATATATGTATATAACTATATATATAGTTATATATATAGTTGTTAGTTGCCACCAAGTCAATTCTGACTCATGGCAACCCCACATGTGCAGAGTAGAACTGTTCTCCACAGGGTTCTCAAGGCTGTGACCTTTCAAAAGCAGATCGTCACCAGGCTTGTCTTCCGAGACGCCTCTGGATGGGTTCGAATCTCCAATCTTTTGGCTAGTAGTCAAGCACTTAACTGTTCATGCCACCCAGGTTGTGTGTGTGTGTGTGTGTGTGTGTATACATCCATATGTATATGGATGTATATATATATAAATAAACTAAACTTCTTGCCGTTGAGTTGATTGCAACTCCTAGCGACCCCATAGGACAGAGGAGAACTGCCCCATAGGATTTCCAAGGAGCAGCTGTGGATTCGAACTGCTGACCTTTTGGTTAGCAGCCATAGCTCTTAACCACTGTGCCATCAGGGCTCCTATGTATATATATGTGTGTGGGTGTTGTGTGTCGTTGAGTTGATTCCGACTCATAGTGACCCTATAGGACAGGCTAGAACTGCTCGATAGGGTTTTCTTGGCTGTAATCTTTATGGAAGCAGATCGCCAGGTCTTTTCTCCTGCAGAGCTGCTAATGGGTTCGAACTGCTGACATTTTGGTTAGCAGTTGAGTGCTTAACCACACTGTACCACCAGGGCTCCTCATATATATGTATGTGTATATATATGTATACACGTGTGTGTGTATATATATACATGTGTGTGTGTGTGTGGATGTGTATATGGTTATATATATGTAATTAAACTAAACTCATTGCCTTTGAGTCGATTCTGACTCATAGTGACCCTATAGGACAGAGTAAAACTGCCCTATAGGGTTTCCAAGGCTGTTAGCTTTACAGAAGCAGACTGCCACATCTTTCTCCCTTGAGATATAAATGTGCATGTATATATATATACATATATATATACACACACATATATATAAATCACCTGTTTGTCAGTTTGTTGTACTGTGGTGAGTTGTGTGTTGCTATGATGCTGGAAGCTATGTTGCTGGTATTTCAAATACCTGCAGGGTCATCCATGGTGGACAGGTTTCAGAAGAGCTGCCAGATTAAGAGGATCCCTGATGGCACAGTGGTTAAGTGCTTGACTGCTAACCAAAAGGTAGGTGCTTGGAACTTGTCAGCCTCTCCATGGGAGAAAGATGTGGCAGTCTGCTTTTGTAAAGATTACAGCCAAGAAAGCCCTATCAAGCAGTTCTCCCCTGTCCTATATGGTCGCTATGAGTCGCAATCGACTTGATGACAATGAGTTTGGGTTTTTTGGTTTTGGCCAGATTAAGACACACTAGGAAGAAAGGCCTAGTAATTTGCTTCTGAAAATTAGACAGTGAAAATCGTACGGATCAAACAGAATATTGTCTGACACAGCGCTGGAAGATAGGTTCCAAGAATGGACTCAAACATACCAGTGGCCGTGAAGATAGCACAGGGCCTGGAAACGTTTTGTTCATGAGGTCGCTATGAGCTGGAGCCAACCTGACAGCAACTAACTAACAGCAACAACATATAAAGAGTGCTAAGCAAAGTGCCTGGGCACAGTAATCGCTTCCTAAAGATGGATTACATCTCATTTAATACTCTTCCAGTCAATGCAGCACCACCCCAAACAAGAAAGCAGGGAGGGTATTGTCAACATCTGCTTTTGTCTGCCCGTCACTCCTCCTCTCTCTTTGTAGGGGCTACATTATTTTTTCCCAGTGAATAATCTTTCATATTTGTGGGTGAGGCATACCGCTTCCCTTCCTCCAGCCACAAAGGTGGGAATGAATCTCAGGCTTTTCCAGTCACATTTTATACACCTCCCACCCTGCCCCAACCACAACCACAGGTGCAGAAATGGGCACATGATTCAAGCTGTGTCCATTCTGAGTCCTCCTGGGACTTTTTTTCTGAACAGAGATAAAGACCTTTTCTTTCGGTGCTAAGCTTGTAGGGTGTGAGTTTTATGTTTATGGTGGTCATCTTTCCTGATCTCAGTTAGGATTCGCTCAGAAAAGCAGAGTCTTTAGAAGATAGATATTATATTGCAGGGATCTGGCCTTTTGCAATTTTAAGAGCTGGTTACACAGCCTAGGTGAGGCTGCTGTCTCTGTGTCTGGAGCTGAAACTTGAAACCTGCAGGTTGAGAAGGAAAGACGGACATAAAGCGAGGAAGCAAAGACAGACTGGGATCCACACTAGTCTCTCCCCACCTCCAAGGCACCCACTTTGATATGCTAGAGGTAGGCTGGAGCAGAAGCTGGCACCCTCTGGTGTTCAGCTAAACATATACCCACCCAGGAGTAAGAGAAGGCGAAGGAGAATCCAGCAGGAGGTGTAGGAGCTGTGGGTCTGACCACTGCCCACACCAACAAGGTGAGCGAACAGAGAAGGACAATATGAGTGAGCTGTGGCAGCACTGCACGCCCTGCACTGGCTCCCCAAGAAATACGACTTCAGATTCACTTCCACCTTCCAAATCTCACACAGAACGTCTCCTGTGGTCCATGTGCCACGTGCCAGCTGTTGCTGAGTTGGTTCTGACTCATGGAGTCCCCATGTGTATCAGAGCAGAACTGGTTCTATAGAGTTTTCATAGCTGTGATCTTTCGAAAGCAGATCACCAGGCCTTTCTTCTGAGGTGCCTCTGGATGGGTTCAAGCTGCCAACCTCTCAGTTGGCAGCTGAGCACTTAACTGTTTGCATCACCCAGAGACTCCCATTACAAATAGGCTTTTTAAAAATTAGATTTTGAAAGAAATTCTTCCTTCTCCCTCTTCTTCTAAGCCTTTTGGGGGATAAATGAATGCATACCACACAGTCCTTCCCTCAAGTCCCTCAAAGAATCACCCTCCCCATTCTAGACACTATTTTTTAAATTTTGTAACAAAAAATTCCATTACTTTTTTAAAAAGTCATCTCCCACTACATAAAGAGCCTACCATATTCCCAAGCCTCCCACATTTTTATCCTCTTCCAAATATTTTAAGCCACCTCTCCTCCATTTTTTCTTTGCTGGATTTTTTTTAAAAAACTGTTTTCTCCCTCCAGTTTCAAAAGTAGTAAGTGCAGCATGCAGAAAACTTAGGAAACTATGCAAGGAAAAAAAAAAAATCTTGTTACTCGTTTTATTCTCATAGAGTGACTTTCTCAAAGCTTGGAAAGCCCTGGTCTACTAACGGAAGAAGGAACAGTATGCTGGATGGACGGGATGTATCCCAAATCCATCCACTGCTCTCTGTGTCTGCTCCTTCCTCCCTGGAGCAAGCCACCTTCATCTGTCACTGGGCCACCAGAGCAGTTTCAGAACTGGCCTCAGGACTGAGAGCTGTGCCTGTCCATGATAAGCACTGTTTAAGCACTGGCTGCCTGGTCAGGGCTGTATCTCCAGAATCAAAAACTGGGAGATCAAGAAATATTTGTTGTCTGACTCTATTCTACCCTCAGTAATGTTCTTTATAAAGTTTTCAGGCCAAGTGTGTTCAGCTGTAAAAGCCTTGGACATCTCTAACTCCTCAATGTACCGCCAAGGCAGTTCCCAACAAGCAGCTGATCCTGACATGATATCTAATTATAGGCACACTTAATGGGCAAGTGGATAACCTAAGCTCTCCTCAAATGCCACCGGGGATGTGTGCCATTCTCTCTCTCTCTCTGCTGCAGCAGACAGCATGCTATCTGAATCGGTGTCCTTGCACAGACAAGTAGCGACACAAGATGGGTTTACATAGATGTATGCATCTAGAAACCAAAAGGAGCAAAGCAGACTCCCTTTCCCTTTACCCTGTTTGTGGTCTCCAAACTATCTCAGAAAGCACCACATTGCCCTGGAGCTGAATAGCTCTAATTGCACCCCCTTAACATTCAACATCAACAACCAGGCAGTGGTGGTTCAGTGGTAGGATTCTCCCCTTCCATGCAGGTGACCTGGGTTTGATTCTCAGCCAAGGCACCTGATTCACAGCCACCACCTGTCTGTGAGTGGAGGCTTGCGTGTTGCCGTGATGCTGAACAGATTTCAGTGGAGCTTCCAGACTAAGATGGACTAGGAAGAAAAGCCTGGCTATCTACTTCCATAAATTAGCCAATGAAGACCCTATGGATCACAACGGTCTGATCCGCAACTGATTACGGGGATGACGCTAGACTGGGCAGCAATTCATTACGTTGTACATGGGGTTGCTATGAGTTGGGGGACAACTCAAAAGCAGCTAACAATAAGAAACTATAAACCTTTTTAAAACCTGAAGGTGGAAAGTTAACCTTCCTAGCTGTGTTTCTATAGAACTTTACTCACATGGTATTTCAGAGCTAATATGAGCTTAAGGGGGAAAAAAGGAATTAGGAAGCAGTCACATAATAAGGAGCTCAAATCACATAAGTTATCTTCATGGGTGGCTTGCTTATGAAGCCACATATGAGCCTCTAATTAAAGGAATATTAGAATACGTCCATAAATTTCAGAGCCAGGCTTAATTTTCTTGTTTGAAAACTGCCAGGGAAGAGTAGATTGCAAATATATGAAATATGAGAAAATGAGACTTAATGAATTCTAAGTTTATTCACTGAGGTATTTAACTATCCAAGCCATCAAGTGGGGATAATAAATTTGAGAGTGTCATAACACTGGCCCACTTTATTTCACATTTGTAAAATGAGCTATAAATAAAGGGCCGGATTCAGTGCTTAATTTTTAGAGACACGTAAACTCGTAATGCCTGTGCCTGCACAATGCCAAACACTGGAACGAGAATGAAAAGTCCTTCAATGATCAGGATGCTGGTTAACTATCCAGATGTTTGTACCAAAGGGCAGAGGACTGGCCTTTGATGATTCAGCATCTGTCATCAGTACTGCTGCCTCTTTCCTTGTCATAAAAGTCAAGTTAAAACCTGAGTCAGGCATCTGGGAGGGAAGAGATCGCCCATTCAAAGGGGTAATTAAGGAGAGTTTAATGAGGAGGGCTATTTACAAAGATGAGGGCAGGGGTAAAGGAAATCAACATGAGCTGGTGAAGATGGCCCCTGGGGCCATTGCCACTCATATTTCTGAAGAGGGAGGGAAGGAGTGGTTACCAGAAACCAGAGAACTAGAGCTGCAAGAGAGGGCAGCCGCTGCCAACTGTGGTCCGTCAAGTAGGGACTAGGGGCAATAAGTACTCCAATGTCTCTTCTCCTGGCCTGTGATTTCTTGCTGGTGCTTCCCATTGGCAAAACCCAGCCAGAAGCCAGGAAGCAAAAGCATTCCCATTATATGTTCCATAAAGGTCAGCCTCCTAGGGTATAGAGAGGGAGAAGGCTGGAGAATAGACCAAACCAAAAAAACCAAACAAGTTGCTGTGGAGTGGACTCCAATTCGTGGGACCCCATGTGTGTCAGAGTAGAACTGTGCTCCACGGAGTTTTCAAGGGCTGATGTTTCAGAAGCAGATCAACAGGACTTTCTTCCGAGGCATCTCTGGGTGGACTCGACCCCCCAACTTTTTGGTTAGCAGCTGAGTGCTTAACTGTTTGTGCCACCCAGGGACTCCAGACACTAGATCAGGAGAGGCAAAAAGACAGTGTTCAGCAAAGGCCCCGAAGTAATCTCTAGAATTACAGGATGGAAGAGACCATCTAGTAAAGGTCACATACTCAGATGTTGACTGGAGATAGATGGGTAGGTGAACACATGACACGGACTTGGTATAAAGTGATAAGTGCCAACTGATGTTTACCACAATATAATGGAATCTCTGGAGAGTGTTGAGGATTATGCCAAATGTACCCCTCCAAAGAGGGTGGGTGGTACAACTCATCCTTAATTGCTGCCATGTAAGAATATTAGCCCAGTATTACCAGATCTTGAATTTTTATGTGAATTATCAATTTTATTTTGTTGATAATGGATCTGAATTCAAAACACGGTGTGACCCATCAGTTGCTATCACTGGCTGCCACTGAGTTGGCTCTGATTCATTGTGACCCCATACACAACTGAAACACTGCCTGGTTCTGAGTCATTCCCATGATGAGTTGTGGATTAGACGGATTAGACTGTTGTGATCCATAGGATTTTCAGTGGCTGGTTTTTGGAAGTAGATCAGCAGGCCTTTCTTCCTAGTCCATCTTAGTCTGAAAGCTCTGCTGAAACTTGTTCAGCACCACAGAAACATGCAACGCGCCACTGACAGACGGGTGGTGGCTGTGCAAACCAAGGTCTCCCCCATGGAAAGCAAGAATTCTACCACTGAACCACTGCCTTAGGCTGGGTTCTCTAGAGAGGCAAAACCAGTGAAGCGTATATATACATATGTATTTTATATGTATATATATATATATATAGAAAGAGAGAGAGAGAGATTTGTCTCGAGAAAATGGCTCATGAGGTTGTAGAGTCTGGCAAGTCCCAAGTCCATGGGTCAGGCGTCAGGCATCAGGCTGGAGATGTCTCTTGACTCACACAGCTTCAGGGGCTGATAAACCCAAGATCCACAGGTCAGACAGCAGGCTGCTGGCTCATGACTGCATAGGCTGACGAATCCAAGATCAGCAGGTAAGACAGCAGGCTGCTGGCCCAAGTCACAAGAACTGGAGGTCAGATGCTGAAGAGCCGAATGCAGGATCCAGAGCAGAGCAAAAGCGAGTGAGCTTTCCCAGAAAGTCCACATATACTGGATGTAGGCCACACCCCCAAGGAAACTCCCTGTCAACTGATTAGCTACTCACAGCAGATCCCATCACGGAGGTGATCACATTATATCAGATCTCATCATGGAAGTGATTACATCATTATATGACTGCCAAGCTACATCATAACTGCCAAACCACTAAGAATCATGACCCAGCCAAGGTGACACACAACCTTAATGATGACAACCACCAATTCCTCTCTCTTTCTTTCTCGTTTCTTATAGATGGAGAAAGAGACTCTACGAGGTGACTATCCTGGCAGAGGTCAGACGTTGAGGTGATGGCAGGATAGACTCAAGGTTACCTGAGCTCTTATTGAGGGTCTTTTCCACTATGCCAGGCTGCCTTTTGTAGAAGCCTAGAATTTGTTTTCTCCCAAAAAAAACCTTGATGGCTTCATCAGATCTGCAGGAACTAAAGTGTCAACTACTCAACGAGTGATAGTTAAAAGGTGATCCCATTTAGGAAAACCAAAGACGCAGGGAAAATATTAGCCAAAGTACTAAAGGACCACATGAACCACAGCCTCCACCAGCCTGAGCCAGGAAGAACTAGATGGTGCCTGACTACCACCACTAACTGCTCTGACAGGAATCACAAGAGAGTTCTGGACAGAGCAGGAGAAAAATGTACAACAAAATTCAAATTCACACACACAAAAAAAAGACCAGACTTGGTGGTCTGATGGAGATTGGAGGAACCATTGAGACTATGGTCCCCCTGGACACACTCCTAAATCAGAAGTGAGACCACTCCTGAAGCTCACTTTTCAGGCAAAGATTCGACAGGTCTAGATAACACACATAAGGAATGTGCTTCTTAGTTCAATCAAATATATGAGACCAAATGGGCAACACCTCCCCAAAAGCAAGACAAGAAGGCAGGAAGGAACACGAAAACTGGACGCATGGACATGGGGAACCCAGGGTGGAAACAGAAAGGGGGAGAGTGCCGACACATTGCGAGGATTGCAACCGATGTCATAAAACAATCTGTGTATAAATTTTTGAATGAGAAACTAATTTGCACTGTAAACTTTCACCTAAAGCACAATAAAGTTAAAAAATAAATAAAGGAAAGCAAAATGATAGTTTAAAGGAAAAGAAAAATAACTCGTCCTGACTCCACAGACATTGAATAATGGATGCTCCACATCTGGAATCTTTCTGGACTCCGTTTTACGTGTTTCTTCCTCTGGCTGATCTGCATCTGTATCCTTTCCCTGAGATAAACTATAACCACAAGTTAAAAATAGAAAAAAAAAGTGATCCCATTCTAGAAGGAAATATAGCCAAATGGTGTTTAATAGTTATTTTGGGATTTGAGGACTCGGAGTAGTTAACAAAATTTTCTGACTCTGCTATGTTTTCCAAATTTCCCATCATGATTAAGAAAACCAAAAACTAAAAGGAAACCCACTGCCGTGGAGTCAATTCCTACTCATAGTGACCCTACAGGACAGAACAGAACTGCCCCATAGAGTTTCCAAGGGGCGCCTGGTGGATTCGAACTGCTGACCTTTTGGTTAGGAGCCATAGCTCTTAATCACTATGCCACCAGGGTTTCATGATCAAGAACATATTTTAAAATAAAACATAAAATTATTCTTTAAAAGAAAAGAGAAATCTTAATGCATATCTGAACCAGGTCTCCTTTTCAAGCAGGACCAATATGAATTTGGTGGCAGACTGCTCACAGCTGGCATTCAAAAAAAAGCATAAAGCCAGCAGTTTTAGAATTTGAGAAACTCCTAACTCCATATTCTGAAATGACATGTCTGACTTCCTGCTCCTACAGAACTCGAATCTCTACTTCCCGCACCCCATCCCTCAACCTCAGCTTCATGCAAGGGCAAGGCAGATTTATGACCACATAATCCCTTGCCAAGGAAACCTAAGAGTCCTTATATCCATAATTTGGTGGGTTTAGCATTAGGTTAGTAGTGCTGCTGGTTTTGGAGTCAATCATGTATTGGTGCTAGTAACTAAGTTACTCAGTAATAGACTCCATGGTCCCCCACCCCTCCATCCTTCCCTCAATTACTCAGCATAAGTGATTTCTCCAGGACTCCAGGACCTGTGTTCTATCTGATCTATTCATTCATTCAATCAACATCTCTTTAGCTACTACCATGTAGCAGTTACTGTGATAGGCACTGGGGATGCAAAGATGAAAATGACATACTCCTGGTCTTCAAAGGATTCACAGATTCATGGTCAACTCTTCTAAAATAACATAATCTACAGTTTACATACCAGTAAAGCACAGTGGTTAAGAGTCTGGGCTGCCTGGGTTCAAATTCTAGCTTCACTTCTTACTGACCATGTGACTTCGGGGACTTTTATGGATTTTTCTACACCTCATCTGTATATTATAAAGAACAGTGATGATAACAGTAAAAATAGCTACCATTTATTGTGTCCTTACTAGGTGTCAAGCACTGATGTGTCAATTGGACTGTCTCCTTTAATTGTTTCCAAGGCGCTTAGAAGTACCTTTTTTTTTTATTGTTGTAGTTTAAATGAAGTTTACATTTCAAGGTAGTCTCCCATACAAAAATTTATACGTACATTGTTATGTAACCCTAATTGCTCTCCCCATACTGTGACAGCACACCCCTCCTTTCCACCCGATTTCCCATGTCCATTCAACCAGCTCCTAGTCCTCTCTGCCTTCCCATCTCACCTCCAGACAGAAGCTGCCCGTTTAGTCTCTTGTATCTACCTGAGCTAAGAGGCACACTCCTCACGAGTATGTCCCACAGTCCAGTCCAATCCCTGTCTGAAGTGTTGGCCTTGGAAATTGTTTTAGTTCTGGGCTGATAGAGAATCCGGGGGCCATGCTTTCCGGGGTTCCTCCAGTCTCAGTCAGATCATTACGTCTGATCGACTTCTAGAATTTTAAGTTCTGCACCCCACCTTTCTCCTGCTCCATAAGGGACTCTCTGTTGTATTCTCTGTCAGGAAGGTCATTGGTGATAGCCAGGCACCATCTAGTTCTTCTGGTCTCAGGCTGATGCAGTCTCTGGTTTATGTGGCCCTTTCTGTCTCTAGAGCTAATACTTTCCTTGTGTCTTTGGTGTTCTTTATTCTCCTTTTCTCCACGTGGTTGGGAGCAATTGATGCATCTTAGCTGGCCGCTTGCAAGCTTTTAAGACCCCAGGTACCACTCACTGAAGTAGGATGCAGAACATTTTCTCAATAAGCTTTGTTATGCCAATTGACCTAGATGTTCCCTGAAAGCAGGGTCCCCAGACCCCTACCCTTGCCGCACTGTCCCTTGAAGTGTTTGATTGTAGTCAGGAAACTTCTTAGCTTTGGTTTAGTCCAGTTGTGCTGACTTCCCCTGTAGTGTGTGCTGTCCTTCCCTTCACCTAAGATAATACTTACCTACTATCTAGTTAGTGAATAACCTTCACCCTCCCTCCCCACCCTTGTAACCATCAAAAAATGTTCTCTTCTGTGTTTAAACCTTTCTTGAGTTCTTATAATAGTGGTCTTATATAATTTTTATCCTTCTGTGACTGACTAAATTCACTCAGCATAATGCCCTCCAGATTCCTCCATGTTATGTTTCATGGCTTCATCGTTGTTCTTTACCGTTGCATAGTATTTCATTGTGTGGATATACCATAATTCGTTTATCCATTTGTCAGTTGATGGGCACCTAGGTTGTTTCCATCTTTTTGCTATTGTGAAAAGTGCTGCAATGAACATGGGTGTGCATATATCTATTCATGTGACGGCTCTTATTTCTCTAGGATATATTCCAAGGAGTGAGACTGCTGGATCCTATGGTACTTCTATTTCTAGCTTTTTAAGGAAGCACCAAATCAATTTCCATAGTGGTTGTTCCATTTTACGTTCCCACCAACAGTGTACAAGTGTTCCAGTCTCTCCACAGCCTCTCCAGCATTTATTATTTTGTGTTTTTTGGATTAATGCTAGCCTTGTTGGGGTGAGATAATATTTCATTGTAGTTTTGATCTGCATTTCTCTAACGAATAATGATTGTGAGCATTTCTTCATGTGTCTCTTAGCTGCCTGAATATCTTCTTTGGCAAAGTGCCTGTTCATATCGTTTGCCCATTTTTTAATTGGGTTGTCTTTTTGTTGTTGAGGTTTTGCAGTATCTTGTAGATTTTAGAGATTATACACTGATTGGATTTGTCGTAGCCAAAATTTTTTTCCAAGTCTGTAGGTTATCTTTTGACTCTTTTGGTGAAGTCTTTTGATGAGCATAAGTGTTTGATTTTTAGGAGGTCCCAGTTATCTAGTCTCTCTTCTGGTGCTTGTGCATTGTTACTTATGGTTCGTATTGTGTTTACGCCATGTATTAGAGCTTCTAGCATTGTCCCTGTTTTTTCTTCCATGATCTTTATCGTTTTTGATTTTATATTTAAGTCTTTGATCCATTTTGAGTTAGTTTTTGTGCATGGTGTGAAGTATGGGTCTTGTTTCATTTTTTTTCAGATGGATATCCAGTATGCTAGCACCATTTGTTAAAGAGACTGTCTTTTCCCCAATTAATGGACTTTGGGCCTTTGTCAAATATTAGCTGCTCACTGGTGGATGAATTTATGTGTGGATTCTCAATTCTGTTCCATTGGTCTATGTATCTGTTGTTGTCTCAGTACCAGGCTGTTTTGACTACTGTGGCAGTATAAGAGATTCTAAAATCAGGTAGTGTGAGGCCTCCCACTTTGTTCTTCTTCTTGAGTAATGCTTTACTTATTCGGGGCCTCTTCCCTTTCCATATGAAGTTGCTGATTTGTTTCTCCATCTCGTTAAAAAATGTTGCTGGAATTTGGACGTGGATTGCATTGTATCTGTAGATCGCTTTGGGTAGAATTGACATTTTCACAATCTTGAGTCTTCCTATCCATGAGCAAGGTATATTTTTCCACTTATTCAGGTCTCTTTTGGTTTCTTGCAGTAGTGTCTTGTAGTTTTCATTGTATAGGTCTTTTACATCTCTGGTTAGATTGATTCCTAAGCATTTTATCTTCTTGGGGGCTACTGTAAATGGTATTGATTTGGTGATTTCCTCTTTGCAGTTCTCTTGGTTGGTGTAGAGGAATCCAACTGATTTTTGTATGTTTATCTTGTATCCTGAAACTTTGCTGAAATCTTCTGTTAGTTCCAGTAGTCTTCTTGAGGATTCTTTGGGGTTTTCTGTGTATAAGATAATATCATCTGCAAACAGAG
The DNA here is from genome assembly GCA_030035585.1 of Dugong dugon. Taxonomy (NCBI): domain Eukaryota; kingdom Metazoa; phylum Chordata; class Mammalia; order Sirenia; family Dugongidae; genus Dugong; species Dugong dugon. The sequence goes on along the minus strand of CM057481.1, from coordinate 52,356,028 downwards.
ATACTTTGACTTCTTCCCTACCAATTTGGATGCCCTTTATTTCCTTTTCTAGCCTAACTGCTCTGGCTAGGACCTCCAGTACAATGTTGAATAAGAGCAGTGACAAAGAGCATCCTTGTCTGGTTCCTGTTCTCAAGGGGAATGCTTTCAGAGTCTCTCCGTTTAGGATGATGTTGCCTGTTGGCTTTGTATAGATGCCTTAATTATGCTGAGGAATTTCCCTTCTATTCCTATTTTGTTCAGAGTTTTTATCAGGAATGGGTGTTGGACTTTGTCAAATGCTTTTCCTGCATCAATTGGTAAGACTATGTGGTTCTTGTCCTTTGTTTTATTTATGTGATGGATTATATTGATTGTTTTTGTTTTTCTAATGTTGAACCATCCCTGCATACCTGCTATAAATCCCACTTGATCAAGGTGAATTATTTTTTTGATATGTTGCTGAATTCTACTGGCTCGAATTTTGTTGAGTATTTTTGCGTCAATATTCATGAGGGATATTGGTGTGTAATTTTCTTTTTTTGTGGTGCCTTTACCTGGTTTTGGTATCAGGGTTATGCTGGCTTCATAGAATGAGTTTGGGAGTATTCCATCCTTTTCTATTCTCTGAAATACCTTTCTTAGTAGTGGTGTTAACTCTTTTCTGAAAGTTTGGTAGAATTCTCCAGTGAAGCCGTCTGGGCCAGGGCTTTTTTTTGTCGGGAGTTTTTTAATTACCTTTTCAATCTCTTCTTTTGTTATGGGTTTATTTAGTTGTTCATTTAGTTGTTCTACCTCTGTTTGTGTTAGTTTAGGTAGGTAGTGAGTTTCTAGAAATTTGTCCATTTCCTCTAGGTTTTCAAATTTGTTAGAGTACAATTTTTCACAGTATTCTGTTATGATTCTTTTATTTCAGTTGGGTCTGTTGTGATATTACCCATCTCATTTCTTATATGGGTTATCTGCTTCCTCTCCTGTTTTTCTTTTGTCAGTTTGGCCAATGGTTTATCAACTTTGTTGATCTTTTCAAAGAACGAGCTTTTGGTCTTGTTAACTCTTTCAACTGTTCTTCTATTCTCTATTTCATTTAATTCTGCTCTAATTATTTCCTTTCTTCTGACACCTAAGGGCTTCTTTTGCTGCTCTCTTTCTAATTGTTCCAGTCACAGGGTTAATGGTTTGATCTTGGCCCTTTCTTCTCTTTGGATGTGTGCGTTTATCACTGTAAACTGACCTCTCAGCACTGCTTTTTTGTGTCCCAAAGGTTCTGGTAGGATGTGTTTTCATTCTCGTTTGATTCTGTGAATTTCTTTATTCCATCCTTAAATTCTTCTATAACCCAGTAGTTTTTGAGCAAGGCGCTGTCCAGTTTCCATGTGTTTGATTTTTTTTTCCTTGCTTTTTCCATTGTTGATTTCTACTCTTATGGGTTTATGGTCAGAAAAGATGCTTTGTAGTATTTTGATGCTTTGGATTTTGTTAAGGCTTGCTTTATGGCCTTATATGTGGTCTATTCAGGAGAATGTTCCATGTGTTTTGGAAAATAAAGTGTACTTGGCTCCTGTTGGATGGAGTGTTATATGTCTATGAGATCAAGTTGGTTGATTGTAGCATTTAGTTCTTCCATTTCTTTGCTGAGCTTCTTTCTGGATATGCTGTCCTACACCAAAAGTGGTGTGTTGAAGTCTCCTACTACTATTGTGGAGCTGTCTATCTCTCTTTTCAATGCTGTTAGAGTTTGTTTTATGTATTTTGGAGCCCTGTCATTGGGTACATAAATATTTATTATAGTTATGTCCTCCTGCTGTATTGACCCTTTAGTTATTATATAGTGTCCTTCCTTATCCTTTGTGGTGGATTTTAAAGTCTGTTTTGTCAGAGATTAATATTGCCACTCCTGCTCTTTTTTGAGCGTTGTTTGCTTGATGTATTTTTTTCCATCCTTTAAGTTTTAGTCTGTTTGTGTCTTTAAGTCTAAGGTGTGTCTCTTGTAGGCAGCATATAGACGGATTGTGTTTTATCATCCAATCTGCCACTCTCTGGCTCTCTATTGGTGCATTTAGTCCATTTACGTTCAGCGTAATTATTGATTGGTATGAGTTTAGTGATGCCATTTTGATGTCTTTTTTTGTGTGCTGTTCACTGTCTCTTTGTTCCATTTAATTTTATGTGGTGAGTTGTTTTTCTTTATGTGTTTTCTTTTCATTGTTGTTGATTTTGTGTTTGCTGAATCTTTGTATTTTTCTAGTTTTTTATTTTGACTTGTAGGATTGTTAGTTTTCTTCGTGGTAACCTTAATCTTTACCCCTATTTTTCTAAGTTTATACCAGTCTTTTATTTCTTTATATCGCCTTGACTTCCTCTCCGTAGGAAAAATCTATGTCTACATTTTTTAAGTCCCTCTTTTTTGTTTTAATGTTGTTATCTTTTATGTACTGACATCTGTTTCCCTATTTTAGTGTTTTAGTTTTGATTTATTTTTGTGACTTTCCTATCTGGGCTGATATCTGGTTACTCAGTCGTGTGTTCTAGTCTTGGGTTGTTACTGATGTTACTGATTTTCTAACCAGAGGACTCCCTTTAGTATTTCTTGTAACTAGGGGAGCTGGCAGTTAATTTTTTCCCCCATTTGTTAATCTGTTCACTCTCCAAGACTGGGAGAATGGCTCAGGGTGTGTGATGGAATCTACTTACAGCTCAGGGGACTCAGCAATTGCTGAAGCCGGTCCAGGACTCAGTGCAGAGCAGGGAGTGCGGAAATAAATGGGAGAGAGGTTTTTCCCTAAAGGGGGTGTTTTTGATCCCTGCGGTACGACGTACGCAAGTACTTATCTTTCACTGATCGAAGGCTGCTTCTCACTGGTTCTGGGTGGGCAAGTAGACTCTCTGGCACTGGGTCTCTCCCAGTGCAGAAAACGTGCCTCCTGAGCACCACTGCTTGCCTGCCTCACCACTCACCCATGAGCTGATCAGGCCTGAAGGGCTCAGGCTCTCGCCAGGTCAGGTCTGGCAACTCCTCGCTGCTTCCGAACCGTCCCTCCCCCGCCACTCAGTCCAGTTCCTCAACTTTGCCTTAGATGTTCAGGGCTCCTAGACTGTCATATATAATTGATTCACTTGTTTTTTGGGGTCTTTGTTGTAAGAGAGTCCACCGGAAGAGTCTGACTACGCCATCTTCAGCAGCTGTAGTTCTTAACTCAGAAGTAGTTACTTTTACTGTCCCCATTTTAGATCTAAAGAAATAGGTTTAGGAAGGTTATGTTACTTGCTGTATGGAGCACTGGTGTTTCAGTGGTAGAATTCTTGCCTTCTACTCAGGTTTGAAGCCAATGCACCTCATATGCAGATACCACCCATCTGTCAGTGGAGGTTTACATGTTGCTATGATGCTGAACAGGTTTCAGCAGAGCTTCCAGACAAGACAGACTCAGAAGAAAGGCCTGGTGATCTACTCCTGAAAATCAGCCAATGAAGGCCCTATGGATCACAACAATGTGATCTACAAGCTATTTTGGGGATGGTGCAGGACCGGGCAGCGTTCCGTTCCATTGTACAGGAGGTTGCCATGACTCAGGGACGAACTCAATGGCAGCTAACAAGTTACTTGCTGGCAAAGGGCATAGTGGTGAGGGACTGGTGAGGATGTTTGTGTGCTATGTTTGATCAGTCCTGTGCCCATCTGACTATGCCCACTGGGTGGCATCCTACCTGATCCATCGGTCTGAGCTCCAGAAGGTACAATGAGAGCCCTCCACCAAACGCAACCCAGAAACCTGGTGGCCAGTGTATGTAAATTAAACACACACATCCTGCCTTGGGGAATGACAAGCTCCCTGTGATTACTGTGCCGTGAAAAATGCTAGACTCCAAACAGCTTCCTCCCTTCTGTTAACACTCATGCAGAGGTCTATCAGCAGTCTTCCCGAGCCTGTCGAGGATGCTGGCAAGGCCCAGAAAGGAGCCCACTCCCCAAGAAGCACAGCCATGTTTTTAGCTCTAGGGTGCTGGCACTTCCCTCCTGCCCAGGTTCCTTGTCACCAGATTTACTGCTCCTGGATACGCAGGCTCTGAAACCTGTCCTGAGATGCTAACACTTACAGACACATATTTCACAGAGAAAAATATAGGCTGCTACTAAATGGAGATGGGAGCAGTGGTGGTCAGGTGGTAGAATTCTTGCCTACAATGTAGGAGTCTCAGGTTCAATTCCTGGTCAATGCACTTCATGCGCAGCCACCACCTATCTGTCAGTGGAGGCTTGTGTGTTGTTATAATGCTGAACACATTTCAGCAAAGCTTTCAAACTAAGACTAATGTGGGACTAGAAAGAAAGGCCTGGTGATCTACTTCTGAGAGTCAGGCAATGAAAACCCTAAAATCCTATGGTACACAATGGTCCAATCTGTAACAATCATGAAGGTGGCACAGGACTGGGCAGAATTTCATTTCACTGAGCATGGGGTCGCCACAAATCAGGAGTCAGCTTGATGGCCATTAACAACAGCTACAACACAATGGAAAAAGAGAGAGAAGAGAGAGGGAAGGAGGGACCGATGAAAGGGAGGAGAAGAGAGGGGAGGAGGGGGAGAGGGAGCAGAGAAGACAGGAGAGTGAGAAGAAGAAGAGAAAGAGGAGCTAGGAGAGGAGAGAGAGGCAGCAGCAGATCAGAAGCTAGAAGGCTGTAAAAGGGTCTGCCTAACCCCTGGGCCTTTGAAAGTAGGAACCATTTGCTGACCTAGAATATGAAAACTCATCCTTTGGTCAAAGGAGGATAGTGGGCTTGCAGACACAGTGTCACTCCTGCAGGGGCTGTGATGGGGGCAAAAGGAAGTGGAGACAGTGTGGTATAAAGAAGTCAGAATTCTACAAAGCAAGACTGGCCTCCCCCTTGCCTGTAAAAACAATTCCCACGTGGTCACTCTTCCACAGAGGGCAGCACTCCAACCTCCATCGGAGCAGTGTCCCTCAAAGTGTGCTTACTGCTAGTCTGAGAATTGTTAGAATAAAAGGAAGTACAGAACTAGGAGGACTCGATTAGAAACTTTATGGCAATTTAACGCTGTCGAGACATCTCAGCGTGTGATCAGTGGACCCAGCTCATTGAACATGAAATAGACCAGTCTGGGTGTAGCTGAACTTCCTGGGTGAGTCGCAAGTGGCCTGAGCTGTGTGTTACTTATGCACAATCATATCACATATTGGACTGGGAGACTCTGAGAAGCACTGTTGTGGAGGTTACTGATACATCTCTAGGGTCACTAAAAGAAGCCCTGGTGGCATGGTGGTTAAAGAGCTCAGTTGCCAACTGAATGGTAGGCGGTTCGAACCACCAGCTGCTCTGGAAGAAAGATGTGGCAGCCTACTTCCGTAAGGATTTATAGCTTTGTAAACCCTATGGAGCAGTTCTATTCTGTCCTATAGGGTCACTATGAGTTGGAAGACTCAACAGCGGTGGGTTTGGGTTTTTGGTTATGGTGACTGACCACCATCCGTCAGTTTGTCGCACCGTGGAGATAAGTGTTGCTGTGATGCTGGAAGCTATGCCACTGGTATTTCAAATGTCAGCAGGGTCACTCATGGTGGATAGGCTTTAGCGGAACTTCCAGACTAAGACAGAATAGGAAGAAAGGACTGGAGATTTACTTCCAAAAATTGGTCAGTGAAAATCCCATGGATCACAACAGAACACTGTCCGATACAGTGCTGGAAGATGAGCCCCTAGGTTGGAAGGCACTCAAAATACACGCTGGCCACAATGGACATGAGCAGACCAACAATCATGAAGATGGTGCAGGACTTGGGCAATGTTTCTTTCTGTTGTGCATGGGGTCACCATGAATCAGAGCTGGTTTGATGGCAACTAACAACAACGACGACCACTGAGTTACTGCACCTCTCTGAGCCTCAGTTTCCCTGTTTGTAAGATGATGATAAATTACCTACCTCACAGGGATTTCTGTAAGATTCAGTGAGGTGGTGGAGATCAAGAGTTTAGCATAGTAGCTGCCAGAGAGTGCATGCTCGATAAAAGTTAGCTCTTGTCATTTGGTCAGGGTGAACAGACAGAACTTTAAACTTGGTTCGAAGCAACATTTCTCCTCACCACAGATGTCTGAGGAAGCAAGCCCAGGCTCCCAGACTTGACCCAGACCAAGCCAGGGATCTCCACGCACAAGACACAGGGGCTGGTCGCCAGCCAGGGGATGAAGATGGGAAGGCTCATCCCCTCAGCGGGGAACAAGCAGATGGATGGTGAAGGGAAGCCTCAGGTCCTCAAGTGCTCTAAAAGCCAATAATAAAATTTAAAATCAATAAGGAAGCTGACAGCAAACCGATGGTGGGGCCAGAGGCCAGGAATGATGTGTCTGCATACTAGGAGCAGGCAGACGGCCTGGACTGCAGGCTTCCAGCTGGAGTCCCTAGAACCAGCATGCAGAATGTCCCAGGAAGGCGCCTCATGGGCCAGCGCCTCCCAGCTTGTGTGGGCAGTACCAGTGAGAAAAGAGGCGACGGAAGGATCCAACCCGGCCTCCCAGCACTGGCTCTTCTATTCTTCTAGCTTTCAGAGGAATGCAGCCAACACCTGGGAAATCATATTTTATGGCATTGATTTCAGCTGTATTTTTTTTTTTTAAATGGACAATGTGGGCTGTCACAGAGATTCAAAGCGTTTCTCAGCTGAGGGGTTGCACAGATTCATTTATCTGTGCAAACATTGTTGAGCTCCCTAGAAGTGTCAGGGACTATGGTGAAGTATGACAGTAAAGAACATGTCTGTGTTTATACTGAGGTCATGGACTGGCAGGGGAGACAAAGCACAATTATGATCCAGTGTGGCAGGTGTAACAGCAGCTTTAGGGAGGCTCAGGGGAGGGCGTGGGCAGCTCTGTGGCAGGGGGCTTTCTCCTCATACCCCAACCTAAGGATGGGCCTGGTCGTGGGGCAAGACTAACTCATAGCCCCCACTAAGTAGACTCATGACAGCTCCTGCCACGCTGTCTCCCAGAAAGGAAGATGGGCTCATCAGACTCATTTAGGAATTTTGGAAATTAGTGTGGGAATGAAAAGTCCTCAAGTATATCTGGGATCTGATAAACTTCATGAGGCCATAAAGAAGGAGTCCCTGAGTGGCACAAACTGTTAATGTGCTCAGCTGCTAATCGAGAGGTTGGCAGTTCAAGTCCACCCAGGGGCACCTTGGAAGAAAGGTCTGGAAATCTACTTCCAAAACATCGGCCAATGAAAACCCTATGCAGCACAGTTCTACTCTGACACACGTGGGGTCGCCATAAACTGGAGCTGATGCTACTGCAACTGTATTTTGTTTTTGGTTTGGGCTATGAAAACTGATGAAGGAAGAGGATAGAGGGGAGGCTGGGAATGAAGGAGAAGGAGAAAGGCTGAGAGAATGTATATGTGTGTATGCAAGAGAAAGAGGAAGAGAGAGGTCTTAATTTTGAACACTTTCCAGACCCAGTTCTGTTCTCTTGGGGCCTGGCTATATTTGGCTTCTAGCTTTGAATTTCCATAAGTTTCCACCACGATCCCTTAGAATAAGCAACCATTATTAGAACTAGTGCAAGTGACTCTGTTCCCAATGACCCAGAGTCCAAACTAAACTCTGGGAGTGATTTGGGAAGGCAACCTTTACTCACACAAATTCAACTGTACTGTCTTGGCCAAACAAAACAGAGAGAAATAACTATTTGAATGTTGCTGCTGATGTCGCTGTAGCACTTGAGCATGGCCCTGTGATGAGCATGAGACGGGAGATGTGCCCCTGCCTGTTGGTGAGCCTCAGTTTCCACAAGCCTCGCGTGGTGTGAGCCCCTCACTATGCTGAGGGTGATTGTTCTGTCAGTGATTGTAAGTTTGGGGACCAGAGGAAGAGAGGGGAAAGGACAGAATAATTAGTAAGTGAACTAACGAGCATCCTGTTTACATTTCTATTGCCAAGACTAATCATTTAGTTCAGCTAAGGTGAATTAAAGCCACATGTACGTTAAGTGTTTTGATTTCATGCTCCAACTCTTTAGAGTAAAAACACCCAGATGCAGCCTATGATTTGAAGAATCGAAGCCAGTAATTAACTCATAAGGTCTTAAACTAACAAATGGCTTCCTTTACAAGTGGACTGTCAATTGAACCCTGATTCATGAAGTCACTAATTGGTCTTTTTGGCTTCACAACGTTCAGGCCAGAGCCATCAGATAAATAAATACCTTACATTAAATATCTGAATTGCCTCCTTTTCAAAGATAAATGACAGGAGAACAGATTAAAATCAAAACCCAATACAGTGTAACTGGACTGGTGGAGAATGGATAGAAAGACAAAAATAACATTCAGAAATGAGAAGGGTCTAAGGGTGTCCAGATGAATCAGTCCGCTGGAATGACAGAGAAGGGACAGTCAGGTGGTCAGGTGCATCTTTTTATCCCTTTTAAAGTCTCTAAATGAAACCAGTGTGAATGGCTGTCTTGGGAGCCAGGCAACATCCACAATTTAACAGCTGGAGAGGTGGGAGCTCAGCCCTAATGGAGACAATCTTCTCAACTAATTGCTCAGATTCAGCCCCTGCAGAAGCTGAACAAGGCTTCAGTGGAACAGATGGACATTTCAGCTCTGACCAAGGCTCTGCAGCTGCTGAAAAAGTACCATGCACACTCCTCACTCCACCCCACTGAGCACATAAAAGCTAAGCAGATCCCAGCAGCATACACATTTATCCCAAAAGAATATACAATACTAACAAATTTCAAGATTGGAATCAAGTCTCACCCTGAATTATCCTCATCTGTTAAATTAGCAGTCAAGCAATAAATATTAATTTTCCTGCCACAGCGCTAACCTTGAAACTTAAGAGGTGCTTACTTGCTTAAGAGGTTAAGTGTAAAAGGAGTCTCTACCCATCAGGAGCTGCAAAAGCAAGAAAAGTCTTAGAGAAAATACCAGCCTGTGTTTATAAGAATGGTGAACATTTTTAAACACTGATAGTATCAAGGATGGCATGAATGTGGCAAAATGGGTATTCTTGAACTGCTGGTGGGTATGTAAATTTGGTGAAGCTTTTTTGGAAGGCAATTTGGTTAATTCTATCAAAACTGAAAATGTGTAAACCCTTTTGATCCAGCAATTCCACTTCTAGGAAGTTATATAAAGATGTGTTTGCATACGTGCACAAAGTCAACATGTAAGAATTTTTATGGTAGCATTGTTTTTAATAGCAACCCACAGGAACCTCAACCCCCCACCCCCAAAAAAATATCCAATGATAGAGAAGTGGCTAAAAGGAGCCAGTAGAAAGAATATCCTGCTGTGGAAAAGATTTCCAGGACACTAAGGATGCTTAAAAAACAAGTCACAGAGGTGGACAAGGATTTCTTAAGTAGATCACAATAAAGCAAGATCCATAAAAGAAAAGATTCATAAATTAGATTCATTAAAATAAAGAACTTCCATTCATTAAAAGACAACATTAAAACAACCCACATGTCCATCAATTGATGAATGGATAAACAAAATGTGGGATATCTATACAATGGAATATTATTCATACATAAAAATAAATGAACCATTGATACATGCTGTAACATGGATGAACCTTGAAAACATTTGGCTAAATAGAAGATGTCAGCCACAAAAGACCACATTTTATTATTCCATTTATGTGAAATGCCCAAAATAGGCAAATCTTCAAAGATAGAAAGTGGATTAGTGGTTACCATTGGCTGGGAACAGAGAGGCTAGAAGGGGAGAGACTGCTAATGGGTACAGAATTTCTTTTTGGGACAATGAAAATATTCGGGAGTTAGATAGGGGTAATGCCTGTACAATTCTGTGAGTATGATAAAAACCACTGAATTGTATACTTTAAATACATGAATTTTATGGTATGTGAATTATATCTCAATAAAAAATTACACGAAAATAAGGCAACATTAAGATAAGAATGAAAGAAATAAATAAAATCAAAAACAGAATAACAATAGAATCAATAAAACTAGAAGCTAGTTCTTGGAAAAGATCAGTACAATTGACAAACCTTTTGCTAGACTGACAAATTAAAAAAGAGAAAAGACGCAAATAACCAAAACAAGAAATGAAAGAGGGGACATTACAACTGACCCAACAGAAATAAAGAGGATTATGAGAAAACATATGAACAACTGTAGGCAACAAACTAGATAACCTAGATGAAATGGACAAATTCTTAGAAGCACACAGCCTACCCAAACTGACTCAAGAGGAAACAGAAACTCTCAACACAACAAGTGAAGAGGTTGAATCACTGATCAAAAACCTCCCAACAAAAAAATGTCCTGGACCAAATGGCTTCACTGGGGAATTCTACTAAATATTTGGAGAAGAATTGACACCAATATTGTTTAAGCTCTTCCAAAAAATACAGAAGGAAGGAATACTCCCTAATCCATTCTATGAAGCAAACATAGCTCTGATACCAAAACCAGACAAAGACACCACAAGAAAAGAAAACTACAGGCCAATATTTCTTATAAATATAGATGCAAAAATCTTCAACAAAAACTATCAAACAGAATCCAACAGCATATTAAAAGAATCATACACCATAACCAAGTGGAATTTATTCCAGGAATGCAGAGATTGTTCAACATTAGAAAATCAATCAACAGAATACACCACATCAATAGAACAAAGGAAAAGAACCATATGATTATCTCTGTGGATGCAGAAAAAGCATTTGATAAAATCCAACACCATTTTTTGATGAAAACCCTAAAGAAGATTAGAATAGAAGGGAAATTCCTCAATATGATTCAGGGCATATATGAAAGCCAACAGCCACCATTATGCTTAATGGACAGAGACTGAGAGTTTTCCCCTTGAAATCAGGAACAAGACAAAGATGCCTGCTCTAACCACTTCTATTCAATAATTGTATTAGAAGCTCCTCATAGAGCAATAAGACAAGAAAAATGAATAAAAGGCAACCAGATTGGAAAAGAAGAAGTAAAATTATCTCTGTTCCTGGATGATATGATCCTGTATATAGAAAATACAAAAAAATCCACAGGAAAATTTCCAGAGCTAATAGAGGAATTTAGCAACAGTGTAGGATAGAAGGTCAACAAACAAAAATAAGTTGTGTTTCTATACACCAGCAATGAGAAATCTGAAAGGAAAATTAGGGAAACAATTCCATTTACAATGGCATCTAAGAGAATAAAATACCTAGGAATAAATCTAACCAGGGACACGAAGGACTTATACAATGACAACTATAAAGCACTACTGAAAGACATTAAGGAAAACTTAAATAAATGAAAAGATGTTCCATGTTCATGGATCAGGAGATTTAATACTGTTAAGATGTCTTTCATGGATTGAATTGTGTCTCCCAAAAATATCTGTCAACTTGGCTAGTCCATGATTCCCAGTACTGTGTGATTGTCCACCATTTTGTTATCCGATGTGATTTTCCTAAGTGTTGTAAATCCTAACTCTATGATGTTAATGAGATGGGATTAGCGGCAGTTATGTTGATGAGACTCAATATACAAGATTAGATTGTGTCTTAAGCCAATCTCTTTTAAAAGAGAGAAGCCAGTAGAGAGATGGGGAATCTCATACCACCAAAAAAGCAGCACTGGGAGCAGAGCACTTCCTTTGGATCTGGGGCTCCTGTGTGGAGAAGCTCCTAGACCAAGGGAAGATTGACAACAAGGACCTTCCCCCAGAGCCAACAGAGAGAGAAAGCTTCCCCTGGAGCTGGAGCCCTAAATTTCAGCTTCTAGCCTACTAGACTGTGAGAGAATAAATTTCTCTTGTTAAAGACATTCACTTGTGGTATTTCTGTTATAGCAGCACTAGATAACTAAGACAACTACCCCAAGTGATCTATAGATTCAATGCAATCCCGATCAAAATTCCAACAGCCTTCTTTAATAGAAATAACCAATTCTCAACTTCATATGGAATGGCAAGAGACCCCGAAGCAATACTGAAAGAGAAGAACAAAGTAGGAGGACTCACACATCTTGATTTTAAAATATACTATACAGCCACCCCACGCATCTGTCAGTTTGTCGTACTGTGGTGGCTTGCATGCTGCTGTGATACTGGAAGCTATGCCACCAGTATTTCAAATACCAGAAGGGTAACCCATGGTGGACAGGTTTAAGCTGAGCTTCCAGACTAAGGCAGACTATGAAAAAGGACCTGGTAGTTTACTTCTGAAAAAAATTAGCCAATGAAAACCTTATGAATAGCAGCAGAACACTGTCTGATATAGTGCCAGAAGATGAGCCTCTCAGGTTGGAAGGCACTCAAAATACTACCGGGAAAGAGCTGCCTCCTCAAAGTAGAGTAGACCTAAATGATATGGATGGAGTCGAACTTCCAGACCTTCATTTGCTGATGTGGCATGTGACTGAAAATGAGAAGAAACAGCTGTAAATATCCATTAATAATATGAATGTTGAATGTACATAGCATGAATCTAAAAAATTGGAAATTGTAAAAAATGAAATGGAACACACAAACATCGATATCCTAGGCATTAGTGAGCTGAAATGGACTGGTACTGGCCAATCTGAATCGTAAAATCATATGGTCTACTATGCCAGGAATGACAAATTGAAAAGGAATTGTGTCACATTCATCATCAAAAAGAATGTTTCAAAATCTATTCTGAAGTACAACGCTGTCAGTGATAGTATAATATCCATATGTCTACAAGGATGAACAGTTAATACGACTATTATTCAAATTAACACATCAACCATTGAGGCCAAAGTTGAAGAAATTGAAGATTTTTTACTAATTTCTGCAGTCTGAAATTGATCAACCATTCAATCAAGATACATTGATAATTATTGGTAATTGGAATGCAAAAATTGGAAACAAAGAAGAGGGAACAGTGGTTGGAAAAATATGGTCTTGGTGACAGAAATGATGCTGGAGATCGCATGGTAGATTTTGCAAGACCAATGACTTCTTCATTGCAAATATATTTTTTCAACAATGAACGGTGACTGTACACATGGACCTCACCAGATGGAATACACAGGAATCAAACTGACTACATCTGTGGAAAGAGATTATGGAGAAGCTCAATATCATCAGTAAGAACAAAGCAAGGGCTGACTGCAGAACAGAACATCAACTGCTCATATGCAAATTCCAGTTAAAGCTGAAGAAAATTAGAAGAAGTCCACGAGAGCCAAAGTACAACCTTGAGTATACCCCACCTGAAATTAGAAGCTATCTCAAGAACAGATTTGAGGCATTGAACTTTAATGACCGAAGACCAGACAAGTTGTGGAATGATATCAAGGACATCATACACGAATAAAGCCAGAGGTCACTGAAAAGACAGGAAAGAAAGAAAAGACCAAAATGGATGTCAAAAGAGACTCTAAAGCTTGTTCTTGAATGTAAATAGCTAAACCAAAAGGAAAAAATGACAAAGTAAAAGAACTGAGCAGAAGATTTCAAAGGTGGCTTGAGAAGACAAAGTAAAGTATTATATTGAAACGTGCTAAGACCTGGAGTTGGAAAACCAAAAGGGAAGAACACACTTGGCATTTCTTGAGCTGAAGGAACTGAAGAAAAAATTCAAGGCTCAAGTTGCAATTCTGAAGGAGTCTATGGGGAAAATATTAAATGACTCAGGAAGCATCAAAAGAAGATGGAAGAAATACACCGTGTCACTGTACCAAAAACAATTGGTCGACGTTCAACCATTTCAGGAGGTAGTATATGATCAAGAGCTGATGGTGATAAAGGAAGAAGTCCAAGCACTGAAGCAATGGTGAAATTGGCGAAAAATAAGGCTCCAGGAATTGATGGAATGCCAATAGAGGTATTTCAACAAACAGATGCAGCACTGGAAGTGGTCGCTCGTCTATGCCAAGAAATGTGGAAGACAGCTACCTGGCCAACTGACTGGAAGAGATCCATATTTGTGCCCATTCCAAAGAAAGGTGATACAAAAGAATGTGGAAATTATCGAACAATAATATCATTAATATCACAGGCACGTAAAATTTTGCTGAAGATCATTTAAAAGTGGCTGCAGCAGTGCATCGACAGGGAACTGCCAGAAGTTCAAGACGGATTCAGAAGAGCATGTGGAATGAGGGATATCGTTGCTGATGTCAGATGGATCCTGGCTGAAAGCAGAGAATACAAGAAAGATGTTTATCTGTGTTTTATTGACTATGCAAAGGCATTCGACTGTGTGGATCATAACAAACTACGGACAATATTGTGTGGAACCTTTACATAGACGAAAAGGCAGTTGTTTGAACAGAACGAGGTAATACTGAGTGGTTTAAAATCAGGGAAGGTGTGCATCAGGGATGTATTCTATCACCATACTTATTCAATCTGTATGCTGAGCAAAAATCTGAGAAGCTGGAGTATATGAAGAAGAACATGGCATCAGGATTGGAGGAAGACTCATTAACAACCTGCGATATGCAGAAAACACACCCTTGCTTGCTGAAAGTGAAGAGGACTTGAAGCACTTACTGATGAAGATCAAAGACTATAGCCTCCAGTATGGATTATACCTCAACATAAAGAAAACAAAAATCCTCACAACTGGACCAATAAGCAACATCATGATAAATGGAGAAAATATTGAAATTGTCAAGGATTTCATTTTACTTAGATCCACAATCAATGCTCATGGAAGCAGTAGTCAAGAAATCAGATGATGCACTGCACTGGGCAAATCTGCTACAAAAGACCTCCTCAAATAGTTAAAAGGCAAACATGTCACTTTAAGGACTAAGGTGTGCCTGACCCAAGCCATGGTGTTTTCAATCACCTCATATGCGTGCAAAAGCTGGATGATGAATAAGGAAGACTGAAGAAGAACTGATGCCTTTGAATTACGGTGTTGGCGAAGGGTACTGAATATACCACAGACTGCCAGAAGAACAAACAAATCTGTCTTGGAAGAAGTACAGCCAGAATGCTTCTTAGAAGCAAGGATGGCAAAACTTTGTCTCACATACTTTGGACATGTTATCAGGAGGGAGCTGTCCCTAGAGAAGGACATCATGCCTTGTATAGTAGATGGTCAGCGAAAAAGTGGAAGGCCCTCACCAAGACAGACTGACACAGTGGCTGCAACAATGGGCTCAAACATAACAACAATTGTGACGATAGTGCAGGACCGGGCAGTGTTTCGTTCTGTTGTACACAGGGTCACTATGAGTCAGAACCAACTCGATGGCACTTAACAACAACAACATATAGCCACAGAAATCAAAACAGCCTGGTACTGGAATAACAACAGACACACAGACCAATGGAACAGAATCGAGAGTCCAAAAACAAAACCACACTAGATGTGATGAACTGAATTTTGACAAGGGTTTAAGTTCATTCAATGGGAAAAGAAGAATCTCTTCAATAAATGATGCTGGGAAAGTTGGATTTCCACATGCAGAAAAATGAAATAGATTCCATGCCTCATACCATACACAAAAACAAATTCAAAATGAATTAAGGACCTAAATTCATTTTTAGTAAATGAAAGTAAAATTATAAAACTCTTAGAAGAAAATGTAGGGGCAACACTGTAGGGCATAGCTTTTAACACTGGATTATATAATAACAAAAGCACAAACAGCAAAAGACAAAATAAATAAATGGGACCTCATAAAAATTAAAAACTTTTGTTCATCAAAAGATTTTACCACTGTTAAATGAAAAACTATTTTGTTCTGTAAGCCTTCATCTTAAGTGAGAATAACAGCACAGTTGGAAGAGCGTAGTCACTGTCACTGAACTGTGAATGTAGAAATTTTTGAAACGGTGTATCTTTGGCCATCTGTAATTTTCATCAAAAAAAAAAGGTTGAGAATTTAGAGGCTTAATACGTTGTGGGGTTGTTAACCAATGTCAAAAAACAACATGTGTACTACTATTTCATGAGAAACTATTTGCTCTGTAAGCTTTCATCTGAAGTACAATAAAATATATATTAAAAAAAAAAAAAAAAGACACATTAAATTACTGTATCAATCCTGTAGCTTCTTTAAGCTTTACCTAAGGTGCCCCTGACCCAAGCCATGGCAAGTTCAATCGCCTCATATGCATGCAAAAGCTGGACAAGGAGTAAGGAAGACCAAAGAAGAATTGATGTCTTTGAATTGTGGTATTGGGCAAGAATTTTGAATATACCATGGATTGCCAAAAGAATGAACAAATCTATCCTGGAGGAAGTACAGCCAGAATGTTTCCTAGAAGCTAGGACAGCGAGACTTTGTCTCATGTACTTTGGACTTTGGACGTGTTATCAGGAGGGACTAGTCCCTGGAGAAGGATATCATGCTTGGTAAAGTCAGAAAAGAAGAGGAAGACCTTCAACGAGATGGTTTGACACAGGGGCTGCAATAATGGGCTCAAATATAGCAACAATTATGAGGATGGCACAGGACCAGACAGTGTTTCATTCTGTTGTACATAGGGTTGCTATGAGTCAGAATCAACTGGACAGTACCTAACAACAACAAGCTTTAACAGCATTAAATGTATAAATATTGTGTATGTATATTATATGTATAAATATGTGTATGTATATTATATGTATAAATATTGTGCCAATGAGTGAGTTAAAATTCTTCTCTCCACCAAAAAAAAAAAAAAGAAAGAAAGAAAAATAAAAACAAAATACAACAGAAAAAAAAAAAAAAAAAGATTTTACCAAAAAAGTAAAAAGACAGGCTACTGACTGGGAGAATATCTCCAGAAACCATATATCAGTCAAGAATCTAATAACCAAAGTATATATAAAACTTCAACAACTTGACAACAAAAACACAAATAACCCAATCATAAAATAAGCAAAGGACCCGAGTAGACGTTTCACCAAAGAGGACATTCAAATGGCCACCAAACATATGAAAAGATGCTCAGCATCATCAGCCATCAGAGAGATGCAAATCAAAACCATAATGAGATACCATTTCACTCCCACTAGGATGGCTAAGATAAAAAAAAAGGAAGAAAATAACAAATGTTGGTGAGGATGTGGGGAAACTGGAACCCTTATCCATTGCTGATGGGAATGCAAAACGGTACAGCCTTGTGGAAAACTGTGTGGCAGTTACTAAAAAAACTAAAAACAGAACTACCATATAACCCAGAAATTCCACTCCTAGGTATATACACAAAAGACTAGAAAGCAGAGATTCAAACAACGCCTTGTACACCAATGTTTACTGCAGCACTATTCACAATAGCTAAAAGGTGGAAACCACCTAAATGCCCATCAAGAGATGAATGGATAAACAAAACGTGGTACAAACGTACAACGGAATACCATTTAGCCAGTAGGAGAAATGAAGTCTTGATATATACTACAATATGGATGGAGCTGGAAGACATTATGCTGAGTGAAATATGTCAATCACAAAAGGGACAAATACTATATAACCTCACTTACATAAAAATACAAGAAAAGGCCAACATACAGGTATCCCGCTTTTTGAAATTTGCTTTACACCACTTTACTTTTATGAAAGACCCACATTAATACCTGTTTTCATTAACTAAAAGAAATCCAAAGAGGATTTTTGCTTTTTCAAAAAAGGCAAGAAGAAGAAACAGTGTTCAGTGTTCGTTTTGCAGCCAGCATTAAAGAGGCAGCACACATTCTGAGCAGCGAGAGGTGCGTCGCAAAGCTCCTTCCCTGGGAGCTACCAGCAGGATCTCAGCATCAGGCTTTCACCATAGCTTTCAACTGTGTCTGTGATCATGTGAGCTTTATCTCGATTTATTTTGTGCATCTGTCAGCAAGATGTGTCCTGAGTATCAGAAAAGCCTAAGAGAGCTTGTAAGGGTTTTATGCGTTATTTGGTACGATTTGGTGGTTATTTTTGGGGTCTGGGAATGCTAAAAAATTTTTCCCATATAAATTAATGGTGATTGCTTCTTCACATTTTGCCATTTCAGCTTATAAAGGTTTCATAGGAACGCTCTATTTTCAGACAGCAGGGGAAACCTATATAGAGAACAAAGTTTATTAGTAGTTCCCAGGGGTGGCAGGGAGGGAAAAAAAGAGGGTTAATGGTGATGGCAATATCACGTTGATTAAGGGTAGAGTTGCACAGCTCATTACTGTAATTGCTGTCAATAAGTTGTATAACTGTAAAAAAGTTGAATTGGAAAAACAAAACAAAAGAACAGATGGGGAAGACAGATCCTATGCCACATGAAGACTGCCCAGGAACCGAGGAACGGAAGCTGAAAACAGATAAAGAGGTTCCCCCAAGAGCCATTGGAGAGAAAAGCTTTCCTGTAAATCCTGTGCCTAAATTCAGACTTCTAGCCTCTCGAACTATGAGAAAATAAATTTCTGTTTGTTAAAGCAAATAAAAAAAAAAAAAAAAAAGAGTGAAAAAGCAAACCATAGACTGGGAGAAAATACTTGTGGTATCTGACAAAAGACTCATATCAAGAATTTATAAAGAGTTCCTAAAAACCAAGAATAAAAAGACAGACAACCCAATAATGACTTTAACAGACATTTCCCAAAAGTGATTACACAAAAGGTCAATAAGCATATGAAAAGGCAATCAACATCTTTAGTCATTGTCGTTGTCAGGTGCCCTGGAGTTGATTTTCTACTAAAAGCCACCCAACCTGACAGAGTAGAAGTGGCCCATAGTGTCTTCTAGGCTGTAATCTTTATTGAAACAGATCGCCAGGTCTTGCTCCCATGGAGCGGATGGGTCTGTTTGAAATGCTGACCTTTTAGTTAGCAGCCAAGTGCTTAACCATTGAGCCACCAGGGCTCCTCTTTAGTCATCAGGGGAATGCAAACTGTAACTCCAATAAGATACCACCACCTACAGATCAAAATGCCAATAATTAATAGCAAGTGCTGAGAAGGACGTAAGCAACTGATACTCTCATGCACTGCCAATGGGAATGTATACTGGTACAGTCACTTTGAAAAACTGTTTTATGGTATCTTCCAAAGCCAAACATAAACCTACTCTATGGCCCACGGAGTATACACCTAACATAAACAAGTACGTATGTCTACCCAATTACACGCTCAAGAATATCCACAGTAACTTCATTCATAATATTCCCAAAATGGAAACAAATCAAATATCTTCCAGTCGGAGAATGGACAAACTGTAGAATACAATGGAATACTACTCTGCAATAAAAATGAAAAAAATTACTGAGATAAACAACATGGATAAACCTCCCAGATACTATTGAGTAAAAGAAGTCAGTTGCTGAAGAGTACACATTAAATGATTTCATTTACAGGAAGTTTAAGACAAGGCAAAATTGATCGATGGTGATAGATATCAGAGTAGCGGCTAGTTTTGTACAAAGGTAGGGTCTGGGAAGGGGCACTAGGGAGCCTCCTAAAGAAAAAAACAAATCAGTTGCCATTGAGTAGATTCTGACTCATGGCAACTCCATGTGTGTCAGAGTAGAACTATGGCTCCATAGGGTTTTCAATAGCTGATTTTTTGGAAGTAGATCATTAGGCCTTTCTTCTGAGGCACCTCGGATGGACTTGAACTTCCAACCTTTCAGTGAGTAGTTGCGTCCGTAATCATTTGCACCATCCATGGACTAGCCTTTTAGGATACTGGAAATGTTCCACATCTTGATCTGGGTAATGGTCATATGGTGTACACATGTGTAAAAAAAAATCATCAAGCTGTGCAAAAGCAAGCGATAAATAAATGTAGATTCTTATCAGAATACCAGTCGCCTGTTTTTGTAGAAAATGACAAGCTGATTCTGACATTCTATGGAAATGCAAGGGATCCAGAACAGCCAAAACAATTTCCAAAAATAAGAACAAAGTTAGAGAACTCACATTTCCCAATTTCAAAACTTACTACAAAGTTAGTAAGAAAGATAGTTTGGTACTGGCATAAGGATAAACATATAGGTCAATGGAATAAATCAAGAGTCCAGAAATAAATCCCTACATTTATGGTCAATTGATTTTTGACAAGGGTGTCAGTACAATTAAGAGAGGGAAAGAATAGTCTTTTCAACCAATAGTGCTGGAACAACTCGATATACATGTCAGAAGAATGAAATGGAATGCTTTCTTTGTCCCATATAAATATTAACTGCAAGTGAATCACAGACCTCAGTGTACGAGCCAAAATAGAATAGTCTTAGAAGAAAAAAGTGGGAGTAAATCTTGCCAATTATGGCTTAAGCAAAATCTTTCTTATATACAACGCTAAAAGCATAAGTTACAAAAGAAAAAAGATGAGACCTCAACAAAATTAAAAACTCTTCTGTTTCAAAGGACACCATCAAGAAAGTGAAAAAATGACCACAGAATTGAAGAAAATATCCGCAAATTCTGTATCTGATAAGAAGCCCTGGCGGTGTAGTGATTAAGAGCTCAGCTGCTGAGCAAAAGGTCAGCAGTTCAAATCCACCAGCTGCTCCTTGGAAACCCTATGGGGCAGTTCTACTCTGCCCTATAGAGTTGCTATGAGTCCACATCGACTCGACGGCAACAGATTTGGTTTTCTGGTTTTATATCTGATGAGGGACTTCTATCTAGAATATATAAAGAACTCTTACAACTCTATAATAAAAAGACGATCAAATTAAAAAATAGGCAAAGGATCCAAAGAAAGTATACAAATGACCAATAAACATATGGAAAGATACTTAGCATGATTAGTCATTAGGGAAATGCAAATCAAAACCACAATGAAATACCATTTCACAACCACTAGGATGGCTATAATCAAGAGACAGACAATAATAAGTGTTGACAAGGATGTGCAGTATAGCTTAAAAAAACTGTCTGGTATGCAAGTTATATCTCAAGAAATCTGTTAAAAATATGCAGTGTATGATTCACATATGTACATATAAAACATGAAACCTATATGTGTGTAGGCTCCAGGAACTGATGGAATATCAATTGAGATGTTTCAACAAACAGATGTAGCGCTGGAAGTGCTCACTCGTCTATGCCAAGAAATTTGGAAGATAGCTACCTGGCGAACCAACTGGAAGAGATCCATATTTATGCCTATTTCCAAGAAAGGTGATTCAACTGAATGTGGAAATTATGGAACAATATCATTAATATCACATGCAAGTAAAATTTTGCTAAAGATCATTCAAAAGTAGCTGCAGCAGTATGTTGACAGGGAACTACCAGAAATTCAGGCTGGATTCAGAAGAGGACATGGAACCAGGGATATCACTGCTGATGTCAGATGGATCCCGGCTGAAACCAGAGAATACCAGAAAGATGTTTACCTGTGTTTTATTGACTATGCAAAAGCATTCGATTGTGTGGATCATAACAAATTATGGATGACATTGCAAAGAATGGGAATGCCAGAACACTTAATTGTGCTCATGAGGAAGCTGTACAGAGATCAGGAGGCAGTTGTTTAGACAGAACAAGGAGATACTGCATGGTTTAAAGTCAGGAAAGGTGTGCGTCAGGGTTGTATCTTTTCACCATACCTATTCAATCTGTATGCTGAGCAAATAATGTGAGAAGGTGGACTATATGAAGAAGAAAGGGGCATCAGGATTGGAGCAAGACTCATTAACAACCTGCAATGTGCAGAGGACACAACCTTGCTTGCTGAAAGTGAAGAGGACTCGAAGCACTTACCGGTGAAGATTGAAGACTATAGCCTGCAGTATGGATTACACCTCAACATAAAGAAAACAAAAATCCTCACAACTGGACCAATAAGTGACATCATGATAAACAGAGAAAATATTGAAATTCTCAAGGATTTCATTTTACTTGGATCCACAATCAACACCCATGGAAGCAGCTGTCAGGAAATCAAAAGACACATTGCACTGGGCAAATCTGCTGCCAAAGACCTCTTTAAAGGGCTGAAAAGCAAAGATATCACCTTGAAGACTAAGGTGCACCTGACCCAAGCTATGGTATTTTCAATCGCATCATATGCATGTGAAAGCTGGACAATGAATAAGGAAGACCGGAGAACTGATGCCTCTGCACTATGGTGTTTTGGAGAAGAATACTGAACATACCATGGACTGCCGAAAGAACGAACAAATCTGCCTTGGAAGAAGTACAACCAGAAAGCTCCTTAGGAGGAAGAATGGCGAGACTACGTCTTACATACTTTGGACATGTTGTCAGAGGGATCAGTCCCTGGAGAAGGACATCATGCTTGGTAAAGTAGAGGGTCAGTGACAAAGAGGAAGACCCTCAATGAGATGGATTCACACAGTGGCTGCAACAACGGGCTCAAGCATAACGATTGTGAGGATGGTGCAGGACCAGGCAGTGTTTCGCTCTGTGCTGCATAAGGTCGCTATGAGTCGGAACCGACTTGACGGCACCTAACAACAACATGTGTGTAGATGTGCATAAAATTGCATGGCCCGAGAAGGTGTGCTCAGAGCTGTGAAGCTGTTTCTTCTGGAAGGAAGGGGGCCTAGAGTAGAGCTGAAGAAGTCTTCTGTCATTTTGGTTTATTTATTTCTGCGTTATTCATTGCTATTCAGCAAAAATGTCATTCTGTATTATTTGTGTAATAAAACACAAAGTTTGGGGAAGGGAACAAGGAGTTGCCTGCAGGTGGCATGGATATTCAGAGGAGGGAGTCACTGTCATGTTCTGACAAGCTGAGGGCAGAAAGTTCATGGAAAGGTGATTTGCTTTGAAGCTTGAAGGTTGAGTGTGACTTGCCTGGGCAAGGAGAAGATGTGAAAAATCAGAGGGAATAAGGTGGCACTGTGACAAGTACAGTATTGCCTAGATCTCAGGTTTTTAAAGTACACAATTTAATTAACCAATGTGTATTCATTTGGGATCTTTTTTTGTGAAGAAACTACAGAGAGATCTGTCAGTATCAGATAAGATTTATTTTACAAAAAACACTGAAAGCCAAAGGTGAAATCCCCAGTGTCATCTGAAGCAACCAGACCTGTTAAGCAACAATGAAAAGAGCTGAAAGTTCTAGAATTCCCCGAACTCTATGAGATTTGGCTTATTCCCCTGAGAGAGTAAGTCTCTCAGAGCTGACATAATGGTATTGCCTTTTCCTTGCTAATTCTGTTCTCTGCTTCACTGTCCAATCAGACTTCATAAGTGGGTAACGTATCTTTCAGAAGTCTGCAGCTTGAAATGGTAGCTTCCTCTACAAAGAGCTGCTGGTAAAGAGGGAAGCAAATGTTCAACTTCACCACCTGGATCATCCTTAGCTTGATCTCTGGGGTGCTTCAAGTTTAAGTTTCCAGTTAGCTTTGGCCTTTCTAAGCTCATGAAAAGTCCAGCTTTGCTTCTGAAGTAGCCAGACACAGAGAAAGACCTGACAGAGACCATTGTGCACGTGAGGTTCTAATGCAGGAGGTATTATGCAAGTCATAAGAACTGTCTGTGATTTCTAGCAGGTTGTAGTCACTTACTTGTGTTCCTGGGGTGGGAGTGAAATACAACGACAAATTCACAGAGTTCTTGGGTGGAGGAATAGGATTGAGACTACCCGACAAGTCCTCTATTTTAAAGCAGGGAAAATATTATTAAAGGAGAGTCAGCCCAGTGGTACCAAAACATTTTTAAAAACTTGGTCAGCCTCCCAGTATGGACTTGCTGAAGTCACAACACTGTGTAAACGAATTGCTTGGGCCCCAAAGCCAGCCAAGCTAGGAGTTCAGCCAGCATGACTGTCTATCCCTTTCGATTTAAAATGAAATTAAATCTTTGGTTGCTTGCCTGAATTAATCATTCAATTTGCAAAAAAACAATCAAACCTATGCTGTAAGTAGTTCCAGCTGTGGGGTGTGTTTTTTTTTTTTTTTTTTTCCAGCAGCAGAGAAAAATTACTTTTAAAACACAAGCATTTCATAAACAGAACTGAGA
The DNA here is from genome assembly GCA_030035585.1 of Dugong dugon. Lineage (NCBI taxonomy): Eukaryota > Metazoa > Chordata > Mammalia > Sirenia > Dugongidae > Dugong > Dugong dugon. The sequence continues at coordinate 52,332,174 of CM057481.1, read as the reverse complement.
GACACTTGCGTTTGCTTTCAGGGATGAAGGCATTTCTAAGTGTTTGTCCTTGAACCCGGATTACATTTCTTCTTCCTTGGAACTCAACAGTTGACCCTGATGAAGATAATATAAACAGGTTGCCTTCTACTGCAAGGACATTGCTACCAACCTTGAATATATTTTAAGGGCCTTTGATCAAAGGGGAAGAAAATAAGCAAACTACTCAATGTCACCCCAATGCTTGGATATACCCCAGAGGGTAGTCACAGTGAGCCGCAGTCTGATAGCACTCTGTAACATACCAATTCTACCTGGGCATCTGACAAGTTCAAATTAAACCAGCATCTATGCCCAAATCCATTTTTCTAATTCTTGGTTATTGTTACCTTTGCCTTCAATGCAAATTAATGCAAGATAAATCCCTGCCCACATTTCTTTCCAGTTGTTAATATAATATCTCAACTTTTATAACTGAAGGTTTCACTATCGTATCTCTATGGATAATGCTACAACTTACAATAAATATTAGAAATTATCTGAGTGGGAACAGCTACCCTTCATAAATATGGCCTGAACACGATTGTTAAACCTTCAGTTAATCTTTATAATCAAGGAAAAGAGAAGACTTGCAGATAAATTATTTTCTCCAAAGTCTGAAGCAAAGTGTGTACCATAAAGCACATATTGCTGAAATAACAAGACTAAATCTATTCCATTTTTTACCTTGTACACTGTGCTTATTAAAGGAGGGCCTTGTTTGACAAACACTCTTTTCCAATATAAATCCTACAAAGATGAACACAACTCTTCTCACTCATGATTAACATAGTGGAGGAATCAAATCCGTGAATCATTCGGCAAATCATTCTAGTATATTCACGGGACGGACCAATTTTTTACCCTTTAATCTGAATTATAAATAATATTTCACTTCCATCACTCTAAATAACTACAGAGACTTTTACCTCAAAGTTATTCCTAGCAAGAGAAAATTGCACAATGACGTGTTTAACTTTTTAATCCCTACTGGCAGAAGATTTAAAATATACATTTGGGATGCTTATGGAATATAGAAAGCCTACCACTCAGCCCTGGAGATGGGACAGGCCTGCAGACCCAAGAAACTAGGGGGACCGGGGATGTGCATGCACATGGTGTTAGAACTGTTAAGTAAAGTCTATACTGGAAACACAATTACGTCCTAATTTATAACATACGGGATCGGGGACTGGGTCCCTGGGTAGTGTAAATGGTTAAAGCGGCTGCTAAGAAACATTCGAGGTTCTATTCCACCAAGAGGTATCTCAGAAGACACGCCTGGCAATCTATTTCCAAAAAAAATCCACTGAAAACTCTATGGAGCACAGTTCTACTCTGACACACATGGGGTTGCCATTTGAGTTGGAAATGCCTGGACAGTAACTGGTTTTATACTGGGAATACAGCTGAGTTCTAGTTTATGACATGTGTGGTCAGGGGCTAGGTTTGACTTTTGATCTTTACTAGCTGTGAAGGAAGGATGTGCTAAGCCAATTATCAGTGTGAACAAGAAATCAGAATATTTACCTGCCCCAAAGAACTAGCTGGAGCTGGAGCCGGTAGAGCCAGCAGCATGTGCGATGCCGAAGACCCTGAATTTCTAGGGAGGAGCCCTAGGCTCCAGTCTTTGGGACGATGCACATTTGTACAGCCCTTTACAGTTGCAAAGAGCTTCCTCATAAAGAATCTCATTAATTCAGCTCCTTATGGCAACCTTGGGAGAAAAGATTTAAAGAAATTAATTATATTCATTTAGCTGGTGAGGGAACATAGCCAGAACTAAATAGAGCTAAGATAGGAACTGATCTTCCAAATCCACTGTACAGCGTTTTTGTTCCTAAACAGCTGAACAGCAGGTCAGTCATCCTCTCAGAGCGTTTCTCCATTCATGAAATGGGAATAAAAACATAACAGGCTTGTCATGGAGATCTGGTGAGATTAGGAATGGGTATCAGTTAAGATGCTTTGGGTTACAAGCGAAAGAAAAATCTGATTTAAAATGGCTTAAAAATAAAACAATTTATTGGCTCATGGACCCGAAAAGTGCACAGCAGGGGGATTTCAGGATTGGGTTGATCTAGCTGTATATGGTGAGTGGGGACTGTGGCTTCATTTCTCAGGGATTATCTTGGCTCTACCCTTATCTGTGTAGTGAGATCACTGTCTTTAGTTTCTGGGCTGAGTGGTTTCCCCTTCACACCCTGGAGAAGAAGACAGCTTCCTCTCAAGCATCAGTGAGTCCTGAGTTTCACTCTGACTGGATGAACAGCCCTACCTCCGAATGAGTAACTGTGGCAAGGAGTATGGCTGCTATGCTATGCCAGAGAGGTGGAACTGATGTTCTAGAGGCAGCCACGGTGGCGACCACAGTATGGGAAAAATACAACACAGTTGTGAAGCAAGTTTCTGAGCCCTTTGAAAGCACTCAGGACATCCCAACATTTGATGTTATTTTTGTATTATCCTTCTCTACGTATAAATAAGGTACTTTGGTTGGCACCACTTAGCCAGCTTCCTTTTAGTTAAAAAAAGAAAAAAAAACCCATTACCGTCGATTCAATTCTAGCAAACTTGTAGGACAGAGTAGCACTGCCCCATAGGGTTTCCAAGGCAATAATAATCTTTATGGAAGCAAACTGCCACATCTTTCTCCTACAGAGCAGCAGCTGGTGGGTTCAAACCACTGACCTTCTGGTTAGCAGTGCAGTGTTTAACCATTGTGCCACCAGGGCTCCTCTCCTTTTAGTTATTAAACAGTAATTATCATAGCAGGTAACATTTACTGAGCACTCACTTTGTGCCAGAAACCCTGGTGACGTAGTGGTTAAGAGCTATGGCTGCTAATCATAAGGTTGGCAGTTTGAATCCACCAGGCCCTCCTTGGAAATTCTATGGGGCAGTTCTACTCTGTCCTATTGGGTCGCTATGAGTTGGAATTGACTCCAAGGACAAGAGGGTTTGTTTGTCTGGTACCATGTGCCTGACATTGAACTAAGCACTTGATTTGTGTTATCTTAATTAATCCTCCTCCTGGCCACTATGGTAAGAAATATTCCTATTTTACAGATGAGGATGCTGAGGCATAGAAAAGCCAACTACTTGCCCAAGATTACACAGCTGGTACATAGCAGAGTTGACACTATTCCCGTGGACTTTCTGAATCCAGAGACCTTGTTCCTAAAGAAATTATTACCTGGCCTTAAACAAAGGCAGTAAAATAGCATTTCTCTGAAAGTTTTATAACTCATACTCTTCATTTTCCCCCACTGGTGAGTTTGGTACATTACACCATGCCACATACATTGGCACTGCCTAAGAAATGATCTATTCCCGCGGGATGTTACTCCTAAGAATTGCACGATCAGTTACCTGTCTGATGACGTCAGCTTGGGAGGCTTGCTGTATATGTAACAGTGACTCCTTATCATCCGGACTCTCTTTATCCAAACTCAAGGGCTAAATAGATGAGAAGGACGGCTCCTGGGCTGAGTCCAGGACCAACTCCTCTCACAACACCTCACCGGATCTCCTCACATCACTGGCTTCCTCGCTGTCACGTGACCAAGACAAAACTCCCTCTTATTTCCAGGCGCTTGCGCATTTGTAGTTCTCTCTGGCTAGCCACGTGGCTTGCTACGCTACTTCTTCACGTCTCTGCTCAAACGTCCCATTAGCAAAGAGGAAAGTCTTGTCGCTCGTATATAAAATATCATTGCCTTCCAGTCAAGTTATTATCTATTCCATGCAATGCATTAAGGTGGTGGTTTTTTTTTTTTCCTGTTGTTATTGCACCATCTATATAGGGGTCTCTGAGTAGGAATCGACTTCACGGCAATGGGTTTGGTTTTGGTTTATCAGAGAGCCCTAGTGCAGTGGTTAAGAGCTCGGCCGCTAACCAAAAGGCCGGCAGTTGAACCCACCATCAGCTCCTTGGAAACCCTATGGGGGCAGTTCTACTCTGTCCCACAGGGTTGTTATGAGTCCAAATCTACTCCACGGAAACAGGTTTTTTATTTATTTATTGTCATACTATGGGGAGTCCCTGGGGGGGTGCAAACGGTTAAGCCCTTGGCTACTAACTGAAAGGTTAGTGGTTCAAGTCCAACCAGAGACGCTTTGAAAGAAAGGCTTGCCCATCTAATTCCAAAAGATCATAGCTATTGAAAGCCCTATGAAGCACAGTTCTATTCTGACACACACAGGGCCGCCACAAGTTGGAATTGACTCAATGGCAACTGTTTTTTTTTTTTTTTGGTCATATTAACTACCTATATTTATTTAAGAGTCCCAGGGTGGTATGAATGTCCTCAGCTGCTAACAAAAAGGTTGGAGGTTTGAGTCCACCCAGATGTACCTTGGAGGAAAAGCTTGGCTACCTACTTCTGAAAAATCAGCCCCTGAAAACCCTATGGAGCAAGTTCTACGCTGACACACATGGGGTCAAATGAGTCAGAATCAACTTGACGGCAAATGGTATATTTACTGATTGATTGATTGACTGTCTATATTGCCTCACTAGAATGCAAACTTCTTGACAGAGTGACTTAAGGCCTTTTGTTCACTACTATATCTGCAGCACCTAGAACAATGCTTGCCATATGCTTGCTGTTCAATCAATGTATATCGAATGAATAAATAAATGTATATACACTCTATCTCGCTTCATAGAGAGTCACAATATCCAGCCTACCAAAGGCTCTGAGAAGTCCTGCTTAAGTTGTTTAAAATCAGTGTTGCCCAAATCTAACTACCTGACACTTTTGATGAAAAAAAATACGTATACCTGTTAACGTTCCGCAGAACTAAAGTTTGCTGGAAATCACTTTGGGAAACACTGGACCACTATTCTCCCGTTTTACAGGCAAGGAAACTGAGCTTCTGAGGAGCCCAGGGGTGCATCCAGGCCACACAGTGAGCCATGGCCCTCAGGACAGAGCCTGACCCACCATTCCCGGCTCGGGGTACAATGGCTCCATCACTTCCCAGTGCTACATTGATTGAAGATCTGGGCTAATTATACAGAACACATCAATCAATAACCCCATCAGTGACTACTGATGGGCCATCTATTCTGTGCCCAGCCATTGGCACCTGCATTTGTGACACTGTGAAAGCTCCGGAGACACTTTTGCAGGAGACACAGTTTTTCAGGAGCTGCCAATTGATTCTTTGAAGCTGATGGTTCACTAGTAGATACATTTTCCCAGAGAGTTTTGGCTTTGTTGATCTTTGCTTCTTGCTGATCCTGTTGCTTCTTCACCCTCCTGGTTTGTTTGGTTTTTTTTTGAGTTGCATCATAGTTGTTGACTGAATGGGACATGGCCGTACTTGTGGGCAAAAGAAAATGCTCTATCACATTTACTGGAAAAGGTAACCAAAGCAGTTACCAGGTGACACAGAGTCCCATCACAGCCCAAGCAGTAGATTTTTATTAAAAGATAGCCCCCTCCCTGACCTGCTTCCTCACCTCCTGCTCACTCTTCAGTCCTCCCCAATCAGACTTCTGTCCCTTCGCTCCCATGGAAGCTGCTCTTGTCAAGACACCAGTGCCCTTCTTGCTGCCAAACCATTTCTCAGGCCTCATTTCACTCGGCAGTCCAGAAGCTTCCGACACACTGGCCACTCCCTCCTCTTTGAAACGCTTCCTTTTCTTGGCTCCACACACCACACTGTCTAGGGTTCCTCCCTCCTCCCTCACTGCGCCTTCTCATGTTCCCTTCACTGCCTCTTACTCCTGTAACTGCTCCTTATCTCTAGAGTTTGGAGTCCCAAGCCTTGCTCCCAGAGCCTCTCCTTTTCTCATTCTGTGTCCTTTCCCAGGGAATATCATTTGGACCAATGGCTCTAAATATTATCTCTCTGCTGTTGACTTGCGAGTTTAAATTTTTAGTTTTGTTGTCTCTCCACCTGCCCCCACCAAAAAAAAAAAAAAAAAAAAATGCTCCAGGTTTCATATCCAAATGCTACTGCCTTTTTTTTGTTATGTCATCTTGGGCAAATTCTTTAACCTCTCTGTGCCTCGGTTTCCTTAAATGTAAAAAGAGGTGCTGAGTACCAACCTTATAGGGTTATTTTAAGGCTTAAATGACTTCACACATGCAGTGGACTTAAACCAGTATCTGGCACATAGTAAGCATGAAGCGTTAGCTGTTAGCCCTTCTTTTTCTGGTTACCAATCTCTCCACTGGAATATCTAATTGAAAAGAAAAAAAACCAAAAACCCAGTTGCCATCAAGTTGATTCTGACTCATGGTGATCCCATGTATGTCAGAGTAGAACTGTACTGCACAGGGTTTTCAATGGCTGATTTTTAAGAAGTAGATGGCCAGGCTTTTCTTCCAAGGTGCCTCTGGGTGGACTTGAACCTCCAAGCTTTCTGTCAGCAGAGCCTGTTAATGGAAACAAACTCTGGAATATCTAATAGATGTGCCAAATCAGAACTTTGAATTCTCACCCCATCCCACTCCCTCCAGCGTCTTTTTACCATCTTAACAACCACCAACTGAAAATCTAAAACAACTAAAAATATTTAAAAGTCATCATTTGTGAAGAATGTGCGGAAGATGGGGGTGGGAGAGAGCGGCTGTCTCTCCTGGAGCTCTAGTGGGGCGGGCACAGAGCCCAACAACTCACTGAACCTAAATCCCCAGCTCCCAGACTCAGGAAATTCAGCTTCTCACTCTTGTGTTCTCCCCATTTATGTGGTCCAATTCTTTGCCAACCAGAGCCCGGGTTTTCTGCCTCTACAGGATTCTGTTGTTGTGTTTTTTAATCAATCCTCTGGGACAAGGGAAACTTGAGGTCCTATGTTACAAAGACTTGTTTGTCCTCTTCAGAGAAGAGGAAAAGAAAACCAGCTTATCCTTTTGGGATAGACCTACAGGAAAATAAGATGGCTAATTTCTCAGTTAATTTTCAGATTTTCTTGCCAAGAAGGAAAATTCAACACTCAGGGCCTCAGGAAGAAAGTGAACGTGAGAAAGACAGATCAGGAAGGGCTCTTTAGTCATTCTTGCGGAGCCCTGGTGGTACAGTGGTTAAGAGCTCAGCTGCTAACTAAAAGGTCCACAGTTCGAATCCACCAGCCACTCCTTGGAAACCCTATGGGGCAGTTCTACTCTGTCCTATAGGGTCGCTATGAGTTGCAATTGACTCAACGGCAACAGGTTTGTTTTGGTCAGGACATTCTTGTGGGGAATATAACTCTCCGGCCATCTCACTCTGTCCACAAAGGAGGTCAAAAACGTGTGAACAGGAAACTCCAGAGCAGCCAGGACAGTGAGCTGTGAGTGTGTTCTCTATCTGCCCGGACTTGAAGACCCCCCCGAAGCCCTCTCTAAGAGATCAGAAGAGAAGTCTAAAAGGCCATTAGCTCCACCAATCAAATATGACACAATGCCTTCACAAGTACTCCTAGCTGGAGGGTTCAAAACGAAAAAACCAAGCCCATTGCCATCAAGTCAATTCTGTTACAGAAGCAAATCACCAGGCCTTTCTTTTGTGTCACCACTGGGTGGGTTCAAACCGCCAACCTTTAAGTTAGTAGGCGAGTACAAACCATTTGTGCTACCAGGGACCTCTGGAGAGTTCAAGTGAGTCTGAGTAGACTGAGTGTGGTTATAGCCATGTCGACTGTTCGTTCTCCTGCCCTCCACTCCTCAGAACAGCCCAGGCTGACCTCGGGAAGCAGCCTCACACCCCAGCCTCCCACTCTGATTTCCCCTGTATGTCCAAGGCTCAGCCTCCCCAACACTTCTGCATAGCTAGTTCTCCCAGATGGTGGTGCAGGCTCTGGGAGTTCCTGAACACAAATAGCCCACCTTCAGACATTTACTGGAGACCACCAATGTGGCAGTAACCGTTCTAAGAGCCAGGTGTGTAGACAGATAAGCAGACACCTTTGGTGCCCTCAAGGTGCTGACGATCTAGAGCACTGGTTTCAGCCTTGGTTGCACATTGGAATCATCCAGAGAGCTTTGACAAATCCCGGTACTTGAGTCCTCCCCTACTCAAAGAGTGATCTAATTGGTCTAGGGTGAGGCCAGGGTATCAAGTCTTTAAATAGCTTCCAGCTGATTCTAATGGGCAGAAAAGTTGAGAACCACTGATTTCCAGCCTATAAGCAGTTATACCAAAAACAAACAAACAAACAAAACCCATTGCAGATGAGTTGATTCCAACTCACAGCGACCCTATAGGACAGAGTAGAACTGCCCCATAGGGTTTCCAAGGAGCCACTTAGATTGAAACTGATGACCTTTTGGTTAGCAGCCAATCTCTTAACCACAGCAGTTATAATATAATGTAGAAGTGCAGAGAGAGAGGTATTCCAGGGCATACAGCTGGGACCCCTCCCCTAGCCTGGGTGGAGGAGGGAAGTGAAGGGAGGCTTCCCAGAGGAAGTGACTTCTGGGCTGTTTTAAAGGATTAGTAGGGTGGGCCAGGTGTCCCTGGGTGGTGAAAGCAGTTAACATGCTCAGCTGCCAATCAAAAGGTTGGCGTTATGAGTCTACCCAGAGGTGCCTCCAAAGAAAGTCCTGGTGATCTACTTCCAAAAAATCATCTATTCAAAACTATATAGAATAGAAATTGTTAAATGGGAACCTAATTTGCTATGTCAACTTTCATCAAAAACACGATAATATATATAAAAAACCAAAACATATAGAGCACAGTTCTACTGTGACGTACCTGGGCTCGCCATGAGTCAGAATTGACTCACAGCAACTGGTTTAGGAGCAGGCCAAAAAACCCAGGCAGAGAGAGAGAGAGAAAGAGCTGCAGGCAAAGGGAAGAGGGAAAAGGTGGGAGAGAGTGAGGTGTGTGGAGAAGCAAGTACTGGAATATTAGGGAAGGCATCTGTCTTGGTTCCTTCCTCTTCAAGAGGACAGAGGTGCCCAGTGGTGAAATAAGCAGCTGGAGAGGTAAGGAGGGGACAAGAGCTTGTAGGGCCTTGTAGGATTATGACATGAAGGTGATAGGGAGCCACTGAAGAATTGTGAGGTGGAATGGAGCAGGATGAGAGATGAATCCTAGAACCACCTCATGGTGGTCATGTGGAGGATGGATTAAGTGGATAGATAGAGGCGAGGGGGCAATGGGATTCATCAGTCCTGTATTTACTAATAAATCCTGTAGTACCATGATCCCTTTGACAACACCCAGTAATAAGAAGAGATACCATTTTTGCCCGGGGCATAGCCTGGGACACACACAGAGCTGAGTACTTTTCATGCACTATCATTTTAAAATTCTCACAACATCCCTGTGAGGTTGTTGTTCTTATCCCCATTTTAGAGCTGAGCAAACCCAGGTTTAATAACTTGCCTGATGGTCACACAGCAAGTTAAGTGACAGAGTCCAGCCTCTAGCTCAGCAATGCCAGCACTTCTAACTGTTGTGTGTTTGCCTCCTACCCTCTTGTGAGCACATGTATCTCCTAAGGGCAGCTAGCATCATGAATCACTTAGATAATGTTTGCATGTTAATGGGGCCCTTCTGTTACTTTAAAGGAAAGCAGTCACTTTTCCTAATTGTTCCAGATGTTGAATGCCCTGGTGGTAAAATCTAAGGGTGTAAAATCCACTTGCCCCTCTGTAAGTCATTTTGATTTGCCCAGCAAGTTCAAAGGCTTTCCGTTATACACATTCATAACTTCTAAACTCAAAGCGGAATCACCAGGACAAGATGGAAGGCCTTGAGCTGGTTTCCTGCAACTGTTGGCCCCAAATCGCAGGGGATGGGCTTCCCCAGGTATCTCCAGGCCTACTGAATCAGCATCTCTAGGTGTGGTGCCAGGGAATCTGTACTGTATAAGGCTCCCCCCGCCCCATATCAGTCTAGTCTAGGGTGGTGCAAACAATCGAGCATTCAACTACTAACCAAAAGGTTCGTGGTTTGAACCCACCCAGAGATGCCTGGGAAGAAAGGCTGGAAGTCTGCTTCTGAAAAACTGGCCTTTGAAAACTCTGTGGAGCAGTTCTACTCTGCAACACACTGGGTTGCCATGAGTCACAATTGACTTGAGAGCAACTGGTTTGTTTTTGGAATATCAGTCTATTGGGAACATTAGTAGTTCAGTGGTAGAATTCTCACTTTGCATACCAAGACCTGGGATCAATTACTGACCAATGCACCTTATGCACAGCCACTACCTGTCTGTTCATGAAGGCTTAGCATGTTGCTCTGTTGTTGAACAGATTGTGGCATAGCTTCCAGATGAAGACTAGGAAGAAAGGCCTGGCAATCTAATTCCCAAAACCAGCCAATGAAAACCCTGTGGATCACAATGGTTCAATCCACAACCAGTCTTGGGGGGTTGTGCTAGATGGGGCGGTTTCTCGTTCTGATGTGCATGAGGTCCCTACGAGTCGGGAGTCAACTTGACGGAAACTAACAACAACAACATCAGCCCAGAGCAGACAGCTGCCTCGGTTCCTTCCTATTCAGGAGAGAGTCTCCTGATGCAATTATTGCATCCACATCCTCCTGCAAACCAAAAAACCAAACCCATTGCTGTCAGGTTGATTCCGCTGCATATGGTCTTAAAGGTCAAGAATCTTTTGTGCCCAGGGTTTGAAATACAAGTTCTTTCTTAACTGCCTGCAAAGCTGCAGATCTTGGCAGAAAGCCTTCCTGTTTCCTGTGTCTGCTACTATTTAGCAGATCAGGTAACATATGGTAGCCCTGGTGGAAGGAATGGGGGATTGCAAATCCGCCAAGAAGAGGTGAAATGAGGAGCGGACTTAACTGCACAAGGTCTCTAAAACAGTTCATTGGAACTGGTTTAGAGTTCATTGGAACCCCTGCTTAGAATTTGCATTTTCACCCTAGATATACTGAATCACAATCTACAGGACCCTGTTAAAATGTAGATGGTGTATACGTAAGAATCACCTGGGGGTCTTGTTAAAATTTAGATTCTGATTCAGTATATCTGGGGGTAGAAATGCAAATTCTAAGCAGGGGTTCAAACCGGAACGAACTGGTTTGAAGCCCTGAACTGCACTGCTAGCTTTTAGCTGATAGGTGAACCTTTCTCCTCCCACCAAAATGGACTCAACAGTATGAGTCCTGCCTAGTTTTCTTACCCAGTGCCTATATGCAAAAATCGGTATCTGAATACAAGGTCACTGTCTGGTGGTAAGTGCATTGTGGCATGACTGCGGGGCTGCAAAGCCTCGGAGGATTGGCTAGATTTTAGCAGCCTGGTCGCTGAAGGACTTACTTTGAAAACTGGAATAATATAAATCACCTGCCTAAGCGGAAAATGCTTTCATGTCAAAGCTAACGAGGAAAACATTCCCTGGAACCGGCCCATCAAATACCCAGTCATATGCCCCTGGTGACTTCTTTAAGAAATCAGACACTTTGATCCCCAGCCAACTTCTGCTATTCTACACTTGAATGGAGTTTTCCTGGCCAAGCTCTTCACTCAGGATTGTAATTTAGTACAGTAAGGATGAAACAGTTTCTCAAAACTCATTGAGAGACACTGAAGTCCCAAGAATAAAGGCAGAAGTACAGCCTTAGTTCCCATGCAGGGGCAATGATCTGTTCCAAGTCCCTGCCAGCCGTGGTGGATTATGAAATAAGTGAAGAAAGCATGGTGCTTACTGTGCTTACCAGATCATCTGTAGCAAAATTGTTCACTACAGATTAGCAAGTAAGCACAAGTAAGCCTGTGCTTGCCTTGCTTACTGGGTCATCTGCCCCTGTCAGGGACCATAAATATGAAAAGAGGCTTTGATTCTGTAGGAAGGTGCCATGGGGTTGGGAGAAAGATGCCAGCCGTACCTTGAAGCAGAATCTTTGATGTGGTGAAATTGTTCACTGCAGATGATTTGGTAAGCAAGGTAAGCACTATGCTTATCGTGCCTGTTTGATAATTCACCCCTGCTAGCCACATAGGTGAAGATTTGGGCTGGGACATCTCATCTTGCCAGCTGGTTGCCTCTCAAACTGGCAAGATCCCACAACTTGCCTCTTTCTGGGAAAGGCCGAAGGTCTGGTTAATGCGTGTTTTTGATCTGAAGCCTGAAAAAAGCTAATCAAATGTTCAAAGGCTAAACATGTGCAATTACAAGTTTGATCTAAGGTAAAACCTGAGAAAGGGAAATGACTCCCTTGGATAAGTACCCTGAGAGATTTCCTTGGAGACCATTAGGGAAGGGCAGGCTCCTGTTCTTGGGGAGGAATCATGACTTGTCTCCTCAGTCCTATAGGTGGCCATCCCCATGCCCCAAGGAAAGAAGATCCATATTTAGGTAGAATGTTCAGTTCAGCATCCAAATGATCATTTGGCCTATTGGCATAGCCGGGTCTAGGAGTCGGAATCACTTCCTAAATGTTCTGGAGGCAGTTGCCATGGCAACGTCACCTCACTCACAAGACAAGGTTCTAATCTGCCAGCGCACCCTCCAGGTTAGCTTTCCTACCACCAAGTGGAGACTGACTCAAATCTATAAATGGAGATTTGCTTTGATTATTTGAGTTGCAAAGACCCTCAAAGGTGGGCTACTCCTGGGATTCCCAGACCTGACTAATCAGAGATATTAATGGAGTAAACAGATGCCTGCTAGTAGGTGACATTAAGGAATTGTTTGTTTTGCTGAGTGTGATAGTGCCATTTGAGATGCAGGGTAAATTATTTAGGAGTGAAATGAGATGATGTCTGTGATTGGCTTTAAGATATTCAACAAAAATAAAAAGAGGGATTGGTATGTATCAGGCAGGGTCCCCAAAGGAAACAGATGGCACATACAAATAAGGTGAATGGGGAACATTTAAGGAAGGGGCTGCTTATAAGGATGTGGGCAAGGGAAGGCTGAGGGAAATCAGTGATGGCATGGAGCAAGCAAGGGTGGGAAACTACCATCCCTGGGCCTAAAGTGGCAAGGGAAGAGGGTGGTTGAGAACCTGTAGAAAAAGGGGTAGCTGTGGGAGAAGGCTGGCTACATGAGCTGTGCCCTGGGGTGGAGGAACACAGGTACTGACAACCATCTAGGAGAGAGGGAGCCAGGGAAATGCATAGCCCACCCTCATGACTTCTGCTTTCCAGTCCTTTCTGATGTGTCCTGTTGGCTGAACCCTTTCCTGAGGCCGAGAGCAGCTTGTGGAGTGGATGAAGGGGGTGTGAATGGAGAACACCCCGCATAGGATGTTATTGTTGCTTGCTGTGCAGTCTATCCCTACTCATAGTGACCCCAAGTGTGCAGAACAGAACTGCTCCACAGGGTTTTCACGGCTGTGAACTTTCGGAAGCAAATCACCAGGCCTGTCTTCCAAAGTGCCTCTGGGTCCAGCACTTAACCATTGGTGCCACCCAGAGACTCCATAACCCATTACCCATTGCCATTGAGTTGATTCTGACTCACAGGGACTCCATAGATGGAACAAATATGGCAAAATGTACAAGCTAGTGATGTGTACTTGGAGGGTCATTGTCCCCCTTACTTTTGAGACTGTTTGGAAATCTTCATTGTTAAGTTAAAGGCAATACAGATTCCTGGGTCCTATTCCAGATCTGACAAATCAGAATCTTTAGGGAATGGAGCCCTGGGATCTGTGTTTTTAAACACATCTCAAGTTTTTAACCCTTCATCTAATCCAAGCTTCTCTCTTTACAGAGAAGGAAACAGAGTCACTGGACAAGGCAAGTGACTGGTCGAAAATCACAGAGAGAGCTAGTGGTAGAACTTGAACCAGAATATAAGATGCCAGTCCCAGATGAGTTCTTAATAACAATGTGAGAGCAACAGCAAGAACACCACAGCCTTTTCCCCTGCATTCTGAGCACTCAGTACATGCCAGGAGAGGGCATTTACATGTGTGACCTTATTGGACTGTTTGGAGGATTTAGTGAATTAGGACATGCATGTGAAAGCGAGGAATGAATAAGGAGACTGAAGAAGAAGTGATGCCTTGGAATTATGGTGCTGGCGAAGAATATTGAGTATTCCATGGACTGCCAGAAGAGTGAACAAATCAGTCTCAGAAGAAGTACAGTCAGAGTGCTCCTTGGAAGCAAGGATGGTGAGACTTCATCTCATATATTTGGGCAGGTTATCAGGAGGGACCAGTCCCTGGAGAAGGACATCATGCTTGGTAAGGTAGAGAGTGGGTCAGTGAAAAAGAGGAAGACCCTCAACAAGATGGATTGACACAGTGGCAACTATGGTCTCAAACATAGCAATGACTGTGATGATGGTGTAGGACTGGGCAGTATTTCATTCTGTTGTATATATGGTTGGTATGAGTCAGAACCAACTCGACGGCATCTAACAACAACAACAAACAGTGCCTGGCACATAAAAACACTCAATGAATAATACCTGTTATTACTATGAGTTCCTTTAAGTCACAACAATCTTCTGAGGTAGCTATTATTATTATTTCCTTTTATCCTTTTTTTTGAACAGATGAAGAAACTGAAGGTTAGATAAGTGAAGAACCTTCCCCAGTATCACCCAGTTAATAAATGGCAGAGCTGAGTTTGGACACACACCTGCGTGATTCTGAAGCCCAAACTCTTAACCACATCCTCTTTTCCACCAAACCACGCTGTCTCCTAAAGTTAGCCTGTGTTGCTGGCAAGATTTTCTGTTTGCTTCTCAGAGTCACTCTCTGGGCTTGTGGGTCTATAAACCAGAAAAGAAAGCAGTTGCCATCGAGTCAGTTCTGGGTCATGGCAACCCCATGTGTGTCACAGCAGAACTGTGCTTCATAGGGTTTCCAATGGCTGATTTTTTGAAAGGAGATTGCCAGGCCTTTCTCTTGAGGTGCCTCCGGGTGGACTCAAACCACCAACTTTTTTGCACCACCCAGGGACTCCTCCAGATGGAATTAGATCCTCTAAAATGGGCAGCATTGAGACTTTTCTAAGCTTTCCGAGGGCAGGGAATGAGCCTTCCTGGAGGTAGCCTCAGCATCTGTTGTGGGTTGAATTGTGTCCCCCACAAAAGATATCTGAAGTCCTATCTCCCGGTACCTGTGAAGGTAACTTTATTGGGAAATAGGGTCTTTGCAGAGGTAATCAAGCTAAGGTGAGGTCAGTAGGGTGGCCCTAATCCAATATGACTGGTGTCCTCATAAGCAGAGAAGGGACAAGAGACAGACATAGGGACAATGCCCAGAGACAACAGAGGCAGAGACTGGAGTGATGCGTCTACAAGTCAAGGAATGCCACGGGCTGGCGGCAGCACCAGAAGCTAGGAGAGAGGCATAGAACAGGCTCTCTGCTACAGCCTGCAGAGAGCACAGCCCTGCTAACACCTTGATTCCGAACTGTGAGAGGATACGTGTGTGTTGTTTTATGCCGTCCACTTTGTGATCCTTTGCTCCAGTAGCCTAGGAGACTAACGCAGCATCCTGGAGTGCCTGGCACCCAGTAAGTACCTAATACATATCTTTTTCAATGACAATGGAAAAAGGGAAAGTCAAGCCATGGAAATAGATGGCTATCCATCCATCCTGCTTCCATCTTGCACCTTGGCAGTCAAGACTAATGGATTACCAAACTTCCTTGTTAAGTCTGGAAACGGCCTTGAAGTCCTCACTTGGGTGTGCCAGGCAGTCACAACTAATGAGTCAGGGTTGGCTTGTGAGATGAAGTTTATTGTGCTGCTCCTTTGTAGCAGCTACTTTTTTAAAAGTCTTCCCACCCTTCAGCGAGGAATGTTACTGCTTATTGAAAAAGAGACCACAGATCTCAGAAACAGAAACATCTCACCCAGGCTCTGTGTGTGTAACTGTTGCCTGCATGACCCTGAAGAAGTCACCTACTGTTATGGATTGAATTGTGTTGCACCAAAATATGTATAGAATCCTAACCCCTGTACCTGTGGATGAATCCCATTTGGGAATAGGTTTTCTTTGTTATGTTAATGAGGCCAGATCAGTGTATGGTGTGTCTTAAACCAACCACTTTTGAGATATAAGAAGAGCAGGTTAGGCACAGAGGCAAGCAGACACAGATGGGGGAAGACAGATGCCATACCACATGAAGATCACCAAGGAACTGAGGAACAGAAGCTGAAAAAGGACTCGGACCTTCCCTTAGAGCTGACAGAGAGAAAGCCTTCCCCCAGAGCCGGTGCCCTGAAGTTGGACTTCTAGCCTCCCAAACTGTGAGAAAATACATTTCTGTTCTTTTAAACCACCCACTCATGGTATTTCTGTTACAGCAGCACCAAGAAACTAAGATACCTACCATCTCTGAGCTTGGGGTTCTTGTCTGTAAATTGGGAATGCCAATATCCATCCATCACAATTGTTACAAGAACTAAAGGAGAAAACCTTTGCAAAAGCTCTTAAACTCCAAAGCGTTATAGAAATGTAAGTTATTGTTATTATTAATAACAATAATGCTACGAGCCTTGTGGGAGTAGATGTTTGTTATTCTCTATGACAATAACTTCAGATAAGTAACAGATGTGTCCTGGGTAGTCTCAAGTCCTCCTTATTAACCCCCAGTTGATTTATCATTTATAAAGGTAGAAAAACCCTCTTTGAACATATTTACTTTACAGTTTCTGTGACCCATTGAAATATGAGTCCCCTAAGTTACAGTCTTCTGCATCAACTAGATTTTCCTTTTATCTGCTAGAACAATCTCCTAGATGCACCCTCCAGCTAGAGCAAACTCTCCTGCTGTATTCAGACCTTCTTACTTATATGGTTTATATGCACATATATTTGTGTGTGTGTATATATATATATATGCTTATATGACTCATATGGCTTATCTAAAGCTCTTGGGACATATGTATTATGAAATTTAGAATTTTTGGATATTAGAAAGGTGATACTGCACTTATACATATTTTATTATGTGCATATATTATTTAATAGCAAAACAACAAAACAAAACCGTTGCCTTTGAGTCAATTCCAACTCATACTGACCCTATAGGACAGAGTAGAACTGCCCCCATAGGCTTTCCTAGGCTGTAATCTTTATGGGAGCACATTGCCAAGTCTTTTCTCCAGCAAAGCAGCTAGTAGGTTTAAACTGTCAACTTCCTGTTAGCAGCTGAGTGCTTAACCACTGCACCGCCCATTAAGTCTGTTGCCATCGAGTTGATTCTGACTCACAGCGACGCTATAGGACAGAAAAGAACTGCCCCATAGGGTTTTCAAGGAGCGGCTAGTGGATTCAAACTGCTGCTAACCTTTTGGTTAGCAGCCGAGCTCTTAAAAGCTGCACCACCAGGGCTCCTTGTATTATTTAATACCTACAATCAAACACATTTATATTTCTGCACAGCAAAACATATAAATGTTGACACCAAGTGAATTAAATAGACTATAAATAGCCTCATATTAGATCATCAGGTCAGATTTTTGCAGATCAGTGAGGTCAGGCCAGGTCTAGCTGCTAAATGAATTACCCAAAAAAAAAAAAACAAGTTTAGTTTCCAGAGCTTTCTGGATTTTGGAATTTCAGCTAAAGGATTTAGGCCTGAACTTCTGTTTTTCACAGGGAGGAGGAGTAGTCTGAGTAGGTGCCTGCCAACAATGATAAAACTAGTCAAGATTCCAGCAGCCAGAAATCAAATGCATAAAACTGAGCCTCCTTTTTCAGTAGTGATGCAATCCTGCTTCCTTCTGCATTCCTGCATGCTGCTGCCAGAACTGATGTTCTAAACCATGGCTTGCATCATGTAATTCCTCATCTTAACACTGTTCCATGGTTCCTCCATGTTCAACTCCTTAGCTTGATACACAAGGCCTTTAGTGATCTAACCTTACCTGACCTAAAGTCCCATCTGCTGGCCTTCCTCTAGGAATAACCCATTATTGGCAGATCCTCCACACTGGACACTTCTAGCCTTTGTCCCAACTTGCCTGGAATGCCCTTGGACTCCCCCTCATCCAGCTGAAACTGCACTCAACCATCAAGAGTTGTTTCTGCAGCAAACCCTTCCCTGACGCCCACTCTTTCCTGCACACAGGTGGGCACATGGTCCTGTGAGCTCTAGACAAGGCTGTGGCCACCCTCCCACAAAACAAGGTGATGCCACATGTCTGTATCACTGGTGCCTGGCACCATGCACACAATAGGTGTTCAAAGCACACATATATGATCAGGACACCCCAACTCCTGCTGAAACCCTTCAGCAGCTTCCACTGTTCTTAGAATTAAGCCCAAATGCCTTAACAAGTCCCTGCATTGTTTGGCATCATTTGGCCTCTGCCTACCTCTCTTGTTTTATCTTCCAGCACTCAGTCCCTTCATCTGTGCTCCAGCTACATTCACCTTTGTTGGCTTTATTAAGTGCCTGCCCCTTCTCTCTTCCTTCACCTGGTTAACCCGTCCTGTGATAAATAAGGTTGTGTGTCAACTTGGCTGTGTCATGATTCTCAGTGTTTAGGCAGTTATGATGTAGTTCAGCAGTCATATGATGATACGATCACCTCCATAAAGAGATTTGGTATAATGTGATCACCTCTATAATGAGATCTGCTGTGAATAGCCAATCAGCTGAAAGGGAGTTTCCTTGGGGGTGTGGCCTGCACCCAATATAGGTGGACTTTCTGGCAAGGCTCTTGGGCTTTTGCTCACACTGGATCCTGCAGCTGGCTCTTGTTCGTCTGATTTCCAGTTCTTGGGACTTGAGCTAGCAGCTTAGCTGCCATCTTGCTTGCCAGTCTTGGGATTTGTTGGTCTTTGCAGCCTGTGATCCAGAGTCTTGCTGTCTGACTTGCCAATCTTGGGTTCGCCAGTCCCTGTGTCTATGTGAATCAGGAGAAGCCTCCACCCTGACCCATGGACTTGGGACATTCCAGCCTCTGCAACTACTTGAGCCATTTCCTTAATATAAATCTCTATCTATATATATATTTATACACTTTACTGGTTTTGCTTTTCTAGAGAACCCCACCTAAGACACTCCCTCATCCTGTATCTCTCAACATCAGCATCACTTTCTCATAGAATGACGCTCCTTTGCCTGTTGTGGCAGAGTGAGCTGGCTGCACACCCAATATCTATTCTACTCTTTTTCCTTGGTTCTAGAACCATAATTTTATTTTGGGGTGGCAATGAGCCCAGCTAAAAGTCCATACTTCTCAGCCTCCCTTGCAAGTAGGTGTGGCCATGTGACTGTGTTCTGATGAAGTATATGTAAGCAGAATTTGGTTGATTGGTATTTCCAGGAAAGCTCTTGAAAGGGGTATGCCCTCTTGTTCTTCATCCTTCTTAGAATGTGAACCTGATGGCTGGAGCACTTGCAGCCATCTTGGACCATGAGGTGACATGCTAAGAATTATGAACCAGCAGGACAGAAGGAGCTGGGTACCTGATGATTACACAGCTACCACACCAGCCATCTCTGGATTTCACTTATGAGAGAGAAAAATAATTTTATGTGTTTAAATCACTGTGATTTTTTTTTTTAGGAAAAAATTCTGTTGAATCAAATCATACTAATATATTCTTATATGAATTTTTAATTAAACGTTTACCTGAGTTGTTGTTGTTAGGTGCCGTTGAGATGGTTCTGACTCATAGCGACCCTATGTACAACAGAACAAAACACTGCCCGGTCCTGTGCTGTCCTCACAATCATTGCTATGTTTGAGCCCATTGTTACAGCCACTGTGTCAATCCATCTTGTAGAGGGTCTTCCTCTTTTTCACTGACCCTCTACCTTACCAAGCATGATGTCCTTCTCCAGGGACTGGTCCCTCTTGATAATATGTCCGAAGTACGTAAGACAATGTTTCGTCTCCTCCCTTCTAAGGAGCATTCTGGCTGTACTTCTTCCAAGACAGATTTGTTCTTTCTTTTCCAATACCATAATTCAAATACATCAGTTCTTTTTCAGTCTCCCTTATTCATTGTCCAGCTTTCACATGTATGTAAGGGAATTGAAAATACCATCTCTTGAGTCAGGTGTACCGTAGTTCTCAAAGTGACGTCTTTGCTTTTTAACACTTGAAAGAGGTCTTTGGCAGCAGATTTGCCCAATGCAATATGTTGTTTGATTTCTTGACTGCCGCTTCCATGGATGTTGATTGTGGATCTAAGTAAAATCAAATCCTTGACAACTTTAATGTTTTCTCCATTTATCACGATGTTGCTTATTGGTCCAGGTGTGAGGAATTACTTAATTAATGTCTCTCTCCCACACTAGATTATAATAGCCTAGAGGGAAGATACAATGTGGATTTTTATTAGTGCTACATGGCCAGTGTGTACTGGGTACTCACTAGCAAATTGAACAAATGCCCCCACATTTTACATCAAATCTGGAAGCTTGCCACTAGGTCCTTCTTTTTAGATCTCCAAGCTTTGTGGTGTGCGTTGCACATAGAAATGATGACTTTCAAATATTTGAGCTAAAGAAATAAAATTCCTACAAATAAATATTCTTAGGTGTGTCCCTCTTCTTTCCCTATTGTCTGTTATCCAGGAAAGTCCTAACTTGCACAGTTCTGTTTTTCATCAAGCTCTTCTTTTGCCATTATTCCCTCATTCTCTGTGTTTCAGCCAGGCTGAACTGCTTATAATTCCAAAAATGTACAATGTTCTTGCCTTTCTCCTGGTCTGTGCACATGCTGTTTCTCTGCCTGTAACTCCTTTTTGCCCAGCTAATGTCTACACATCCATGGGATCTCAACTTACATATCTTCTCTTCCAGGAAGTCTCTGTGGTCCCTTTAAGCCCATGTAAGGCCCTTCTCCACAGTGTTCCCAAGGCCTTCCCTAACTCTCCCATCACAGCATTTACAACCCTGTATTATTTCCTGAGGAGTCCCTGGGCACTGCAAATGGTTAATATGCACGGCTGCTAACCAAAAGTTGGAGGTTGGAGTCCAACCAGAGTTGCCTTGGAAGAAAGGCCTGGGGGTGCTGCTGACAAATTGGAACGATACAGAGCAGATTAGCATGGCCCCTGTGCAAGGACAACATGCAAATTCGTGAAGCGTTCCATATTTTTAAACTTAGAAAAATAGGGGTAAATACTAAGGTAACCACAAAGGAAACTAACAATCCTACAAGTCAAAAGAAAGGCCTGGGGGTCTATTGCCAAAAGATCAGCCACTGAAAACCCTATGAAGCACAGTTCTACTCTGATACACATGAGGTCACCGTGAGTCAGAGTTGACTCTACTGCAACTGGTACTAGTTTATTATTTCCTGGGGGGCGTTGGTGGTTCAGTGGTAGAATTCTTACCTTCCACGTGAGATACCTAGGTTCGATTTCTGACCAGTGCAGCTCATGTGCAGCTACCACCAGTCTGTTACTGGAGGTTTGTGCGTTGCTATGTTGCAGAACAGTTTTCAGCAGTGCTTCCAGACTAAGACAGAATAGGTAGAAAGGCCTGGCAATCTACTTCCAAAAATTAGCCACTTATGAAAACCTTATGGATCACAACCGTCCAATCTACAACCAGTCATGGAGATGGTGCAGGACCAGGCAGTGTTTTGTTCCATTGTACATAGGGTTGCCATGAGTCAGGAGTTGACTCGACGTCAGCTGACAACATCATTTCCCGTATTCCCTCCAAGGCTCAAAACACTGTGGGGGTGGAGGTGATGCTGTTTATATTCATGGCAGCCCCGTACCCATCTCCTCAGGATTCTGAGCACTCTGCCTTGGCAATGACTATTAGTATCACTGACAACTCTGCCTGGGTATTATCTAGACCCCCCCAACATATTATTGCCATTTCTAATTAATGCCCTTGGGAAGAGACAGTGAAGGACTTTCTCACTGTGGCCCTCAGGTGCCCTTGTTCTCCTACCTATTCCTCCCATCCTGCCTGCACAAGATTTTAGCCCCCTTTATGAATTGAATTGGGTCCCCCTAAAAATATGTTGAAGTCCTAATCCTTGTACCTGTGAATTTGATCTTGTTTGGAAAAAGGTCCTTTGAAGATGTTATCAGTTAACACAAGGTCCTTCTGGAGTAGGGCAGGTCTTAATCCAATCTGAATGGTGTCCTTTAAAAGAGCAGAGACAGAGGAAGCTGGGCCATGTGAGGATGCATCTTCAAGCCAAGGAATGCATGGAACTACCGGAAGCTGGGAGAGACGAGAACGGATCTTCCTCTAGAGACTTTGGAGGCAGCATGGCCCGGCCGACACACTGAGTCAGACTTTTAGCCTCTAGAACTGTGAGACAACAAATTTCTGTTCTTATAAGGCACCCAGTGTGTGGCATTTTGTTAGGCAGCCCTGGGAAACTAAGATACCCCCTGTCTACCCCGCTCCTCTTGATAAAATCCAGATTGTCTCAACAATGGCTGTTAATCCTCAAGAACAATTCCTAATTCTTTTGAGGACCACTCTTGGCCAACTATTCCAGAAGCGTGAACTTCAACTGACTTCTGCTAGAGCCCCATAAAACCTTCTGCCCTCCCTCCCCCAGCTAGAATATGCTCCATAAGCTTCTTCAAGGGCCTTCCCTTCTCACGCCCAGCATTTTCAAATAAAGGCTTATGCTACCAGTGCTCTGGTTCTTTTTCTTCCCCATCCTTCTCTGACATCATTTTAGGTAGTTTTAGAGAGGTGAACTTATTTTTAACCTTCTTTTTTTACTCATTAGTATATCTTGTTCACCATAATGCCCCCAAACCAGTTGCCTTCAAGTTGATTCCAACTCCTGGCAACCCCGTGTGTGTCAGAGTAGAACTGTGCTCGTAGGGTTTTCAACGGCTGATTTTTCAGAAGTATATCACCAGGCCTTTCTTCCAAAGTGCCTTGGAGTGAACTTGAGCCTCCAATCTTTCGGTTAACAGCCAAGCACTTAAACATTTTTACCACCCAAGGACCTGATGCCCACAGCCCCTAGCTGAACGCCTGACATGCAGTGAGTGTTCAATTAGTAACCTGTTTAGTGGAAATGAAGGTTCCCTCTTACCTGCCTTGTTACATAACACCTGGCTAGAGCATTATGCTTCACAGGGGAAAGTTGTTGTACAGAACAGGCATAGCCTGGTGGTTATTTAACACCCTAATAAAGGAGCTTTCCCACTAGATCATATGATGCAGAGTGGACAATTTAATCACAGCTGGTCAAATATTTATGCGACCAGAGACCCAGCTGTGTCGTATGACTTATTTACAAGCCAATGCTGGGGCCCATAATTCTCCCCGTGAGGTCCACCTGTTCGTAGGTACTATCTTGAGTAGGCTGCCAAAGCGTGCAGGAAAGATCTATCCCCATCCCAGCAATTCAAAGGACAGTTCAGCCCTCCTGCTGTCTTCCTGGAGCAGGACGCAGCATCTTCTTTTGAATAAAAAGGTAGGCTTAGCTTTTCTTCACTGCAAGCTTCAGCACTCTGTCCACCCACCCCGCCCATCTAATTACAGTCAAAACAGAGAAACCCTAAGGTGCTGGTTTCCCAGCCTGGCTGAGCATTAGATTTACCTAGGATGCTTATTAAAATTGTACTGGTGGTACAATGGTTAAGAGCTCAGCTGCTAACCAAAAGGCTGGCAGTTCAAATCCACCAGCTGCTCCTTGGAAACCCTATGGGACAGTTCTACGCTGTCCTACAGGGTTGCTAGGAGCTGGAATTGACAGCAACGAGTTGGGGAGCCTCACCCAGCCGTACTGAGTGAAAGCCTTGTATGTGGAAGTGGGCATTTGGACTTTTAATACGCTCCCCGGGTGCCTGGCTTCAGATGGCTAAAAGTGGTCTGCAAACTAGCTTTTGAGAATCTCTGCTTATAAGGGAAGGAGCCTGGTGGTACAGTGGTTAAGCACTAGGCAGCTAATGGAAAGGTCGGCAGTTCGAACCAGGGCTTCGATCCGGTCGGTTCAGGATGGAGCCCCTGCTGAGGACTTGAATTTCTTACAAGCTCCCAGGCAACGCTAATACTGCTGGTTAGGGACCAATTCTGAGAACCACTAGTAGAGTGGTCGTCTTCAAAATTTATTATACACAAGAATCACCTGAGGATCTTGTTAAAACGTAGATTCTGACTCAGTATATCTGGGGTGGAAATGCAAATTTTCAGTAGGCATTCAAACCTGAATGAACCCGTTCAAAGCACTGGTTAGAACCTGTTAGCAGCTCCATGGGAGAAAGATGTGGTAGTCTGCTTCTGTAAACATTACAGTCTTGGAAACCCTATGGAGCAGTTCTACTATGCCCTATAAAGTTGTTATGAGTTGGAATCAACGTGACATCAATGGATTATGGGCTCATAAGGGTGAGGCATTGGTGGTAAAATGGCAGAACTTCTTTCCCACGTGGGAGGCCCAGGTTTGATGCCAGCGCCCCTCAGGTGCAGCAACCATCCTGCTGTCAGTGGAGGCTTGTGTGTTGCTATGATGCTGAACAGGTTTCAGTAGAGCTTCCAGATTAAGACAAACTAGAAAGACAGCTTCCAGATTAAGGCAGGCATGTTATCAGGAGGGACCCGTCCCTGGAGAAGGACATCATGCTTGGTAAAGTAGAGGGTCAGTGAAAAAGAGGAAGATCCTCAATGAGATGGATTGACACAGTGGCTGTAACAATGGGCTCAAACGTAGCAATGACTGTGAGGATGGCGCAGGACCGGGCAGTGTTTCATTCTGTTGTACATAGGGGCACTATGAGTTGGAAACCGACTTGACGGCACCTAATAGCAACAGGAAGAAAGGCCTGACAATCTCCTTCTGAAAAATCTTATGGATCACAACAGTCTGACCCACAGCCGATCATGGGGATGGAGCAGAACCAGGCAGCATTTTATTTTGTTGTGCATGGGGCCACCATGATTTGTGGGCTGACTTGACAGTAGTTCCCAAGGGCTTTGAAATCACAAAATGCCACCCGGGTGGACATCCTTACCACTCATAGAGACTAGGGTCTTGAATTGAGGCGCCGCTCATGTATACAAGAACCAGCATGGAATATTGGAATAGCCCAGGCTTTGGGTCTGAGAGATGCCCTACCTATGGCCCCTCAGCTTCCTAGCAGTGCATGTCAGGCAAGTCACTGTACTCTCTGAGGCTGTTCCTTCTCAGAAAAATGAAGATAATAAAGATTATGTTCAGGATTCATGAATTCAACAGAAAACAACAAACCGCTGTCTGTCCCAGGCGATACGATGGACAATGGGGACAAAGTGGTGAATAAGAAAGATATCATCCTTGCTCTCGGGGAGCTTGTGGTTTAGTTGAGGGATGACATTAAATAATTACACAAATGAATAACCAGTTGTCTTTGAGTCAACTCTGACTCATAGAGACCCCACGGGTGTCAGGGTGGAACTGTGCTCCACTGGGGTTTCAATGGCTGATTTTTTGGAAGTAGATTGCCAGGTCTTTTTTCTGAGGCACCTCTGAGTGGACTTGAACCTCCAACCTTTTGGTGAGCTGCCATGAAAGAATAGGCCATTGCATTTATGATAAATTCAGTGAAGGGAAACCACAGACATTTCCGGAGCATGAAACTAATGAGCATGTACTATTCTGGGGTTCTGTGACGATTTCACTGATGATATGACATCGAACTTGAGATCTGAAGACCGTGTGGGAAAACCTAGCAATGGAAAGAGGTCAAGGGCTAGAAAGGGTTTTCCAGGCACAGGGACTAGAAGGTTCAACAACTCTAAGGCAGGATTGATGTTGGCACAGCCAGGAAATAAAAAGATGTCTAGAAAACTCCTTGCAAATGGTGAAGTGCTTCACCAACTTTACAAAGAAATGGAGCCAGGCATAAGTGGGAAAGACTAAAAAAATTGCTTATTGTTGTAGACAAGTCTTAGGATTCTGGCCAATTCATCTGCATTCATTTCTGAGAATGGGATTCCTTCAGCCTCAGGAGAAGGCCCCACTAGTCATATTGGACTACCTCCCAGGAGGTAGTCAACCCCACCTCCCAGGATATAGCTGATTGGCCCAGGAGTGAAAGTTGGCTGGCTTCTTGCCGTTTGGATATTTCTCTCTCTCTCTCCTTCTTCCTTTCTCCCCCCCGCCCCCTGCCTTCCTTTCTGTCCCACTCTTTCCTTTTCTCCCTCTCCCTCTCTCTGTCTCTCCCTGTCTCTGCCTCCTCTCTCTCTCTGTCTCTCTCATTTGAACGAAGAAACGTAGAGCTGAGAGAGTTGCAAGTCTAGTCACTTTAATGGCAAATATTTAGAATCTCTAGACTCTTGCTTCTGAGAGATGCACTGGTTCCCACCTTACCATAAGGCTGGAGATTTAGTGTCTCCTTAAATTCCAACCAAGTAGCCAATGTGAGTAGATTACAGTGACTTATAACTAAACAATTTCTAGTTCTCTCCGCCTTTGCCCACGGAGCCTGACAGGGTCCTGTGGACTAGGAAATGCTTGGCATTCATTGTTTTAAATCTTCCCAAGTGCTCAGCTTTTCTTCTTCTGATCATTTCTGCGTCTGACTCCCTCACAGAATGAGCTACCATGAGTGATTTCACTTTTGGTGACTCTCGAAGTAATTCACATCAGATGGTGGCTGTCAGGTTTGACAAGGTGCTATTGAGCCCTAACTGGGGTTTCCAAAGCTCTGCTCTGTGTCCTGACCTAACAGAATGTGCCCCAGCAAATGAAAGGGCCTGACACAACCTCCTTCCACACCTTGGCTGATTTGTAATGCAATATTCCTTTAAAAAGGCAAAGCAAGGGGGTCCCTCAACAGTGAGCCCCTGCCTTCCTCTCTGGCCCCCTACCCATGACAGTGAGGCTTTGCTGATGCTGGGGAGTGGCTGGGACCCCCTGGTGGTGGATGGGATAGGACTTAATGTTACTGAGAACCTACTTCATGCCAGGCACTCGACTAGGTTTGTTTCGTTTTGTTTTCAGTTGGCACTCACTGTCACCTTGTGAAGTAAATATTTTTTCCCATTTTACAGTGAGGAAACTGAAGCTCTAGGAGGTTTGGAAAATGACTGTTTGCAGGTGGTGGAGTTCCGGTGACAACCCACGGCTGTCCGACTGCAGAGCCGGACATCCTTCTATGATATTCTGTCTGCTCCCAGTAGCCCAATGACTTGCCCCTTAGTCAAAACTGCTGGAGATAACATAAGGGCTTTGGAACTATTATGAGGACAGTTCAAGGGTCGACCGTGGTAATGGACTTCTAGAGCCATGATGGGAATGAGTAGAGGCTGTTTCTACCCCTGATCCCTAGAGGAACTTACAGGCAGAATTTTGCTGTGATTTTCCAGAAGATGATAATTAAAAATATCCTTCTGGTCTTGTTGTTAGTTGCCGTTGAGCCGGCTCTGACTCATGGTGACGTTATTTAGAACAAAACGAAACATTCCCTGGTCCTGTGCCATCTTTATGATCATTGCTATGTTTGAGTCCATTTTTGCAGACATTATGTGGTGCCGTCTAACCCAGGGGGCTCATCTCCCAGCACTATATCTGACAATATTCTGTTGTGATCTATAGGGTTTTCACTGTCTGATTTTTAGAAGTAGATCACCAGGAATTTCTTCCTAGTCTGTCTTAGTCTGGAAGCTCTGCTGAAACTCGTCCACCATTAAGTGACATTGGTGGCATAGCTTCCAGCATCAGAGCTACATGCAAGCAAACGCAGTATGACAAACTGACAGATGGATGGTGGTTTTGAGCCTTAGAAGTCTCAGTTCCCTACTGTTCAAGGGTGTGCTGGTTTCTTTTCATTACACTAGAAGGCTGTGGTGTGGCACCAAGAGCCCTGCACTCAGAGTAGAAGCCCTGGGTTCAGGTTTTGATCTTGCTCTGTACTAGCTGTGTGGCCTTAAGCAAGTTCTTTAAACTCTCTGATCCTTAATTTCCACCTTTGTAAAATTGTGGTAAGGAGCTCTGGTGGCACAATGGTTAAGTGGTCGGCTGCTAACCGAAATGTTGGTGGTTCGAACCTACCCAGTGGTTTCACAGGAGAAAGAACTGGCAATCTGCTCCCGTAAAGATTACAGCTTAGGAAACCCTATGGGGTAGTTCCGTCACATGGGGCCTCTATGAGTTGAAATCGACTCAACGGCACCTAACAACAACAACAAAAAATTGTAATAATGATGCCTATTTTAGAAGCTTTTCATGAGGATTATCACCCCATTGTGCAAATGAGGAAACTGAGGCTCAGAGACATTCATTCGTTCTTTCCACAAACATTTATAGAGAATGATATGATGGAAGGGGCAGGGAGGAGAGCCATGTACAGCAGGTCATAGAGGAGGTTTCTGGTGAAGCCACACACAGTTTGGATCTGAGAAATTGTAGCTAAGCAGAATATCCACAGCTCTGGGAATACCAGTGGAGCCCCTGGGTGTTACAGTTAATGTGCTTAGCTGCTAACTAAAAGTTGGAGGTTTAAATCCACCCAGAGGTGCCTCAGAAGAAAGGCCTGGCAATTTACTTCTGAAAAATTGGTCACTGAAAATCCTATGGAACACAGTTCTACTCTGACACGCATGGAGTCACCATGAGTCAGAATTGACTCAACAACAACTGGTTAAGAATACTGAGTGATTAAGGCAGGTTAGGTCAGAATGTAATGTGGGGGCTAAAGAGATTTACTAGCCTACAGAATAACTAGAGTCCATGCTTAGGAGTCTCTGGGTGGAGCAAATGGTTAAGCTCTCAACTACTACCCAAAAGATTGGTGGTTTGAACCCACCCAAAGGCTCCTTGGGAGACAGGCTGGGTGATCTGCTTCTGAAAGGTCAGAGCCTTGAAAAACCCTGTGGAGTAATTCTACTTTGTATACATGGGGTCACCATGAGTCAGCACCAACTTGAAGGCAACTAATAACAGCATGCTTTTTTTTAAAAAACAATGGGCATCAAGGCCTCTATCAGTCAGAATTCCATCAGAGAAGCAGAATCACTAGGAAATGTATTATGGAATTGGCCTTCTACAATTGTGGGAGCTGGTTATGCGGTCTTTGTAAGGTTGCTGTCTCTGTGGCTGATCCTGGAGCTTGAAATCCACAGGGCAAACAGTCAAGAAGGGAAGACGGAAGTATAGTGGAGGTTTGGAGGGCGCACCAAGGGCAGGCTGGAGCCCACAGACATGAACTAGAACCCGATGAGATTAGACGAAACCCGTGTCAGCTCTTGTTGCCTCTGACTTTGGTGACGTGGGTGTGATGGTTGCTATGTGTCAACTAGGCTAGGCCCTGATTCTCGGTGGTTTGCCAGACATTGGACTGTGTGCTCTTTCATAATGTAATATAAAGTAATTACTTTCCATGATGTGATCTGCCAATCAGTTGAAAGGAGAGTTTCCTTGGGGGAGTGGTCAGCTTCCAGTACATAAACGGATGTTCTGGCAAAGCACTCTCTCTCCCTCTCCCTCTTTCCCTCCCGTTCTCTTTCTCTCTCTGTTCCCTGCATGCTTCTCATTGCCTGACCTCCTGTTCTTGGGACATAAGTCTGCAGGAACTTCCATTCGGCCACCTGACCTGCAGAGTCTGGGTTCGTCAGCCCCTTCAACCCCGAGATCCAGCAGAGATCTCCAGCCTGCTGCTTGACCCATGGATTTGGGACTTGCCAACCCCCACAACTGTGTGAGCCATTTCTTTGAAGGGAATCTCTTTCTATATATTTATATATATGTTTCACTGGTTATGTTCCTCTGGAGAACCCAGACTAAAATGCGGGTGTCCACAGAAGCAGGGGGCTTTCATCATGGACCCAAACACACACGTGGCCCAGGCATTGGAGAAGCTGAAGGAGGAGCCAGGGGAGATAATGCTGCTTCAAGCCAGTGGGTGAGTCAGCAGATCAGCAACACCATCTGTGAGCTCCAAAATGGCGCCTGCTTTCTTCCCTTCTATGCTCCAAATCTCCTAAGATGCCTCCCTGGCCGTGCGAACCGAAAATATGCAAGAAAGAGAATTCTGGGAAATATAGTTTGGCTTTGCCAAGTGGGCACATCAGAAAGCAAGCCCACCTTCCCTGATCTAGACTCCAGTTTTTTTTTGCTTCATTTCTTACCACCCTCCGCCTCACTCTATTCTTCGGCAACACAAATCTTCTTTCAGTCCCATGCACACATTTGCTGTCTTTACCTCCATGCCTTTGCACTTGCTCTTCTCTTTTCCTGGAATGCTTTTCCCTCCTCCTTTTCATTTGGAAAATTCATCCTTCAAGGCAGAACTCAGATTTCACCTCAAAGGACCTTGCATGATCTTCTTTAGGAACTCCAGAAAGCATGGCCCCCAGACTTTCTGTCAACCCAGAACTGAAACCTTTCCTGAGACCAACTCTTCAGACAAAGATTAGACTAGACTATGAGACAGAATGATACTCATGAAGAGTGTGCTTCTTCGCTCCTGTCTGGAGGTAAGATGAGAAGGCAGAGAGGGTTAGGAGCTGGTTGAATGGACACAGGAAATCAGGGGTGGAAAGGAGGAGTGTGCTGTCACAGTATAGGGAGAGCAATAAGGGTCACATCACAATGTGTGTATAAATTTTTGTATGAGAGACTAACTTGAATTGTAAACTTTTATTTAAAGTACAACAACAACAACAAAAAACCTTCCATGATCTTCTTACTATAATCACGTACCTCTCTTTTAGTTCCCATATACCCTGGATGTGGGTCTGTTACTGAATAGTCCACACTGTTTAGCTGTGGATTTGGTTCCCCCAAATTTCTTTTTGAAATGAGAGCCCTGTCTTATGCATCACAGTATCCACCACGTCCCTACCACAGTGCCTGGCATACAGCAGGTACTCAAGACACATGTATGAATAGAACTGAAGATTCTGACTTGTTATCTCCTTGTGCTGGGGAAGTTAGCTGTAATCCATTTGTTTTTGTTTTTTTTTAATTTGCTAAGGGTTTTATTTATTTCCTTATTTTTAATAACAGCTTTATGATATATAATTCACATATCATAAAATTCACCCTTTTATAGTGTACAATTCAGTGGTGTTTAGCACAGAGTTGTACAACAATCACTACTATTTACTTTTAGAATATTTTCATCACCCCAAAGAAAAATCCTATACCCATTAGCAATCGCTCTCCATTCACTCTCTAAATGAGACTCAGTGGTATCTGGCAATGTCTGGTCAGCTAGTGGGGTAAGGCCACCAGAAGCTCATTGGCATGAAGACTAAGGAGACTCACAGTCAAAAGATGGCTGCTACAGCTCCATACGTCATGACTACTTTCACAGACAAGAAGCGAGGGGGCTGTCAAAACAGACTCTTGCCCGAAGTGAGTCTCTTCCTTTATCAGCAAAGGGATGCACCACAGCTCAACTTCTCCCACTGCCCAATCCTTCTTCCTTCTCCTCCTCTCCTTAGTGTTGATTCCAAGAGCACTTCTTAATACATGCCCAACACAACCTGCATCTCCAAGTCTACTCTCTGTCACTCAACCTGCCACAGTTGTTAGAAGTTTCCTTATTAGCAACTCCTTTGATTAAAATTAGAGTTGAGCATTTCTAAGCAGTAATAATAACAGACATCTCTGAGGCTTTATACTTTATCTAAGACTCATATGTTCATTTAACCTTTCCAGCAATCTGGTAAGGCTGATGGACACTTGGAGGACAGCAGCCTTGTCTGTTTTATTTTCGCTAACATGGGATGTCCTGCACGAATAGATATCTGGAAAATCCTGTGGTAGACAATAATGATAATATTTAGGAAAATGACTGCCAAACTGTGGTATGGAACATGAGTGCTCTACCAGATGTTAATATGTGTTCTGTTTTAAACAGTGGGAGTGATGGGTAGAATCATATATTTTTAGAAAATACTGGTTTAAAATTGGTTTCTTTACTGCAGGACATGTCTGAGCCTTTAATGTCCTAATGTGCATTGTTAATCTCCAAGAGAAGCTTTCATGTGCAGTATTTCTCAAACTTATTTGGCTACAGAACACCTATTACTGTCTCTCTAGGCAATAGAGGCCTATCGACGATAAAATTGGAAATGCTAACTTAAATGAAGGTTCTATCAGATAGACACCTCTTCCATTGCTACTTTCCTTTCTAACCACTTCTTTCCGTTTCTAAGAAAAAGAAAAGTCATTCCCCCACCCCCACCCCCAGGTAGGCTCTAGAAGTGGCATTAGAGACAGGTGTTGGGCAGGAAGTCTTCATTCTTCCAGCTGGCAAGGAGAAGTGCAGGCAGACAGGTGGTGGCATCTGTGAAAAGCAAGACTATTCCCAGATTAGGGGGGTGAGGCCTGAACTCAGTTGACAAAGTGGCTGGGCAGGAGCACGGGGGTGTGAGGGCTGAGGGCTCCAGGAGAGGAGGATGAAAAGCTTGGGTTTTCTCCAAAGCCAGGTGGATTTTTCCAGAGCCTCTGGCTTCCTGGTCAACCCCGCTGAGGCTGCCAAAGGCACTGATGCTTTCAAGAGAGCAAATGAGAAGGAGAAAAATGAGCCTGGATAGTTAAGTTCCAGCTGACTGATGTGGCAACTGCTCATTGCTGCTCTCCAGGGCTTTGGACTGCTCCGGCTCATAGGCCTCCATGAGAGGAGGAATCCCTGGCTGAAACTCAGAGAAACTGGCTCTACTCCCTGGGCAAACTCCATCGCTTTGACCCTGAAAATGTAAAGCCAGAGTACAAGCTTGGCTATCTGATGCTAGTAAGGAAAACACAAACCAGTATTGAATAATATTCCCCCACCTCATATTTACGTGGTGAATTCTCAGTGATTTTGTACTAATGGAGAGTTCAGAAAGATGGGTAGTCCCAAATGGCAGGTAATTCCGAAGTCTTATTAGGTTTGGAGTATATTTACATTTGAAAATGAGAATCTCTGAAAGTCAGGAATTTGACATGTATGAGGCTTGGTGGTGTAGTGGTTCAGGGTGCTAATTTGGGAGTTCCTACTTGCTAGCTGTCCTAGGCTGGATTCTTCCGGAAGCTGACCCTGAGACAAGGATTTGAATGCAAGTAGTTAATTAGGGAGGTATCTTAGTTATCTAGTGCTGCTATGACAGAAATACCATGAGTGGATGGCTTTAATAAAGAAAAATTTATTCTCTCACAGTCTAGGAGGCTAGAAGTCTGAATTCAGGGTGCCAGCTCTAGGGGAAGGCTTTCTTTCTCTGTCCATTCTAGCGGAAGGTCCTTGTCATCAATCTTTCCCTGGTCTAGGGGCTTCTCAGTGCAGGAACCTCAGGTCCAAAGGATGCACTCTGCTCCTGGAGCTG
The DNA here is from genome assembly GCA_030035585.1 of Dugong dugon. Lineage (NCBI taxonomy): Eukaryota > Metazoa > Chordata > Mammalia > Sirenia > Dugongidae > Dugong > Dugong dugon. The sequence goes on along the minus strand of CM057481.1, from coordinate 52,299,083 downwards.
CATTCTTGGGGGTGTGAGGTCTCCCTGTCTCTCTGCTCGATTCTCTCTTTTACATCTCGAAAGAGATTGATTTAAGACATAACCTAATCTTGTAGATTGAGTCCTCCCTCATTAACGTAACGGCTTCTAATCCTGCCTCATTAACATCATAGAGGCAGGATCTACAACACATAGGAAAATCCCATCAGATGACAAAATGGTGGACAATCACATAATACTGGGAATCATGGCCTAGCCAAGTCAACACACATTTTTGGGGGACATAATTCAATCCACAACAGGAGGTGATCACAAGAATCACTGTTAGGAAGTGAAACAGGGAAGGGAAAGAAGCTGATAAAGGTGCATTCTTTTTTAGGTTGTCACTATGGGCAACTGAAGTTCCACCCTGCTGAGGAACCCTGGAAGACAATGTAAAACACAACTCAGAGTGGTCCTACCCAAAAGACAAGGAAGCCACGGTGTTCATCCTTTAACTCATATCCATCGTTAGCTGGTTGGTGTAGTGGTTAAGAGCTATGGCTGCTAATGAAAAGCTTGGCAGTTTGAATCCACCAGGTGCTCCTTGGAAACCCTATGGGTCAGTTCTACTCTGTCCTATAGGTTCACTATGAGTCAGAATCGACTTGACAGTAACGGATTTTGGTTTTGGCACCTGGGAACGTTAACTCCCTGGTAGTTCTGGCCTGCTCCATGGAGGGGCGGAGAGAAATCTTTCAGATGGAGAGTTGCAGGCACTTTAATAGGATGTGGCAAGGACTGTAAGGGTGAGTACTGAGGGAATGTATGTGGGGTATCCATAGATTTTGTATTTAGATATGTGGACTGGGCAAGGAACAAGACTTTCTGTGCCTGTTTCCTCATCCATGAAATAAGGATTGAAAATAGCATCTACCTTATAGGCTGTTAAGATTACACGAAATAATGCAGAAAAAGCATAAGTAGAGCATGTTAGTGACCTATTGCTGTGTGTAACAACTCATCCCAAAACCTTTGGCTTAAAACAACAGTAATCATTTATTATACCTTACAGTTTCTGTGGATAAGGAATTCAGATGGAGCACAGTTGGAACAACTTTACATGTCTGGAGCCTCAGCTAGAAAACTTGAAGGCTGGCAGCTGGAATCATTTGAAGGCTTGATTGGGGCTAGAATATCCACTTCCAGGTGGCTCACACTCATAGCTGGGAAGTTGGTGCTGGCTGTTGGCCAGAAGCTTTAGTGCCTCTCCACATGGACCTTTCCAGAGGGCTGCTTGAGTATCCTCGCAATATGGCAGCTGGCTTCCCCCAAAGCAAGCTATCCAAGAGGCCCAGGCAGAAGCTATAATGTATTTTATGGACTAGTGTCTTAAGTACCACACCATCCCTTCTGCAATATCCAGTTGCTCACACAGTTCAGCTCTGGGCGAATGAGGGAAGGGACTACACAAGGAGGCAAGGATCATTGGGGGCCATCTTGGAGGCTGGCCACCACACAAAGTGACAGGAGCATAGTAAGCACTCAATAATGTGAGCTATTATTTTTATTCTAAGAATTAAAGAAGCCCCACACTGAAGAAATGACTCTGGAGAGGCAGGGAGCCAGAGAGCCAATTTTCCCACCTTGTGCTTGCCCATCTCCTCCCAGCCACTTCTCCCTGGGGACAGACAGCTTATTCTCTGCTTGATGAAAGGTCTAAGTCTCTAACCTTCCCTGAAGCCAGGCAGGTGGTGCCTGGCTTTCAGCAAGCATCTCAGCAGACAAAGTAAACAGAGGGTGCAGAGATATCAATAAGGTAGTAATTAAGAAGAGAAAGGTGCTAACTGCAAATCCAGAGCCCCAAATGTCCTCCAAAGGGTAGTTAGGGCTGAATAGAATCTGTTAACTGGCAATAACTTCAAAAGGAGGGTTTTCCAGAGAGAAGGTAGTGTCTGCATAGATCACCTGCAGACAACCACGGGCTGACAGGACACTCAAGCTCATTTGTTTTAAACTGAAAGCTCTGAGCCAAAGAGTCCAGCCTGGGTTTGAATTAATGATGAGCATGAATGAGGTTTGGTACCACTTCCCTCACAGAGAGACAGGCATTTAATGAATTTTTCATGCCTTGCCCATGGTGCCATTTTCTGTGCCAGGTTTCTAGACCATAGCAGTTTCAACAGCAATGGCTCCGCACCCTGGGCATGTGTGCTGAGATGGGTGGGGTTGGGGCAGGGAGTGGAATGCTTTTATTCTCGACTTGTTCAGGTGTCACCCACTGTGGACACCTTCAGAGTGTCTGCCGCATTGACGATGATCTCCCTGTAACTACCGCACTCCTTAATTCAGCAGTCATTTTGTAACGTAAAATCACCCTTCCAACACCATGGGTGATTGGTCTGCAGTGGGTTCATGACTCACATTGGGTCAATCAGAGCCCCTTCCCTAGGAATGTTGAACTGCCACCCAGTGAGTCATTCTCTTAGGGTACCTGGATCTTTAACATACACTCCTGATAGTTGTAAGGGGACTGCCTTTCACTGAGAAGCAGAAGAGAATCTTCTGGAGGGAGAGAGACAGAGAGACAGACACACAGAATGAGTAAGAATGAAGCAGAAATGTAGGAGCAGAGATGAGAGATAAAAAAATAATCCAGATGTTCGAGTTCTGGTCGCTTCCTGAAACCCAGCTTTGCTTTCACCTCTCAGTTTGTAGAGATACCCCTATATTCTTATAAGTCCCCCTTCCCTTTTTTTTTGGCTAAAACTAACATGAATTGGGTTTTCTGTTAATTTCTGTCTCAGTTATCTTTTAACAAAGAGAAGTTTATTCCCTCAGTCTGGAAGACTAGAAGTCTGAATGCAGGGCATTAGCTCCAGGGGAAGTCTTTCTCTCTCTGTTGGCTATGGAGGGAGGTCCCTGTCATCAATCTTCCCCTGGTGTAGGAGCTTCTAAGTGCAGGGACCCCAGGTTCAAAAGATGCACTGTGCTTCTGGCACTGCTTTCTTGTGGTATGGGGTCCTCTTGTCTCTCTGCTCATTTCTGTCTTTTATATCTCAAAAGAGATTGGCTCGAGATATAACCTAATCTTGTAGACTGCGTCCTGCCTCATTAACATAACTGCTTCTAATCCTGCCGCTTTAACATCATAGAGATAGGATTGACAACACACAGGAAAACCACATCAGATGACAAAATGGTGAACAATCACGCAATACTGGGAATCATGGCCTAGCCAAGCTGACACACATTTTGGGGAACACAATTCAATCCATAACAATTTCATAATAGGCTAACCAGTTTGAGGAAACATTATATCTTTTTTTCTTTTAGTAATAATCACACACATACAGTAAGAGGTAGTTGTCGTTCTCATCTCCCAAGAGAGACCAAGCTTCTGGGTCCTGGGACGCGACACTGGGAAAGAATGGTACAGGCCTTAGCTTCTGCAGGGCTCAACTAGAAATGGCCCGCCTGGTGCCTTGGGGCCAGGCGGGTCAGGCTGCATGAATGAAACAAACCAGGTAAGAGGGCCCCTTCTGAAGGGCTGTCTGCTGCTCAGCTCTGTCTGATTCTTGGCATCAAAGTATGTGGGATCACTGTGAATGGATTTTTCTCATTTTCCACAAGAAGAGGGAAATTCAGATTTTTATGTAAAATTTACTGATTTTAAAATGTTGCAAATAATTTTAGAAATGTTAAAACCACTCTGAGAGCCAAACAAAACATATCTATGGTTGAAGGCCCCTACGCTAGGGCACTGTCCACCTGCGGTTCTCCAGTGAAGGCCTCTGCTCTAGGGCACTGTCCACCCTTCAGCCCTCCAGCGAAGGCCTCTGCTCTAGGGCACTGTCCAATTGCAGCCCTCCTGTAATGGCCTCTGCTCTAGGGCACTGTCTGCCTGTAGCCCTCCTGTGATGGCCTCTGCTCTAGGGCACTGTCCACCTGCAGCCCTTCAGTGACGGCCTCTGCTCTAGGGTGCTGTCCAGCCTGCAGCCCTCCAGTGATGGCCTCTGCTCTAGTTCCATACAGGTGATGGAGCTGGGCAGTGTGTGAGATGGAAGAATTCAGGTTCAAACAAGAGGGAAGTTGACCCAGGGAAACAGATGAGATGGAGGGGTGGTGACTTCCACTAAATCTGGGGTGGTCCTATGCAGCACTACAGAAGGGGTTGTTATTCTGAAGGGAGTTCCTGGGGAGGTGGGAAGCTAGATGCTGAACACTATCATTTTGAGAGCATCATCAAGGGTCCCCTGTAGCTGAAACTTCCCTAGGTGGATAAGACCATTGGGAGGGACATGTATGTGGCCCATCCAGAAAAACAGACACGGATAAGTGATGGATAACCTGAATTTGACTGTGGGAATGATGGTAACAATGAGGAAGCTCGTGGATTAAGGACCAGATTCCTGCCTGTTCCCTAAAGACCAGGTGAGCTCAAGATTTTAATAAGCAGAATGGGGAGGAGTCCCTGTGATGCCTGAGATGGGACCTCCACCAGCCAGGCAGGTGGGAGCTGAAGCCATTTTTAATTTGATTAGAGAAAAATAAAGACACATGACATTTCTTACCCTGAGAATCGTGGAGCAGATTCATATTGGCTATACTTGTAACCTCTTTCAAGAACTCTTTAGAGTGTTAAAAAAGCAAAGACGTCACTTTGAGGACTAAGGTGTGCCTGACCCAATCCGTGGCATTTTCAATTGCCTCATGCATGCAAAAGCTGGACAATGGATAAGGAAGACCAGAGAATTAATGCCTTTGAATTATGGTGTTGGCAAAGAATATTGAATATACCATGGACTGCCAGAAGAATGAACAAATCTGTCTTGGAGTACAGCCAGAATGCTCATTAGAAACGAGGATGGCGAGACTTCTTCTCACATACTTTGGACACGTTATCAGGAGGGACCAGCCCCTAGAGAAGGACATCATGCTTGGTAAGGTACAGGGTCAGCAAAAAAGAGGAAGACGTTCAACGGGATGGATTGACACAGTGGCTGCAACAATGGGCTCAAACATAGCAATGATTGTGAGGATGGTACAGGACTGGACAGTGTTTTGTTCTGTTGTACATAGGGTTGCTATGAGTCAGAACCAACTCCATGGCACCTAGCATGTGCTAGCCACGCAATAACACACTTGCAGCCAGAAAGGTCCCAATAAAGATATTACAATCAAACCTGCATATTAAGACTGTGTCAGTTAGGGCTCAACGTGGAAAACAAAACTTATTCTAGGTATTCAAAACAGAGGGAATTTAATACAAGGAATTGATCCACAGCTCAGGGAAGAGGCTGAGAAGGCAACCAGAGGTTAGTGAGGTAACGTAGGGATGAGCAAATTCTGGAAGCCACCACCATTCCTAGGCTAGAGGGACAAGGGGAGAGAAGAGGTGCTAGTGGGGCCCAGACCCCGGGGTCACCTAGCCAAAGTTGGGACCATAGTGGTCCTGCCGGCGGGAGCTGGAGCCTGGGGGTGATGGTGGGAGGAGAAGGAGGATGCAGCTACTGCTGAAGTTGTTACCTGAGCAAAGAGAGAGTGAAATGCTCTGGCTTTTCCCTTCTTCTTGCTCTCCAGGTTTCCATTAGTGCTTCCACATGGCTGAGCTTAGGTGGAAACCAGCTGAAACACAGTCTGTGTGATGGTTAAGGTTGTATGTCAACTTGGCTGGGCCATGATTCTCAGTGGTTTGGCAGTCGTATGCTGTTGTGATCACCTCCACGATGGGATCTGCTGTGAGTAGCCAGTCAGCTGAAAGAGAGTTTTCTTGGGCGTGTGCTCTGCATTGAATATAAGTGGATATTCTGGCAAGGCTCATGGGCTTTTTGCTCATGCTGGATCATGCAGCTGGCTCCTGTTCTTTTGACCTCCAGTTTTTGGGACTTGAGCTAGCAGCTGACCTGTAGTCTTGCCTGCTGATCTTGGGATTCCTCGATCTTCACAGCCTGTGAGCAAGAGCCCTGCCCTCTGACCTGCAGATCATGGGATCGCCAGCCTTGCAGCTACATGAGTCAGGAGAAGCCTCTATCCTGACCCATGGACTTGGGATGTTCCAACCTCTACAACCATGTGAGCCTTTCCCTTGACGTAAGTCTCTCTATGTATATATTTATACACTTTACTGGTTTTGTTTCTCTGGAGAACTCAGCCTAAGACAGTCTGCAAGTGTCAGCCTCCCTGAGATACAGAACAGGGGAAGGGTGAGGAGTAGATCTGAGGCAAAAAGGGAGAGGATGGACAAAAGTACCACTGAACATAAAGAATATAGAACATTCTAAAGCATGAACACATGAGACTCCTATTTTTGGAGCTCTCTCCTAACCCCTAGTTGCTCCCCAATCTTACCTATAGACTCTCAGTCAGGAGGTGGCCAGACTGCCAATTGCTAGTGAAAGGAAGGTGAAGAAAGAACATCAAGTTATGGTCACTCCAGAGTTGTCTCTCGTATGACAGGAACAGTCTTAGAAGCTGTACATTACTTACCTCATTTAGAGCAAGAGTTAGCTCTCTATATTTCACAGACAGGCAAACTGAAGGTAACCCTCCTGGTGTAGTGGTTATGAGCTATGACTGCTAACCAAAAGGTCGGCAGTTTGAATCCACCAGGCGCTCCTTGGAAACTATATGGGGCAGTTCTACTCTGTCCTATGGTGTCGCTATGGGTCGGAATAGACTTGATGGCAACAGATTTGGTTTGGTTTGGGTTTTAGGCATGTGCTTTCAGGTATCAAACCATCAAAGGTACTCACCAGGAGGGTTCCTTGGTTTTATTTGCAATTTGCTTTCTTCAGGACTTCATTGGTCCCAAAATGCTTTTTATTTGAGCAGTTAGGGCCTGTAACTAATTCAATCTAATATTATCACCCCTATTTATATCATGGAGTCCCTGGGTGATTCAAATGGTTAAGCTCTCAGCTACTAACCAAAAAGTAGGCAGTTTGAATCCACACAAAGGCACCTTGGAAGAAACATCTGGTGATCAACTTCCAAAAAGTCAGCCTTTGAACACCCTACGGAGCACAACTCTACTCTACCACACATGGGGTTGTCGTGATTCATTGGTATCGACTTGACAGCATCTGTGTTTTTGTTTTTGTTTTTTTAATACCACAACAAATTTTTATGACAAAGGACAAGGCTGTTACAATATCAGAAGTATAATGCATGGTTAAAAGGAGGCTGGTTAGCGTTTGTAAAATGTGTCATACCCTCATCTTCCTTACTTCCCACGCTCTCCCACAGATCCTGAAATATTAGATGGATCGTGGTTGACAGTGCTAATTAGAGGATATGTTTTATGGGTGCGGTCTCTCCAAGTTCTTAGAGCTGAAGAACGCTGATAGTTGTTCATGTCATTGGTTGTGGTTGGAGTCTCTGGGGAGCTATGATGGATTGGTTTGTGGCCTTTCCTTCCAATTCCTCTCTGTAAACAGAGGTCTGGGTTAATTGCACATGGTGGAGTTGGATGTGGGATTGGGATTAATTTCAGCCAGTCTTATTTCCAACCACTCCGCGACACACATCCTCTCTTCTATGTGGGCTGATCATCTTACTGTTATTTCTAAACCCATCAGCTCATCTTCTTTCTTGCTTTTGCCCAAGCTATTCCTTCAACCTGGCATACTTGTCCCATTTCTCCCTGGAAACTTTATTCCTCAAGGCTCATCTGGATCCACATCCTCCATGGAACTTTCTCAAATTAACTTCATTACACAATAGCACACGTTCTGCTGGCACTTATGGTGCACAATCACCCTAATCATTAACGAGAAATCTTCTTTGAGTAACTTATATATAAACTGGAGCCCCACTGGTGCAGTGGTTAAGAGCTACGGCTGCTAACCAAAAGGTTGGCAGTTCGAATCCCCCAGCTGCTCCTTGGAAACCCTATGGGGCATATCTATTCTGTCCTATAGGGTCACTGTGAGTCAGAACTGACTTGATGGCACACCTAACAACAACAACATATATAAAATGCACTGTACTAGGCATAGAGGCATCAAAGTGATGTAAACATAATTCCTATCCATCACATGTTTATGTCCTACTCTAGGAAACAGAATATTCATTCATTCATTCTATAAGCACCTACTGAGTAGCTACAAATGCAAGCATAGCACCAGGCACTAAGAAGAGATTGTCATAAATATCTACACATAGACATTAAACATCAAGCAACCACACAAAAACAAACAAATGCTAAGTGACAAACAAATTAGGTCAACATCAAGTAGCACAGTACAGTTATTAAAAGGAGTAAGAGAACTGGGTCTGGAATCCAACTTCCACACTTAGAACTATGTGATGTTGGGCTTAACTAGGGCTGCTATGTACATGCGGGCAGGCTCTGTCCTGTCCTTTGTGCTCTACAGTAAGGGTGCACTGAGGCTGAAATCCAGCCCACACTCTGCTCACCAAGCTGTGCTCTCTGGCTCTGGGGCTCCATCAGCCCAGAGGAAGGGGTGTCCTTTTGAAATTCATCTTTTTAGGCTGGGTGCTTTTGAAATTCATCCTTCAAGAAGAGGCGCCTTTTTCTAATTCACGTAAAGTACCAAAACAGTGGAGTCCCTGAATGGTGCAAATGGTTAACGTGTTTGGCTGCTAATCAAAAGGTTAGAGGTTCAAGTTTACCCAGAGGTGCTTCAGGAGGAAAAGCCTGGTGATCTACTTCTGGAAAATGAGCCATTGAAAACTACGGTGGAGCACAGTTCTACTCTGACACCCATGGGGTCACAGTGAGTTGGAATTGACTCGACAGCAACTGTTTTTCTATTTTTTTAACCATAAGAGCTAGGAGAGCCCTCCACTTAAACTCTCTAAGCCTCAGTTTCCCCATCTACAAAATGGGACCAATAATGCCTACTCTAAAACTAAACCTTGTTGGCAGGATTAAATGAGATTTATCACGGGTCTTTAGTTACAAGGGAAGAAAAACCAACAAACTGCAGAATAATAAGAGAATATTGGTTTATGTTATAGGGAAAGACACAGAGGAAATGCTACAAAGAGAGGGAAAAGTTGCAGGGCCTAGGCCTAAGGGACTAGAAGCAGGCTGTCTCAGTCAGGGTTCAGTGTAGAAAACTAAAACCACTCCAGGTATTTCAAACAGAAAAGAACTGAATATAAGGACTGGTAACTTCTAATATGAGTGGACGGTCAGGAGGAACAAAGTCAGGGGTACAACTGACTATCCATTTCAAGGACCTCACCAAGGCTTTGATCCAGAGGACAAGGAGCCTCAGGTCACCCTCCTGCCACCACAATGCCATTCCTACCCCACGAAGCTGGGGCCAAACTTGGAACATTCAGTAGAGAAGTAAATAAAATATATGAAAGCACTTTAACTGGAGGGCCCTAAAGATGAAAGAGCTTGTTATCATCAGGCCTCTTTCCTGGGATGCTCCCCATGAAACTTCGACTCTGGGGAGGTGGTAGAATTCTCCAGTCCTAAGTGCTGGCTGCCAGAAGCGGCCTTTTACTGGACTCTCAAGAGTCACGCAGTGAAATGGAGATTGGCACTTGCATTCTCCCCTGAGGGACTCTCCAGGGGGTGGAAGAATGTCAGCACCCCTCCCCAAGAGCTTGGCCAGTGTCCCCTACCACTTAGAACTGTGTGACCTTGGGTGGGACACTTAACTAGGGCTGCCATGTACATCAGGGGAGATTGTGTCCTTCCTGCCTGGTTGAGAGGGTATATGGGGGTTGAAATCCAGCCCAGGCTCTGGGAAATCACCCTATACCTTGGAAGTCACCCCAAAGCCTATAGGGGTGCTATAGGCAGGGCCAGTGAATGAGAAAGGAGAAGGAGGGGTGAAGTGTCAGGTCCTGGTTGGCTGATAAGGCAGGAATGGGCAGATGTTAGAGCTCAGGCCTGATCAGGGATCTGGGGGTCAAGTCCCTGTCCCACTGGCCTAGCTCTTTGACCTTAAGCAATTTATTTAAAACTTCTCTGTGCCTCGATGAGCTGAGCTGTACAATGCGGGTAATAATAGCAGTGGCAGCCACTGGGGCTGTTGTGAGGCTGAAATGAGATCATGTTGGGGCAAGCCTGGCAGGAAGCCTGCCTATGGGTCTGAGTGCCCGATACCCAGTAAATACTCTCTACACATTACCCCCCATTGCGATCAAGTCAATTCCGACTCATAGTGACCCTGTAGGACAGAGTAGAACTGCTCCATAGGGTTTCCAAGGCTGTAACCTTTATGGAAGCAGACTGCCACATCTTTCTCCCACAGAGCAGCTGGTAGGTTCAAACTGCTGACCTTTCAGTTAGCAGCTGAGTGCTTAAGCACTCCACCACCAGGGCTCCTTCCTGTATAGGTGAGTGGTGACTATTACATTTCTTGTAGCCCACCCAAGCCCTGCTCTAGAGGGGTGGCAAATGCCTAGTATACACTATGCCACCCCACTGACCCCCAGATCACACGCAGTGACGGTCTGACCACAGCCTAAACTGGAGGGTGGGCAGCAAAGACGAATGATCCGGTTATACAGACAGAGAGATGTACAACAGAGCCCCAGCCATCTGTCTCCTAGTGGCAGCACTGCCTAACCTCCTAGGAGCATCTCTCAGATGGCCTGCCTGCTAAATCACCACTGCTGCAGTAATTGAAACAGAAAATAATGCTCAGCAGAACAATCTAGCAACACCACCATTAGCTGTTGCGTCTTTTCATTGCAAACCAGGGATATAATACGCCTATTTATGTGTGCACGGGCACAGTCAGATACATATCTTTACCAATATTTCAGTAGGGACTGGGCCCTTCCTCTCTTTCCTTTCATCAGATGATGTGTGGGGCTGTTCATTCAGGGAGCCCAAAAGGAACAGTAAGCGGTCCATGCTATTCAAGGCTGCCTAGCTCTGTGGCTAATGCAAAAGTTTTATTGCCTCCCTCCCTCCCTCCCTCTCTTGCTCTCCCTCCTTCCTGTCTTGTTCTTTCCTTTCTTATTTTCTTCTGTCCTTTCTTTCTCTGCTGTCATTGAGCTTATCTTTGTACAGGGGATACAGAAACTGAACAAATAATCCCCCAAATCTGCAATAAGTGCTCAAACCGACAAGCAGACTATGCTCCAGGGGAGCCTAGTATCTTCTGTGGGGGCAAGGGAGACTTATTTGAAGAAATAGCCAGAATGGCATGGAAAGTGGTGAATGTAAGAGAGGAGGAGAAGAATGCTGTAGAGAAGAGGGACAGCAGGTGCAAAGGCCCTGAGGCCTGAGGGAACTTAGTAGGTATGACGAACCTAAACAAAGCTGCTGTCATTGGAGGACAGAGATCAAGGGGAAGGGCAGCAGAAGAGCTGGCAGAGGCTAGTTTATCCAGAATGAGAACAGAATAAGGCTCCACTAAGGCTTTGGTAGGAGCCCTGGTGCCACTGTCGTTAAGTGCTCAGCTGCTAACTGAAAGATTTACGGTTCAAACCCGCAAGTGGCTCTGAGACAGAAAAGACCTGATGATCTGCTCCCATAAAGGTTACAGCCTAGGAAACCCTATGGGGCAATTCTACTGTTATATAGGGTTGCTGTAAGTCAGAATTGACTCAATGGCACACAACAGCAATACAAGGCTTTGGTTTATGTCTTAGAAGCAATTGGGAGGTTTTCCTGCAGACGTCTGCTAGAGTAATCAGAACACTTGGATCTGATTTTGTTGCTTCCTTGCCCCAGATTTCAGTTGATCTCAGTTACCCATTGCAGTGATTCTCAAGGAGAGGGAATTATGGGAATGTAGGGGTGTTTTTGATCATTACAGTGATAGAGAAGTGCTACTGGCATTTCGTGGAGTAGCGGTGGGGTGCAGGGTGCCAGACATCCTGCAATATGCGGGATTATCTTACATAATGAAATTAATCCCATGTCCCACGTTACTTTTGAGTGGACTTCATGTAGGTGACAAACCTCTTTTGAGTTATCTGAGCTGTACTGGCTTTAAAAGATGTCTGTAAATTTGTTGACACTTCTCCCTTCAAAGCATGGAGACTAATTCCCCTACCCTTGAATGTGGACCAGTCTTAGCCATTTGCTTCTAAGGAACAGAAAGCAGTGGGAGTAATGCCATGTGACTTCTGAGGCTGGGTTATAACAAGGATAGTGCTGTCTGTCTCTGTCTCTTGGATTGCTCATTCTAGGGGAAACCAGCTGCTGTGTTGTGAGGACACTCAAGCAGCCTGTGGGGGAGATTTGCATAGGGAGTGTTTAAGCTGGGTTCTCTAGAGAAGCAAGACCAGTGCAGCGTATAAATATATAGAGAGAGACATTTATATCAAGGAAATGGCTTGTGTGGTTATAGAGACTGGTAAGTCCCAAGTCCATAAGTCAGACTGGAGGCTTCCCCCGACTCATGTAGCCACAGGTACTGATGAATCCAAGATCGGAACTTCAGATGGCAGGCCTCCAGCTCACAGGCTGTATGTACTGACGAATCCCAAGGTTAACAGGTAAGATGGCAGGTAAGCTGCTAGCTCAAGTCCCAAGAACTGGAGATCAAATGAACAGGAGCCAGTTGCAGGATCCAGAGTGATCAAAAGCCAGCAATCCTTGCCAGAAAGTCCATCTATATTGGACACAGGGCACACCCCCAGGGAAACTCCCTTTCAACTAATTGGCTGCTCACAACAGATCTCATCATGGAGGTGATCCCATTATATCAGATCTCATTATGGAGGTGATTAATTACATCATTAAAAAGCTGTCCAACTACATCATAATTGCCAAATCACTGAGGATCACGGCCTAGCAAAGTTGACACACTGCCTTAACCATCATAGGAAGGAACTGAGGCCTCCTGCCAACATACCAGTCATGTGGATGAGCCACCTAAGAAGTGAATAGTACAGCTTCAGTCAAGCCTTCAGACGCGTCTAGCCCTCAGCCTATGAGTATTCCAGCTGAGGCCCCAAAGATCATAGAGTAGAGACAAACTATCCATGCTGTGCTTTGTCTGAATTCCTGGCCCTCAGAAACTATGAAAGATAATAAATGATTATTGCTATTTTAAGCCACTAAGTTTTGGAGTTACTGTTAAGGAGCAATAGACAATTAATACATGAGCCAATAGCTTAGCTCCACCTATATACAAGTAAAATTTTTTTGCATGTCTTCAATACATACTGAAGAATCTAGAAACGCAACTACTGTGTAAACCAAGGAATACTTGCACTTTGTTTCGTTAAAACCTTTCCCAAAAGTTATTCTCCTTTTGAAAAGTCACATCACCAACAGTGAAGTTCCTCAAAGTACCTAAGTCATTGGAACAATATACCTAGAACAGTCTACATATGTAGCTGTTGCATCTTGAGTGATTCCGCATGTGATGGTTAAGATTGTGTGTCAACTTAGTTGGGCCATGATTCTCAGTGTTTTAATGTAATCACTCCCATGATTGAATATACAGTGAGTAGCCAATCAAATAGATGAAAGGGAGTCTCCTTGGAGGTGTGGCCCACATCTGTATATAAGCAGACGTTCTGGCTTTTTGCTCTCTCTGGATCCTGCAGCTGCTTCCTGTCATCTCATCTCCTGTTCTTGGGACTTGAGCTGTGAGCTTATCTGTCGAACCTGGGATTCGTCGATCTGCACAGCCTGTGAGCGGGGGCCCTGCTCTCCGACATGCCGATCTTGGGCTTGCCAGCTTCTGCAGCTGTGTGACGTGGGAGAGGTCTCTACCCTGATCCATGGACTTGGGATGTTCTAGCCTCTACAATCACGTGAGCTGTTTCCTTGATATAATCTTTCTTTCTACGTATATTTATACACTTTGCTGGTTTTGCTTCTCTAGAGAACCCAGCCTAAGACACTGCATAGATTTGAATAGTCAGCTGAATATTGTCTTGGTGTTATTGTTGTTAGGTGCCATTGAGTTTATATCAGAGCCATTATACTTATTTTTAAAAATTATGTAAGTTGTTGTTGTTGTTGGGTGCTGTGGAGTTGGTTCCGACTCACAGCGATCCTATGTATAATAGAACAAAACGCTACCTGGTCCTGCACCATCCTCACGATTGTTGCTATGTTTGAGCCCATTTTTGCAGCCACTGTGTCAATCCCTGTCACTGAGGGTCTTCCTCTTTTTCTCTGACCCTCTACCAAGCATAATGTCCTTCTCCAGCTACTGGTCCCTCCTGATAAAATGTCTAAAGTACGTGAGATGAAGTCTCACCATCCTCACTTCTAAGGCACATTCTGGTTGTACTTCTCCCCAGAAAGATTTGTTCATTCTTCTGGTAGCCCTTGGTATATTCAATATTCTTCACCAACACTGTAATTCAAAGGCATCAGTTCTTCTTTGGTCTTCCCTATTCATTGTCCAGCTTTCGCCTGCATATGAGGGGATTAAAAATACCATGGCTTGTGTCAGGCACACCTTAGTCCTCAAAGTGACATCTTTGCTTTTTAACACTTTAAAGAAGTCTTTTGCAGCACATTTGCCCAATGCAATACATCGTTTGACTTCTTGACTGCTGCTTCCATGAGCGTTGATTGTGGATTGAAATATGTCAATAGGTAGATGATACTAAAAATGAATTTAATTTCAGGATGATAAAGGGGTATTACAAAATATTTATTAAGAAAAAGATGGACATTAGGACAATTGAAAAAACGTTGACTCATGGCAACCTTATGTATAACAGAACAAAACGTTGCCCAGTCCTGCACCATCCTCACAATCATTGCTATATTTGAGCCCATTGTTGCAGCCACTGGGTCAATCCATCTTACTGAGGGTCTTCCTCTTTTTCACTGACCCTCTGCTTTACCAAGCATGATGTCTTTTCCAGAGATTGGTTCCTCCTGATGACACGTGCAAAGTAAGCAGTCCATGGTGTATTCAATATTCTTTGCCAACACCACAGTTCGAATGTGACAATTCTTATTGTCTTACATTTCTTAAATCCAATTTTTCACTGTGAGTTGCTAGTATCTGACTACATTATGTCTGCTAATGAATCCACGCCTGAGCAGTTACATATGATGTCACCAATAGCATTTCTATTATTTCTCCCTTACATTACAGCCACTATACTTATGTTTAAAAATTATATAAGTAAATAGATTATATTAAAAAATGACTTTCACTTCAGGATGATAAAGAGGTATTACAAAATATTTCTTCAGAAAAAGAAGAAGGACATTAGGACAACTGCTAATTGACATAGGGAATGAAGATACGTTATTCTCTTGACCCTCAATACTCTATCCTTCCAGCATTGTTTCCCACCGTCTCACTACATGAGCTCTTTTCTCCAGTCAAAATGCACCTTCTCACTGTTCCCCAACAAGTCTCCTCACTTTTCGTTCCTTGCTTATGCTATTTCTGTGTCCTGGAACTGCTTCTCTTTTCCACGCTTTCAAAAGTCAGCTCATCCATGACTTATTCATTCATTCAAGGAACAAAGACGAAGCATCTCTGTGGGCCAGACCCTGTGCCATGCCCTGGGGCTCTGACAATGGACCAGACAGGTGCCATGATGTTTCCACAGAGCCTCCTGTCTAACCAGGAAGCAGAAAGTGTGATAATGGGGGGAAAAGTGAATGCTAATACAGAGGTAGCATTGATTGGACTTCATGCAGGCGAAAAGCCTGTTTGGAGTTATCTAAGGTGATGTTGTTAGGTGCCATCAATTCAATTCCGACTCATAGTGACCCTGTGTGACACAGTGGAACTGCTCCATAGGGTTTCCTAGGCTGTAATCTTTGTGGGAGCAGTTTGCCAGGTCTTTTGTCCCATGGAGCCTCTGGTGGGTTTGAACTACTGACCTTTCTATTAGTAGCCGAGGGCTTAACTGTTTGTGCCACCAGGGCTCCTTATCTAAGGTGTAGTCGTTTTAGAATACGCTTGCATACAGCAGAGTGGTCCCCACCTACCCCTGCAGCGAGTAACAGGTAAGCCGCAAAGCTGCCCTATTGCCAAAGCCTTTCCTCCTCAGTTCCCACACCAGAAAGGGCCCCTTCCTCCTTCCAGCTTGAAGAGCTCATCAGCTTTGACGTTTTGTTTCGTGTGCGCTTGCCTGCTCCCTAGGAACTAGACTGCACAGGTTTTACAGTAGGGCGCTTTCTTCATCTCCCCATCCCCTGAAGCAACGCTCCTGGAGAAATACCCTTGTGAGTGAAGCAGACATGGAAAACTTTAGAGCGGGATCCGGTTTCTCTCGGGCAGCTGCAATGTGCTAAAACCGGTGACTCTTTCGAGAGAACGCAGGGTCTATGCTATCTGCTTGCCACCTGAATAAAGACTGCCAGCAGCAGAGAAGTAACCGCCACTTCCCCAGCCCTCTCTCTGCTGCCCATCTGGCCCTGACAGCTTGCTGGGCCCGGAAGCCCTCCACCAGCACCCGGGACTGACTGATGCGGGCCCAGGTCAATCCAGTGAGACTTGCAGCCTGCTTTCTCAGCGCTTACCCCATGTACCTTCCTCTTTTACTGACCAGACTTTGAAAATACACGCCCGCCTAAACACACACACACACACACACATAACTCAGAGGATAAAAATTTCACGAATGCGCTCAAAAACAAGCTCCAAGTAGAAGTAGCCTGGAGGAGACGTTGACGAAATTGCAAAACAAAATTGAAAGTAAATTCTCTAGAAGGAGAATCCAGCAAGGGTAAAGTCCCTCCCTCCCCGGGGTCTTTACTAGCTGCGTAGAGCTTGGAGGGGAGCCAGAAGGAATGGCGGTTTCTGGCCGCTTGAGGGCACTCTGAATCCTGAGAGCAGTAGGGAGGTGATTTGTTGGGCCTTTTTACTGGAAACGTGATCCCAGTTAGCCATCAGCAGACAATCTGGAAATCTATCCTCAGAAAGCGAGCGGTGACAAATGGGTTTGAGAATGAGGGCTTGGAGCAAGGCAGGGCAGAGGGCAGAAGCAGCAGAGGTAAACCAGAGAGCTTTAAGTTTTATTGCTGCTGGAAAATAGAAAGCCTGATTCTTGCTTGCTGTGTCTTAGAAGAACAAGGGTTCAGCTAACTCAGTGGTTCTTAGCTGGGTGTCCTAGGGGACATTTGGCAATATCTGGAGATGTTTTTCATTGTCACGACTGAGCGGGCAGTACTGGTAGCTAGTGGGTAGAGGTCAGGGAAGCTGCTAAATATCCTACAATGCACAGGACAGCCCCCAGGCAAAGAATTGGTGTTGTTAGTTGCTGTCTAATTGATTCCGATCTAGTCCAAAATGTCTACAGTACCCAGGTTGAGAAACCAAGTTAACGCAACAGCAACTTTAAGACCTGCATGCTCAGTGTACAGAGGTCCACCTTCCAGTTCTTTCTACAGCTTCTCTGCTGAGCTGGATTGCTCCCTAAGAAGTAGTCTGTTTTGACGGATGCTGTCAAGGTTTATAGGGGAAGAAAACTTAGCTTATGATCTTCACTGCAACCCCTTTTTCCCCGGTCCTAAATTGGGTTTCCCCAACAGCAGACCCTGAGACAAGAATTCTGGTGCAAATAGTTTGTTTATTCAAAAGGGAATCCCAGGAAACACTCATACTGGACAGGCGAAGGGAGACAGAAAACGGAAAGGCACCAGTATAGTGTGGGCTTTCAGGTAAGTTGTGGGGGTGATTGTGGTTCAGTGGTAGAATTCTTGTCTTTCATCTGGGAGACCTGGGGCTGATTTCCAGCCAATGCCCCTCAGGTGCAGCCATCACCTATCAGTGGAGGTTTGCATGTTACTATGAAGGAGCCCTGGCGGTGCAGTGGTTAACAATCATGGCTGTTAACCAAAAGGTTGGCAGTTTGAATCTACCAGCCGCTCCTTGGAAACCCTATGGGGCAGTTCTGCTCTGTCCTATAGGTCGGAATCAACTCGACGGCAACACGTTTGGTTTTTTTGGTTTTTATGATACTGAAAAGGTTTCGGCAGAGCTTCCAGACTGAGATGGACTAGAAAGAAAGGCCTGAAGATCTATTTCCAAAAATCAGCCAGTGAACACCCTATGGATCATGACACTCTAATCCTCAACCGATCATGGGGTGGTGCATGACTGGGCAGATTTTCATTTCACTGTGTTTGGAGTCACCATAAGTCAGGGACCTACTTGACAGTAGCTAGTAACAACACCAGGTAAACTACCACTGTGGGCGGCTGGAGCATGATCCTGCTGGAGAATGTTGGGAGCCAGTGTACAGCACACACCTCTAAGTTATCCCACGGAAGAGGGGAGGGAGCTGGGATAGCTGCCCACCAAGCCCCATCAACCTTAGCTGAGGGCTGCTGTGAGAGGTGCTGGGGGCACGAATTCTCTGGTTTCTTGTAGCCTGCCTAGCTAGCACAGGGGCTCCAGCTACCAAAGAAAGTCTTCAGGTAAAGCGTTGCAAGTGCTGTGATTTAGAAATCAGGCCCTCCTGCTACAGAGGTAAGGCTTGAGGGACTGCGAGAGGGGCACACTCAGCTACATCCCATGACTTCAAGGAATATGGGAAGTCCTAGACCTGCCTGAGAGCCCTGGTGGTGCAGTGGTTAAGAGCTTGTCTGCTAACCAAAAGGTTGGCAGTTCAAATCCACCAGCTGCTCCTTAGAAACCCTATAGGGCAGTTCCACTCTGCCCTATAGGGTCGTAATTGACTCGATGGTAATGGGTTTGGGGTTTTTTTTTTGTTTTTTGTTTTGGTATACCTGCCTAATCATCCTGTTTGAGTACTGCAGCTCCAGTTTTGATTGTGCTAGGATGCACTATGGTCCCTTAATGGAGGACAAGCAGATATTGTCAATGCCTCAGTTAGAATGCAGATTCTTGGTCCATCAGACAGAAACCCTATAGCATTTGCCAGCAGCAATCCTGACTACAGAGCCTAGAGACCAGTGGAGGATTTACTGTGAAGCTAAGGAAACATCAACTTCAGGGCTCTGGCTTGGCATAGGCACCCATGGGGTATGGGAAGTTGATGGGCTACAGAGTTCTAAGGCAGTGCCAATTCAACTTTAATGTGCATCTGAATCACTCCTGTGGGGACCCTGTTCAATGGGAGGATCTCATTTCTTTTATCTGGGGCCAGGCTTAAGATTCTGCATTTCTAACAGACCTTGATGGTGGTACACTTGCTGCTGATCCACGGGGCGAGGTTTCTATGAGCAAGCACTTCTACCTAACTATTCCCGGTAGATTGCCTAAAGCATGTCAGAAGAAAGAGGATCTGCATCTCCAAAGCTCTAGTAACAGATATGATTCTTTTCTCCATAACCTTCATGCCTGTTTTTGTTTTTTTCTTAAAGACACACCCCTCCCACCCTAAAGAAAATTTATAAGGCTCAGGTTTCACAAAATTTGGGTCTGCCAGGTCTCAGGTTATTTATTTTTTTCCTGTATATTCTCTTGCCAGTTTCTTTCTTTCTTTTTTTTTTATTGTACTTTAAGTGAAAGTTTACAGTTCAAGCCAGTTTCTCATACAAAAATTTATACACACATTGTTACGTGACCCTAGTTGCTCTCCCCATACTCTGACAGCACATTCCTCCTTTCCACCCCAGATTTCCTGTGTCCATTCAACCAGCTCTTGTCCCTTTCTGCCTTCTCATCTCACCTCCGGACAGGAGCTACCCATTTAGTCTCGTGTATCTACTTGAGCTAAGAAGCACTCTCTTCACGACTATCATGTTATGTCCCAGAGTCCAGTCTGATCTTTGTCTGAAGAGTTGGCTTTGGGAATGGTTTCAGTTCCAGGCTAACAGAGAGTCCGGGGACTATGTCTCTAGTCTCAGTTAGACCATTAAATCTGGTCTTTTTACTAGAATTTGAGTTCTGCACCCCACTTTTCTCCTGCTCCGTCAGGGACTCTCTGTTGTGTTCCCTGTCAGGGCGGTCATTGGTGGTAGCTGGGCACCATCTAGTTCTTCTGGTCTCAGGCTGATGGAGTCTCTGGTTTATGTGGCCCTTTCTGTCTCTTGGGCTAATATTTTCCTTGTGTTTTTGGTGTTCTTCATTCTCCTTTGCTCCAGGTGGGTTGGGACCAATTGATGCATCTTAATGGCTGCTTGCTAGCTTTTAAGACCTCAGGCGCCACTCACCAAAATGGGACGCTGAACATTTTCTGAATAAACTTTGTTATGCCAGTTGACCTAGATGTTGCCTGAAAGCATGGTCCCTAGACCTCCACCCCTGCTACTCTGTCCCTCGAAGTGTTTGGTTGTATTCAGGAAACATTTTAGCTTTCGGTTTAGTCCAGTTGTGCTGACTTCCCCTGTACTGTGTGTTGTCCTTTCCTTCACCTAATTCTTGTCTACTATCTAGTGAATACCCTCTCCCTCCCTCCCCAACCCAGTAACCATCAAAGAATGTTTTCTGACGCGTTAAAACCTTTTACTGAGTTCTTATAATAGTGGTCTCATACAATATTTTTTCTTTTGCGACTGAGTAATTTCACTCAGCATAATGCCTTCCAGATTCCTCAATGTTGTATTTTGTGGATTCATTGTTCTTTATCATTGCATAGTATTCCATTGTGCGAATATACTATAATTTGTGTATCCATTCGTCCACTGACAGATACCTAGACTGATTCCATCAATTTGCTATCATGAACAATGCTGCAGTGAACATAGGTGTGCATATATCTATTCATGTGACAGCTCTTATTTCTCCAGGATATATTCCAAGGAGTGGGATTGTTGGATCATATGGTACTTCCATTTCTAGCTTTTTAAGGAAGCACCAAATCAATTTCCAAAGTAGTTGTACCATTTTACATTCCCACCAGCAGTGTTTAAGTGTTCCAGTGTCTCCACAACCTCTCCAACATTTATTTCGTGGTTTTTGAATTAACGCTAGCCTTGTTGGGGTGTTTTTGTGGTTTTGATTTGCATCTCTCTAATGACTAACGATCGTGAGCATTTCCTCATGTATCTGGTAGTCACCTGAATGTCTTCTTTGGTGCAGTGCTTGTTCATATTCTTTGCTCATTTTTTAATTGAGTTATTTGTCTTTTTGTTGTTGAGGTTCTCATAGATTTTAGAGATTAGACCCTGATTGGATTTGTTGTAGCCAAATTTTTTTCCCCAGTCTGTAGGTTGCCTTTTTACTCTTTTGGTGAAGTCTCTTGATGAGCATAAGTGTTTGATTTTTAGGGGCTCCCAGTTGTCTAGTTTCTCTTCTGGTGTTTGTGCATTGTTAGTAATGTTTTGTATTCTGTTTATGCCCTTGTATTAGGGCTCCTAGCATTGTCTGTATTTTTTCATCCATGATCTTTATCATTTTAGATTTTATGTTTAGGTCATTGATCCATTTTGAGTTAGTTTTTGTGCATGGTGTGAGGTATGGGTCTTGCTTCAGTTTTTTGCTGATGGATATACAGTTATGCCAGCACCATTTGCTAAAGAGACTGTCCTTTCCCCAATTAACAGATTTGGGCCTTTGTCAAATATTAGCTGCTCATAGGTGGATGAATTTATGTCTGGATTCTCAATTCTGTTCCATTGGTCTATGTATCTGTTGTTGTACCAGTACCAGGCTGTTTTGACTACCGTGGGAGTATAATTGGTTCTAAAATCAGGTAGTGTGAGGCCTTCCACTTTGTTCTTCTTCTTGAGTAATGCTTTACTTGTCCGGGGCCTCTTCCCTTTCCGTATGAAGTTGGTCATTTGTTTCTCCATCTGGTTAAAAAATGTTGCTGGAATTTGGATGTGGATTGCATTGTATGTGTAGATTGCTTTAGATAGAATTGACATTTTCGCAATGTTGAGTCTACCTATCCATGAGCAAGCTATGTTTTTCCACTTATGTAGGTCTTTTTTGGTTTCTCTCAGTAGCGTCTTGTAGTTTTCTTTGTATAGGTGTTTTACGTCTCTGGTTAGATACATTCCTAAGTGTTTTATCTTCTTTGGGGCTGTTGTAAATGGTGTTGATTTGGTGATGTCCTCTTCGAAGTTCTCTTTGTTAGTGTAGAGGAATCCAACTGATTTTTGTATGTTTATCTTGTATCCTGAAACTTTGCTGAAATCTTCTGTTAGTTCCAGTAGTTTCCTTGTGGATTCTTTGGGGGTTTTCTGTGTATAAGGTCATATCATCTGCAAACAGAGATACTTTGACTTCTTCCCTACCAATCTGGATGCCCTTTATTTCTTTTTCTAGCCTAATTGCTCTGACTAGGACCTCCAGGCCAATGTTGAATAAGAGTGGTGATAAAGGGCATCCTTGTCTGGTTCCCATTCTCAACGGGAATGCTTTCAGACTCTTTCCATTTAGAATGATGTTGGCTGTTGGCTTTGTATAAATGCCCTTAATTATATTGAGGAATTTCCCTTCTATTCCTATTTTGTTGAGAGTTTTTATCAAATGCCTTTTCTGCATCAATTGATAAGATCATGTGGTTCTTGTCTTTTGTTTTATTTATGTGATGGATTACATCAATTGTTTTTCTAATGTTGAACCATCGCTGCATACCTGGTATGAATCCCACTTGGTAATGGGGAGTTATTGTTTTGATATACTGTTAAATTTTATTGGCTCGAATTTTGTTGAGGATTTTTGCATCTATATACATGAGGGTATCGGTCTGTAATTATCTTTTTTTGTGGTATCTTTACCTGGTTTTGGTATCAGGGTTATGCTGGCTTCATAGAAGGAGTTTGGGAGGATTCCATCATTTTCTATGCTCTGAAATAGATTTAGTTGTAGTGGTATTAATTCTTCTCTGAAAGTTTCATAGAGTTCTCCAGTGAAAATGTATGGGCCAGGGCTTTTTTTGGTTGGGAGTTTTTTAAATTACCTTTTCAATGTCTTCTTTTGTTAGAGGTTTATTTAGTTGTTCTACCTCTGTTTGTGTTAGTTTAAGTAGGTAGTGTTTTTAGAAATTTGTCCATTTCCTCTAGGTTTTCAAATCTGTTAGAGTACAATTTTTCATAGCATTCTGTTATGATTCTTTTAATTTCAGTCGAGTCTGTTGTGATATCACCCATCTCATTTCTTATTCAGGTTATTTGCTTCCTCTCCTGTTTTTCTTTTTGTCGGTTTGGTCAATGGTTTACGATTTTATCGATCTTTTCAAAGAACCAGCTTTTGGTCTTGTCAACTCTTTCAATTGTTTTTCTACTTTCTATTTCATTTATTTCTGCTCTGATTTTTATTATTTTCTTTCTTCTGATGCCTGAGGGCTTCTTTTGCTGCTCTCTTTCTATTTGTTCCAGTTGTAGGGTTAATGTTTTTATTATTGCCCCTTTCTTCTTTTTGGGTGTCTGTATTTATTGCTATAAATTGACCTCTGAGCACTGCTTTTGCTGTGTCCCAAAGGTTTTTGTAGAATGTGTTTTCATTCTCATTTGATTCTGTGAATTTGTTTATTCTGTCCTTAATTTCTTCTATAACCCAGTAGTTTTTGAGCAAGGTGTTGTTCAGTTTCCGTGTATATGATTTTTTTCCCTTGCTTTTTCTGTTATTGATTTCTGCTCATATGGCTTGTGATCAGAAAAGATGCTTTGTAATATTCTGATGCTTCGGATTCTGTTAAGGTTTGCTTTATGGCCTAATATATGGTCTATTCTGGATAATGTTTCATATGTGTTGGAAAAAAAATATAATTGACTGCTGTTGGGTGGAGTGCTCTGCATATATCTATGAGATCAAGTTGGTTGACTGTGGCATTTAGATCTTCTGTGTCTTTATTGAGCTTCTTTCTGGATGTTCTGTCCTTAACCAAAAATGGTGTGTTGAAGTCTTCTACTATTATTGTGGAGCTGTCTATCTCTCTTTTCAATGCTGTTAGAATTTGTTTTACTTATTTTGGAGCCCTGTCATTGGGTGCATAAATATTTATTATGGTTATGTCCTCCTGGTGTATTGACCCTTTCATCCTTATATTGACCCTTTAATTCCTTATCCTTTGTGATGGATTTTCCTTTAAAGTCTATTTTGTCAGAGGTTAATATTGCCAGTCCTGCTCCATTTTGATTGTTGTTTGCTTGATATATTTTTTTCCATCCTTTGAGTTTTAGTTTGTGTCTTTAAGTCTAAGGTGTGTCTCTTGTAGGCAGCATATAGACAGATCATGTTTTTTAATCCATTCTGCCACTCTCTGTCTCTTTATTGGTGCATTTAGTCCATTTGCATTCAACATAATTATTGATAGGTATGAGTTTAGTGCTGTCATTTTGATATCCTTTTGTGTGTGTGCATGTGTGTTGTTGACAGTTTCTTTGTTCTGCTTAATTTTCTGTGCTGAGTCATCTTTCTTTGTGTATTTTCTTTTCATCTTTTTCATTGTTGTTGATTTTGTATTTACTGAGTCATTATGTTTTTCTTGTTTTTTATTTTGATGTGTAGGATTGTTAGTTTCCCTGTGGTTACCTTAATATTTACCCCTATTTTTCTAAGTTTAAAACTATCTTTTATTTATTTATATCGCCTTGATTTCCTCTCCATATGAAAGATCTATGACTACATTTTTCATCCCTCTTTTTGTTTTAACGTTGTCATTTTTTACATATTGATGTCTCTGTTTCCTTATTTTCAGCGCTTTAGCTTCTATTTATTTTTGTCACTTCCCTATCTGGGTTGCTATCTGGTTGCTCTATCATGTGTTCTAGTCTTAGGTTGTTATCTCATGTTATTGATTTTCTAACTGGAGGACTCCCTTCCATATTTCTTATAATTTTGGTTCGGTTTTTGCAAATTCCCTAAACTCCTGTTTATCTGGAAATGCTCTAATTTCGCTATCATATTTGAGAGATAGTTTTACCAGATATATAATTCTTGGCTGGCAATTTTTTTCCTTCAAGGCTTCATATATGTCATCCCATTGCTTTCTTGACTGCACAGTTTCTGCTGAGTAGTCCGAGCTTAGTCTTATTGACTCTCTTTTGTAGATAACTTTTTGTTTATCCCTAGCCACCCTTAAAATTCTCTCTTTATCTTTGGTTTTTGGCAAATTTGATTATAATATGTCTTGGTGATTTTCTTTTGAGATCTACCTTTTGTGGAGTTCGATGAGCATCTTGGATAGATATCTTCTCATCTTTCACGATATCAGGGAAATTTTCTGCCAGTAAATCTTAAACAATTCTCTCTGTATTTTCTGTTACTCCTCCCCCTGTTCTGGTACTCCAATCACTTGTAGGTTATTCCTCTTGATAAAGTCCCACATAATTCTTAGGGTTTCTTCACTTTTTAAAATTCTTTTATCTGATTTTTCCTCAAATTAGTTGGTGTCAAGTGCTTTATCTTCAACCTCACCAATTCTGACTTCCATTGCCTCAATTCTGCTCCTATGACGTTCTACTGAGTTGTCTAATTCTGAACTTTTATTGTTAATCTTCTGGATTTCTGTTTGCTGTCTCTCTATGGATTCTTGCAACCTGTTAAATTTGTCATTGTGCTCTTCTCTAATCTTCTTACGTTCCTCTATTGCTTTGTCTGTGTGTTTCTTGGCTTGTTCTGAGTTTTGCCTGATCTCCTTCCTCGTCTCTTTAAGAGTTCTGTATATTAATCTTTTGTGTTCTACCTCCAGTGATTCCAAGAAGTTCTCTTCCTCCTGAAGATTTCTTGATTCTTTGTTTTGGGAGCTTGCTGAAGCCGTCATGGTCTGCCTCTTTATGTGACTTGATATTGACTGTTGTCTCCAAGCCATCAATAAGTTATTGTATTTATTTATTTTTTGTTTGCTTACTGTGTCCTAGCTTCTTGTTTTGTTTTGCTTTGATATGCCCAAATAGGCTGCTCATGTGAGCTAGTTTGATTATTGGTGCCTTTGACTCTCTAATGTCCTGTCACCAGGTGATTAGATCTGTTACTAGGTATGTGAGCCCAGGAGTCCGTTTATGTTTCTTGTATGGATTCAGCTCAGATGTCCAGGTAGTTGGTCACCGAATGTGTGGTGCAGGTTCTCATCTATAGTCCTAAATGGGCAGTGGTGATTAGAGTAGGCACAGGTATCTGGCTGCAGTAGGGGGTCACGTGCTGAGCAATGCAGGGGGCTGATGGCTGCCCCTGAGTGTCTGAGAGGAAAGCATGTCCCTGTTCCCTAGAGTGCATAGGTGGGTGAGTTTTGCAGCTGGACTATGGGCACCCAATGCTGTTGGCTGTAAGGACTGGGAGGGACCACTTATTCTTGGACACCTGTCACAGGTGGCTAGGTGGTGTGGGTGGAGCCACCAGTCCTTAGGCCCCTGATGTGGATAGGTGAGGACCCTGCTTAATGGGGAGAGCACTGTCAAATGTCACAAATCTCCCACTCCACCGTATAGCTGATACAGTTGAAGTTAGGCTTCAGGTATATACCCTGTTTTACTGTGGTAATGAGGGCCTATGCTGTTGAAATGGGCCTACACAGGTCTATGCAGGGGTGAAAGGCATTCGAATTCGGTGGACTCCTTATGCCTATGCCTAAGGAGCTGTGCCTACCCTGAGTTCCTGGTTTAGGGGAGTTGGCAGATTATTTTTTTTTCCTGTTTGTTAATTTGTTCCCTCTCCAAGGCCAGGAGAATGGCTCAGGGCACGTGACAGGTCCTACTTCTGGCCCGTGGGATATGGCAATTGCTGAAGCCAGCCTGGGATCTGGTGTAGCACAGGGAGGGAGCAGGTCAACGGGATACAGGTTCTTCCTAAATGGGGTGTTTTTTGATCCACGTGGTAGGTTAGATGCATGTACTTATCTTTTACTGATTGACGCCACTTTTTGCTGGTTCTGGAGGCTTGAGTAGACTCTCCGTTGCTTGGTCTCTCCCAATGTGGAAAACGCATCCCAAATGCCACTGCTTGCCTCACCGTGCATGTCAGCTGATCCCGCCTGCATGGTGCCAGTTCCTGTTGGGTCAGGTCTGGCAACTCCTCGCTGCTTCTTAACTGTCTCTCCCTCCCTCTACCACTCAGTCTGATTCCTCAACTTTGTCTTTGATATTCAGGGCCCCTGGATTGTCATATATAATTGATTCACTTGTTTTTTTGGGTCTTTGTTGTAAGAGGGACCACTGGAAGCGTCTGACTACTCTGCCATCTTGGCCTTGCCGCCTGTCTCAGATTATTTGAGAGGACTAAGATTTAGCTCCGAGAGCCTGGGCTGACCATGCATTTTGATTTGTAAATCAGAAGTTCTGGAACTTTCAGCTTCCATTTCCTGCTCCCTGATCTCAGGCAGTTTTCAAAGTTAGAGGCTAAAGTGAAGCAGAGAAGGAAGACAGAAAATTGAAGGCAGGCACTTCTTCAGTTACGGTGAAACATGGAGCTTGGGCCAGTGAATTAGGTGTGAAAGGATGTAAATGGTCAGACTATTTTCATTCATTCATTCAGCCAATGTTTACTGACCACCTATTATGGGCCAGGCATTGTTCTAGGTGCTGATGTTATGGTAGTGAGCAAAACAGACAAAAATTCCTGCTTCCAAGGAATGGACATTCTAGAAAACAGAGATAGATGACAAGTAAATCATATAGTAAGATGAAAAATGATATAACTATGGACAAAATAAAGCTAGGAATGGAGTACAAAATAGATAAGAGTGGTAGGGTCACTAAGAAGGTGACATTTGAACCAAGACTTAAAGAGGGTGAGAGTTTTAATATGGAAATTTATTTTTGTTTCTTTTCTTCTTCTTTGCTGTCCTAGAAGGGTGAAATGCAAAGAATCTTCCTCTCCTCCAATGGAAGTTTGAAGATTAAGCTCATCCTAGTCTTGTGGAGAGTCCCTGGGTGGCACAGAGTTAAGTACTCAGCTATTAACTGAAAGGTTGTAGGTTTGAGTCTACACAGAGGTGCCTTGGAAGAAAGGCTTGGCAATGTACTTCTGGAAAATCAGCCACTGAAAACACCATGGAGCACAGTCCTACTCTGACATACATGAGGTCACCATGAATCGGAGTTGGCTCAACGACAACTGGTTTGCCCTTATGGAAATAGGAATTAGTTTTTCAGTTGCTAATGAATTCGCCATCCCAGTTATTGTCAAAAGATAGACGAAATTCTGGCTTGAGGAGAGAAGTGTCTGAGGGAAACAAAAAGGGAGACACACACACACACACGCACAGAGAGAGAGAGAGAGCAATTTTCCTTAGAAATAAAGGAAGCCTAAAACAAAGATGAGGTAAGGAGAAAAACAACTCGTTGCCATCAAGTCAATTCTGACTTATAGCTACCCTGTGGGACAGAGTAGAACTGCCCCGTAGGGTTTCCAAGGAGCGGCTGATGGATTCAAACTCTTGACCACTGCGCCACCAGGGCTCCTGAAGTGAGGAGAAAGATCCTTAAAGGAACTCACCTCACCCTGGCTTGGGAGCTGATTCTGGGGAAGCTGATTCTGGGGAGAGTCAGTGGGTCTGGGGAGCAGCAGGAGTGGAGTTCCTGCTTCTTCAGCCAGGCACTGCCAAACTTGGATAGCCACGCGGATGGCAGGCCTAGACACAGTGACTGCAATCGTAACCAAAGACTGTGGAGGTCTTTGAAATGGGCAAAAAGATTATTGGATGTCCTCTCAGTGTAATACTAGGTACACACTTCTGGTTGGGTCATTTGATTCTCTAGGGGCTTGTGCCTTTCATTATCTTGAATGAGCTATTTCAAAACTCTGTAAGTTCCAGGGAGCCGATAATAATGAAAGGTGAAGATTTTGTACAGTGGAGATACAACTGACCCCTCCCCTCTTAGAAAAGATCATTGTTGCATCTATTAGGAAATCCATTTTAGCATTTCTGACTACTTGTATATGTGTCTGCTTTTTTGCATTTATCTTTGAACTGTTTATAACATCTTACTGGTTCTTTCATTAATTACTGAGTTAAATAAAATCTTCATTCATTTTATGTGCATGAGAGTCATGATTTTACCCCTTAAGAAATATTATCCTCTAACATGATCCACCTGTGTGCACCATAACCCACCTACACAGGCACACACACGCACATACACACACGTGCACACTCATCCCAGTCCTTTACTGATGGACCAGTTCTCTCTTTGGAAGTCCTGAGAATTATGGGAGAGGCAATGGCTCCCAATTTCTTCTCCTCTAAGGAGATTATTTGACATCTACAATGACTCTAAGGCCTGGTACTCCCTACTTCCCCGTGTACAAAAGGCAGGATGGATAGACAGATAGATAAGTAAGTAGGTAGGTAGGTTGGTAGGTAGGTAGATAGCTGCCACGGAGTCAGCTCCAACTAATGTCAACCTTATGTACAACATAATGTAACATTGCCCATTCCGGCATCATCCTCACGATCTCTGTCATGGTAGAGTTCATCACTGTGGCTGTTGTACCAATTATTCTTACCAAGAGTCTCTCTCACCCTTGCTGGTCCTCTACTTCACCAAACATGATGTCCCCCTCCAGTGATTGATTCCTCCTGATGATGCGTCCAAAGCAAGTGAGTTGGATAATGTCCCACTGTGATCCATAGAGAGTTTTCATTGGCTAATTTTTGGAAGTAGATCGCCATGCCTTTCTTCCTAGTCTGTCTTAGGCAGTTCCATTGAAACCTGTCCATCATGGGTGACCCTGCTGATATTTTAAATACCAGTGGCATATCTTCCAGCATCATAACAACACCCCAGCCACCACAGTATGACAAACAGTATGACAAACTGACAGACTGGAGGTGGAAGAGGCAGTATAATTCAGGGCAAAGGCACAGGCTTTGCAGCCCAAACACCTGGTCTGAATTCAGTTCTATCCCGTCTTAGCTGTGTGACACTGGGCAATTTACTCAACCTTTCTGAGACTCAGTTTCATCATTTGTAACTGGGGGATATGAATAAAAAGTATATTCATAAAGCTGTGAAGATTAAATCAATAAATACCAGTCAAATGCTCAGCACAAGGTCTAGAATTTAGTGAGTGCTGGTTTGGTAGCTATTACTGATAGTTTTTATTGCCACTTTTGCTCCTCCTGGTCCCCTCTCCACCCCCTCCACCCTGCTTGGTGTCCACCTGACCTCTATGGACTCCATTTTCAGGCCTCCTTGTTCTCTGGTTTCTGATTGATCTCCACAATTCATTCCCTCTCCCTCCCCATGGAGATGCCTTAAATGGATGGCGTCCCTCTCAATAGTCAGTCACAGCTCCTGTCAGACAGCCCTCACCTCCAGGTCCCCATAACTGCCCCCTCCCCTGTTCCTTCAGGCCTTCAGGATGGTGCTAGCTCACTGTTACTAGCCCTGGATTGCTTCCTATCTTCTGTGGTATTCCCATAACCTGCCCACCACTTTGTAAGTAGTTCCTTTATTAAAGACTTTCCAAATTGCCCATGCTGAGGGCGTCGTCTGTGCCCTGCCGGCACTCTAACTGGTACTGTTGTTCTCACTGTTCATACTCGGTCCACTGTGTCCACCTCAGTTCTTCAAATGAGTGATGCTCCCTGAGGCTCATGGAAACCAAGAGCTGGAAGCTTTGCTCCTGTTTTCAGTAGTTCATCTCTGATGTAACCCCTCAGCAATGCTCACAGCCAAGCAAGGGTATGCCACCAAAGTCCATACTAGAAGGAAACATCCATTTTCTTGACTGGTCCCAAACATAAAGTGCAAAAGATAATGCAAAACACCTCTTCCTTTTCTCTGCAGGTACCAGTGCTGCCTCTGCAGTCTACGCTCTCTGGTCTCCCTCCCTCTCCTCTCTCCCTCACCACTACCCCTGTTCTTTCTCAACTTCCCCTCCCCAGTGTCCCTGCTCAATCTCCGAGCAAAGATGGCAGCACCTACGATGGGTCATTTGAGGGAACTTTCAGTCATGTGGTTTCTTTAGAAAGGAACATGCTGAAGTCTGAGAAACCTAGCTCTTGCTAACTGCATAATATCCATGTGTTAGTATGTAAATGTTACCAGCTTATTGAATTGTCTGGATTCAGTAAGGACACAAACAACAGTTTATTTGTCTCCAATTACAGTCTTCAACTGTGCTGTGCTAATCTCCCTTATTGGGAGTTCATCAGACCCATAGATTTCTGGTCCCTTTCAGGCTTTAAAAGTCCAATCCAGGCAAATTTAAAGTTTCAGCCTGGAATCCAATTTAATGCTCACCCTGAGTTCCCCAGCTTGACCCAAGAGATCTGGAGATGAAAGGGGGGTGGTTTGCCCTTCAGCTCTTTTCTCCTTCATCTCTCAGTCTTTCTTCTCTAGTGCTTTAGGGTCTAAGAGGCAGGCTGGGGAAAAAGGGACAAGTGTCTCATAACTGGTGCTGTTGTTTCCTTTTGTGGCTCTTCTGGCTTCTCTGGCAAGGCCTTCTGCTGGGCCGGCAGCCAATGCCTGCTTTCTCACGGGGCAGATAACTAAGTTACATAGGACGTCCTGGAAGGGGGTCTCTCCACCTGCATTCCCCTACCTGAGAGATGCCTTCTGGCTAGACATCTGCCAGACCCCTCTGGGGTAAATAAAAGATGGCTGCTACTCTTTCAGTTGAGAGTCAGAGTCTCTTTTTCTCCCCCTCACTTCTGGTCTGGTCTTAGTAACTTGCTTGACCCATAGAATGGGACATTCTGGGACTTCTGAGATTAAGTCATAAGAAACCTTTCAGCTGCAACCCAGATCTCTTGGAACATTTTTCAGGAGCCCTGAGATGCCATGTAAGAAGCCTGACTAACCTGAGACTGCCAAGCTGGAAAGGTGACGTGTAGGTGCTCTGCTCAGTAGACCCAGCTGATCCCAGCCTTCCAGCCATTCTCAACAAGGAAGGAGACGTATATGAAGCCGACTTGGACCCTCCAGACCAGCCCACTCACCAGCTGAATATCACCAATATCAGTCGATGCCATGTGGAGCAGAAGACTTCTCTGCAGAGCCCTGCCTGAATTCCTGACCCAGAAAATCATAACATATAATAAGATGCTTGTTGCTTTAAGCTGCTTAGTTTTGGAGTGGTTTATTACACAGCAATAGACAACTAGAACACCCCTGTTGTGGATTACATTGTGTTCCCACAAAATATATGCTGGAATTCTACCTGCTATACCTGTGGAAGTAATACTATTTGGAGATAGGGTTTTCTTTGTTATGTGAATTAGATCATACTTGAGGGTGGGTTCTAAATCTAATCACTTTTGAGTTATAACAAGAACAGATTAGACACAGAGGTACACACACATTGGGAGGGGGAGGAGGGGGAGATAGGTACCATGTGAGAATTGTCTACAAGCCAAGGAGCCAAGGAACACCCACGACTAACTACAGGGAACGAATCGACACAGCTGAGACCCTGATTTGGAATTTTAGCCTCCAGATACAACCTAATTCTGTAGATTGTGTCCTGCCTCATTAATATAACTCCTTCTAATCCTAACTTATTAACATCAGAGAGATTAGGATTTACAACACGTAAGATAATCGTATCAGATCACAAAATGGTGGACAACCACACAACACTGAGAATCATGGCCTAGCCAATTTGACACACACTTTTTGGGGACACAATTCAATCCACAACATTCCAAGCTTTGGCCCCCCAAAATTCATGTCCTTGCCACATGTAAAACACATTCACCACATCATATCATAGCAAAAGTCTTAAGTCAACTCCAAGCCGAAAATTTCCTGAGGCAAAATTCCTTTTCATCTGTGAAATCTAGAATACAAGTTATCTGTTTCCAAAGAACAAGAGTGGAACAGGCACAAGGTAGACATTTCCATTACAAACAGGAGAAATTGGAGGCAAAGAAGGGATAACAGGCACCAAGCAAGTCTGGAGAACATATTACATTAGCTCTCAAGGCTTGAAAATAATCCTCTGTTCTCTGAGACCATTTGGGCATTGGCCCTGCCCTCCAGATTCTGGGTATTGGCCACACTTTCTGGATTCTGGGTGGAAGCACCACAGCCTTGGGCTTCAGCTCTACCTTCCAGGCCCACTGGGACAGCAACTCTGCTCCCTTGGCTTTGGGTAGCCACATTCAACTAGTCCATCTGAGTGGTGACCCCACCCCCTCAGCCTGTCATCCCCTGGGCACGGAAGCCCCACCATCTCAGCTTTGGGCAATGGATCCAGCCCCATCCTGCTGGCACTTGTGAATGGCAGCCCCACACTCCGGAACTGAGTTGGTGAAGATCTGACTCTTTGAAACCTAGGAGGCCGTGGTCCCACCCTTTGAGACCCAGCAGGCTGTGGTTCCACCCTTTGAGAGGTCCTGGTCCTGCCCTTTGAGACCGAGGCAGCTCTGCTTCCCTTGCTCCTTGTCTCTTCAGCTTCTGTTTCCTGGTTCCTTGGCCTCTCGACCACTGGCCCCTTGGCCGCTTGGGCCTCTTGAGCCAGCCCCAATTAAGTGTCTCCACCCCACTCCACCAGAAAACCTGGGCTGGAAGACACTCAGCTCTCTTGCTCTGTGGGTCGGCAAGCCTAGCTCCACCAATAAGTGCCTGGAGGCACCCCACTCCACCAGGAAGCCTCCTGCCTGAAGGCACTCAGCTCTCTTGCTCCATTGGTTGGCTCCTGCACCATCTCATGGCAATCGCCTGGTTCTGCTTCTGCCATTTCTCTGCTGCTGCTTCTCACTGTCTGCTCCACCTCTGGTGTTACAGCTCTTCTTACTTCCTTCTGAGCCTTCACCAGAATTGTCTTTGATGTCCATAATTCCACAAGCAGTCTCTTCAAGGCAATCTAGGATTTTACTATCAGGCACTTGAAAACTCTTCCGGCCTCTACCTATTACTCAATTCCAAAACCACTTCCACATCGTAGATATCTGTCAGTGCATTACACCACTCTTGGTACCAAATTCTGTCTTAGTTATCTAGTGCTGCTGTAACAGAAATACCACAAGTGGATGGCTTTAACAAAGAGAAATTTAGTCCCTCACAGTTTAGAAGGATAGAAGTCCAAATTCAGGGTGCCAACTTCAGGGAAAGGCTTTCTTTCTCTGTTTGCTCTGGGGGAAGGTCCTTGTCATCAATCTTCTCCTGGTCTAGGAGCTTCTCAGCACAGAGACCCCAGGTCCTAATGACTCGCTCTGCTCCTGGCTCTTCTTGCTTGGTGGTAATGAGGTCCCTCTCCTCTCTGCTCGCTTCTGTCTTTTATATCTCAAGAGAGATTGACTCAAGGTACAACCTAATCCTGTAGATTGTGTCCTGCCTCATTAACATAACTTCTTCTAATCCTGCCTCATTAACTGCATAGAGATTAGGATTTACAACATATAGGATAATCACATCAGATCATAAAGTGGTGGACAACCACACAATACTGAGAATCATGGCCTAGTCAAGTTGACACACATGTTAGGGGAACACAATTCAATCCATAACAGTTGGGTTTGGCCAATGGCAGGTCCTGGCAAAGGAGTGGAAGGCAGAACAAGAATGAGGTTGGGGTGTTTATTCCCCTGGCTCCTTCCTGGATATAGTTCACTAAGGATTGGCTGTGTCCCTCTATTGTAGGCCGCAGCGCCTGCCAGACAGCCATCTCCATGTAGCCACCCTCTCTGGGTATCTGGAGTCACCACCTCCCATTTCTACAAGAGGCAACTACTCCCTGCTTTTGCCTAACTTGGAATTTTTCCCCATCCCTTTTTTTTAAAAACCCTGCCCACAGCTTTGTAGAGTTCCTTTATTAAACAGTCCACAAATTACCCAGTCTGAGTGAACCATCTGTTTCCTGTCAGAACCCTGGCTCTTAGATCTCTCTTACTAACGACTACGCCTGCCAGGGGAAGGAAAGCACCATTCTCCCACACCAGCCTCATCTCAAAGCCATCAGTCCAGTCATCATGTATTAACCTGGGCCCTATTCCACACTCCCAAGATGGCAGCAGGAAGAACCTTTTGATCAAAATGAGAATTAATAATTTTTTCATAGGGAGTATACTTCTGTAACAGGTACAGAAATAAATTGCCTGTGAATTTTGAAAACCAAGTGAGAAATGGATAGTGCAGTAGCTACAACCTTAGGCTCCAGAGTCAGACAATCTGGGCTTAATTTCTAATACCTGTGTGGCTTAGACACTTGACTTTCTCTTTCTCAACTTCAGTTACCTGATATGTACAATGGGGTAACATTTGTAAATACGGAGTGAAGGAATGCTTGCACACTTAATAAATGGTCATTAAACATTAGCAAGGGACAGTACATACAATTGTGCAGACATCGGAACATCCAGCCAAGGGGGTGAATGGAAAGCAAAGTGCAGCTCCAGCCTTAACTCCCCAAGACAAGGGGCACCACAACCCTACCAGGCACCTGTCAACACTCAATAAATGTTAATGTATTGTATCAAAATGACCTTTGTTTGTTGGCACCGGAAGAGTCAGTTAATAATTATTCCTTCTGTGGCTTTCATAGTTCTTATTTGAGCCCAACCTTGGCCAAAGACAATGGAAGAAAGGCAATGACAGACAGAGGTAGTGACTGCTCCTTGGTACCTTTTACATGTGTGTCTTTGAATGGGAAGAGCCATTTGATCATTAGAGTTCCAATTTAGTGGTTTATGAGGATCAGGCACCCCCAGAAGCCCTGCTGCAAGCATAGGGTAGGCTCTGAGACCAAGAGTGATGGGTGAGCAACTTTAATTACCCAAGAACTGTGTTAATGGCCCTTGGGGTATCTTATTGCTATTCTGACACTTGGGAACATGGCATTTTCCCGTTAAAATGCCAATTATTCTTGAGCACTTCTGCAAATCTATCAGCTGGAGGCTGCCAGATCGTTGAGCGACAGAGTCTGATGGTTTGAAGCAAACCTATCAGATCAAGGGCATTTTATTTGGCAGTCCATGATTGTTTAGAGTGCTGTACCACCACTACCCCCGACCAACACACACACACACACACACACACACACACACACACACACACACACACTCCACAAAGCAGAAAGATCAGAATGTCTAGTGCCAAGTAGCTGCTAAGGAAGAGGAAGTGTTCAGGATCTGGGAATCAGGAAGAAAATCAAGATCTGGAAAAGAGCCTAAAAATGGACTTTTTCTTCATCTGGTAAATTGAAAGCACGAGCTCAATGGAAAACATATCTCATTGGGGAAATCAGTTGACTTCCCTCATCTGACTAGCAGGTAAGAGTCTGCTTGCAAAACATCCTCTTCTACGCATCTTTCCTCTGTTGCACATTAGTTACAACTGAAAAAATACACAAAACACAGTCACTGCAGTGTCAACTCTGCCTCATGGCGACCCCATGTGTGCCAGAATAAAACTGTGCTCCACAGGGTTTTCAATGGCTGATATTTGGAAGTAGATCACCAGCCCTTTCTTCCGAAGATGACTAGGTATAGACTTGAACCTCCAATCTCTACGTTAGTAATCGAGCACATTAACTGCACCACTCAGGGACTTCTGTTACAACTGAAGTGTTTGCTAACGCTGGAATTTGGAGCCTCAGTTAGAAGTGCTTTTCCAGCACACACCTTCCCTGCCCCTCACAGCCTGGGATTTGGTTTATTCAACATTCTTGCTTCGGAGGAAGAGCTTGTGCAGGGGCGTTACATGGGCCTCGCTGAATGCCTGGAGTTCTCTCTTTGAAAGATGGCCATAGACCTTTTGGTCCTGGTATTTCTTGGGATTATGTTTAAACTCAAAAATAAATCTAAATAATTATGTAGTAGATCAATTGTTTTTACTGGATTCTACTACAGCCATCTGTCAGTTTGTCATACTGTGGTGGCTTGTGTGTTGCTATGATGCTGGAAGCTGTCCCATCAGTATTTCAAATACCAGCTGGGTCACTCATGGTGGACAGGTTTCAGCAAAGCTTTCAGACTAAGACAGACTAGGAAGAGAGACCTGGTGATTTATTTCCAAAAATTAGTTAATGAAAATCCTATGGATTACAAGAGTATTGTCCAACTGGATTCAAATATGCCATCAATCATGAAGATGGTATAGGATCAGTCAATGTTTTGTTCTGTTGTACATGGGGTCACCATGAGTCAGAGCTAGGTTGATGACAGTTAACAACAGTAACAACACTTTAGAATGGCAGTTTGTTAAGAGCATGGTTAAGAGCATAGATTATGGAACCAGATGCCAGGCTTCAATCTTTAGGCCTATCATTTATCAACTGTGTGAACTTGGACAAGCTATTTAACCTCTCTGGGCCTCAGTTTTCTCAGCTGTAAAATGGGGATAATAATGGCACAAACTTCCCAGGGTTGTGAGGATTCAATCTTTCATTATTGAGAACAACTTGGAACAGAATCTGGTCCATTATAAATGCTCTAATAGAGGATTTTTATTTGCGTCTAAACAGTATCCCCCTAAAAAATATAATTTTTCTTAAAGAAATTCCAAAAATGCTCTTCCACTTAAAAGGCTGTTCCATGTACATAACAGAAGAATGATTTGCTGTTGTGTGCCATGTAAGGAGATGATGTGATCCAATGGTCTGAAAAGGGCTGGTTGGTCATGTCACCATAGCAGGTGTTGTTGGTGCTGCTCCCAGAGCCATTTTCCAGGCCCAGGTGCCCCTTGCCCAGCTGCTGCAGGTTGATCACTAACAGCCCACACCTGCACCCTTCTCCAAAGGCTGGCCAGTGCCTGGCAGGGGACGCCTGATCCAGAGATGACTGGGAGGTACTCTCCACAAATTCTCTGACATTCCTCCAATCAAAAAAAAAGAAACCAAACCCATTGCCAGTGAGTTGATTCCAACTCATAGTGACCCTATAGGACAGAGTAGAAGTGCCCCATAAAGTTTCCAAAGAGGAGCTGGTGGATTTGAACTGCCGACCTTCTGGTTAGCAGCTGTAGAGCTTAACCACTGCTCCACCAGGGCCCTTACCATCAAAAGGTGAATTCTAATTTCCTTCCACTTGAAGATGGGCCAGCCTTCATGGCTCCCTTCTAAAGAATAGAATGAGCCTTATGAAGCTGGATCGTAACAGATGTCCGTAAGAGCAGCTTCAGCCTGCCACTCTCTGTGCCTTTGGAGTCCTGAGCCACCACATAAGCCAGCTGCCCTGAAGCTGCCATGATGGAGAGTCTACGTGGAGAGACCACACAGAGACAGAGAGAAGCTTAAGGAGACCTAGCTATTCAAGTCTTCTCCGCCTGGGCACCACCACGTGAATGAAGAAGACGTCAGAATGATCCAGCAAGCCCCATCCTCCATCTGCCTGCAACCTCACGAGAATCCCGAGTGAGAACTGCTCTTCCCAGTTGAGCCACTCCTACATTTGACCCAAGAAACAATGAGAGATAGTAAACGATTATTGTCATTTTAAGCCACTACATTTTGTGGTGACTTGTTACACAGCATTAAATAATGGGAAGAGGATAGGATGGGGGTGTTGTACACCAGCCAAGCCTCCTGGCCTCTGGGCAGGACACCCTCTCCAGAGCTCCCCAGGTGATCATACTTAGGCTGGACTTCTCCAGGAATCACATTTGCCTGCTCATCCTCCTGCCTCACCTTCCTTTCCTTACTCTCTCACAAATTTCCTTTGACAACCCACGAACACAAAGCTCGCGTCATAGGTTCTGCCTCTAGGGTGTTGATCCAAGATAGTGGATGCCATATGGCCAGGGTGGTATGAGTCATCATGGGTGGTGGCACCGTGAAGTCACCGTGATCTCCCCAGCACTGCACGTGATGTGATAGCTCTTGGTCTTTATATCTTAGTTACCTACTGCTGCTGTGACAGAAGTATCACAAGTGGATGGCTTT
The DNA here is from genome assembly GCA_030035585.1 of Dugong dugon. Classification (NCBI taxonomy): domain Eukaryota; kingdom Metazoa; phylum Chordata; class Mammalia; order Sirenia; family Dugongidae; genus Dugong; species Dugong dugon. Next base: position 52,260,618 of record CM057481.1, on the reverse strand, counting down.
AACAAACAGAAATTTATTCTCTCACAGTTTAGGAGGCTAGAAGTCTGAACTCAGGATGCCAGCTCCTGGGGAAGGCTTTCTCTCTCTGTTCTGGGGGAAGGTCCTTGTCATCAATCTTCCCCTGGCCTAGGAGTTTCTCAGCATAGGGACCTAGGGTCCAAGGGACTGCCCTGCTCCTGCACTTCTTACTTGGTGGCATGAGGTCCCTTTCCTCTCAGCTTGATTCTGTCTTTTATATTTCAAAGAAATTGACTCAAGATACAACCTGTAGATTGAGTCCTGCCTCATTAACATAACTTCCTCTAATCCTACCTCATTAACATCATAGGGGTTAAGATTCACAACACATAGGATAATCACATCAGGTCACAAAATGGTGAACAACCACACAATACTTGGAATCATGGCCTAGCCAAGTTGATACACATTTTGGAGGGACACAGTTCAATCCATAACAGCCATTTAAACACTTTGGAAGGTATGAACCCTGCTAAAGTGTTGAATAGCAATTGTACAAATAGACACAGTGAAGGGAAAATGGTCTTCTTGTGATCACTGTGCTTGTTGGGAGTGAAAATATCTAAACTCTGAAAGTGGTGTTAACCCTGAGCAGATCAGGAAGAAGCTCCCCGGCTGTATTTGCAGAGCATTTTGTACTTTACAAGGTGTCTCTACGTGCATTCTCCTTGTGTGTCCTGCCATCATGCTGTGAGGTGTTCAGGGAATAGTCACCTCATCTTACAGATGAGGAAATTCAGGCTCAGAAAGGTTAAGTGAGTTTATCAAATAAATGACAAGAAGAGGCCTGGCGTTTCCATGCCTCCTCTGGATTCCCTGCTGGCACTCTGACCCCTCCAGCCCACTTCCCACCAAGCAGGCAAAATGATACTTCAAAAATGCAAATCAGACTGGATCATGCTTCTTGAACTTCACAATGGCTTCTCCTTGCACTTAGGATCAAACACAGATCCCTCATCATGATCTAGGAGGCCCAGCTTCATGTTGGGCAGCGACTCCCCTGCCTGGCTCATGAAGCTCTAACCACACTGACTTTCTGGGAGAGTCCTGCCCACCTCATGTTCTTCAGGGCCTCTTGACTTGCTGTCCCCTCTGCCTGAGACCCTCTCCTCTGTCTTTTTGAATTTCTGCCTTTCCACAGCTTAAATGCCATCTGCTATGATAGTTTAAAAATGTATCTGCAAATTCTTTGACACTCCTCCGTTTAAAAGGTCCAGCCTAATTCTCTCCCCGTGAGTGTGGTCTGAACTTAGTGACTCACTTGTTATAAATAGAACGTGGCAGAGGTGATAGTATGTGACTTCTGCGACCAGGTCATAGAAGACATTGTAGCTTCCTTCTTGGTCTCTCTACATCACTGGCTGTGGGGGAGGCCAGCTGCCACGTTGTGAGGATGCTCAAGCAGCCCTAACGAGAGGCCCACATGGAAAAGAACCAACACCTCCTGCCAACAGCCAGTGAGGAACCAAGGTCTTCAGCAAGCAGCCAGGTTCGTGAGTGTGATGGCTTTGCAGTGTGTCAGCTTGGCAAAGCTGAACAACATTTCCTAGACTTCCCTTCTCTTGTATGTTTCCAGTTAGGGGAGGTCACAGAGGAGATTCCCAGAGATTTGGAGGGTGTAATGGGGGCAGCAGCAATTTCATAACACATACACTTTGTTGCTGATTTGCTGACTTATCTTGTTGGAGCAGGTGATGTTCTTGTCACCAAGGTCAGAGGCAACAAGAATGGACACGAGTTTTAGTCTGTCCTTGTGGGGTCCTAGCTTGTGCTCATGAGGTTTCAGTTGGTTGTGATCTTTCTCTCCTGAACTGCCTGCCCTGTGGACTTCAAGCTCCAGCATCAGATGTGGAAACACCTTATAGGTCTTGCTTAACCAGGTCTATCTATCGCTATCTCTATCTATCTCTATATATACCTATATCTATATTACCTCCTATGGGTTCTGCTTGTCTGGTTGAACTCTGATACAGTATATCATCTTGGAAGCTGATCACCAGCCCCAATCAAGCCTTTGGATGATTGAAGCCCTAGTTGACATCTTGACTGCAATTTCTTGAAAATCTCTGAGCTGGAATCACCCAGCTAAGTTGTTCCCATATTCCTGACCCACAGAAACTGTGGGATAATCAATTGTGTATTATTTCAAGCACTAGATGTAGGTGTAACTTGTTCTGCAGTAATAGATTAACTAATACACTCCCTCACAGATGTCGTGCTGGACCACACTGTCTTGCATTATTTTCTATTACAGCACTCTGTTTATGCCTTTCAGAACATGTATTTTGTGGATTGGTATGCTTATTTGTTTTTATCTGAATTTCTTATGAGAATATCAATCTCATGAGGGCAGGTACCTTCTCTGGCTTGTCCACCTCCATGTTACCAACATATAGCCAGTCTAACTCTTCTTGCTAGCTGTGAGGCCTTGAGAAAGTTGCTCTTTGTGCTTCAGTCTCCTCATCTATAAAATGGGATGATGATAATAGTACCTATCTTATTGGGCTGTTGTCAGGTTAAAATGAATTAATACTTATATAGTGCTTTGAGTGTTACTTGCATATGGTAAATATACAAAAAGTATAAGCTGCTAGTATTACTAATATAATGGTAGAGACTCAATCCACAACTCCTCTGTCTGTCATACTGTGGTGGCTTGCGTGTTGCTGTGATGCTGGAAGCTATGCCACTGGTATTTCAAATTCCAGCAGGGTTACCTATGGTGAACAGGTTTCAGGGGACCTTCCAGCCTAAGACAGACTAGGAAGGAGGACCTGGCGATCTACTTCTAAAAAAAAAAACCAGCCAGAGACTTCTGGCAACATGGCACTCTAGGCAGAAGAACCATGCCATCCCTACACAGCAAAGATCTGAAAAACTAAGCCAAAAAGAGAAAACAGCAATCCTGAAACCCTAAACATCAAATGAAGAGATAAAGAACTTAGCCAAGCACCAAATGGAATAAGAAACTGACAGAGACCAGAGAGTGAGGAGACATACATGCAGAGGTCCCTTATCAGCTAACACAGCACGGATCCGCCATCTTGGACTTCTATCAGAGACCAGCAAATAGGGGGTACGAGAAAAGAGGTTCACGGAGCTTCTAGCAGGAGACAGAACAACCAGTAACAGGCTATATACCCATTCTCATCCCCCACCCTTCTTCACCCCTACTTGGCCTCCTTTGCTTCCCGTGGCCACAGTCTCTTCGCCGGGAAGCACTGGCTGCTTGGATTCCACCCACCTACACTGGCTGACTCCCTGAGAGCAATTTGTTGGCTGCTGGTGTTGCTTTTTTCCACGTCTTTGGATTTCTTCCTTACCTGTCACCACCTCCCCCTCCTTTTGCTCGAATACCTGGCTCTGTGTGCCATATTTCCTTCTTCCTGAGGGGCTGTGGAGCTCCATTCAAATGTGGAACTGCTTCCCAGTCTGTGCTGCCATGCTGGTGGGATACCGGGGCTTTTGTTTGTTTGTTTTGAACTGTTTGTTTGTTTTCTTTTCTCAAGTTGGAGGCCATTCTGGCCGGGCAGTGCTGCGCGGCTTGGGACCTACCCCCTCAGCTTGCGCAGACTCACAGAGGGATCCCTGAGAGCATTTCCTTTCTCGCAGTTTTTTTTTTTTTGCTTTGGGAGGAGGGCTTTCTTGTTCTTTTTTTAAAATTTATTTTGTTTTCTTTTCCCTTTTTGTCCTTCAACATTACTCAGTTTCTCGTCTCTCTATACCTTCCTTCTCTTCCCATCCCCTAAATACCTGGCACTAAATACCTCTATGCCTCCTAGCCAGGCTGTACTTCAACACCTGGGAACAACTTCCCCAGACCTTGTAGCTGCACTGGTGGGATCGCTGGGAGCTTTGTTGTTCTTTTTTCTTTTTAATTTTTATTCATTCATTCTTTTCTTTTTTTTCTTCTTCTTCCCACTTTTTGTTTTTCTCCATTTCATAGTCACTTATCTCTCCACTCCAATGGTAAGCTCCCCTGGCACTCTTTGTGGTTTGTTTGTATGTTTTTGGCTCCTGTTCCTCTCTCCTCTCTTCCATACCCATCTTAGCTCCACACATTTCAGTCTCCCCCCTCCATCCTGCCTACCTGCACCATGCGCTTAACATCACACCACCAAGCAGCACAGGCATGGCCTACCGGAACCTGCCCTGCACTGACTACTGACCCCCCAGCTGGCTGTAGTGAGTGCCACAAACAACCCATCCCAGCAACTCCTCTTCAGCTAGACCTGCCCTGCTGTACCATATCTGAGCAACTGACCCTGTCAGTTGGAGAAGGAGGCAAAAAGTATCATGCCCACAGAGGAGCAAACAACAAAGAACACACAGCCCGCCTGTTCAGACGTAGCCAAATTAAAAAAAAAAAAAGGACAAAACAAATAAATCTACAATCAATAAATGAGAAAATAACTACTGAATGCCCCGAAGATAGCAGACAATATCAAAACATTTACAAAAACAGGACAGGATGGTTCCAGTAGGTGTCCAAAATAAAACATGAGATGACTTTCTAGTGGAAGAAAAGGCACTAGAGCTACCTGATAGGGAATTCAAATCTCTAATACAATTCTTCAAGAGTTGAAGCAAAAAGCAGACAAAAATGAAGAAAAAATAGACAAATTCATGGAAAAGGCAGACAAATTCATGGAAAATACAGACAAAAAAAGGAAAAATTCAGGAAAATAATGCAGGAACAAAATGCCAAAATAAATTCACAACTATAAATTATAGAAAAACAACAATTAGAAATCCAAAAGGTAAACGACAAAATTTCAGAAATGGGCAGTGTCATAGAAGGGCTGAGGAGCATATTTGAAACAGTGGAAGACAGGATCAGTGGAATTGAAGACAAACACTTGGATACAACACTGTTTAAGGAAAACTCAGAAAAAAGAACAAAGAAAGATGAAGAGACCCGGAGAATTATGTGGGATACAATCAAGAGCAAAAATTTTTGAATGATTGGAATTCCAGAACAGGGGGAGAAAACAGAAAACACAGAGAGGAGCATTGAAGAACTGCCGACAGAAAACTTCCCCAATATCATGAAAGATAAAAAGCTGGCCATCCAAGAAGCTCAACGAACCCCATATAGAAGAGACCCCAAAAGAAAATCACTGAGGCATATCATAATCACATTCGCCAAAACCAAAGACAAACAAAGAATCCTGAGAGCAGCTCGTGAAAAACAAGAAGTCACATACAGAGGAGAAACAATAAGACTAAGCTCAGATTATTCGGCAGAAACCATGCAGGCAAGAAGGCAATGGGATGACATATGTGAAACCTTGGAAGAAAAAGAATGCCAGCCAAGAATAATATGTCCTGAAAAACTCTCGTTCAAATATGATGATGAAATTAGGACATTTCCAGATAAACAGAAATTAAGGGAATATGTAAAAAACCAAACCAAACTTACAACAATTATTAAAGAGAGTCCTTCAATCTGAGAACAAACAACTTCGGCTCACAGGCTGTATCTAGGACGCAGGATCGTACGAGCCAGATACCAATCTAGAAAATGATTTCTCAAGGACTATCCAAAACCAAAAGAAATACAACAGGGAATCAGAGCAGTTAATCTGTAAATGACAACAACATCAGAACAATAGAAGAGGGAATAAACAGTGTAGATATAGAACCTTCTAATGGAGAGAAGGCAAGGCGATACCAAGTAATAACAGACTGCTTCAAACTTAGAATGATAAGGGTAAATTTCACGGTAGCCACAAAGAGAGTTAACAAACCTACTCATAAAAATAAAAAGGAAAAATATAAAGTCTCAGTAAAAACAAAACGTACAAAAACAAAATATATGAAAAAGAAATCCACAAACAAAAGGAATTCAGCACAGGAAAGTAAGAAGAATGAAGAAAACGTCAGCACCACAAAAAAAAGCACTACAAAATGACCGCAATAAACTCACATCTATCAATAATTACACTGAATGTAAATGGACTCAGTGCACCCATTAAGAGATGGAGAGTGACAGAATGGATAAAAAAACAGGATCCATCAATATGCTGTCTACAAGAGACACACCTAAGAAACAAAGATGTGAATTTATTCAAAATCAAAGGTTGGAAAAAATATATCAAGCTAGCAACTACCAAAAAAGAGCAGGAGTGGCAATACTAATCTCAGATAAAATAGACTTTAAAATAAAATCCACCATAAAAGACAAAGAAGGACACTATATAATGATTAAGGGGATGACCCATCATGAAGACATAACCATAATTAACATCTACACACCCAGTGACAGGGCTCCAAAATACATAAAACAAACTCTAACAACACTGAAAAGAGAAATTGAGAGTTCCACAATAATAGTAGGGGACTTCAACACACCACACTCACTAAAGGACAGAACATCAAAAAGAAACTCAGCAAAGATACAGAAGACCTAAAGGGCACAATCAGCCAAATTGACCTCATAGACATATATAGAAGACACCATCCAACAGCTGCAAAGTACACACTCTTTTCCAGTGCACATGGAACGTTCTCCAGAATAGACCACATCTTAGGCCACAGAGCAATCCTCAACAAGATCCAAAACGTTGAGAAAATACAAAGTATCTTCTCTGACCACAATGCCATCAAGGTAGAAATTAACAACAGAAAGAGCAAGGGGAAAAAATCAATTACATGGAAACTGAATAATACCCTGCTTACAAACCACTGGATAATAGAAGAAATCATAAATGGAATAAAAAAATTCCTTGAATCAAACGAGAATGAAAACACATCATACCAAAACCTTTGGGACACAGCAAAGGCAGTCCTCAGAGGACAATTTATAGCAATAGACGCACACATCAAAAAAGAAGAAAGGGACAAAATAAAAACATTAGCTACACAACTCAAACAAATAGAAACAGAACAGCAAAAAAAGCCCACAGCCACCAGAAGAAAGGAAATAATAAAGATCAGAGCAGAAATAAATGAAATAAAGAATAGAAAAACAATAGAAAGAATCAACAAAACCAAAAGTAGGTTCTTTGAAAGAATCAACAGAATCAACAAACCACTGGCCAGACTGACAAAAGAAAAACATGAGAGGACACAAATAACCCAAATAAGAAATGAAGTGGATGACATTACAACAGACCCAACTGAAATCAAAAGGATCATAACAGAGTATTATGCAAAACTATACTCCAACAAATTTGAAAACCTAGAGGAAATGGATAAATTTCTAGAAACACACTACCTACCCAAACTACAACAAAGTGATATTGAAAATCTGAACAGACCCACAACAAGAGGAGAGATTGAAAAGGTAATAAAAAAAAACTCCCAACTAAAAAAAGCCCTGGCCCAGATGGCTTCACTGGAGAATTCTACAAAACATTCAGAGAAGAGCTTGTACCAGTACTACTCAAACTATTTCAGAGAATAGAAAAGGAAGCAACACTTCTGAATTCATTTTATGAAGGCAGCATAACCCTGATACCAAAACCAGGCAAAGATGCCACAAAAAAAGAAAATTACAGACCAATATCTCTCATGAATATAGATGCAAAAATTTCTCAACAAAATTCTAGCCAATAGAATTCAGCATCATATCAAAAAAATAATACACCACAACCAAGTAGGATTCATACCAGGTATGCAAGGATGGTTCAACACTAAAAAATCAATCAATGTAATCCACCACATAAATAAAATGAAAGAAAAGAATCACATGATCATCTCAATTGATGCAGAAAAGGCATTTGAGAAAGTCCAACACCCATTCCTGATAAAAACTTTCAATAAAATCGGTATAGAAGGGAAATTCCTCAACAAAATAAAGGGCATCTGTGCAAAACCAACACCCAACATCATTCTTAATGAAGAGAGGCTGAAAACATTCCCCTTGAGAACAGGAACAAGACAAGGATGCCCTTTATCACCACTCCTATTTAACATTGTTCTGGAAGTTCTAGCTAGAGCAATAAGACAAGAAAAAGAAATAAAGGGCATCCAAATTGGTAGTGAAGAAGTTAAACTGTCCCTGTTTGTGGATGAGATGATACTGTACCTAGAAAGCCCTAAAGACTCCACCAGAAATCTACTGGAACTAATAGAAAGATTCAGCAGAGTAGCAGGATACAAGACAAACATACAAAAATCAGTTGGATTCCTATACAGCAAAAAAGAGAACGATGAAAAGGAAATCAGGAAAACAATACCATTTATAATAGCCCCTAAAAAAAATAAAATACTTAGGAATAAATCTGACCAGGGATGTAAAAGACTTATACAAAGAAAACTACAAAACACTACTGCAAGAAACCCAAAAGGATCTACATAAATGGAGAAACATACCATGCTCATGGATAGGTAACTCAACATTGTGAAAATGACAATTCTACCCAAAGCAATTTACAAATACAATGCAATCCTGATCCAAATACCAACAACATTCTTCAAACAGATGGAAAAACTAATCATTAACTTTATATGGAAAGGGAAGAAGCCCCGAATAAGTAAAGCACTATTGAAGAAGAAGAATAAAGTTGGAGGACTCACACTACCTGACCTCAGAACCTACTATACAGCTATGGTAGTCAAAACAGCCTGGTACTGGTACAAAGACAGATACACTGACAATGGAACAAAATTGAGAACCCAGATGTAAATCCATCCACCTACAGTCACCTGATCTTTGACAAGGGCCCAAAGTCTATCAAATGGGGAATAGACAGTCTTTTTAACAAATGGTGCTGGCAAAACTGGATCTCCATCTGCAAAAAAAATGAAACAGGACCCATACCTCATACCATATACAAAAACTAATTCGAAATGGATCAAAGACCTAAATATAAAGCCAAAAACTATAAAGTTAATAGAAGAAAAAATAGGACCAATGCTACAGGCCCTAATACACAGCATTAACAGGATACAAACCATAACTGTCAACACACAAACCCCAGAAGATAAGCTAGATAACTGGGATCTTCTAAAAATCAAACATCTATGCTCTGCAAAAGACTTCACCAAAAGAGTAAAAAGAAAACTTACAGACTGGGAAAAAAATTTTGGACAGAACTAGTCAGACAAAGGCCTAATCTCTGTAACCTACAAGAAAATCCAACACCTCTACAACAAAAAGACAAATAATCCTATTAAAAAATGGGCAAAGGAAATGAAGTGACACTTCATCAAAGAAGACATTCAAGCAGCCAACAGACACATGAGGAAATGCTCGCGATCACTAACCATCAGAGAAACGCAAATTAAAACCGTAATGAAATACCATCTCACCCTGGCATTACTGGCATGAATCAAAAACACTGGAAATAACAAACACTGGAAAGGCTGCTGGGAGATCAGAACTCTTATGTACTGCTGGTGGGAATGCAAAATGATACAATCATTTTGGAAAATGATATGCTGCTTCCTTAGAAAGCTAGAAATAGAAATACCATATGATCCAGCAATCCCACTCCTAGGAATATATCCTAGAGAAATAAGAGCCACCACTTGAATAGATATATGCACACCCATGTTCATGGCAGCATTGTTAACAATAGCTAAATGATGGAAACAATCTAGATGCCCATCAACAGATGAATGGATAAATAAACTATGGTACATACACACAATGGAGTACTACGCAATGATAAAGAACAATGATGAATCTGTGAAGCATCTCATAACATGGATGAAACTGGAGGACATTATGCTGAGTGAAATAAGTCAATCACAAAAGGCCAAATATTGTATGAGACCTCTATTGTAAAAACTCAAGAAAAAGCTTACACAGAAAAAGTAACAATCTTTGTTGGTTACAGGCGATGGGAGGGGTGGGCGGGAACACTAAATAGGCATTAGATAAGTGGTACCTTTGGTGAAGGGTGAGACAGTACACAATACTGGGGAAACCAGTACAACTTGTACACGGAAATGTCGTGGGAGCTCCATAGACACATCCAAACCCCCTGAGGGACTGAATTGCTGGGCGGAGGGCTGTGGGGACATGGTCTCGGGGAACATCTAGCTCAATTGGCATAACACAGTTTACAAAGACGATGTTCTACATTCTACCTTGGTGAGTAGCATCTGGGGTCTTAAAAGCCTGTGAGCAGCCATCTAAGATACTCTACTGGTCTCACCCGTTTGGGAGCAGGGGAGCATGAAGAGAACAGGATAGAAGGAGAACATTCGTCCAAAGGACTAATGGACCACAGCTACCAAGGCCTCCACCAGACTGAGTCCAGTACAGCTAGATGGTGCCTGGCTACGCCTACTGATTGCTCTGACCGGGATCACAACAGAGGATTCTGGACAGAGCTGGAGAAGGATGTAGAACAAAATTCTAACACACACAAAAAGACCAGACTTACTGGCCTGAAAGAGACTGGAGCAACCCCGAGAGTATGGCCCCCAGACACCCTTTTAGCTCAGTGGTGAAGTTACTTCTGAGGTTAACTCTTCAGCCGGGGATTGACAGCCCCATAAAACAAATGGGACTAATGAGGCACAGTAGTCCTGGGACAAGGACCAGAAAGCAGAAGGGGACAGGAAAGCTGGTGATAGGGAATCCAAGGTTGAGTAAGGACAGTGTTGACACGTAGTGGGGTTGTTAACCATTGTCATAGGGCAACATGTGTACTGTTTAATGAGAAATTATTTTGTTCTGTAAACTTTCATCTAAAGTGAGAATAGCAGCACAACTGGAAGAACGTAGTCGATGTCACTGAACTGTGCATGTAGAAATTTTTGAAATGTTTTGGCTATGTATATTTTCACAAAAAAAAAAAAAAACGGTCTAGAAGGGAGAGGGTTGACATGTCGTGGGGTTGGTAACCAATGTCATAAAACAATATGTGTACTACCGTTTAATGAGAAACTATTTGTTCTGTAAACCTTCATCTAAAGTACAATTTTTTAAAAATGCCAAAAAATTGGCCAGTGAAAGCCTTATGAACAGGAGGGGAACATTGTCTGGACCACCAATAAGCAACATCATGATAAATGGAGAAAAGACTGAAGTTGTCAAGGATTTAATTTTTCTTGGATCCATAATCAACACCTGTTTAAGCAGCAGTCAGGAAATCAAACAATGTATTACATTGGGCAAATCTGCTGCAAAAGACCTCTTTCAAGTGTTAAAAAGCAAAGAGGTCACTTTGAGGACTAAGGTATTTCTGATCCAAGCCATAGTATTTTCAATTGCCTCATATGCATGTGAAAGCTAGACAACAAATAAAGAAGACCAAAAAAGAACTGATGCCTTTGAATTGTGGTGTTGGCAAAGAATATTGAATATACCATGGACTGCCAGAAGAACAAACAAACCTGTCTTGGAAGAAGTACAGCCAGAGTGCTCCTTAGAAGGGAGAATGTTGAAACTTCGTCTCACATACTTTGGACATGATACCAGGAAGGACGAGTCCCTGGAGAAGGACATCATGCTTGGTAAGGTAGACAGTCAGCAAAAAAGAGGAAGACTTTCAATGAGCTAGATTGACACAGTGGCTGCAACAATGGGCTCAAACGTAGTAAGGATTGTGAGGATGGCACAGGACTGGGCAGAGTTTCATTCTGTTGTACATAATGTCACTATGAGTTGGAACCAACTTGACAACATCTAATAACAACAAAGAGACTCAATAAATATCTACTGAGACACTGAAGAAGAATTGATCTCTTTGCCCCATAATCTTAATTATCCCAAGACACAACTGAGAAAGTCCCAAAGGCCTCTAGACAACTAAAGTGGATGTCCCAAAGGCTGGTAGCAAAACCCATCTAATTAACTTACAGGCAGGCCCTTAGGCCATTACTCAGAGCCTAATTACTTAATAGTCTTAGCAGGTACTTATTAGTCACCTAACATATGGGAAGCATTGTGCTAGGTGCTAGGGGAAGGGGATAGAGAGAGACAAAGGTGAATTAACCTCATTACCTTCCCTCGAAAGACCAGACTGTCTAGAGGAGGAGAGAAATGCAAGGTCCACCAATCCCAGAATTACAAGACAGGGAACATGGAGGGTGGGGGCGAGGCAGAGTGATGCTGACTATCAAGCTGGCCAGACTCAATTAGTCACAATTATAACATGTGGAACAAGCTTAATTATCTTGTTAATTTATGGTTTCCTAGACCATAATGGATTAGAAACAGCATATTAGAAGAGAAGAAACTAGAGGTTATTGCTAGAGGCAGGTACATTCGCAACAGCAAATAGTGACAACTAATGGGAATAAAGAGTCGTAATCTTTAAAAACACTAAAAGCGAAAATAAGATAACTAAAGCACATTAGATTAAGGTCATTTAGTGTGGGGGGCAACTGCAACATGAGATGTGCAAGGCAAGATAGCACTGTGGTTAAGATATGAATTCTGGAGCCAGACAGCATGGGTTTGAATCCCAGCACTGTCACTTACAGTCTTTCCCTTTGGGTAAGTTACTCAACCTCTGTGTGCCATACTTTTCCCGTCTATAAAATGATGATAATAGTAGCTGAAAAGTTGGTGGTTGGCACCCACTCAGAGACACCTCAGAAGACAAGCCTGGCAATCTGCTTCTGAAAGGTCACAGCCTTGAAAACCCTATAAAGTGGTTCTACTCTGCACATATGGGGTTGCCATAAGTCAAAATTGACTTGATGGCAACTGTCAACAACTTCATAGGGTTGTTATAAGGATTAAACAAATTAATATCCGTAAAGTGCTTAAGAAGTATTCTTGATGCACAGCAGTTCTGAGGGCCTGTACCTATAAGAGGAGTAGAGTACTGCTGACTGAAATATGGAAGTTTGATTCCATCCAGAGAGGTCTTGGAAGAAAGGCCTGATGATCTACTTCTGAAAAAATTAGCCCTTGAAAAACCTATGGAGCACAATCCTACTCTGACACACATGGGGTCATAATGAGTCAGAATCAACTCCACGGCAACTGGTTTGTTTGTTTTTGGTATCTGTAAAGATTGGGTAGGTTCTGCTGCAGTAACAAATAATCCCCAAAATCTCAATGACTTAAAATAATGAAGTATTATTTCTCACTCATATAGTCTATCATAGGTAGTTCTGCTCAGAACCATCACTATCTTCACTGTAGGGCCCAGACTCATGGAGCAACCACCATGTGTTATAATGCCTATTGCTGTGGCAGAAGGAAAAGAGCACCTCAGTGGGCCTCTGATCAGCAATTAACTGTTCATCCCAGAAGTGACATCCTTTCTGGCTCACAGTTTATTGGCCCGCACAGGTCAGGTGCCCCCACCCTTCTATATACACAAACCGGTTGTCATGGTTTGAATTATGTCCCCCCCAAAAAATGTGTGTATCAATTTGGCTGGGCCATGATTTCCAGAATTGTGTGGTTGGCCTCCATTTTGTGATTGTAATTTTATGTTAAAGAGGATTCAGGTGGGATTGTAACACCACCTTTACCCAGGTCACATCCAATGTAAAGGAAGTTTCCCTGGGGTGTGGCCTGCACCACCTTTTATCTCCCACCTTTTATCTCTCAAGAGATAAAATGAAAGGGAAGCAAGCAGAGAACTGGGGACCTCATACCATAAAGAAAGCAGTGCCAGGAGCAGAGCGCGTCCTTTGGACCGGGGTCCCTGTGCCGAGAAGCTCCTAGTCCAGGGGAACACTGATGAGAAGGCCGAGGGAGAGAAAGCCTTCTCCTGGAGCTGACATCCTGAATTTGGACTTTTAGCCTACTTTATTGTAAGGAAATAAACTTCTCTTTGTTAAAGCCATCCACTTGTGGTATTTCTGTTATAGCAGCACTAGATGACTAAGACACAGGGAATAAGCAGAATATTTGTAAAACAGCACTAATCCTACTAGAGGACCCCCCTCTGCTAAAAAAATTACACAGCTGTGGTTAGATAGGTAGGTAGGAAGGTAGGTAGGTAGGAAGGTAGGTAAGTAGGTAGGAAGATAGGTAGGTGGGTAGGTAGATAGATGATAGATAAAATGGTGTAATGGATTGCTTTTTTGTGGCCTTTGTCGCCATGGTCTTGTAACTCCCACCCAAGTGATTGGGTGGGTCTGTGTGATACGGTAATTGTGGCCCACCGAAGGGATTGGTCAGTTTTGCCATCCTGCTGGGTTTGAAATGAGCCATCCCAGAGGCGAGAAGGAGAAGAGCCCACCACCACCAAGGTAGGAGAGACCAGCAGGAGAGACCCACAGGAGACAACGCATTGGGCTTCCCAGCCCTTGGAGCAAGAAAGCTGAGTGTCTTTGAGCAGAGACTGAGGGCCAGGGAGAAGCATGCCTGTGAGCACGACTGGGAAGAGGCTGTCCTGATGGAAGAACCGTATCTTGAGTATTCCTCAACTTGAATTGTAAACTGTTACTTCCCTAATAAACTCCATAACTGTGAGTACAATCTGTGAGTTTTGTGTGGCCATTGAAATGAATTATTGAATCCAGCAAAGAAGTAGAGGTTGCCATGGGAGGGATGGTTGGTGTCAGAACTGGTAAAGATGGTGAAGAGAGAAGGCAAGTTTGACCTCTGCCTCATAGGAACCAGCCTTGGGCTGTTGATCTCCTTCCCCCTTATGAAGTTAGAGGAGGTCAGACACTGTACCCAGGCTGTTTTTACAGATAGATAGATGGATGGCTGTCTTCAAATCATCTCCAACTCATGGCAACCTTATGTACAAAAGAACATAATGTTGCCCAGTACTGCATCATCCTCACAATTGCTGGCATGTTCAACTCCATTGTTTCGGCTACTGTGCCAATCCATCTCACCAAGGGTCTCCCTCACCCTTGCTGGCCCTCTCCTTCACCAAACACAATGTCCTCCTCTAGCTAGCAATTGATTCCTCCTGATGTGTTCAAAGCAAGTGAGTTGCACAATATTCTGTTGTGATCCATAAGGTATCCATTGGCTAATTTTCAGAAGTAGATCTCCAAGCCTTTCTTCCTAGTCTATCTTAGTCTGAAAACGCTGCTAAAACCTATTCACCATGGGTGCCCCTGCTGGTACTTGAAATATTGGTGGCATAGCTTCCAGCATCACAGCAACATGCAAGCCACCACAGTACAACAAACTGACAGACGTGTGGTGGACAGCTGTAGTTATGCCACACAATTTAAAAACTGTAATAGACCCTAGAGCTCAGGCCACTTGTTTTGAAAAAAGTGCAACAAAGATCTATGGGGATTCTGTGTTTCTCAGCAAGAGCACTATTAGCATTTGGTGGGTTGGGGAAGGAATGGGTGTGACGTGGGGGACAATTCTTCATTGTGTAGGATTGTTGCCTACGCTGGAGGACACTAAGCACCCTTGACTCCTACTCACTACATATCAATAGCGTCCTTCCTCCGGGTCACTGTGACAGTCAATGATGCCTTAATCTGTTTCCTAATGCTCCCTGGGGGAAGCAGGGATGGCTGCACCCACTTACCTAAGAACCCCTGATAACTTGAATTTTACAGTGCTGGCAAGGGCTAGAACTGGACCCAAACCCAGATCCCTGCCTCCCGACAGGTGATCACAACCTTCAATTGTGTTTATGATAGTTTGTTAATCAAGAATCAGAGATCAGGGACTGCCTGGTCCCTGAGAGTATGAGTTGGACCAGTGACTATGTGATGATTTGTCTGTCCCTTAGGAAACCTTGACCATTTTTTGCCCTTTATCCCATAAGACAGCCTGTATCCACTCCATAAATTCCCCGTTTTGCTTAAGCTCTTCTGAGTAAGTTTTTGTCACTTACAACCAAATTATTTCTGACCAGGACGTATACCTTCCAGATACATTTCTTTCAAATACGATTAAAAATTTTAAGTGTGTTGCTTGCAAGGATAAGCTCCACTGAGTTGAACAATTTGCTTTTGTGGAACCCTTCCTTTTTCTACCCAGTTGATCAATAAACAATTGATGTGTGGCTATGCAAAACCTCCTGCCTCAGACAGAGGAGAGTGTTGTGTGTTCTGATAAGGAAAGTTCTAGAAACAGTCTCGGGAGGGTTTCAAGAGGGGTCAGGGCTGAGGATGAGCTGTGGGATTAGTATCTCAGTGTCCCACACTGAAATGAGCACATAAAATAAAACCTGGGGTGAGTGTCCCCGCATGGTGTGACAGATGAGTCATTTAACGACTTTCTCTCTGTTAATGGATAACATTTCTTTCAAGCTCCAGAGAAAAACTGACATGATTCATAAAACAGAAAAATAAGGTGATATTAAAGCAATACAGGCACTCACACCAAATTTATAAGGCATTTTTGAAGTTGGAGATTTTGCTTAAGCATTATAATAATCTAGTATAAGGATGAAGTCTCCTGCAAAGGCTTATTTTATCCCTTTGAATGATCAGCCATTATCTAAACAGCTCTCTTCTGTCCCTGTGGCATCTCAGCTCACTCAATTTGGATTTTGCAGATAGTAAATTGGGTTGCTGCATGCTCAACCGTTAATCCCTCTAATACTTTGTTATTTTTTAAAAGCAAAAACAGTGGTAGTCTCAAGTTGATTCTGACTCATGGCCACCCCATGTGTTTCAGAGTAGAACTATGCTCTATAGGGTTTTCAAGGTTGTGACCTTTTGGAAGAAGATTGCCAGGCCTTTCTTCCAAGGCATCTCTGGATGGCTTTGAACTGCCAACCTTTCAGTTAGTAGCCAAGCGCTTAACTGTTTGCACCACCCAGGGACTCTTTGGGAAAGTAAAGGAGACCAAAATTAAAACTTGTAAGAAGCTAATTGTGAGTCTGTGCCAAAAAAAAAAAAAAAAAAAAAATGCAGTAAATTCAACAGGCACTATTTCAGGAAAAAAAGAAAATGCTTAAAAGTTATTTGATAATAATAATAATAACAGTAAATTAAATTTATTGTTCCTATTAGTTGCTGTCAGGTCGCCCTTGACTCTGGAAGCAAAAAGTCCAAAGCAGGGTCTTGACTGTGTCAGTTCCTTCTGTGGGTCTCTCTCCTAGCTTCTGGTGTCTGACGGCACCCCTTGGTGTTCCTTTGCTTGCAGACGGGTGCTCACATGGCAGTGTCTCCACCCTGTGTGTGTCTCTGTGTTATTCTGATCTTTTTTACAAGACACCACTCAGAAGTGATTAGGTTTAGAACCCACCCTACTCACATTAACAAAACAAAACCCCTATTTCCAAACAAGGCCATATTTATAGGTACAGGAGTTAAAAAAACAAAAACAAAAACCAAACCCGTTGCCATCAAGTAGATTTTGACTCATGGCGACCCTATAGGACAGTGTAGAACTGCCCCATAGGGTTTCCAAGGAGTGGCTAGTGGATTTAAACTCCTGACCTTTTGGTTAGCAGCCGAGTTCTTAACCACTGTGCCACCAGGGCTCCGGGTACAGGGGTTAGGACTTCCATATGTCTTTTTGGAGGACACAATCCAATCCATAATAGTGACCTTATTTGGAAATAGAGTCTTGGCAGATATAATTAACTTAAAGATCTTGAGATGAGATCATCCTGGATTATTGAATGGGCCCTAAATAAAATGACAAATGTCCTCGTAAGAGGCAGAAAACGATAAGTTCATATGAAGACGCGGTCAGAGATTGGAGTTACACTGTCATAAGCCAAGGAATGCCTGTGGCTACCGGAAGCTGGAAGAGATGAGGAAGGATTCTTCCCTAGAGCCTTCAGAAAGAGTCCAGCCCTGCTAATACCTTGATTTCGAACTTCTGGCTTCCAGAACTATGAGAGAATACATTCCTGTTGTTTTAAGCCACCCAGTTTGTGTGTGAATTTGTTACAGCAGCCATAGGAAACCAATACACGTTGTTAACAATTTTTGGCCCTAACAATTTTCTGAGGGACCAATTCATTACATCTTCATAATGATACTTTACTATAAGGATTAATTTTTCTCCCATTTCATAAGCAAGAAACTTAGAAACAGAGAGTGCAAGTAACTTTTTTTCAAGCATACTAAGCAAGGAAATGGAAGGGTTTGGATTCAAACCCAGGCCACCTGACCCCAGAGCATGTGCCTGAAACAACTGTATTCTCCTGCCTCTCCAAGTGCAATCACAAGCAGCTCCTCGCGCGTGTGAAGCATTGGTTGGGACACCGCTTCTTGCCTCTCCCAACAGTTCCCTGCCCTCCCTTGGCGAGCAGGGTGTGTACGTGTCTGACTGGGCTGAGCTAACTGCACACTAAGATGGTTCATTCATTGACAGCAGTGCCAGTCATGGCATCCTAGACAGACACTTCCTGATAAAACACACTGTGGGGCTTCCCACTAATTGACCTACCAGAGCTGCCTTAGTGCCTGCCCATTTTCTAAGCCTTATCCTCCAGTCCCTAATATCTTTCCAAGTTCCTGTTCCATTGAAGTAAGTCAAAGTCAATTTCTGTTGCTTAAAATAAAAAATTTATGCACACCTATGGTCAGGGCAGCATTGTTCACAATAGCAAAACGATGGAAACAACCTAAATGCCCATCAACGGATGAATGGATAAACAAACTATGGTACATACACACAATGGAGTACTATGCAATGAGAAAGAACAACAATGAATCTGTGAACCATCTCATAACATGGATGAAACTGGAGGACATTATGCTGAGTGAAATAAGTCAATCACAAAAGGACAAATATTGTATGAGACCTCTATCGTGAAAACCCATGAAAAAGTTCACACACAAAATGTAACAATCTTTGTTGGTTACCAGGGATGGAAGGGGTGGGGGGGAAATACTAAATAGGCAATAGGTAAGTGGTATCTTGGGTGAAGGGTGAGACAGTACACAATACAGGGGAAACTAGCACAACTTGGACAAGTAAAGGTCATGGAAGCCCCACAGACACATCCAAACTCCCTGAGGGACTGAATTGCCAGGCGGAGGGCTCCGGGGACCATGGTCTCGGGGAACATCTAGCTCAATTGGCATGACACAGCTTATAAAGACAATGCTCTACATTCTACCTTGGTGAGTAGCGTCTGGGGTCTTAAAAGCCTGTGAGCGGCCATCTAAGATACTCCACTGGTCTCATCCCTTCGGAAGCAAGGGAGAAGGAAGAGAACAGGATACAAGGAAAAGATTAGTCCAAAGGACTAACTGTCCACAACTACCAAGGCCTCCACCGGACTGAGTCCAGTACAGCTAGATGGTGCCCGGCTACCACCACTGACTGCTCTGACCAGGATCACAACAGAGGGTTCTGGACAGGGCTGGAGAAGGATGTAGAGCATAACTTTAACTCACAAAAAAAAAAAAAAAAACACCAGATTTACTGGCCTAAAGGAGACGGGAGAAACCCCGAGAGTATGGTCCCCAGACACCCTTTTAGCTCAGTGGGGAGGTTACCTCTGAGGTTCACTGTTCAGCCTGGGAGTGGACAGCCCTGTAAAACCAAATGAGGCTAACGAGGTATAGCAGTCCAGTGACAAGGGCCAGAAGGCAGAAGGGGACAAGGAAGCTGGTGATAGGGAACTCAAGGTTGAGTAAGGATATCGTTGATGTGTTGTGAGATTGTTAACCATTGTCATAGGGCAACATTTGTAGTAACTGTTAAATGAGAAACTATTTTGTTCTGTAAGCCTTCATCTTAAGTGAGAATAACAGCACAATTGGAAGAGCGTAGTCAATGTCACTGAACTGTGCATGTAGAAATTTTTGAAATGGTGTATCTTTGGCTATGTGTATTTTCACCAAAAAAAAAAGCTTGAGAAGTTAGAAGGTTGATATGTTGTGGGGTTGTTAACCAATGTCATAAAACAATATGTGTAAATAAATAAATAAATAAAATAAAATAAAATAAAAATAAAAAATTTAACTGATTTAGGGGGAAAGCTGGCCCCCAGGGAAACCCAGGCAAAGTGAGCACCTCAATGACTTTCTCTGCATTTGCCCTATCCCTTCTTTGAGGCTGACCTCGCACTTTGACCAATGCCCCTACCTTCAAATCAATCCGATTTTGCAGCATATTAGGAAGTAACGTAGATGTTGCTGAAGATCTCAAGGAAGACGTGAAAGAGCATTCACAGCACAGCACAGAGTTTCATAAAACTCCTCTATTAGCATCTGTCGTTCCCTCCTAAATTCTTCTTAAGGAGATGGCTGTCTTGTCTCCCTCTGAACCCTATCACCTTTTGCAATTCCGCTCTGGCCCTCAGCTCACATTCCCTACTCAGTAGCCAAGAGCCCTGAATTTAGCCCTTTAAAAAGCAGCTTAATGAACATATATTGTTCTTCAAATACCCTTGGATATTCAAACTGTGTAGGATCCAGTTTATATTGTTGTTGTTAGTTGTCATCAAGTCAGTGCCTGACTCATGGCAACCCTATGTATGATAGAATGCTGCCTGGTCCTGGGCCATCCTCATGATCAGTTTCAGATTGGTCCATTGTGATCCATAGGGCTTTCATTGGCTGATGCTTCAGAAGTAGATTGCCAGGCTTCTTTCCTAGCCTATCTTAGTCTGAAAGCTCTGCTGAAACCTGTTTAGCATCATATCAACATGTAACCCACCAGTGACAGATGGGTGGTGGCTGCACATGAGGTGCATTGGCGGGAATTGAACCCGGGTCTCCTGCATGGACAGCAAGAATTGCACTACTGACCCACCACCTATCCATATTTGCTCAGCTCTACCATTCTGAGTTTTACTCCTTAGGTAACCTAGGCCAAAAACATCTCCCAATAACAATAGATATTTCTGAGGTGGCTGGTCATTTTCTGTAGTGAAGGAAATACAAGTTTCTTCTCATGATTGTGTCAGAGAAGGGGCCTACATCCACATGTCAGGCCTCCGTATCTGAACCCCTGCAGCAGCCTCAGTCTCCCCTGGAAGAAAGGCTGAGCTTTTGCCAGGCCTCCTTCATGCCCACTCTGTGGCCAGCTCAGTAACACACCACTTGGATTTGCTTTCCTTCCTTCTCTGCTCATTGCCTTTTTCCCTCACTCTTGTGACCTGGGCTTGTATCCCCTAATAAAGCACTCCCGGGTAAGCATTGTCTCTGTTTTTCTTGGGAGCTATTTTAGCCCACATTCTGTAGAAAGTCTCCCAAGAAAAACAGGCCTTTCTTGGTGTTTGGATTGAATTTCGTTCCTCTCACCCCACAAAATATTTATATTATATGTGTGTGTGTGTGTTGGAATCCCAATCCTTATATGTGTGGGGTAATACTATTTGGAAATAGAGTTTTCTTTGTTACGTTAATGAGGCTTTATCAGTGTAGGGTGGGTCTTAGACCTAATCACTTTAGGGTTATAAAAAGAGCAGATTAGACACAGGCATGCAATGGGGATGACGTGAGGATTGTCTATGAGCCAAGGAACCAAGGATCATCTGGAAATACCTACAAGGAAAGAACCGACACAGTCAAGACTCTGATTTGGACTTTCAGCATCCAGAACTATGAGGAAATAAATTTCTGTTCTTATAAGCCACCCAGTTGTGATATTTCTGTTACAGCAGTACTGGAAAGCTAAGACACTTGGGCAGGAGGGCAGAGAAGAAAATAATATTCTATCACATTATTATACCAGGGAAGGGGCCCGTGTCTACATGCCAGAAACCTTGAGGAAGTTCTGCAAAATGTAATAAGGTAAGATTGAAAGACTGCTTTGATTTGAGCATAAAGACACAATACACTTGGAAAGTAAGTAGAGGAGTCTACATAAAACACCACGGACACCTCAGTCCTGGGAAAGGCAGGAGCTGGAGGGCAGAATGAGCCATGGAGGAAACTCATGTGGGCCCCACTGGTTCTACAGGAGACTCAAAAACCACACAGAAGGGCTACTCTGTGGAAGTGCTGACTTTTGTGAATGGAAGGTCGGGAAAAGTTTCGGGCACCTTCCTGGCTGGCTCCCAATAAGCATAACCACCACCGACAGAGAATGGTTGCATTGCCCCAGATTCTTCCAGATGGTCACAAAAAATATGGAAGAAAACCTCTTTGGCTCAGAGGTACAATTTGATTTCCTTGCCCTCTGGCTCCTTTCCTTCCCCTGGGCACACCTGTATTCATCTGTAGCTGCGGGTGAAGGTCTTTTCCCAGCATGCTGACAGCTTCCCACCTCAAGTACCTGTGGCTCTCGGCTCTGCCTGAGGCTTTTTTTGGCATCATGGAAGCTTGCTCAAGGGTCTCACTGGGAGGAAAACCCAAAACCAAACCCATTGCCATCCCATGGATTCTGACTCACCGTGACCCAGTAGGACAGAGTAGAAATGCCCCATAGGGTTTTCCAAGGCTGTAAATCTTTAATAATCAGACCATCATATTTTTCTCCCACAGCGTAGCTGGTAGGTTTGCACCACTGACCTTTTGGTTAGCAGCTGAGCACTTAACCACTGTGCTACCAGGGCTCTTTGACTGGGAGGTAGGAGAGGGTTAATGCCGCAGGGGCAGCCCTCAAACCGTGAAGGATGGAGTCAGTGATAAATGTCCCAGCATCCCTGTGGGTGGATTCTGAGGTACCAGGTTCCAAGCTGTTTCACAGAAAGCACCAACAAGAATGAGCTCCAGCTGCCTGCAGCAGTGACCTGATCATGAAGGCACACTTTTGATTTGCTGGAACTAGCTGGTACTGGTTTGTGAGAGCCAACTGTGCACATTTCTTCCCAACTATGTGTTCAGCAATGCTAGGACATCATTGTTAGGAGCCGTTGAGTTGATTCCGACCCAGGGCAGCCCCATGGGACAGAGTAGAACTTCCCCATAGGGTTTTCTAGGCTGTGGTCTTTACAGGAGCAGATCGCCGGGCCTTTCTTCCTTGGAGCCGCTGGTGAGTTCCAACTACTCACCTTTTGGTTAGCAGCTGAACATTTAAATGTTGTATCACCAGAGATTCTTCATGATAGGAGAATTTACACCATGGGAGTCAGCAAGTGTAAATCAGGTTGCTGTTACTGGAGAGGCAATTTACCGGCACACCACTTCCTCACTCCCCTTCCTGGTATCACTGCCTAAATAAACTCCCTGCACCCAAGTCCTTGTTTCAGTGTCTGCTTTTGGTTGGAACCCAAGCTAAGAGAAGCATCTACTTCCTACTTTTGACGTGAGAGAAGAACATGCGATCACATTTGAGAAGGCTTGGCATGTGATAACCAACTAACCAGTTGCCCTTAAGTCAATTCTGACTCACAGTGACCCCATGTGTGTCAGAGTAGAACTGTGCTCCATAGAGTTTTCAGTGGCTGATTTTTTGGAAGTAGATCACCAGGCCTTTCTTCTGAGACACCTCTGGGTGGACTCAAACCTCCAACCTTTCAGTTAGCAGTGAGTGTTAATTGTTTGCACACCCAGGGACTCCCGGCATGCGGTAGTCATTTAATAAATGCCACTTCCTTCCTCTCTTCTCTTTTGCCCTAAGCAAAGGGGAAACCCCCCAGCATTTTCCAGGACACGTGCACTGCCCACTAGGGTTCACTGCATGGTGCAATTGGTTAAGTGCTGGACTGCTAACTGTAAGGTTGTCAGTTCGAACACACCCAGAGGTGCCTCTGAAGAAAGACCTGGTGATCTGCTTCAGAAAGGTCACAGCCTTCAAGTGTAGTTCTACTCTGCATACATGGGGTCACCATGAGTTGGAATTGACTCGGTGGCAACTGGTTTTGCACTGCCCACTGCACACTTTCAGTATCAAAGTCAGCACTGGCTCACTGGGCCATCTGGTCACTTTTCTGGAGGTTATGGAATAACTGCCTTGGCATGTGTTCACACACAGACTACCACACACAATGGGCAACAGGAGACGAGCTGAAACCTTATTCGGCGCCAGAAACGAAGCATATCCATTGCAACCACATGAAACCGAAAACATATGGGCAAGGCAGCCATATTCTGCCAGCTCCAACTAATGGTGTGGAAACAATGGCCCCTTGTTACGAATGCACACCAGGGCTAGGAGGCTGGTAGCTGTCTTAGGTGCTATGAGCTAAGGTTGGAACTCAGCAAGAGAGGAAACATGAGGCCCAGAGAGGTGGAAGGAGAGAGCGAGGGGAAAAGGAGGGACAGAAGGGTGACTTGAAAGAAACTGCCAGGTGAAATATCTCTTTTCTACTTTGTTACAGACCAAAATTTATATTACTTTGTAATAGACCAAAATTTGTATTCAGTGCTCAGCCAAAAGACCACATTACCCAGCTTCCCTTGCAGCTGGGTGTGGCCACATGACTAAATTCTGGTCAATGAGCTAAAGAGCAGAAGTTTTGAGTGAAAATTCCAGCAAGACTACTTAAAGGGAGATTGTTAACCAATGTCATAAAACAATATGTGTACTGACTGTTTAATGAGAAACTATTTGTTCTGTAAACCTTCACCTAATGTACAATAAAAAAAAAACTTAAAAAAAAAAAGACTGCTTAAAGGGAGCTGATTCATCTGACCGAAATGTTGCTTTGTTCTCCTCTGCTTTTTCCTAATGCCAACCTGAAACTTGGTTGTGAAGACCCGGGCTCCAGCAGCCATTTTGGATGATGAGTTGACCTGGAGGATGAACGCTGGTGCTGAGGATGATGGAGCAGAAAGATAGAAAGAACCTGGGTTTTTGATGGCAATGTTACTAGCCCTGAATTCCTACCTTGGGATTTCTTTGGGTCAGAGAAAAATAAACTTCTTTCTTGTTTCAGCCACTGATATTTTCTGTTATATGCAACTAACTTAAACCTAACTGAAATAAGGGAGCACAGTTCTATTCTGATACACGCAGGGCACCGTGAGTCGGAGTCGACTTGATGGCAACTGGTTTTGTTGTTATTACTATTGTTGTTGTTGTTTATTCTGACTCACTGGCCTGGATTTGCAAAGGAGGAAACAGAGCCATGTATCTGTTAGAATGCTTCCAGCTTTCAGAGACCAAACACACAAGTGAAGCATTTTTTTTAAAAGTAAAGAACAGATATTATCTCCTATAACAGTAAGTCTGGATGTGAGATGGCTCCAGATTGGTTTATGGAGTGATTCAATGATGTCATCAAGGATATGGGTTCTTTCTACCTTCAGCTCTGCCAGCCTCAGCTCAATCTTGGATCGCGTCCTCTTAGGTGCCTAAGATGACTGTTGCAATTCCAGCATCACATAGAGAAAACAACCCCCAGAGTCAGAAAAAGGAAAAGTCTCCATTTTGTCTCACTTTAGGAGTAAAAAAATTTTGTAGAGTGCCTCCAGACATCCTCCTTACATCTCCTTGTTCAGGTAGCTCCTTGTTCATGCCCAATACTAAACCAATTGTTTTATAAAACCAGAAAACCAAACCCATTGCTGTCAAGTCAATTCTGACTCATAGTGACCCTATAAGACAGAGTAGAACTACCCCCAAAGGATTTCCAAGAAGCACCTGGTGGATTCGAGCTGCCAGCCTTTTGATTAGCAGCCGTAGCTCTTAACCACTATGCCACCATAAGTAGGAACTAGGCCTGCCTGAAAGACACAGAAAACCTCAGATAACCGGGGCTTACACATGGCACTTAGAAGTCAGGATACACAGTCCAGGGCTCTTGGGCACTCATAATATCAGGAACCCCGGTCTTTCTAATTTCCTGCTTGGCTGTGCATGGTCCCACTCCACATCACTTCAGAATCCTGATCCAATGCCAGTTCTGGTCCTCATTCCAGCCTGCAGGAAGGAGAAGAGAGAAAAGGTGAAACGAAGTCCCCTTCTATGAAGGACATGACTGCTCATATCTCACTGGGCAAAGCTCTGCATATGGCTGCTCTTAGCTGTGATGGAGGCCGAGAAATGTCTTTGCTCTGAACAGTTATGGCCCCAGCTAAAAATTGGTATTTCTATTACCATAGAAGTAGAGGAAGGGAGATAGATACTGGGGGACCACCAGCAGCCTATGCCACACCAAGATCACTCAAGATTCCATCCTAGGACTCAGGAGGACCCATCCTCTCTGAAACCATGGCTGTACAAATTCAGCATTCAGCTAACATGGAAAGGTGGGGGAATGGTTGTTGTTTGGGCAACTGGACTGGTTACTGAGACCGGTGACCCCTTTGTCTCTGTCTGTTTCTCTCTCTTACGCACACACACACACATACGCGCACATACGCGCACACACACACACTCCTTACCATGTTACCCATCAATAGAAATGAGCAAGCCCGGCTGTAAAAAGAAAACAGGCTTCGTTTTTGGTCTTCTCAGTGCAGCACAGCTTCCTCCCATACTCTCTCTCTGCTTGCACTCTAAAAACGAAGTCTATAAAACAACCGGAGGTGATCCCCTTACTCATGTGTCAGTCACATGACACCTAAGCTCAGTGAGTGCCAGAATCCCTTGTGAGTCTTGACACATAGAACATTCCGTCTCCATCAAATCCACATGGGGACGAGGAGCTATTATCCTGCTAGTCATTTGTATTGTGCTAACCCACCCTCCTTTGCCAAAATGATTCCTTTTTAGTCCTCACAATCATTCTTCCAAGAATATCACTGCATGTGTGGTGGGGACTCTACCACCCAAAAGAGCAACAATTGTGGGTCTGATGACATTATTTCTAGAACTCAGAATGAACAGGGTTACTGGGATAATAGAAGGTGTGTCTCCATGATGCCAAGATACCTGGAGGAGAAGTACACAATTGACTCAACTATCCAGATACTTCACCTACAGATTTAACCATGGTTTATCATGGGGCTTCATGGCGCATGATGAATGCTCCAAGTTTAAACCTCTGGCTGTCTCATCTTTACAGAGGACATTTATTGTTTTTGTCTGTCCAACATCTGGTTCCTTACTGTTGGTAACAGAACCCATATTTCTCTTGGAAAACCAGCCCTCCTGTGGTCTCAGTCCATGCTGAGACTGCTTCTACCTTTGTCTTTAGGGGCAGACATGTTACTTTGGCTGGCCAGTTGAAGCACTGCATTTACTTGTCCATCACAATTGGTCATAGTCGAAAAATGATCCAAGTCATCCCGCGTGGCCCAATACCTGGCCTTTTTCTCTGAACTACAGCAAAGACCAAGGCTGTATTTTCTGCTTGAATTGGAGTTGGGAGGATGCAAGTCTAGAGTCACTGGGTGCCATGATATGGGGAGAGGGAGCTTACCAGTCTCAGTAACCTGTCATTTCTCATTTCCCACCTTGCCGTGTTAGGAAAACCCTGATTTTGTACAGAGGGACACAGAGCCAAGAAGTGAAGATAAATTGAGTCCTAATGTTTTATTTTGAGCCCCTGCGTCCACCATACCTGCAATTTTCTATTATGTGAGCCAATTAATTACCTTTTGCTTAAGCTAGGTTCTCCAAAAGAATCCTGATAAATACAGTCTCCCCAAATATTGACTTCTTCCTGTATTTACATCTTTAAGCAGCTTGTTTTTCCTAATGCTTTCTTCTCTAAGTTTTAATTATCTTATACTGAACTTAATCATGGGCATTCTCTAAGACTTGGGTCTTGCTTTTCTCATTTGATCTCTCTACTATCACCATTGATTCACTCGTCTATTTTCACTGCTTCAAAGTTCCCTTCTAAGCTGATGAATATCAAATAGCACCCCCTCTGAATTTTTAAGTTGTGAGCAGGCAGACATCCATTCAACATACCCAATGGATGCCAAAGACAAAGAGTGCCTTGATGTACGTAGTTCACTGTTATAATCCAGTGAAATTTGACAAGGTAATTTTCATATGGCTCTGATGAAATATCAATGCATCACATTGTTGCATGGCATTCCAGAATAGGTGTAAATGGGGAGACTTCAGAAAGGTAAATGACTGTAATCAGACTATCTTTTACCCAAACCAAGTTTTGGGTAGTTCTTTTCTTGTTTAGTTACACTGCTTGAACCTATAGCCTCGTTTTACCCTCTTGAATTTTAAATCCTGCCATTCACATAATTATATTGGGTCATTGAACCACCTACAATTACCCTTGCCTCCTTTCAGTCCCTTCTACTGGCCATACCCCTTTCCACTTGAGGTCTTTGTACATGGAACTCTCTTTACTTGGAACTCCATCTTTCAGTTACTTAATTCCTAACCATCCCTTATAAGGAGCCCTGGTGGCACAAACAGTTAAGTGATTGACTACTAACCAAGAGGTTGGCAGTTTGAACCTACCTATTGACTCCATGGGAGAGAGACTTCTCAATCTGCTTGCATAAAGAGATTACAGCCAGGAAAACCCTATGGGACAGTTCTACTCTGTCACATGGCATCACTATGAATCGGAATTGACTCAATGGCACCCACCAACAACAATCATCTATTGGATCTCTTCTTTGTTGTTGGCTGCTGTTGAGTTGGTCCCTGACTCATGGCAATCCCATGCACAACGGGATCAGACTGTTGTGATCCATAGAGTTTTCATTGGCTGATTTTTGGAAATAGATTGCCAGACCTTTCTTCCTAGTTTGTCTTAGTCTAGAAG
The DNA here is from genome assembly GCA_030035585.1 of Dugong dugon. Taxonomy (NCBI): domain Eukaryota; kingdom Metazoa; phylum Chordata; class Mammalia; order Sirenia; family Dugongidae; genus Dugong; species Dugong dugon. The sequence goes on along the minus strand of CM057481.1, from coordinate 52,232,314 downwards.
CTCTGCTGAAACCTGTTCAGCATCATCCCACCCACCACCGTTGCTGTTGAGTTGATTCTGACTCATAGGGACCCTATAGCACAGAGTAGAACTGCCCCATAGAGTTTCCAATGAGTGGTTGGTGGATTTGAACTGCTCACCTTTGTTAGCAGCCGAGCTCTTAACCACTGCGACAAGCAAGCCACCACTGACAGATAGGTAGCAGCTGTGCTTGAGGTGCATTGTCTGGGAATCAAACCCTGTTCTTCTACACGGAAGGTGAGAATTCTGTCACTGAACCACCACTGCCCCTGGACTTCTCCTTACACGTGAATATATTAGCCCCCTGTGTAAGGTGGAGAGTGGGTTCCTAGCATCTCTAACTAGGTCAGACCCCACAATTACATGATTTTAGAGCAACAGTTATCTCTCCATCATAGTGTTTATCACGATTACAATTTTGCATTGTTTGTGTGACTATTTGAATAACATCTGGTTCCTCTGTTAGACTGTAGGCTCCAGGGGAAGAGACTGTGCCTGTTTTTGCTCACTCTTGAATATCCAGTGTCTAATAGAGTATCTGGTACACATTAGGTACTTCATAAGTATTTACAGGATAAACTAGGCCTGGGAAGAAATAGAGGAAGACTGGAGGAGGAGGAATGGCTATTGTCAGTAACCAAGTGCTTGGACCATCTTGGAAACCTCCAACTCAAAGAGGAGGGTCAGAGACAGAACTGGGGGAAATCAACTGCTCAGGAAAAGAGTTTGTGAGACGTAGGCCCAAGCAGAGCTGCCTCAGGCCTTGGTGGCAGAGTGTGGCCCTGGCTAAGGAAGCATGCACAGACAATAATCCCAGCGTGGGCATTGGCAGGGATATCTCTCAATGGGCAGCGGGATTTGTGGATTTTTCAAGTGCCTTCGATCCAGTGGAAGACTGAGCAGTGGAGATCGAAGAATGTAGGGTGGCTGCAGGCCAATGGCTGTCTTGTGTCTTGTGTGCCTTTTGGGACTCCTGGAAATAACTGGGGGACTCAAATCCTGCTATAACTCCTAGTCATCAGGTAAATGTCAAAGTTGCTCCTGACTACAGAGATTGCTTGACCTTGAACACTGACTTCTTTTCCTCTGATTTTCCAGTCCATTTTCAGAACTAAGATTCCAAGGTATCACCCCTGGATCTGACGATCTTCTACTCCTCCATCTCACCTGTATTGTCCCCGTCCTGAGAGGTAACATTTTAGGACTGAGTATGGGAAAGTGTGTGTGCTCATGGCAGGATTACAGCCCACGGTATAAATCTGGATGTCTTTTTATAACTTTCTACCCCCTTGTTCCCACCCACAAGGAGCATTTTCCCTTCTCTAGCCCACTTTGAAGCAGAAGAGTTCAAAACAACCAATACTGGATGCTAGCTTTCGAGGTCAGTTTCTCCACACCAGAGATTAAGTATGATGGCCTACTTGGTCATAATTAATACCTACGGGGCTGGAGGAAGGGGAGATAGAAGGCAGCATGGAGACCCAAGCAAGTATGGTAGCAGGCTCTCCAAGGGGGAGGAAAAGGAAGGCCCTCCCATCCCAAGGGCCATGGGAGAGGATTCAGAGGGTGAGCTGGCCTTGAGGGTGGACCTTCCCTCCTGTAGACAATTGTTCTAGCCACCTGTGGGTGATTATCTTCCATTTGTTATTCCAAACCCAGTCTCTGCCTGCCTCCATCCAGCCCTGTCTTCTGGGAGGCTGACCTCTGTGGACAACATCAGTGGGCTCTCTTGCCCTCTGACTTCTGACCAGGTTCTGTGGAGGAGGAGCACCTCCCCCTCCTTGAACTGGTTGCTTCCCTTGACCTAAGATAGCACAGTTTGTGTTCCCTGGGAAGCAGACTTTGAGAAGGAGTTTAGTGTTGATGTATGTTAGGGAGTGTTTACAGGCTCAACACCCATGGAAGGAATGGGAGGGAGCAGGACTGGTCAGGGGGAGAAGAAGAGCTGTGATGTAGGCCCAACAGCAGCCTCAGCTGACCCCACTGGGAGACCTGGAGAGAATGGTCCTTCAGAACTGTCTGGCTTGGACCAAGATGGCCAGACCCTTACGTCCTCATGTTGATCAATCCTTGAACGTTTCCTGTGCCAGGAAGGGGCATGAGCTTGGACGAGACAGTTGTCTGCAGCTGAGCCAATCCCTGAGGAGCTGACAGCTGAGGGATCACAGACCTAGGAGTACATTATAGTGTCCCCCACATAAGGTGGCTCCCTCCATTTTGAGTTCTGGAATCTGCCCCCTCTCTTAACCCTCAGGCCTAGTGGGGTAACGGCCACTCAGCTATCAGTCACCCAGGGTATTGTACCCTGCCATGTGGTGCCCCTGCCTCCTGTCCACACCTTTGCAACCAGTTGCCAGTAGCCATCAGTTGACTCTGACTCATGGTGACCCCATGTGTGTCAGAGTAGGACTGTACCCCATAGGGTTTTCAATGGCTGGTTTTTCAGAAGCATATCACCAGGACTTTCCTCCAAGGTGCCTCTGGGTGGACTCGAACCTCCACCTTTTGGTTAGCAGCCAAGCACATTAACCATCTGCACCACATTTGCACAGGGTCCCTTTATTAAACCCTCCTCTAACTACCGACTCTGAGTGTGCCCTCTGCTTCCTGCTGGGACCCATACTTATAAGCCTTATGCTTACCTGACCAGAGGCTGGAAAACCAATGTGGAGAAGGGAAAAGCTTGCTGGTATTCCTTTCTTCCCAGACCCTGACCAAGATGCTACTGAACAGAACCGTCAGGAAGGTGATTATGGGTGGAGAGCATGGTCACACACTGCTGTTACACTAGGAAAAGAGGGGCAGCAGAGGAAAGGTGAGGGGGTGAGCTGAGGCCACTCAGGTTCTCTGGAGCTGGCTCCTCAGGCCACCTGTAGCAGGAGCAACTTCCAACTGAGTGTTCTGTACTCAGTGATTTCAGAGGCCAAGAGAGAGCTTCCCTGTCCCCAACTCTCACTCCCTTACCTGTTCAGCCATTTCTTGAAATACCTTCAGCAAAGAACAGTGGAAAAGGCTTAAAAGCAGGACTTCAAACTGGTTCAGTCATGACCAATGAAGAGAAACTGGAACAGACCTGAATTTTTACAATTTGGAATGGGAAAAATTACAGGTGGAAGCCCTGGAATGAGAGACTTGGAAGAGGTGTAGTGAGCCCTTTGAGGAACCTGATGCATGAGATTGGATTATTGGCAGGACTATGGAAGGTGATACACATTCAAAGCCGTGTGGTTGGCTGCCGTCTTTGAGCGGGGCACTGCTGTTTCTGACTCTGCTCAAAGTCCAATGAGCAAGAGATTTGGTTGCTATGCAATGCATACGCTGCTCTTGTTTTCTAAGAGGGAGATTAGATTTCTAGCAAGGCTTTGACCTGTAATTTTTCCTGTTGCGGTTATCATTCCTGTTCACCCAAATTTTAAAAAATTGGGTCTGTTCTCGTTTCTCTTCCTCAGCCATGACTGAACCAGGAAGAAACAGTTTGAAGCCCTGCTTAAAACTCAAGCATCTGGTTGAAGTATAGATGGACTCATAGGAGTTCCAATTAAAGGGAACTTAGCGAGCTTTTATCCACCCCTTGTTTCACAGAGGAGGAGACAGCAGCCAGACAGAGAAAATGACTTAAGACAGTGATGATACAAATCCCTTTCTATTTTGATGGGGAGGGAGGTGGGATGCCTTTAGGAAGCTGCCAGGCACTGAACTCTGAAATGTGTCTCCCTTTTCCCATTTGTTGAATACCCACTACAGGCAGGGGTTGTTTTAAAGCATCTTATGTGCATTATATCCTCTAAGGCCCCCAACAACCTGAGAGTGAGGGATTATCATGATTATTATTATCACTGTGATTACTATTATTATTACACCCATTTTACAGCCTCACAATCTGGGGCTCTGGTTCAATGTAACTGGCCCAATGTCACACACCTTTCATTAGTAAGGTCAGGTTTGCAACCTTTAAAGACAATGCTCTTAATCTTTCTGTAACCTGCTTTCATTGATGGTGAAAGCTGAGGTTGGAGACAACAGAGACTAGTTTGACTGAGTTGCTCTTCTCTCTGTGCCTTGGCTTGTCTGCAGCTGCTCAATGTGCAAAGTCTTGTGGTGGCTAAAGAGTGTGAGCTCTGGGGTCGAAGGGCATCTGGACTCAGTCAGATACACTCAAGCTCAAATCCTGACTCTACCACTTACTATGTGGATTTTGAGAAATTTACTTTAACTCTTTGGATCTCTATTGCTCATCTGTGTTGTTGTTAGGTGCCATCAAGTTGGTTCTGATTCATAGCGACCCTATGTACAACAGAACAAAACACTGCCTGGTCCTGCGCCATCCTCACAATCTTTGCTATGCTTGAGCCCATTGTTGCAGCCACAGTGTCAATCCCTCTCATTGAGGGTTTTCCTCTTTTTTGATGAACCTCCACTTTACTAAGCATGATGTCTTTCTCCAGGGACTGGTCTTTCCTGATAACATGTCCAAAGTAGGTGAGATGAAGTCTCGCCACCCTCACTTCTAAAGAGCATTCTGGTTGTACTTCTTCCAAGACAGATTTCCTCATCTATAAAATGGAAAAAATAATAGCACTTTCCTCTTAAACTTGTGAGGAAGTTAAAAAGATGCAACGTGTGTGAAGGGCTGTGGCAGGCGACCTCCCAGATGGCTCCCAATGTTTCTTGTTCCTGGTATTCATGTATTTTTGTAGTCTGTTCACACACTGAGTAAGGCTACCCTGTGTAATCAAAAGAATATTACAGAAATATCAGAATGTGACTTCCAAGGTTGAATCGTAAAAGTCACTGGCTTCTGACTAGCTCTCTGTTCGGTCACTTGCTCTAGGGGAGACAGCTGCCATGTTGTGAGGATACTCAAGCAGCCCTATGAGCTGGACTAAAGTCTCCTGCCCACAGCTCACGCCAACTTGCCAGCCACGTGAGTGAACCATCTGGAAGTGGATCCTTTGGTTCCATTCAAACTGCAACCTCATGAAGCTCCTCAGCCAGAACCATCCTGCTAAGCTGCTCCCAATTTCCTAACCCACTGAAACTGTGGGAAAAAATGTTTATTGTTGTTTTTAAATTGCTAGGTTTGGGGGTTATTATTATTATTTTTTAATGCAGCAGGAGATTAGCAGCACAGGGCTCACTGTTGCTGAGTAATCACTCCATAAACATTAGTGTTGTTTGCTTCTCACATGACCACTCAGGAATACCTTCACGGGAGCTTCACTCCTAAATCCAAATTTCCAGCTGATCTTGTTTCTAACTTTGAATTCCAACTGTCAGCTAGAATCTTATGCTGGAGAGTTCCACTAGCAGGTGAAACTGACCATGCTCATTTCTACACTTGTCTTGTGCCACTTCACAATCTTGGAATAACATTACCCTCAGCTTCACCCACCTAATGCCCATTCCTCCTTAGGTCCACTGTTGGTAACAACTCTGACTATGGCTCTCACTTTCTCTGATAGAAAAATTCCTATGAACTACCATGTGACTTATTGCCTAAACTTTTGGTAGATGTTTATCTTATCCTGCTTTGTATTTACCTTTATTTTTCAACTCTTACTCTTTTACTTATTTGTAAAATGAGTACACATATCACAACCTCAGTTAGAATGGAAACTTGAGAGAAGACTGCTATTCATTTACCCTTCATCCCTGGGTAGTGCAAACAGTTAATGCACTCGGTGGCCGCTAACCTAAAAGTTGGAGGTTTGAGTCCACCCAAAGGTACCTCAGAAGATAAGCCTGGTGATCTACTTCTGAAAAACCAGCCATCGAAAACTCCACGGAGCATAGTTCTATTCTTACAGACATGGGGTCGCCATCAATCAGAATCAACTCGATGGCAACTGGTTTTTAATCTTTTACTGATTTTTAAAAAATGGGCACACATATCACAACCTCAGTTAGAACGGAAACCCAAGGAGACTTCTATGTATTCACCCTCCCCTAATCCTAACCAGAACCTTATAAATGGGTACATTTTGATGAACAAATCAATTAACAAATTAATATAAAATTGGAAGCTAAAACATCTGGATAACTAGCTGATTCTTCTACCCTCACCTTAATCTTTTGACCACTTTTAACTTAACTGTAGGTAGAAGGTAGAAACAAATGAGCATTCTCCATGAATGTGTATGATGAAGCTCCCTCCATGCGCCTTGTTCTATCTGTGAATTCGTCCCCTGTGTGGGAAGTGATGCATGGTACTTCTCTCTCTCATTCTAACTCAGAGGGCCTGTAACATGAGCTGAAAATATGAGGCAATTAACTATGTAATTCAGACAAAATCGCCTGGAAATGTACTTCTTGAGTAGGTACATAGCCCGGTAATGGGAGACTTGAAAAATTCATTCATTGTAGATATGGAATCATTTATTAGCAGAAGCATGGGATGTGCCGGCAACATTTCTAGTCTGTTAAAGCCAGCATCTTAGAGGGAAGCAGGCTTGATGACACAATTTCCCTTGCTGCCACCGCTAGAGAGAGCAGGGCGTCTGACACCAGAGGGCACTTTTCTGTGTGGGGATGGTTTTGCTTTGTGGTTTCTGTCCTGGCTAGGTTCTAGGGTGGCAAGTGACAGAGACCAAGTCACAGAATTAGGGACAGAGACTATTCTTAAAGGCATTTTTGCACAAGAGGAGAGATGCTGGTCCAGATAAAGGAAAAGTCCAGGGACACAGCTAGCTGAGACATGCTGGAGGCAGGGACTCAAACAGTGGTCAGGACTCTGTCCCTCTTTATGGCTTGGCTCTGCTCGCCCTGTACTGGCTCCATTCTCAGGGAAGGTCTCTGCAGCACAGCCCACCTGCCCTGCACACAGCCTCCCATACTTGGCATCCTGGGTACTCGCCAATGGCTTCAAGTTGCAGCACCTGTAAGTCTCAGCCTGGGAGCCTCCTCCTACCACTGGAACATGTTCAGCCTGTGGGGGCAGGCCAAAGTGTCAGGAATTAACAACCCTGGGAGCAGCCCTCAGCCAATGGCAGACAGGAGTTAGTAGATCCAAAAATTAATTGCTGTCTACTGGTGGGAAAACTCTGGGGGCATATTCTAGACTTTCCCCCCAGATGTCTCCAACAGGATCAAGCCTCAGTTACTGTCTTAGTTATCTGGTGCTGCTATAATAGAAATACCGCAAATGGGTGGCTTTAACAAACAGAAATTTATTTTCTCACAGTTTAGGAGGCTAGAACTCCAAATTCAGGGTGCCAGATCCAGGAAAAGGCTTTCTCTCTCTGTTGGCTCTGGAGGAAGGTCCTTGTCATCAATCTTCCCAGATCGAGGGGCTTCTCAGTGCAGGGACCCCAGGTCCAAAGGATGCACTATTCTCCTGGCTCTTGTTTCTTGGTGGTATGAGGTCCCCATGTCTCTCCGCTGGCTTCTCTCTTTTGTATCTCAAAAGAGATTGACTTAAAACACAACCTAATCTTGTAGATTGAGTCCTGCCTCATAACATAACTGCTGCTAATCCCACCTCATTAACATCATAGAGGCAGGATTTACAACACACAGAAAAATCACATCAGATGACAAAATGGTGGACAATCACACAATACTGGAATCATGGGCCAGCCAAGTTGACAAACATTTTTAAGGGACACAATCCACAGGGGCAACCTGCTCACTAATCAACCCTATCTTGGTTTCCTTCCCTTTCCTGTCTCATTTTCCTGCTCTCCTACAATGCTTCCTAGATCACCTCCAAAATAAACCTCTTGTATATAAATCCTTGTCTCACAGTCTTCCTCATGGGGAGCCCACCTCAAGACACCCTGTTATGGGGTGACTAGATGGCTGCAAACAGGCTTGCACATTGCCAGTGTCTGATCAAGTGGAGAGAGACAGCGTCCTTCTAAACACTTCTGTTCAAAATCCTAAGGGTGACTCTCATCATCCAGGGTTGGTCCTGGGTTGAAATATACCCATTGTCCACATCTAGACACCGTCTTTCCAGGAAGCCAAGAAGGATGGTGCTGACTCCACTCAAACCAGGTTGTCTGGGAGAAGCAGAGGGATGGTTCCCTCTGAATAATCAGGATGAGGATGATGTTGCCAGGTCAATGGTGAAGGGATCATGAGCAGATTAAATCACGGTATGTCTACTGTATGTGGGGCCCCAAAACAGAGATGAACACTTTTCAGAGGAAGGGGACATTAGTTCTGGCTTGGTGGGGAGGGTCGCAGGAGACCAAAGCTGAAGGAACTTGAAATATCACCTCCCGGGTTTCTCAAGCCCCTCGTTTTTTAATGACCAAGAAACTGGCTAATGTTCTTCTTCTTAATAGCCCTGTGTTTTGAAATACAAGTCAGCCAGACAAAACAGCGCGCATCCAGTAGCAATTAATCCACTCTCACATCTTAAAAATTAATAAATGGCATTACTGAAACCATGCTCCTAATAATAGGAAAACATCCCATTTCCAAGATGTTCTTGTAATATTCAAAAGAGCTTCCGGTCCCTTCTGTCCTTCTTAGACCCTGGGGCTGGGGGAACCCCTCATTTGATAATTGAGATCCTCTGATCTACATGAAAATCCATCAAGAGATTGACTAGCAAATGGAACATTTCATTCACATTAATAGTCTTTATGACTTGGTGAATTACCCTTCAGGTTACATTTCCCAAGGAAAATACCCCACATTTCATTATCACAGCATTTATGTGCTAGAAGGGATTTCTAAGAGATTATGTAGTTCAGTCCCTACCTAAGGAACTTGACATGAAGGGATGGATCCAGATTCTCACATTTGTTTGTGAGTCCAGAATCCTGTGCACCTTCTATGTGCAAGGCTGTGCTCCAGGTTCTTGGGGATATAGAGTGAATAAAATACAGAAGGTCTCTGCCAAGACAGGGAGGAGACAAAAAAATGAGAAAAACATTCAGTATGTGATGGTTAATGTTGTGGGTCAACTTGGCTAGGCTATGGTTCTCAGTGGTTTGGCCAAACACTAGTTGCTATGAATTGAATTGTGTCTCCCAAAATTATGTGTTGTAAATCCTGACCCCTATACCTGTGGCGGAGCCCTGGTGGTGCAGTGGTTAAGAGGTTGGCTGCTAACCGAAAGGTCGGCAGTTCAAATCCACCAGCTGCTCCTTGGAAACCATATGAGGCAGTTCTACTCTGTCCTATGGGGTCACTGTAAGTCGGAATCAACTCGATGGCAACAGGTTTGGTTTTGGTAAACCTGTGGTTATAATCCCATTTGGGAATGGATTTTCTTTGTTAGGTTAATGAAGCATTATTAGTATAGGATGTGTTTTCAGTCAATCTCTTTTGAGATATAAAAGAGCAAATTAAGCAAGAAAGCACAGACAGAGGGGAAGATAAATGCCATATGATTGCAAAGAGAACCTAGGATTAGAAGCTGAAAAGAGACTAGAATTTTCCCCCAAAGCAGACAGGGAGAGAGAAAGCCTTCTCCTAGAGCGGGTGTCCTGAATTCAGACTTCTAGCCTCCTAAACCGTAAGAAAATAAATTTCTGTTTGTTAAAGCCATCCACTTGTGGTATTTCTGTTACAGCAGTGTTAGATAACTAAGACACTAGTCTAGTTGCTGTCATGGAGTAGTTACATGTGACTTAAATAAATCAGTTGGCCTTGAGCAGAGCAGATTACCTTCTATAATGTAATGTAATGTAGCCCCCAACTATGACAGAGTTTTGTTCTGATGACTGTCGTAAGTTGGTTCTAATGTAAGTTGAATATATCTTTTTGTTTTTATTTTCATTATTATTGCCTTTTATTATTAGTATCTTTATAAATCCAATCTTTGAACATCTGTGAATGAACATCTGAAAATGATAACATCAGCAAATTAATGCTGCAACATTGTATGTAGTACATATTACTAAGATATGACGTACAAAAAAAGAAAAAACAGACGATCGTAAGCGCGGTTCGTCGTAACTGGAATATGTCATAAATTTGGGACTACCTGTAATGTAATGACCTTACATCTGTTGTTGTTGTTATTATTAGATGCCATTGAGTCAGTTCCAACTCAAAGCAACCCTATGTACAACAGAACGAAACACTGCCCAATCCTGCGTCATGCCCATAATCGTTATGCTTGAGCCCATTGTTGCAGCCACTGTGTCAATCCATCCATTGAGGGTCTTCCTCTTTTTTGCTGACCCTCTACTTTACCAAGCATGATGTCCTTCTCCAGGGACTGATCTCTCCTGACAACAAGATCGAAAGTATGGAAGACGTAGTCTCACTACCCTTGCTTCTAAGGAGCATTCTGGTTGTACTTATTCCAAGACAGATTTTTTCCTTCTTTTGGCAGTCCATGGTATATTCAGTATTCTTCGCCAACACCACATTTCAAAGGTGTCAATTCTTCTTTGGTCTTCCTTATTCATTATCCAGTATTTGCATGCGTATGATGCGATTGAAAATACCATGGCTTGGGTCAGGCGCACCTTAGTCTTCAAGGTGACATCTTTGCTTTTCAACACTTTAAAGAGGTCTTTGGCAGTAGATTTGCCCAATGCAACGAGTCTTTTGATTTCTTGACTGCTGCTTTCATGGGTGTTGATTGTGGATCCAAGTAAAACGAAATCCTTGACAACTTTAATCTCTTCTCCGTTTATCATGATGTTGCTTATTGATCCAGTTGTGAGGATTTTTGTTTTCTTTATGATGAGGTGTAATCCATACTGAAGGCTGTGGTCTTTGATCTTCATCAGTAAGCGCTTCAAGTTCTCTTCACTTTCAGCAAGCAAAGCTGGGTCATCTGCATAACACAGGTTGTTAACGAGTCTTCCTCCAATCCTGATGCCGCATTCTTCTTCTTATAGTCCAGCTTCTCAGATAATTTGCTCAGCATACAGATTGAATAGCTACGGTGAAAGGATACAACACTGACACACACCTTTCTTGACTTTAAACCGTGCAGTGTTCCCTTGTTCTGTTCGAACAACTCCCTCTTGTCTATGTACTGGTTCCCCATGAACAATTAAGTGTTCTGGAATTCCCAGTCTTCACAACGTTATGCGTAATTTGTTATGATCCATACAGTCGAATGCCTTTGCATAGTCAATAAAACACAGGTACACATCTTTCTGGTATTCTTTGCTTTCAGCCAAGATCCATCTGACATCAGCAATGATATCCCTGTTTTCACGTCCTCTTCTGAATCCAGCCTGAATTTCTGGCAGTTCCCTGTCGATACACTGCTGCAGCCACTTTTGAATGATCTTCAGCAAAATTTTACTTGTGTGTGATATTAATGGTATTGTTTGACAATTTCTGCATTTGGTTGGATCAGCTTTCTTGGGAATAGGCATGAATATGGATCTCTTCCAGTCAGTTGGCCAGGCAGCTGTCTTCCAAATTTCTTGACACAGACGAGTGAGCACTTTCAGTGCTGCATCCTTTCGTTAAAATATCTCAATCGATATTGCGTCAGTTTCCAGAGCCTTGTTTTTTGCCAATGCCTTCACTGTAGCTTGGACTTCTCTTCCTTCAGTACCATTGGTTCATGATCATGTGCTTCCTCTTGAAATGGTTGAACGTTGACCAATTCTTTTTGGTATAATGACTCTGTGTATTCTTTCCATCTTCTTTTGATGCTTCCTGCATCGTTTAATATTTTCCCCATAGAATCCTTCACTATTTCAACCCAAGGCTTGAATTTTTTCTTCAGTTCTTTCAGCTTGAGAAATGCTGAGCATGTTCTTCCCTTTCGGTTTTTTATCTCCAGCTCTTTGCACATGTCATTATAATACTTTACTTCGTCTTCTCAAGCCGCCCTTTGAAATCTTCTGTTCAGTTCTTTTACTTCATCATTTATTCCTTTTGCTTTAGCTACTCTAGGTTCAAGAGCAAGTTTCAGAGTCTCTTCTGACATCCATTTATGTCTTTTCTTTCTTTCCTATCTTTTTAATGACCTCTTGCTTTCTTCACGTATGATGTCCTTGATGTCCTTCCACAACTTGTCTGGTCTTCCGTCTTCAGTGTTTAACGTGTCAAATCTATTCTTGAGATGGTCTCTAAATTCAGGTGGGATATACTCAAGGTTGTACTTTGGCTCTTGTGGACTTGTTTTAATTTTCTTCAATGTCAGCTTGAACTTGCCTATGAGCAATTGATGGTCTGTTCCGCAGTCGGCCCCTGGCCTTGTTCTGATGGATGTTATTGAGCTTTTCCATTGTCTCTTTCCACAGATGTAGTCCATTTGATTCCCGTGTATTCCGTCTGGTGAGGTCCATGTGTATACTTGCTGTTTATGTTGCTAAAAAAAGGTATTTGCAATGAAGAAGTCGTTGGTCTTGCAAAATTCTGTCATGTGATCTCCGGCATCGTTTCTATCACCAAGGCCATATTTTCCAACTACAAATCCTTCTTTGTTTCCAACTTTTGCATTCCAATCACCAGTAACTGTCAATGCATCCTGACTGCATATTCGATAAATTTCAGACTGCAGAAGCTGGTAAAAATCTTCAGTTTCTTCATCTTTGGCCTTATAGTCATATTAACTGATCTTCCTTGTAGGCGTATGGATATCATCCTATCACTGACAGCGTTGTACTTCAGGATAGATCTTGAAATGTTCTTTTTCACGATGAATGCAATGCCATTCCTCTTCTTCAAGTTGTTATTCCCAGCGTAGTAAGATAGTATGATTGTCCTATTCAAAATGGCCAATACCAGTCCATTTCAGCTCACTAATGCCTAGGATATTCATGTTAATGTGTTCCTTTTCATTTTTGATAATTTCCAATTTTCCTTCGTACATTCCACATTCTGATTCTTAATGGATGCTTGCAGCTGTTTCTTCTCATTTTGAGTCATGCCACGTTAGCAAATGAAGGTACCAAAAGCTTGGCTCCATCCACATCATTAAGGTTGACTCTACTCTGAGGATGCAGCTCTTCCCCAGTCGTCTTTTGAGTGCCTTCCAATCTGGGGGGGCTCATCTTCTGGCACTTTATCAGACAATGTTCCACTACTATTCATAAGGTTTTCATGGGATAATTTCTTTCAGAAGTAGACTGCCAGGTCCTTCTACCTAGTCTGTCTTAGTCTGGACGCTCAGCTGAAACCTATCTGCCATGGGTGAGCCTGCTGGTATCTGAGTACCGGTAGCATAGTTTCCAGTATCACAGCAATGTGCAAACCCCCACAGTATGACAAACTGACTACACGTGGGGGACCTTACATCTAATGGAAGGTAATGTAATCACCTTCCATAATGCAATCTGATGCTATGTAATCAATCAGCTGAGGTATACCATTGTAGGGTGGAGCCTAAATCTAACCATGTCTGAGTTATAGAAACCAGAATTGACAAAGAGACACACACAAGGGGAAGACGGATGCCATGTGAGGATCATCTATGAGCCAAAGAACTCCAAGGAACCAAGGAATGCCCAGGACCTACTGTCAAGGAATCGACATTGCCAAAACCCTGATATGAACTTTTAGTCTCTAGAACGGTGAGAAAAGAAATTTCTGTTCTTTAGAGCCATCCACATGTAATATTTTTGCTACTGCAGCACTAGGTGACTAAGACAGTGTTAAGTGCTATGGAGGAAATCCAGTGAGTGCTGAATAGCGGTGAATGGAGGAAGTGCAGGCGGAAAGGCTCTGGGTGAGAAAGAATGCAGCGTGTCCTAGGGACTGAGAGGAACTCCTCATTGCTGGAACACGATGAATGAAGAAGATAGTTGATGTGGTTGCAGAGGAAGCAGTAGTCAGAACATTTCAAAGACATGGAAAGGAGTTTGGTCTTTATTCTTGCTCTAAGAAGTTGGGTCTTTGATAAGAGCTTGTTAGCACAGGAGCTAGGACATAAGTCCAGGTCTTCCTGCTTTCAATCTGGTGCGTACTTTCTGCTGCCCCAACACAAAAATGATTAATTATAGAACATACAGTCTAAAAAAAAGTATATTCAGAAGCAGGCCAGCTTTTCAGCAGCCTCACGCCATGTAGTCTGTGGTCTCCTACAGGGACAAAGAAGTAGTAAAACCAGGGTGTACATTTGTGTACACTGGGATGTTGTGGTTGTTAGCTGCCATCAAGCAGGTGACACTATGCACAACAGGATTAGACCACTGTGATCCATATGGTTTCCTTTTTTAAAAAAAATCTTATGTATTTTGTTGTTTTTGAGAATATACACAGCAAAACATTCACCAATTGAACAGTTTCTACATGTACCATTTAATGACACTGATTAAATTCTTTGAGTTGTGCAACCATTCTCACCTTCCTTTTCTGAGTTGTTCCTCCCACATTAACATAAATTCACTGCCCCCTAAGATTCCTATCTAATCTTTCAAGTTGCTGTTGTCAATTTGATCACATATAGATAGTTCTTAAAAGAGCATAATGCTCAAGGAAGACATTTTTCACTAGTTAATCTAAACTATTGTTTGGTTTTAAGAAGATTTTAGGGGATATTTTTGGTTTCAGGTTTAAAGATTATCTCAGGGCAATAGTTTCAGGGTTTACCCAACCTTCATAGTTCCAAGAAGTCTGGAGTCAATGAGAATTTGAAATTCTGTTTTGCATTTTCTCCCTTTTGATCAGGATTCTTCTAGAGAATCTTTGATCAAAAGTTCAGTAATGGTAGACGGGCACCATCCAGTTCTTCTGGTCTCATGGCAGAGGAAGTAGTTGTTCATGGAAGCAATTAGCCACATACCATAGGGTTTTCACTGGTTGATTTTTAGAAGTAGATTGCCAGACCCTTCCTAGTTTGCTTTAGTCTGGAAGCTCTGCTGAAATCTGTTCAGCACCAAAGCAACACAGAAGGCTTTACTGACAGACAAGTGGTGGCTGTTCTTGAATCAAACCCAATTCTCCTACATGGAAGGCGAGAATTCTATCAATGAACGACTACTGCTTACCATTTTAAAAAAAAGTCATTAGAATCTTTACACATGAAGGGTAAGAAGCAGGTCCACACAGAGATTAGCACTTGGAAAGTTTCTGATGCTATAATTTCCCCTTCTGCAGCTGCTGCTCTCTGAATTTTGGACAGTATTTGCTGTTGTTAGGTGCCATCGAGTTGTTTCTGACTCATAGGAATCCTATCCTAGCAATCTGTTTGTACAACAGAATGGAACACAGCCTGGTCATACGCTATTCCACAATCGTTGCTATGCTTGAGCCTATTGTTGCAGCTGCTATGTCAATCCATCTCGTTGAGGGTTGTCTTGGTCATCTAGTGCTGCTCTAACAGAAATAGCATGAGTGGATGGCTTTAACAAAGAGAACTTTATTCTCTTACAGTCCAGTAGGTTACAAGTCCAAATTCAGGGCATCAGCTCCAGGAGAAGGCTTTCTCTCTCTGTTGGCTCTGAAGGAAGGTCCTGGTGATGCACCTGTCTTCCCTTGGTCTTGGAGCATCTCAGAGCAGGAACCTCAGGTCCAAAGGATGTGCTCTGCTCCTGGCACTGCTTTCTTGGTGGTATGAGGTTCCCAATTCTCCACTTGCTTCCCTTTCCTTTTATCTCTTACAAGAGATAAAAGGTGGCACAGGCCACACCCCAGGGAAACTCCTTTTACATTGGATCAGGGATGTGACCTGGGTTAACGTGGTGTTACAATCCCACCCTAATTCTCTTTACTGTAAAATTACAATCACAAAATGGAGGACAACCACACTACATGAGAATCATGGCCTAGCTGAATTGATACACACATTATTGGAGGGACACAATTCAATCCTCTTTTTTGCTGAACCTCTACTTGACCAAGCATGATGTCCTTCTCTAGGGACTGATCCCACCTAATAATGTGTCCAAAGTATGTGAGACGAAGTTTCAGCATCCTTGTTTCTAAGGAGTATTCTGCCTGTACTTCTTCCAAGACAGATTTGTTCATTCTTCTGGAAGTCCATGGTATATTTAGTATTCTTAGCCAACACCATAGTTCAAAGGCATCAATTCTTCTTCAGTCTTCTTATTCGTTGTTCAGCTTTCAAATGCATACGAGGGGATTGAAAATACCACAGTTTAGGTCAGGCGCACCTTAGTCCTCGAAGTGACATCTTTGCTTTTAAACACTTTAAAGAGGTCTTTCGCAGCAGATTTGTCCAATGCAATACCTCGCTTGATTTCTTGACTGCTGCTTCCGTGAGTGAATTTTGGACTGCGCTACCATCAAAAGAATTGTTCTGGAGCCTGAGCTGGCCTTGAATGACTAAAAAAGTGTAAATCCTCCTTGGTCTTAGGATATCTTTAGAATGGGTTCTAATAGCAGAGTTCCATGGATGTGATTTAATTTGTTTCCGAAATGTATTAGCTGTACCCCCAGCTGATATCTCTGACTCTATTTGCATCTGTAACCTTCAAATAGCCACAACTTAGCAGACAGTAGGGGTGGGTGGCAGGCGTGTTACAGCAGATGAATAGGGGTGCCAACCTGCTTCTTAATATCTAATTATGCATGGAATTTATCATCACCCTCAACATAACCTCTTCCTTAATAACAGTTGACAACACCAGTTTTCCCACTGGCACAGAGCCCACCATAGTCAGAATTTCTTACTCAAATGAAGACACCACCTAAAGATAGAGGCAGCCATATCAAAGGGTTTGCTGGGACTTTCGGGGCTTCGGTGGGGAGGCAAGGGGAGGGGAGGTGAAACTGGCTCCCAGTGCCTCAGTCAAACTTTGATCTGCAAGCTGAAGAGATAAGACATGGTGCACAACGTTTCAAGCAAAGGAAGTAAATGCACTGCATGTGGACCGCAAGTCGGGGCTGGGAGAGGGAGTGGAGACAAAGACAGATGGTTGACAAGGGCTTCCCAGAGACCTGTCATGACAGATATGTTTTGACTCAATCTGATTGGTTTGATACCCCAAGGTAGATTCTTAGAGCTTTACAACTCCCATTGGAAGTTTTGCAAAATGTTTAATTTAAATTCCTTGTGTTTCAGTTTAAGCCTATTCCATCTCATTTTTTCTTCACAGGAAGCTGCAGAAGGTTGCTTTCCACTGATTAATTCCCTTTGACACTGAAAAGGGGTAAATAGCTTCACCTTGACCCCCTCCCCCCAGGGGATTTTGCAGTATCTGCCCAGACCCTCTTTTTGAGGAATGACCCTTTTTGTCCCTTTGCCCGCCCAGTAACCACATTTTTGCTGAGTTATCCTTGCCGGGTGCATCTGGCCCTAGCTCAGCCACTCAGAATCTCTCCCCTTAGAAGTGAGCAAGACAGAAGGAAGCTGAGTCACACATCATGGCAAAGATCTAAAGAGGGGCTCACAAACTGGACATTCAGATCCAGCTGGCAGACACGTTTTATTTAGCCTGTACAGTGTTTCAAAAACTTGGAAACTTCACTAAAAATCCAGACTTTTGATTTCTCTTAGAAAACTGGAAGATTTGGGCCTGTGTTCCTAGAAGGCAGCAGTCACCTGGAGTTGAGTAGCCCCTTCCTCAGAGCGGCTGTGAGCTCTCCCGACCACCACAGATCCTGCCACGCCATTTTGTTTTACTTCTTCTCTCATTAATCCTATTTCCTGGTGGTCGGAGTGGGGGAAGTTGTGGTTCAGAGTTAGAATTCTTGCCTTCCATGCAGGAGACCTGGGTTCAATTGCCAGCCAATGCACTTCATGTGCAGCCACCACCTGTTTGTTAGTGGGGGCTTGCACTAAGATAGACTAGGAAGAAAGGCCTGACAATCTACTTCCAAAAATCAGCCAATGAAAATCCTATGAATCACAGTGGTCTGCAACTGGTCATGGGGATGGCACAGGACCAGGCAGTGTTTTGTTCTGTCTTGCATGAGTTGGGGGTCAACTCAACTATAGCCAACAACTTGGAAGCATTATGGGTTGAGAGTCTTGCTCTAGAAGAAAAAAAAAAATCTCAACTACAAGTTGGAGCAGCCTGGTGTCTGTTCTTTTAAAATCTATTTATTCAGTCCATTGGTGGAGTCATTGAGATACCCCCACAGGCCAACAAAGAAATTACCTTCTATTCCCCTCTTGTCATTTAAAGTACCCCAAGTTTCATTTATTATTTGTAATCAAAGAGTTTCAACTAATAAACATACTTTCTACTGCAGCCTGGTTACGTCTCCTTCAGTTTGCTCAGGCTCCTTTTTTTAACTTTTAACTATATTCTCTTTTAAGCCCCATATGTGAAGGCGTATGAACAAAGGTGAGTGAGTCGAAGTCTTGGCACAAATAGAGTTGGAAAGTGACAAATGGAGGCAAATATTCATCACCTTTACACCTATGGTTAAGAAACTGTGTGACATTTCAGGGCTGGGCTAGCATATCTGGGTATTGTGACTGGATAAATACTGATCTCCACATCTTTGGAAAATATGAAGACCTGTCTAAAAGACCTCAAGTTTGAATCTAGATCATGTATTCTCAACAGAGTCAACGTACTGCCAAGGAAGCGAAAACTGGTTCTTTAGGGGCAAAAATATACTCTGTTTTTATGTATAAAGCATGGACATATAAACAGCACACAAATAGATACATAGTATATCTTGTGATTTTAAAATTTCTCGGAAGGGGCAATTATGAAAAAGTGCCTAAAAGGGTTTACTAGACCTGTTGCAATTGAGTCGATTCCGAGTCTTGGAGACCCCATGTATTACAGAGTAATACATAGGGTTTTCTTGGCTGTAATCCTCATGGAAGTAGATCATCAGGCCTTTCTTCAGCAGAGCTGCTGGGTGAGATCTGGCTACCAACTTTTCAGTTAGCAGCTGATAGCAAACTACTTGTGCCAAGGACTTCAAAAAAAAAAA
Source organism: Dugong dugon (assembly GCA_030035585.1). NCBI lineage: Eukaryota > Metazoa > Chordata > Mammalia > Sirenia > Dugongidae > Dugong > Dugong dugon. Next base: position 52,213,561 of record CM057481.1, on the reverse strand, counting down.
AAAAAAGACTCATTAGGAGTTATGATTAAAAAACAAAAGAAGATTGAGAAACTCTAAACTAGATGTTTGGTGTAGTGTTAATAGCCCTTTCTTGGAGGACATTTCACTGTGGGGCGTATTTGCCTTCAGAGCCTTTACAGAGTGTTGCTAAGGTTGGCAATTTTAGAGATTCTCAAATAGAAAGCCCTTTTTAAAAGACCAGACTTACTGGCCTGACAGAGACTCGAGAAACCCCCAGAGTATGGCCCCCCAACACCCTTTTAGCTCAGTAATGAAGTCACTCCAGAGGTTCACCCTTCAGCCAAAGATTAGACAGGCCCATAAAACAAAACAAGACTAATGGGGCACAATAGTCCAGGGACAAAGACTAGAAGGCAGGAGGGGACAGGAAGGCTGGTAATAGGGAACCAAAGGTTGAGAAGGGACAGTATTGACATGTCGTGGGGTTGTTAACCATTGTCATAAAACAATATGTGTACTAACTGTTTAATGAAAAACTATTTGTTCCGTAAACCTTCATCTAAAGTACAATGAGGACTTCTGGCAAAATGGCGCTCTAGGCAGAAGCACCATGCCGTCCCTCCACAGCAAAGATCCGAAAAACTAAGCCGAACAGAGAATAGAACAACCCTAAAACCCTAAAACATCAAATGAAGTGATAATGAACTCAGCCAAGTACCAAATGGAGTGAGAAAACTGAAAGAGAATGGAGATCGAGGAGAGATTCATGCAGAGGTCCCCTACCAGCTAACGCAGCGTGGATCCGCCAACTTGGACTCCTATCGGAGACCAGCAAACAGGGGGTACAAGAAAGTAGCCTTAAGGAGCTTCCAGAGGGAGACAAAACAACCGGTAATTGGCGATATACGCTTTCCCACCCCCCACCCTTCTTCACCCTGACTCGGCCTCCTCTGCTTCCCATGGCCACGGTCTCTTGACCAGGAAACAGCAGCTGCTTGATTCCACACACCTGAATGGGTGGCTCTCTGAGTGCCATTTGTTGGCTGCTGGTGTTGCTTTTTTTCCACTTCTTTTTATTTCTTCCTTGCCTCTCCCCACCTCCCCCTCCTTTTGCTCAAGTACCTCACTCCGTGTGCCATCTTTGCTTCTTCCTGAGGGGCTGCAGAACTCCGGTAATTTGTGATATACGCTTTCCCACTCTCTACCCTTCTTCACCCACACTGGGAATGCTCTGCTTCCCATGGACACAGTCTCTTGACCAGAAACACCAGCCTGCACTAGCTGGCTCTCTGAGTGCCACTTGTTGGCTGCTAGTGTTGCTTTTTTTTTTTCTGCTTCTTTTGATTTCTTACTTGCCTCTTGCTGCCTCCCCTTCCCTTCACTCAAGTACCTGGCTCTGTGCGCCATCTTAGCTTCTTCCTGAGGGGCTGCGGAGCTCCGCTCGAGTGTGGAGCTGCTTCCTGGTTTGGGCTACTGTGCTGGTGGGATCCCGGGGCTTTTGTTTGTTTGTTTGTTTTCTTTTCCTTTTCTTAAGTTGGGAGCCATTTCTGGTGAGGCTGAGCTGCTTGGCAGGGAGACGCCCCTTCAGCTTCCAGAGACATGCAGAGGGATCCCTGAGGGCATTTCTTTTTACATTGGTTTTGTTTTTTTTTCTTTTTCTTCTGTTTCCTTGGGGGCCTTTCTTGTTTTTTTTTTTTTAATTTGTTTTGTTTTCTTTTCCCTCTTTTTCCCTTTTTGTCTTTCTTCATTGCTCAGTTCCTCATCTCTCTATATCTTCCTTCTCTTTCTGTTCCCTGAATACCTGGCAGGCTGTACTGCAACACCTGAGAGAGACTTCCCCAGACCTCGTAGCTGCACCGGTGGGATCCCTGGGAACTTTCCGGTTCTTTAACCTTTCTGATTCTTATTTATTCATTCTTTTCTTTTCTTCCTCCTCCCCTTTCTGTTTTTCTCCATTTCATAGTCTCTCATCTCTCCACTCCAACGGCAAGCTCCCCTAGCATTCTTTTTTGTTTGTATGTTTTTGGCTCCTGTTCCTCTCTCTTCTCTCCCATATCAATCTTAGCTCCACACATAACAATCCCCCCACTGCATCCTGCCTACCTGCACCATGCGCTTGACATCACACACCAAGCAGCACAGGCACGGCCTACTGGAACCTGCCCTGCACTGATTACTGACCTGCTCTGGTGGTTTGTAGTAAGCGCCACAAACAACCCATCCCAGTAACTCCTCTTCAGCTAGACCTGCCCTGCCATACCATATCTGAGTGACTGACCCTACCAGTTGAAGAAGGAGGTGAAAAGTATTGTGCCCACAGACGAGCAAACAACAAAAAACACAGTCTGCCAGCTAAGACATAGTCAAATTTTTTTTTAAAGGGATGAAACAAACAAATCTACAATCAATAAATAAGAAAAATAACTACTGAATGCCCTGAGACAGCAGACAATAACAAAACATTTACAAAAACAGGACAGGATGGTTCCACTAGGCATCCAAAATAAAACACCAGATGATTCTCCTCTGGAAGAAAATGTGCTAGAACTACCTGATAGGGAATTCAAATCTCTAATACTCAGAATTCTCCAAGAACGGAGGCAAAAAGCTGACAAACATGAGGAAAAAGTAGAAAAATTCATGGAAAATACGGACAAAAAATTGGAAGAATTCAGGAAAATAATGCAGGAACAAAATGCCAAAATAAATTCACAACTACAAATTATACAAAGACAACAATTAGAAATCCAAACTATAAACAACAAGATTTCAGAAATGGACGATGTCATAGAAGGGCTGAGAAGCAGATTTGAAATGGTGGAAGACAGGATCAGTGGAATTGAAGACAAACACTTGGATACAACTCTGTTTGAGGAAAACTCAGAAAAAAGAACAAAGAAAAATGAAGAGACCCTGAGAGTTATGTGGGACACAATCAAAAGCAAAAATCTGTGAGTGATTGGAATTCCAGAACAGAGGGAGAAAACAGAAAACACAGAGAGGATCATTGAGGAACTGCTGACAGAAAACTTCCCCAATATCATGAAAGATGAAAAGCTGGCCATCCAAGAAGCTCAACGAACCTGATATAGAAGAGACCCCAAAAGAAAATCACCAAGGCATATCATATTCACACTCGCCAAAACCAAAGACAAACAAAGAATCCTGAGAGCAGCTCATGAAAAACAAGAAGTCACATACAGAGAAGAAACAATAAGACTAAGCTCAGCTTATTCGGCAGAAACCATGCAGGCAAGAGGGCAATGGGATGACATATATAGAATCTTAAAAGAAAAAAATTGCCAGCCAAGGATAATATATCCTGCAAAACTCTCATTCAGATTATTGGTGAAATTAGGTCATTTCCAGATAAACAGAAATTAAGGGAATATGTAAAAGTCAAACCAAACTTACAAGAATTATTAAAGTGAGTTCTTCGATCTGAGATCTGAGGACAAACAGCTTCAGCTCACAGGCAGAACCTAGGATGCAGGATCGCACCAGCCAGATACCAACCTAGGAAGTGAACTCTCGAGGACTATCCAAAACCAAAAGAAATACGACAGGGAATCAGAACAGTTAATCAGTAACTGACAACAACATCAAAATGATAAAAGAGGGAATAAATGGCATAGGTATAGAACCTTCTAATGGAGAGGAAGGCAAAGTGATATCAAGTAATGGTAGACTGCTTCAAACTTAGAAAGATAAGGGTAAAATTCATGGTAACCACAAAGAAAGTTAACAAACCAACTCATAAAAATAAAGACAAAAAACATAAAGTCTTGGCAAAAACAAAACCTACAAAAACAAAGGAAATGAAAAAAAAATCCACAATCAAAAGTAACTCAGCACAAGAGAGTAAGAAGAACAAAGAAAACATCAGCACCACAAAAAAAAAAGCACTACAAAATGACAGGAACAAACCCACATCTATCAATAATTACACTGAATGTAAATGGACTCAATGCACCCATAAAGAGACGGAGAGTGACAGAATGGATAAGAAAACAGGATCCATCAATATACTGTCTACAGGAGACACACCTTAGAAAAAAAGACGTGAATTTATTAAAAGTCAAAGGTTGGAAAAAAACATATCAAGCTAACAACTACCAAAAAAGAGCAGGAGTGGCAATTCTAATCTCAGATAAAATAGATTTTAAAACTAAATCTACCATAAAAGGCAAGGAAGGGCACTATATAATGATTGAGGGGATGATCCATCATGAAGACATAACCATAATAAACTTCTACGCACCCAATGAAAGGGCTCCAAAATACATAAAACAAACTCTAACAACACTGAAAAGAGAAATTGACAGTTCCACAATAGTAGTAGGAGACTTCAACACACCACTCTCAGGAAAGGACAGAACAACTAAGAAGAAACTCAGCAAAGATACAGAAGACCTAAAGGGCACAATCAGCCAACCTCATAGACATATACAGAACACCCCATCAAACCGCTGCAAAGTACACATTCTTTTCCAATGCACATGGAACGTTCTCCAGAATACACCACCTCTTAGGCCACAGAGCAATCCTCAAGAAGATCCAAAACGTTGAGATAATTCAAAATATCTTCTCTGACCACAACGCCATCAAGGTAGAAATTAACAATAGAAACAGCAAGGAAAAAAAATCAACTGCATGGAAACTGAATAATACCCTGCTTACACATCAGTGGGTAATAGAAGAAATCAGAGATTGAATCAAAAAATTCCTAGAATCAAATGAGAATGAAAACACATCAGACCAAAACCTTTGGGACACAGCAAAGACAGTCCTCAGAGGACAATTTATAGCAATAGATGCACATATCCAAAAAGAAGAAAGGGACAAAATCAGAACATTAGCTACAGAACTCAAACAAATAGAAAGAGAACAGCAAAAAAAGCCCACAACCACCAGAAGAAAGGAAATAGTAAAGATCAGAGCAGAAATAAATGAAATAGAGAAGAGAAAAACAATAGAAAGAATCAACAAAACCAAAAGTTGGTTCTTTGAAAGAATCGACAAAATCGACAAACCACTGGCCAGACTGAAAAAAGAAAAACAGAAGAGGACACAAATAACCCAAATAAGAAATGAAATGGGGGACATTACAACAGACCCAACTGAAATAAAAAGGATTATAACAGAATATTATGAAAAACTATACTCGAACAAATTTGAAAACCTAGAGGAAATGGATAAATCTCTAGAAACACACAGCCTACCCAAACTACAACAAAGTGATGTTGAAAATCTGAACAGACCCATAACAAGAGAAGAGATTGAAAAGGGAATAAAAAAACTCCCAACCAAAAAAAAGCCCTGGCCCAGATGGCTTCACTGGAGAATTCTACAAAACATTTACAGAAGAGCTTGTACCAGTACTACTCAAGCTATTTCAGAGCATAGAAGACGAAGCAACACTTCCAAATTCATTCTATGAAGCCAGCATAACGCTGATACCAAAACCAGGCAAAGACGTCACAAAAGAAGAAAATTACAGACCGATATCTCTCATGAATATAGATGCAAAAATTCTCAACAAAATTCTAGCCAGTAGAATTCAGCATCATATCAAAAAAATAATACACCACGACCAAGTAGGATTCATACCAGGTATGCAAGGATAGTTCAACATTAGAAAATCAATCAACATAATCCACCACATAAATAAAAGGAAAGAAAAGAATCACATGATCATCTCAATTGATGCAGAAAAGACATTTGAGAAAGTCCAACACCCATTCCTGATAAAAACGCTCAATAAAATCGGTATAGAAGGGAAATTTCTCAGCATAATAAAGGGCATCTATGTAAAACCAACGGCCAACATGATTTTTAATGGAGAGAGGCTGAAAACATTCCCCTTGAAAATTGGAACAAGACAAGGATGCCCTTTATCACCACTCCTATTTAACATTGTGCTGGAAGTTCTAGCTAGAGCAATAAGGCAAGAAAAAGAAATAAAGGGCATCCAAATTGGTAATGAAGAAGTTAAACTGTCCCTGTTTGCAGATGATGTGATACTATACACAGAAAACCCTAAAGACTCCATGAGAAATCTTCTGGAACTAATAGAAAGATTCATCAGAGTAGCAGGATACAAGATAAACATTCAAAAATCAGTTGGATTCCTATACACCAGTAAGGAGATCGATGAAAAGGAAATCAGGAAAACAATACCATTTTCAATAGCCCCTAAAAAAAATAAAATGCTTAGGAATAAATCCGACCAGGGATGTAAAATACCTATACAAAGAAAACTACAAAACACTACTGCAAGAAACCGAAAAGGATCTACATAAATGGAAAAACATACCATGCTCATGGATAGGCAGACTTAACATTGTGAAAATGACAATTCTGCCCAAAGCAATTTACAAATACAATGCAATCCCGATCCAAATACCAACAACATTCTTCAAACAGATGGAAAAACTAATCATTAACTTTATTTGGAAAGGGAAGAAGCCCCGAATAAGTAAAGCACTACTGAAGAAGAAGAATAAAGTTGGAGGACTCACACTACCTGACTTGAGAACCTACTATACATCTAAAGTAGTCAAAACAGCCTGGTACTGGTACAACGACAGATACATTGACGAATGGAACAGAATTGAGAACCCAGATGTAAATCCATCCACCTACAGTCACCTGATCTTCGACAAGGGCCCAAAGTCCATCATATGGGGAAAAGACAGTCTTTTTAACAAAGGGTGCTGGCAAAACTGGATATCCGTCTGCAAAAAAATGAAACAGGACCCATACCTCACACTGTATACAAAAACTACTTCAAAATGGATCAAAGACCTAAATATAAAGCCCAAAACTATAAAGTTCATTGAAGAAAAAGTAGGACCAACACTTCAGGCCTTAATACAGGGCATTAACAGGATACAAACCATAACCATCAATGCACAAAACCCAACAGATAAGCTAGATAACTGGGATCTTCTAAAAATCAAACACCTATGCTCTTCAAAAGACTTCACCAAAAGAGTAAAAAAAAAGAGAACCTACAGACTGGGAAAAAATTTTGGGACAGTACAAGTCAGACAAAGGTCTAATCTCCATAATCTACAAGAAAATCCAACACCTCTACAACAAAAAGACAAATAATCCTATCAAAAAATGGGCAAAGGAAATGAACAGACACTTCACCAAAGAAGACATTCAAGCGGCCAACAGACACGTGAGGAAATGCTCGCGATCACTAGCCATTAGAGAAATGCAAATTAAAACCACAATTAATACCAACTCACCCCGGCATTACTGGCACGAATCAAAAACACTGGAAATAACAAACGTTGGAGGGGCTACAGGGAGATCGGAACACTTATGCACTGCTGGTGGGAATGCAAAATGATACAACCATTTTGGAAAATGATATGGCGCTTCCTCAGAAATCTAGAAATAGACATAGCATTCGATTCAGCAATCCCACTCCTAGGAATATATCGTAGAGAAATAAGAGTTGTCACTCGAATAGACATATGCACACCTATGTTCGAGGAAGCATTGTTCACAATAGCAAAACGATGGAAATAACCTAGATGCCCATCAACAGATGAATGGATAAACAAACTATGGTACATACACACAATGCAATACTATGCAACGAGAAAGAACAACAATGAATCTATGAACCATCTCATAACATGGATGAAACTGGAGGACATTATGCTGAGTGAAATAAGTCAATCACAAAAGGACAAATATTGTATGAGACCTCTATTGTAAAAACCCATGAAAAAGTTCACACACAAAATGTAACAATCTTTGTTGGTTACCAGGGATGGGAAGGGTGGGGGGTGGAATATTAAATAGACAATAGATAAGTGGTATCTTGGGTGAAGGGTGAGACAGTACACAATACAGGGGAAACTAGCACTACTTGGACAAGGAAAGGTCATGGAAGCCCCACAGACACATCCAAACTCCCTGAGGGACTGAATTGCCGGGCGGAGGGCTCCGGGGACCATGGTCTCGGGTAACATCTAGCTCAGTTGGCATGACACAACTTATAAAGACAATGCTCTACATTCTACCTTGGTGAGTAGTGTCTGGGGTCTTAAAAGCCTGTGAGCAGCCATCTAAGATACTCCACTGGTCTCATCCCTTCGGGAGCAAGGCAGAATGAAGAGAACAGGATACAAGGAAAAGATTAGTCTGAAGGACTAATTGTCCACAGCTACCAAGGACTCCACCAGACTGAGTCCAGTACAGCTAGATGGTGCCCAGCTCCCACCACTGACTGCTCTGACCAGAATCACAACAGAGGCTTCTGGACAGAGCTGGAGAAGGATGTAGAGTATAATTCTAACCCACAAAAAAAAAAAAAGACCAGATTTACTGGCCTAAAGGAGACTGGAGAAACCCCGAGAATACGGGCCCCCAGACACCCTTATAGCTCAATGGTGAAGTTACCTCCGAGGTTCACTGTTCAGCCTGGGAGTGGACAGCCCTGTAAAACCAAATGAGACTAATGAGGTACAGAAGTCCAGTGACAAGGGCCAGAAAGCAGAAGGGGACAAGGAAGCTGGTGATAGGGAACCCAAGGTTGAGTAAGGATATTGTTGATGTGTTGTGAGATTGTTAACCATTGTCATAGGGCAACATTTGTAGTAACTGTTAAATGAGAAACTATTTTGTTCTGTAAGCCTTCATCTTAAGTGAGGATAACAGCACAATTTGAAGAGCATAGTCAATGTCACTAAACTGTGCATGTAGACATTTTTGAAATGGTGTATCTTTGGCTATGTGTATTTTCACCAAAAAAAAAAAAAAAAAGGTTGAGAAGTTAGAGGGTTGACATGTTGCGGGGTTGTTAACCAATGTCATAAAACAACACGTGTACTTCTATTTCATGAGAAACTATTTGTTCTGTAAGCCTTCACCTGAAGTAAAATAAAAAAAAAAAAACTACAATAAAAAATTTAAAACAAAAAGCTCTTTTTCTACTCATCATGTACATCAAACATACACAAATCCATTTAGCCTTGCTGACAGAAGGGCAAGATTAAAAAAGAAGGAACTGGTGAGAGTATGGCAGACACAGTTGGATGCCTGCCTCATAGCTTTCCCTCCACCTTCTTTGCTGCGGGAAAATCTCGCCTCCCAGGATAGAAGCTGAAAACACTGATGTTAGGAATTGAATTGTGTCCCTCCAAAATAATGTATGTGAACTTGGCTAGTCCATGATTCCTAGTAAATGTGATTGTCCACCATTTTGTCATTTGATGTGATTTTCCTATGTGTTGTAAAGCCTACGTCTATGATGTTAATGAGATGAGATTAATGCTGTTATGTTAACGAGGCATGACTCAATCTACAAGATTAGGTTGTGTTTTAAGTCAATCTCTTTTGAGATATAAAAGAGAGAAGCCAGCAGAGAGACAAGTGGACCTCATACCACCAAGAAGCAAGAGCCAGGAGAATAGCGTGTCCTTTGGACCCGACTCCCTGCGCTGAGAAGTTCCTTCACCAGGGAAGATGGATGACAAGGACCTTCCTCCAGAACTGATAGAGAAAGCCCTCCGCTGGAGCTGGCACCCTGAATTCCGACTTATAGCCAACTAGACTGTGAGAGAATTAATTTTCCTTTGTTAAAGCCATCCACTTGGGGTATTTCTGTTACAGCAGCACTAGATAACTAAGACAGCTGAGAACACTAGATACTTGTTTTCCCAGCCTCCTTTGCATCTAGGGCAAAGCACGCGACCCAATTTCCAGGGATGTGAGACTTCTGGGAAAGGTGTTCCTACCTAATAAAAAGAGTCTCAATAGAAGACTCCTGTCTTTCTCTCAACTGGTTGCTACCATCTCCCATGGATTGCCTGGAACTAACTGTGTGCAGCAGCCATCATGTGGCCATGAGGGGATGAGCCTAATGAACCAAGGCTCTAAGGATGGTGAATGGAAGAAGAGCAAAAGACAAGGTTGTTGATGACATTGATCAGCAAGGAGAAAGTGACGATAGAAAAGAACAATGAATAAAATTAACCATATTTTACATGGGAAACAGCTAAATTTGGGAAACAAGTGATCAAGTGTAATGGAAAAAGGACTAAGTAGAAGCAAGAAATCCTAAACTTCAGTCTTGGTATTAGTACTATCCAGACTTTGGGCAAGTTGTTTAGCATCTCTCAATTTTGTTGTTGCATTGTTAGGTGCCATCAAGTCAGTTCCAATTCATAGCGACCCTACGCACCAAAGAACGGAACACTGCCTGGTCCTGTGCCATCTTCATAATCCTTGCTATGTTTGAGCCCATTGTGGCAGACACTGTGTCAATCCATCTCATCTTCCTCTTTTTGCTGACACTCTACTTTACCAAGCATGATGTCCTTCTCCAAGGACTGATCCCTTCTGATAACATGTCCAAAGTATCTAAGATGTAGTCTCACCACCCTTGCTTCTAAGCAGCATTCTGGTTGTACTTCTTCCAAGACAGATTTTTTCCTTCTTTTGGCAGTCCGTGGTATATTCAATATTCTTCGCCAATACCATAATTCAAAGGAATCAGTTCTTCTTTGATCTTCCTTATTCGTTGTCCAGCTTTCACATGCATATGAGGCAATTGAAAATATTATGGCTTGGGTCAGCTGTACCTTAGTCCTCAAAGTGACATCTTTGCTTTTCAACACTTTAAAGAGGTCTTTTGTAACAGACTTGTCCAAAGCAATATGTCATCTGATTTCTTGACTGTTGCTTCCATGGGCATTGATTGTGGATCCAAGTAAAATGAAATCCTTGACAACTTCAATATTTTCTCTGTTTATTATGATGCTGTTTATTAGTCTAGTTGTGAGGATTTTTGTTTTCTTTATGTTGAGGTGTAATCCATCCTGAAGGCTGAATTCTTTGGTCTTCATCAGTAAGTTCAAGTCCTCTTCACTTTCAGCAAGCAGAGCTGTGTCATCTGCCTATTGCAGAACATTAATGAGTCTTCCACCAATCCACATTCTTCTTCGTATAGTCCACCTTCTTGGACTGTTTGCTCAGCAAACTGTAAGTGTGGCAAAAGGATACAACTCTGACACACATCTTTCCTGAGTTTGAACATGTAGTATCCCCTTGTTCTGTTCAAATGAATATCTCTTGGGTTACATACAGGTTCCACATGAGCACAATTAAGTATTCTGAAATTCCCATTCTTTGCAGTGTTATCCATAATTTCTTACGATCCATACGGTTGAATGCCTTTGCATAGTCAATAAAACACAGGGAAACATCTTTCTGGTATTCCCTGATTTCAGCCAAGATCCATCAGACATCAGCAATGATATCCCTCAATCCGCATCCTCTTCTGAATCAGACTTGAATTTCTGGCAGTTCCCTGTCAATGTACTGCTGGAACCATTTTTAAATTATCTGCAGCAAAATTTTACTTGCATATGATATTAATGATATTGTTCGATAATTTTTGCATTCTGTTGGATCATCTTTCTTTGGAATGGGCACAAATATGGATCTCTTGCAGTTGTCGGGCCACATTGCTGTCTTCCAAATTTCTTGCCATAGAGAATGAGTGCTTCCCGTGCTGAATCTGTTTGTTGAAACATCTCTACTGGTATTCTGTCAATTCCTGGAGCCTTGTTTTTCACCAATGTCTTCAGTGCAGCTTGGACTTCTTCCTTCAGTACCATCAGTTCTTCATTATATGCTACCTCCTGAAATGGTTGAACATCAAACAATTATTTTTGGTAGAGTGACTGTGTATTCCTTCCATCTTCTTTGGATGCTTCCTGCATTGTTCAATATTTTGCCCACAGAATCCTTGAAAATTGCAACTCAAGGCTTGAATTTTTTATTCAGTTCTTTCAGCTTGAGAAATGTTGTGTGTGGTCTTCCCTTTTGGTTTTCTAACTCCAGCTCTTTGCACATTTCATTACAATACTTTACTTTGTTATCTTGAGCCACCCTTTGAAATCTTCTATTCAGCTCTTTTACTTCATTATTCCTTCCATTCGCTTTAGCTACTCTAGGTTCAAGAGCAAGTTTCAGAGTCTCTTCTGACATCCATTTTTGTCTTTTCTTTCTTTCCTGTCTTTTAAACTAATTTTTGCTTTCTTCCTGTATGATGTCCTTGATGTCATCATACAACTCATCTGGTCTTCAGTCATTAGTGTTCAATGCATCAAATCTATTCTTGAGATGATCTCCAAATTCAGGTGGGATATACTCAAGACTGTGTTTGTTTCTCGAAGCCTTGTTTTAATTTTTTTCAGCTTCAACTTGAACTTGCGTATGAGCAATTGACAGTCTGTTCCGAAGTTGGCCCCTGGCTTTGTTCTAACTGACAATATTGAGCTTTTCCATTGTCTCTTTCCACAGGTGTAGTCGATCTGATTCCTGTGTTTTCCATCTGGTGAAGTCCACATGTATAGTCGCCATTTATGTTGTTGAAAAAAGGTATTTGCAATGAAGAAGTCATTGGTCTTGCAAAATTCTATCATGTGATCTCTGGTGTTGTTTCTATGACCAAGGCCATATTTTGCAAATACTGATACTTCGTCTTTGTTTCCAACTTTTATATTCCAATCACCATAATTATCAATGCATCTTGATTGCATGTTTGATCAATTTCAAAATCTTCAATTTCTTCACCTTTGGCATTAGTGGTTGGTGGGTAAATTTCAATAATAGTCATATTAATTGTCAGTATTGGGGATATTAATTCTGCTTCCTTCAGAGGGTTTGTTGATTTACATTGTGTTGACCTGGCTAAGCTGCAATTAGATTTCCTAGAATCCCTTTCCCTGTGTGAATCTAAGTTGGAGATGGCTGAAAGAAAATATTGAATTAAGTTTGGAAGGCAGAAGGGAAGCAGCAATCATTAATCTCTGAAGGTCATTCTTCTCGGAAGCAGGAATGGACAGATGCAGAGATACCATTGGGTACCTTCACTCTCCCCCTCTCCACTTCCAGCTCTTCTTCCGAACTGCCAGCCCAACTGACCAACCGCGATCCCAGACCTGCCACCAAACCCTGAGATAAGAGCCTGCTGTAGACTGTGTCACCAAGTTTCCCTTTGGTGCCCCACTGTGGCAATGGGGTATGCCTGCCTTCCCATACTCCCTTGCAAGAACCTAGTTGTCCACTTATATGAGTGTTTGATGACTGGTTGGTGGACTGATTGGTGACTTTACTCTGATCCTCGAACTCCCCCTTTTGGAACCTTAGCTCTCAGCTTCTCCCACAATTCTTCCTAAAATAAATCCTGTATTTCATAATATTCACAGTGGTTCTGATTTCCTGATTAAATCCTGACTGAAGCAAGGATAAAATGAAATAATGAATCAAAGCAATTAGCACAGCACCAGGCACATGGAGAGAGTTTAGTAAATTGTTAGCTATTATTACCATTGTTTCCACCATTATGAATACAAAAGAACTTAGCCCAGCTTCTCTGATTGTCTTGTATGCAGAGAGGTACACTAAGATTCTGCCAGGTTAAATACTTGCCTAGGGTTATACTGCTCATTCGTGACCCAGCCAGCACCGCAACTCAGATCTTTTGATTCTTAAAAATCAATTGCCATTGAATCGATTCCAACTCAAGGTGACCCCGGAAGTGTCAGAATAGAACTGTGCTCCACTGGGTTTTAAATTGATTTTTCAGAAGTAGATCACTAGATCTTTCTTCCAAGGCGCCTCTGGGTGGATACAAACCTCCAACCTTTTGGTTAGCAGCTGAGCATGTTAACTGTTTGCACTACCCAGGGACTCCTTAGCCCTTCCCTTTTTCACAGACTCTGGCCTGCTGCCCAAATCAACCTGGCAGTCAAGTTTATCACCTAGTGGTTAGGATGCCATTGGCTACAAATTACATAAAACCCAACTCAAACTGGTCTAAACAATATGGAGGGTTTATTGGCTCATGTAACTGAAAAGTTGAGAGAGGGTGAACCTCAGACATGTTTGATCCAGAGGTTTATGGTGTTGGCAGGACTAAGTTCCCTTTCTCTTTGTTCTCTCATCTCTGCTTCCCTCTATGTCCCCATCATGGCTTTCCTCATGGAAGTATAAATGGCTGCAGTAGGTGCAGGTCTTTTACTTCCAAACCACAGCTGTCCTGAGGAAGAGAGAGAGTCTTTGTAAGCATGAGTTCTGTAGTTCAATGTGATTGGACCGATTTAGGTCACATGTCTACTTTTATCCAATTTCTGCAAACAGGGGGATAGAATGGAGTGATTGGCTTCACCAGGGTCGTATGCTTCAGCAGGAGGGATCCAGGGCAGGGCAGGGAGAGTTAGTTTCCCTAGAACCACATGCCCTCTGTATCAGTTTCCTAGGGCTGCCAAAGCAAAGCACAAACCGAGTGGCTTAGAACAACGAAAATTAATTCTCTTCCAGTTTGGGAGGCCAGAAGTTTGAAATTAAGGGGTTGTCAGGGCCATGCTCCCTCTGAAATCTCTAGGAGAATATCCTTTCTTGCTTCTTCCTTGCTTCTGGGGGTTTCTAGCAATCCTTGGTGTCCTTGGCTTGTAGGTGCATCACTTCATTCTCTGCTTCTGTCGTCTCATGGCCGCCTTCCCTCTCTGCCTCTGTGTCTCTTCTTCTCTTGTAAGGACACCAGTCATATTGGATGGGCCCCACCCTAATGACCTTATCTTAACTCGATTACATCTGCAAAGACCCTATTTCCAAATAAGGTCACATTTGCAGGTACCAGGGGTTAGGACTTCAACATATCTTTTCTGGGAGACCCAACTCAACCCATAACGGCCCCTAAATAGAAATTGGGGGTGGGTCCCAGGAAACAGGAAGTGAATGCTCGGAAGCAACGTTTGCAGAGTGGTTGTCACATTTCTTGCCTTAGTATTTTTCCCAAATTATTCTGAAATTTCTTTGGTATCTGGATGAAGCCAGATAAGCGCCATTCCCAAGATGAATTCGTAGCTGTAAATGAACTATTTAAAAGTAGTAGTCGTGTGATTACATGTTTATGGTCACTTAGTTTGATGATAACACACCCATCAATTATTTCTGCTGAGTTTGATGTTCATGAGTCATGTGGATGGTGGGGGCATTAGGGTTTTATCTCACCAAGGTCTGTCTGTTATATTAATGAGTCCAAGAAATAGCACTGTCTACCTGCTCCCAGGTGGTCACATCCCACAGTAAGGAAATGTGGAATACGAAGTCTGCTGAACATAATTATGCTGCCCTTCTTGATAGTACTGACCAAGTAGAGAAGCTTGAAATGCATCTTTTACCTTGAAAGTTGATTCTTTTTTGTTTTAATTATTACTATTAATTTAACATATAAATAACATCCAATTAAATACACAGACCTTAGGTTCTCAGTTCAACAAATTTTGATAATTGTTTACACTAGACAAGGAGCCCCGGTGGTACAATGGTTTAGCGATCGTCTGCTAACAGAAAGATCAGTGGTTCGAACCCACCACCCACTCCATGGAAGAAAAGACCTGGCGATCTGTTTCCATAAAGATCACAGCCTACTGTTGGGATCATGGTCTCGGGGAACATCTAGCTCAATTGGCATAACATAGTTTATGAAGAAAATATTCTACATTCTACCTTGGTGAATAGCGTCTGGGGTCTTAAAAGCCTGTGAGCAGCCATCTAAGATACTCCACTGGTCTCAACCCTTCAGGAACAAGGGAGAATGAAGAAAACAAGATACAAGGAAAAGATTAGTCCAAAGGACTAACGGACCACAACTACCATGGCCTCTACCAAACTGAGCGCAATACAACTAGACGGTGCCCAGCTACCACCACTGACTGCTCTGACAGGGATTACAACAGAGGGTCCCAGACAGAGCTGGAGAAAAATGTAGAACAAAATTCTAACTGACAAAAAAAGACCAGACTTACTGGCCTGACAAAGACTGGAGAAACCCTGAGAATATTGCCCCCAGACACCTTTTCAGCTCAGTAATGAAGTCACTCCTGAGGTTCACCCTTTAGCCAAAGATTAGACAGCTCCATAAAATAAAACGAGACTAATGGAGCACAACAGCCCAGGGACAAGGACTAGAAGGCAGGAAGGGACAGTAAAGCTGGTAATAGGGAACCCAAGGTCAAGAAGGGAGAGTGCTGACATATTGTGGGGTTGTTAACCATTGTCATAAAACAATATGTGTACTAACTGTTTAATGAGAAACTATTTGTTCTGTAAACTTTCATCTAAAGTACAATCTAAAAAAGAAAAAAAAAAAAAAAGATTACAGCCTAGGAAACCCTATGGAGCAGTTCTACTCTGTCATATAGGATCTCCACGAGTTGGAATTGATTTGATAGCACACAACAACGACATACACCCAGGTAACCACGATCCAAAACAAGATCTAGAATATTTTCATTATCCCAAAAAGTTCCCTCACATCCCCTCCACGTCAACCCCTGCCTCCACTCCTACAACCACTGTTTACTTTCTATCCCTGCAGATTAGATTTGTGTCTTTTCCTGGATTCCATATACGTGGAATGAGATAGTATGTACTTTATCGTGTCTGCCTTCTTGACACTATGTTTTTGACAGTCATTCACCTTGTTGTGTGTAGCAGTTACATGTTCTTTTTCTTTGCTGGGTAGTATTCCATTAGCTGGCTACGCTGTAATTTGTGTATCCATTCTCCCGTGGATGGGCATTTAGTTTGTTTCCAATTTGGAGCTATTATGAAAAGAATGTTATAAACGTTCCGCTGTACTTACTTCTGTGCAATGTTTTCATTACTCTTGGGTGAATACCTAATAGTAGAATCGCTGGATCATAGGGTAAACATCAGTTTAACTTTATCAGAAACTGCTGCACAGTTATCTAAAGTGGTTGTGCCATTTTACACTCCCACTCACAGTGTACAAGAGTCTTGGAACTTGGCCCCAATGTTTGATAAGGACTTGGTGATGACATCTTTGCCTCCCAAGGGTCTGTTTCTTCCTGAGATGGAAGGAGGGTTACTGCCTGTGGGAATCCAGCAATGGAAGTTACCAAGTGACAGCAGTGTGCAGGCCTGGGTTTGTTGACCCTCTGGTCCATTCCTGCCTGCCCCTGCTGGGCTCGGCATCACAGGAGACTGGATCCTGCAGGCTGTGCTTCTCAGGTTCCTTGTCTCGTGGTTCCTGGTTGGGTTTGGCCAAAGGGAGGTGCTGTTGCAAAGTTGGGAGGCAGGAGGAGAAAGGGCAGGGTATTTCTCCTCCTCGCTCTCTGTCTCTGGTGGCTTTTCCTGCAGTGACTCTATCTTCTGCGAAACTGACCTGCATGGCTCCCCACCTCCACTGGAGAACCCCAGACCCTGCACACAGGCAATGCCACCTCCTCCCGTTATCTCTCTAGCCTAGTACTGGTAGCGTCTTCCTGCTGCTGCTAATCCCTGGGTTGCCTCACAGTGCCCTGTTGCTTCTCAGCCTTCCCCATCATCTGTGTAATCAGCTCCTTGCATTAAGTTCCCTTTTTTCAAATACTGAGATGGGGTTTGTTTTTCTAGTTGGAACTTGAGAGATACACACAGCATCAAGGATTAAACGAGCCCATTTTCAGGCCAAATCACATCTGAGGCCCAATAGGCAGATTTATTGTCAAATCCGAAAACTGCAAAAGTAGGACAACCTTCTTCAGAAACACCATCTGGTACCATAATACTCCCCTAATGTCGAGCCTAAATCCCTGCTGTGACGAAGTTTGCATCTGATGACCAGATAGAACCAAGTCACTTGGCTGTGGGATCTAACATGAACATTGGTGTTATGGGTTCCTGGGCCACATCTAGTACTGGCAGGAGCCATAATTATGTTTGTGGGAGAAGAAAAGGGAGAGCTTGGAAGGACAAGAGACATTTCTGAGCAACCACCAAAATTGGATGGATTGATTTAAGTTCTAGGCTGTCAGGCCATGCACTTGGCTTTTAAGAGGGTTGGTCATTTCTGCTGCTCCTCTGTCCCTTTCATCAGGACTTAACACAGTGCCTGCCACATAGAAGACACTTGGTAAATATTTGTGGAATTGCGTTTGTTCATTCATTCATTTGTTGAATACTTATTGAGCACCTGGATCATACAGGAGTCTTGATTGCAAGTAACACAAACCCATCTCAAATTAGCTTACGTAAAAAAGGGATTATAGTAGCCCACGTAATCAAAATGACCAAGGATATGATAGCTTCAGGTAGGGCTAGAACCAGGTGCTCAAATGATGTAGTTGGGAGTTGTTGCTTCTCCATTTCTTAGCTCTGCTTTCTAATGTGTTGGCTCTACATGCAGACAAACGCTTTCAGAGGGAGGGTAGTGAGAAGACCCCCAGTAGCTCCCAGCTGACATTGTATTAGAACAGCAACCAAAGGGGAATCACAAAGTTTTTCTTTTTTTTTAATACTTTCAGGAAAAATCTAGGGCTTATCACTCACTCTGATTGGCCTGACTTTAGTCTTGTGCCTCCCCTTAGCCAGGACAGGAACCAGGGAAAGACAGGACCCTTTCATTCAAAATCCCCTAAGACTGTCTGCAGTGGGGGAGGAGTCGTTCCCCAAAGGAAAAACAAGGTGCTATTATCAGAAGAAAAACAAATGGATGCTGGACAGGCAGAAACCACAAATGGCCACTTTGGGGACATCTACGTGATAAGCACTGTGGGCTAGGGTTACAGCAAGGAACAAGCCACAGTGTTCCCATCCTCCCAGTGCTTACCTTCTAGTGGGGAAGGCTGAAGGGCAAGGACCAAGTAATTAGAATCAAGGACATGAATCTTATCATCGTGGAAGTATAGGGTAAAATTGGAGCAGTCTCCTTGAAAAACAATTGTCTAGGCTGCCATTTGAA
Organism: Dugong dugon; assembly: GCA_030035585.1. Classification (NCBI taxonomy): domain Eukaryota; kingdom Metazoa; phylum Chordata; class Mammalia; order Sirenia; family Dugongidae; genus Dugong; species Dugong dugon. Next base: position 52,194,816 of record CM057481.1, on the reverse strand, counting down.
TATACTCAGATGTCCTCAGATCTGGCTAGTCTGGAAACTGGTAAATTGACTTTGTGTCCACATTGGACAGTCAGAGTTTCAGTGAAGTATTTCAGAAAGCTTTGCTGGAGCTACAGTCTGTAACAGATTGTGCGGTTTATGTAAGATGCCAGGAGTCTCTGGGAGAAGGGACTATAAACAATTTGGTCACATTGTGGTGGGGGGAAGGGGTGGGACGTGGAATAGAGCCTGTTGTGCTGAAATGCGTCTGGGTAAGCCGAAGCTGCTATTTCAACCAAGTTGGAAGATGGATTTGTGGGTTTTTTTTTTTTCTAATTAAAATTCCCATATTTTGAGATGCTTGGTTTCACATGAAGTTGTAAGAAGAACTACAGAGAAATCCCATGTACACTTTACCCAGTTTCCCTCAAAGGTAGCATTCTGTAAAAGTGTAATACAATAGCATAACCAGAATATTGACATTTATACAATCTACTCATCTTCTTCTGATTATCCCAGTTTGGCTTGAGTTCATATGTATGTGTGTTTGTGTATTTAGTTCTATGCAAATGTATTGTGTGTGTAGGTTAGCATATACACCACCAGAGCCAAATCCAGAACAGTTCCATGCCCACAAAGATCCAGCATTGCATTGCCTTTTGATAACCACGCTCACCTCCCTGTCTCCAACCTATTTCCTTCCCTGGAAATCACTAATCTGTTATCCATTTCTATAATTCTGTCATCTCAAGAATGTTATATAAAAGGAGTCATACAGGTTATAACCCTTGGGGATTGGCTTTTTTCATTCCGCATAATTCTGTAGAGATTCATCCAAGTTGTTCCGCGTATCAATAGTTCATTTCTTCTTATTGCTGAGTCGTATTCCATGGTGTGGATGGCCAACAGTTTGTTTCATTTATCTCTTGAAGAACATCAGAGTTGTTTCCAGTTTTTGGCTACTACAACTAAAGTTGCATGAACATAGGTTCGTGTATAAGTTTTTAGGTGAACCTAGGTTTTCATTTCTCTGGGATAGATGTCCGAAATTGATTTTTGACTTTGTACTTTAGCATATCAATATCTCTGCCTTCATGGACATAACTCCTCCCTGTTGAGCCCTTGCTGATGTTGACCTAACTGTCCCTGATGGTCACAAAGCACTTCCAACCATTCAGAGCAAGTTCACATCAAGCACCTCCTTAATATCTTCACAACACTCTGGCTAAAGGGATATTTCCCACAACACTCTTTTGCTTCCTTCATTGGGCTCAAGTTTATCCCTCTTTCTGAGCAGGTCTTGTCTCCTTCTTCAAATGTCGATCTCTGTTGAGTGACCCTGTATCTTCCGTGCTTTATGTGGTGACATACATTGAGTTCAGGGATGGCAATTCCCTGATACCTTTACTCAGGTATTCAGTACACGCCATGAACAAAGGAGATGGTGGGGAACCAAACAGACACAGTCTCTGCCTTCACAAAGCTCATGGTCAAGGAGATGAAAAAGACCATCAACAAGCAGCAATAAAATGAACAGGAAAGCTCCTGACTGTGATACAGGCTTTGAAGGAAATAACAGGGTGGTGTGTTAGGGAGTGACTTGGAAAAGAGGCGCTAATTTAGGTGGTCTGAGAAAGCTACTCCAAGGGTATGGCATCTCATCTAAAATATCTCTAGGTTGAGACCTGATGTGCAACCATTTCTCTTCAACGCTTGTGGCAGCCATCTTTATTCTATCCATATGCAGCTTCTGAATCTTTCTTAGCACAATGCTCCCGGCAGCCACTCCTAAGGAACTGGATACAGTGCTTGAAAGGAAGCTTATTTGCCTCCTTGATAACAGTAGTTCCTCGATGAACACTGGGGGAAGGAATGAACAAACCTTGCTTCAGTAAGAAAGGGTAGATGTTGTGGAGCTCACTGGATCAATAAAGAGGTGAATCCAAGGGAGGCCTTGAACTTGCCTAAGATCCTATAACCAACTAGGGCAGAAGAAGGATCACAGTGTAGCTGCCACAGGCCCTAGCACAACCGAGCCATTCTCAAACCTAGGTGTGCAACAAAGTTATGAGGCGTGCTTGGTAAAATGCAGATTCCTGGGCCTTGCCCCCAGAGAGCCTATTTTTGTAGGTCTTGGATGGGACTCAAGATGCTGTATTGTAACAGGTATCCCGGGTGATGCAGGTGGTCCTTGAAACAGTTGGAGAGTTACTGGTCTGACTGGTGTCTTGGAGACCAAATCTGCCTTGTTTCCATAACCAAACAACATCCCCTTCCCACAGGTGCATCTACTTTACCCACTAGCTCCCATCTGAAGGCCCAGGACCCCCAGATCAGGATCACTGGGAACTCTAGGCAGGGGAGGTGAAGTTCTGACCTAGCCCTGCTCAGCTGGGCCCCTGCCTGCCTCTCGGCCTCATCCTGCACGCTACCCTCTCTCTATCTGCTGCAGCCTCCTGGGCCTCTTTTCAGTCTCCAGTCTCCGCGTTGCAACTCCCCAGACAAGCACCTGCTGCTGCCCGCACCTGGGAAGCCCTTCTTTCCCTCTCGTCACACGTTTGGCTCCTACGAACTCTCCAGATCTAAGAGGTTGTCATTTACTTGGAGAACATTTCCCGCTCCTCCCTGGCAGGTGTACCACTAGGTCATAGAGTTGATTTTGTACAAGTTAGGAAAGGGAAGCCTCAGTGAGGTGGACTGGCACAAGAGCCACAATGATGGACTCAAACGTGCAGATGCTACAGAACCAGGCAATGTTTCGTTCCATTGCCGGGAGTGGGGGCTGACTCGACAGCAACTAACAGCAACAAATCTTTTCTTAAAACATTGTGATGTCTTCTTCCAGAAAACTGTCGTAATAAATATTCAAATTCATGATGTCTATGTTATGATTGGAGCCCTGGTGGTGCAGTAGTTAAGAACTTGTCTCTAACCAAAAGGCCATCATTTGAATCCACCAGCCACTTCTTGGAAACCCTAGCTCTCCTCTGTCCTATAGGGTCACTATATGTAGGAATCGACCTGACAGCAACGGGTTTTTTGTTTGTTTGTTTATTTATGCTATGACTGGCTCCCCTTAGAATTGTGCAGTACACGGCCGGCTCAACCATCCGTGAGAGTCCTGCCTATGGACGCATTTGTCTCAGGCCAGTTCCTATCTTACTCCTTCTCATTGCAGTCAGCACTTCCCCCTGGTAGTGCTGATCTCCGTTGCAGTCTTCAACTGTGATGTTGATTAACATCTCTTACTTCACCAGAGTGTAAACAGGGAGTCTGTCCGGTTTGGTTTGTGTCTGAATCCCCAGGATTTAGGATTGTGCTTGGCTGCTAATTGTAAGTTAGTTCATATTTAAGCAGCTTTCACTCCTACACAGCTTTCAAGTCCCTTGTAAAATACTTTCCCTGTGTGTCTTTCTTATCCTACTATGTGCTCCCCTGGACGCCTTAGCAGCTAAGTGCTTATAACCACTGCACCACCAGAGCTCCTTGCAGATTTGGGCTAACAGTTTATTTTATTCCCATGGTCTAGGGAGTGGAAGTATGTGCTGAACACCTGAGGGGCGAGACCAAGGCTGTCTGCCCTGAGACTGGAGGGGACGGGGCAATTGTTCAGCTTTGAGGTATCTCTCAGAGAGCAGAGCTGCGTTCTGCAAGAAGGATGGCTCACCCCCCAGGGCAGAGACTCCTGTCGTGCAGGAGATTATTGTAATACAAGCCACTTCTCACTCCAATCCCATTGGATGATAAGAGAATGAATGTTGGACATTGTCTTTCAAAGAATATCTTTATTCAGTCCCTGACAATTTCCTATAGAGCACCCCCTAAACAACCAGGAGACCTGGAAGCTAGGAGGAAAACAGGTGGCCCAGAATGAGCCAAGCTTACAATCCTGGGCAGTCCTGAACCCACTTTCCAGCCTTCGCCGTCAGATCCCTGTAGAATAATAAAATCCACAAATCTTTTGTCTGGAAAATTATCTTCCTGTAACACTGGAAGCTGTTACCATGGAAATAAAATAGCCTATTAGCCCAAATCTACCAAAACACGGGAGAGGCCTGGCTGGATTTCCGAGGCCTTTCATGAATAAGCAGAAAAGCGGATTAACCTTTAAGAGAATGGACAAAAATGGCCTCCATTTGCTGGATTATGATTTTCACGTTGAGTTTATCTGGGCTAATATCGCGGCCTAGGGCAGCCATGCTGGGTGGGAAAGAAATAAAGATAAGATTCCATGTGGGGCTGCAGACACGTGCCAGCTCTGGTTGGGTTTGCATGCATTTTTTGTCTCTCTGTCTTTGCCACCCTAGACTCCTTCCCCTCCATGGATTCCTGGGGAAGACGCCTCCCTAGACCACGTTGCCAGAGAGAGAGAGGGATTTTCATCTTTTCTGTTCAGCAGCTGCTGAGTGAAGCGGAGAACTGCAGAGGACTCCTAGCAGTGCAGCCAAGATGCCAAACAGAAGCCAGAGACAGATGGAGCTGAACCCAGCCTGTCCTGTTCTGCCTCCTTCCTCCCAAGGGTCCCTGGTGCCAAATCCCAGACACGCAGCCTGCTGAGAAAGGCAGCAAGGACTCTGCCCCCTCCTTTGACCAGGTTCAGGGTCTGCGTGTGCCTAGGAGGGGCACCCCATGGTCCCAGTAGCTCACAGCAGCCCCAGGCACTGCATGGCCCCAGTATCCTGTGGCCAGCAGAGAGCTGGTCCCAGCACAGTGCAGCCGCTCCCACATCTGGGTCTGGCTGGTGGGAACTGTCAGTGTCTTAACCACAGGCAGGAGGGAAGTGCCAATGTCTTGACAGGAGTCAGGAGGGACTCTGTCCTCGTGGCTCTGACTGCAGCAAACAGAAGCTTGGGCTGTGCTTGATAATAACCTACAGATTCCCGGGAATTTTTTTCCTTCTGTTTTAGGCATCCGAATTAAAGAGAGAAAGGTAGGAGTGTGCCGCTGTGAGCCTCTGCTGTCATTATGGAAAGCTCTGGGGCCTCAGGGGCATCATTATATCCTCCTCGGGTGTCTTCTCTTGCTTCTGGTTACTGACATCAGGAAAGAAAAGGTACCCGCTCATGGCAGCAACAGCCTTGTGGCTGGAGGCATGAGGTGTGGAAAAGGAAAGATAATCTATTCATCCTCATCTTCATGTTTAACAGGAGCGTGGTATGAGTGGAGTGGGAATCCGTTTTCCCTGACTAACCACCGTTAGTCAGCCTAAGTGCTGTAACAAATGAGTCTGAATCTCAGCAGCTTAACACACGGAAGGCTTACTACTCAGCCTTGGTCCAAGGCGGTGGCTGGGGCAGCCTTCAGAGGCCCGGATTCTTTACATCTGGTGGCTCTACTATTTCTTAGGACTTTGGACTTCCTCACTAGATCCCTGCATCTGCTGGAAGTTGAGGCAAGAGAGTGTGAGGGTCTGGAAGGGAGGTTTTAGGCTGTTGGGCAGAACTAGGTGCACGCCCCATGCCTAGACGTAAGGAGGGTGAGAAGTGTGGTCTAGAGATGTGCCCTGGCAGGAAAGGAGATCACAGATACTACAGAGCAGCAATGGGCTCCGCACCCACTGCTGAGTATAAAACGTGCTTCCATAAAACCGAAACAAACCCAATTGCGAGAGTCATTTCCAACCCATACAATCCCATGTGTGTCAGAGTAGAGCTGTGCTCCACAGGGTTTTCAATGGCTGATCTTTTGGAAGTAGATCAGCAGGCTTTTCTTCTGAAGTATCTCTGGGTGGACTTGAACTGCTGACCTTTTGGTTAGTAGCCAAGTGTATTGAATGTGTGTGTGAGACAGAGAGAGATTCTGAAGGTAAGAGTGAGGGAGGGGGATCCTAGCTATTGTGCCTTTCATCACCGCCCAATATATAGGTTGAGGAATTCATGTCCTGCAATGTACTTCTAAGAAACTAATTTCCTTAACAAGATAACAAGATTGGGAGACAATGAAAAAGACACTCCTCCTGGGCATTCACCTAGTAGAGTAGCATATTAAAGGCTCTGATAAGTCCTGCATTTAAAACATCTTTCTTTTAAAAATACATTTCCCTAATCCTATTAAAAAATGGGCAAAGGAAATGAATAGACACTTCACCAAAGAAGACATAGGAAATGCTGACGATCACTAGCTATCAGAGAAATGCAAATTAAAACCACAATGAGATACCATCTCACCCCGGCTTTACTGGCACAATTCAAAACACTGGAAATAGCAAATGTTGGAGGGGCTGCTTGGAGATCGGAACTCTTATGCACTACTGGTGGGAATGCAAAATGATACAAGCACTTTGGAAAATGATATGACGCTTCCTTAGAAAGCTAGAAATAGAAATACCATACGATCCAGCAATCCCACTCCTAGGAATATATCCTAGAGAAACAACAGTCGTCACTTGAATAGACATACGCACACCTATGTTCATGGCAGCATTGTTCACAATAGCAAAACGATGGAAACAACCTAGATGCCCATCAACAGATGAATGGATAAACAAACTATGGTACATACACACAATGGAGTACTATGCAACGAGAAAGAACAACGATAAATCTGTGAAGCATCTCATAACATGGATGAAACTGGAAGACATTATGCTGAGTGCAATAAGTCAATCACAAAAGGACAAATACTGTATGAGACCTCTTGTAAAAACCCATGAAAAAGTTTACACACAAAAGGTAACAATCTTTGTTGGTTACCAGGGATGGGAGGGGTGGGGGTTGGGGGAAATACTAAATAGGCAATAGATAAATGGTATCTTTTGTGAAGGATGAGACAGTACACAATACTGGGGAAACCAGCACAACTTGTACAAGGAAAGGTCATGGAAGCCCCATAGACACATCCAAACTCCCTGAGGGACTGAATTGCTGGGTGGAGGGCTGTGGAGACCATAGTCTCAGGGAACATCTAGCTCAATTGGCCTAACACAGTTTATAAAGACAATGTTCTACCTTCTACCTTGGTGAGTAGCGTCTGGGGTCTTAAAAGCCTGTGAGCAGCCATCTAAGATACTCCACTGGTCTCATCCCTTCGGGAGAATGAAGAGAACAGGATAGAAGGAAAAGATTAGTCCAAAGGACTAATGGACCACAGCTACCAAGGCCTCCACCAGACTGAGTCCAGTACAGCTAGATGGTGCCTGGCTACCCCCACTGACTGCTCTGACCGGGATCACAACAGAGGGTTCTGGACAGAGCTGGAGAAGGATGTAGAACAAAATTCTAACACACACAAAAAAGACCAGATTTACTGGCCTGAAAGAGACTGGAGAAACCCCGAGAGTATGGCCCCCAGACACCCTTTTAGCTCAGTGGTGAAGTCACTTCCGAGGTTCACCATTCAGCCAGGGATTGGACAGCCCCATAAAACAAAACAGGACTAATAAGGCACAGCAGTCCAGGGACAAGAACTAGAAGGCAGGAAGGGACAGGAAAGCTGGTGATAGGGAATCCAAGCTTGAGTAAGGACAGTTGTTGACGTGTAGTGGGGTTGTTAACCATTGTCATAGGGCAACATGTGTACTAACTGTTTAATGAGAAACTATTTTGCTCTGTAAACCTTCACCTAAAGTGAGAATAGCAGCACAACTGGAAGAGCGTAGTCGATGTCACTGAACTGTGCATGTAGAAATTTTTGAAATGGTGTATCTTTGGCTATGCATATTTCCACCAAGAAAAAAAAGGTCGAGAAGGGAGCGGGTTGACATGTCATGGGGTTGTTAACCAATGTCATAAAACAATATGGGTACTACTGTTTAATGAGAAACTATTTGTTCTGTAAACCTTCACCTGAAGTACAATAAAAAGAAAAATAAATAAATAAAAATACATTTCCCACATGTACTTGACCATGACTCCTCCATTTTGGGGGATGAAAATCTAGTAACATTTTTTTGGAATCAATGTTCTGAGAGACATACTTTGAGAAAACAGACCTACCGACAATTTTGTGTTGTGCATTACAGGATGTTTAGCAGCATCCCTGTTCACTACCCACTAGGTGCTAGTAGTAGTGCCCCTCGGTTGGACAACCAACAATGTCCCCAGACAGTGCTAAATGTCCCCTGGGGGCAAAATTGTCCCTGGGTGAGAACCACTGCCCCAGTATAATTGAGTCCTTTCATTTTAAGGATGGGAGATGAGAAGGCCATCAAATCACTGAACCTCCTCTCTCTTCCCCCCTCCTCCAGATTTTGTGATCCAGTACCGAAGGGATGGCCCACATCCACCCGTCTGTCATTCAGCCTGGTACCGGCTCTCCAATCCAAGCAGGACCTGATGAGCCTCCTCTACGCTTCTCTTGCCTCTTTCCTAAGCCCCAGAAAAAGCCCAAGAATTTCCAGCCATTCCATTACAACCTCTCAAGAGAACGAAGGAAAGTTTCCTGGTTTTGCATTCCAGCAGCATTGCAACCTGAGTCCTTTGTATTTTTTGAGATCCTGTTTCTGATTTCCTTGCTCGGCTTAATGTTGGGAATAAACACTTCTTTGAAAGCCCTGTGCATTCCAGAGAAAATCAGCCAGCAGGCGCTGAAGAAGAGAGCAGGCCCAGGATTTCACTTGAGGAATGAACAATGCTGGGTGCTGTAGGTAGAAAGAGAAAGAGCGAGAGGGGGAGCTACATGCATATTCACAGGACGTGGCTGGCTCTTCACTTACTGGCGAAGGGTCTCTGGCAAGTAACATAAACCAAGACTCAGTTTCCTCATTCGTGAAAGAAGAAGGATGCTACTATAACTAGTGGCTACCATTTATGAGCTGTGCTAAGCACTGTAGTAGTTAGTTGACCTTGAGTTGGCTCCAACTCACGGCAACTGTATGTACGTTGCTACTGTTTGGTACCATCGAGTCAATTCCGACTCAGCGACCCTATATACAACTGAATGAAACACTGCCTGCTCCAGCACCATCCTCACAATCATTGCTATATCTGAGCCCACTGTTGCAGCCACTGTGTCAGCGCTTCTCCTTGAGGGCCCTCCTCTTTCTTGCTGACCCTCTACTTTACCAAGCATGATGTCTTTCTCCAGGGAGTGGTCCCTCCTGATACCATGTCCAAAGTACGTAAGTCCAAGTCTCAATATCCTCGCTTCTAAGGAGCATTCTGGCTATAATTCTTCCAAGACAAATCTGTTCATTCTTCTGTCAGTCCACGGTATATTCAATATGCTTTGCCAACACCATAATTCAAAGGCATCAATTCTTCTTTAGTCTTCTTTATTCATTGTTCAGCTTTCACATGTGTATGAGGCAATTGAAAATACTATGGCTTAGGTCAGGGGCACCTTAGTCCTCAAAGTGACATCTTTGCTTTTTAACACTTTAAAGAGGTCTTTTGCAGCAGATTTGCCCGATGCAGTAGTACCTCGTTTGATTTCTTGACTGCTCTTTCCATGGTTGTTGATTGTGGATCTAAGTAAAATGAAATTCTTGACAACTTCAATCTTTTCTCTGTTTATCATGATGTTGCTTATTTGTCCAGTTGTGAGGATTTTTGTTTTCTTTATGTTGAAGTGTAATCCATACTGAAGGCTGTAGTCTTCGATCTTCATCAGTAAGTGCTTCAAGTCTTCTTTGCTTTCAGCAAGCAACGTTGTGTCATCTGTGTATCACAGGTTGTTAATGAGTCTTCCATCAATCCTGATGCCATGTTCTTCTTCACATAGTCCAACTTCTCGGATTATTTGCTCAGCACACAAATTTAAGATGTATGGCAAAAGAATACAACCCTGATGCACATCTTTCCTGGTTTTGAACCACGAAGTATCCCCTTGTTCTGTTAGAATGACTACCTATTGGTCTATGTATAGGTTCCGCATGAGCACAATAAAGTGTTCTGGAATTCCCATTCTTCTCAATGTTATCCATAATTTGTTACCATCCACACAGTCGAATACTTTTGCATAGTCAATAAAACACAGGTAAACATCTTTCTGGTATTCTATGCTTTCAGCCAAGTTCCATCTGACATCAGCAATGATATCCCTCATTCCTTGTCCTCCTCTGAATCCAGCTTTTATTTCTGGCAGTTCCTTTCAATGTATTATTGCAAACATTTCTGAATTATCTTCAGCAAAATTTTATATGCTTGTGATATTAATATTGTTTGATAATTTTCACGTTCTGTTGGATCATCTTTCTTTGGAATGGGCACAAATACAGATCTCTTCCCGTCAGTTGGCCAGGTAACTCTTCCAAATTTCTTGGCATAGGTAAGTGAGCGCTTCCAGCATTGCATGCATTTGTTGAAATATCCCAATTAGTATTCTGTCAATTCCTGGAGCCTTGTTTTTCACCAATGCCTTCCGTGCAGCTTGGACTTCTTCCTTCCATACCATTGGTTCTTGATCTCCTGAAATGGTTGAATGTCAATCAGTTATTTTTGGTACAGTGACTCTTTGTATTCCTTCCATCTTCTTTTGATGCTTCCTGTGTCATTCAATATTTTCCCCATAGAATCCTTCATTACTGCAACTTGAGGCTTGAATTTTTTCTTCAGTTTTTTTCAGCTTGAGAAATGTGGAATGTGTTCTTCCCTTTTGGTTTTCTAACTGCAGGTCTTTTTCACATTTCATTATAATACTTTACTTTGTCTTCTGGAGCTTCCCTTTGAAAGCTTCTGTTCAGCTCTTTTACTTCATCATTTCTTCCATTAACTTCAGCTACTCTACATTCAAGAGCAGTTTCAGAGTCTCTTTTGACATTCATTTTGGTCTTTTCTTTCTTTCCTGTGTTTTTAACAACTTTTTGCTTTCTTCATGTATGATGTCCTTGATGTCATCCCACAGTGCATCTGGTCTTTGGTCATCAGTGTTCAATGTGTCAAATCTATTCTTGAGATAGTCTCTAAATTCAGGTGGGATAGTCTTAAGATTGTACTTTGGCTCTTGTGGACTTGTTTTAATTTTCTTCAGCTTCAACTTAAATTTGCATACGAGCAATTGATGGTCTGCTCTGCAGTCAGCTTCTGGCCTTGTTCTGACTGATGATACTGAGCTTCTCCATTGTCTCTTTCCACAGATGTAGTCAATTTGCTTCTATGTATTCCACTCGGCGAGGTCCACGTGTATAGTTGCCGTTTATGTTGTTGAAAAAGGTATTTGCAATGAATAAGTCGTTGTTGAAAAATTTTATCATGTGATCTCTGGTGTCATTTCTATTACCAAGGCCACGTTTTCCAACTACCAATATTTCTTGTTTCCAACTTTCACATTCCAACCACCTGTAATTATCAATGCATCTTGATTGCATGTTTGATCAATTTCAGACTTCAGAAGTTGGTAAAAATCTTCAATTTCTTCATCTTTGGCCTTAGTGGTTGGTGCATAAATTTGAATAATAGTCCTATTAACTGGTCTTCCTTGTAGGTATATGGATATTATCCTATCACTGACAGTGCTGTACTTCAGGATAGATTTTGAAATGTCCTTTTTAACAATGAATACAACACCATTCCTCCTCAATTTGTCATTTCAGGCATAGTAGACTGATTGTTGGATTCAAAATGGCCAACACTAGTCCATTTCAGCTTACTAATGCCTGGGATATCGATCCTTATGTGTTCCATTTCATTTTTAACGACTTCCAATTTTCCTAGATTCATACTTTCTATGGAGTCCTGGTGGCACAGTGGTTAAGAGCTCGGCTGCTATCTAAAAGTCTGCAATTCAAATCCACCTGCCACTCCTTGGAAACCCTATGGGGCAGTTCTATTTTGTCCTATACGGTCACTATGAGTCGGAATCAAGTCAATGGCAATGAGTTTTTTTAGGATATACTTCGTACATTCCACGTTCTGCTAACTAATGGATGGTTGCAGCTGTTTCTTCTCATTTTGAGGTGGGCCACATTAGCAATGAAGGTCCTGAAAATGTCATTAAGGTCGACTCTACTTTGAGGAGGCAGCTCTTCCTTAGTCATATTTTGAGTGCTTTCCAACCTGAGGAGCTCATCTTCCTGCACTATATCAGACAATATTCTGCTGCTATTCATAAGATTTTCTCTGGCTGATTTTTTTTAGAAGTAGATCACCAGGTCCTTTTTCCTAGTCTGTCTTAGGCTGGAAGCTCCACTGGAACCTGTTCACCGTGGGTGACCCTGCTGGTATCTGAAATACCAGTGGCATAGCTTCCAGCATCACAGCAACACTCAAGCTACCACAGTAAAACAGATTGACAGATGAGTGGCGGACCCTATGTATGACAACAAAGCACTGCCCAGTCAGTCCTGCGTCATCTCCATGATCTTTGAGCCCATTGTTGTGGCAATTGTGTCAATCCATCCCATTGAGGATTTTCCCCATTTTCACTGACCTTTCACTTTATCAAACATGATGACTGTGATGGTTAAGATTGTGTGTCAACTTGGCTGGGCCATGATTCTCCGTGTTTTAATGTAATCACTCCCATGATTGAATATACTGTGAGTAGCCAATCAGATGAAAGGGAGTCTCCTTGGGGGTGTGGCCCGCATCAGTATATAAGCAGATGTTCTGGCTTTTTGCTGTCTCTGGATCCTGCGGCTGCTTCCTGTCGTCTCATCTCCCACTCTTGACACTTGAGCTGTCAGCTTATCTGCTGAACCTGGGATTCATCCATCTGCACAGCCTGTGAGTGGGAGCCCTGCTCTCCGACCTTCCGAGCTTGGGCTTGCCAGCTTCTACAGCTGTGTGACTTGGGAGAGGCCTCTACCCTGATCCACGGACTTGAGATGTTCTAGCCTCTACAACCACGTGAGCTGTTTCCTTGATATAATCTCTCTGTCTATATATATTTATACACTTTACTGGTTTTGCTTCTCTAGAGAACCCAGCCTAAGGCAATGACCTTCTCTAGCAATTGGTTTTTCCTGATGACCTGTCCAAAGTAAGGAAGATGAATTCTCACCATCCTCACTTCTAAGGAGCATTCCAGTTGTATTTCTTCTAAGACTTATTTGTTCATTCTTCTGGCACTATATTATAATAATTCCTGCCCTATGCCACTCACAGAGTTACAGTGAGGGTTACATTACACATCAGAATGCATGAAAACATGTCTGAGCTTTTGGCCGTACCATCATCATACCACTTAGAGACTTTCCTTCCCCACGGGGGAAGAAAATCAACATTCCTTTTACATTTCATGTTAGGTGACAAAGTATATGAACAACCTACATATACGCAGGGCTTTGTAAACAGTTAACCAGTTACCGTCGAGCTGATTCCAACTCATGATGACCCCATGTGTGTCAGAGTAGAACTGTGCTCCATAGGGTTTTTAATGGCTGATTATTCAGAAGTAGATCACCAGGTCTTTCTTCCAAGGTGCCTCTGGGTGGACTTAAACCTCCAACCTTTCAGTTAGCAGCCAAATGCCTAAAATCTGAAGGTCCAGTGATAATTATTATCTACCTCAGATATTGGCACCTATAATCAAACAAACTTCTGAGAGGCAATATGGCAGAGTGGTTAAGAGCCTGGTTTCCTAGGCAAACAACACTGAAGTCAAATTCCAGATGGGCCACACTGGCTGGGGCTTTCCATATTCTACACTAAGCATGATCGAGTAAAAGAGTCTTGCCAGTAACTCTTCTCAAACCTCATGTCTGTCTTTGCTGCCAGAATGGGCTAATTGCCCATGTTACTCCATTTGTGCCCAGCTGGGAGGGGCTTAGCCTCATGCCTGGAGTTACTCTTGTGTTCTAGGTCAGCTCCCCACCCCTGCACACACACATACACACCAGCTCTGACCCAAGGAAGGCCAGGATACCACAGTCTCAGCCCATCCCCTCTCTCCAGCAGCATTGCCCACCCACTAGACATGACCGAGCTGGACAAAGGCGGATCATTGGCATATCTCTCAGAAGCGCCCTCTAACCTATTATAATATAGGAACAGATACATACTAGCTTTTGCCAAGCCTGGTGCTCTGCATCAAGGCTCTTTTGGTTTGGTGTTTCTGGGTGGCTCTTTTCTCAGTCTTCCCTCCCTAGTGTTACTAATGTGGCTCTTCACTAGGTTTCCAATCCTCGCTTTTTAATTTGGATTTCCCCAGAGCCCTCTCTGGTTTGGAATCCCTTACCCTGTCTTAGGTTGGTGAGGATTTGAATGCAAATAATTTATTTGGGAGGAAGCCAGTAGGGTGCAATATCAAACAATTTACTGCAGGCCGATTGGAGCTCATTCTTACTGGAGACCTCAGGGAGACACTGCAGAACAGGCCTCAGAGTTACCCCACCTGAGAGCGCAGGGCTGGGCTGTTGGTCCATCGACCACTGGCTGAGGGCTGATTGCAGAGCAGTAGCTCTCTTCCCCTTCCTGAGGCCAGGAAAAACATCTGTAGGCAGAGAGTCTGCAGGCAGTGTGCAGTAAGCTGCCTTCTGCAAGCTGAGATGAGTGCCGAGGGCATGTGGAGAGGGCGCAATACCATCTGCCACCCTTCCCAATAAAATGACCGCAACCTCAGGATCCCTAGGTGCAAGCTCCACATTGGCCGTGTGGGGAGAGGGGAGCTGGCAGGGGCCTGGGATCCTGGCCCTACTTCCCTGAGGGGGTAGCATGTTGAAACTGTTGAAATATTGATGGAACTCTAAAAAATATGTAGAATCCGCTAAGGAAATTGGAAAACATCAGTCACAGTTCTGTTTATTCAGTGCCTCTCTAACCATGGCGAATTTTTCATCAGGAGAGAAAATTAAAACAAAGTAAAACCATGAGCACTCTCTCCCAGAAGAGGCTGAGAACTCATTTCTCTGTCTGTTTTCCAGCCAGCCCCCCAATGCTAATATTGAAATTAAAAAAAAAAACTTCTTTTTTTTTCAGTATTGCAGCTCTCCCTCCCTCTCTCGTTGAACGTCCAAGCTAGGCTGGGAAACAAGGTGAATGTCGCTCCACTGTGTTGTTCCCCAGAGCGCACCCCAGCGGATGTAAACCGAGGGCCCCAGATCGCCTGGAAAAGCGCCTCGAATCTCTCCACTTCCACATCTCAGTGCTGCAGGCCCTGTTGCTGTTGTTGGATGCCATGGAGTGATTTTGACTCATAGTGACCCCCATGCTACAGAGCAGAACTGCCCTGTGGGTTCTTCTAGGCTATAATCTTCACGTGAGCAAATCGCCAGGTCTATCTCCCTTGGAGCCTCTGGCAGGGTTTGAACGGCCAGCCTTTTGGTTCACAGCTGAATGCTTAACTGTTGTGGCTCCAGGGACCCTTACATTACCTTGGGCTGCTGCATAACTCCTTGGAGTCTTGTTTTCTCTACGTTTAAAGTCCAGGCAATAATAGGACCCACCTCTTGGGGTGGTTGTGAGGATTAAATGAGAAAATATAGGAACACACTGAGCACAGACAGAGCAGGCCCTGAGTGGGCACCTGATAAAGGTCAGCTGTGATTATTATTAATGTCTACAGCCCCATCTTGCAGGTCGTTATCGATTGAGTTGTGTCCCGCCAAAAGATAGGTTGAAATCCTAACCCCTGTACCTGTGACTGTGACCCTGTTTGAAAGTAAGGTTTTTCTTTTATCAGTTAATTTAATGAGGTCATACCGGGGTAGGGTGGGTCCTAATCCCTTCTGAGTGGCGCCTTATAAAAGGGGTGAACAAATGGGCAAGGACGAGAAGGAAGGAGGGGATAGGAAAGCTGGACAAATGGAAATGAGGAACTCAAGGTCAAGAAGAGGAGAATGTTGATATGTCATGGGGTTAGCAACCAACGTCACAAACCAATATGAGTATTAATTGTTTAATGAGAAACTAATTTGCTCTGTAAACCATCTAAAGTACAATAAAAAATAAATAAGTAAAAATAAAAGAGGAGAACAGTCATGAAGACAGAGTCAGTCACACAGGGGTAAGATGTCTTGTGAAGATTACTAGCAGCAAAGGAATGCCAAATATTGCTAGCAGCCACTAGGAGCTAAGAGAGAGACATGGAACAGTCCGTCTCTCAAAGGCTACGGAAGGAATCAACATGGCAGAGACCCTGATCTCAGACTCCCAGCCTCCTGAACTTTGAACAATGAAGTTTTGTTTTTTTAAAGCCACTCACTTTGTGGTATTTTGTTCTGGTAGCCCTAGGAAGCTGAGACCTGGCTGAGGGGTGGCCTGCAGCCCCCTCCCCTTTTCCCTTTTACAGTATTCGTCCTTGAGGCGCCACTCACCTTTGGTCATGGACTTTCCCATCCCAATAGGTCTATTAAACCTTTATGCAAATGAAATCCCTGCCACCTGCCCATCGTGCTGGAGGTCCAAGGGAGCCTGGCAACATTTTCCACGGAATCAAGAGAAAGAAGGTAATTCTCAGTCAAGTACAATTGCATTTGGAGGTCTTCTTCTGAGCATTCAGGCATCGATGTTGAGGAGCATGAAGGAAACGGATATTAATTTCAACCGAGGGGAAAACTGCTTAGACCACCTGCAATACTGTATTTCTTCCTGGATGTCACACTTTGGGGGAGTTTGGCAAATGGTCGTACTTTTTTAAGTATACAGATCCGTGCCTAGGCTGTATAGTTTGCTAAGTGTAGGTGGAATGTGTATCCAGAAGGGTAGGAGGGGTGAGGCTGAGTAAACTACTTAAATTCCTGAAGCATCTAAGGCAAGGGGCTCAGTAAATACTAATGAAATTGAACTAATGAGAATATGAAACCACGTTGGATCAGAACACTTGGCTGTGCATAATTACATTTTAGCAGCAGGTTACCATCTTAAGCTCTCAGAATTTTAAGCCCCAAAAGCAGAGGGACATGCCCTCCTTCAGGGGGCTACAATGAGTGAGAGAAGGGTGCTTGAGATCTCAAACCACAGGGCTCACAAACATTGGCAGTGGGCAAATTATCCCGGCTTTCCCTGATTTCCTGGCTCGAGCCGTCTCTGGTTGCCTGCTCCTGGTTACCCTGCTTGTCCTGTCTACACAGTAGTCTCACCGGACTGTGAATTTAGCCAGCCCCTGTTCATTCCTAATTCTATTTGCTTTGGCAAAGACATCAGAAGAGAGGTATCAGATGTGGTTCCTGTTTGAAGAGAGCTCACACGGGAGACTGATTAGGGAATCTGAGCAATTCATGGTCATGAATATTCAGGAAGAGGGAAAAAATCAACAGGGTTTGTGGGGCATATAACTGAAGATAAATAAATACTCAGCCAGAGTCACAGGAATGGAGTCCAGAGATCGTGACTGACATTTCACCAAGTGGACTCCGAGGACACCTCAGTGCTGTGTTTCCTGGGAGGCGGAGAGCAGGGAGTTTGTCTGTCTTTCCTGCTGCTGTCTCCTAGTGCCCAGCACACTGCCTCGTACCCAGAGAAACCCATTGTCATCCAGTCGATTCTGACTCATAGCGACCCAATGAGACAGATTAGAACTGTCCCATAGGGTTTCCCAGGAGCAGCTGGTGGATTTGAACTGCTGACCTTTTGGTTAGCAGCTGAGCTCTTTACCACTGCACTACCAGGGTTTCAAGTACCAGAGGGTGCTCAGTAAAGATTTGTTGCATAAACGAAAGGATGAACCAAAGGTTATAAACCCCAGCTGCTGTCCCACACGCATTTTGTTTGCCCTGAGAAAGAGTTTAATTTTTTTTGGTTAATTAAGTACTGTGGTAGGCAGAATTGTAAACATGGCTCCCCAAGATTCCTGTCCTCTGTGATTTGATAATATGCGAATCTAGGTAATGTTGTGAAAAGATTTTGCAGAGTAATTAAAGTCCCAGATCAATTGGCCTTAAGATATGGAGAGGGTCCAGGCAGGTCTGACCCACTTGGGCTATCTCTTTAAAAGCAAAGCATTTTCTCTGACTGGTAGTAGAAGGGAAACTGGAGAGAGTAAAAGCACAAGAAGAAATCCCTGGGTGGAGCAAGTGGTTTGCCCTAGACTACTAACCAAAAGGTTGGCAGTTCAAACCCACCCAGCAGCACTGTGGGAGAAAGTCCTGGCAATCTGCTTCCTAAAAGATTACAGCCAAGAAAACCCTATGCGGCACAGTTCTACTCTGTAACACGTGGGATCACTGTGAGTCGCAATTGACTTGACGGCAATGAGTAAAAGCAAAAGAAGGATTTAACATGCCGTTGCTGGTTTTGAGAGTGGAGGGTGGCCACGTGCAAAGACCTGAGAGCAACTTACAAAAGCAGAGATCAAGCCTCAGCTCACAGCCAGGTAGGAAAAGAGAACCTCAGTCCTGCAACCACAGTAACTGAATTCTGCCAACAACTTGGATGAGCTTGTTAAGAAGTGGATTCTTCCCCAAAGCCTCCAGATAAGAGCCCAGTCTGGGTGACACCTTGATTCTGGCCTTGTGAGACTAAGTAAAGATCCCAGTTGAGCCCACCTGGACTTTTAATAGCTAATAAATGGCTGCCGTTGTAAGTCATTAAAAATTTGAAGTAATTTGTTATACAGGGATAGTGAACTAATACAAGTGGGAGCACAGAGAAATTTCTTTTCTGGCCAGCAGTAGAGCATAGTGATTAGGGATTTGGGATTTGGAGCCTCTATTCAAATCCTAGCTCTGCCACTTACCCAGTGGAAAGACTTGGGCAAGTTATTTAATCTCTCTGGACCTCAGTTTCTTCATCTGTGAAATGGGAATAATAATAGTACTTTCCTTATAAGGTTGTAGTAAGGCTGAAATGAGGTAATACACATAAAGTGCTTTGAACAGTGCCCAGGACATGGTTCATGTTTTATAAATCCTATTGTATTAGCAGCAGTCCAACAACATACTGCATTGGGCAAATTTGCTGCAAAAGACCTCTTTAAAGTGTTAAAAAGCTAAGATGTCACCTTGGGGACTAAGGTGAGCCTGACCCAAGCCACGATGTTTTCAATCATTTCATATGCATGCGAAAGCTGAACAATGAATAAGGCAGACCGAAGAAGAACTAATGCCTTTGAATTATGGTGTTGGCAAAGAATATTGAATACAACCATGGGCTGCCAGAAGAATGAACAAATCTGTCTTGGAAGAAGTACAGCAAGAACGCGCCTTAGAAGCAAGGATGGCGAGACTTTGTCTCACGTACTTTGGACATGTTAGCAGGAGAGACCAGTCCGTGGAGAAGGACATCATGTTTGGTAGAGTAGAGGGTCAGCGAAAAAGAAGAAGACCCTCAAGGAGATGGATTGACACAGTGTCTGCAACAATGGGCTGAAACGTAGCAATGACTGTGAGGATGATGCAGGACTGGGCAGTGTTTCGTTCTGTTGTACATAGGGCAGCTATGAGTTGGAATCGACTCGATGGCACCTAACAACAACAACATTGTATTATTATTTTAAAAAAGCTTTCTAGAATCTCCCCCAAAAGCCTAGGTTCTGGGATTACTGGACTCACCGATCCAGATGGCAACAATCAGCTGAAGCAGCCCCCTTTGCTCAATTCCTCCCTGTTTTCTCATATCCAGCCCTCTTCCTTCACTTACATTTCCTGCCTGGCCCCTGTAGGTATTTGGACTTACAATATTTGACACTAGATTGATTAGCTGGAAAGTCAAGCAAAACCTCAATTCTGACCTTCAGCTATGAAGGTGAGCCAAGGTCCTTATTCATGAGATGAGTGGGTATAGTCTTCTACTAAGTCCTACTCAATTTTTCTTGGAGGAATTTAGAGGGCTGGCTGGAGTTCAGCTTGAAAGGAAATATGCAGGGACTCTCATGGGCCTTTGAACTGAAGATCCCAATGGAAGAAGGAGAAGTGGCCCAGAAGGGCTCTTGAGTGTCTAATCCATTTGGGGCTGTCATTTCTTCCCCACCTTAAAACATAGAGGACAACAGGAAGCCTATGAACAATGTCATCGGTCCCTCCAGTGGCCCCAAAGTCTGAGCCCACTAGATGCTCTGAATTGTGAATGCTAGCAGCTCAAGGGTCCTCTTGCCTCTCTCTTCTGTGGTCTGAAGTGACCCCTTGGTCCTGGATCCTTGCCAAGAAGGAGGAGAAAAATGCCACTTCAAGCCCAAAGCCATTGGCCTGTCTAGGCTCCAATTAGCCCATAGCATTTGGGGAAGCTGTGTGAGAGAGAAGCAGCAGGAGCAAGCAAAATGCTTTCCAGCCGGTGGGCAGATGGACAAGGACCAGGGCCAGCATTTGTTTTCAATCTAAAGGGAAGCCCAGCATGGGGAACGCAGGCAGCACCCACCCTGTCTATGAGGGATAGTCTCGGGAGCCATGAGAACATGCTTCACTGCTACAATTGTACCTCAGTTTCTCTCCCTTCTTCGACTCTCTGACTTCCCCAGCCTGTGAAAATGGACTGCTGACAACAAATTCTTCACCATCTGGTATTCAACCTCAATTTGAAGCAAACACAGAGGAGTAGACCAGTTGGCTGCACCTCTCTCTCTCTCTCTCTCTCTCTCTCTCTCTCTCTCTCTCTCTCTCTCTCTCTCTTTCTCTTTCTTCTCTCAGGCTTGTTCCTAGAACACAAGTCTGTGTGTGGTACAAGAGTGGTTTGACATGTCAAGTGATGTACCTATTCTTCACTGCTCTTTTCTCTTAGATCTTGATGTGTTTACCTTAGAGACTTGCTACTCAAAGAGAGCCTCTTGCCCCATCAGCACTGGCATCACCTGGGAGATTGGTAGAAATGTAGAGTTTCAGACCTTGCTCCAACCTATTAAATCAGAAACTGCAGTCAAGCAAGATCCCCAGGGGATTGGTAGGCCCGTTAAATTTGAGAAGCAATCCCTAGCCCAGGGATCTTTCTCCCTAGCCCAGACGCTAGACTGCTCCTTGTTTGGAGGGAAAAAAGTTACTAGGGAATCTAAAAACAAAGTGAGGCGAAGAGTGGGGCAAATTCTTGACTACCAAGTTAAAAAAAAAAAAAAAAAAACCCACTAGTTTAGATGTAAGGCAGGAATATTTGCATGCATGCTCACAGAACACAGTTTTCCCCCTAGTCCCAGATAAATCAAAAGATTCCACCCCAGGGGGAGAGACAGAGAAAAAGGATCATGAAGAGAGGAGCTAAGTGGGACCAAGAGACTCCAGGCCTCTGGGAGCACTGCCATCCCTTCCAGTGCCAGGGAGCCACTTGGAGCCCAGTCTCTGCCCAGTTGTCCTTCCATGGCCATCTGTTGGGGAACACTCATGGACATGTTGCCAGCCAATCACACAGAAGGACTGCCACTCTTCAATGCCCAGGGAATTTGCCTCAGTCTCCCATCTGACTACTCAGGATTCTGTGACACCCAGTCCCCTGGAATGGAGAAAGGGTCTTAGATACCTAAAGGGGACATGTGACCTAGGAGGAACCCTCCACTAGGACCAAGATGGGACTAGTATTTCCAGCTCTAGGAGTGACGGAGTGGTTAAGAGCTTGGCTGCTAAGTAAAAGGTCAGCAGTTTGAATCTACCAGCTGCTTCTTGGAAACCCTATGGGGGCAGTTCTACTCTGTCCTTATAGGGTCGCTATGAATCAAAATCGACTCCATGGTAATAGGTTTGGTTTGGTTTTTTTGGTCCCCCACCAAGTCAGGAACATCCAACCGACCCACCCTGTATTTTTGATTTGGCTTCCTCCTGGTATGAACTGTCATGTGGAGAGAAGACTCAGAAGTCCCCAGCTTCATCCTGCATGGTAAGAAGTAGAAACAATTAAGCAGACTTACAGCATTCCTGGCCAAGGCACCTCATGCACAGCTACCACCTGTCTGTCAGGGGAGGCTTGCATGTTGCTATGATGCCGAACAGGTTTCCACGGAGGTTCCAGGCTAAAACAGAGTAAGAAGAAAGTCCTGGAGATCTACTTCTGACAATCAGCCAGTGAAAATCCTATGGATCCACAACCAAACATGGGGTGGTGCAAGACTGGGCAACGTTTTGTTTCATTGTGAGTGGGGTTGCCATGAGTTGGGGCTAAGTCAACGGCAGCTAACAACAACAACATAACACAATAGATTGTCAGAGCTGGGAATGACCTCAGATCATAAAATATAACCCTCTCTTCCTTCTATCTGTCCATCTGCCCATCCATCCATCTAGCCATCCAGACATCTATTAGTTTAACAAACATTTATTGAGTGTCTTCTACAAGTCAGGAATCATGTAAGGAACTAGAGGATCCAGTGCTCCACAAAGCCAGACATAGACCCTGCCCTCATGTACCTAAACACATGAGAGAAACGACGAGATGAGGTTCACTCAGAGACATGCAGTTAGTGACAAGTGTGTGAGTTCTCTTAGTGAATTTAGAGTAAGGCTTCTGGGGTGAGGCCAAGACGGCAGAGTAGTCAGATGCTTCCGCTGGACCCTCTTACAACAAGGCCCCAAAAAAACAAGTGAATCAATTACATATGACAATCTAGGAGTGCTGAATATCTAAGGCAAAGCTGAGGAACCAGATTGAGTGGCGGGAGAGGGAGAGACGGTTGGGAAGCAGCAATGAATTGCCAGTCCTGACCCGGCAACAGCTCATGGGTGAGCGGTGAGGCAGGCAAGCAGCAGTGCTTGGGAGGCATGTTTTCTGCACCAGGAGAGACCCAGCACCAGACAGTCTACTTGCCCACCAGAACCCATGAGAAGCAGCCCTCGATTGGTGAAAGGTAAGTACTTGTGTACGGCCCACCATGCAGATCAAACACACACCCCTTAGGGAAAAACCTCTCTATCATTTACCTCCCCACTCCCTGCTCTGCACTGGGTCCTGGACCGACTTCAGCAATTGACGAGTCCCGTGGGCCAGAAGTAAGATCCATCACATGCCCTGAGCCATTCTCCTGGCCTTGGAGAATGAACAAATTAACAAACAGGGGAAAAAATAAACTGCTCGCTCCCCTAAGCTAGGAACCCAGGGTAGGCACAGCTCCTTTGCCTAGGCACAGGCATAAGGGATCCACGGACTTTGAGTGTCTTTCCCCCTGCAGAGACTTGTGTGGGCCCATTTCAACAGTGTAGGCCCTCATTAACACAGTACAACAGGGTATGCACCTGAAGTCTAACTTCATCTGTTTCAGCCGTTAAATGGCAGGTTTGTGACATTTGACACTGCTCTGCCCATTAAGCAGGGTCTTCACCTACTCACATTAGGGGCCTGAGGACTGGTGGCTCCACCCACGCAACCTAGCCACCTGTGATAGGGGCCCAAGAATAAGAGATATCCCCAGGTCCTTACAGCCAACAGCATTGGGTGCTCATAGTCTGGCTGTAAAACCTGCCCACCTATGCACTCTAGGGAACAGGGACACGTCTTCCTCCTGGACAGTCAGGGATGGCCGTCAGCCCCCTGCCTTGCTCAGAGTGTGTCTCCCAGCTGCAGCCAGATGCCTGTGCCAACACCAGTCACCCATGCCTGTCTAGCACTGTGAGAACCTACACCACACACTTGGTGGATATCTACCTGGGCACCTGAGCTGAATCCATACAGGAGGAGTGGGTGGACTCCTGAGCTTACATATCTAGTAACTGATCTAACCACCTGGTGACAGGACATTAGAGCTTCAAAGGTGCCAATAATCAAACTAGCTCATATGAGCAGCCTATTTGGACATATCAAAACAAAACAAGAAGCTAGGATGTAGTAAGCAAACATGAAATAAATAAATATAATAACTTATTGATGGCTCAGGGACAACAGTCAATATCAAATCACGTAAAGAGACCATCCATGATAGCTTCAGCAAGCTTCCAAAATAAAGAATCTAGAAATTTTCCAGAGGAGGAAAATTTCTTGAAATTACCAGAGGCAGAATACAAAAGATTAATATACAGAACTCTTCAAGAAATTAGGAAGGAAATTATGCAAAATGCAGAACATGCAATAGAGGAAATCAAAAAGATTAGAGAAGAACATAATGACAAATTTAACAGGCTGCAAGAATCCATACACAGACAGCAATCAGAAATCCAGAAGATTAACAATAAAATTTCAGAATTAGACAACTCAATAGAAAGTCATATGAGCAGAATTGAGGCAATGGAAGTCAGAATTAGTGAGATTGAAGATAAAGCACTTGACACCAACTAATTTGAGGAAAAATCAGATAAAAGGATTTAAAGAAATGAAGAAACCCTAAGAATTATGTGGGACTCTATCAAGAGGAATAACCTAAGAGTGATTGGAGTACCAGAATGGGGTGGGGGGTGGATAACAGAAAACACAGAGGGAATTGTTGAAGATTTGTTGGCAAAAAACTTCCCTGATATCGTGAAAGATGACAAGATATCTATCCAAGATGCTCATCGAACCCCACATAAGGCAGATCCCAAAAGAAAGTCACCAAAACATATTATAATCAAACTAGCCAAAACCAAAGATAAAGAGACAATTTTAAGAGCAACTAAGGATAAATGAAAAGTCATCTACAAAGGAGAGTCAATAAGATTAAGCTTGGACTAGTCAGCAGAAACCACGCAGGCAAGAAGGCAATGGGATGACATATATAAAGGCTTGAAGGAAAAAAAGTGCCAGCCAAGAATTATATATCCAGCAAAACTGCCTCTCAGATATGATGGTGAAATGAGGGCATTTCCAGATTAACAAAAGTTTAGGGAATTTGCAAAAACCAAACCAAAATTACAAGAAATACTAAAGGGAGTCCTCCAGTTAGAAAATTAGTAACATCAGATAACAACCCACTACTAGAACACAGGACAGAGCAACCAGATATCAGCCCAGATAGGGAAGTCACAGAAATAAATCAAAGATAAAACACTGAAAATAGGGAAACAGATGTCTATATGTAAAAGATGACAACATTAAAACAAAATAGAGTAAGTCTTTGTCATGGTTTGAATTATGTCCCCCAAAAAATGTGTGTATCAGTTTGGCCGGGCCATGATTCCTGGTACTGTGTGATTTTCCTATACGTTGTAAATCCTGCCTCTATGATGTTAATGAGGGAGGATGGGTGGCAGTTGTGTTAGTAAGGCAGGACTGGATCTACAAGACTGGATTCTGTCCTGAGGCAATCTCTTGAGATATAAAAGACAGAAGTGAGCAGAGAGACAGGGGGACCTCATGCCATCAAGAAAGCAGTGCCAGGAGCAGAGCGTGTCCTTTGGAGTGGGGTCCCTGCGCAGAGAATCTCCTAGTTCAGGGGAACACTGAAAAGAAGAAGGCAGACAGAAAAAGCCTTCCCCTGGAGCTGACGCCCTGAATTTGGACTTATAGCCTACTTGACTGTGAGGAAATAAACTTCTCTTCGTTAAAACCATCCACCTGTGATATTTCTGTTATGGCAGCACTAGATGACTAAGACAGTCTTCTTAGAAAAAGGAAGAGTAATTTTTGCGAGGGATCGGGTAAGGCTAGATAGATGTCATTGCACTGCTTTTCTCTCTCAGCAGACTGGCCCAGGTAGAATCTGTGAGGGTAGCATTGCTTACTGGTAACAAACTTGAGTGTGGCTAAGTTTTTCCACTTTCTTATTTATTCTAGTGAACCTGCTGGCCCCTTGGTTTGTCTCATTGAACCACTCACCAGGTACTATGAAGAAGGGAAATATAGGGTCCCTGAGCCTTGGAAAAGTGTGGAGGATTGCTTCGTCAAGGGATAAATTGGGAAAGGGATACTTCCTTTTAAAAGTCACTTTGCTAGCAATAGCTAACATTTTTAAAGGTCTTGCTATATGCCAAGCACCATGCTAAGCACTGCTTGTATAATCTCTTTAATCCTTGCAATAATTCTATGAGTTGGGTTCTAACACTATTCCCATTTTACAAACGCAGACACTGAGTCTTGGGGAGGTTAAATGACTTGCTCAAGGTCACAGAATTAGTGAGTAGTAGCACTGGCATTTGAACTCCAGGCTCTGTTTGGGATAGGAAACCTGGTACCTAATCAGTATGAGACAGCCACCTTCTCCACCCCGGGCCTGCTTCATAGGTATACACACAGTGCAGGCACACAGGAACCCATGCTCAGAAGGGCCCCACACTTGGGGTTTAAAGCTCTGCGGTCGCCATCTTGAAATTTTTAATAATTGCATCCTTGAGTTTGTGTTTTGTAAGTCAATGTAGCATGTGCTGGGGGCTTGAAGTCTAGGTTCTTGCATGGTCCTGGCTCCTGTGGCCACTCTGCCTCCCTGGATTGGGTTCTTATCCCCCAGCTCCCATCCCTACTACTGCGCAGTGACTGCAGCCACCGCCACCCCCACCTGGTACCCAGACCCCACCCAGGTTCCCCTTCCCTGGCCCAGGCCACAGACCTATGCTGCCCCCCGACCCTAGACAGAGGTCTAGGTGTGGGCCTGGGAGGAGTCAGGGTTGGGTGCCCGCTCTCCATGGCATCTTGGAGCACAGCATTATCATGGCATGTTTGACGAGCAAGTTGGCAGGGGTGAACGTCTCACCAACCCCTATCCAGGAACTGAGTGCATCCCAGCATGGAGGTTGCAATCCCATTGGGGTTGTCTGGCTGCTGTAAATTGGGGTGGTGGACCCACAGGAAGGGAGATTGACTCTCCCACCCCTGGCCTGGGCGTAGTGCATGGGTTCAGTGGCTGGCTGGAGGGGAAAGCTGGCAGCTGGTGGGCTGTGTGCTTGCAGGGCCCTCAGGCTCTGTGAGGGTCTGCACTCACCAAGTGAGTGTACCCTTGCCTGAGGGGGAGCAACATTAAATAGCAAATAAGAACACCATGACAGGTCTGACAGCTCAACGGAAAGAAATCGTGGAATAAAGAAAAAAGTTTTATATTTAAGTACCTTTAGAGGTGCTTTTTCTCTGATTTTTGAATAAGGGGTCCTGCAGTTTTGCTTTGTATTGGGCCCCCGTAAATGATGTAGCTGACTCCACCCAACCCATGCACTGCTCTGTTGGCAGGGAAGGGAGGACTCCCCACCTGCGAAGCCTCCAAGGGAACCTTCTGTCACTCCTGCCCCAGAGAGAAAGACCTCTCCTTTAAAAGCAACCCTTCCTATGTAAATCTCATGCTCCAGCTCAAAAGCTTCAGGCAGGTGAGGGCTACATGCATTCTACACCTACTGCTTCTTTTAGTTCATTCCTTTCTATTCTATTTTCTTTATCTCTGAATGCTCATGTTTGTTGAATGCTTGCCGTACTAAACACTTTACATAGTATATCTCATTTAATCCCCACAACAACACTTTGAGGTACATGCTATTATTATCCCCATTTTACATATGAGGAGACTGAGGCTGAAGAGGCTTTTTAGCCCAAAGGGTTCACATGAGGATCTTTGCAAATCCCTTATGTTTTTGGTGCAGCATCCTTCAAAGTAGCAACCACCTGGCTCTGCCTGTGTTTCCCCTTCGATAAAACAGCCTCTCATATCCTTTCTAGGACCAGACTAGCTTCATGGAACTAAAATTCATGGATTTTCAAGCAAATTCTCAAGCATCCCTCTAACACATGTCTTAGGTGTGTGGGATCCATCTTGGACCAGACTCCTGGATGATGGGAGCTGAGCAGAGTGGCTGTTGCTCCTGGGAAATGCTCTCTGGAAGGAGAAGACAGTGTGAACACGTAAAAGAAGCTATCTGCAGAATACAGGACTTTCCAGGACCACCTCCCCACCCTGCCAACAGGGAGTGGTTTATGCACGGCTGCCCAGCTATTTACCATGGGAAGTCTGCAGCAGGTAGGCACACTGGAGACTTTCTTCTGTGGGCCTTTTACTACCAAGAGGCACCCAAAGAATGTGGAGGTTACAAGGCCCATCGCCCCAGAGTCAGCTTGCCGTGGGGGAGCTGAATAGAGCTCTCTTTGGAAGGCCATGCCAGGATTACTGTAATTGCAGGACGGCTGCCGGCTTTCTGGCGGCAGGGCCCGGTGGAGGCTGCCAGCTGGCCCTGCTAATTACCTGTCGCCCAGGCTGGGGAGGGGAATGCAGAAAGGGCTGAAAAGGCCCAGACAGAAGGCACTGGAGCATGGCAGGCTGGCATCTCCGGGATCCAGGCTGCCCAGCCGGCCCCGTGGCAATTGCTCTGCTGTTGCTGAGAATGACTTGGCATGTTTCTGCCTTGTTCCTCCCAAACAGCTCCCGCACGCAGACATGTCTGTGTCCCTTCAGAGCACTGAACCTCTCTAGTCTAGAGTTTTCCCCAAGGCACCACAGGAATTGCTGAGGACGGGCTTTTGGGCAGGAGCTCGGACAGGGAGGGAGGAAGGGGCTCCCTCTGGACCGGTCCTGTGCAATAGACATTTACTGTAAGTCACATAGGTAATTTTAAACTTTCTAGTAGCCACATTAAAAAAAAAAAAAAAAAAGAAAGAAAAAAGAAACAGGTGAAATTCATTTAAATAATACATTTTATTTAACCTATTATATCTAAAATGTTAGGGGGGACATCGATGGTTCAGTGGTAGAATTCTCACCTTCTGTGTGGGAGACCCAGGTTCGATTCCTGGCCAATGCGCCTCATGCACAGCCACCACCTGTCTGTCAGTGCAGGCTTGTGTGTTGCTATGATTCTGAACAGGCTTCAATGGAACTTTCAGACTAAGATGGACTAGGAAGAAAGGCCTCGCAATCTACTTCCGAAAATTAGCCAATGAAAACTCTATGGATCACTATGGTCCAATCTGCAACTGATCATGGGGACCAGGCAGAGTTTTGTTCCATTGTGCATGGGTCACCTTGACGGCAGCTAACAACAACAGCATCCAAAATGTTATCAATATAAAAAAGTAGTGAGATATTTTACTCTCTTTTTTTTTTTTTGCACCAAATCTTCAACTTTTGGCATGTATTTTACATGTATAGCACATCTCAATCAGGAATAGACATCTTAACTGTCAATAGACACATGGGGCTATTGGCTACCATATTGGACAGCGCCGTTTCAGATGGGTGATAGAAAATACAACTTGAAGCATAATACTGGCATTCCTTGATCCTATTTGGGTTTTGTTGCTAAACTTCCAATCCTTCTTTTCTTCTGGGCTTGACCTTTGCCCTCCAAGCCCTAAGTCCTTGCGACTCTAAGTGTGGGCTGAGGACAAGTGGCACTGACATCATCTGGGAACTTGTTAGAAATGCAGAATCTCAGGCGCCATCCGAGACCCATTGGATCAGAATCTACATTTTGCAAGATCACCAGTTAACATGCACGCACAGTGAAGTTTGAGAAGCTCTGCCCTAGAGCTCTCTGTCTTCCCCTGTGCCTTCTGATTGCATTTGACCTCGAATACCTGGTGATTCATTTTAGTCTTGGGCTCCTTTGTGGCCTGGACTCTCTTGTCTCTTAAACTTATGGCTATAGCCAAATGTAGATAACATTTGCATTTTCTACTTCTGTCCCTGGGCTGCAGAAAGCTGAGAAATTGGAAATTCAACAGCCATAACAACAACAATAAATGAAAATGATAATTTAGCTGTCATCTACTGAACACTCAGTCTGATCTAGGCTCATTCTTGGCACTTCTCCTGCATAACTTCAGTGAATCCTCAGCCCCTTAGGAGCCTGACACACTAGTATACCCATTTTACAGGTGAGATTCAGAACAAATGTTCACACACAGCTAATTTCTGGTGGAGTGAGGATTAAATCCTGGGTCTGCCAACTGGAAAGCTCATAATCTTTAGCTAGGTACAAATCCAAAGTGTTTAGTATGTGCGTGTGTGCGCATGTGTGTGAGTGCACGCGTGCATGTGTGTGTTACGGCGGTGATAGTGGTTGAGGGATACTTCCTTGCTCAGAAATCCTTTCGTATAGTCTCCCTCACAACAGCTCTTACACACTTCTCTATTGTTGAACTCCAGCCTCACTGACCTGATCTTCTGAAAATGTCTTCCCCTTCTAAGGGAAGTTCAACCTTACCTGACATAAACATTCTCTGTTCCTCTCTTCTTCGTCTCGAAAGCTCTGTGCATCTTTTTTGTGCCTTGACTTCTGCTATTTCATAGCTTCCTGAACAGTCTCATGACTTTTGGATTGCAAGCTAGCTCCACCTGGGGGCTTTCCTGAGGGGAAGCAAAGCGCTGCTGAGTCTGTCTTAGCATTCCTGAGTTGGCCTGGCCACGGGCAGGGGTAAATTCATTTACCATAAATTCACAAGCTGGTGTTATGATTTTTAACTTTGTTTCTTTGAGGCTTGGCTAATGTAAGTCACTGTCCAAGCTGGGTCAACTCAGGATGCACATCCCCCAGAGAGATTTTGAATGTAAAAGATGAAGACCTGGGTGATGCCATCAAGTTACTCACCACAATGAAGCTCTAACTCAGCAGTTGATTAGATTGCATTGCTGGCCTCTCTCTCTCTCTTTAAATACCACACAGGGTGTCTCTCTTGGGGCTCCAAACACATAGAGTCTTGTATTGTCATTAGTTGGATAAACGGGTCTTGCCAGCTAGGTTTTAAAATCCCTAAGACATGGGCCATGTCTCATGTATCATGCATGGGCCACAGCCTTCAACACAACACAGAAGGCATTGGAGGAATGTTTGTGAATGAATGCTTAGCTGTCTTCATTTGGGGTCCCCCAGAAGTGGTCCCTGAGATAAGAATTTGAGGGCAAGGAGTTGATCTGGGAAGGAAAGTGGGTACCGAGATAAAGCAAGTGGGGACCGAGATAAGGAAAGGCAAGCAGTAAATAAGAGCATGTTTTCAAGCTAGCTACCACTATGGGTGACTGGAGCTTAGTCCCATTGGAGAAATACTAGGAGCCAGTGTAGACATGTGCCTCGAGCTGTCTGCCCCAGGGTGAGGGGCTAGGGTATTTATACAACTCCCATGAGTAGTTGGTTGAGGGCTGATCACAGGGGATGTTAGTTCTCCAGTACTACCTGCCTGCTATGCAGGCAGAAGTAGGTTCTACAATCAAGAAAAAGCTTTTAGGAAAATAAATAGAAGTGCTGTCGGTTGGAAATCAAATCAGTGTACACTGCAGGGCAAGGGAAATGGATATGGGTGGGCCTGGCAGTATCTCCATCCATTAACTCCTCACCATTGCCAAGTCCAGATGGAATGATCTACTTCTCACCCTTTACCACCTAGCTCTTGAATATTTCTGGTGCTCATTTTTAACCCGGTATCACTTGCATTAAAAAATTGGAATGAGCCAAGACGCAGACAGTTGGCCTATAGTGTAACTCACTCCATGGCTTGACCCACGAATGCCTTTGGATAGATCCCTGGAAAGGCATGGCCCAAAATTCCTCCTTTTGGTTTCTGTTGGCTGGTGGCACAGAAGTCAAGTCAGACTTTATGAGAATGTTGGGATCCTGCCCCTCTTCCATCCCATATTTTACAGCTTGATAGGCCAAACCTGGCTGGGCAGACATACACTCCAGCTCAAAAACACCCACTTCAATCAGCTTCTCTGTATCTCTGCTTTGAGGGCAGAGCTGGCTTTTGGGGAAAAGAGTCTAACCCAGGAGAAAGAGATTTAAAAAAAAAAAAAGTTTATCTGTCCATACACAGACACACATACATACACACACACATACACACACATATTGTCTGGCTGCTGTTGAAGCCTTGGCTCTTACAACAGTAACCAAAGAAAGCCCCCAGTCCAGAAGCCAACTCCACAGACCTTGAGCCAGGACCTCTACTATACATATCTTCTTGCTTCCAACAACTGACACCAGTTCTAAACATACAGATTAAGCAGCAGTGCTGGGGAGTTAACTGAGAGCAGCTCCTAACCAGTCTGATGGGAGCTGGTAGATAAATAACCCAGCTCTCTTGCTCCTCTAGTTGGGAAAACTCTGAGATGTAAGTTCTATGCCATTTCCCAGACTTTCCCTAGAGGGATTTAACTCCAGTCATCCACAGCCTGAGATGGTATGACAACTCACTCCTTTTGACTGCCTTCCCTTCCCTGCCTCCTTTCCCCACTTCACTGCAGGTATTTCCCTGCACCTTCCAAGTACATAACTTGTATGCAAATCCTTGTGTACACAACTTGTATGCAAATCCTTGTCTCAGGGTCTGCTTCTGGGAAAACTCAACCTAAGATAGAAGTCCCTTTTGGGCAGCTAATTCCTGGTATTCCAGCCACACTCTGTCTGATCAGATACACTGGCTCCCACCCAGATGCAGATTAACCAGTAAGCAAGGTACTCAGGGCACAGGTTTACAGCAAGCAAGGTACACATGGGCTTGATTGTGTTTACTTACTAATGTGTAGTGCACAATTTCACATGGGTTTCACCATATTTTTGCAAAATGGTACACTACAGATTAATAAGGAAGCACAAGTAAGCCCTCATGCACCTTGCTTATTGGGTAATCCATCCCCACTCCCACCTGAGAACTCACCTCTGATAACCCTGCTCTTGAACATTTTTGCATATTCTATCAGGGAATGCAGTGGCACATAAAATGGTTCACCTATCTAAGGAACTAAAGGAAAGAATCCTTTTGTTTTACCCTCTATTTTCCTCTCTCCCTATGCCCAAGCAATGAACCACCCATGGGTTGGGGGCCAGGAGACTAGTAGATCTGCTAATTATTACCAAGGTAGTTAAGTAAAACTCAAAGGCAGCAAAAAAGCTATGCTTGTGATGTTCAGGCTTTCTTACACCAGGTCACATTATGCTCAGAATAAATTACACAAGACAAAGGGAGTGAGGTTGAGCAGACTGAGCAGAAATAATAACATCATCAACATCTTAACCAGAAAACCCATTGCTGTCGAGTCCATTCTGACTCATAGCAGCTACATAGGGTTTCCAAGGCTGTAAATCTCTACGGAAGCAGACTGCCACATCTTTCTGCCTTGGAGCGGCTGGTGATTTTGAATCACTGACCTTTAGGCTAGCTGTCGAACACTTTAACCACTGCGCCACCAGGGCTCACCAACATCTTAGGGAGTGCAATTTCTCAAGCACACAACATAAAGCAGATATGTGGTGGTTTAAAATGTGTCCACAATTTCCTTGGAACTCCTCCTTTCAAACCAAAAAAAAAAACCTAAACCCATTGCCAGTGAGTTAATTCTTACTCATAGTGACCCTATTCCCCTCCCCTTCCAGCAAATAAATACGGCGGAATTGATGTCATGTGACGTATGAGACTAAGTCATAAAAGGCATTGTGGTTTCCTCCATTTTCTTTAGGGCCACTTGCTCTAGCGGAAGCCAGGCATCATGTTATAAGGATACATCAAGCAGTCTGTGGAGAGGCCTTTTGCCAAGAGCTATGGGATCCTCCAGCCCCAGTCAAGCCTTCAGATGACTGCACCCATTGCCAACCTCTTGACTACAGCCACATGAGTGATCCTAAGCCAGAAGCGTGATAAACCACTCCCAAATTCCTAATCCACAGACATTGTGAGATAATAAATATTTGTTATTGTAAGCCACTAAATTTTAGGGATAATTTGTTATACAGCCCATAGATAACTAATACAACTGTATACTATTTGATTGTTAATGGAGGTTGGGGTGGGGAGATAGAACAGGAAGAATTCGTCATCAGATTTTAGGAGTGAAATTGCTCTAGAACATGACACACAGCAGGAATCAATATTTCCTGTCTATACTGTCTATAAAACAAAAAACCCAGCTGCCATTAAGTAGATTCTGACTCATGGGAACCCCACATGTGCAGAGTAGAACTCCTCCATCGAGTTTTCACAGATGTGACCTTTTGGAAGCAGATTGCCAGGTCTTTCTTCCTAGGCAACCCTATGTGGGTTCAAACCACCAACCATCCAGAGACTCATACACTGTCTACCAAATCAAGGCACAATACTGGGGACAATTTAGAATATACAGAATTCTCATGGAACCAGAATTTTAGGGCTGAAAGACACCCCAGGGAGTGAAAAGCCCATTTTTTATAGACAGGGAAACCAAGGTTGAAAGAGAATAAGTGATTTGTCCCAAGTCCTCATTCCCATTTTGGCAGGAGCCTAGTCTGACTTGGAGGCAACAGGAGAATTCTGAGCAGTTATGGATGCCACAGTTCCTGCTGGTGAAGTTGATCATCTCTCCTGCACATCATTAGCATTAAGGGTCATAGACATATGTGCAACATCTAGGAGACAAGGCAGCCTTTGGAATTACAATTCAGGATCAATATGTAAAGCTGATTTGGTTTTTGTTTAAGAATTGTTCAAGTCTCCCCTTAATGAGCCACAAGTTCCCAAACACCAACAGAAAGTGTTGAATTGTTTTAGCTATTTCTTGCACATAATTGGCTTCTCATCTGACAATTCCAGCCTTCAAAAGGAAGGTTCTTAAGTGCAAAATCTCTAGACTCAAGAAGCCATACAGAGAGAGGCTGCCCAAGTGTTGAGGTTTTTCTTCAGCTGTTGAAAAGATTCATTTTCAGAAACAATTATAAGAGCTGGTCTTACTTTGTGGAGTTCCAGATAACTTCAGTCTGATGAAATTCCACACTCTAATGACCCACAGCAGTTTGTTCAAGTAAGCAAATAGACAGCTTTAGTATCAATTAAACCCCCAAACCAAACCCATTACCACTGAGTCGATTCCAACTCATGGCAACCCCATGTGCTACAAAGCAGAACTGCTCTAGATGGTTTTCTTGGTTATAATTTTTACGGCAGCAGATCACCAGGACTTTCTTCTGCGGTGCACCTGAATGGGTTTGAATTACCAACCTTTAGACTTGTAGTTGAGTGCAAACCGTTTTTCAGTCAGATATCCAGAAATATGTCAGGAAGTCTTTTCAGGGGTCTACTCTCTCTTCCCTACCCATCAACATCTTTTTTATTAATAATCATAATCCTGGAGTTTTATAATCTTGACATATACACAATTTTGCACGGCCCAGCTGTTGTACCACTTTCCCCCTTAATCATCCCACAAGACAAATTCTTTCCTACCTCAGGCGCCTTTACACCTGCTGTTCTTCCCATCTGCAATGTTCTCATCTCCTGGTTCTTAACATGCCTGGACCCTTCTCAACGCTCAGGTCTCAATTCACATGTCTCCACTTTAGAGAAGCCTTCCCTGATGACTGTGGACACTCCTCCCCTTTCCATCTTTTTTTTTCTTGGAAATATTTTTTATTGTTGGAGAAATAAATATAACACAAAATTTGCCAATTCAACATTTTTTCAGGTGCACAACTTAGTGGTAACAATTACATTAATCATATTGTGCAATCATTGCCCTTAATTGATGCCAAATTTCCCATGACCATAAACAGAAACTGCTCCCAAACAATGGCTTCCCCTCTCCTTTCCCCTCCCCCTCCACCAACCACGAATAAACTTTGGTCTCTATATATTGCCTATTCTTATCATTTCATATACATAAGATCATACAACATTTGTCTTTTTGTGATTGACTTATTTCACTCGATATAATATTTTCAAGGTTCATCCACATTGTAGCATGTGTCAGGACTCATTTCTCTGTATGGGTGAATAGTATTCCATTGCATGCATGTACCACATTTTATTTATCCAGTCATCTGTTGATAGACATTTAGGTTGTTTCCATCTTTTGTCAACTGTAAATAGGGCTGCAATGAACACTGATATACATGAGTCTGTTTGCGTTGCTGCTTTCAAGTCCCTTGGATGTCTACCTGGGAGTGGAATTGCAGGGTCAGATGGTAGTTCTATGTTTAATTTTTTTTTAATTTATTTTATTGTGCTTTAGGTGAAACTTTACAGCACAAGTTACTCATTCAAAAATGTATACACAAACTTTGTTTTGTGACATTGGTTGCAATCCCTGCAATGTGTCAGCACTCTCCCACTTTCCCTTCCCACCCAAGGTTACCTGTATCCATTTGTCCAGTTTTACTGTCCCTTCCTGCCTTCTTGTCTTTGCTCTTGGCAGGTGTTGCCCCTTTGGTATACTTGAGTGAACTAAGATGTGCGTTCCTCACGTGGGTTATTATCTGTTTTATACCAAAAAAAACAAAACAAAAACAAAAAAACCCAAACCCATTTCTGTCAAGTTGATTCCAACTCATAGCGACCCTATAGGACAGAGTAGAACTACCCCATAGGGTTTGCAAGGAGCAGCTGGTGAATTTGAACTGCCAAACTTTTGGTTAGCAGCTGAGCTCTTAACCATTCGGCCCGTCCAGTCTTTGGCTGAAAGGTAGACTTTAGGAGTGGCTTCGGTTCTGAGTTGGCAGGGTGTCCAGGGGCCATAGTCTCAGGAGTTCCTCCAGTCTCTGTCAGACCAGCAAGTCTGGTCTTTTTTTGTGAATTTGAATTTTGTCCTACATTTTTCTCCCGCTCTGTCAGGGGTCCTCTATTGTGACCCCTGTCAGAGTGGTCAGTGGTGGTAGCTGGGCATCATCCAGTTCTTCTGGGCTCAGGCTGGTAGAGGCTGAGCTTCATGTGGTCCATTAGTCCTTTGGACTAATATTTTCCTTGTGTCTTTGTTTTTTTTCATTCTCCTTTGCTCTGAATGTGGCAGGACCAATAGATGTATTTTAGATGGCTGTTAGCAAGCTTTTAAGACCCCAGATGCTATTCACCAAAGTAGGATGTAGAACATTTTCTTTATCAGCTATGTTATGCCAATTGACCTAGATGTCTCTCCAGACCATGGTCCCCAGCTATCAACCCCTGTAACTCAGTTCCTCAAGGTGTTTGGATGTGTCTGGGAAGCTTCTATAGCTTTGCCTTCGTCAAGTTGTGCTGACTTTCCCTATATTGTGTGTTGTCTTTCCCTTCACCAAAGTTAACACTTGTCTCTGTCTAGCTAATGATTTTCCCTCCCTACCTCTCTCCTCCCTTGTAACCATCAAAGATTGTTTTTTTCTATGTGTAAATCTTTTCTCGGGTTTTTATAATAGTGGTCTCATACAATATTTGTCCTTTTGTGATTGACTAGTTTCCCTCAGCACAGTGACCTCCAGATTTATCCATGCTGTAAGATGATTTGGGGATTCATCATTGTTCTTTATCATTAGGTAATATTCCATTTTGTGTATGTACCATAATTTGTTTATCCATTCATCTATTGCCTTGGTCATCTAGTGCTACTCTAACAGAAATACCACAAGTGGATGGCTTTAACAAAGAGAAGTTTATTATCTCACAGTACAGTAGGCTAGAAGTCCGAACTCAGGGCACCAGCTCCAGGGGAAGGCTTTCTCTTTCTGTCGGCTCTGGAGGAAGTTCCTTGTGATGCATCAGTCTTCCCTTGGTCTAAGAGCTTCTCTGCACAGGAACCTCAGATCCAAAGGATGCGCTCTGCTCCCAGCACTACTTTTTTGGTGGTATGAAGTCCCCATGTCTCTCTGCTCCCTTCCCTCTTTTATATCTCAAAAGAGATTGGCTTAAGACACTGTCTGATCTTATAGATCTCATCAATACAACTGCCACTAATCCGTCTCATTATACCATAGTGATAGGATTTACAACACATAAGGAAATCATATCAGATGACAAAATGGTAGACAATCATACAATGCTAGGAATCATGACCTAGCTAAGTTGAAAAATATTTTGGGGGGACACAATTCAATCCATTACATCTATTGATGGACACTTAGTTTGTTTCTCTTTTTGCTATTGTGAATACTGAAGCAATGAACAAGGGTGTATGTATGTCTACTCATATGACGGCTCTTTGTTCTCTAGGATATATTCCTAGGAGTGGGATTGCTGGATCATATGGTATTTCTATTTCTAGCTTGTTAAGGAGGTGCTGTATCGTTTTCCATAGTGGTTGTACCATTTTACATTCCCACCAGCAATGCATAAGAGTTCCAACCTCTCTGCAACCTCTCCAAAATTTGTTATTTTCTGTTTTTTTTTTTTTTTTTAATTAGTGCCAGTAATACCTGGATGAGATGGTATTTCATTGTAGTTTTGATTTACGTTTCTCTAATGGCTAATGATCGCCGGCATTTCCTCATGTGTCTGTTAGCTGCCTGAGTGTCTTCTTTGGTGAAGTGTCTGTTCATGTCCTTTGCCCATTTTTCAATTGGATTATTTGTCTTTTTGTTACTGAGGTGTTGAAGTATTCTATAGATTTTAGAGAGTAGACCCTTGTCGGATATATCATGGCCAAAAAATTTATCCCAGTATGTGGATCTCTTTTTATTCTTTTGGTGATGTCTTTTGAGGAGCATAAATGTTTACTTTTCAGGAACTCCCACTTATCTAGTTTCCCTTCTGGTGTTTGTGCATTGTTAATTATGGTTTGGGTGGAATTTATTCCAGGTATTAGGGCCCCTAATGTAGTCCCTATTTTTTCTTCCATGATCTTTATCATTTTAGGTTTTATATTTAGGTCTTTGATCCATTTTGAGTTAGTTTTTCTGTATAGTGTGAGGTATGCCCTTTCCATCTTTGATGGTCAGTTTTGTGTGTCAGCCTGTCTAGGCTACAGTTCCCATTTATTTAAACATAATCTAGGTGCTGCTGTGATTTTATAGATGTGATTAAAATCTATAATCAAGTTAATTTGAGTAGGAAAGATTATGCTACATAATTTGGGTGGGTCTGATTCAACCAGTTGGAAGGCCTTAATAGTAAAACTGAGACTTCACAGAAGAAGAAGAAATTCTGTCTGTGGACTGCAGCTTCAGCTCATTTCCAATAGTTCCAGTTTGCCCTTCTGGATGTGACTCTAATATTCCACAGCATGTTTTCTCCTTTTCAAAATGGGCGATTGAGAACTTGACATAACTAATGCCATGATGAAACTGTAAGTTTTGTTCTGCCTGCCTTCTCCTTTCCATATACCTTTGTTAATGAATTTGTTTTGCTCTGTCCGGCCACCTGTGACTTACAACCCCCCACGTGGAGATTAGAGTCCAGATGTCTGGTCTATAAATCATTAGCCTGATAAGGAGATGTCTGGCATGTGTCTCTTTAGCCTGATAAGGAGTCTCTTGTAGTTATCTTTGTAATGTATAACTCATCTGGCTATCTGTGGGCAACATGCCAAAAGGCACTTCTTACTCTTGTAAAAATCATATATAAGCTCTAATGTAAAATTCCCTTTGAGGACTCCATAAAGACAGCCTGTGTTGCTGCCGGACTCCCCCTTGGTGTCACCTCCTAATAAACTTTCTCTCTTTTTCTGACTTGGAGTATGTTTCATTGGCTCAGCTGCTCCACGGCATGGACCCTAACTGGGCAACAAGGATGACCTGCCCTACAGATTTAGGACTTGCCTAGCCAGCCCCCACAATCCTGTCAGCCAGTTCCTTGCAATAAATCTCTTAATATAGATATCATACATGTTCTGTTTCTCTGGTGGAACCCTGTCAGATATGCCATCCAAGTTACTACATTTATTTCCTTAGTACTAGTGTCATGTGGTTTAGCAAATAAAAATACAGGATGCAATATCTGGACTATATATACAAAAAAATTGTTGTTTATCTGATATTCAAATTTAACTGGGCACTCGGTATTTTATCTGCAACCTAACTTAGAACTTCTCATAATTTGAACTTACCTTGTGTATTGATTTGCATACTTCCTATTGTCTGCCTTCCCCATCTAGTCTGTAAGCTCTGTGAGGGCAGGGACTTTGTATGTTGAGTTTACACTGTGTCTGCAGTTTCTAAAGCAATGCCTGGCACGTGGACCAGACCAGACCAGTTGCCATCAATTCATTTCTGACTCATGTTGACCCCATGCATGTCAGAGTAGGACTGTGCTCCATAGGGTTTTCAATGGCTGATTTTTCAGAAGTAGATTGCTAGGCCTTTCTCCAAGGTGCATTTGGGTGGATTCGAACCTCTAACCTTTTGGTTAGCAGCCAAGTGCATTAACCACTTGCACCACCCAGGGACTCCACCTGGCACATAGTGGGTGTTTAATAAATCTTTATAGAGTGAATGAACCCATGAATGAATTTATATCACCTACACATTCATGCTTTCTACCCTGATTGCCCTAAATCATCCTTCACACATGACAATCAGGTTTCTGTCCATCAGTAAATTGGATGGTTGGTTCAAGCTACAGCATCAGAGTGTTGTTCGCTGGCCAAGAGGTCCATCTTTGACATTGTTGCCGTGATTGTCTGCACAGTGGAGTGTTCGTGCCATTCTTTGACTGTTTTAAGAGCTCCTTCCTCTTTTTGTTTTGTAAAAATGAGTCGTAAATGTAAAAACGAAAGTGCTGATACTGATGATAAGAGATTTGTCTCGTAAACTTAGCATAATCACGAGGACAATGCGAATCACTAAGCCTGCCAAATATGGCAAATCTTCAGCCCCGATCAAAAGCTTATAGAACTCAGGCTGCTTGACTGTTCAATTATGAAATGAGAGAAAAATAGCAACAATAAGAACATGCATGGAGTTCTAAAGCTCTATCATTGAGTGCTGGCTAAAAGTGGAATTTGAGATTTTTTTAAGCATTTGAAGGCAGAAACAACTTTTAACAAGTGACTCTATTGTTTGATTTGGGGCATTGGTTTTTTTGTACTGCCTGCAATTTAAGCCTCATTTCAAGTGCCACCTCTTCCCTGAAGAATTTCCAGATGTCTTTCCACCCACTCCCCGAATCTTTCCTCCTTATGCTCCCAGAAGTGTATTATTTGTAGCCATTGGATGCACATGTTCTCATTCTTCCTTGTATTTTAGTTACCTGTTTATAATTCTATCTCCTCTCCTAAGTGGCAAATTCCTTGAGAACAGGAAATATTTTATACCCCTACTCAACCCTCCACCATCCGTCTGTCAGTTTGTAGTGCTGTGATGGCATGTGTGTTGCTGTGTCCCTGGAAGCTATACCACTGGTATTTCAAATACCAGCAAGGTCACCCGTGGTGGACAGGTTTTCAGCAGAGCTTCCAGACTAAGACAATCTAGGCAGGAAGGCCTCATGATCTACTTCCAAATATTAGCCAGTAAAAACCCTATGGATCACAACAGAACATTGTCTGGCTTGCTTGCTTTGGACATGTCATCAGGAGGGATCAATTGCTGGAGGAAGACATCATGTTTGGTGAAGTAGAGGGCAAGGGAGACTGTCAGTGATATGGATTTGCATAATAGCTGCAACAACGAGCTTGAACGCCCTGGTAATCACCAGGATGACACAGGACCAGGCAGTGCTTTGTTCTGTTGGATATAAGGCTGTCATGAATCAGAGTTCACTCGACGGCAGCCGTCTGTCTACCCCTACCCACCTATCTACCCAGCCACATATAAATACCTCAGACAGAACCTTACTTTAACGCACTCAGTGCTATGGTGGAAATTAATCCGGACTTGAAGTTGGACAGACTGGGTTTTAAGCCCAGCTCTGTCATTTGAAAACTGCGTGCCCTTTGACAAATCATGTCATTCCTCTCTGAGGTTCAGTTTCCTTGTCTGTCAAATGGGGACACAAATATAGATGTAGTATTGAGAGGTTTACATGTAGTAATGTGGGTGGGAGGCTTGCAAATCTACTTGCAATGTGTCAGCATATTGGAAGGTCTGCATGACATAGGTCTCAGCAGAAACAATGATCAGAAATGTTGATTGAGTGTGTTTTAGCTCTAAATCTTCTTGAGTGTTGGAAGAGACTACAGACCTAGAGTTTATTTTTAGAATGTCTCTGGATCTGGTGGAATAAGCCTATCCACCCCACTCCTCTGCCAAGTGGGACTGAAAGTATCTGTTCCTGAACAAATTCTGTCCCAGGCTGCTTCAGGGTCTGAAATCTCCACCATGATGGTCCCTCCTTTGGACTGAAGCATGCCACCCATCTACTCTGGGCTGAAGTAGCAATGGACCTCTAGACAGGCTTGGTAGGTAAAGTGGTGAGGAAGAAAAAACATTTGAGGACAAAGTCTTCTGCTTCAGCTCTGCCACATCCCACCTGTCTGAACTGCCCCTAGCCTACTCCCCGGTAATTCAGCCTCTCTTAGCTTCAGTTTTTTCATCTATGAACCATTTATGATAACCCTACCAGCTCATGTGGGAGTGCTATCAGCAGGATTTCTCCACCTTGGCACTGTTGACATCCTGGTTGAATCCTGTGTTGTTGGGCTGTCTGTGCATTGCAGAATGCTTAGCAGCATCCCTGACATCTATCCACTAGATACCAGCAGCTCCAACTCCCCAGCCCCACAACGACAAATGTCACTGAATATCCCCTGGGAGACAAAATTACCCCTAGTTGAGAATCACTGCAGTAAGAGTCGAACTCAATTTAATTCCTATGTGAGCGCTCTGAAATTAGAGAGCCCA
Organism: Dugong dugon; assembly: GCA_030035585.1. Lineage (NCBI taxonomy): Eukaryota > Metazoa > Chordata > Mammalia > Sirenia > Dugongidae > Dugong > Dugong dugon. The sequence goes on along the minus strand of CM057481.1, from coordinate 52,152,872 downwards.
AAACAAGTGTCATTTATAATTATTTTTCCCTGATACCAGGCAAAAATAAATTTCTTCCTGTGATTCCCTACCACTTAAAAAAATAATAGCAGCTAATAATAATGAATACATGCTATTATGGATTGAATTGTGTCTCCCCAAAAATATGTGTTGAAGTCATCACCCTGTACCTGCAAATATAGCCCTGTTTGGAAAGACGGGTTTTCTTTTTGTATGTTAACGAGGTCATCCCAGAGTTAGATGGGTCGTAAACCTCATCACCTCTGAGGTACTCGAACAGAGACTTGTACACCAATGTTCACTGCAGCACTATTTACAATAGCCGAAAGGTGGAAATAATCCAAATGTTCATCAACAGGTGAATAGATAAATAAAATGTGGTATATACATACCTTGGAACAGCTGTTAACAGAAACAAAGTTCTGATACATGCTACAACATGGGTGAACTTCAAAAATCATGTTGAGTGAAGTAAGCCAGATACAAAAGGACAAATATTGTGTGATCCCACTTATGTGAAAGATCTAAAATAGGCAAATTCATAGAGACAAAAAGTAGATTAGAGGTTACCCAGAGTGGGGTGAAGGGGAAGTAGGGAGCTATTTCTTAATGGGTGTAGAGTTTCTATGTAGGGTGATAGAAAAGTTTTGGAAACAAATGGGGGTGATGGTTGTACAACACTGTGGATGTAATTAATGCCACTTACAAATTGTTAAAAGGGCAGATTTTATGTTATGTATATGAAGTCACACCTGGAATGGTGCACCGAGCTCCTTATACTCAGGAGCCATGTTGCCTCTTCATCATCCTCCCTCTGAAGAGAGTCCCATTGTGCACGTCTGGTGGGCAGCCCTTGCTTAATTCTACGTGCCAGCATTAGTTCTTACAAGCCTTCTGTCGTTTGTGTTCACCTGGAGGAGATGAGAACCCATCGTGGGTGAGGTTTGTGTGGGGGCCTTTTGAGCTTTCACAAAAAGGCAGCTTGATTAGCCTGACTTAAGATATGACTGCTGCTGGAATCCCCGTGCATAAATCAGGTTCGGGTGACGGTGCCTGTTGTACATGGAAAGTGGGGGCGGGGGCTACTGGCCTGGTTACCTGCTCAGAGCATTCTTTGCCTTAAACAGAGCAGGACAAATAAGAAGCAAAGACCCACTCAGGGTCCTAGAAGTCGATAGAAACGGATTTCCCCTTAAAACACTGCTCACGTTGGGGGCTGTAAATAGGAAGAAATAAACGATTCAGAAGACCTTCTGAGATGACTGGAGCAGGCCTGGCTGTTGGAATGGAACCGATTTGGGATTTGGGGATTAGGGTGGAGATGGCATGTCAAACTTTTGTGGTTACTCCTTAAACACACACGAACTGTTTCAATATCAGATTTGAATATGGTGCAACTCCCTCCCTCCCCCACCGCCAACAAACCAGTCTCTCCTCACAGCTCAGCCAAGGACCCCAGGACAGTTGCTCTCTGTGCTGATAGGCTATCTGGGGTTTCTGAAGCAGGTGATGTATTCTATTTCAGGAAATCGGACCAAATAAGAATCATTCCAATTAAAAAGTGCCACTAGGCAAATAGAACAACAGCAAGCACCCACCTTACACAAAATAGACCCACCACAAAGTATAGCCTTTCAAAAGTGCTGTTGATGGCAGAGTTGTTGCTGTAGAGCCTAGAGTTTATTCTGTGGGATTAAAGTTGCCTAGTAAATTGGGCTGAGAGGATTTTTTCCCACAGAGCCACCACGGGTATTTTGTCGTGCTTATTTATCATTTACAACGGCCCAGAGGAGCAGAGGGATCTGAGAGTGATTTTGACCTCAAATACTATGGAACCAAGTTATTATATGCCTTATTAATACTGACCCTCAAATAACCACCAGATAGATTTCCAGAAACATGTACATACGCACACACACACACACACAAACCTTCTATATATGCTTCAGTAAAAGCCTGAAATATGGGGCCTGTTGTGGTGGGTGACCCATTTCATTTGGGGAGTTGCATTTTAAATTTTCACAAAGAAGAAAATTGTGTACAGTTAAAATTGCTTTTGAAAAATCTGTTCGAATGCTCACCAGCTGGGGAGATACCCACACTGTGGGGGCAGGAACTAAACCTGAATACCTCACCCTCCTACGTGGTCCTCAGGTGGAATGGTGGTGGGCCGAATGGACAGCCTGCACTGTTGACATTGTTACTTCTCTGTCCTGCTCTTTTGGCTGAGGGCAGGAAGGTGAATTCACTTTAGTCAAATGTGTAGGTTATTCCTTTCGTTACTACATTTTTTCTCCTTAATTTTTTTTTTTTTTTTTTTTTTTGGATGGCATGGCCAGTGTTTTCAGTACTGGAACACATGCTTACTGAGTGTATTCAAATTTTTGGTTGGCAATACGGATTTTGAGAAATATGATCTGTTAATACAAGTCACTGATGAGGCGAGTGGTCCTATGGCCCCACTGAGCTGTAGTATGACAATATACTAACGAGAGATACATAGATAATTTATTGCAGGTGCCTTTCCATTAGGTTACATGGGGAATCTCTGGTTTTCCAATACAACACAGAAAAACCAAAACAAACCCATTAGGGCTCCCTAATTATCACACAGGAAAGGCATATTATGCTTGTGAGCCTTATATCACAGAAATAAAGGGGAAAAAGGCCAAAGTTTACAAAATTAACACATCCAGGAAGCATCACTTAATAGAATGCTCAATCTACACAACAATGAGACTCCAACTCTGGTCTGCTGAGCTTCACACATTTCAAAAGGAACCCACCTTGACACTAAGTGCATTAGAACCAGAATAATGCCTTACCTCGGAGGTCCAGAGGCATAAAAAGTGGCTGGTATACCGTTAATCCAATAGTAACAAAAGTGTTTATATAACTTCACTGTAAGCCGGTACGCTCCTGCCAGGAGTGTTAGTCCTTCCTACAGATACAAAAGGTACTAGTGTCCTTCTTACAGGAAAAGCTCCTGACCCTCAGGTTTTTCACCACCTGATAATGAAGACCCTCCATCATCTCTTCTACTAAAAGCACTCCTAGTGTCTCTACCACTTTTCCTTCCTCTCATTCTCCTGATAGATTGACTTGGGCTGTTAAGGATTGATTAATCTCTGTCTCTTTATCCCTCCCTCTCTCTCCTTTTCTTCCTGTCTTCCTCTTTTGTTCTTATTAAAAACCAAAACCAAACCCATTAATTACCATAGAGTTGATTCCAACTCATAGTGACCCTATAGGGCAGAGTAGAACTGCCTCACAGGGTTTCCAAGAAGCAGCTGGAGGATTCAAACTGCCAACCTTTTGGTTAGCAGCCGTGCTTTTAACCACTGCTCCACCAGGGCTCCAAAGCATTTCCAAATGTAATGCTCGAAACTTCCTATGAGGACGATGCACCAAACTTTCAGACCCCTCCAAAGGGATCTTCCTACATCGGTGTAGGCACTTGAGTATGGAATTAGCAATTTTCCAAACACATCCCAATTTCTAGAGATTAGATGATTACAGGTGTCATGGATTGAATTGTGTCCCCCCAAAATATCTATCAACTTGGCTGGGTCATGATTTCCAGTATTGTATGACTGTGAACCATTCTGTAATGTGATGTAATTTCCTTATGTGTTGTAAACTCTATCACTATGATGTAATAAGATGGATTAATGGCAGTTGTACTGATGAGGTCTACAAGATTAATTATTGTCTTAAGCCAGTCTCTTTTGAGATATAAAAGAGAGAAACAAGCAAAGAGACATGGGGACCTCACACCACCAAGAAAGCAGTGCCCGGAGCAGAGCACATCTTTCGGACCTGAAGTTCCTGTGCTGAGATGCTCCCAGACTAGGGGAAGATTAATGACAAGGACCTTCCTCCAGAGCCAACATAGACAGAAAGCCTTCGCCTGGAGCTGGTGCCCTGAATTAGGACTTCTAGCCTACTGGACTGTGAGAGAATAAACTTCTCTTCATTAAAGAAAGCCATCCACTTGTGGTATTAGAGCCGCACTAGATAATTAAGACAACAGGTGAGTAAATGGACTTTATTGTTCAGAACCTTTTAGCAAAAAGTGCCAGAAACCAACTCAAAGTGGCTTAAGTAAAAAGGGGAGATGTTTCTGACTTATGCAAATGAAAAAGTGAAGTTGTGGTATTGGCCTGGGGGTTCTAGTGATACAAACAATAATTCGCAATCTCTCTCTGTCTCTCTGTCTTTCTCTCTTTTCCCCAGTCTTACTCTACTTCTCTTCTCTCTATGGGTTGGACTCATTCCCTCCTACTACTAGGGGACGTCCTCCATACATGGGAATTCAGCAAACCGCGTGCTTCACTCACATCATCCTAAACATCCAGAGGAAAGAGAAACTTCTCTATTCTGGCACCCATAGGTGAATCCCCAGGAAAGGATTCTGACAGGCTGTACTTGGCCCAGGCTGTACTGGGACTGGAGAGATGGGACAGGCCTAGAACCCATGCCCACCCCGTGGCCAGCAGAGAGGACTAATGAGTTTGACAGCCTGACAACGACCATATGGAACCATACGGGACTAGTAATTTCCCAAAGAAAGATGAGGGGAGGGTCTGAGACAAATATAAAAGAGGAAAGAATGCTGAGTGGAAAAAGCAGTAAATGTTCACCTCAGGGTCTGAAGAAAAATAAGATAAAAAATAGACTGTCTCACTCCTACCATTACACACTCAAACAAACATCTGAATGGACCTGGGGGAGTTGCTGACCAGCATTATTTATGACATTACCTTGCAACTAGTCTCTGTCATTTTAGCAACAGGCCCCAATAGTCATCTCTGAACAGAATTTCACAAACTGGAGGAGGCATGGAAGCCACATTTCTCCAATTCCAATATCCGCTCACTTCATAAGTCAAGGTTTTGCAAGTTTTCTAATTATTGTAGTTTACCCTAAACAAAGGATCCCTGGCGGTGCCGTGGTTAGAGCACTCAGTTGATAACTGAAAGGTCATCAGTTCAAACCCACCAGCTGCTCTGTGGGAGAAAGATGTGGCATTCTGCTTCCATAAAGGTTACAGCTTTGGAAACCCTATGCAATAGTTCTACTCTGTCCTATAGGGTTGCTATGAGTCAGAATCAACTCGATGGCAATGGGTTTGTCTTACAGGTTACCCTAAAAAACAAAACTCCAATGACATAATTGCTTGCTAAACTTGTAGCAATTACTTTTGACAGCTGCCTGGACCACCTACATTATCCACCAACCACCACAATGTGGACTGAACATTAGCAGAGCAAGCCTTCTGCTGCCATTCCAGGTGACACGAGGTCATCCCAAGGTCATACCAGGCTTAGTTCTCTAACTCTCTCTCTGCCTCCCTCTTTCTCTCTCCCCACACATACTTCCTTTTTTGTTTCCTGCTCAAAAACTTCCCACTATCTCCCTGAAGGAACAGGAGAAAAGTGGGCTGCAGAACTCAAATTCTAGTAAAAAGACCAGGCTTAATAGTCTGATTGAGACTGGAGGAACCCCGGAAAGCATGGCCCCTGGACTCTCTGTCAATCCAGCACTAAAACCATTCCCAAAGCCAACTCTTCAGACAAAGATTAGACTGGACTATGGGACATAAAGTGATACTCGTGAAGACTGTGCTTCTTAGCTCAAGTAGATACATGAGACTAAATGGGCAGCTCCTGTCCAGACGTAAGATGAGAAGGCAGAGAGGAGCTGGTTGAATGGACACGGGAAATCAGGGGTGGAAAGGAGGAGTGTGGTGTCACAGTATAGGGAGAGCAGCTAGGGTCACATAACAATGTATGTATAAATTTTTTTATGAGAGACTGACTTGAATTGTAAACTTTCACTTAAAGTACAACAATAAAATAAAAAAATAGATTGGGGGAGAAATACTACACTGAAAAAACAAAACAAAACTCCTCACTATCTACACAAAAAATTACACACTCATGACATCTAGCTCAACTGGCATAACAGTTTATAAAGAAAATGTTCTACATTCTACTTTGGTGAGTAGCATCTGAGGTCTTAAAAACTTGTGAGCGGCCATCTAAGATACTCCACTGGTCCCACCCTGTCTGGAGCAAGCGAGAACGAAGAAAATGAAAGACACAAGGGAAAGATTAGTCCAAAGGACTAATGGACCACAACTACCACAGCCTCCACCAAACTGAGTCCAGCACAACTAGATGGTAAATGGCTACCACCACCAACTGCTCCTACAGGGCTCACAATAGAGGGTACTGGACAGACTTGGAGAAAAATGTAGAACCAAATTCTAACTCACAAAAAAAGACCAGACTTACTGATCTGACAGAGACTGGAGAAACTTCAAGAGCATTGGCCCTGGACACCCTTTTAACTCAGTACTGAAGTCACTCCTGAGGTTCACCCTTCATCCCAAAGATTAGACAGGCCCTTAAAACAAAATGAGATTAAATGAGCACACCAGCCCAGGGGCAAGGATAAGAAGGCAGAGGGGACTGGAAAGCTGGTAATGGAGAACCCAAGGTCGAGAAGGGAAGGGTGTTGACATGTCATGGGATTGGCAACCAATGTTACAAAACAATATGTGTATTAATTGTTTAATGAGCAACTAACTTCCTCTGTAAACCTTCATCTAAAGTACAATAAAAAAAATTTACACACTCCGTTTAGCCATTCAAAGACCTTAGCAATCTCATCTTCCAAACTTATTGCCTATTAATGTGTTTATCGTTATGAATCTTTTTATTCACCGATTGCTTACAATGAGCCAAGCACCAGGCAAGGTCCCTATCATACATTGGTTCATGTAACCTCCTCGCAAGCTGTAAGATAAGTATTATTGTGCTTATTGACTATTGAGGAAACTGAGGTTTAGAGAAGGTAGGGTACCTGTCCGTGATCAGAGTTACTAAGTGGTCATGGAGCCGAAGTTCAGTCCCAACGTTGTGCTCATCTTCCACACAGTATCGCCTCCCATATTTCATTCCATCCTTTATGTGAAGCTGTCCAGTCTTCTGAGAAGTTAAAGGATCACAAAGCTAGAAATTGGTAAAGCTAGGATTTGATCTCACACCTATCAGGTTATAAAGTTCTATCTTTCCTGCTGTTCTATATTATCAAGAGAAACAGGTCTCTCCGCAGACAGCGCTGTGAAATGGCTGAAGGTCTTACATCTTCCCTTTTCCTGTTTCTCATACCCAGGCTTCTTACTGTCCACCCAGCTGTCTAACCTAGGCTTGCTAGGACTGGTCTGTTTCACACTGTTCCAAAATGGGCATCAGCTATTTCTACCTCCTTGTGGCTCTTCCTCCTTCTTCTGATAATAGCCCAGCTTTTCTATGGTTAAGGAGTTAACTCAGTACCACCTGCCCCCTCTCCCTCAAGGGATGGACATATGTCCAAGAACGGGCCAATGGGAGTCCTTTCTGGGACTTTTCTGTTTGAGCTAAGAGGAAGAAAGTACCTTCCCCCGCTGGAGTAGGTGGTGGGTGTCAGGGGGTTTAGCTGCTAGTAGGAATTGGCACTCATAGGGGCCCTTATGGACAACTGCTTAGAGAGAGTGTGTATATAATATGGAGAGAAGAAGCCCTGACGACAGTATTTTAATCCCTGGGTCCAGCCAGACCTAAAGTCCACAATCCTGGACTTCATTTTTGCTGAAGCCATTTTAAATCAGATTTTATCCACTCACAACCAAAAAAAAATTGTAACTAGTATTTCTCGATCATTATTTTATTGTTCCTCTAAGCATACTTTTTAGACCTTTTTTATCCTTATTGCTTGCTTCCCTTACCATTAAATTTCAGTACCACAGATACACCATGTATCTGTTTATGCACTATATGTATATCTGTGCTTTATACATAAAAAGAGTAAGATTTATTTTCACCCCTTCCAAGAATCGATTTTTGCCTGCTTAGGGGTAATATCATTCCTGTTGAGAATGCATGGCCCTACCTAATTATGGTAGCTAGCTCCAAGATGGTTCTCATTCTCCACCCTCTAAAAATACAAACCATGGTGACAAATGACCTGTACATATTTAACAATAACTCACATGCAAGAGCAAGCACAATTTGGGAATGCCCCATGGACAAATGGGCAATGCCATTGACCTTCAAAGAATGAGTAGTTCAGCAGAGGAACCACAACGAGCAAAGCGAAGGGGGCTGGAAAGTAGAGGAACTGGCAAAGGGCTGCGGGTTGCTCTGTGGCTGCAGCAGGAGCTAAGATTCCAAAGAGGTTTCAGTCAGGTTAGGAAGGTATTGATTACTAGCTGGAGGAATTTGCACTAGATTTTTGGGACAGACACTATCAGTACCATGCCCATATCCTCTTGGATCTCTTTACCATTTCCATGCTTGAGGTCAGGTGAAGGTGACAGGTATAGACCCTTGCAGGTACTCTGGGTGAAGACAGCTCCCATTGTCCAACGGAAATACTCTGGAGAAGATTGTAGGTGTGAGACTTTACCTGCAAAAGCTGGAGGGAAATGGTTAAAAAAAGAGACCCCGTGGGACCTGGGCGGGGTATTACACTAGGGAAAATCCAAGTGCTTGTGTCCTGGCAGCAGGTGGGACTAAGGCAGTAGAGATTGGAGCCAAGTCTGAGCTGAAGGGGAGAGCTTGGGGTTCATTCAAATACAGGGGATATTAACACCTGGGAGTGGATGAGATCACTAAGGCAGAGCACGAAGTGTTCAAAGAAAGGGGGGTAGATGGAAGACAGGAGGTGGGGGAGACACCCAAATTAAGGAGATCAGTGTGCCTGAACTTGTTTAATTAGGCATCTCCTATCACTAGGTAATCACTACCTAGCATGAAAGCTAGTGCCTTGGGGAGTTTCAGTTAAACTTATCCCCAAGTTTCCAACATTCTTTAGAGACTGAAAAAGCATCACACTCTTCCCATGTGGCTGAGGTTCATTTTCATAAGGGACCTTTGAGAGACACCAAGTCTTCTCAAAGAAGGAATCAGTTTCAGTTCGCAGCTCAGGATTTGGGGTTGGACTCTTGAGTCTGGATTTTGACTCTACAAAATATTTAACTTAGAGACCCTGGACAAATTATTTACTGTGTTAAGCTTCGATTTTCTTATCTGTAAAATGGGGAGAATGTTGAGAAGATGTAATGAGATACTACATTAAAGAGATTAGAACAATGCTAGGCTCTTTAATAAGTGTACTAGAAGTGATGGCCACATCGAGCCAAGCACTGTGGCAGTGGGAGTGGTGTGGGGGTGGTATTTGTGGTCAGGTGGGACCTTAGGGGGGGTCTCACAAGTCAGCTCCACAGTGATAAAGGGCAGGAGCTCTAGAGCCAAACTGCCTGAGTTCCAATTCTGGCTGTGCCACTGTGTTAGTTTCCCAGGGCTGCCATAATGAAATATCATAAACCAGGCGACTTGAAACAACAGAAATTTATTCTATCCAGTTCTGGAGGCTAGAAGTCTGAATTCAAGGTATCAGCTGGGTCACGCTCTCTCTGAAGGCTCTAGAGGAAGATCCTTCCTCGCTTCTTCCTAGCTCCTGAGGATTTTTGGCAATCGTTGGTGTGCTTTGGCTTGTAGATGCATCACTCCAATCTCTGCAGTTGTCATCAATGGCTGTCTTCCCTCAGTGTCTGTCTGTGTCTCTTCTCCTCTTTCATAAGGACACAGCTTATACTGGATTCGGGCCCACCCTTCTCCAGTTTGACCTCATGTTAACTTATCTACTAACATCTTCAAAGACCCTATTTCCTAACAAGGTCACGTTCATAGGTACCGGGGGTTAGGACTTCAACATATCTTTTGGAGGGACACAATTCAATCCGTAACAGCTACCTACTAGCTCTAAGACCTGTGCCTTAGTTTTCTCATTTGTAAAATGATATAAATGATACCAATCCTGTAAGGTTGTTATGCAGATAAATGAAATAGTGTGTGTAATATGCTCAGAAGAGTGCCTAACATGTAATGTGTGCTCAAGAAAGGCTTATTATAATTATTATTGCTCCTTCTGCTTCTCCTCGTGAGCTCACAATGCACAGAGCTCCAGCCAGTAAGTTAGGATTCCCAAACCTAATGGTCACTGAAGATACTATGCTGGGTACATTGGTGTTTGAATAAAGAAAAAATAATTCTATATTATTTACTGCAAACTTTAGCTCAAATCTCTATATGCAGAGGGCCCCATCTTTTTCAGTCTCTTGGAAAACTCTACTCTGAACAACTCTGAGCTGGGAGTCAAGTCTTGACTTGTCATATTTTAAGGTAACTCACATAACCTCTAGATGGATAGACAGGTAGGCAGGCAGGTAGGTAGGTAGGTAGGTAGATAGATGATAGACAGATAGGCAGACAGCTGCTGTCAAACTCCAACTCATGGTGACCTCGTGTACAACAGAATGAAATGTTGCCTCGTCCTGTGTAACCTTCCTGATCACTGACATGTTCGAGTTCACTTTGGTGGCTATTTTGCCAAATCCATCTCACCAGGGGTCTCCCTCACCCTCACTGGCCCTCTCCTTCCCCAAACATGATATCCTCCTCTAGCGATAGATCCCACCTGATGATGTATCCAAAGCAAGCATGTCAGACAATGTTCCTTTGTGACGAATAAGGTTTTCATTGGCTAATTTTTGGAAGTAGATCTCCAGGCCTTTCTTCCTAGTCTGTCTTAGTCTGGAAGCTCTGCTGAAACCTCTCCACCGTGGGTGGCCCTGCTGCTATTTGAAATACCTGCAGAATAGCTTCCGGCATCATAGCAACATGCAGGCCACCACAGTACTAGAGCCTGACAGACCTGGACCTCAGGGTCCACGTAATCCATGGCAATAACTCATCAAAAAGAACACAGAGACAAGCCACAAGTAACCTCTCAACCAACACTGAAGAGGCTCAAGTCAAACCCACTACAGTCTCTCTGCCCCTTCTCCACAGACGTCAGCTACTCTAAAGCCTCTGACCTATTACACTTTTTCAATTCTTCATTATCAGTCTTGTACCCCAACTTTCGCTGACATCCAGAGTTCAGAGACCCCATCTGTTGAAGCCCTACCCCCTTCCTTCCGCCTTTCCACACCAGTCTCTTTCCACCATCTTCCTGATGCTACAGCACAAAATCTTGAAATGGGGCTGGCAGAATTGACTGACATTAGAGGGCCATGAGGAGCCCTGGTGCGCAGTGGTTAAGCACTCAGCTGCTAACCAGAAGGTTAGTGGTTCAAACTCCCTAGCTGCTCTACAGGAGAAAGATGTGACAGCCTTGGAAACCCTATGGGGCAGTTCTACTTTGACCTATAGGGTTGCTATGAGTTGGAAACAACTCAAAGGCAATGAGTTTGTTTGGGTTTAGAGGGCCAGGAGGAGGAGAAACCAAGAGGATAAAGACAAACGTTCCCTTAGCTGTCGGGAAGTGATGGGTGTTGGGCCGGTGGGAAGTAGCTCAGAGCTCTTGTCTCAAACCATTCTCCCTGCCTCTCATGGACACTAGCTATACAGGTCTCCATTAGGTGCCCAAATAGTCCAAGTGCTTTCCTGCTTCACAGCATTTGCTCATGTACCTCTTAGCCTGGGATGTTCTACTCACTCTTGCTTTGGCTGGTTGTCTCTCATTCCTTGGACCTCAGCTTAAATGTTTCCTCCTCAGAGAAATCTTTACAAGCCAGCTTATCAAAATAGCCCCATCCTTTCCTCAGTTTTTCTCTCTTCAGCCCCTTGGTTTGTTTGTTTGTTTGTTTGTTTTGTTTTTTTCATAGTATCTGCCATAATTTACAATCATTTAATTCATTAATCTACTTCATTCTTTCTCCATCTACTAACCTCTCCAGAATCTAAGCTTCATGAATGCAGAGACCACAAAGGAGCATCCCCAGAGCTGAGCATATAGTAGGGCTCTCGATACATTGTTATGAATAAATGAATGACTGCTTTAAGAAGTCTTCAACTCCTACCAGCTGTGTGGTCTTTCTTGGGCTTTATTCACCTCTAATGGGGCTGGCAAAACTTGCTCTTTCTCCTTAGGTAGTCAGGAAAACCAACCTCATAAAGCAACCCCAAAGCTCCTCAAAATGCAAAGCCTTCTTATTTAACAACATTCACTGAGCCATAAGAGCTGAAATTTTCCAAAGATTTAAGCAGCACCCAGTGGCACAAGTTGCTAGGTTATAGGACCGATTCTTTTGTTGGTGTACTCTCTCATTTTGCTTTTTTGCCCCTTTAATCCACCCTGACCCAGAGTGATTTGGGAGGAGAGGATCCACAGGAATGTGTAAGGAATGCTGAGCATTGCCCTCACCTCCGATCAGCTGGCAGAGTGGCTGTCCAAATGGAGAGGAGCTTTCTTCCAGGAAACTATGCCTCACTCCCTACTGCTGGTCTGGTGGCTCATTATCAGATTGTTCAGCTCTAGCTGCATTATGCAACCTGCTGTCAGCAACCCACAGCCTGCATGGAGAAGCATTGCCTGGCCTTCCCCCAAAAAAGGAAGGTTTGACTAAAGAGACTGAACTCTTTCCCCCAAACCCCACCCCCCAAAGAAAAACAACCTAAGCTCACAGCCTCGTCACACTCCAGCATGGCTATTATTTAGCTGACAAAATGCTCACTTTTCATATTTGCACCTGGAGTCACAAATAAGTCACATCTGGTTGCCGAGTGCTTTTCTGCATGGTGATTAGCAGGCTGCGTGTTTCTGCTGCCTCGGCTGAGACTGATAGGGTGGGTGGGGGTCAGGGCTCACCATCTTGCATTCTGTTCTAGCACTTGAAATTGAGCTTGCTTCTCACATTTTTCCTCTCCTCTCTTCCCCATTCATCTGTTCCTCACCCTGCAATCTGCACTTACCCAGGGCTTAAGAAAACATGACTGTGTTCTTGATTTCCCTAAAATGAACAGAAAATAAATGATCTAGATATGCATGACCCTTTGTGCACCAGCTTGAATTTGTCTCAGTTTTTGTCCATTGAAGAGGTTAGCATTGTCTGCCTACCTGTATGCCTGTAAGCATCCAATAAAGACCATGGGTGATTACCACTCCTTTTCAGAATGTTCTAGAGCAGTGCTGCCCAATACAACTTTCTTCTGTGACAGAAATGTTCTATATCTGTGCTGTCCAATAAGGTATCTGAATGTGGCCAGCAAAACTGAGGAACTGAATTTCAAATTTTTATTTAATTTTAATTAAACTAAGTCTATATAGCCACAAGTGATTGAGGGCATTGGTGGTTCACTGGCAGAATTCTCACCTTTCCTGTGGGAGACCTGGGCTCGATTCCTGACCAATACACCTGTCTTAGTCATCTAGTGCTGCTATAACAGAAATACCACAAGTGGATGGCTTTAACAAAGATTCTCTCACAGTCAAGTAGACTAGAAGTCTGAATTCAGGGCGCCGGCTCCAGAGAAAGGCTTTCTCTCTCTGTTGGCTCTGGAGGAACGTCCTTGGCATCAAGTCTTCCCTTGGTCTGGGAGCATCTCAGCACGGGCACCTCAGGTCCAAAGGATGAGCTCTGCTCCCAGTGCTGCTTTCATGGTGGTATGAGGTCCCCACGTCTTTCCGTTAGCGTCTCTCTTTTATATCTCGAAACAGATTGGCTTAAGACACTATCTGATCTTGTAGATCTCATCAATATAACTGCCTCTAATCCATCTTATTACATCATAGTGACAGGATTTACAACACATAGGGAAATCACATCAGATGACAAAATGGTAGACAATCATACAATACTGGGAATCATGACCCAGCCAAGTCGACAGATATTTTTGGGGGACACAATTTAATCCATGACACACCCCACTCACAGTTACCACCCATTTGTCAGTGGAGGCTTTCGTGTTGCTATGATGCTGAACAGGTTTCAGTGGTGCTTCCAGACTAAGATGGACTAGGAAGAAAGGCCTGATGATCTACTTCTGAAAATCAGCCCATGGAAATCCTGTGGATCACAATAGTCCAATTCACAAGCAATCATAGGCATAGCACAGGACCGGACAATGCTTCATCCCATTGTACATGGGGTCGTCATGAGTCAGGGGCCGACTCGATGGCAGCTACCAACAGCAAGCCACAAGTGCCTAGTGACTACGCTATTGGACAAGGCTTCTCAAACTTTAATGTGGACAGGAATCACCTTGTTAAAATGCATCAGTAGGGCTGGGGTGGGACCTGAGAGTCTGCATTTCTAACAATTTCCCAAAAGATGCTGATGTTATTAATCTCTGGCCCATCTTTGAGTAGCAAGCGGCTGGTGGTTCTTAAACTTGATGGCACGTTGGACTTCCCCAGGGAACTTTAAAAAATGCTGATGCCTGAGTCCCTCTCCCAGAGATTCTAATATAATCGGTCAGGTGTGGCCTAGGTATGGAGAGTTTAAAAAGCTCCTCAGGTGATTCTAGCGAACAGCCAGGGTTGAGAACCCCTCATCTTCCCACTGCCCCACTAATGACCTAGTTAATGCCCTTTAAAATAATACATCATCCCAGATAACAGAGTCACAATTTTATAATAATCTGACAGGAACTTATTGGTACATGCCAAACCTGTAGAGGGTTTAGACTGGTTTTTCCCATCTTGACTAGAGATGGGAGAATGGAACTAGAGGTCAAGTTTTTGACACTCAACCTAATTTCCTACCTGGGAGGCAAGGGTGGGGAGTGCAGAGCTGGGAGGTCTGTAAGAACCACCTAGGGAGATATTCAGCCTATATCTGCCGGCTCTTTGCTGACCCCAGACTGGGATTCTACCTCTCTCCAAGGTTCCACGTGGCTGGTCCCTCCTACTCCTCCTGCTAGAGACCAAAGGCCATAGAGATTAAAACCACAGGGTCTGGAACCAAAGTGCCTGGGTTTGAATTCTAACTCTGCTGCTCACTAGATTTGCCATGTGGTCAAGTTACCTAAACTTGCTGTGTCTTTATTTCCTCATCTGTAAAATGGAGATAATTACAGTACCTTCCTCTCAAGGTTGTTGAGAAGATCAGAAGACCTCCCAGCACTTTGTGAGCGATTCTAAGTGTCAGCTTTATTATTACTCCCTCAGCATATCCCCACCCATCTTTTGTTCTCCAACCCCTCTGGCTCCCTAGTTCCTTGAGCCCACCATGCTCTCTCTCACATGCTAGTGTGTTTTGTATGGAATGATTTCCTTCCCCTTTAGGCCTACTTAATGCTTCCTGATCTTTCTGATATCAGCCCTACTGTCAAGTCCCCTGGGAAGGCTTTCATCTCCACTTCTTCTCAAGTCCCAGGCTTACTAGCACTTGGCATGGTTCATTCATTTAATACACATTTTTTGAGCACCTACTATGTGTCATGCACAGTTCTAGGTTCTGGGGATCCTGCAGAGAACAAAAAAGACTGAAAAGGAAAAACCTCTATTCTCACAGAGCTTACTTTCTGAGATACACTGACCATAAACAAGGAAATATGCTAGAGATAAAAAAGAGAGCAGGGATGTTGACAGAGCAGATGGCCAGAGAATGTCTCCATGAAGACTGATAATCAAGAAAAGCCCTGGAGGAGGTGTGGAGTAAGCCAGCTAGATACTCAGGGGAAAAGCATTCCAGGCAGAGAGACGTTGTCATCGAGTTGATTCCAACTCATGGGAACCCTGTGTGTGTCATAGTAGAACTGTGCTCCATAGGGTATTCAATGGCTGATTTTTTGGAAGTAGATCACCAGGCCTTTCTTCTGAGGCGCCTCTGCATAGATACATATCTCCAATCTTTCTGTTAGCAGCTGAGTATGTTAAACGTTTGCACCACCAGGGGACTCCTGGTGCGTAGCAGGCACTCAGTAACTATATGTTGAATGAATGCTCTCACCCACTGAGGCATTCCAGACTGTCTGGAGAATGTGTGTGCTGGGGAGACAGGTGGGGAAGTGGCATGTATTCTTTGAAAAAATCTACCACTACCCCTCACCAGTTAAAAACAACCATGTAAGGAGAAAAATCTCTTGAAATGGAGCACTATTCTTTTCTTTTTCACATTTCCTGCAAATGATTTTCCCTCTCCCCAGCCAGAGGGATCCATCACAGTGGAGAGGATTGGGACTGTGCGGCAGGGATGCAGAGAGGAGAAAAGAGCCGATGTTCAGATGTTCAGTCCTGAAATAGGCACTTAAAGCCCATTTCCAAGAATTCAATGGTCATGAAAGGCAATGCTTCTGATGTACAAAACTGGTGTTTTTGAAAGGAAAACATTTAATAACCCTTATAAATATTTTCTTCCTCCAAATCAAAAGGCAAAGCTGTGAAGGAGGAGGGCATACATTTACCCACAAGCAATAGATTGAAGAGGGAACCAACGCTGTAGGGAACCCAGCCTAGCTGGGAGGGAGGAGAGATGGGGCTGGAGCAGGCGGGGCTGATGGAGCCTGTGGGATCACTGGGAGATGACGCTTTCAGCATTGATTGGTCCAGTTGCATCAGTCAGAGCCCACAGACACTTCAGCCAAGATACCTTAGTGAAGAGACCATTAACAGAGGTGCGGGTGGGGTTAAAGGAACCAGCAAGGGAGATCAAGGCACTCAGAGACTAGCAACCATGGGAAGCCCGTACATCCCTCAGCCTGAAGGGGGAAAACCAGTTGTCATTGAGTTGACTCCGACTCACAGTGACCCCATGTGTGTCTGAGTAGAATTGTGCTCCCTAAGGCTTTTACAAAAACAAAAAAAACCCACTGCTGGAAGTCGATTCCAACTCATAGTGACCCTGTAGGACAGAGTAGAACTGCCCCATAGGGTTCCCAAGGCTGTAATCTTTACAGAAGCAGATTGCTACATCATTTTCCCATGGAGCGGCTGATAGGTTCGAACAGCCAACCTTTCGCTTTGTAAACGAGCACTTAACCTCTGTACCGCCAGGGCTCCTTATTTTTTTAGAAGTAGATCATCAGGCCTTTCTCCTGAGGTGTCTCTGGGTGGATTTGAACCTCCAAACTTTTGGTTAGCAGCTGAACGTGTTAACCATTTGCACCTCCCGGGAACTCCATGAATTGTGTCACCCAAAAAGATACATTGAAATCCTAACCCCTGGTATCTGTGAATGTGACCTTGTTGGAAACAGGGTCTTTGAAGATGTTAAGATTCGTTATCAAGAGGTCATACAGGAAGGAGCAGCTGGGCCCTAATCCCATCTGAGTGGTATCCTTACAAAAGAGAGGACAAACACAGAGAGCTACACAGAGGAAGGACTCCATATGATGCCGCAGCTATAAGTCAGGGAATGCCTGGAGCTCCGAGAAGCTAGGAAAGAGGCATGGAACAGATTCTCACTCAAAGCCCTCAGAAGGAATCAATATTGCTGACACCCTGATCCTGAACTCCCAACCTCCAGAACTGTGAAACAATAAATTTCTGTTATTTAAAGCCACCCACTTTATGGGCTTTTGTTACTTCACGGGCAGTGCTAAGAAACTAAGATGGAAGGGACAGTGTTTCTGATCCCAGAGAGAGCTGGCTCCCAGGAGAAGCTGGGGTGAAGCTACCAGCTATTACCTGAGGCTTGGAGCTAAAACAGAAGGAACAGACAAGAGGTAACCCACCTTCCTCTTCCCTCACCCTCCAAATTCCTGCTGGTGCCTCCCATTGGCCAAAGCACCCGTATGTAGCAGGCACTTTGGGGTGCCCCACTCACCCCTTACGGGCCCACCTCTGATGTCAGCTGTAGCTGCAGTGAATGAAGTTCCTAATAAGCTCAGACACACCACATCCCACCACAGGTTCACCCACTTTCTGCTCAGGGCAGTCTCTACTTCTCGGCTGGGTTCAGTAATTCATTGCAATGGCCACATGGAACTCACAGACCATACTTAAGATTATGGGGCTTATTAGGAAAGTAACAGGCTACAACAGTAACAGAATCAACTTGGAAATAACATGATACAACTCTGGAAACAGGATACAGTTCGGCAATCAGGACAGCTTACAACCAAGACAGCTCTCTGCTTCTTATCAGCCACGCCCACAGGCAGGCCCTCCTCTTGGCCACGCCCACAGCAGACCCTTCTCTCAGCTCCTCTCAGCCTTTGCGTTGCTTGGGCAAGTGTTACAGCTTTTTAGTTCCGCCAGCAAGCCTCCTGCCCAAAGCTATTCAACTCTTTCTCTTTCCATGGGCCAGCAAGCCCACTGTGGCTGTCTCTCTCTCTCTCCATGGGCCGATAAGCCCACTGAGCTGTCTTGCACCAGTCTCCTGGTTTCTGCTGCTCGTACTGCTGCCACCATTTCTCTGCCACTGGGCTCTGCTGAGCTTGCTGTCACTTCTCAACGTCTTCAGTGTTACAGCTCTTTCTTCTGGGTCTAGGTGGTTCTCAGTGCAGTGACCCCTGGTCCAAAGGACACACTGTGCTGCAGACTCTTCTTGATGGTAGTGAGTTCCTCCTCAACCTCTGTGGGATTGGCCCTTATGTTCAATTTCAAGGTATGGCCCTCCCAGCTGGGCCACAAACTCACCAATCCCTGCAAGGTCACTTAATCCTTATTGGGTGGTTTTAAGCACCCTATTTGCATAATAAACTGACAAATCCCTGCAAGGTGCATAAAATAGACCAATCACAGGGTGGGCTGTGGCCCAACCAATTAATTTTGGCAGGTTATAAACTCAAGGCCAGAAAGGCCATGTATAAAGAGAAACCCACTGCACTGCACCCCCCTCAATTGCCACCTGAGCTACAAACCAGTTGCTGTCATGTCGATTCTGACTCATAGCGACCCTATAGGATAGAGTAGAACTGCCCCATAGGGTTTCCAAGGCTGTAAATCTTTATGGAAGCAGAGTGCCACACCTTTCTCCCATGGAGCAGTTGGTGGGTTTGAACCACCAACTTTTGAGTTAGCAGCCAAGCACTTAAACAGTGCACCATCAGGCCTCCTTCATCTGAGCTAGAGGGTAGGAAAATCTACCCTCATATGGGGACTATACAATTTATATATCTTTTACACCAGCATTACACAGAAGAAAATATCACCTAGCCCCTGCTATGAGTTCCAGCACTACCCTTTGCATCTGTGATGATCACCTCATTTATCAGACAAGGGAAATGTGACTCAGAGAGGTTAAGTAACGTACCAAAAGTCACATAGCCAAAAATGACAGAGCCAGGATTAAGAAAGTCTGACTGTCTCCAAATTCCACAAAGTTAGCACTATAACTCATTGCTGCAGTAAGTCCTGTGCCCACATATTCTCCCCATCCTACCACTGAGGCAGAACAGTAGGCTGGGCTGGTGGCCCTTCCAGTTTGGGATGCCAGGTCACCAGCTCATGCTGGATTTCCTGCAGCTTCTCATGTACCGTCTGCCTGTCTTCAATCACACTAACAACCCCTGCCTTGTTCATCACTGCTTTTCCTTCTCTTGCCTCCTCTAATTTCTCTCCATATCCCTTATGATGAGCCGTTGCATAGAGGGTGATTTACAGTCTCCACTCATCTGCCTAGAGTTTTTTAAAAAAAGAAGAAGAATTAAATTGGATGGAGCGCTCCAGGAACCTGTCTCTGACTTCAGCCTCTCTCATTTACCCAGTGATGCATCACGCTGTGTTCTAATGGCTCTGTAATGGGCAGCTTAATCTGCCATTACACTGACTTTCAAGGGGCTGCCTCACTGGACTCCCCGGCCAAGGGTTGGCCTGTGGAATCATGGCACCTGCATGTGGTGCAGGCTCAAGCTGGGCAAGTCCCTAAGAGGAAGCTCATTCTTTCTTCTGGGGTCCCAAACTCCAGTGCTGACGGGGGCAAGAGGGATAATAAAGGTAAGTGAAGCCAGCTGGGGAGGGGGACTCGGATGACCTTTCTAAAAGGGTAATTCCCTCATTGTTGACTTGTGGAGATTTGGACCCAGATCTTCCAATTGCTCAATACAAGCCAGAAAAGCAGAATTTTATGTATCATCTCCTCATTTTTGAATGTCAGCATTTATTTGAAAACATGTTTTTAAATAGTGTGTAGGCCAAATAAAACACGTCAGCAGGCAGCTCCAGCCCCAACTTGTGAACACCGTCTCATAGAGATCCAAAGACTCCCCATGGCGCTGTCCCTGGCCCCAGAGATTTCCTTACAGCTCTGCTCAGCGTGCATAAGAAAATAATAAAGCGGACACTTCACTATCCAATTAGCAGCCATGGCACATGCCTTTCCTCTCCCCCCTGGAGGAAAAAAAAAAGGAAAACCCTGCTCTGCTTTGATTCAGATCAAACCAATGCTGCTCCCACCTATTTGAGGCACTCTGGAGCTTGAGTTCTGTGTGCAAACACGTGCCCCTACCGCAGACTGAGCTCCTTTTATGTGTGGATCCTGAGCGCCAAACCACAGCCACCACAATCCATGGATACTTCCCCAGAAGGCTCTGCAGGAAACAAGGGGCCTGTGCAGGGGCAAAGTCAGGCTTTGAAACCAGGAAGCATGAGCCTGGGGATGTGGCTGGGCTGGTGGGGCTATGTTCTCATGGTAACCTGCAACTTCCAGAACCATCCATCCTTTAGAGACCTCCTCTATGGGCCTCCAGGGTATTCATCTCCAATCTCTCCTCCAGAGTCTTGTTATCATCACGTCAACAGAAGTACTCAAAAGAGGCCACTCTTGAGAAGCAGTACAGAGTGTGAGCCCGGGAGCCAAGCAGCCTGGATTTCTGGGTCAACTCTTGGCTTAGTATCTGCATGAACTTGGGAAAGACACTAACTGCTCCCCCTGCCCCCACCCCAGTCTCAGTTTCCTTATCTGTAAAATGGAGATAATAGTTGTAGAGACCTTGAATGTGAAGACTAAATGAGTTAGAATATGTAGCATATCTACAACAGTTCCTGGCACATTGTTGTTGTTAGTTGCCATGGAGTCAGCCCCTGACTCATGGTTGGTGATCCTGCGTGCAACGGAAAGAAAAGCTGCCCAGCCCTGCACCATCCCCAAGATCAAAGTGTGGATTGGACCGTTGTGATCCATAGGGTTTTCACTGGTTGATTTTCAGAAGTAGATTGCCAGGTCTTTCTTCCTACTTTGTCTTAGTCTAGAAACTTCACTGAAACCTGTTCCACCTCATAGCAACACGCAAGCCTCCACTGACAGGTAGGTGGTGGCTGTGCATGAGGTGCATTGGTTGGGAATGGAACCCAGATCTCCTATATGGAAGGTCAGAATGCTACCACTAAACCACCAATGCTTCTCCTGGCCCATAGGAAGTGCTATATAAACGTGAGGTATTATTATTATTATTTTGGAGCATCTGCTGTCCCTTAGCCCTTAGAGATGAGGGTCATCATCTATTGGTTCTCCCATAAAGATATGGATGAGCTGTCTCTGGGATGCCAGACTTTTTTTTTACCTTTTATCACCCTCACCTTCTCCATTTATCCCTCTCACCTCCATTTCTTCTGTTGAAATTCTACCCAACCTTCAAAACCCAACTCAGATAAAGCTTCCTCCTCCACACCAGACACACTTATCTTCACCTCCTCTGAGCTCCTTTATATTTCATTAGCACGTATACTGGAGCTCTTATCACAATTTGCCTTAGACAGTAGCTTTGTGTGGATATGTCTTATTTCCCTGAAGACAGTGACCTCATCTTATTCTTTATATCCACCATAGCACCATGTCTTCGACATAATAGGTGTAAAGTCAATATTTGCTAAAGATACGTTAAATGAATAAATGAATTAGATTTCCTTAAATAACCAAGGAGAATGGGCCAGAGTGAGTCTGAGTTTCAGGAGTTAAGAGCTCTCAGATTGGATTTAGACTCAGCCAAGGAAATCACACTTCTCTGGAGCTATCCATTGTGATAATAACAATGACAGCATTTATTGAATGCCTGCTGTATGCCAGACACTGTTCTAAACTATTTACACATAATATTTTATGAAATCTTCACAACTGCCTCATGAGATTTGCTCTACTTTTATCATCTCAGCTGAGAATGCTGAAGTTTATATGATTGGAGAAATGTGCCCAGAGATTTTATTTGGTCAGTGCAAGAGTAGGAATTTGAACCAGGTATCTTGTTTCCCAAGGAAGCAAATCCTGAAATAAATATTTGAGTGCAAATAGTTAATTTGGGAGGTAGTCCCAGGAAGCACTCTAGGGGAATAGATGAGTGAAACAGGGAAGGGAAGGAAGTCAACATAGAATACATTACTGAGCAGGTTATCTCTGGGCAGTTGAGGCTCAATCCTACCGGGGGTGTGAGGGAGACTATGTAGAACATGTTTCAGAATCATTCCCCAGAGGGAAGGAAGCTTGGGTATTTATCCACCAATTCCCATTCAGCTTT
The DNA here is from genome assembly GCA_030035585.1 of Dugong dugon. Lineage (NCBI taxonomy): Eukaryota > Metazoa > Chordata > Mammalia > Sirenia > Dugongidae > Dugong > Dugong dugon. The sequence continues at coordinate 52,130,643 of CM057481.1, read as the reverse complement.
GGTTGAGGCTACTCTCAGGGACATCAACTCCCTGCACTTTTAGCCTGGCCAGTGCATGGGCTGAGCATAAGCTTGTGTCCCGAGAAAGCCCCCAGACAGAGCATCACGGGTGTTTGCGGTAGGACTCTGCTGTCATACCAAAGGATAGTGAGTACAAAGAGGACAGGGCAGGGTACTAATGTCATCTTGTACACCAGGACCATCTGATTTCAAAGAAGGCCCTCACTCCACCTTGCCACGGTCCAGTGCTGCTCACTAACAGGCTCAGAGAGCCCATCCTTTCTGATGTTCTCATATGGGCAGCAGATACCTTTCCTACAGGCACTGGAACCAAGTTTTGTTATTCCCATTGTTGTTTTCGTAATGTTGGTGTTCTACTTTGTACTTCTTAAAACACATACACACATCACACACATAAACATGTAGGAGGAAAGATTTCCATTTAGGGGGAAGTAAGCAAAGCCCTGGTGGTGAAGTGGTTAAGCACATTTGATTGCTAACCAAAAGGTTTGCAGTTTCAATCCACGAGCTGCTACTTGGAAACCCTATGGGGCAGTTCTACTCTACCCTATAGGGTCACTATGAGCTGGAATCGACTCGATGGCAATGGGTTTGTTTGTTTGTTTTAAGCAAAGCCCAAGGAGCCCTGGTGGCACAATAGTTGGTTAAGTGCTTGGCTGCTAACTGAAATGTTGTCTGTTCAAACCCATTCAGCGGCTCTGCAGGAAAAAGACCTGGTGATCTGCTTCTGTAGAGATTACAGCCTAACCAAACACCTCGTGAGATTGGTTTGCTGGATTTGAAGACTTAGACCACAGTCTCGTGGGATAACTCAGTTAATTGGCATAATATAGTTCATAAAGTGCGTGTTCTATATCCCAACGTGGTGAATAATGTCTGGGGTCTTAAAAGCTTGTGAGCAGTCATCTAAGATACAGCTATTGTTCTCTACTCATCCAGAACAAAAGAGAAAGAAGGAAACCAAAGACTCAGAGACTAATAGTCTACATGAACCATAGTCCCATCTTCCCTGAAACCAGAAGAACTAGATGGTGCCCATCTACCACTATTGACTGTTCTGATCAGGGCCACAATAGATGGATCCTTATATAATAGGAGAAGAATGTGGAACAGAACTCAAATTTTTAAAAAGTCCAGACTTGGTGGACCAGTTGAGACTAGGGGACTCCTCGAGATTATTGCCCTGAGATACTCTTTAAACCTTAAACCAAAATTATCCCTAGAGGTCACCTTTCATCTAAATAACAGATTGGCTCATAAAATAAACAATATCACCTGTGAGTAATCAGCTTCTTTTAAAAAATCATCTGTAGGAGACCAATTGGTGAAGTGAAGTGAAGATGAGACGGTAAGGGGGCAGGGAAACTAGAGTACTGGAAATGGTACTCTAGAACAGAGTGAATGAGAATGACGACACATTGTGAAAAATGTAACCAGTATCACTGAATAATTTGTACAGAAATTGTTCAATGGAAACCTAAGTTTGCTGTTTAAACACACTAAAATATTATTTAAAAAAGAAGATTACAGCCTAGGAAAACCTATGGGGCAGCCCTACTCTGTCACATGGAGTCTCTATGAGTCAAAAACTCAACAGCACACAACACAACAACAACAAGCAAAGTCCAAAGAGGCTGAGGATCACACAGAGGGTCACCTAGATGGCCCACGGCAGAACACAGCCTGATCCAGGTCTGAGCATCCACACTGTCAAAAATGAGATCTGTTTTGCTATTATTTTATTTTTGGTGAAAATATTGACCTGTTGACCAGACTGGTGAATACTGGCAATGAGCTCTTAGTGGTGAAATTCAAAAGAAATTCAAGATACATGAGTTGTGTGTTAGTTTCTTAGAACTGCCTGAAAAAAGTACCACAAGTGGGTGGCTTAAAATCACAGACATTCATTCTCTCACAGTTTTGGAGGCCAGAAGTCCAGATTCAAGGTGTCAGCAGGGCTGCGCTCTCTCCAAATGCTCTAGGGGAGGGTCCTTTCCTGCCTCTTTCCTAGGTTCTGATGGTTGTTGGCAATCATTGGCGTTCCCTGGCTTGTAGATGCATCACTCTAGTCTCTGGCTTCACCATTACATGGAGTTCTCCCTGTCTGTGTGTTTGTGTCTGAATGTTCCAGTTCTTGTAAGGATACCAGTCATTGGATTAGGGCCCTCCCTAATCCAGAATGACCTCATCTTAACTTGACTACAACTACAAACACCCTGTTTCCAAATAAGGTCACATCCACAGGTAGATATGAAATTTTGGGGAACACTAGTCAATCCAGTACAATGTACAAGTAGAGACAAACCCAAAAAACCAAACCCATAGCTGTCGAGTTGATTCGGACTCATAGTGACCCTATAGGACAGAGTAGAATTTCCCCATACGGTTTCCAAGGAGTGCCTAGTGGATTCAAACTGCCAACCTCTTGGTTAGCAGTTGTAGCTCTTAATCACTATGCAACCAGGTTTTCCCAAGTAAGAGATACTCTCTTCATATTATTTTAGCACGCAGTAATGTGAGAATAGAAAACAATTGCCAAGAAGCACAGGCCACATCTCCTGTCACCTTCTGCCTTCCCAGACCTCCCCTTGCAGGCATTGTGAGGCAGCAGTGGGGACCACAGGCTTGGGAAACAAACTGGCCTGGGGCCAAATCCTGGCTTGGTCAACTGTGTGGACTTTGGGGCAAGTCATTCAATCATTCTGAGGTTTGGTTTTCTCATTGATAAAATGGTTATAAATAACTATTTCCCTCATAGGATAATAGTGGGGATTAAGTGAAACATGCACATATAGCAGCTGGCACTGTGCCCAGCTGCTGCAAACTGACTGGAGACAATTTGGTTGAGGGACATTGCCTGGGTTCTTTTGCGATACATAACTGAGCAGCCACTGAAGAAGTTGGAGGTGCTGAGGGTTAGCCCTATTCCCAAGCACTTGGTTCCTTGAGAGACATTTGAAAAGAACTCTGGGAAGGGAGAGGTTCCAAGAGCAAGATGCCTTGAGGTTTGAATGTGGCATCCCCCAGGTACCAACTGGATGAAGCTCCAGAACACGGAAATCATCGCCACTTCGTGCTGACTCTTGGGGACCTGGCTTCAAAGGTGGTCCTGGCACTGCCATTAAGACCATCAGCGTCCCAGATGCCCCATGAGCCCCAGATATGAATTCTGTTAAGCATAGATTGTGCTGCAGATCCATTTTTCCTTCTTTCCTTTTGCAGGTTAGGTTCTCTGGGAAGCAGACTCTGAAATGCAGATTGGGGAGCAGGAGATTTATTGGGGGTGATCTTGGAATCAGCATCTGTGGGAAGGAAGGGGAGGAAGTTGAATTAGACAGAGAGAGAGTTTTGGTGAGCTCTCCAGGATCTCATCAGTTAGGTGGGCTGAAGACATAAATAGGGAAGAGGCAGTGAGTATGACTGGCCAGCGAGTGGTAGAAAATTGAGTTCTTTAAGAGAACTCTCTGGGATTTGGAAGCCAGAGAAAGCTTCCTGAAGCATGAGTAGGGAGGAGGGTGTACAGGCGAAAGGTGTGAGCACCATGAACAAGTAATAGTATTTGCTGTTGTTAGGTGCTGTCGAGTGCATTTGACTCATAGAGACCCTATATGACAGAGAAGAACTGCCCCATAAGGGTTTTCTAGGCTATAATCGTTTTTTTTTTAATATTGTACTTGAGGTGAAGGCTTAAAGAACAAATAGTTTCTCATGAAACAGAAGTACACATGTTGTTTTATGACATTGGTTAACAACCCCACAACATATCAACCCTCTAACTTCTCAACCTTCTTTTTTTTTTTTTGGTGAAAATACACATAGCCAAAGATACACAATTTCAAAAATTTCTACGTGTGCAGTTCAGTGACATTCACTATGCTCTTCCAATTGTGCTGTTATTCTCACTTAAGATGAAGGCTTACAGAACAAAATAGTTTCTCATTTAACAGTTACTACAAATGTTGCCCTATGACAATGGTTAACAATCTCACAACACATCAACAATATCCTTACTCAACCTTGTGTTCCCTATCACCAGCTTCCTTGTCCCCTTCTACTTTCCGGCCTTGTCACTGGACTCCTGTACCTCATTAGTCTCATTTGGTTTTACAGGGCTTTCCACTCCCAAGCTGAACAGTGAACCTCAGAGGTAACTTCACCACTGAGCTAAAAGGGTGTCTGGAGGCCATACTCTCGGGGTTTTTCCAGTCTCCTTTAGGTCAGTAAATCTGGTCTTTTTTTTTTTTGTGAGTTAGAATTATGCTCTACATCCTTCTCCAGCCCTGTCCAGAACCCTCTGTTGCGATCCTGGTCAGAGCAGTCAGTGGTGGTAGCCGGGCACCATCTAGCTGTACTGGACTCAGTCCGGTGGAGGCCTTGGTAGTTGTGGACAGTTAGTCCTTTGGACTAATCTTTTCCTTGTATCCTGTTCTGTTCCTTCTCCCTTGCTCCCGGAGGGATGAGACCAGTGGAGTATCTTAGATGGCCGCTCACAGGCTTTTAAGACCCCAGACACTACTCACCAAGGTAGAATGTAGAGCATTGTCTTTATAAGCTGTGTCATGCCAACTGAGCTAGATGTTCCCCGAGACCATGGTCCCCAGAGCCCTCCACCCAGCAATTCAGTCCCTCAGGGAGTTTGGATGTGTCTATGGGGCTTCCATGACCTTTCCTTGTACAAGTTGTGTTAGTTTCCCCTGTATTGTGTACTGTCTAACCCTTCACCCAAGATACAACCTATCTATTGCCTATTTAGTATTTCCCCCCCACCCCTCCCATCCCTGGTAACCAACAAAGATTGTTACATTTTGTGTGTGAACTTTTTCATGGGTTTTTACAATAGAGGTCTCATACAATATTTGTCCTTTTGTGATTGACTTACTTCACTCCAGTTTCATCCATGTTGTGAGATGGTTCACAGAGTCATTGTTGTTCTTTCTCGTTGCATAGTACTGCATTATGTGTATGTACCATAGTCTGTTTATCCATTCATCTGTTGATGGGCATCTACGTTGTTTCCATCGTTTTGCTATTGTGAACAATGCTGCCATGAACACAGGTGTGCATATGTCTATTCGAGTGACAACTCTTATTTCTCTACGATATATTCCTAGAAGTGGGATTGCTGGATCAAATGCTATGTCTATTTCTAGCTTTCTGAGGAAGTGCCATAACATTTTCCAAAATGGTTGTATCATTTTGCATTCCCACCAGCAGTGCATAAGTGTTCCGATCTCCCTGCAGCCCCTCCAACATTTGTTATTTCCAGTGTTTTTGATTCGTGCCAGTAATGCCGGGGTGAGATGGTATCTCACTGTGGTTTTAATTTGCGTTTCTCTAATGGCTAGTGATCGCGAGCATTTCCTCATGTGTCTGTCGGCCATTTGAATGTCTTCTTTGGTGAAGTGTCTGTTCATTTCCTTTGCCCATTTTTTGATAGGATTATTTGTCTTTTTGTTGTAGAGGTGTTGGATTTTCTTGTAGATTATGGAGATTAGACCTTTGTCTGACCTATACTGTCCAAAAATTTTTTCCCAGTCTGTAGGTTCTCTTTTTACTCTTTTGGTGAAGTCTTTTGAAGAGCATAGGTGTTTGATTTTTAGAAGATCCCAGTTATCGAGCTTATCTATTAGGGTTTGTGCACTGATGGTTAGGTTTTGTATCCTGTTAATGCCATGTATTAAGGCCTGAAGTGTTGGTCCTATTTTTTATTCTATGAACTTTATAGTTTTAGGCTTTATATTCAGGACTTTGATTCATTTTGAAGTAGTTTTTGTATACGGTGTGAGGTGTGGGTCCTGTTTCATTTTTTTGCAGACGGATATCCAGTTTTGCCAGCACCCTTTGTTAAAAAGACTGTCTTTTCCCCATTTGATGGACTTGGGCCCTTGTCAAAGATCAGGTGACCGTAAGTGGATGGATTTACATCTGGGTTCTCAATTCTGTTCCATTGGTCAATGTATCTGTCATTGTACCAGTACCAGACTGTTTTGACTACTGTAGTTGTATAGTAGGCTCTGAAGTCAGGTAGTGTGAGTCCTCCAACTTTATTCTTCTTCTTCAGTAGTGCTTTACTTATTCGGGGCTTCTTCCCTTTCCAAATAAAGTTAATGATTAGTTTTTCCATCTGTTTGAAGAATGTTGTTGGTATTTGGATCGGGATTGCATTGTATTTGTAAATTGCTTTGGGAAGAATTGTCATTTTCACAATGTTAAGTCTGCCTATCCATGAGCATGGTATGTTTCTCCATTTATGTAGATCCCTTTGGGTTTCTTGCAGTAGTGTTTTGTAGTTTTCTTTGTATAGGTCTTTTACATCTCTGGTCAGATTTATTCCTAAGTATTTTATCTTTTTAGGGGCTATTGAAAATGGTATTGTTTTCCTGATTTCCTTTTCATCGTTCTCCTTACTGGTGTATAGGAATCCAACTGATTTTTGAATGTTTATCTTGTATCCTGCTACTCTGATGAATCTTTCTATTAGTTCCAGCAGATTTCTCGTGGAGTCTTTAGGGTTTTCTGTGTATAGTATCATATCATCTGCAAACAGGGACAGTTTAACTTCTTCATTACCAATTTGGATGCCCTTTATTTCTTTTTCTTGCCTTATTGCTCTAGCTAGAACTTCCAGCACAATGTTAAATAGGAGTGGTGATAAAGGGCATCCTTGTCTTGTTCCTGTTTTCAAGGGGAATGTTTTCAGCCTCTGCCCATTAAGAATGATGTTGGCCATTGGTTTTGCATAGATGCCCTTTATTATGTTGAGAAATTTCCCTTCTGTACCTATTTTACTGAGAGTTTTTATCAGGAATGGGTGTTGGACTTTGTCAAATGCCTTTTCTGCGTCAATTGAGATGATCGTGTGATTCTTTTCTTTCATTTTATTTATGTGGTGGATTACGTTGATTGATTTTCTAATGTTGAACCATCCTTTCATACCTGGTATGAATCCTACTTGTTCGTGGTGTATTATTTTTTTTGATATGATGCTGAAGTCTATTGGCTAGAATTTTGTTGAGTATTTTTGCATCTATATTCATGAGAGATATTGGTTTGTAATTTTCTTTTTTTGTGATGTCTTTGCCTGGTTTTGGTATCAGCGTTATGCTGGCTTCATAGAATGAACTTGGAAGTGTTGCTTCCTCTTCTATGCTCTGAAATAGCTTGAGTAGTACTAGTACAAGCTCTTCTGTAAATGTTTTGTAGAATTCTCCAGTGAAGCCATCTGGGCCAGGGGGTTTTTCGTTGGGAGTTTTTTTATTCCCTTTTCAATCTCTTCTCTTGTTATGGGTCTGTTCAGATTTTCAACATCGCTTTGTTGTAGTTTGGGTAGGCTGTGTGTTTCTAGAAATTTATCCATTTCCTCTAGGTTTTCAAATTTGTTGAAGTATAATTTTTCATAATATTCTGTTATACTCCTTTTTATTTCAGTTGGGTCTGTTGTAATGTCCCCCATTTCATTTCTTATTTGGGTTAATTGTGTCCTCTCCTGTTTTTCTTTTGTCAGTCTGGCCAGTGGTTTGTCGATTTTGTTGATTCTTTCAAAGAACCAACTTCTGGTTTGTTGATTCTTTCTATTGTTTTTCTGTTCTCTATTTCATTTATTTCTGCTCTGATCTTTACTATTTCCTTTCTTCCTGTGGTTATGGGCTTTTTTTGCTGTTCTCTTTCTATTTGTTTGAGTTCTGTATTTAATGTTTTGATTTTGTCCCTTTCTTCTTTTTTGATATGTGCATCTGTTGCTATAAACTGTCCTTTGAGGACTGCCTTTGCTGTGTCCCAAAGGTTTTGGTATGATGTGTTTTCATTCTCATTTGATTCTAGGAATTTTTTGATTCCATCTCTGATTTCTTCTATTACCCACTGATATGTAAGCTGGGTATTATTCAGTTTCCATGTAGCTGATTCTTTTTCCTTGCTGTTTCTATTGTTAATTTCTACCTTGATGGCATTGTGGTCAGAGAAGATACTTTGAATTATCTCAACGTTTTGGATCTTGTTGAGGATTGCTCTGTGGCCTAAGATGTGGTGTATTCTGGAGAACGTTCCATGTGCATTGGAAAAGAATGTGTATTTTGCAGAGGTGGGGTGTAGTGTTTTATATATGTCTATGAGGTCAAGTTGGCTGATTGTGCCCTTTAGGTCTTCTGTATCTTTGCTGAGTTTCCTCTTAGTTGTTCTGTCCTTTACCGAGAGTGGTGTGTTGAAGTCTTCTTTTCAGTTTTGTTAGAGTTTGTTTTATGTATTTTGGAGCCCTGTCATTGGGTGCGTAGATGTTTATTATGGTTATGTCTTCATTTTGGATCGTCCCCTTAATCATTATATAGTGTCCTTCTTTGTCTTTATGGTAGATTTCGTTTTAAAGTCTATTTTATCTGAGATTAGAATTGCCACTCCTGCTCTTTTTTGGTAGTTGTTAGCTTGATGTATTTTTTTCCAACCTTTGACTTTTAATAAATTCACATCTTTGTTTCTAAGGTGTGTCTCCTGTAGACAGCATTTTGATGGATCCTATTTTCTTATCCATTCTGTCACTCTCCGTCTCTTTATGGGTGCATTGAGGCCATTTACATTCAGTGTAATTATTGATAGATGTGGGTTTGTTGCTGTCATTTTGTAGTGCTTTTTTTGTGGTGCTGATGTTTTCTTTGTTCTTCTTACTCTCTTGTGCTGAGTTACTTTTGTTTGTGGATTTTTTTTTAAATTTCTTTTGTTTATGTAGGCTTTGTTTTTGCTGAGACTTTACGTTTTTCCTCTTTTTTATGAGTATGTTTGTTAACTTTCTCTGTGGTTACCATAAATTTTACCCTTATCTTTCTAAGTTTGAAGCATTCTACCGTTACTTGATATCGCCTTGCCTTCCTCTCCATTAGAAGGTTCTATACCTATGCAGTTTATTCCCTCTTTTATTGTTTTGATGTTGTTGTCATTTACTGATTAACTGCTCTGACTCCCTGTTGTATTTCTTTTGGTTTTGGATAGTCCTCGAGAGTTCATTTCCTAGGTTGGTATCTGGCTGGTACGATCCTGCATCCTCGGTTCTGCCTGTGAGCTGAAGCTGTTTGTCCTCAAATCAAAGAACTCACTTTAATAATTCGTGTAAGTTTGGTTTGACTTTTACATATTCCCTTAATTTCTGTTTATCTGGAAATGACCTAATTTCACCATCAAATCTGAACGAGAGTTTTGCAGGATATATTATTCTTGGCTGGCAATTTTTTTCTTTCAAGATTTTATATATGTCATCCCATTGCCTTCTTGCCTGTATGGTTTCTGCTGAATAATCTGAGCTTAGTCTTATTGTTTCTCCTCTGTATATGACTTCTGGTTTTTCACGAGCTGCTCTCAGGATTCTTTGTTTGTCTTTGGTTTTGGTGAGTGTCAGTATGATATGCCTTGGGATTTTCTTTTGGGGTCTCTTCTATATGGGGTTCGTTAAGCTTCTTGGATGGCCAGCTTTTCATCTTTCATGATTTTGGGGAAGTTTTCTGTCAGCAGTTCCTCAGTGAGACTCTCTGTGTTTTCTGTTTTCTCCCCCTGTTCTGGAATTCCAATCCCTCTTAAATTTTTGCTTTTGATTGTGTTCCACATAACTCTCAGGGTCTCTTCATTTTTCTTTGTTCTTTTTTCTGAGTTCTCCTCAAACAGAGTTGTATCCAAGTGTTTGTCTTCAATTCCACTGATCCTGTCTTCACCATTTCAAATCTGCTTCTCAGCCCTTCTATGACATCATCCATTTCTGAAATCTTGTTGTTTATCTTTTGGATTTCTAATTGTTGCCTTTGTATAATTTGTAGTTGTGAATTTATTTTGGCATTCTGTTCCTACATTATTTTCCTGAATTCTTCCAAGTTTTTGTCCATATTTTCCATTAATTTGTCTATTTTCTCCTCATGTTTGTCAGCTTTTTGCCTTAGTTCTTGGAGAATTCTGAGTATTAGACATTTGAATTCCCTATCAGGTAGTTCTAGTGTATTTTCTTCCAGAGGAGAGTCATCTGGTGTTTTATTTTGGACGCCATTTGGAACCATCTTGTCCTGTTTTTGTAAATGTTTTGTTATTGTCTGCTGTCTTCGGGGCATTCAGTAGTTAATTTTCTCATTTATTGATTGTAGATTTGTTTGTTTCATCCCTTTTTTAAAAAAAATTTGACTATGTCTGAGCAGGCTGAACGTGTGTTCTTTGTTGTTTGCTCGTCTGTGGGCAGAATACTTTTTGCCTCCTTCTTCACCTGGCAGGGTCAGTCACTCAGATATGGTACGGCAGGGCAGGTCTAGCTGAAGAGGAGTTACTGGGATGGGTTTTTTGTGGCACTTACTACAGCCACCAGAGCGGGTCAGTAATCAGTGCAGGGCAGGTTCCAGTAGGCCGTGCCTGTGCTGCTTGGTGGTGTGATGTCAGGCACACGGTGGAGGTAGGCAGGATGCAGCAGGGAGATTTTTATGTGTGGAGCTAAGATGGATATGGGAGAGAGGAGAGAGGAACAGGAGCCAAAAACATACAAACAAACATAAAAGAATGCTAGGGGAGCTTGCCATTGGAGTGGAGAGATGAGAGACTATGAAATGGAGAAAAACAGAAAGGGGAGGAGGAAGAAAAGAAAAGAATGAATAAATAAGAATCAGAAAGGTTAAAGAACCGCAAAGTTCCTAGGGATCCCACCGATGCAGCTATGAGGTCTGGGGAAGTCGCTCTCAGGTGTTGCAGTACAGCCTGTCTAGAAGGCATAGAGGTATAGAACACCAGGTATTCAGGGAACATAAAGAGAAGGAAGATATAGAGAGACGAGAAACTGAGCAATGAAGAAAGACAAAAAGGGAAAAAGAGGAAAAAGAAAACAAAACAAATTAAAAAGAAAAACAAGCAATGCCCACAAAGAAACAGAAAAAAACCAATGTAAAAAGAAATGTCCTCAGGGATCCCTCTGCACATCTGTGGAAGCCGAGGGGGAGTATCCCTGCCATGCAGCTCAGCCTGGCCAGAAAGGGCTCCCAACTCAAGAAAATGAAAAGAAAACAAACAAGCAATTCAAAACAAACAAACAAACAAAAGCCCCGTGTTCCCACCAGGCAGCCCAAACCGGGAAGTAGCTCCACACTCGAACGGAGCTCTGCAACCCCTCAGGAAGAAGCAAAGATGGCACACGGAGCCAGGTACTTGAGCAAAGGGAGGGGGAGGTGGTGAGAGGCAAGTAAGAAATCAAAAGAAGCAGGGAAAAAAAAGCAACACCAGCAGCCAACAAATGGCACTCAGAGAGCCAGCTAGTGCGGGCTGGTGTTTCTGGACAAGAGACTGTGTCCGTGGGAAGCAGAGGGGGCCGAGTGTGGGTGAAGAAGGGTAGAGAGTGGGAAAGTGTATATTACAAATTACCGGAGCTCTGTAGCCCCTCAGGAAGAAGCAAAGATGGCACACGGAGCAAGGTACTTGAGCAAAAGGAGGGGGAGGTGGGGAGAGGCAAGGAAGAAATAAAAAGAAGAGGAAAAAAAGCAACACCAGCAGCCATCAAATGGCACTTAGACAGCCACCCGTTTGGGTGTGTGGAATCCAAGCAACCTCTATTTCCTGGTCAAGAGACTGTGGCCGCGGGAAGCAGAGGAGGCTGAGTCGGGGCGAAGAAGGGTGGGGGGTGAGAAAGCGTATATCACAAATTACCGGTTGTTTTGTCTCCCTCTGGAAGCTCCGTGAGGCTGCTTTCTCGTACCCCCGTTTGCTGGTCTCTGATAGGAGTCTAAGATGGCGGATCCGCGCTGCATTAGCTGGTAGGGGACCTCTGCATGAATCTCTCCTCGCTCTCCATTCTCTGTCAGTTTTCTCACTCCGTTTGGTGCTTGGCTGTGTTCTTTATCTCTTCATTTGATGTTTTAGGGTTTTAGGGTTGTTGTAGTCTCTGTTCGGCTTAGGTTTTCGGATCTTTGCTGTGGAAGGACAGCATGGTGCTTCTGCCTAGAGCGCCATTTGCTGGAACTCGACGCTATAATCTTTATGGGAGCAGATCATCAGCTCTTTTCTCCTGTGGAGCCACTGAGTGTGTTCAAACCACCAACCTTTTGGTTAACAGCCAAGTGCTTAACTGTTTGTGCCACCAGGGCTCCTTAAGCTGGGTCCTCCACGTTGCCAAGTTTGCCCAAGACTTCAGACGCCAGGTACAAGTCCAGAGGTTCCCAGGCCACCCACATTTCTGATCAACTGGCTACAAATTTGAGGTTTCCTACTACCCCTCAGGTTCGATAATCCACTAGAATGACTTATAGAACTCAGGTAAATGGTATGCTTACGATTACATTTTTATTAAAGGTTTCATTTTACTTGGATCCACAATCAACGCCCATGGAAACAGCAGTCAAGAAATCACATGATGTATTGCATTGAGCAAATCTGCTGGAAAAGACCTCTTTAAAACCTTAAAAAGCAAAGATACCGCTCTGATGACTAAAGTGCACCTAACCCAAGCCATAGCATTTTCAATCGCCTCATCTGCATGTAAAAGCTGGACAATGAAAAAGGACAACCAAAAAATTGACACATTTGATATCCTGCAAAACTCTTGTTTAGATATGATGGTGAAATTAGGACTTTTCCAGATAAACAGAAATTAAGGGAATATGTAAAACCAAACCAAACTTACAAGAATTATTAAAGGGAGTCCTTCAATCTGAGAACAAACAACTTTAGCTCACAGGCAGAATCTAGGACGCAGGATCATACCAGCCAGATACCAATCTAGGAAATCACCTCTCAAGCACTATCCAAAACCAAAAGAAATACAACAGGGAATCAGAGCAGTTAATCAGTAAATGACAACAACATCAAAACAATAAAAGAGGGAATAAACGGCGTAGGTATAGAACCTTCTAATGGAGAGGAAGGCGAGGCGACCAAGTAATGGTAGACTGCTTCAAACTTAGAAAGATAAGGGTAAAATTTATGGTAACCACAGAGAAAGTTAACAAACATAGTCATAAAAAAAAGAGGAAAAACATAAAGTCTCAGTAAAAACAAAACCTACAGAAACAAAAGAAATAAAAAAAGTCCACAAACAAAAGGAATCTAGCACAGGAGAGTAAGGAACAAAGAAAACGTCAGCACCACAAAAAAAAAAAAAGCACTACAAAATGACAGCAATAAACTCACATCTATCAATAATTACTCTGAATGTAAATGGCCTCAATGCACCCATAAAGAGACAGAGAGTGACAGAATGGATAAAAAACAGGATTCATCAATATGCTGTCTACAAGAGACACACCTTAGAAATAAAGATGTAAATTTATTAAAAAATTGACACATTTGAATTATGGTGTTAGCAAAGAATATTGAATATACCAGGGACTGCCAGAAGAATGAAAAAATCTGTCTAGGAGGAGGTACAGCCAGAATGCTCCTTAAAAGTGAGAATGATGAGACTGTCTCATTTACTTTGGACCAATCCTGGAGAAGGATATCATGCTTAGTAAAGTAGAGGGTCAATGAAGAAGAGGAAGATCCTCAATGAGATGGATTGACAAAGTGGCTGCAACAATGGGCTCAAACATACCTACTGTTGTGAGGATGGTGCAGGAGTGGGCAACATTTTGTTCTGTTATACATAGGGTTGCTATGAGTTGGAGTTAACTCCATGGCACCTAACAACAACATGGTTTTATTACAGCTAAAAGGATACAAAAGAGATGCATAGGGCAAGATCCAGGAGGGTTCCAAACGCAGAGCTTCCATGTCCTGAGGAACATGTTAGCCTCCCAGTGCATTGATATCTATCACCAACCAGGAAGCTCACCCAAGCTTCAGTGTCCAGAGTTTTTATTGGGACTTCGTTCTATAGGCATGATTGATTGAATCATTAGTCATGTAATTGAACTCAATCTCCAGCCCCATTCCTTTCCAGGAAGCGGGGCTGGTATCAAATAGTGGCCAGCCCCTACACAGAGCCATCTCGTTAGCATAAACTCTCAGGTGTTGTCTGGAGCCCTCCATGAGCATAAAGACACTCCAGTCACTAGGAGAAATTCCAAGGGTCTAGAGGTTACATCCCACATACCCAAGACAAAGAGTGATTTCTCTGGGTAAACTAATTAATGCTTCACCCCACAGATGTGATGTTGGAACAGATCATCATAGTGCCTTTTAGAGTTGCAAGTCCCCTAAATGAGCCCTTTATGTTAGCGATAGGGAAACTGAGGCTCTGAGTAAGGAGATGTAGCAAGTAAGCATCTTTCAGTTACAGGCAATAGAAACAATAGTCCCAAGGCATCCTGAAGCGCAGCCTAAGCCTGAAGATGACTTCTGGCAGGTGAAATGACAAGCACCTAGTCCACCTGTAGGCAAAACAGTTGCCAGCAAACCTCCTTCGCCAGAGCCCTGTCATAAATTAATCTTTAATTTCCACCATTGGGTTTGCGGTGCAGCTAATCATGACTGCTAATTGCTGCAACAAGCTTCTCCCTTCTCTTTTTATGTTTCCATATTAGCCTGTTTAGTATGTTTGCGTCTGTTTATTTTATGGCCGGAAATACTTCTAATAGCCGAGTAAATTGACAACGGACTTTACTACCATCTGACTTTAACGGAATTTTACAACCATTCAATTAACGGTGTTAGTAATCTTCCCTCATAATTAGGCAGTTAGTAGCTTTGTCAGGCACTGCTGTTAAGTAAATTAGTGCTCAGCATCCACCTAATCACATTTTGGGGGGCTCCATAAGGGACACTTACAAGCTTGGGGGCTGCCAGGATGGAATGCTACCATTAGCTGGCTGTAAATACTGCCTGCAAATATATGGTTTATTATGGTGATAACCAGTGTTTGCAGCATACATAAATCTGAGCATTCCTGCTGACAGAGGAGAAATGGTTTTCCTTGGTTGCTAGGAAATAGAATTAGTTCCTGGGTCTCACATGCTTCACTGCCTTCTCCCAGCAGCTGATAGATTCTCTACAAGAGGAGAACAGCCACCGCAGAGCGAAGGTAGAGAATGTCAAATCCAATTCCCCTGGTAAGCCCACCCAAGGGGGTCCCTGCATGGGGCAGACGGTTAATCCTGTGGCTGCTAACCAAAAGGTTGGAGGTTCGAACTCACCCAGAGGCATCTGGGAAGAGGTCACAGCCATAAAAAGCCTATGGAGCATGGTTCTACTCTGCACAGATGGGGTCATCATGAATCGGAATCAATTGAGGGCAACTAGTTTTATGTTTTATGTCTCTGGGTGGTGCAAATGTCCCTGGATGGCACAAACAGTTTGCACTCGACTACTAACCTAAAGGTTGGAGCTTTAAACCCACCCAGCGGTGCCTCGGAAACAAGGCCTAGTGATCTGCTACCTAAAAGATCACAGCCAAGAAAACTCTATGGAGCCGTTCTACTCTGCAGCACATGGGGTCGCCATGAGTTGGAATCAGCTCGAGAGCGACGGATTTGGGTTTCTTGGTTTTGGGTGGTGCAAACACTTAAGTGCTCACATACTAACCAAAAGGTTGGCAGTTCGAATCCACCTGGAGGTGCCTCGGAAGAAAAGTTTGGTGATCTACTTTTTTAAAAATCAGCCATTAAGAACCCTATGGAGCACAGTTCTATTCTGGAACACATAGGGTGGCCATGAGGCAACTCAGTGCAACTGGTTTGGGTTTTGATTTTGCATATCCAAGTGGATCTGCTCTATGGGAGATGATGCCAGGAAGCAGGAGCTTTGGGTAAAAGGCAAAGGGAGGATGAAGCTAGACCATGGAGCAATGAAGCTCTGAAGGCGGATTTTTAATGTCTGAAAACAATCAACATCTCTCATATGCCCAAGAATTTCTGCCAACTGTCATACTTCGAAAGGAGACAGATTGTTTAAGTGCATGAGAAATTGGCAACTGGTAACATATCACCCAAGTGGTCCTATTTCCGTATCGACAGCAATTAAATCCACCAAATGTATTTCAGTATTTAACAAAAAAGTAGGTTCCTTTAAAAAATAAATACATGTTCCTGGTTAGAAACAGTTCGACAACCCAAATATTTCCATAATTGAAAAATCAAAAAGTCTAACATTTCATAATACAGGCACATTTGAATGAAACTTTTGTCAATTATCCAGTGAGATTTCTGACACACTCCTGAATGTCCAGATAGTGGATTCCAAACACTGACTAACCCTGCTACTCCATTCACTAAAATCTGTATGTCTGCCAGCTCTCCAAAACTTCTGAATTCTGATAAAACTCGAAATGTGACTGAATTGGAGGATCTTGAGATGTCAAGAGGAGCACACTAGAGCTTTGGAAAACAGGGTCTTATGGAAACAAGATAAGGTGGTGGTGGTTCAGTGGCGGAATTCTCGCCTTCATTTCTGGAGACCTGGGTTCAATTTCCGGCCAATGCACCTCATGCGCAGCCACCACACGTCTGTCAGTGGAGGCTTGCAGGTTGCTATGATGCTGAGCAGGTTTCAGTGGAACTTCCAGACTAAGACAGATTAGGAAGAAGACCTGGCAATCTACTACTGAAAATCAGCCAATAAAAATCCTGCGGATCACAAAGTTTCGATCCCCAACCAACCATGGGGATGACACAGGACTGGGCAGCATTATGTTACATTTTGTATGGGGTCGCCATGAACTGAGGGCCAACCTGACAGCAGTTAACGACAACATGGGAATAGGAAAAAGCACAGAGACTTACTTAGATTGAAGCAGAGCATTGGGTTAACTGACTTGAATCAGGAAGTCGGTATGGTAGAAAAAAAAAGAGACCTGAGTTCTGACGCTACCACAGTCCACTACTAGTTGTGTGGCCCTAGGCAACTTGTCTGGGTCTGTTTCCTCCCTTGTAAAATGAAGATAATCATACTTCTTTGTAGAACTGTTGTGAGAATTAAAGGAGATAACGTGATGTAAAGCACAAACTGCAGCACCGGGATCATTGTAGGTCTGCAATAAATGCTAGCTTGCGTTTTTTCCCTCTCTCGTCTCATTCCTTAAGATGAGAGCCCTAACCAGACTCTACTCCCTTCAATTTAGTTCAGAAAATGCCCACTTCTGCAGAAGACACAAGAATAAAGTCCTGTGCTCAAGTTACTTTCTGTCTACCGGAATTTTTACCTCCTGGAAAATGCTGTAGTGGCCAGATTAGGTCTTTTCTCAAATCTAGTTAAGGAGTCTATGGAAGTTCTGTCACGTGGGCCTCCCCAAAATTTCCTCTGAAAGGTATAAATTCAGCTAAAGTCAACATAAAAGCAGAATTCAATTCAGTGGTGGAAGGGACTTATAAGAAAATGATTTAAATTGTGAGTAATTTGCTGATATTTATCCAGTAGCAATGATGGGTCAATGGTAGAATTCTCGACTTCCATGTGGGAGACCAGATTCAGTTCCTGGCCAATGCAGCTCATGTGCAACCCCACCTGTCTGTCAGTGGAGGCTTGCATTAACGGGTTTCAGTGGAGCTTCCAGACTAAAACGGACTAGGAAGAAAGGCCTAGTGATCTACTTCCGAAAATCAGCCAATGAAAATCCTATGGATCATAATGGTCTGATCTGCAACAGATCATGTGCATGGTGCAGGACTGGGCAGCATTTTGTTCCATTGTGCTTGAGGTCGCCATGAGTTGGGGGCCAACTCATTGGCAGCTAACAACAACAAGAAGCAAAATAAGAACTATATTGGTGCACACAACCTTTTCCATCACTACAAGAGTGTTCACTGATAGTGAAGGAAAATGCCATCCCACCTTTATTGCAGTGTGAATGAAAGAGCCAGCAAAACCAGCCTGCTCATTTGTAAGGAACTAACGAAGTTCAGGAAGGTGCAAGAGTGGGAGATAGTCTGAAGAGGTGCATGGAAATCAGAGTGGAAAGGCCTTGTAAGTCACTTTAACTGGGTTACACTTTACCCCAGAGGCAATGGAAAAGCATTAGAGTGTGAGGTGATTGGTTAATAAGGTCAGAAGATGAGAACCAGGCAGAGTGGGGTGCAGGGATGAAGTAAGGCAAACAGTTCCAAACTAAGGCTGCAAACAATGAGGAAGTGGGCCCCTCCTGCTGTGTGGGGTGGGGGTGGCAGACAAGACCAGATAGCTTAGGACTGAGAGAGAATAGCCTATAAAACTCTGATGGATACTCAGCTGTGTCAAGCTGAGCTGAGGAATGAGGCTGTATACATGTAATTTATGTACCTGCTTGAACCGTAGGCTCACAGATAAATTTAGTTCCTGGCCAGCAGCCTGAGCATGTGTGTTGAGCTGAAGAAGTGCCATGGAGAACAACCAGAGCAGAAATTGAGAACAGATGATGTCCTGTGCGACGTCTCTTGGAGGCAAACCACCACCACCATCCCTACTCCCACTCCCCACCTATCCCACCCAGCCCTGGGGAGGTGATCAGGCAAGAGCTCTTGGGACAGAGCTGTTTCCTCACTCAGGTGACCTTGTCTTTTTCAAGGTCACATTTACAAGCTGCGTGAACTTTGACAAATTAATCTCTCTGAAGCCTCAGTTTCTTCAATGTTAAATGGAAATGATAAAACTACCTATCTTATAGGGTTGTCATGAATATAATATTTATATAATATGCATATAAACTATATAATATAGTATTTGTAATATAAATGTAAAGCACTTAGAACAGAGCCTGACACTTAGTAAGCACATGTTGAGAACCATTGTTGTTGTTGGTTGCTGTTGAGTTGGCTCTGACCTATGGCAACCTTATGTATAACAGAGTGAAACTTTGTCTAGTCCTGGGTCATCTTCATGATCGTTGGTATATTTAAGTTCATTGATATGGTTATTGTGTCAACCCATCTAGCTGAGGGTGTTCCCTAGTTTTTGCTGACCTTCCACTTTACCAAACATGATGTCGTTTTCTAGCAAATGGCTTATTATGACGACTATTGTATCATGATTGACTTAATATAGATATTCGGCACTATTCATTCAACAACCAATATAAGTATCCACCTTCCATGAGCTAGACATCAGGGACACAAAGAAACATAACACACAATCTCTGTGCTCGAGGAGTTCTCAAGTATTTGCATTTTAAACTGGAGCCTTCACAAATTTAATTCCAAAATGGAGGAGAAACTTGAGAATTTCTTGCACCTTGGTAAGGCTAAGGAATGTTTTTCATAAGGAGACTTTCAGACAGGAAGTTCCTGCTTTTTCCTCCCTGAATGCCAGGAATTTTACTTTATTTTTCAACAACGAATAAAGTAGGAACTATTATTGCCACTCTCGTTCTACAGACAAAGGAAGAACTTCCCTTACTCACACAACGAATGAAGGGCAGATGTAGGATTTGAACTTGGACTTATCCAACCCCAAAGCTCAAGTTCTTAGCCACTGTGTGTTATATTGTCTCTTAGGGTGATCAGCTGCAGTGATGAAAATCCTTGGTGTTCCTTGGCTTGTAAATGCATCCCTCCAGTCTTCTACTTATAAGATTCTACTGATATACATTGCAGCAAGACCGATTAAAGAAGGTATTTTTGAGAGCAGGGACTAAGACAAATGGGAGAGGGTTAGCTAGGGAAAAGCGTGACACTCTCCGTAAGTTTAATGTGTTCTATCTGGAGGCAAGGAGTCAATTAAGCAATTTCTCAATGCTACAATACTGACCGCACACCCATTGGACACACGCCATTGTGCCTTTCTGGGGCCTGGAGTTCAGACATGTTACACCTTTGGCTGGCCCTAGAAGTCTTACCATACAAGGACATCTTCTTGCCAAGCACCAAGTACAATCAAATGTTCTCCCCTAAACTCACTGGGCAGCTCTGGCCACTGGGCAAGCTTTAAACTTGCCATCCAATAGACGGGTAAGGAAGCAAGGTGGTTACAAGTTTGAATCCTGGGAACTCCAGTTGATTTCAACTGGATGCAGTACTACCGTACCCTCCCTGCAGGGGCATTTGGAAATGTGTGGAGGCATTTCTGGTTGTCCCAACAACTGGGAGGCCCCAGTGGCATTTAGTAAGCAGGGGCCGGGCTTGCTAAATAGCCTGTAATACATGTGACAATCTCACACAAAGAATTGTCCCACCCCAAATGCCCTTAGCCACTCTGTTGAGAAATCATGGTAGATAATTCTAGGTCCAAAATCCTCTGTCCCCCCTGCCAGAGGTGTAACTAAGGTATGGCAGTTATTACAGCAGCCCTCGGCATGGTGCTGCTGAGAAGTTTCCATTAACCCAGTATGACCAGCAGTGTATCTATGGAAAATGGCGCCTATGACAAGCACTGTGAAATTGTACCCTTGTTCAAACATTTGACACCCCTCTTTCCGATAACTTTACCGTAATATCAGCTCAAAAATACAAGTCAAAGCCTTCACCTGAAGTACAATAAAAAAAAAGAAAAAGAAAATTTAAAAAAAAGTAATACAAGTCAAGCTCGTTAATCTTTTAATTAACACATTACCTTGCTTGAGGAAGGACACTGGGCTGTACCAGGTTAATGGAAACTGCTCAGTGGCGCCACATGTGGTGAAATTGTTCACTACAGATGATCTGGCAAGCAAGATAAGCGCTGCAGTTACCTTACCTTTTGGATAATCCACCCCTGCCCAGGAACCACGGAAGTTTTCGGTATTGATGTTCTTGTGTTGGAGGATCCTGATCTGTTGGTGAAAAGCTGGCAGTAAGCACAGCCAATGACTGCCCCACCCTCCAAATGCCATAAAGACGAGCACATTCTAAGTGTGGCAAAAATCCCCTGTGTGTTTTCCACCTCTTAGTCCAAAGTATATTTGAAAGGAAATTTGATCAGTTTAATCTCAGAATCATTAAAAGTGATGAAAATCTCATCTTCTAGAAGCTGTTTTAGAAAAATTCATGATGCCTTTCTGTGCATTTCCTTAGAAATTAAGAGTTGCCATAGGAAACCCTGGTGATGTAGCGGTTAAGAGTTTGGCTGCTAACCAAAAGGCTGGCAGTTCAAATCCACCAGGCACTCCTTGGAAACTCTATGGGGCAGTTGTACTCTGTCCTATAGGGTCACTGTGAGTCAGAATCAACTTGACGGTAATTGGTTTTTTGATTTTTTATTGTTTGCTAAAGGTAAGTGAAGAATGTTAAGAAAATGAGTTCTTTGGAGTCCTCCCTCCTATTAGGAAATTTGTGCTTCCTGCCCTCAGAGCACGTCTCCGTCTTTAACCTGCCAAGGTGGCCCCGTAATTGCTCAGGGTCTAGCCCAGGGGTTGGCAAACTAGGGTTCATGGGTCAAATCCTGCCTACTGCCTGGTTTTGTAAACAACCTTTTACTGGAATACACGCATGCTCATTTGTTTATATGTTGTCTAGGGCTGCTTTTGTGCTACAACGGCAGAATTGAGCAGTTGCAGCAGAGACTGTATGAGCCACAAAGGCTAAAATGTTTACTATCTAGCCCTTAAGAAAATGTTTGACAAACCCTGGTCTAGGTGGTTTCCAAAAGGCAGTTCCTAAGAGAGAAAAAAGAAAAAGAAAATCTTTATATTTAATGGATTATTTAACTCTCACAGCAATCCAATAAAGCTGGCATTAAATATAAGGAAAATGAAGCATGCTGTTGTTAGGTGCCCTCAAGTTGGTTCTGGCTCATAGTGCCCCTATGTACAACAGAATGAAACACTGCCCGGTCCTGCGCCATCCTCACAATCGTTGCTATGTTTGAGCCCATTGTTGCAGCCACTGTGTCAATCCATCTCGCTGGAGGTCTTCCTCTTTTTCGCTGACCTTACCAAGCACAATGTCCTTCTCCAGGGACTGGTCCCTCCTGATAACATGCCCAAAATAGGTAAGACGAAATCTCAACATTCTCGCTTCTAAGGAGCACTCTGACGGTACATTTTCCAAAACAGATGCATTTGTTCTTCTGGTAGTCCATGATGTATTCGATGTTCATCAGCACCATAATTCAAAGGCATCAATTCTTTTCTGGTCTTCCTTATTCGTGGTCCAGCTTTCATATGCATGAGGCGACTGAAAATATCATGGCTTGGATCAGATGCACCTTAGTTCTCAAAGTGACATCTTTGCTTTTCAACACTTTGAAGAGGTCTTTTGCAGCAGATTCGCCCAAAGCAATACGTTGTTTGATTTCTTGACTGCTGCTTTCATGAGTGTTGATTGTGGATCCAAGTAAAATGAAATCCTTGACAACTTCAGTCTTTTCTCTGTTTATCATGATGTTGCTTATTGGTCCAGTTGTGAGGATTTTTGTTTTCTTTTTGCTGAGTTGTAACCCATACTGAAGGCTGTAGACTTTGATCTTCATCAGTAAGTGCTTCAAGTCCTCTTCACTTTCAGCAAGCAAGGTTGTGTCATCTGCATATCACAGGTTGTTAATGAGTTTTCCACCAATCCTGATGCCATATTCTTCTTCATATAATCCAGCTTCTTGGATTATTTGCTCAGCATACAGACTGAATAAGTATGGTGAAAGGATACAACCCTGATGCACACCTTTCCTAATTTTAAACCATGCGGTATCCCCTTGTTCTGTTCGAACAACTTCTTCTTGGTCTATGGACAGGTTCCACATGAGCACAATCAAGTGTTCTGGAATTCCCTTTCTTCACAATGTTTATCCATAATCTGTTATGATCCACACAGTTGAATGCCTTTGCATAGTCAATAAAACACAGGTAAACATCTTGATGGTTAAGATTGTGTGTCAACTTGGCTGGGCCATGATTCTCATGTTTATATGTGATCACTCCCATGATTGAATATGCTGTGAGTAGCCAATCAGTTAAAAGGGAGTTTCCTTGGGGGTGTGGCCTGCATCTGAATATAAGCAGACGTTCTGGCTTTTTGCTCTCTCTGGATCCTGCTGCTGCCTCCTGTTTGCTTGACCTCTGATTCTTGGGACTTGAGCTGTCAGCTTATCTGCCGAACTTGGGATTCGTCGATCTTCACAGCCTGTGAGCGGAGCCCTGCTCTCTGACCTGCCAGTCTTGGGCTTGCCAGCCCCTGCAGCTACATGAATCAGAAGAAATCTTGCAGTCTTGCCTGCCAATCCTAGAATTCGTCGACCTTCACAGTCTGTGAACGGTAACACTGCTCTCTGACCTGCTGATCTTGGGCTCATCAGCTTCTGTGGCCATGTGAATTGGGAGAGGCCTTTACCCTGATCCATGGACTTGGGACATTCTAGCCTCTACAATGGTGTGATCTGTTTCCTTGATATAAATCTCTATATATATACATTTATACGCTTTACTGGTATTGCTTCTCTAGAGAACCCAGCCTAAGACAACATCTTTCTGGTATTCTCCGATTTCAGGCATAGAGAGAATAAATGACTTGCTCAAGGTCATACACTCAATAAATAATGGAGCTGGGATATGAACTCAGGTCTCTCTGACTCCAAAGCCCAGGCTTGTCGACTTTATGACATTTGTAGAAGCTATTGCAGTACCAGGGCCTTGGTGGTACCATGTTTAAGTGTTCAGCTGCTCACTGGAAGGTAAGCAGTTGAAACCCACCAGCTACTCTGTAGGAGAAAGGTGCAGCAGCTTCCGTAAAGATTTACAGCCTTGGAAACCCTATGAGGCAGTTCTACTCTGTCCTGTAGTGTCACTATGAGTCGAAATTCAACTTGACAGTAATGGGTTGTTTTTTTCATTGTGTTACCAGAAATCCCTGGGTGGTGCAAATGGTCAACACACTCACTGCTAACATTTTGGTTGGTAGTTTGAGTACACCCAGAGGCACCTCAGAACAAAGGCCTGGTGATCTGCTTCTAAAACGTCAGCCACTAAAAACCCTATGGGCATCGTTCTGCTCTGACACACATGGGATCACCATGAGTTGAAATTGGCTAGACAATAACTGTTTGATTGTCACCAAGAGATGGCCCCAAAGTGATTTCTTATATCAGTCTAATAAAACTATTCTTTAATATGGAAGTTTTCTGAATAGTATATAATATTTGAATAAATGGACCTTTAACTCTAAGAAAAGCAATGTGTTTGCTATGTAAATAAGACTCTAAGACAACTCCATCAGTGCTACAAACTAATCAAATCAACACCACATATCCCTTATGGAGAAATGTTGGAACTATGACTAATAAATAAAGGCTACGTAACCTGTAACTAGAGTCTTCTCTAGAAAATATCATAAAGTAAATAAAGTTTGCCCTAAAGTTTCTTGTCTTTCCTTTTTACGGCTCTCACAAATGAACTTAACATTCCTAGGCCTCAATTTTCTCATCTGTCAAATGCGGATAAGCAGAGTACCTAACTCCTAGGGTTCTTCTAAAGATTAAATATGATAATCTACATAAACCTTTGCTATATGCCTGAAAATTAATAGGTGCTCAATAAATGTTATCTCCTTTGGCCCTGAGATACCCAAGGCAATGCCTACTTGGACTTGCTTTTTATCAGAGAATTCCCCCAAATTTAGTGTTTTTGCTTCTTAAGCAAAACTTCTCAGTCCTGTGTTCCTTTTCCTCAAAGTTTTAATCTACTTTCCTCAATCATTCCCAGGAAGGCATGTAGGGGCAGGAGGAGGGATGAATCTATACGAATTGTTTCAGAAGCATATGCTCCTCCCAGGGAACACATTTAATAAGATACATGTACCTGAAAGTTATCTACCAATGCTTCAAAACCAAAATAATCTGTAAAAGATAATTCCCAAAGATAAATCATACTCTTCCCCCTCAACTTGCTCCCTCTGCCCCCACCATGCCTAGTCAACCCCATCTACCCCACCACTCATCCAGGCTTGAATGTGGAAGTCACCAGTGGCTGTGCTCTTTCACTGTTCACCACATTCAACTCCTCACCAATCCTGCCTCTGCTCTGTCTATGCCTTTCCTTTGTAACTCCCACTGAAGACTGGGGGACTATGCAAATTAGGTGCTTATGGCCCACCAAGGAGTTTGGATGGTGTGAAAATAATGTAAATAAGATGCATGGCACCCTTGTGGGGGTGGGACAATGAAAATAAGGGGTATGGAACCCTAACAAGGGGATTGGTCAGTTTTGCCATCCCACTAGGCTTAAAATGAGCCATCCCAGAGGTGGAGAGGAGAGGATCTCACCAGCACCAAGAAAGAAGATTCAGGAGTAGAGCATATGCTTTGGACCTGGCATCCTTGCTCTGAGAAGCTCCTGGAGACCTAGAGAGAGAGCCATAACATTGAAGATGGCAAGAAGTGGAGGCAGAAAACACGACAGGCAGGAGGCTTGCTGGCAGAGTCAGGTGCCTCTGGGCACTTGGTGGAGCTAGGTTTGCCAACCCACTGAGCTAGAGGTGAGCACCTTCAGGCCAAGGCTTACTGGCAGGGTGGGGTGCCTCTGGGCACTTACTGGCAGAGCTAAAAGAGCTTTGTAACACTTGCTCAAGCAGGGCAGAGGCTGAGGGGCCAGAGAGAGGCCTGCATGAGGGCGTGACTGAAAAGAGGCTGTCCTGATTGAAGAACTGTATCCTGAGTGTTCCTGAACCTGAATTATAACCTGTTATTTCCCTAATAAACCCCATAACTGTGAGTACGGTCTGTGAGTTCTGTGTGGCCATTGCAATGAATTATTGAACCAGCAGACAAGTAGAGAGTGCAGTGGGAAGGACGGTTGGTGTCAGAATTGGTAAAAAGGTTTGACAGGAGGTATGTCTGACCTCCATCTCATAGGAATCAGCCTTGGGCTGTTGATCTTGATTCTCCTTGTCTCTTGTGAAGTTAAAGGACGTCAGATGCCCCCATCAAGCCATGGTTATGGTTTCCATCAATCTTCAAGGCTGAGGTCCAAACGCCTGAGCTTGGCACCCAAGGTCTCTGCTATGTGGCCCCTGATTCCCTGGACAGCTTTGACTCCACTTTCCTTTACACACCTTATGGTTAAGGCTGGTGTTCAAATATTTGATGACCACTCACAGGCATTGACCAATCAGATTTGATGTCAATAGTGCCAGGCATGAACCCTTTAATTTCTGGTTTTGGGGAAGGTCTGGTGGAAGATATCTGGTGGAAAGAGGGCTTGGAGCAATGGCTTTTTATTGCCCCCAAATCCATCCACTGCCAGTGAGTCAATTCTGATTGATAGCGACCCTATAGGACAGAGTAGAACTGCCCCATAGGGTTTCCAAGGCTGTAAATCTTTACAGAAGCAGCTGCCACATCTTTCTCCTGTAGAGCAGCTGGTGGATTCAAACTACTGATCTTTTGGTTAGCAGCAGAGCACTTTAACCATTGTGCCACCAGGGCTCCTTCTTTACTGCCCAATGAAGCATATTTCAACCCCTGATGAACATCAGACTTCACTGTGGTCAAACAGAAAACCTTGCTACTCTCTAACATGACCTTAACTCTCTTCTTTGCATTTACAAATCCAGCCCTTTTTCATCAACCATCTTAATTGCCACTTTCCTCAGTAAGTGCCATATGGAAGTCACTTTTCTTTATTATTCTGAATTCCCATAGCATTTTCCCAATGTGCCATTGTTAGGACAACCCCTCACCATTACAGGTGTCAGCATGTGAGTGTTATTTCCCCTCCTCAGACTATAACCTAGGGTTGCAAACTATCAACTCACAGATTTAACAAAGTTTGTGATATGTTTTGCTAAACATGAAGGTTTGTTTTTTTTTTAAAGTAAGAAATTCCAGTTTTCGAAACTCTGTATTTCTGGCTTCTCTCTCGCTCTCTTTCTTTTTTTTTTTTTTTTTATTGTGCTTTAGGTGAAATTTATATACTTATTGTTATGTGACCCTAGTTGTAACCCCTATAATGTGACAGCACACTCTCCCTTTCCACCCCTGGTTTCCTGTGTCCATTCAACCAGCTCCTGTCCCTTCCTGCCTTCTCATGCTACCTCTGGACAGGAGCTGCCCCTTTGGTCTCGTGCGTCTGCTTGAACTAAGAAGCCCACTCTTCATGAGTATTATTTTATGTTTTATACTCCAGCCTAATCTTGTCTGAAGAGTGGGCTTCGGGAATGGTTTTAGTTCTGGGTTAACAGAGTGTGCAAGGGCCATGGCTTCGTGGGTTCCTCCAGTCTCAGTCAGACCATTAAGTCTTATCTTTTTACATGAATTTGAGTTCTGCTCTACTCTTTTCTCCCGCTCCATCAGGGACACTCTGTTGTGTTTTCTGTCAGGGGGTTCATTGGTGGTAGCTGGGCACCACCTAGTTCTTCTGGTCTCAGGCTGATGGAGTCTCTGGTTTCTGTGGTACTTTTGTCTCTTGGGCTAATATTTTCCTTGTGTCTTTGGTGTTCTTCATTCTCCTTTGCTCCAGGGTGGTTGGGTCCAATTGATACATCTTAGGTGGCTGCTTGCAAGCTTTTAAGACCCCAGATGCCACTCACCAAAGTAGGATGCAGAACATTTTCTTAATAAACTTTATTATGCTGATTGACCTAGATGTTCCCCAGAACCATGGTCCCTAGACCCCCGTTCCTGCTACTCTGTCCCTCGAAGTGTTTGGTTGTGTTCAGGAAACTTCTTAGCTTTTGGTTTAGTCCAGTTGTGCTGACTTCCCCTGTATTGTGTGTTGTCCCCCTTTACCTTAGATGATTCTTGTCTAGTAACTAGTTAGTGAATACCCCTCTCCTTCCCCACCCTCGTAACCATCAAAGAATGTTTTCTTCTGTGTTTAAACCTTTTCTTGAGTTCTTGTAATTGTGGTCTCATACAATATTTGTCCTTTTGTGACTAATTTCACTCAGCGTAATGCCTTACAGATTCATCTATGTTGTGAGATGTTTTGAGGATTCATCGTTGTTCTTCATCATTGCATAGTATTCCGTTGTGTGAATATACCATAATTTGTTTATCCATTCATCTGTTGATGGGCACCTAGGTTGTTTTCATCTTTTTGCTATTGTGAACAGTGCTGCAATGAACATGGGTGCGCATGTATCTGTTTGTATGACAGCTCTTATTTCTCTAGGATATACTCCAAGGAGTGGGCTTTCTGGATCCTATGGTACTTCTATTTCTAGCTATTTAAGGAAGCACCAAATCGATTTCCAAAGTGGTTGTACCATTTTACATTCCCACCAACAGTGTATAAGTGTTCCAGTCTCTCCACAACCTCTCCAACATTTATTATTTTGTGTTTTTTGGGTTAATGCAAGCTTTACTGGGGTGAGATGGTATCTCATTGTAGTCTTTATTTGCATTTCTCTAATGCTAATGATCGTGAGCATTTCCTCATGTGCCTGCTAGACGCCTGAGTGTCTTCTTTGATGAGATGCCTGTTCATATCCTTTGCTCAGTTTTTAATTGGGTTATTTGTCTTTTTGTGGTTGAGGTTTTGCAGTACCTTGTAGATTTCAGAGATTAGACCTTGATCAGATTTGTCATAGCCAAATTTTATTTCCCAGTCTGTAGGTTGTCTTTTTACTCTTTGGTGAAGTCTTTTGATGAGCATAAGTGTTTGATTTTTAGGAGCTCCCAGTTATCTAGTTTCTCTTCTGGTGTTTATGCACTGTTACTTATGGTTTGTATTCTGTTTATGCCATGTTTTAGGACTCCTAGCATTCTCCCTATTTTTTCTTCCATGATCTTCATCATTTTAGATTTTATATTTAGGTCTTTGATCCATTTTGAGTTAGTTTTTGTACATGGTGTGAGGTATAGGTCTTGTTTCATTTTTTTGCAGAGGGATATCCAGTTATGCCAGTACAATTTGTTAAAGAGACTGTCTTTTCCCCATTTAATGGATTTGGGCCTTTGTCAAATATCAGCTGCTCATACGTGGATGAATTTATGTCTGAATTCTTAATTCTGTTCCATTGGTCTATGTATCTGTTGTTGTACCAGTACCACGTTGTTTTGACTACCATGGGGGTAAAATTGGTTCTAAAATCAGGTAGTGTGAGGCCTCCCACTTTGTTCTTCTTCTTGAGTAATGCTTTACTTATCCAGGGCTTCTTCCCTTTCCATATGAAGTTGGTGATTTGTTTCTCCATCTCGTTAAAAAATGTCATTGAAATTTGGATCAGGATTGCATTGTATCTGTAGATCACTTTGGGTAGAATTGACATTTTCACAACGTTGAGTCTTCGTATCCATGAGCAAGGTGTGTTGTTCCACTTATGTAGGTCTCTTTTGGTTTCTTGCAGTAGTGCCTTGTAGTTTTCTTTGTATAGGTTTTTTACGTCTCTGGTTAGATTTATTCCTATGTATTTTATCGTCTTGGGGGCTATTGTAAATGGTAACAATTTGGTGATTTTCTCTTTGAAGTTCTCTTTGTTGGTGTGGAGGAATCCAACTGATTTTTATATGTTTATCTTGTATCCTGATACTTTGCTGAAATCTTCTATTAGTTCCAGTAGTTTTCTTGTGGATTCTTTGGGGTTTTCTGTGTATAAGATCATATCATCTGCAAATAGGGATACTTTTACTTCTTCTTTACCAATTTGGATACCCTTTCTGGTTTCTCTTGAAGCATCAGAAGGCCTGGCAATAAGGTGTCTGCCTCCTATGGTAGCTACAATGGCCTGGATTCATGAAGCAATCACCCCCTGGAAGAGACCCAAACTCTCTAATTCACCTCAACTTCCCCCAACTCCCCTACCCCAGTCTGTTTTGCTCCTTTATGCTTCCTGCTTGGTCTCTCCAGCATTTGCATTTGCAGCCCTGTGCTAACAACTTCAAGGGCAGAAGGTATCTTTTAGTACTCTTTGAATGGTGTGAGAGGTCCTTGGGTGGCTGTTCTTAGGCCCTAGGTGGCTTTGCTCTAGAGAAGCAAAACCAGTAAAGCGTATAAAAATATATATACATAGAGAGAGGGGTTTATATCAAGGAAATGGCTCACACGGTTGTAGAGACTGTAATGTCCCAGGCCCGTGGGTCAGGAAAGAGGCTTCTCCTGATTCACGTAGCCGAAGGGGCTGTCAAACCCAAGATCGGTAGTCTGGGGAATAGGGCTGTTGTTCACAGGCTGTGAAGATTGACAGTCCCAAGATCGGCAGGCAAGATCACAGGTAAGCTGCTAGCTCAAGTCCCAAGAACTGGAGGTCAGAGGAACAGGAACCAGCTGCAGGATCCAGAACAAGCAAAAGCCCTGGAGTCCTGCCTCAACATCTGCCCACACTCGATGCAGGCCACACACCCAAGGAAACTCCCCTTCAGCTGATTTGCTGCTCATAGCAGATCCCATCATGGGGGTGATCAAGTATCAAATCTCAATAGGGAAGTGATCACAATATTATATGACTGCCAAAACATTGAGAATCAAAGCCCAACCAAGGTGACAAACGATCTTAACCATCACAGTGGTGCAAATTATTTGCCCTGGACTACTAACCTAAAGTTGGCAGTTCGAACCCACCCAGTGGTGCCGCATAAAAAAGGCCTGGTGATCTGTTCCATAAAGGTCATAGCCAAGAAAACCCTGTGGAGCCATTCTACTGTGCACGTGGGGCCACCATGAGTTGGAATCGACTGCATGGCACTGGATTTGGTTTGGTTTGGTATGGTGTGATGGTTAATAGCATGGGCTTTGGACCCAAACTGCTTAGGGTCCTGTTTAAGTCTGATGCTCACTGGCTGTATGACTCTTGGCAAGTTACCTAACCTCCCTGTTATTCAGTTTCTTCTTCTGTAAAATGAGAATAATAATACTTTAGTACCCACTCCATAGGATTCTTGTAATGATTCAATGAGTTAATGCATATAAAAATTCTTAAAACAGTGCCTGACACATAGGAAGCAATCAAAATGTCAGCTTTATATACCAGTAGTAGTTGCAGCAGGGGATAGAATATTCCTCACAGAACCTGGCACACCTAGTGAGTATACAAACACTTTAATGAATAAATGAAGAAATTAAATAGTATTCACACGGGCCTCACAGAAAATTTGGGCTAACCCAAATGAAAGCCTGATATGATGGAATTCCCATCAATGTGGGTAGTCTGGAGGAAATATTTGAGAGGCTACTGGACATTATGGGGCTCCCCCAACTGCGGCTTCTGAACAGACATTTATGCATATATCAAAGAAAAATAACGATAGATTAAATAGTAGAGAATGTATGCTAATTACCAAAGTATGCAAACCTCAAAGTTTCAATAAGATTGTCTGGATTCCAGCTAGTGGTTCTCCCACAATTTCCAGATAAAGGTGCTTGGGGGTAATACGGCAGATGGAAAGGAGACGGTCTGGGACCTTAACTGTGGAAGTAAGTACATCTTCAGAGAAACTCATTATTTTTACTTAGATAGTGTCATGGATTGAATTGTGTCCCCCAAAAATATGTGTATCAATTTGGCTGGGCCACGATTCCCAGTATTGTGTGGTTGTCCTCCATTTTGTGATTGATATGATTTTCCTATGTGTTGTAAATCCTAATCTCTACCTCTGGTTAATGAAGCAAGATTAGATTATGTTAAAGAAGATTAGGGTGGGACGTAACACCCTAGCTCAGGTCACATCCCTGACCCAATGTAAAGGGAGTTTCCTGGGGGTGTGGCCTACATCACCTTTTATTTTATAAGAGATAAAACAAAAGGGAAGTGAGCAGAGAGTGGAGGACCTCATACCATTAAGAAAGCAGCACTGGGAACACAGCATGTCCTTTGGACCCAGGGTTCCCACGCAGAGAGGCTCCTAGTCCAGGGGAAGATTGATGAAAAGGGCCTTCCTCCAGAGTGGACAGAGATAGAAACCTTCCCCTGGAGCTGACGCCCTGAATTTGGACTTGTAGCCTACTAGACTGTGACAGAATAAATTTGTGTTTGTTAAAACCATCCACTTGTGGTATATCTGTTATAGCAGCACCAGATGACTAAGACAGATAGTATGTTCATTTGGAATGACTGGAGGAGGGTTAAAAAAAAAAATGTTTTTGAGTCGACCCTGACTTACGGCGACTCCATGTGAGTCACAGTAGAACTGTGCTCCGTATGGTTTTCAGTGCCAGATTTTTCAGAAGTAGATTGCCAGGTCCTTCTCCCAAGGTGCCTCAGGTGGACTCAAACCTCCAACCTTTGGTTAGCAGCTGCGTATGTTAACTTTTTACACCATCCAAGGAGGAGTTTAATTGATAAAAATTATGGCGGAATTAAAATTTCCTTCTTGCACCAAAACTTCTTCTAGGCACAACTTTCTGTCTGTATCAATGATTATAATATATGTTGAAGGAACTAAGTGTTGATGTAAACAAAGCACATTCAAATGCAGAGGAAACAGACATTCAACTCCTAGGAACGTCCAGCTCTCTGCAATATCTCTTAAAGGAAGATGTAATGGAGCCTACCATATATAGTTTTCTTGGCCCCTTACCCTGAACTCAAGGTTAGAAATTCTAATTAAAAAGTGATTTGTATCCCAATGGTGGATACTTTATGGATGAGATTTAGCTAAGCTCAAACAGAGGAAAGGTATTCAGTAAGGGAAACTTTATTGCCATCACAAAAACGCAACAGCTGGAAGAGATTTTACACCCTTTCTCATTAAGGTAGATGCTTTTTTTTTTCTCCCTCCCTTTCTGGAATTCCATCAGGAATGACTTCAGGCACAGAGATGGATTACCCAATAATCAAAGATGTGGTGAAACCCATGTGAAATTGTACACTACAGATTAGTAAGTAAACACAAGTAAGCTCCTGCATACCATGCTTACTGGTTAATCCGTCCCTGCTTCAGGAGGAATGATGTCAGTGGATCATCATTGCACGGCCAACAGTTCTTCCTTCTAACCAGACCCCAGGACCCCATCTAAACCTCAGCAGCCAGGATGTGGGTGCCTTTGTCAGCAGACCACAACTCAGTCCACATGAGAGGAAAGGTGAGCTCTGACTCTGACTCTGACTTTGAAAGCCAAAGCCTGGTGTAGTCTTAAATTCAGGCAATAACAAGTTCCCAGCCCCAAATTTGGATAGTCTCCAAGGCAATTTCTCTCCAGAGCAGCTAAGGAAGCCAAGCGAGATTACAACATCTGGGACCACTGCTGAACATTTGAAGGTGATGATTGTTTGGGCAAGTGATTTACTGGTGACCTGTGGGGAAAACAAAGTCAAGCGGAGAAGGGCACTGACGTGGCCAGGCGAACAAGCCAGGAAAGGCTGTTTGTATGAATCATAACTGGCCCTGGGCCAAGACCAAGTACCTGATCGTGAAGTAAAAGAAAGCAAGAAGCCAGTACAGAGGAGTAGCAGAATACAGGTAGTCCCTGACTTATGACAGGGTTTCCTTCTGACGACTCAGTTGTAAGTCAGTTCTGATGAAGGTCGAATACCTCATTTTTTTTTTTTTAAGTTTTCATTATTATTGCCTTTTATTATCAATATCTTTATAAATCCAATCTTTATTTGTCTTTGGGGGTTGGAAACATTACATACAAAATTACAGCTATATTTTAATACATACATACATAAATATATATATATCATAAAAATTTATTCAGATGAAGAGGGGTTGGACAACATTGGCATTTTGTCAGTTGTGGTAATAACTTCACCTGTGGAAGGTTCTGGATCATATGGATTGTCCCTGGGAATGGGGATGACGCTTCTAGTCAGACAATTAGTGAGAGTTGTCTATAAAGTCCTTTTCTTTTTCTCTTCGTGTATTTCAAGGTAACATCTCACTGCTTCCCAGATCTGCCTACCGACTTTAGCAAAGTGATCTGCGTTTGAGACCATGTTTTCAAGCAACTGAAGCCCCTGATTTAGTTTAGAAAAAATTCCAGCTAATCTTTTCACTGTAAAATCTTTTCACAACTTTTCTCTTTCCCCTTCCCCATTATTTCTTTCTTCTTTAGCATTTCTTTCCTCTTCAAAATCCATTAAATCCTAATCTGTCCATTCCCCTTCTTTGTGGTCTATGAGCTGTTCCACATTGGAGGTATCAACTTTTAAATTCAGCATTCTTGCCGTATGGACGATTTTTCCACCAATCTCTTTTATCATATTACCCTGATCAAATGTTTGGAGTGTGTTCACGTGACACAGCCATTTTTTCCATATGACCTGCATGCATTTTCCCATAACTTCCTCCCAGGAAGATGTACAAAAAAAACCCAAACACTAGTGGTCATAAGCATGATTCGACATAACCTGAACACATCGTAAGTCGGGGACTACCTGTAAATAGTTGTTGTTAGGTGCCATCAGGTTGGTTCCAACTCACAGCAACCTTATGTATAACAGAATGAAAAGCTGCCCAGTTCTGTGCCATTCTCCCAATTGTTGGTATGTTTGCACCCATTGTTGCAGCCACTCTGTCATTCCAACCTGTTGAGGGCTTTCCTCTTTTTGACTGACCCTCTACTTTACCAAGCATGATGTCCTCAAGGGACTGGTCCTTTCTGATAACATGTCCAAAGTAAACAAGACGAAGTCTTGCTGTCCTTGCTTCTAAGGAGCGTTCTGGCTGTACTTCCTCCAAGACTAATGTAATACGTGGTATACCGTTCAATTTCCTTTCTTAAATCCAAAATGAATGAATATAGAAATTCCTGCTTAAGAACTTCAGATAAGGGCTTGTGGACTTATAGTCGTATGATCTTGAGCAAGATCTTCAGCTCCATAAATCTGAGGTTCCTCATGTATGTGATAGTATGTTCCCTCATAGGGTTGTTGTGGAGGATATGAAAATTTTTTCCCAGATTTCCCTGCATGATAATGTGTTTCCCAGAATTGCTGGTGGCAGGTGACTGTCAGCTGTCAGCCCTTGTGGGGATTGTCTCAGCTGCGGAGACCCCTTGGCTGGGATGGGGGTGGGGAGCATCCATGTCTGATCAAAGTAGGGGGTATAAAGATCTGGCCATTCTTAAAAAGCTGAGGGATCAACTTTTAAATCAGAGGAATCAACATAGGTGTTTAAAAATAGTTTACTAAATTCACAAGAAATACACAGACTTTCAATAGCTGGGTGGGGCTGAGGATTATAGTAAAATTTTAAAAAATGAAAGTGTAGTCCATTTATTAATTATACAAATTCACAATATAAATATAAATATTTTAACTTCTTAAAATAACTAATGAGGGAGTAGTTAAAAAAAGGACTTCGGGAATCTAATCAAATGATAAAATCATGAGGATATAAAATAATAAAGGAGAAACAATTTCTGAAGTCTTAACTAGGCGGAGCCCTGGTGGTGCAGTGGTTAAGTGATACGGCTGCTAACCGAAAGGTTGGCAGTTTGAATCCACCAGCCGCTCTTTGGAAACCCTATGGGGCAGTTCTACTCTGTCCTATAGGGTCGCTATGGGTTGGAATCCACTCGATGGCAATGAGTATCAACGAGGTAAACCACACCTACAAAATTTTAGTTCACCCTCAAAGGCAGAGCTGGTTGCTAACAGCCCACTGATGATATATAATTGTGTATCCTTAGTTTAGCAGCCAAGCTTCCATCTTTGTAGGTTTAACTGGCAGAGATTATACTGACCTTCTGGCCGTTATAACTGAACATGCATTTAAAAACTTCCAGAAAGACCTGAACAAAGATGGTTGCCTAACCAATCCAGTCTTCTAAAACAAGGTTTGGGGTGGGGGCAGGAAAAAGAGGGACTCCAATAAAAATTTCAGATTGGTGAGAACTTGAAACAGTTAACCTTTAGGTAATAGAAACTTTTCAGAAAAAACAAATACTATGGACGTTCTACTGACACACTCACTAGAAGTCACTGGCTTTCCTTTAAGTTTCCTTTAGGTGTCCCAGAAACTCCATCAATAATCGTGGCCTGGACATTGCCTCCTCCAGACCTGGTCTGCACCCTTGCCCACCCTGTTCAGTGCCCTGGGTGCAACCCTACAGGGATCTCCTCCCAGTTTCCCTTGTTCTGACTTCCTGTGGGGAGGACCGACAGGGAGCATTGATAAGAAGGAGCATTGACAAGATGACAGGAAGGGAAGGGGATCAGGAGAGATATTCCCCTGCTTTCTCCCTGAAGGTTGTCCTGGGAGGGCAGAAACCCTCCTTACTGCTGCCCTTTCCAGTCTCTGGGTTCTGGTAACCACTCTGTCCCAGTTTCCCTGCCCTTTCAGGCCAAGGGGGTGGCAACAGCCCCAGGTAACTGCATAATTCCTTTTGATGTCCTTATACCCTATCTGTGTAGCCCCTGGGTGGTGCAAATTGTTAACATACTAGGCTGCTAACTGAAAGGTTGGAGGTTTGAGCCACCCAGAGGTGCCTTGGAAGAAAGGCCTGGTGATCTACTTCCAAAAAAACAGCCACTGAGACACCCTATGGAGCACAGTTCTACTCTGACACACATAGGGTCACCATGAGTTGAAATCAACTTGATGGCAACTGATGGTTTCTTGAATACCCTGTCCACACTTTGTAAATAGTCCTTTTATTAAACTCTGTCCAAGTTACCCAATTAAGTGTGTCATTTGCTTCCTGCTGAGACCCTCACTGACACA
Organism: Dugong dugon; assembly: GCA_030035585.1. Classification (NCBI taxonomy): domain Eukaryota; kingdom Metazoa; phylum Chordata; class Mammalia; order Sirenia; family Dugongidae; genus Dugong; species Dugong dugon. The sequence goes on along the minus strand of CM057481.1, from coordinate 52,094,331 downwards.
AATAATAATGAATGTTTGTTAAACATTTGCCATAAGCTCTCCAGGAACTGTCTCATTGAACCCCTACTCCTCCCCCACAAGAATTCCATGAGGTAGGTGCTATTATTCCACTTTATGGATGATGCATCTAAGACTTAAGAGAAATTACGTTATGCAGCTGGAAAATCACAAGTCAAGGACTGAACCGGGAGTGTGCTTTTTGAGTGCAGACTCTGACTTTAACCGCTATGCTATGCTCCTGGGATGAAGGTCCACCTCACAATTTCACAAAATCCAACAGATCAATTAAATATTTTCCGAAACTGTTTCTCCCCCAGCACCCATCGAGTGGTATAAATAGACTAGAATCTGGTTTTAAAAAAAAAGAAAGAAAGAAACTAGTTGCTGTTGTCATGGCATCGAGTCCAACTCATGGCGACCGCATGCGTGCAGAGTGGGACTGTTCCAGAGTTTTCAAGGCTGTGAAGTTTCAGAAGCAGATTACCAGGCCTGTCTTCCCAGAGGACTCTGGGTGGGTTAGATTGGCCAACCTTTCTGTTAGTAGTTGAGTGCTTCACCGTTTGCATCACGCAGGGACTCCTAGAATCTGGTCTATACCTGATGACAATGATCAGCATTATTTGGAGCCCTGGTGGTGTAGTGGTTAAGTGCTTGGCTACTAACCAAAAGGTTGGCAGTGCGAATCCGCCAGCCGCTCCTTAGAAACCCTATGGGGGCAGTTCTTCTCTGTCCTATAGGGTCACTGTGAGTTGGAATCCACTCGACTGCAACCGGTTTGGTTTGCTTTTTTTTTTTTTAATTGCTGCAGATTCTCAGACTTACTCACTATGGGCAGCCTTTCTTCACCCTTTTCTGATAGGCTAATAAAAGTTATGAATCTTGCAGATCAGGGGTGCTGGAGTCTGGTGGGAGGGCGGGAACAAGAGAAAGAGAGAGAATGAAAAGGCTCCAGACAAGCAGGTCATGCTTAAATATCAAACCTCTCCCCGTCAGGCTTTAGTCTTAAATAAGAGGGTGGTGGGTGAGCACACTGCGAGGTGCTGACCTTTGAAATCACAAGTGAGCTTTTATAGACAGGATCTCAGCGCTTGTCTGACAGAGTGAAAGGCTTATGTGCACTCCAGAATGGAATTTGTGTCTGCCAAATTAGTCCCGCCAGCGACCCTATATCTTTAAACTGGTGATTCCGTAAACTGTAGTCCCGTTAGCGCCCTCATAGATCTCTGCCGCCTCCCATTTCTTGTTCAAAGTGTTCCTCGATATGCTGCACATGCAGATGACCTTTAGACCCCATTTAGCAAGTTCTTAAAGCTACCCCAGCCCACTGGGATTTGGGTTGGGAAAGTTGCAGCTTTCATATTAATTTCAGTGAAACCTACTTAGTTAGCTAGTGCTGCTGTAACAAAACACATCACAAGCGGGTGGCTTTAGAGAACGGGATTTTTTCACAGTTTTGGAGCCTAGAAGTCCAAATCAGGGCATTGGCTCTAACGGAGACCCCTTTCTTTTCTCTTTCAGCTTCTAGTAGCTGCTGACAATCCATGGCGTTCCTGCGCTTATAGATACATCTGCCTCTGTCTTCACATGGCATCTACCCGTATGTGTGTGTCTCTGTCTATTCTGCTCTTTTTATAAGACGTCACTCAGAATGATTAGATTTAGGACTCACCCGCCCTGGTGGCATAGTGGTTAAGAGCTCGGCTGATAACCAAAATGTCGGCAGTTTGAATCCACTGCTGCTGGTCCTTGGAAACCCTATGGGACAGTTCTATTCTGTCCTATAGGGTCACTAAGAGTCAGAATAAACTCAACGGCAACAGGTTTGGTTTGGTTTTGGCTGCTCTGGTATGACTTTATTAATCTAACAAAGAAAATCCTATTTCCTAAAAGGGTTATATTTACAGGCACTGGGGTTGGGACTTCCACATTTCTTTCTGAGGGACACAATTCTATCCATAACACATACTGTCTTAGACTTCTTTGTTGCAGGCAACAGCATCCAACTCTGGCCAATCTAAGCAAAGAGGAACTTATTGAAAAAGGACCTTGTTGAGGGCTCGTGGAATTTATGAGAGGTTTGCAGAATTTATGGAGACCAAGCTTGGGCTGGACAGGAATGAAGGAAGCTTCAGAATGCCAAGGAAGCAGGGAAGGGAACAACTGTGTGGTACCTGGAATAGTCTGATCCAAATGCCTCTGCCTCCATCATGAAAGACTTCTAACCAGTCCAAGCTCTTGTACTGTACATGACTCAAAGTGTGAGGATAAAAGCTTGAATGACTCAGTAGAGATCTTGTCTCTCTCTCCTACTTCTCTACTTTCTCCAGTTGGAATGGAGAAGTGAGGGTCTGGTTTTCCCAGTGATTAACTTAGTGCCCACCTCACCCACTTGGCCTTCCTGGAAGTTGCCTACGGTTCCCATTTGTACAGATGCTGATCTCCCTGGCCAGTGGGATACTGTCTTAGTTGTCTAGTGCTGTTATAATGGAAATACCACAAGTGAGTGTCTTTAAGGAACAGAAATTTATTCTCTCAGAGTTTAGAAGGCTAGAACTCTGAATTCAGGGTACCAGCTCTAGGGGAAGGCTTTCTCTCTGTCAGCTCTGGTGGGAAGGTCCTTGTTCCTTGGTGATCTTCATGCGGTGTGGCATTTATCATCACTCATTTTTGCTTTTTTGCTTGCTTGTTTAATCTCTTTTATATCTCAAAAGAGATTGCCTTAAGACTCACCCTACACTAGTTTAGTTTCATTAACATAACAAAGAAAATCCATTTCCAAAAGGGACTGTAACTGCTACGGGGGCTAGGATTTACAACTCATATTTTTGGGGGACACAATTCAATCCATAACAGATACCTTTGACCACTGAGGGACCGGATTTGGAAGATCAATAATCCAGCTTTCTTGCCCCTCAGGAAGACAGTTCTGAAGTGCCTTCCACACAGCCTCTTCATAAGGTCCGCAGCATGATTGAGCCTAGTTACCCAGAGCAGTAACCTGCACATTAGTGCATGTATGGGATATTGGCTTCCTCTCTTCCATGTCACACTTGCTGGGATCATCTCCCAAATAAACCACTTGCACCCAAATCCCTTTCTCTAGGTCTGCTTGTAGGGGAACCAAACCAAGACACTTTAACAATGCTGTATGTAGAAGGGGAGAGTCAAGTGTCTCCTAAGAAAGTGGGCTGCTATCAAGTAAAGGGCATGGACGATGCACAACCACAAATGACAAACAATCTCTACACAATTAACAATTGTAGCAAAAAAAAAAAATTAAGATTTTAAACAGGGAAAAGAATTATAGGAGATGTTCCCTAGTAATAGCTTTTATTCTGTTTCTTTGTTTTAAGATTAAGAGACTACGATTCTCCAGCTGTATCCTCATGTCTTTTAGAGATACACCTGTATTGCTTATCTACTGTTGTATAAAATATTACCTCAGAATGTACTGGCTTAAAACAACAACACTTATTATGTCACAGTTTCTGTAGGTCAGAAATTTGGCAGCAGCTTAATTGAGTGGTTCTGGCTTGGAGTCTCTCTTGAGGTTGTAGTCAGCCATGCAGCTGGGGCTGCAGTTATCTGAAGGCTTGAGAATCTGCTTGCAAAGTCACTCTCTCACATGGCTGTTGGCAGGAGGCGCCAGTTCCTCACCATATGGACCTATCTATAGGACAGCTTGATTGTCCTCATGACATACTGGCTGCCCCAAGTGAGGGATCCAAGAAGAGCATGGTCATAGAAGCTGCAATGCCTTTTGTGACCTAGCTTCAGAAATCCCATTGTTCATTTCTGCGGTATCCTATTGGTCATGCAAGTCAGCCCTATTGGAAGTGGAAGAGGACTACAAAGGGCATAGATACCAGGAGGCAGGGAATACTGGGGACCATCTTAGGGGCTAGCTATCATAACACCCATTATCTTCTAAATTACTCAGCTATTATGGAAGTCTTCATGAAACTGGTTGATGAGCAATTCTACTGTGGAACAAATCAGGGACTCCCACCTCGCTTTGGTTTACAGCTAGATGCCTTAGGGTAGCAGTCAATACGTGGCTACTTTATTTTGCAAAAATAAGGACAGTAATGCGGTCCATTTTACTTGTGCTATGGCTCTAGCCAGGAGTCTAAGGACAGGTCTCCTGAGTTGGAACCAAAATGTGACTTATGCTGGATAGCCTTGTGTTTGGATTAACAATATTTCCCCTGCCAATTCTTCACCTCCCCCTCCACAGCAATGGGTTTCTAAACTCCAGCATGAAATAAACAAAAGAAGGAAAAATTCCTTTGTAAACCCGCTAGAACCTAATAAAAACAGAGCCATATGCTGCAGGACCCAACTGGAAATTCCAGCTTAACATAAAAAATATATAAAACACCATCCTCAATGGTGCCAAGCTTTTATAAAGAAGATGAGTGGCTCTGCCAACCCAAATAAGTGTGAAGGCCAAATGTGTTAAAGCACCAAGCACATTGTAGAACTAGCCCTCACGCCACCAAATCATAAATCCAATGTAAGTAAGGCCTGCGAACAAAGGTCTGGGAAGTTATCCTTCATGATGCTCCCTTTTATTCCCCAAGGGCCCAGGGTTCTATGTGTGGGGTGCCAAAGATCGTACTGACCCAGGGCTACAAGGGAGAATAAAACATCATTACCAGAGAAATCAGCCTCTAAAAATAGACTAGAATGAGGGCATTTCTCTTCATGAGAAATGGAAATTACAGAGGTATTTGGAAAAGCATTGAAATTTACACAATAGCCATATCATATGCATTGATTCAAATAGCGGGTCATTTCACTGCAAATTTGTGACATAAATACACTGATTCAAATTACAAAACGCCAGACATATACAGCATTACAAAGCTCTTTCACAGAAATGTTAATCCTGTGCCTTCCAGTTCCCTAACTCAGCAACCGCCACTTGAAACCATGCAGTTGCTCAGGCCGAAAAACTTGGAGGCATCCTCAATGCCTCTCATCTACACACTCCTGCTGTGTTTCTTAATTTATCGTCAAGTCTTCCTGAATCTTTCTCAATGTTTTCCACATCTCTCTGTCTCCACCCTCCCACTCAGGCCTCCCATCAAGAGAGCTACAGGCACCGCCACACTGTTTTCCCTGCTTCTACTCTTACTTTGGTCCCCGGGTGGTGCAAACCGTTTGTGCTCTACTACTAGCCTAAAGGTTGGCAGTTCGAACTCACCCGGCAGCGCCATGAAAGAAATGCCTGGCGATCTGCTACCATAAAGATGACAGACAAAAAAAACCCTATGGAGCAATTCTACTCTGTAACGCATGGGCTTGCCACAAGTTGAATTGACTTGACGGCAACGGTTTTGGTTTTGGTTTTTACTCTTGTCCTGCCCCTCCCTCACATTAGTTAGCATGAACTTTGCTGTAACAGACAAGTCAAAATACAAGTGTGTAAGAAGTATGGAGGTTAGCAATCAAGGGATGATATGGTATTTCTCAAAATTACCAGAGACTCAGTCTTCTTCATTCTTGTTCTACTGTGTGGCTTTCAGCCCAAGTTCACTTCATGGTTCAAGATGGCTGCTGGAATCCTGAAACCCTAAACATCAAATGAAGAGATAAAGAACTCAGCCAAGCACCAAATGGAATAAGAAACTGACAGAGAACAGAGAGCAAGGAGACATGCAGAGGTCCCCATCAGCTAACGCAGCTCAGATCCACCATCTTGGACTCCTATCAGAGACTAATGAAAAGGGAGTATGAGAAAGCAGCTTCACGGAGCTTCTAGCAGGAGACAGAACAACCGGTAAACAGTGATATACGCTTTCCCACCCCCAACTCTTCTTCACCCCCACTCGGCCTCCTCTGCTTCCTGCAGCCACAGTCTCTTGGCCAGGAAGCACTGGCTGCTTGGATTCCACCAACCAGCACTGGCTGACTCCCTGAGTGCCATTTGTTGGCTGCTGGTGTTGCTTTTTTCCGCTTCTTTTGATTCCTTACCTCTCACCACGTCCCCCTCCTTCCACTCAAATACCTGGCTCGGTGTGTGATCTTTGCTTCTTTTGGAGGGGCTGTGGAGCTCCACTTGCATGTGGATCTGCTTCCTGGTCCGTGCTGCCACCCTGGTGGCATCCTAGGGCCTTTCTTGTTCATTTGTTTTGAATTGTCTGTTTGGTTTCTTTTTCCTTTCTTGAGTTGGGAGCCTGTTCTGGCCGGGCAGTGCTGCGCAGCTTGGGACCTACCCCCTCAGCTTTTGCAGACGTGCAAAGGGATCCCTGAGGTCATTTCTTTTTTTGTGGTTTTTTTTTTCTTTCTGTTTTTTTTGGGGGGTTTTCTTATTCCTTTTTTTAAATTTGTTTTGTTTTCTTCTCCCTCTTTGTCTTTTTTCATTACTAAGTTTCTTGTCTCTCTATACCTTCCTTCTCCTCTTGTCCCCTGAATACCTGGCGCTGTGTGACACCTCTATGCCTTCTAGCCAGGCTGTACTTCAACACCTGGGAACAACTTCCCCAGACCTCATAGCTGCACCGGTGGGACCCCTGGGAGCTTTTCTTTTCTTTTTTCTTTCTAATTTTTATTTATTCATTATTTTCATTCCTTTTCTTCTTCCCCTTTTTGTTTTTCTCCATTTCATAGTGTCTCATCTCTCCACGCCAATGGTAAGCTCCCCTAGCACCCTTTTTTGTTTGTTTGTGTGTTTTTGGCTCCTGTTCCTATCTCCTCTCTTCTATACCCATCTTAGCTCCACACATCACAAACTCCCTCCTCCATTCTGCCTACGTGCACCGTGCGCTTAACATCACACCACCAAGCAGCACAGGCATGGCCTACTGGAATCTGCCCTGCACGGAATACCAGTCCACCCTGGTGGCTGTAGTAAGTGCCACAAACAACCCATCCCAGCAACTCCTCTTCAGCTAGACCTGCCCTCATGTACCATATCTGAGCAACTGACCCTGCCACCTGGAGAATGAGGTAAAGAGTATTATGCCCACAGAGGCGCAAACAACAAAGAACACAGAGCCTGCCTGCCCAGACATAGCCAAATTAAAAAAAAAAAAAAAAGGGCAAAACAAACCAATCTACAATCAATAAATGAAAAAAATAACTACTGAATGCCCCGAAGACAGCAGACAATATCAAAACACTTACAAACAGGACAGGATGGTTCCAATCGGCATCCAACATAAAACACCAGATGACTTTCCAGTGGAAGAAAAGGCACTAGAACTACCTGATAGGGAATTCAAATCTCTAATACTCAGAATTATCCAAGAGTTGAAGCAAAAAGCAGACAAAGATGAGGAAAAATAGACAAATTCATGGAAAATACAGACAAAAAAAGGAAGAATTCAGGAAAATAATGCAGGAACAAACTGCCAAAATAAATTCACAACTAGAAATTATAGAAAAACAACAATCAGAGATCCAAAAGATAAACAACAAGATTTCAGAAATGGACAGTGTCATAGAAGGGCTGAGGAGTAGATTTGAAACGGTGGAAGACAGAATCAGTGGAGTTGAGGACAAACACTTGGATACAACTCTGTTTGAGGAAAACTCAGAAAAAAGAACAAAGGAAAATGAAGAGACCCTGATAATTATGTGGGATACAATCAAAAGCAAAACTGTGCGAGTGATCGGAGTTCCAGAACAAGGGGAGAAAACAGAAAACACAGAGAGAATCATTGAAGAACTGCCGACAGAAAACTTCCCCAATATCATGAAAGACGAAAAGCTGGCTATCAAAGAAGCTCAACGAACCCCATATAGGATAGACCCCAAAAGAAAATCACCAAAGCATATCATAATCACACTCCCCAAAACCAAAGAAACAAAGAATCCTGAGAGCAGCTCGTGAAAAACAAGAAGTTATATACAGAGGAGAAACAATAAGACTAAGCTCAGATTATTCAGCAGAAACCATGCAGGCAAGAAGGCAATGGGATGACATATATAAAACCCTGAAAGAAAAGAATTGCCAGCCAAGAATAATATATCCTGCAAAACTCTCATTTAAATATGATGGTGAAATTAGGACATTTCCAGATAAACAGAAATTAAGGGAATATGTAAAAACCAAGCAAACTTACAAGAATTATTAAAGGGAGTCCTTCGAACTGAGAACAAACAACTTCAGCTCACAGGCTAAGTCTAGGGCACAGGATCATACCAGCCAGATACCAATCTAGGAAATGAACTCTCAAGGACTATCCAAAACCAAAAGAAATACAGCAGGTAATCAGAGTAGTTAATCTGTAAATGACAACAACATCAAAACAATAAAAGAGTGAATAAATGGTGTAGGTATAGAGCTTTCTAATGGAGGGGAAGGCAAGGCAATACCAAGTAATAATAGACTGCTTCAAACTTAGAAAGATAAGGGTAAATTTCACGGTAACCACAAAGAAAGTTAACAAACCTACTCATCAAAATAAAGAGGAAAAACATAAATTCTCGGTAAAAACAAAACCCACAAAAACAAAAGAAATGAAAAAAAAATCCACAAACAAAAGTAATTTAGCACAGGAGAGTAAGAGGAACAAAGAAAACATCGGCACCACAAAAAAAAAGCACTACAAAATGACTGCAATAAACTCACATCTATCAATAATTACACTGAATGTACTACACAAAGATAAGGAACAGTAATGAATCTGTGAAGAATCTCATAACGTGGATGAAACTGGAAGGCATTACACTGAGTGAAATAAGTCAATCACAAAAGGACAAATACTGTATGAGACCGCTATTGTAAAAACTCGTGAAAAAGTTTACACACAAAAAGTAACAATCTTTGTTGGTTATGAGGGATGGTAGGGGTCGGGGGGAAATACTAAACAGACAATAGATAAGTGGTAACTTTGGTGAAGGGTGGGACAGTACACAATACTGGGGAAGCCAGTAAAACTCGTACAAGGAAAGGTCATGGAAGCTCTATAGACACATCCAAACTCCCGAGGGACTGAATTGCTGGGCAGAGGGCTGTGGGGACTATAGTCTCGGGGAACATCTAGCTCAGTTGGCATAACAGTTTATAAAGACATTGTTCTACTTTCTACCTTGGTGAGAAGCATCTGGGGTCTTAAAAGCTTGTGAGCAGCCATCTAAGATCCTCCACTGGTCTCACCCCTTCGGGAGCGAGGGAGAATGAAGAGAACAGGATACAAGGAAAAGATTAGTCCGAAGGACTAATGGACCACAGCTACCAAGGCCTCCACCGGACTGAGTCCAGTACAGCTAGACGGTGCCCGGCTACCACCACTGACTGCTCTGACCGGGATCACTACAGAGGGTTCTGGACAGAGCCGGAGAAGGATGTAGAACAAAATTCTAACACACACACAATAAAAAACCAGATTTACTGGCCTGAAAGAGATTGGAGAAACCCCGAGAGTATGGCCTCCAGACACCCTTTTAGCTCAGTGGTGAAGTCACTTCCAAGGTTCACTGTTCAACCGGGGATTGGACAGCCCCATAAAACAAAACAGGACTAATGAGGCACAGCAGTCCAGGGACAAGGACTAGAAGGCAGAAAGCTAGTGATAGGGAACCCAAGGCTGAGTAATGACAGTGTTGACGTGTAGTGGGGTTGTTAACCATTGTCATAGGGTGATATATGCACTAACTGTTTAATGAGAAACTGTTTTGTTCTGTAAACCTTCATCTAAAGTGAGAATAGCGGCACAACTGGAAGAACGTAATCAATGTCACTGAACTGTGCATGTAGAATTTTTCAAAATGGTGTATCTTTGGCTATGTGTATTTTCACACACACACATAAAAAAGGTCGAGAAGGGAGAGGGTTGACATGTCGTGGGGTTGTTAACCAATGTCATAAAACAATATGTGTACTGACTGTTTAATGAAAGACTATTTGTTCTGTAAACCTTCACCTAAAGTACAATAAAAAAAAAATTTGAAAAAAAGCTGGCTGCTAGAGCTCCAGCCATCACATCTGAATTATGGCTAGCAGGAAAGAGGAAAACGGCTGAAGAAGATTCTACCCCTTCCATTAAAGAACACTTTCCAGAATTGTGCACACCAACTTTTGCATTGCCCATAACTTAGTCACATGACCACATCTGGAAATAGTCTTTATTCTAGTCATATGTCCAATAAAAATCAGGGCTGTTCTTACTAAGGAAGAATAATAGAAAATATATTAGGGAGCTGCAAGCAGTTTCTGCCCTTCCCCTTACATATCACCTCAGCCAGAACATGTTTTTAACATGTCCTATGTAAGTCAGGCTCAGGAATGCCCCATGGACCATGGAAAAGAGTCTAGTTTTATGATACAATGGGAGACCACTGTGGAGTTGCAAGCGTGAGAGTGACATGATGAACTCCATAGTTCTGAAAGGCAACTTTGGCTACTCTGTGGAGAACAGAATGTAGTAAGACAAGCATAAAGCTTGTTGTTAGTTGCTGTTGAGTTGATTCCAACTCATGGCAACCCCACAGAGACCATACAGAAGGCTACTGCAATATTCCAAAGGAGAGACGGTGGTGTCTTAGATAATGGTGGTAGCAACAGAGATGCCGAGAAGTGGTTGATCTTGAGTCATATTGTGGGTTTAAATCCAATAAGACTTGCTGATACGTTAGATGTGGGCATGACAAAATGAGGAGTGGTCAAGAAGGCCCTAAGATTTTAGGTGGGGGTGCCATTCATTGAGAGGGGTCGGGCTGGGGAAGGAACACACCAATGGAGGGAGAAAGGTCTTTTCTGGATGACTTAGCAGTGCCTACCAGGTATCCATGAGTCCCGGGTGGTGCAAACGCTTAAAGTGCTTGGCTGTTAATCAAAAAGTTGGAAATTTGAGTCCATCCAGAGGTGCCTTGGAAGAAAGGCCTTGAGATCTTCTGAAAAATCAGCCATTGAAAACCTGTGGAGCACAGTTCTACTCTGACATACATGGGGGCTCTATGAGGCAGGCTCGACTCAATGACAACTGGTACTGGTTACCAGACACCCAAGGGGAGATGTAAGACAGGCAGTTGACACATGAGTCTGATGTTCAGGGGCAACATCGGGGCTGGAGGTATATTTGTGGACTCATGAGCACGTGGGTGATAGTTAAAGTCTTGTAACCACCTATGGAGGGTTTAGGTGAAGGGGAAGGAAATGGAAGGGAGGGGAGGGTGAGAATGTTTGGGGGCATAGTCTTGATGCACTCTAACATGTATCAACTCTGAGACCAAGGACATGAATCCTTCAAAAGCTCAGTTACCTCATCTGTAAAATGGAAACACGTTTGGGAAAGTGCATGGGACACCTTGCAGTGCTCCATACGTGGAAGACAGCCCTTGTTTCTGCATCCAAAGGTAAATAATTTGAAACAACTAATTACCTTTTTCCAATCAACTGAAATGTTTTATGACCAGCTATATAGGGTTGCTACGAGTCAGAACTGACTCAAAGGCACCTAACAACAACAACATTATAAAAATAAGTTGTTGTCTGGTTGTGTTTAACATAACTCTATTTTGTCCTTGCTTTGTTTTTTCATATCGGTTTGTGTGTTTAGGCATAGCCCATGAAACACCACATAAATGTAAAATCGTTATTAAAAGTGTCCATAAAACCTCCGTCATAGTGCTCTTGTTTTATGTAACAAGGAACATCCCAAAACACCCCAGGGAAAAGGATTTGGAAGATAAATATCTAAAACTCGTTGCCGTGGAGTCAATTCCAACTCACAGCAACCCTGTAGGACAGAGTGGAACTGCCCCATAGGGTTTCCAAGGAGTAGCTGGTGGATTTGAACTGCTGACCTTTTGGTTAGCAGCAATGCTGTTAACTACTGCGCCATCAGGGAAAATGGTATCTTTTTTTTACATTGAGTACTAGCCACCAAAATTTAAAAAAAAAAAAAAAGTCCTATATATCATGATAAAAACAGTAAAAAGGGAAACAGTTAACATTTTTTAAGTATCTACCACATATGGAGTAATGCAGTTATTATTTGTATACATTATCTCATTTGATCTTTCCAACGCTAGTATGAGGAAAGCAATGGTATATACATGTTACAGTGGGAAAAACTGAGGTCCAGAGAGCTTGAGTAACTTGTCAAGCTAGCAGGTGGCAGCACTGGTTTGCAAATTCAGGTTAATTTTGCCCGGAAGCTGATGTATGTAACTTTTCATTCTTCTGCTTCATGATTGCCATCTATGTCGCGTCCCTACTGTATTAGTGTCCCATTGCTTCTGTAACAAACTACCACAACTAAGTAACTTCAAAAATACAAATTTATGATCTTATAGTTCTGTCATTCAGAAATGCTGGGAGCCTTGGTGGTGCAATGGTTAAAGTGCTTGACTGCTAAACGAAAGGTTGGCAGTTTAAACTCACCAGCCGCTCACGAGACAAAGATGTGGCAGTCTGCTTCCGTAAAGATTTCCAGCTTGGAAACCCTGTGGGGCAATTCTACTGTATCCTATGGGGTCGCTATGAGTTGGAATCGACTCGACAGCAGTGGGTTTGGTTTTATAGTTCTGTAGTTCAGAAGTGCAAAAATGAGTCATATGAGCTAAGATCAATGTGCTGGCAGTACTGGCAGTACTGCACTCCTGCTGGAGACTCTAGGGAAGAATCTGGTCCTTGCCATTTTCAGCATCTACAGGCCACCCACTTCCCTTGGCTCAGGACCCCTTTCCAGCAATATCATTACTTCTTTCACTCAGGCCCTCCAACCTCCCTCTTATGATCACCTTTATGATTACCTTGAGCCCACCTGGATAGTTCGGGGTAACTGCTCTGTCTCAAGCTCCTTAACTTAATCATACCTGCAAAGTCCCTTTTGACATGCAGCGTATTCACAGGCTCCAGGAATTAGAATGTGGAATTCTTTGTTGTTGTTAGCAGCTGTTGAGTCAGTGCCAACTCATGGCGACCTTATGAATAACAGGACGAAATACTGTCCGATTTTCATGCATCTTCTTCGTGATTGTTGATGTGTTTGAGGATGCTTTTCCCCAGTGGTATCCTTCCAGCCTGGGAGGCTCATCTTCCAGCACTGTACCAGACAATATTCTATTGTGATCCATAGGTTTTCATCGTTTAATTTTCAGAAGTAGATCACCAGGACTGTCTTCCTAGTCTGTCTTAGTCTGGAAGCTCCACTGAAACCTGTCCACCATGGGTGATCCTGCTGGTATTTGAAATACCAGTGGCATAACTTCCTGCATCATAGCAACATGCAAGCCACCACAGTACAACAACCTGACAGATGGGTGGTGGGGAATTATTTGAGGGACCATTATTCTGTCTACACACCTACCTGGCTTCTCTTTCATGCGCCCATTATTCCATTTGAAGAGAAAATTGTGATATAAAACATTTGAGATTTGAACTCAGTGGCTAGCACCTTTTCTGGGCCTTTGCCATGTGGATCTGTTAGACATCATTTTCTGCATAGGAAATGTGGTCTGAACAGGATGGGACCCCCAGCTTCCTGATGAACTGGGCCCTCCTATTCCTTTACCTTATTTAGGTTGGGTTACAGCACATGGGAGAAATGTGGGGAAAATTGTTGTTCCCCTCCTCCAATTGAACAGTCTGGAGACGGGATGGCCCTCACTTTAAACAGCTCCTCCACCCCATGCCATCTTCTGAAGGTCATGAGCTCTGAAGGAGAAGATATTCAAGAAGAACCTGGTTGGATGAAGGGCCAACTCATTTCACGGCATTCAAGCCCTTCATGATCTGACTCCAAATGACTGTGTTAGTCAGCCTGTGGCCAGCCCTAATAACACCTGGTGCAGCTCCAAACCAGCCAGCTCCTCACCAGCCCCTGAACAGACCTGCTGCGGTGTAATGCATCACTTTTATATGGCCTCTCTAGCCATGGTCTTGTAACTCCCCCAAATGATTAGGTGGGACTATGCAAATAAGGTGCTTGTGGCCCACTAGGAGTTTGGAGAACTTGCTAATAATGCAAATAACACCCTTGTGAGAGTGTTGTTTTGTTAGGTGACATTGAGTCAGTTCCGACTCATGATGGTGACCCCATATACAACAGAACGAAGCACTGCCTGGTCCTGTGCATCCTCACAATCACTGTTATGTTTGAGCCCATTGATGCAGCCACTGTTTCAATCCATCTCGTTGAAGGTCTTCCACTTTTTCACTGACCCTCTACTTTACCAAGCACGATGTCCTTCTCCAGGGACAGGTCCCTCCCAATAACATGACCAAAGTACATGAGATGTAGTCTCAACAACCATGCTCTGAAGGAGCACTCTGGCTGTACCAAGACAGACTTGTTCACTCTTCTGGCAGTCCATGGTATATTCAACATTCTTCACAAACACCGTAATTCAAAGGCATCAGTTCTTTTTCCGTCTTCCTTGTTCATTGTCTAGCTTTCTCATGCATATGAGGCAATTGACCTCATGGTCAATTGACCATGGCTTGGTCAGGTGCATCTTAGTCTTCAAGGTGACATCTCTGCTTTTTAACACTTTAAAGAGGTCTTTGCTGCAGAATTTTCTAATGCAATAGTCCATTTAATTTCTCGACTGCTGTTTTTACGAGTGTTGATTGTAGATCCAAATAATATGAAATTCTTGACAACTTCAATCTTTTCTCCACTTATCATGATGTTGCTTATTGATCCAATTATGAGGATTTTTGTTTTATTTATGTTAAGGTGTAACCCACACTGAAGGCTGTAGCTGTTGATCTTCATTAGTAAGCACTTCAAGTCCTCTTCACTTTCAGCAAGCAAGCTTGTGTTACCTGCATGTCACAGGTTGTTAACGAGTCTTCCTCCAATCCTGATGCCGCGTTCTTCTTCATATAGTCTAGCTTCTCGGATTATTTGCTCAGCGTACAAATTGAATAAGTATGGTGAGAGGATACTACCCTGACACACAATTTCCTGACCTTAAACCACGCAGTATCCCCTTGTTCTGTTCAAACAACTGCCTCTTGATCTATGTACAGGATCTGTATGAGCACAATTAAGTGTTCTGGAATTCCCATTCTTTGAAATGTTATCCATAATTTGTTATGATCCACACAGTTGAATGCCTTTGCATAGTCAACAAAACACAGGTAAACATCTTTCTGATATTCTCTGCTTTCAGCCAAGATCCACCTGACATCAGCAATGATATCCTTTGTCTTCTTCTGAATCTGGCTTGAATTTCTGACTGTTCCCTGTCAATGTACTGCTGCAACTGTTTTTGAATTATCATCAGCATGATTGTGGGAATGGGACCATGCAAATAAGGTGTATGGAACCCTAACGAAGGGGTTGGTCAGTTTTTCCATCCTGCTAGGGTTAAAATAAGCCATCCCAGTGGTGGAAAGGGGGGACCTCACTACCACCAAGAAGAAGAGACAGGAACAGAGCACATCTTTGGACCAGGGTTCCTGCACTTAGAACCTCCTAGACCCAGGAAACAGAAGGAGTTATAACAGCAGAGATGGCGCAAGATGGCAAGAAGAGAAGCAGTGGCAGCAGAACCAGGATACTGGCACGAGAAGGTGCGATAAGCTTCCCAGACATGGCGTAAGGCAGACATGGAGTAAGGCAAGAAAGCTGAGCACCTTCAGGCAGGAGGCTTCCTGGTGGAGTAGGGGTGCCCCTGGGCACTTACTGGGAGAGCTAAAGAGCTTTTCAATACTTGTCCAAGCAGCTCAGAGGCTGAGACCAAGAGCCAAGAGGCCAAGGCCCAGAGAGAAGTGTGCCTGTGTACACATCTGAAAGAGACTGTCCTGATGGAAAAACTGTATCCTGAGTTGTCCCTGATTCTGAATTGCAACCTGTTACTTTCCTAATAAACCCCATAACTTTGAGTATAGTCTGTAAGTTCTATGTGGCAAATGCAATGAATTCTCCAACCCAGCAGTGAAGTAGGGAGTGCCGTGAGAGGGACGGCAGGTGTCAGAATTTGTAAAAAGATTGGAGAGGAAGTATGTCTGACTTCTGCCTCATAGGAATCAGCTTTGGGCTGTTGATGCTAATGATTCTCCTCCCCACTTGTGAAGTTAGAGGAGG
Source organism: Dugong dugon (assembly GCA_030035585.1). Taxonomy (NCBI): domain Eukaryota; kingdom Metazoa; phylum Chordata; class Mammalia; order Sirenia; family Dugongidae; genus Dugong; species Dugong dugon. The sequence goes on along the minus strand of CM057481.1, from coordinate 52,078,339 downwards.
AGGTCAGACACCTCCACCATGCCGTTTTTACACCTGCCTTTTCTCATGTCACTGCCTTTGCACACACACTTGACCCCCTGACATGCCCCTCAGCTCTCCTGCTGGGTGGGAACCAACTTATGTTTGAAGATGGCTCACATATCATATCCTTTGGGAAACCTAAGTTGATTTCCCTTGTCAGGGTTAGTGGGACAGTCCTCTGGCTTCCCACAGAACCTTGTTCATACCCGTTTTTAGACAGGAGTCTTTCAGCTACAAATGCCCAAGCCCAACTCAAATTAGGGGTAGATAAGGAGCCCTGGTGGTGCAGTGGTTAAGTGCTCAGCTGCTAGCAGAAAGGTCAATAGTTCCAATCCGCAAGCAACTCTGCAGGAGAAAGACCTGGCGATCTGCTCCTGTAAACATCACAGCCTAGGAAACTCTATGGGGGCAGTACTACCCTGTTATATAGGGTTGTTATGAGTTGAAAATCAACTCAACAGCACCTAACGACAACAATAGGGTAGTGAGTCATGTAGCTGGAAGTTCAGGAGTGGACTTCAAGTGTCGTTGGATCCAGGGTCTCAGACGATATTGTCAGTTCATTCTTTCCTCTCTCCTTCTCAGTTCTCTGTATGAGTATGGTCTCATTCTATCTTTTTTTGTATGTTGCCTTCTATGCAGCTTGGCTGCATAGAAGACAACTGCCATCTACACATAATCCCAGTTTAGCAAACCCAGTGGAAAATAGAACTCCTCTCCCGCAACACACACATGCCAGTCCTAGGGAAGAATCACTTGCCCTGTTGCTCCCCTGTCCATTACTAGACCCATCACACTGGCCAGAGAGGATAAAGTGCTCTGTCATTGGGCACCCTGGATCACAGGCTCAGCCTTGCATTGAGGAAACAGGGCACTTCAGGTCAACTTCAGTGGGGCCCGTGATGTGGGGGAGAGGGTCCCTGAAGGACACGTTGAACAGACCAAAGTCGCGGTTGCCACAGTCCCCCACAGCCTTTGTATTTTCCTTTGCAGGACACTGTGGCAGCTTCAGAGAAGTGACTCTGGAGTCAGAGAGCCTGTGCTCAGGCCCCAAAAGCCCCTGCCTCATAGCTGGGCAAACTACTTCGCCTCTCTGAGTTTCGGTTTCCTTGGCTCTGGAATGGAGATAATAATAATAAAACTTACCTCCTAAAGGTGTTGAGATGAGAGCATTGGTGGTTCAATGGTAATATTCTCACCTTCCATACAGGAAGACTAGCGTTTGATTCCTGGCCAAGGTTCCTTGTCATGGAAGGAATTGTGTCCCCCCAAATTATCTGTCAACTTGGCTAGGTCATGATTCCCAGTGTTGTATGATTGTCTACCATTTTGTAATCTGAGGTGATTTCTCTATGTGCTGTAAATCCTATCACTATGATGTAATAAGATGGATTAGTGGCAGTTATATTGATGAAATCTACAAGATTAGATAGTGTCTTAAGCCAATTTCTTTTGATGTATAAAAGAGAGAAGCAAACAGAGAGACATGGGGAGCTCATACTACAAAGAAAGCAGAGCCAGGAGCAGAGCGCATCCTTTGGACCTGAGGTTCCTGCACTGAGATGCTCCCAGACCAAGAGAAGACTGACGACAAGGACCTCCGTCCAGAGCAGACAGAGAAAGAAAGCCTTCTCCTGGAGCCAGCGCCCTAAATTCAGACTTCTAGCCTACTGGACTGTGAGAGAAAACACTTTTCCTTGTTAAAGCAATCCACTTGTGGTACTTCTGTTATAGCAGCACTAGATGACTAAGATGCACCTCATGCACAGTCACCAACCATCTGTCAGTGGAGGCTTGCGTGTTGCTATGACGCTGAATGGTTTCAGCAGAGCTTCCAGACTAAGACAGACTAGGAAGAAAGGCCTGGTGATCTACTTCCGAAAATCAGCCGGCGAAAGCCCTATGGATCACAATGGTCCGATCCACAACTGAGCATGCAGATGGCACAGGAGCAGGCAACGTTTCATTCCGTTGTGCATGGGGTTGCCATGAGTTGGAGGCCAACTCAACAGCAGCTAACAACAACCATCAAGGTGCTGAGAAGTGTAGCAGACCTTCTGACTGTGCCCATGCTAGGCAGGTCCATCTAGCTCAGAGTCAAGTCTCATGGCCAGCATTCTGCCTCACGCAAAGCCAACCTTTCCTCTGCAGTATGTTCCAGGGCCTTCTGCATTGCCATCCAAGTTGTTTGCCCATACAAAAGCACAGGCTAGAATAGCAGAGGGGTTAATGCCCCTGGGGCAACATTCTACCAGTGGGTTTGAAAGCAGAGGACGAGTGCCCCAACCTCCTTGGCCTTTTGGAGACATGTCTTGGAGGTATGCCCTATGCTCCTAGGTGCCCTACTGCAACCCAGTCCCGTGGCTCACAGCAGCAAACCCGAGCAGCCCTTGTATCAGCTTTCTCTCCTCTCTCACACTCCCTGCTCCACATCTTCTCTCCTGCTTCCTGGAATCACCTCTTGAGCAAACCCCCTGCACCCAAATCCTTGTCTCAGGCTCCGCTTTCAGGGGCACCCAAACTTAGACAGGAGGATTAAAAATTACAACAGGTTTAGTAAATGCCAAGCATGCATTTCAGATTGCCCACTGTTATCATTCTTTGTTTGGGGTCTGGAGTTCGCTGGCCCTGAGAAAACTTGCTTTTGAGGTGGGCCATCTCAGGGAGCTGGCTGGTTCCCAAGAGTGTCGCTATTCTTTAATGACAGCCCCAAGTGCGGACTGAGTCCATCTGTAAACTGACGCCTTTTGGTAAAGAATTTGTTAACAGTGGAAATGTCTGGAAGGCGTCAAGTTCTTTCATTAGATCAGAAGGGAGTGTCTGGCTCTCCCAACCATGTAGAATTGTAGGCGTCTAAATTATAAACGAAGCCCTGGTGGCACAGTGGCTAAGCATTCGACTGCTAACCAAAAGGTCAGCAGTTTGAATCCACCAGCTGTTCCTTGGAAACCCTATGGGACAGTTCTACTCTGTCCTATAGAGGCACTATTAGTCAGAATCAACTCGATGGCAACGGATTTGGTTTGGGTTTTTTAAATTATAAACAAGGAGCCCTGGTGGAGCAGTAGTTAAGCGCTCTGCTGCTAACCAAAAGATTGGAGATTCAAACTCACCCAGCAGATTTTAGGGAGCAAGACCTGGCACTCTACGCCCATAAAGACTACCCAAAAACCAAGCCAAACCCACTGCCGTCAAGTTGATTCTAACTCATAGCAACAGCGCTATACAACAGAGTAGAACTGCCCAACAGGGTTTGCAAGGCTGTGATCTTTACAGGAGCAGATTGCCACATCTTTCTCCCATGGAACGGTTGGTGGGTTCGAACCACGGATATTTCAGTTAGCACCCGAGTGCTTAACCACTTCGTCACCAGGGCTCCTTCCATAAAGATTACAGCCTAGAAAACCCTATAGGGCAGCTCAACTCTGTCATATGGGGTCGCTATGAGTCGGAATCAACTCGAGGGCACACGACAACCACAAATTATAAATCCTCCCCCTCTTGGTGTGTACATCCTCAATACAAGGGGAAAAAAGGAAAAAAAGAAGTCTGCACAGCAGCGTGACACAATGGTGTGATATTTCCAGTGCAGGGAAGGATCTTTGTTATACCTTTTCGGATGTTCATTTAGCTTTTATACAAACAGCTAAGGATAAGTGACCTTGTAGCAGAAATGTTTCTGAGATTTGCAATGAGACAAGCCTTTTAACATTAACTAGAGTGAAGTACATTGGAAATGGCTCCTGGGCATTAGGAAACCTTCCTACAGTTGCACCAGAAACAGGCTGGGCTGTAGAGAAATCACAATGATTTCCCACAACGTGGCCATTTGAATGTAAACCTTTTACCATGAAGTATTTCTGTCCAACGGTTCTCCAGATACAGAATCAAGAGCATTTTAAACTCTAACGTTCGGAGTGTAGCTTCACTCTTGTTACGTATTGATTCATGGGGAGCTATGCCTAGGTTCTCTGAAGCCATCCATGAAGATCCAGTTCCAAATGGCACTTGTCTTAGTCATAGAGTGCTGCTCCAACAGAAATACCACGAGTGAATGGCTTTAACAAAGAAAAGTTTATTCTTTCACAGTCCGGTAGGCTGCAAGTCCAAATTCAGGGCATCAGCTCCAGGGGAACACTTTCTCCGTTGGCTCTAGAGGAAGGTCCGTGTCATCAGTCTTCCCTTGGTCTGGGAGCTTCTCTGCACAGGAATCTCAGGTCCAAAGGACACGCTCTGCTCCTGGCACTGCTTTCTTGGTGGTATGAGGTTCCCTTGTGTCTCTGCTTGCTTCCCTCTTTTATATCTCAAAAGAGATTGCATTAAGACACTGTCTAATCTTGTCAACCTCATCAGGATAACCTCATCACAGTGATAGAATTTACGACACATAAGGAGATCATATATAATCTCATCATAGTGATAGAGTTTACAACACATAAGGAAATCACATCAGATAACACAATCATACAATACTGGGAATCATGACCTAGCCAAGTTGCTACACACATTTTTTGGGGGACACAATTCAATCCATGACAGCCCTCAAGAGACTCTAAAAACCAAAACCAAACCCACTGTCATCGAGTCGATTCTGACTCATATCAACCTTAGAGGACAGAGTAGACCCGCTCCCATGGGGTTTCCAAGGCTATAATCTTTACAGGAGCAGACCGCTACATACTTTATCCTGCGATGTTCTGGATTCCAGCCACCAATCTTTTGGTTAGAAGCTGAATGATTAACCACTGTGCCACCAGGGCTCCTTCCAGAGACTCTAAGGGGCCATAAATAAAGGGGAACATCTACTTCAAGATGTCTTAAAAGAGATGAAAGAAAGAAAAATAAAGAGCTAGGGAACTTGGATCCTGATAATAGCACTTCTCAAACTTAGTCAAGGTGTGTGGGGCAGAAGTTTGCGTCCACGACAGGAAGCTTGAGAAAGACTCTCCTCAAATCAGCACTCCAGGCGCGTGTGAGACAGAGATCAAGAGAGACAGTAAGAGAGGCTGAGAAAGCAGGAAAGACAGAGACTGAGAAAGACTGTATATGACTACTTTTACTTCAGTGAAATGAGAGAGCAGAGCTCCTTTCTCCAGCTGTTATGATAACTTCTGTACTGCGAGATGTTGTAATTACATAAACACATTCCTAGAAGCCATTTCCTACATTAACTGTCAGCGCCTAGCTGCCCTCAAAAAGAGAATACAGAAGGATTAGTCCTGGAAGCCCCCAGAGGTCAATTTGTCCAACTCATCCAATTTTCCCCAAATGTATGGCCAGAGAAACAAACGTCAGGGCCATCAGTCTACTGATGAAGGCCTTTCAAATGAAACCATTTTGGAGAGATGTTTCAACCCATCCATGCTGGGGTATGAATATGAACCCCCTTTTTATTTTTGCAGTCACTGCTGCCAACAGTGTTCTGGGGACAATCTACTCTCATCTGCCTGGCTTCTCCAAGTGGCAAAGGATTCCTTAACTACCTTTTAATCTCATTCTGGAACTTTCCCATCACTTCTGATCATTAAAACAGTCTCACACTGGGTCTTAAGACTCAGCACTGTTCAGTTTAAAACTTGATTCTCATGTTTGATTTAAAGACTTGCCTGCTCTTTCACAGGGTGGGCTAAGCCCTAGTCTCTTGGATCTGGGAGTGGCCAGTGAGGTTGCTCTTCCCTTTTACACACCTGTCTGGTGATGAGAAGTGAGAAGGAACAAGCTTCCTTTTCTCTTCCGCAGCTGCTGGGGTGAGGTTGCTGTCTGCTACTCTTTCTTTGTCTCATTATTTCTGCCACACCTTGACAGGCCCTCTGTGTGGCAATTTCCAAAGGCTCATCCTTGGTGAAGCATATTTGCAGAGATTTTGAAACATGTCCACAATCTTTTTGGCACTCTACACTTCAAAAGATAGAATCTAATTCCCCTTGCCACTCCCCATCTGTCAGTTTGTTGTACCGTGGTGAATTGCATGTTGCTGTGATGCTGAAAACTATGCCTCTGGTATTTCAAATGCCAGCAGGGTCACACGTGGTGGACAGGTTTCAGCAGAGATTCCAGACTAAGACAGACTAGGAAGAAAGGCCTGGTGATCTAATTCTGAAAATCAGCCAGTGGAAACCTTATGGATCACAACAGAATGTTGTCTGATATAGTGCTGGGAGATGAGCGTCCCAGGTTGGAAGGCACTCAAAATATACAGTGGCTGCAACAGTGGACTTGAGCAGACCAATGATCATGAAGATGGTGCTGGACCAGACAACGTATTGTTCTGTTGTACCTGGGGTTGCTACGAGTCAGAGCTGACTCAAGGGCAGCTGACAGCAACAATTCCCTTTGGCTATCAGCTTTTTAGGTATTCATTTCTAACAAATAGATTGTGGCAGATGTTACTCTGTGTGACTTCTAAGCCAGTTAGAGAATGTGATCCTGACTCTTCCTGGCCCTCTTTCTAGGGACACTTGCCCTTGGAACCCAGCCACCATGCTGTGAGGAAGCCCAAGCAGCCGCATGCAAAGGCCATGTGTAGGTATTCTGACTGACAGGCCCGGCTAAAGTCTCAGCCAACAGCCAGCATCAACCACCAGCCTTGTGAGGGAGCAACCCCTCAGATGATTCCAGCCCTCAGTCTTGGAGTCACCCTAGCTGATACGGAATAGATCAAAGAAGAGCTGTCCACACTGAGAACTACCCAGATTGCACATTCGGGAGCAAAATAAATCTTGTTATTTTAAGCTACCAGTTTTGGAGTCGTTTGTTACACTGCGTTAGATAACTGGAACAATGATTGTTGGTTCTTTAGAAAACCCAATAGGGATCTACCCGCTACACAGACCCCTAATACAGGCAATCTGATTCAGCCTCAAGCTCTTTCTTCTCCAAACCTCAGGTTCTGCTTTGGGCCAACTACTTCACAGCTTCTTGCTGCTGAAGTCCCTGCTCCCAGCAGGTGGCCCTTCTTGTGGGAGCAGCTCAGCTACCTTCCTTGGTGTCCACATGATCTATGGGAGACTGATGTATCTTTGCTGGGTCCAAAGATGAGCCCGTAGGCTGCCCTCACTCCCCTCCTAACAGTCACGGTCTCATCTCCTGTCCCTTTCTCCACACCCCAGAAGTTTCCAGGTTGGAGCTTGACAACATTGAGCCAAAGAGACCGTTACTTGTTCCATCACGCCCCAACTTGTAGGAGAAGAGTAGGCAAAGGAAAAGATAGTTACTGCTCCACACATTGCATGGCCCCAAAAGGCTACTACTGCCCTGTTTCCTCCAGACTTCTATCCATAGGTAGGAGTGGAGAGGACATGCTGCTGATAGTGAAGGTTCTGCAAAATGGCACCTCCCACAAGTGAAGTGGCTGGCCCCAGCAGCAGCTGGTTCTCAGAATTTGCACTGAGGAGCACTTAACATCATGGTTGCCATGGATGGCTGTGCAGGTTGGGCACTGTACAATTCTAGGGCAGGGATTTGCACAAGTTTTCTGTAATGGGCCAGATAGTAAGTGTTTTAGGCTTTACAGACAACACAGTCTCTGTCACAACTACTTAACTTTGCTGTTGTAGCAGGAAGCAGCCACAGATGACACATAAATGAGTGGGCATAGCTGTGTTTCAATAACACAGGGAAACTTTATTTACAGAACAGGCAGTGGGTGGATGTGGCCTGAGGGCCATAGTTTGCCAACCCTTGCTCTAGGGGATTCCATTTACAAAGCTCAACATGCATGGCCCTAGACCTGGCTCTGCTCAGCACCATCTACTTTGTGGGTCTCCACTCTGGAAGACAGAAATACAGGTTTCCTCTACTATCTGCAAGCAGAGTGTTCCTATGAAACTTTTTGTAAGTTGAAATGGCATAAAGTGAAGAAGTAATTACCATTAATTCATATGAGTAAAAATTTTGAGCATTCCGAGACCCAGAAAATAACCTACCAAATCATACCAAATAACACTTAAAACCTAAAATAACACTAACACATAGTAAAAGCATGAATGATATGATAAATACACAGCCTATATAAAGTAGAAATAACGTATGTACAGTGTAGTTTCCCAGACACAGTTCAAAGCTATGGCAGCTTGATCCTGAGATGCTGAGTGTAGTTTCCGTGAAGGAGCTTGGCGAGGCCACTCTCCCTGCTTAGGGTACACTGCCGCTTTAAGGGTTTGCTGCAAAACATGCTGAACGCTATTTCCACACTTCACCTTTTTTCGTAAAAGTGAAAGTCCTGTTCGGATTTCTTTCGGTTAATGAAAACAAGTACTAATGTAGGTCTTTCATAAAAGCAAAGTGGTGTAAAGTGAACTTTCAAAAAGCGAGGGATACCTGTAATCCCAATGCGTGTCTAACATCCTGGTGGGGTGGCTTTCAAGAAAACAGCAGCATGCTCTGTGATGAGTATGGAATCTGCTTTTCCCCTTAGGGAAACTTTGGGGGAAACTTGTGGGTGCTCTACCCTTTTCATTCACTGAAAGGAAACCTTGTAAGCACCTCCTATATGTGAGGCACTGTGCCAGGTTCTGGGAATATACAGATGTGCTAGCAAATCTCTAAAACTGAGGCATCTGACTTAATGAAATGGATGGCATGAGGTCTGAATCAAAACTTCATCTTGTCACAAGCTCCTGCTTCTGCATTCCTGAGACTGTAAACTCGGCTTCCTCCCATTCCTATTCATATGAATATGGCCTTGGGCCTCTGGCTGGGTGGGACCAGAGGACCCTGGCCTCCTATCAATCATCTTGCCCCAAACCACTCTTAAGTAAATAAGGGTAGTGGTAAGGAATGTGACTGTAGGAGAACAAACTTACTCAAGATGTTTCAGGAAGAAGGCAGTTGAAAACAGAGTTGTTGATGATGTACCCACTCTGTGACCAGGTGACCATCATGTACTCCCCTTCCCCATCTTTACTATAAAAGCACTCTTCTCCCTCCACTTGGAGCACTCGGTAGATTCCTCTATGTGTTTCAACTCCAGTTCGTGAATTGTATTACCCTCAATACATCTCTTTGCTTTTGCTTTAACAGAAGTGAGTGTTCTTACTCTTAGACACAGAGAACCAAGCAGACACAGTTCTTGTCTTTATGGAGCTTGTAGAATTACGGGGAAGAAAAGTTTGAACAAGTAATTATAAATGGGACGAGCATTACAAAGGGGAAGCCCAGGGCCTCTGGGAGCACCCACAGGAGGAGCTTGATCATTCTAGGGGCCAGGAGCAAACTGAGGTTTAAAGGATGAGAAGGGACTCTTACAAAAACTCTGCTGGTGTTGGTGGATAGCAAAGAACAGCTTGAAAGAAGGGGGCTGAGGTAGGGATAGGACTCAAAGAAGGCTCTTTCCCTCATCAAATCAGGGCTTTTCCTGTACAAAAAATGAATTCAGTGGTTTGGAAGTTATTCTCCAAGGCAGAGTTTTTCAAAGTGTGTGCCAAAGAATACTAGGTCCAAATGATGCTGATAGGTGTTTCAGAATGAACTGCCTCACGTGGGAGAAATCGAGTGTTTTGGGTCAGGTTCCCCAGAGGCTGATCCTGAGTCAAGGACCTAGCGTGTGAGAGATTTGTTCAGAGCACGCTCCCAGAGACAAGCAGTAAAGGAGTGGGTGAGCAGGACAGGGAAGGGAAGGAAACCTGGCAACGCCCCATGGATAGCTTTAGCTTTGCCCTGCAGGGGGCGCTCTAGAGTCTAAATTATACTTCAGAGTTGCCCAAGTATGACAACTTATTCATCACTGGTCAAGGGCTGCCCCAGGGGGAACTAAACCCAAGGCACTCCCTGCTTTGCCTGTGGCCCTGGGCTGTCTTCTCCGGAAAGGCTGTGAGTACTGGTGTTGGAAGCGAAAGTGAAAGCGCAGTAGAACCAGGGGTGGGACTGAAACAGATAAAAAGAGATCTGAGAGGATCTGGGTGGAGTCCTGCTATTGTCAGGGACATTAGCCAATTCTAAATGTTTTACAAAGTTAAAAATGTCTGCAGAGCTTTTCATGTGATCACATACATTGTAACCTGTATGAAAAAGGACATAACCAGACCAGTTGCCATCCAGTCAATTCCAACTCATGGTGACTCCATGTGTGCACAGTAGGACTGTGCTCCATTGGCTTTTCAGTGGCTGATTTTTTGGAAATAGATTGCCAGGCCTTTCTTCCAAGTCATCTCTGGGTGGACTCGAACCTCTAACCTTTTGGTTAGCAGCTGAACATGTTAATCCCACCACCCAGTGACTCCTGAAAAAGAATATGATATGTAGCGTTTCCCTAGCCCATCTGACTGCCTAAGAGACTCTCTTTTTCTGGGATTCTACAGATCCCAAACCAAAAAACCAAACCCATTGCCATCAGGTCAAGTCTAATTCATAGCGACCCTATAGGACAGAGTAGAACTGCCCTATAGGGTTTCCAAGGAGCTGCTGGAACTGAGACAGATAGGGTTAACTGTGCTGGCGGAATACAAGAGCTGTTAAAAGATTACCACTTAGAAGTTGGGTAAACAGGAACCACATCCTGTCAACATAAAATAAGGTTAGAACAACCCATGAATTACTACTTCCTCCTTGGTGTTTTTCTAGTCCCTTTCCCCTTCTTACAGACTCCGCATGCACAGAAGAACAAATTGTGACTACTATTTTGGCCACTGAAGGGGGCGAGGTAATATAGAAGATCAGCACGCCTGCGCCATATCCCATATCCCATAATAAGTGATGCCGAGAGCTGCCAAGAGGGGACTCTGTCTTGAATATCAGCAGGTTCCATCTTGGATTCCAGATGCGCAAGCAACCAAATTAGTATGCACTACCATTCCAAGGAGCACCCGCCCCTCCTATTTTCCCCACCAAACCCATATAAGCCCTAGCCTTGCTTCTCCTTGTGAGTCAGTCTTTTGGAGAGGCATGGGCCCCCAGCTGACTCCTTTTACTTGTCACATGTAAAATAAACCTGTTAGAGCTGAACCCAAAAATTGTCTCCTCTGTGTATTCTTACAAGAGAAAGACAAGGACCCACTGAGTCTAGAAGGCCTCCGTGCCCTTGGTGGTAACAGAACTGCCTACCTTTTAGTTAGAGCCAAATGCTTAACCACTGGGCTACCAGGGCCCACTACAGATCCCAGTTTGGGGAAACACTGCTCTTAGGCAACTGCATCGTGGAAAGGATTTCTAGTGACCCCAGCTGACTGCTGCTCCGAAATGCTTTGAAACCATGGGAAACACCCCCCCTCACACTCTCTTGGTCCCATCCTGGATGTTCAGTGAAGGGGGACCACAGAACTGCTACCACAGTACCCTTCCCACACTGTCAGGCTCCTCCAGGACTCCTGAGGGTCTCCGAAGGTCAGCCCTTTCAAACTTCTTTTCACTCTTCGAGGCATCAACATCCTTTCCTGACTTCCAAAGTCAGCCGTCTTGACCAGCCTTTCACAGTGTGGCTCTAATTTAACTCTCCACTTCTCAGTACTCTGTTCTGAGCCTTCTGTACACCGCCCCTCCCCTGCCACACACAAGATTTACATACTCTCTCTTGAACTAAATGTGTTTGTAAACTAGATTTGTTGTAACAATGAAGTGGGTTGAGTAGTGTTCCCCAAAAATTCACGTCCATCTGACACCTCAGAATGTGACCTTAATTTGAAATAAGGTCTTTGCAGATGTAATTAGTTAAGGATCTGAAAATGAAGTCATCTCAATTTCAGATTTCAGGGTGGGCCCTAAATCCAATGACTGGTGTTCTTATAAGAAGAGGAAACACAGGGACATATATGGAGAAGAACACCACGAAGACAGAAAAACGTTGAAATTACGCTGCCACAAGCCAAGGAACACTAGGAGCCACCAGAAGCTGAAAGAGGCAAAGAGGGATCCTCCCCTAGAGCCTTCAGAGGGAGTATGGCCCTGCTGACACCTTGATTTCAGATTCCTAACTTCCAAAACTGTGAGAGAACAAATTTCTCTTGTTTTAAGCCACCAAGTTTGTGGTAATTTGTTATGGCAGTCTTGGGAAACTGATACAAATAATTAGTGACTTGGTTTTCTTGTTTGACTCCTGTAGTGTTTCTAAATTTTCTTGTGATTTGTTTTGATCTGCCCAACCAGGTTGGGAACCCCATGATCCTCACAATCTGTGTCTTCATTCTCCCCATCATTTACTGAGTGCAGTTATTAGGCCCAGCAAAGGAGATGACAAGGATAAGCCAGTGAAGTTGGAGGAAAAGCAGGGAGGGTAGGGACCTGTGGGCTGTGGCTCTATGGACCACATTTTGGAACGTATCTGAGATGCCTGACTCCTGCACAGGGGTGCTTCATCTTTGTTCGCATTGCAGGATGAGCTACTTTTCTACTTGATTATGTGAGATGGTTGATGGAATTCAAGAAATAATCTTGGATCTTGATCAAAAGGAGGAAAAATGTGGACCAGAACTCCAAATTCTTATTGGAAACCAGACTTACTGGATATATCGAGAGTGGAGGAACCCCCCGGTCTATTGCTTGGAAACGACTTTTAAGCCTTGAACTGAAACTATCCCATGAAGTCTTTGAGCTTTAAGGGGCAGAAAGTCTAAGTTAACAATGGTGAAACAACAAAGGCAGAGATAGGCAGAATGTGAAACAGTATAAAGTATGCAACCATCGTCAATGAACTGGACATGTAAAAATTGCTGAATTGGTATATGCTCTGTTGTGTATATTTTTGCCAAAAAAATTACCAAAAAAAAAAAAAATCTTGGATCTTAAAACCCGTTCCAGAAGAAATGCCTCTCCAATAGGATAATGTCTTCCGGATGAGTCATCAGCATGTAGTGAGGCTCTTTTGTGTACCAGGCAGTTGGAGCAAGATCATGGCTTTTGGAGTCAGACCACTCCTGTGCTTTGAATTTTGCCTCTAACTCTTGCTGGGTGTGCACCTGGGACAAGGTATTTTAGTCTGAGCCTCAGTCTCTGTGTTACATACACAGGTCACCTCAAAATTCCGAATAGTCACAGACTGCTAGGATGAGGATTCCACCTAGTGGCATCAGCCACTCCATGGGTGCTACATACATCTAGTCTGATGGAGTCATACACTCAAAACACTCACAAAGTGTTGGCAAATGAAAGCCATTTTAATTACTCGCAGACAGGGACAGATTAGCCAATAATCAAGGTAAGCATGGGAGTATTTGTGCTTACTTACTAATCTGTAGTGAACAATTTCACATTTTTTTCACCACATCAAAGATTCTCCTTCTAGGTATGGCTGGCATCTCTTTCTCTCCTGTCATGGTTTGAATTATGTCCCCCCAAAAATGTGTGTATCAATTTGGCTGGGCCATGATTCCCATAATTGTGTGGTTGGCCTACATTTTGTGATTGTAATTTTATGTTAAAGAGGATTAGGGTGGGATTGTAACACCACGTTTACCCAGGTCACATCCCTCATCCAATGTAAAGGGAGTTTCCCTGGGGTGTGGCCTGCACCACCTTTTATCTGTCAAGAGATAAAAGGAAAGGGAAGCAAGCAGAGAGTTGGGGACCTCATACCACCAAGAAAGCAGTGCCGGGAGCAGAGCACGTCCTTTGGACCGGGGTCCCTGCACAGAGAAGCTCCTAGTCCAGGGGAACACTGAAGAGAAGAAGGCCGACACAGAGAAAAAGCCTTCCCCTGGAGCTGACGCCATGAATTTGGACTTTTAACCTACTTTGACTGTGAGGAAATAAACTTCTCTTCGTTAAAACCATCCACTTGTGGTATTTCTGTTATAGCAGTCCTAGATGATTAAGACATCTCCCATCCCCACAGCACTTTCCTACAGAATCAAAGCCTCTTTTCAAATTCACAATCCCTGACAGGGGCAGATGACTCAGTAACAAGGTAAGCACAGGCTTACTTGTGCTTAGTTACTAATCTCTAGTGAACAATTTCACACGGGTTTCACTTTGACGTGGCGTGTTGAAACCCATGTGAAATTGTTCACTACGGATTAGTTAAGTAAGCACAAGTAAGCCCATGTCTACTTTGTGTCTTAGTTATCTAGTGCTGCTATAACAGAAATACTGCAAGCGGATGGCTTTAACAAACAGAAATCTAAGAGGCTAGAAGTCCGAATTCAGGGTGCCAGCTCCTGGGGAAGGCTTTCTCTCTCTGTTGGCTCTGGAAGAAGGTCCTTGTCATCCATCTTCCACTGGTCTAGGAGCTTCTCAACGCAGGAACCCTGGGTCGAAAGGATGCACTTTGCTCCCGGAGCTTCTTTCTTGGTGGTATGAGGTCCCTCTCCTTTCTGCTCGATTCCCTCTGTGATATCTCAAAAGAGATTGACTCAACATATAACCTAATCCTGTAGATTGAGTCCGACCTCATGAACATAACTGCCATAAATCCTGCCTCATTAACATCATAAAGGGTTAGGATTTACAACACATCAGATCACAAAAGGATGGACAGACACAATACTGGGAATCATGGCCTACCCAAGTTAATACACATTTGGGGGGGACACAGTTCAATCCATAACATTTGTTTACTGAATCATCTGCCCCTGCTCACAGACAACAGACAGTAAACAATAGGAAACCGTTCCATGACGAACAGTCCCCCAGCTCAGAAAGCTGTCTGGTCGGAGATGGGAAACTTTCCTATGCATGCCCCTACTTTGCACTGTAGGTGCAGGACTAGCATGTCCCTCCCTTAGACAGTTTTATACTCCAGGAGCTACACGCTTCACTACTGTAGTCCTGCTGCTTATCAGGCTTCAAGGGGGTAGGTGGATTGTTCCAAAGCCTAAAGATGCTAGCAGGGGGAGGAGCGGGGAAGACCACAGCCACTGGGCTTGTCCGAAGGTCTGCCTCCTCCCAGTTTCCTCCCCTGTAAAATGGGGCTAATAACTAGCTCTTACATCAACATGAGATATAAATGAAACTGCAGTTAAGGCACTGAGCATTGAGCCTGAACCATAGTGAGCACTCAATAAATGTTTCTCATAATACAATAATAATTTTAAAAGGTACTGGACACTGGAATTCACTTTACAATTGTGCTTTACCCACTTTACAATTGTGCTCTGGCTAACCCTGGAAATCCTTTCTTTGTTTTCCTGTTCTTTTTCCCTCCACATCACAATTCCTCCTTCCCTTTCTTATTCTCTCCCAATATCTCATTGCTTTCAGTGTGCTTAATAATACCCTGGGAAACTCTCTAAAAACATTGATTCTCAGGTCCCAAATCAAGATTCTGGTTCAGTGGATCTGGGATCTGTATTTGTAACCAACCACCTAAGATCATTCTGTTGTGGTTGATGCAGCGACAATGAGGGGCTAGTAAATGTTTAACAAGGGCTCTGAACAGTGGGGAGGGCTGGTTTGTAGCGCTTGCCAATTTCTGTGGTGTAAATACTCCCCCGATGGCCAATTTCAAGCTATTAAAATGACATCACTGACTGCAGTGTTGGGAAGAGATACTCAGTAGCTCACCATTAGGTAGTGTTACAGCTATACATATAACCCCAAAAGCATAGATATAAGTAAAAAGAAGCCAAATAGGAAGTGATGAGTTTTGAGTACTTACTACATTTGTTTTTAATATAATTGCAAGTTTATATAATTTAATACTTAATATTTGTGTTTGGCAGTATTATACATTAACACAAAATTCCTGAAAATTTAACAATTGGCTCTTGCAAGTTGGTACAGAACACCTTCCATGTTACTGCAGAGACTCTACTTGAAGAAACCTGCCTATGAGATCTGCATGAGTGATGCTCCTGCTCTCCCAGCAAAACGCACATACTTGCAAATGTTATGTATATTCTTGAGACTTCCCATCGTGGACTTTGAAGGGGCCCCTGTCCTCTGGATTCCCTCTTGCCCAATGAAAATATCTTAAGGGCCGGTGGGAAGAAGGGCAGGAAGGATTCACATTGCTTGGGGAAAGGAAAGTTGTAGATCCTCCCATGCTCCCCATCGTCAACCCAGTCCCAGTGCAGGACTCATGGTGTCACTCCCCCCGCCCGCCCAGTGCTCCCCCTCCCAGTAGCTCCTTCCCTCTCCCATTGGCCAAGGTAGAGACCCTCCTCTCTGCCCAATCACAGGCACCACTGCCCAGCTGCCCCACCCTGACTGGCAGGTGAGGGGGTGGTGATGAGCTACCACACTGGATGACAGGTGACAGCAATTCTAGTGACACTGCTGCCTTGGCGGCCCCTCCCCCAGCAATGCCAGCCCACCCACCCCTACCACCACCACAGACCCTAGGGTCATTTTGGTGTAACCCCCTCTGCCAGTGTCAGGGGGTGCAGTTTGCACCCTGCACCCTCCTAGTGATGCTACTGCATCAACCACCGCCACTCCAGCCCCATGCCTCCTCAAAGTGATGAAGGGTGTCACCACCACAGGTTTGGAGAAGCACAGCACTCCTGTCAACTTCAAGCTCTTAATCTCCCTAGGAGCTATTAGGCCCACCCAGCTGGGACTATTTTATCGGAAGCTGGTGACAGCTGCAGAGAGTCAAGGGAGGAAACGGAGGTGTCTTATCTCTCTTCCCTGCATCAGGCTGGGAGGCATAGGGTTCTCTTTCATCAAGTGTGGAGTCTGGTGTCACTGCACTTGATCAGGAATAAGAGAGAACAAGGTCACTGGCCGTAGCGGACTGGAAGCCTTAGAGGGTCACAGCCAGGCAGGGGCATGGGGGTAGGAGGACGTGCTGTGCTTTAGAATCACTGGTGCGTTAAATCCCTGTCAGATGCGCTGTGAGATGGAGAAAACTATTGTCCTCATTGTAGCAGCTAACCAGTTGCCGTCAAGCCAATTCTGACTCATGGAGACCCTATGTGGGTCAGAATAGAACTGTGCTCCGTAGGGTTTTCAACGGCTGATTTTTAGGAAGTAGTTCACCAGGCCTTTCTTCTGAGACGACTCTGGGTAGACTGGAGCTGCCAACCTTTTGGTTAGCGTGTGTCTTAATTATCTAATGCCAACCACAAGTGGATGGCTTTAACAAACAGGAATTTATTCTCTCACAGTCTAGGATGCTAAAAGTCCAAATTCCGGGCTTCAGGGGAAGGCTTTCTCTCTGTCAGCTCTAGGGGAAGGCCCCTGTCATCTATCTTCCCCTGGGTCTAGAAGCTTCTTAGCACAGGGACCACCAGCCCAAAGGATGTGCTCCAGTCCTGGCTCCTCTTTTTGGTGGTAAGAGGTCCCTCTCCTCTCTGCTCACTTCTCTCTTTTATATCTCAAAAGAGATTGACAGATACAACCTAATCCTGTACATTGAGTCCTGCCTCACTAACATAACTGCCTCTAATCCTGCCTCGTTAATATCATAGACGTTTGGATTTGCAACACACAGGACATTTACATCAGATCACCAAATGGAGGACTACTACACAATACTGGGGATCGTGGCCTAGCCAAGTTGACACATATTTTGGGGGGACACAATTCAATCCATAACAGCATGCGAGCACGTTAGCCATTTGCACCACACAAGGACTCTGTCCTCATTGCATAGATGAGGGAATTGAGGCTCAGGAAATTAACCTGCCTGAGGTCATGCAGTGAGAGGGTTAGGATCAAAGGCAGGTGTATCTGACTTCAAGGATCCAGCTCTTAACTTCTCTGCTATTGTCCTTACGTTTAATCTCCACAACACCATTTTTCCCATTTTACAGATGGGAAGACTGGAATCATCAGTTAAATTGTCTGGCAGCAGGAGGGGGAACCAGGACTCTATGGGCCTCTCTCCTAACCATAAAGCTCTGTTGACTCCCAGGCAAAGGGTTTGCATCCTATATTAGACAGTGCATTTTTGCAAGGGCAGAGGAAGCAAGACTGGGGGCTTAGAATAATCATTTTAAAGGAACAAGGAGGGCGTGAGCAGCAACACACAGCACTGGCAGGCAGGCACTTGCTGATGGCCTGGTTGGGGAAAACTAAAGGGGGTGGGGAGGGGACAGAGAGGGCAGAGCAACGAAGACTCAGGCACTAGAGAGAAGCCCCCTTGATTTCTAGAGATGAGGTGGTGGAGGGCTGCCTCCCTTGTTCTCATGGCAACTAGCCCTACTCCCTTCCCACCTCAGCTCCAGTCTACCAGGAATTGAGAGGGGAGCTGCCTAACGGAGGCGGTGACAATGGTTGTAGTTACCACTGCTGTCCTCTGTTAGTCAGATGCTGAGGAAGCCAGTGGTAACCATGGCAACCTGGCGGTGGGAACAGTCATTAAGGAGGATGTTTATCCCACCCAGTGGGCAGGGCTGGGATACAGCCACGCCAACCCAGTGCGCCCCCAAGGAGACAACCCCATTCCCATGGCAGCCTTTCTTGTGTAGGGCTCCACCTCTGCTACTCCAAGCTTCCTTTGTTCAAATTCCAATTCCAGTATGTGGGCAAACGCTTGGGGAAATTGAGCCACAGGTTCCTTGTCTGTTCACAATGTCTGGCACAAGTAAGCACTGGATGATGATAATAACACTTATTATTCTAAGAAGAGGGTAGTGGTGGTCAGTGGTAGAATTCTTGCCTTGCAGGGAGACCTGGGTTCAATTCCCAGCCAATGCACTTCATGCACAGCCACCACCTCTGTCAGTGGAGGCTTGCATGTTGCTATGATGCTGAATGGATTTCAGTGGAGCTTCCAGACTAAGAAGAACTAGGAAGAAAGGCCTGGTGATCTACTTCCAAAAATCAGCCAATGAAAACCATATGGATCATGTTAATGGGGGAGAAAAAATTCAGAAAAGGAGGGTGAGAACGTTTGTACAACTTGAAGAATGTAATCAATGTCAATAAATTTGTCCATGTACAAATTTTTGAATTGGTGTTTGTTCTGCTGTGTATATTTTCAAAAAAAATTAAAATAAAATAAAATAAATTATTTTTAAAAAAATTTAAAACAAACCTATGGATCATACAGGTTCTATTCACAACTGATCATGGGGATGGCGCAGGACCAGACAGCATTTTCTTTGTGCATGGGATCACCATGAGTCAGGGACAGCTAACCACAACTACCCTTAGAGCTCCGGCTGCTCCAGGCACTGAGCATTGAACAATCTTCCAACTTAAGTGTCCTACACTGCCCAGCATGGTAGCCACTTGCCACCTGCGGCTACTGACCACTTGAAATGTGGCCTGTCCTAATTGAGATGTGTTGAAAGTACAAAATACATACTGGATTTCACAGATTTAGTATGAAAAGGAGAATGCAAAATATTTCAATAATTTTTAAATATTGACTAACATGTTGAAATGATATTTTGGATAAATTGGGTATGGTAAAATATAATTTAAAAATTAATTTCACCTGCTCTATTTATTTATTTAATGTGGCTACTAGAAAATTTGAAATGACGTATGTGGCTTGCATTGCGTTTCTACTGGCCAGTGCTTGTCTGGCGGGACAGTGTAAAGATTAAGAGCCCAGGTACCAGTTACCAGTTGCTATGGACTCAGTTCCAATTCATGGTAACCCTGTGTGTGTCAGAGCAGAGCTGTGCTCCATAGGGTTTTCAATGGCTGGTTTTTTGGAAGAAGATTGCCAGGCCTTTCTTCTGAGGCATCTCTGGGGGGACTTAAACATCCAACCTATCTGTCACTAGCCAAGTGCATTAATCGTTTGCACCACCAGGGACTCCAAGTGTGCAGGGACCATAGTCCGACTGTCTGGGGTCAAACACCCAGTTGGGGACCTGGTTGAACCTGGGTAACTTCTCTGTGCCTCAGTTTCCCCATCTAGAAGACAGTGATCATAGAAGTCTGCACCTTTAGGGTTGCTGTGAGGGTTAAAGGAGATGCTGTGTGCTAAGTTCTTATCACTTGGCCTGACACATAATAAGCACTCAAAAAATGTGAACATTTATTGATACTCTTTCCCCCAGGACCATAACATCATCAATACCCACTGATATTTGAGAGGGCCAATTCTGAGACCTTCAGGAACCCTGGACTCTGAACATTGGAAATGATGATACAGATTGATGGCTTTCCCCTGAATTGGGTTTCTACCAAAAAGACGGCGCTTCCGTGCTGTTCTCACACCCCAAGATCATGGTTATTTCTATGTTGTCTGAAATTCTCTCTGGCCATGTGGCCATTTTTCACCAATAAACAAAATTCCCACCACGTCACGAGTTCCACACAGGTAAGATGCTAGGTGGTTGCCTCTGCCGCTTCCCCAGCTAGGAGACCTGCTCCCCCACAACAGCCTTGTGACACATGGATCAAATTTGTGCCTCATCACAATGGCAAATGGCTATGGGTGACGGGTCTTTGGGTCCTTCACAAATGGCTGAAACTTCAGAGTTAATTTGTGAACATGCCAAGGTTTTAACCCAAAAAACCAAACCTAATGCCATCGAGTTGATTCTAACTCATGTAAACAGAATGGCCCCATAGGGTTTTCTTGGCTGTGATCTTTATGGAAGCAGATTGCCAGGTCTTTCTCCCACGGAACTGCTAGGTAGGTTCGAACTGCTAACCTTTCAGTTGGCGGCCAAGTGCGTTAGTAATTGAGCACAAACCATTGTGCCACCCGGGGACCTGTCAAGGTCTTGTTGTTGTCTTGTGCTAAGTCAATTCCGACTCATGGTGACCCCGTGTGTTACAGTACAACTGCTCCGTAGCGTTTTCTTGGCTGTAATCTTTACAGATGCAAATCACCAGGCCTTTTCTTCTGTGGTACTGCTGGGTGGGTTCAAATCACCAACATTTTGGTTACTGGCTGAGCCCAAACCATCTGCACTACCCGGGAATCTGCCAAGGCCTTAGGGGGCTTAAAATAGTTCATTTTCTCTCTCTCTCTCCCTTTCCCTGCCTCTTTCTTTCTCTCTCCTCCCCCTCCCTCCCTTCCTTCTCCCATCTCTTTCTCTCTTTCCCCTTTTCCTCTCTCCTTCTCCTCTCTTTCTCTCCTTCTCTCTCTTCCCCTCTCCCTGCCCCTCCCTTCCCCCCTTCCCCCGAGTCTGAAATTCCTGGTAACCCCAGAGGGAGCAGATTACTAGGGAAGTGTTTGTTATGATCAGACAGGATGGGCCAGGACCATTGGCTGAAGCTGGGCCATTAAACATTCGGGATGGGCAGCCTGAATCTCCATTGCGGACATTTAGAATTCCCCAGAGAGAGAAGAAATCCATTTCTTTGCCAGCAAACTAGCTCATCCTATTAAAAAGGTCTTAAAAGCAAATCAAAACAAAGGCAACCAAGTGTACCACCCAGCCTCACATGGGTGCAGTAGGCTCCATTTATTGGACCCAGATGTAAATGCTGCGGAATGGTCAGGCTCTTATCTCTGGGAAAAGGTTTGTCTGAGGATCCTGTGCGCAGCAGAGGCCTCAGAGAAGCCAAAGATGGCAAAGGACAATCCCTTTTGTTCTCTGGCTGCGCGGCTCGCTCTAAACCCCCACCTTTGCTCAGGTAGCTAGTGCCTTTGTGCCAGTTGTTCTCCGATTATAATGTGCATTAGAATCACCAGGAATGCCTGTGCAGGTTCTAGCGCCTACCCCCACAATTAGAAGGCTGAAGCAGGACCCAGGAATCTGCATTTTAATAAACACCCCAGGTGAGGCAGTATCCTAGCAAACTTTTCTCCTCGGTTCCTGCAAAGCTGCAGAAATCCAGGGGCAAGGGGCTTCAGGTCTGGCCTGGCCACGCCCCTCTCGCGGCTACCCCAGGACACCCGCAGAGGAAGTTTCTATCCTCCCTTTCCTCCAGCAAGAGCCCGCCCCCAGGCCCTTGAGGGCGAACTGGTTGGTGTTTGCAGTTGTTTTTGGTGTTAGCGCAAGGGATATGTTTTGGATCACACTTCATGAAATTGCTTTATGCTTTTGTGACTTGTTTTACCATTGCCATCTTCTGTGGTGATGCTGCCGAGTCCTGGGTTCCATCTCATCCCTTAACGCTTCCCAAGATATACTGCTTCAGAGGCTCTTTCCACCAGGCCAGCAGTTCTTCACCCTGCCTCCACTGGCAGGGAATTTCTTGGGGAGTTTTTTTTTTTTTTTTTTTAAGGCCAATGCCCAGGTTCTACCCCAAATCATTAAGTCAGAACCTCGAGCGTGGGGCGGGGCCCGGCTTCTGTGCTTTTTAACCACTGTCTGGGTGATTCTGGCCAACGCACTTCATGCACAGCCACCACCCATCTGTCAGTGGAGGCTTGCTTGTTGTTATGATGCTAAACCGGTTTGAGCAGAGCTTCCAGACTAAAACAGACTAGGAGGAAAGGCCTGGTGATCTCTTTCTGAAAATCAGCCAATGAAAACCCTACAGATCATAACAGTCCATGGTCTGATCCTCAGTTGATCTTGGGGACAGCACAGGACCAGGCAGCTTTTTGTTCTGCTGTGCATAGGGTCACCATGAGTTGGGGGGCCGACTTAACGGCCACTAACAATAACAATAATAATGGGTGATTCTAAGGGTAGTCAGGGTTAGTAATTGTGCCCCAGGTTTTCTACCGTGGCTGCACTTTGGACTCCCCTAGGGAGCTTTAAAAGTCCTGATGATGCCTGGGTCCCATCCGCAGAGAGCGATTTCATTGGTTTAGCGTTCTTGCCAGGCACAGGAGTTCTTTAAATCTCCCTAAGCGGAGAACCACTGCCTAGGCCCTTCCTTTCTTCGAGCAAAGTACTAGAACAAATTCCTCCTGGAATCATTATTAAGTCAGAGGCTTCTAAGGGTGACATCTTCAGGGTCCTTGGGGTGCCTTGGAGTGGTGGTTCAACCCCCAGACCTTGTGAGGCTTGAGGACAGGGAGTTCATCTGGGGCTCGAGACACTGTTGTGACTACTGGTCATTGGTCATCCTGAGAGCAGCTCATTGCTCAGTGATTCACAAACCTGAAAGCAGCCTTACTCAAAGCCTGGTACCCCGGCCAGGTGCATCAGCATCTGGGGAGCTTGTTTGAGAAGCACTGCTTTAGAGTGCATAGGAACCTCCCAAGATGCTATTGTAAAATACGAGATTCCTGGACTCACTCTCAGAGAGCCTGACCCTGGTGGTCTGGACTAGGATCCAGGAATCTGTACTATTAGCCAGCACCTCAAGATAAAAATGGCTCTAAAACAAAAAAAATCAAACCACTTGCCATGGAGTTGACACCAACTCATGGTGACTCCGTGTGTGCTGTGCAGAACTGTGCTCCATAGGGTTTCCAAGGCTGTGACCTTTTGAAGCAGATCGCCAGGTCTTTTCTCCGAGGCACCTCTGGGTAGGTTAGAACAGCCAACCTTTCAGTTACTAGGTGAGCACTTAATCGTTTGCACCACCCACCAAGCGACCCCAAAATGGCTCAAGAGCCTCATTTTGAGAAACCTTGTAGAAACTGATTACCTACAGGGGCCTACACTCCATCTGGCCAGATATTCCACGGGTCTGCAAGAACTCCTGTCTTCTCTCCCACATTCAGGCACCCATCCCAAAGCTCCTGAAATATTAAGCCCTCGGCCACTGCCCTGCCTTTCCTAGAAAACTGAAGCAATGCACAAGGGTAAGAAGCAGAGTGGGCCTCGGGCACTGCTGCGGGTTTAGGGACCCGTGTTTGTGTAAGGAGCTCTTCTGAAGGTTCCAAGAGGATGAAAATACCCAGTAACTCCCAGACGTCACTTGGCTGCACATATTTATTTGTAATAATGGTCCCGGCCCACACTTCCAGATGGACTGTCCCAAAGAGAATGATTTGTTTCCTCTGGTCTTCCTCCGCGATGCATCTTATGATTGCGGCGGGTCATGCCTGCCATGTGTTTCCTTCTAATCTGTAAGCGGTTTTCCACCGGCTCGGCTCTTGGCTGCGCGCATATTGAGCGTGGAGAGCTGGCCGGGAGCCACAGCGCTCAGCGTCCCAGCCCCGCCGCCCGCCGCCACTGGAGGAACACGGCCTCGGCGTCCCCAGCGCAGACTTCCAGGGCGGGGTGCCCTTCGCGCTCCGAGCCTGCTATCTTTGAGGGGACTGGCCTTTTAATTTGTTTCTCCGACAGCCATGCTAATAAATAGGACACCGCGGAAGAGCTGTCTGAGAAACAATAGCTGCTCAGTCCCACCAGCCAATTTGTCTCGGGCCCTGTTTGTTATGAATCCTCCGAACCCATTAACCCTTGAACCTGGGAGATGGTATCTCCCCAGGGATGAATTACCTTTCTTTCCCTACATGTGTTCGCTCATTTAGCACCCTATTCATAAACGCAGACCTATTTCCGCACCGTTTTCCAGCAATGGAGGGGAAGCGCCTCCCCCCCTCAAAAGAGCCGGTATTTTTGGAAGGAGACTTGGTTCAGGAAGAGCCACTGGCCACGCCTAAGAGTAAAGGCTGACATTTACTGCGCAGTTACTGAGGGTCAGGCTCCAAGCTTAAGGGTTTTTCCAAAAGTACATGTCATTTAATGCTCACGCTAATCCTGGGTCCTGGGTGGAACCATGAACCGCATTTTGCACGGCGAGAATCTGAAGCATAGGCGGGTTAAATGACTTGCCCCAAAGCGCCAGCTCGTGGCTGGTAAAGCTGGGATTTGAACCCAGGTACCTGCTTATTTGGAGCCCTGGTGGCACAGTAGTTAAGAGTTGAGCTGCTAACCAAAAGGTCAGCAGTTGGAATCCACTAGCTACTCCTTGGAAACCCGGTTCGACTCTGTCCTATAGGGTCTCGCTGAGTCACAATCGACAGCATCCGGTTTGGTTTGGGTTTTTACCTGCTTATTTAAATCAGCTCTCTCACCAGAAGGCAGAGCTCCACACCTTGATTCCGGTTCACTTGGGGTAGGTGGATGGGGGGCATCTGAGTCACAGGAAGGAAGAGTTCTTGGCCTCCAATGATTCTTACCCTTGAATTTCCCTTTCAGAAAAGACATTTATTGACAAAATCACCACATGTGACTACTCTAGATGTGAATGCTTATTTTAATCCTGAAGTTTACTTTTAGTTATATACACTGTTTTATTCCTGTGGGTAAAGGGACAGAGAATTGTACTTAATATTTCACAGTCCTGTTGCCATTCATCTTGAATTGAGATCTCCCCTATACACTCCTGAACAGGGCAGGAGGTGGCCCCGGCTCCTGCTTGGCTGCAGGAGGTTCTTGCTCCTCCTGAGATTAGATTCCTGATTACCGTCTGTTACAGTTATACAGCTAAACTCAAACACTGTAGTTTAAACACAGTTTATTCTCTAACACAAGGGTTTGTTCTTTAACACAGTGTTCTCAATCTTGGCACATTAAGGGATCACCAGGGGAGTTTTCATAAAATACTGATGTCCAGACCACACCCCAAAAGACCAATTACCTCAGAATCTCTGGGGTATTTTGCAAAGACTCCCGACGCTGGTATTTTTCAAAGCTTTCTGGGTTATTCCAATGTGCAGCTGCAGTTGAGAACAAGTGCTCTAACATAAAGGAAATCCTAACACAGGTAAAGGAGCCCTGGTGGCACAGTGGTTAAAGTGCTTGGCTGCTAACCAAAAGGTTGGTGGTTCAAACCCACCAAGGGAGAAAGATGTGGCTGGCAGTCTGCTTCCGTAAAGATTTACAGCCTTGGAAACCCTATGGGGCAGTTCTACTCTGTCCCATAGGGTTGTTACGAGTTAGAATCGACTCAACAGCAGTGGGGTGTTTTTCTGTTTGTTTTTTTGTGGGTAACATGGGCATTCCAGTGTTGATACAGTGGCTTCCCAAAATCAACCCAGGTTCCTTCCATCTTTCTGCACTCCCATTCACATCCTCTAGTACTTTTTCTCAAGGTCACCACATGGTCCAAGATGGCTGCTGAGGCTCCAGCCATCACATCTGTAGTCTAGGCAGGAGGAAGAAAGTAAAGGACTAAATTACGTAATACTAGCTGACTCAGCATCCTTTCATCACCCTCCCCCAGAAATTACATCAACACTTCTGCTTATATCCCGTTAGCCATGACGTAGTCACCTGGCCACACCTAACTGCTCAAGAGGCTGGGAAATGACATCATTTAGCTGGATGCATTGCCACTCCCAAACAAAATCAGGGTTCTATGATCAAGGAAGAAGGGAAGAAAGGATATTAACTGGCAACTAGCAGTGTCTTGCCCCAGTGTTCTAATGAAAATGGGAGATGGTGGAAGAGGGGTGGGAGAATGATAGTAAGAGGATGAGATAGGGAGGGAGGCATCAGCGCCTAGGGGAGGTCACTTGAGAAGCAAGGAAATTAAGCACCAGTAAACTTGTATCACGTGTCTGGGAGCCCCAGGATTCCTGAATCTGAGCTTCCGTGTGACTTAGCACACCCACTGCCCCTCCACAGCATCACAGCTGTTGTTGAAGAGGCCCCTGTGCAGAGCCCAGCTGCTGGCACAGCAGCCTTTCTACCAGCTTGGCCTTGGGATGACAAAGAGGTTCACACAGAGGTCCTTGGACAAGCACAGTGACTCAGACATGCAGCGGGACTTTTTCTGGCTGTATCACACACAGTGGCTGAGCTCTTCAGCAGGCAGCATAAGGAGGGCTTGGTAAAAGCTGGGGAAACCTGAGGTGAACAGACATGGGGCATTGCCTAGAAATACAGATCGGTAGCCTCTTTGCACGCAGCGAGCAAATATTCAAGGACCTGCTATATGCTGTGCACTGATACCAGCGCTGAACAGACACACAAGGTCCCTGCTCTCACACAGCTGACTTTCCAAGCCAGAAGGTGAACAATACACAAATCAACAAAAAAAGACCCTTTCAAAAGGTGTCATGGGGACAGGTGGGGGCAGCATTACATTTGGATCAGAAGGGTTCTCTTTGGGGAAGTGATATTTGAGTCAAAAGCTGAATGAAGAAAGGGCCAAGCCACAGGGATTCCAGGGGAGGAATGTTCCAGGAAAAAGAGTGAAGGGAACGAGACTGGGGAGTTTGAGGGGCAGAAAGGAAACCAGTGGATTTGGAGCATTGTGGGCAAAAGGGAGGGGGTCAGGAGGTGAGGTCAGAGAGGAGGCAGGAGCCAGACCAGGGAGGTGTGGGGACAATAGGGAAAGGTTTTGGGTTTTCTTCTAGGAGCAATGGGAAGCTAACAGACAATTAAAAACCAGGAGGAGACGTCACCCGATGACTTTCCTTACAGATCACTTTGGTTGTTGTATGCACAATGTGTATGGATAATGCACACTAGGAGCGTGGCAAGTGTGGAAGCAGGGATGCCAGTTTGCAGGATATTACGTTGGTCCGGACAAGACGTAGCAGTGGCTTCAATTACAAGGGTCCAAAAAGTATGGCCTGTGGGCCGTTGTGTTTGTAAGTAAAGTTTTATTGGAACATAGCCATGCTCTTCCATTTACATATTATCTGCGGTTGTTTTTGTGCTGAAGGCAAACTGAGTCATTGCCACAGAAATTGCCACAGCCCAGCAGAGCTGAAAATATTTACTATCTGGCCTTTTACAGGAAAAAGTTTTCTGGGCCCTGAACTAGTGGAGAGTAGGGGTGATGGAGAGAGGAGGATGGATTTGGGATATATTTTGGAGGAAGAGCCAACAGAATTTATTTGTAGGTTGGATGTAAGAGAAAAGAAAATACGAGTTTTAAGTTCCAGGCTTTTGGCTTGAGGATCGAGGTGGACGGAGATGAGCCATTTACGGAGATGAGAAGACTCAGCGAGAAAAACCAAGAATTCTTTTTTGGGCAAGTTATTTTGAGATGCCTAATAAGCACCTTGATAAGCTGGGCAGAGCACATCTTCCTGGATGCCAGCCCACTTGGATTCTCATGCCATTCAGGCAATGCAAATGGCTATTAAACAGTTGCTCAACCAGGGACCCACCTTTCTCATCCAGAGGAACATGGCTCCTGGAACAATCAAGAACCAGTCAAACAGGTGGAAACAACCAAAATGCCGAACGACAGATGAATGGATAAACATGTGCTACGTACATACAATGGAATATTACTCAGCCGTAAAGAGAAACGAAGTCCTGATCCATGCCACAACATGGATAAACCTAGAAAAACATACTGAATGAAATAAGTCAGTCACAGCAGAATAACTACTGTATAATCTCACCTATATGAAATAAGCAAATATATAGAAACCAAAGCTTATTAGTGGGTACTAGAGGTGAGAGAGGAGCCCTGGTAGTGCAGTGGTTAAGTGCTCAGTGCTGGCTGAAAGGTTAGCAGTTTGAACCCACCCAGCAACTCTGTGGAAGAAAGATGTGACAGTCTGCTTCCGTAAATATTACAGCCTTGGAAACCCTACGGGGGCCGTTCTGCTCTGTCCCGTAGGGTTGCTATGAGTTGGAATTGACTCGACGGCAATGGGTTTCAGGGAGAGAGGGAGGCCGGGCAAGCGTTTGCTTAGATGGCACTGAGTTTGTTATTGGTAGTGGCATACACTGAAGAAGGATGGTGATAATGGATGTACACCATGAGGAAGATAATCGATGTCATTGTTGAATTATATGTGTAGAAACTGTTGAACTGGTGAATGTTTTGTCAGGGATATTTTCAGCACAATTTAAAAAAAAAAAAGAAGAAAAAGCAAGAGGGTGAAAAAGGGGGGAGCCATTTTTAGAAAGTTTGAGCAGGTATTAAAATCATTCTGATTAAAAAAAAAAAAAAAAGAACCAAAGAGACATTAAGATGTGCTTACACCAGAACCCCTACTATGCTCAGAAGGACCAAGATTGCAAGAAAACACCATGAGCAACTAGCTTCGCATTTGGCCAGAAGGACCAACAGTGACTAGGCTGGTATTGACATCCCTTTACTAATTAGTAGAACTAGTGCCAGCTTTCTATTTACATATCTGCTTAAATAGCATGAGTTCAGAGACATTCGCTTCCCTTCCACCCCCAACACCATCTCCCTCTCTAGGCTGGATACCATTTTCTCAGAGCCCCACACAATCATCCACTTCCTTGGGCTATATCATAAGAGGTCACTAGTGACAGAAATGTTGTCACTTACCTTCCAGATACCATCATCACCCTCTTACCCAGGTTAGAAGCCTCTGAATTACCTTCCACTCTTACTCTGAAATGTCACCCAAATCATCAGCCCTCATCCTTCTAGCCTGGACTGAAGCAACTGTGCCTAACTGGTCACCCACCGCAGCTGGGCCTCACATGGCTTCCAGGGTGACAGTCCCAGAACACACATCTCATTGTAATGAATGATGATGGTTTCATCTGCCAAGAAGAGCAGCTTCCTTCTGTTGGGCAATTGCTCAGCTCCTTCCTCCCAGCATAGGGCTTTTTATTTATTTGTTTTTTATTGTGGTAAAACATATATAACAAAACATTTGCCATTTCAACCATTTTTCGGTGTACAAGTCAGTGAGGTTAATGATGTTCACCATGCTGTGCAGCCAGCACCACTACCTGAAGTGTATCGCTTTTAAGAGGGCTGCTGAGCATGGTCCTCTGTCCCCCACCACAAGTAGGCAGATGACCAGGAGGGGGCTAAACAGAGAATCCCCCTCACCAGCCCCAGACGCCTAGTTACCACCTGCCTTTCCTTCCTCAAAATCACCATTTCAGTTGATTGAACTGAGAGCTGAGAGATAAATAGGCATTAACCAGGCAAATTAAGGAAGGAAAAGTGCTCCTGGCAGAAGACACAGCACGTGCAAAGGCCCGGGGCTGGGAGGGAGCATACAGCGTGCTGGATACTGAGGGAAGGGCGGTGTGACTGGAGCGGGAATGAGGAGAGCAACAGGAGCAGGTTGCAAGATCACTGTCAGCAGCAGCCTCCAGCAACAGCACAGCAAACATGTATCTATCACCCCAGATGCCAGGCACTGTTCTAACCACTTTACATATATTAGCCCATTGAAACCTATAGTAACACAATGAGCTAAGTATTATTATCGTCCCAATTTTACATGTGGGGAAAGGGAGATGAAAAGGGGTTTCACTACTTTTCTGAGGTCACATAGCAGTGTGTGAGAAGGGGTGGAGAGAGAGACACAGGAAGGAGAAAAAACAGTGCACGGTAAACAGTGACAGATTGAACAGCCTGGCTGCTAGCCATAAGCACACGGCCTGGGCATGACAATTGGTAGGGATTAAAAGCTGGCTTGACCACAATACCTCACCACTGATTACTCTTTTCCCGCCCAGGCTGTGGTTAATGTTGACAGAAGCAAAACCAAAAACCAGCTGCTATCAAATCCATTCCAAGTCACAGTGACTCCATGTGTGTCAGAGTAGAACTGTGCTTCATAGGGTTTTCAAAAGCTGATTTTTTGCAAGTAGGTTGCCAGGCCTTTCTTCTGAGGTGCCTCTGAGTGGATTTGACCACCAACCTTTCGGTTAGCAGCCAAGTATGTCAATCATTTGCACCTCCCAGGGATTCTGACATTAACCAAAGCACCCACGAGATAGCTCTGGTTGAGGTGGGCCCTACTGAAGTATCCAGACTTCCTCTGTGAACCAGGTAAGCAGTCATGAGCTCAGAATCAATACAGCATTGAGGGGAGGCACTACCCACTGGCTGACAAAGCCTTAAAGTCAGAGCATTTAAGGGCCTGACCAGTAATTGGAATTGCAAACTGAGCCCCAGCCCCGTGGCCCACTCTGCCCCCATGTGGAGCGGGTCCCTGGATTCCCTTCCTGTCCCTTCTGCTGCTTTGCCACATGGCTGGATTTATTTCCAAAACAATTTATAGTGACATTAAATATTAAAGGCACTTTGCAGGTGGTGTTTACTGTCTGAAAAGTTAACAAATGTATGTTGTGCCATAGAAAACAGCAAAAACCAATTTGGAGTGCTTGATGGCTGCGCTGGGTGATAGCAACCTGACAGCTATTTCCATATTTTAATGAAGCAGCTTCTTCAGTGCAGCTCCGTTTGTGACTGAGCAAGAGTGTCACAAGGGAGCCTGGCTGAGAGTTGGTGCTGTAGCTGGAAAGGACTCTGTTAGCCTCTGCATTGCTGGAGTAGCCATTCGCAAAGGTCAGGGGCCAAGGTCATCTTTTCTTATAATAATATTACAGTACCGTTTTTATTAAGGGGCCTTTACCAGGTGCCCTGTACTAATGAGTCCTCTATATTCATTATACGATGGGCTCATTCATTCCTTCTACAAGTATTTATGGAGTGCCCACCAGGTACCAGGTACTGCGTACAGAGAGAGACCCAGCTCCTGCCCTCTTGAGGCTTACGTACTGGTAGGGAAGACGGACAAGAAACAAGTAAGCAAATTCAGAAGCAAGATGATTATACATTGTGACTTTTTCCAGTTGCTGACAAGTCAACTATGACTCACGGCGACCTATGCGTGTCACAGAACTGTGCTCCATAGGCTTTTCAATCGCTGATTTTTTGGAAGTAGATCACCAGATCTTTCTTATGAGGTGCCTCTGGGTGGACTCAAACTGCCAGCCTTTCAGTTAGCAGCCGAGTATGTTAACCATTTGCACTACTCAGGGACTCCAGACTGTGACTAGCACTGGGAAATAAATAACGTGTAGTGACTGGAATAATGAGGGATAAGGTGGGGCTGGTGAGAGACGACCTCTCTGAGGAGGTGACATTTAAGCTGAAGCCTAAAAGATAGCAAGGGTCAGCCATGGAGAGAGCCAGGGGACAGGCAGTCTAGACGGAAGGAACAGTCAGTGTAAAGCTACTGGGGCAGAAAAGAGCTTGTCACAATCTAGAAACTGACCAAAGGCCAATGTGATTGTAAGAGGGCTGGGAGCAGAGTAGGGGGTAGGTGATATTATAATCCTCATTTTACAGAGAAGGAATCTATGACTTAGGTTAAGTTTTCCAACCAAAATTACATAGCCTTTAGTAAAAGCAGAGTTTCGGATTTGGTGGGGTTGGGTATGGCCTGGGAATGTGCATTTCTAACAAGCTCCCAGGTTATGCTAAACATGCTTATGTGAGGACTACACTTGGAGAGCCACTGGCCTGCTTAACAGCGAGGCAGATGGAGCTTCTGTGCTTTTGTTCTACGAACAGTAACAGAAGCTGGAAGCCATCATCCCTAGCACGTACTATGTGCCAGGCACTGATGTTACATACAGTGAATTCCCAGAGCAACCCTATGAGGTAGCTATTATAACTATATCTCCATTTCTATAGATGGGGGAACTGAGGCACAGAGGGGTTAAGGACCTTGTCTAAATTTCACCAGGTAGTACTTGTCAGAGGGGGGATTTAAACTCAGGTACTTGGGCTGCAGAGTCTGCTATTCTGCCTCTCTAAGGGAAGCATTTCTTGTTTCCATGTCTCTGGTGCCGTTCAGCCAGGTAATTAATGAAACTTAATGATTAACCCTCAAGCCTGCCATTACATCCTCGGTTCCCAGGGCCTTGGGTTTGTGATCCTTGTCCTTCACCGAGGATTCCTCTCTCCTTTCCTGATCCGTTCAAGCAAATATTCAAAGGAGCTTGTGATCCCTGAGCTCCCTCTGACTGATGGGGGTTGTCACAGGCTTCCGGAGAAAGCCCGTCTGGACTTCTCCGTGAATAATGAACGTGGAGCCGAGAGCATTTCTCACCCGTTCCCCTTGTGCTAAGCAATCTCACACCCTCGAGAGAACAGCCAGTGCACTCCTCCCTGATGTGACTGGAGCTCTTGTGATAGGCTAGGCACTGGGCTAAGGGCTTCTGAAAGCCTTACAACCCTCCTATGAGGAAGGCATTAATATGAGTCCCATTCTACAGATGGAAAAACTGAGGCTCAGGGAACACTTTTCTCCTTCTCTGCTTCATTCTCCTGCTTTTCACCACAGACTAGCTCTTTCTGTTTGCACATTGGAGCATGTGACCCCAACACGGCTGCTCAACACGGCCACCCCAACACAGGCAGTCCCAGCCCCTGAATCTGAGCACCTTGGAAGCCCAGTCCATGGAGCTACCTTATTCAGGTCTCAGCCCTAAGACCAGGCATGTGGGAGGGAAAATCTGATTGGTCCTGCTTAGGTCAGGTGGCCAATAAGCTATGGCTAGGCGGGCAGGAGTCACCCACAGCTGACCACTCAGCAGGCACTCTGGGTACAAGCGCTCTCCAACGGGAAAGCGGGCTGAGGAGGAGGGAAGACATGACGGACAAAGGAACCAAAGGGCAGAAAAAATTAGTGGTGGAGGGAATGATTGGCAGAAAGAAAGGCCTGGTGTCTCTCACATCGTCCTGGATTTTCCCTGGGTTGAGGACACGTCTCCTCTCCCCTTCAGTGTGGCCTTGTCACTCTGTTCTTGCTGGCCGAGTTGGAAAGCATTGTGCCAAGACTGAGGGAGGCCCACGCGGTCATGCCACCACACAGTCCCTTAATAGCCTTCTGCCCCTCACATCCCCCACGCCCACCCACCCTGCTTTACAGGGCTCAAGCCGGGGCTGCTGCTTACCTGCCTCAGTGTCTCTACAAGCCCTGGAGAAGCCATGGAGACTCGACAAGAAGCAAAAGTGCTCCTCCTCTGGGCCAGGAGACGATGGGCTCCAGGAGCCATAAGCACAGTCCTCCCTAATTATCTTCTCGACCCACGCCCTTCCCCTCCCCACTGTTGTCGAATTAACAGCAGCAGCTGGTGGAGTGGGATGGGTGGGGCAACAAGACAGAGCAGTTTCCAGGTGGTTAAGGCCAAACCAGAGAGCAACACTGTCACGGAAATGGGATTCCTCCCCCTCCTCCTGGGAGAGACGGGTTATGAAAGGAAGGTTTGCTGGCTTCTGGACATCCCACATTAACGCTCTGGTGTCTGCAAGGCAGGAGTCCCTGGGTGGTGCAAACGGTTAATTCCCTCAGCTACTAACCAAAAGGTTAGAAGTTCAAATCTACCCAGAGGCACTGCAAAAGAAAGTCCTGCCAATCTACTTCCAAAAAAATCAGCCATTGAAAACCCTACGGAGCACAGTTCTACACTGACACACACAGGGTCACCATGAGTAGGAATCTACTTGTCAGCAACTGGTTTGTTTTTACTGGTCTGCATGGCACAAGCAGAGTGCATATCTTCCACCCAGGGCGGGAAGACACTCCTACCCCAACCACAACTACAGCCACAGATGCCTTGGACAGCTGGCTGTACTCACGCAGTATCTTCTTCCTCCTCCTCTGGGCCCCACGGAGCCCTGAAGCTCTAATTTTAGGTAGCAGGCTACACTTTGGGACCTGTGGTGAGGCAGAAAACTGAGGCTTGGTGATTCTCCAAGTGTGGTTCCCCCTCACACCTGCATACCACTCCCTGGAGAGCTGATAGAAATGCAGATCTGTGGGCCCCAACCTAGAGCCACAAAATCAGAATCGCTAGAGTGGTGGGGCCCGGGCATCTGCATTTTTAACTCCCCCCAGCCCTCATCACTGTTGTACTCAAAGTGTAAGAATCACTGGCGCAGTGGCTAACAGCTTGGTGTCTAAACTTAGAGCTCAGCTCTGGAGCTACCTGGCCATGTGACCCAATTAGTTCACCACTCTTACTTTCTGTTCTTTTGCTTATAAAGTGAGCATAAAATACAGCACCAATTTCACAGGGTTGCTGGAAGCCTTCAGTGTGCTTAGCTGTAATAGTAAGCACCCCCTAGTGATAACCTGAAGGATGGATGGTGGTTCAGTGGGTACACGCTTGGAGTGCTCAGCTGTTAACCAAAAGGTTGGTGGTTTGAATCCACCAGCCACACCATGGGAGAAAGACGTGTCAATCTGCTTCTGTAAAGATTACAGCTTTGAAAGACCTATGGGACAGTTCTACTCTGTCCTATAGGGTCACTATGAGTCGGAATCGACTCGATAGCACACAACAATAACTGGTGGTGTTGTACCTGTTAGCTGCCGTCACGTCAGCCCCCAACTCGTGCGACCCCATGCACGATGGAATGAAATGCTGCCTGGTCCTGCGCCATGCCCATAATCATTGGCTGATTTCTGGAAATAGATCACCAGGCCTTTCTACTTAGTCTGTCTTAGTCTGGAAGCTCTGCTGATCCTATTCAGCATCGTAGCAACATGCAATCCTCCACTGGCGTACTCGCTGGGAATCAAACCTGGGTCTCCTACACAGAAGGCGAGAATTCTACCACTGAACCACCACTGCCCCCCGGTGATAACTTTCATTCTTAGTAGAGGATATAGCCGTTTATTCTGACGGTCCAGCAGAGAACGTGGACATAAACGCTGTGAAGGGTGAAAACTAAGACCTGACCTAGACTTGGTGGGGAGGCATGGCAGGGAAGAAGCAGAGCACTGCAATGATGAGGGGTCGTGCAGGGAAAGGCCCAGAGCAGGTGACATCCTGCCAGGTCCCTGAGGTGAGAGAGTATGGAGCATGTAGAGAGTACATAGCGGAAGGGGAAGGCTGGAGCCAGACATGGTCAAGACAAGGCAAAGAGAAGCAGGAGCCAGACTAGGAGGGCCTAGAGACCAAGGAATGGGAACTTGATCCTGTGGCTGGAGGAGAGCCATTGAAGGGCTTTACTCATGGGCATGCACTGTAGGTGTGTGTGTTAAATTTTCAGACTGTTCTGCTTAGACACAGGCACCTGTAGTCCTTGCTCCAGGTAAGCTTTAGAAGTCCCCACCCAGGGCTTCCTCTAGCCCCTCCTCATGGGTCAAGAAATCTGTGGTGTCAAAGGATACACCACCTGGAGTTTTCGGCCCCTATAGACATGCTTTGTTGTTTGCTGTTAGTTGCTGTTGAGTGGGCACAAACTCTTGGGGACCCCATATACAACAGAACGAAACACTGCCCACTCCTGCACTGTCTTCATGATTGTTGGTATGTTCAAGTCCACTGCTGTGGCCATTGTGTATTTTGAGCATCTTTCAACCTAGGGAGCTCATCTCCCAGCACTATATTGGACAATATTCTGTTGAGACATATTGGGTTTTCGTTAGCTAATTTTTGGAAGTAGATCATTAGGGCTTTCTTCTGTGGCACCACTGGGTGGATTCAAACCACCAACCTTTTGGTTAGTACTCGAGTGCAAACCATTTGTGCTACCCAGAGACTTGACTCTTCTCTAGATAAACATTTTCCATTAGCTTGAACTAGCAGAACTGTTGGCGATAGTCGGAAACTTCCAGCAAGAAAACAACCATGGTTGTTGGCATGATCATCATCATAAAGGCTGCCGTTTATTAAGCATTTACTATGTCTCAGACACTTTTCACGTACTAACTCAGTTACTCCTCAAGACAACCCAATGACATATAGGTAATGTTATTCCTGTTTTGTCAATGAAGAACTGATGAATAGAAAGGATAAGTAACTTTCCCAAGGTTTCAAAGCTAGGAAAGGCTGGGGCTGGGGCTGGGACTATGAACTCAGGAAGTCTGCCCTGAGGGTAACCAAAAGACCTGGGGAATGCATCAGTTACGGGTCTTGATTACTTCCATTGACCTTCCCTCCAGGTCTGTAGCGGAAGAGAGGAACAACCTAGTACCCGTTTCAATTCTCAGAATCTATGGCCTCATGGTCCCCTGAAGGAGAAGGGGAGAAATGCCCCATTTGTCAGGTGGATAAGACCTAACTCCAGAACAGAGATCTCTTTAATAACTTCTTCTAAGATAAAAATGTCTTCTTTTTATTTCTGATAGTATATGATCAATGTAAAAACCGCAACAAATGTAGAAGTAACTATCTCCCTTCCACCCCCACCCCAGTGTAATAGGGCTCTTCCTCAAAATAAAATCTTCACTAGTTTGGTTTACATTCCTGTAGGCCAGCAGTTCTCAAAGTGCGATTCACCAACCTTGGTGGCCCTGTTCAGAGAGTCCTCAAGCTCCAACTAGTTTCATAATAATACTAGGACATCACTTAGCTTTTCCACTGTGTTGGTATTCGTGTTGATGGTGCAAAAGCAATGGCGGGTGAAACGGTTGGCATTTTAACGCAAATCAAGGCAGTAGTACCAAATCATTTCAGTAGTCATTGTATTCTATATCACCACACTCTTGTAGTTGAGTAAAACTGGATTTTCTCTTTAAGATCGTCCCTGATGAATCAGTACAAATTATTAATTTTATTGACTCTTTACCCTCGAGTACACAGCTTTCCCACAGTCTTTGTGATGAAGTAGGAAGTACACACGAGGCACTTCTGCTACGTGATGTATGATGGTGCCTTGAGGAAAATGATTTTGGTGATTATTTGGGTTGCCAGCTGAACTGGCCACATTTTTCATGGCACACCACTTTTATTTGAAAGTAGGACTGTCAGAAAAAACTTTGGTTATTTTATCCTTGGGAATTTGGTAAATATTTCTTAAAAATTAACAAGGTGGCCTGTCATTGCAAGGAAAATAACTGGCAGTATTTGTTGCTAAAGAAAAATTTGAACTTTCACACAAAAATTATTATTTTGGACATCTTATATCCTCCACCATGAGCTTGACAGATTCCTAATGGTTAAAGACTTTTCTGAAGAGATCAGTGTTGATGTTAACAGAAGAGACCTTTTTATATCATATCAAATATGCCACTATTTGAAAGGTCTGTATAACTCAATCAATCAATGTTTTCCAAATGATTGATGCATGGTGTTACAAAATCATGCATGGGTAAAAGATCCATTGAAGATGTAGCATAGACCAACTGATTTTAATATAATAGGGTATAAAATGTTAATTGATACAGTTGCAGACTTTGTAATGCAACTAACCTTTAACAAACTACCACTTGTTGAGTTTTGGTGTAGTATCAAACAAGAATATCCACAATTACCTGAACAGGGTATTAAAATTCATCTTTCTTTTCCAACTGTGGGAAGCTGGATTTTCTACATTTACGTCAACCAAAAACACATACCACAATGGACTGAATGCTGAACAGATATGTGAATCCAACCAAAACCATTGCCATCAAGTTGATTCCAAGTAACAGCGGCCCTGTAAAACAGAGTAGAATTGCCCCATAGGGTTTTCAAGACCGTAATCTTCATAGAAGCATACTGCCACATCTTTCTTCCTCGGAGCAGGTGGGAGGTTCCAACTTCTGATCTTTCAGTTAGCAGCCAAGTGTTTAACCACTGGACCACCAGGGCTCCTCTTTGTGAATCTAGCTATCTTCAGTTAAGACTGACATTAGAAATATTTATAAAAGTGTAAAACACTGTAACTTTTTTCTCTACTTTTTTTTTGTTTGTTTGTTTTGGGAAATACGGTTCTTTTTTATAAAGATATGATGTATATGTTAACATGTAATGGGTTTATTATTTTCATGAATTAATAAATAAATATTTTAAACCTACATAATAAATAAAATCTCTTTGGGGTCCTATAGTTTTAAGGGTGTAAGGAGTCTTCAGACCAAAGTTTGAGACCTTTGTTCTAATCTATTTTAAGAATACACCGAATTTTTTTTAATTGTACTTTAGATGAAGATTCACAGAACATATAGTTTCTCATTAAACAGTACACATACTGTTTTACGACACTGGTTAACAACCCCACAACGTGTCAACCTTCTCCCTTCTCAAATTTGGGTCCCCTATTACTAGCTTTCCTGTCCCCTCCTGCCTTCTAGTCCTTGTCCCTGGCTGTTGTGCCCCATTAGTCTCATTTCATTTTATGGGGCTGTCTAATCTTCGGCTGAAGGGTGAACCTCGGGAGTGACCTCATTATTGAGGTAAAAGGGTATCCAGGTTTCTCCAGTCTCTGTCAGGCCAGTAAGTGTGGAGAATAGACACACTTTTTCCCTCAAAAATGTATCAAGGACATGCTTTTGTGTCAAACATAACATCTAACACTATGAATACTAGCTACCACTTATTGGGTGTTTAGAATGTGTCCAGCACATTGTTCTAAGCAGTTTGCATACTTCAACCCATTCCCATTTACTCTTCTCAAAAAAACTTGTATGATGTAGGTATTATTCTTCCCATCATACAGATGTAGAAACTGAGACACAGAAAGGTTAAGTTACTCGCCCAAGGACACACAGCTAATTAGGTGATCTAGCCAGTTTTGAGCCCAGACATTCTCATTCCAGAATCTAAAAGCTTCATAGTAGTCAAAACTAGGGAATTCCCAAGATTTCTGTGAATAAATGCACAATATTGAACGCTTATAGTTGATTACAGTTATGTATAGGACTTTGGTTGGTAATAATTACAACATAAACTTTGTTGTATGCAAAAGCTGGACAATGAATAAGGAAAACAGAAAAAGAATTGCCGCCTTCGACTTACGGTGTTGGTGAAGAATATTGAATATACCATGGACTGCCAGAAGAATGAACAAATCTGTCTTGGAAGAAGTACAGCCATAATGCTCCTTAGAAGCAAGGATGGTGAAACTTGGTCTCATGTACTTTGGACATGTTATCAGGAGGGACCAGTCTCCGGAGAAGGACATCATGCTCGGTAAAGCAGAGAATCACCTATAAAGAGGAAGAGCCTCAGTGAGATGGACTGACACAGTGGCTGCAACAATGGGCTCAAGCATAACAACAATTGTGAGGATGGCCCCGGACCTGGCAACGTGTCATTCTGTTGTACACAGGGTGGTTATGAGTCAGAACCAACTCAATGGCACCTAACAAGAACAAACTTTGTTAGTTAATGTATGTACCCATGAGTTGTTAATCACCATAAACAATCTGTGGTCTTGGTATGCCACTGTTGTTGGTTATCCTTGAACTGACCCCAACTCACAGAAACTCCATGAACTGAATGAAACTCTGCCCAAGTCCTGCACCATCCTCATGATCAGTTACAGATCAGACCATTATGATCCATAAGGTTTTTATTGGCTAATTTTTGGAAGTAGATCGCCAGATATTTCTTCCTGGTCCATCTTAGTCGGGAAGCTCTGCTGAAACCTGTTCAGCATAATAGCAACACACAAGCCTCCACTGACAGATGGATTGTGGCTGTGCTTGAGGTGCATTGGCTGGAAATTAAACACGGGAAACCTGCAGGAAGGTTAGAATTCTACTACTGAAGCACCACTGCCTCGTGGTCTTGGTATACCTGCTGTGTTTTTGCAGAGGCCTTCTACTACCTGAAAAGTCTCAAAGACAAGGAAGGACTAGCCTTTGCCTGCACTCTATTTTCAGGCCCCTGATGAAAGCCAAGGGGTTTAGCTACCAGACTGTTAGAGGCACCTTCCCTAACCCCACCTCCTAATCCAATTTCTGTCTTCTTACACACTCTCCCATGATGCCATAAGGAGCCTTGGTGGCACAGTGCTAAGCGCTTGGCTGCTAACTGAAAGGTTGGTGGGAGAAAAGACCTGGCAATATGTTCCTGTAAAGATTACAGTCTAAGAAACCTATGGGGCAGTTCTACTCTGTCTTATATGGTCGCTATGAGTCGGAATCCACTAATGGCAATGGGTTTTGTCTTTTGTTTTTTTTTTAAGAAACCCTGGGACTTCTGGCAACATGGCACTCTAGGCAGAAGCACCACACTGTTCCTCCACAGCAAAGATCTGAAAAACTAAGCCAAACAGAGAAAACAGCAATCCTGAAACCCTAAACATCAAATGAAAAGATAAAGAACTCAGCCAAGCACCAAATGGAATAAGAAGCTAACAGAGAACAGAGAGCAAGGAGACATACATGGAGAGGTCCCCTATCAGCTAAAGCAGCATGGATCTGCCATCTTGGACTCTTATCAGATACCAGAAAATAAGGGGTATGAGAAAGCAGCCTCACGGAGCTTCCAGCAGGAGACAGAACAACCAGTAACAGGCGATATACTCTTTCCCATCCCCCATCCTTCTTCACCCCCACTCGGCCTCCTCTGCTTCCCGTGGCCACAGTCTCTTGGCCGGGAAGCACTGGCTGCTTGGATTCCACTGGTCCACACTGGCCGACTCCCTGAGTGCCATTTGTTGGCTGCTGGTGTTGCTTTTTTCTGCTTTTGATTTCTTCCTTCCCTCTCACCACCTCCCCCTCCTTTTGCTCAAATACTTGGCTCTGTGTGCCATCTTTGCTTCTTCCTGAGGGGCTGTGGAGCTCTGTTCGGGTGTGGAACTGCTTCCCAGTTCATGCTGCCATGCTGGTGGGATCCCGGGGATTTTGTTTGTTTGTTTGTTTGTTTTGAATTGTTTGTTTGTTTTCTTTTTCTTTTCTTGAATTGGGAGCCCGTTCTGATCAGGCAGTGCTGTGCAGCTTGGGACCTACCCCCTCATCTTGCACAGATGTGCAGCAGGATCCTTGAGGACATTTCTTTTCTCATGGTTTTTGTTTATTTTTTTTTGGGGGGGGGGGTTCTTGTTCTTTTTTTTTTTTAATTTGTTTTGTTTTGTTTTCCCTCTTTTTCCCATTTTGTCATTCTTCATTATTCAGTTTCTTATCTATCTATACCTTCCTTCTCTTCCTGTCCCCCTGAATACCTGGCACTATGTGACACCTCTAGGCCTCCTAGCCAGGCTGTACTTCAACACCTGGGAACAACTTCCCCAGACCTCATAGCCACACTGGTGGGATCCCTGGGAGCTTTTCTTTTCTTTTTTCTTTCTAATTTTTATTCATTCCTTCTTTTTTTTCTTCTTCTTCTTCTTCCCCTTTTTGTTTTTCTCCATTTCATAGTCTCTCATCTCTCCATTCCAATGACAATCACCTCTAGTACTCTTTTTGGTTTGTTTGTATGTTTTTGGCTCCTGTTCCTCTCTCCTCTCTCCCATACCCATCTTAGCTCCACTCATCACAATCTCCCCCCTCCATCCTGCCTACCTGCACCGCGCAGTTAACATCACACCACCAAGCAGCACAGGCACAGCCTACCAGAACCTGCCCTGCACTGATTACAGACCCGCCCTGGTGGCTGTAGTAAGTGCCACAAACAACCCATCCCAGCAACTCCTCTTCAGCTAGACCTGCCCTGCTGTACCATATCTGAGCGACTGACCCTGCCAGTTGGAGAAGGAGGCAAAAAGTATCATGCCCGCAG
Organism: Dugong dugon; assembly: GCA_030035585.1. Classification (NCBI taxonomy): domain Eukaryota; kingdom Metazoa; phylum Chordata; class Mammalia; order Sirenia; family Dugongidae; genus Dugong; species Dugong dugon. The sequence continues at coordinate 52,036,598 of CM057481.1, read as the reverse complement.
AGGAGCAAACAACAAAGAACACAGAGCCCGCCTGCCCAGACATAGCCAAATAAAAAAAAAAAAAAAGGATGAAACAAACAAATCTACAATCAATAAATGAGAAAAATAACTACTGAATGCCCCGAAGACAGCAGACAATAACAAAACATTTACAAAAAAAGGACGGGATGGTTCCAGTAGGTGTCCAAAATAAAACACCAGATGACTTGCCAGTAGAAGAAAAGGCACTAGAACTACCTGATAGGGAACTCAAATCTCTAATACTCAGAATTCTCCAAGAGTTGAAGCAAAAAGCAGACAAAAATGAGGAAAAAATAGACAAATTCATGGAAAAGGCAGACAAATTCATGGAAAATACAGACAAAAAACCGGAAGAATTCAGAAAAATAATGCAGGAACAAACTGCTAAAATAAATTCACAACTAGAAATTATACAAAAACAACAATTAGAAATACAAAAGATAAACAAGATTTCAGAAATGGACAGTGCCATAGAAAAGCTAAGGAGCAGATTTGAAACGGTGGGAGACAGGATCAGCAGAATGGAAGACAAACACTTGGATACAACTCGGTTCGAGGAAAACTCAGTAAAAAGAACAAAGGAAAATGAAGAGACCCAGAGAATTATGTGGGATACAATCAAAAGCAAAAATCTGCGAGTGATCAGAGTTCCAGAACAGGGGGAGAAAACAGAAAACACAGAGAGGATCATTGAAGAACTGCTGACAGAAAACTTCCCCAATATCATGAAAGATGAGAAGCTGGCCATCCAAGAAGCTCAACGAACCCCATATAGGAGAGACCCCAAAAGAAAATCACCAAGGCATATCATAATCACATTCGCCAAAACCAAAGACAAAGAATCCTGAGAGCAGCTCGTGAAAAACAAGAAGTCATATACAGAGGAGAAACAATAAGACTAAGCTCAGATTATTCAGCAGAAACCATGCAGGCAAGAAGGCAATGGGATGACACATATAAAACCTTGAAAGAAAAAAATTGCCAGCCAAGAATAATATATCCTGCAAAACTCTCGTTCAGATATGATGGTGAAATTAGGACTTTTCCAGATAAACAGAAATTAAGGGAATATGTAAAAATCATACCAAATTTACAAGAATTATTAAAGGGAGTCCTTCAATCTGAGAACAAACAACTTCAGCTCACAGGCTGAGTCTAGGGCACAGGATCATACCAGCCAGATACCAATCTAGGAAATGAACTCTCAAGGACTATCCAAAACCAAAAGAAATACAACAGGGAATCAGAGCAGTTAATCTGTAAATGACAACAACATCAAAACAATAAAAGAGGGAAAAAAACGGCGTAGGTATAGAACCTGCTAATGGAGAGGAAGGCAAGGCGATACCAAGTAATAATAGACTGCTTCAAACTTAGAAAGATAAGGGTAAAATTCATGGCAACCACAAAGAAAGTAAACAAACATACTCATCAAAATAAAGAGGAAAAACATAGAGTCTCAGTAAAAACAAAAACAAAAGAAACGAAAAAAAAAATCCACAAACAAAAGGAATTCAGCACAGGAGAGTAAGAAGAACAAAGAAAATGTCAGCACCACAAAAAAAAGCACTACAAAATAACAGCAATAAACTCACATCTATCAATAATTACGCTGAATGTAAATGGACTCAATGCACCCATAAAGAGACGGACAGTGACAGAATGGATAAGAAAACAGGATCCATCAATATGCTGTCTACAAGAGACATGCCTTAGAAACAAAGATGTGAATTTATTAAAAATCAAAGGTTGGAAAAAAATAAATCAAGCTAACAACTACCAAAAAAGAGCAGGAGTGGCAATTCTAATCTCAAATAAAATAGACTTTAAAACAAAATCCACCATAAAAGACAAAGAAGGACACTAAATAATGATTAAGGGGATGATCCATCATGAAGACATAACCATAATAAACATCTACGCACCCAAAGACAGGGCTCCAAAATACATAAAACTCTAATGGCACTGAAAAGAGAAACTGACAGTTCCACAATAATAGTAAGAGAATTCAACACACCTCTCTCAGTAAAGGACAGAACATCTAAAAAGAAATTCAGCAAAGATACAGAAGACCTAAAGGGCACAATCTGCAAACTTGACGTCATAGACATATATAGAACATTCCATCCAACAGCTGAAAAGTCGTTCTATGAAGCCAGTATAACCCTGATACCAAAACCAGGCAGAGACACCACAAAAAAAGAAAATTACAGACCAATATCTCTCATGAATATAGATGCAGAAATTCTCGCCGATAGAATTCAGCATCATATCAAAAAAATAATACACCACGACCAAGTAGGATTCATACCAGGTATGCAAGGATGGTTTAACATTAGAAAATCCATCAGCGTAATCCACCACATAAATAAAAGGAAAGAAAAAAATCACATGATCATCTCAGTTGACGCAGAAAAGGCATTCAAGAAAGTCCAACACCCATTCCTGATAAAAACTCTCAATAAAATAGGTACATGTAGTGGGGTTGTTAACCATTGTCATAGGGCAACATGTGTACTAACCGTTTAATGAGAAACTATTTTGTTCTGTAAACCTTCATCTAAAGTAGAATAGCAGCACAACTGGAAAAACGTAATCAATGTCACTGAACTGTGCATATAGAAATTTTTGAAATGGTGTATCTTTGGCTATGTATATTTTCACCACAAAAAAAAAAAAGGTTGAGAAGGGAGACAGTTGACATGTCATGGGGTTGTTAAGCAATGTCATAAAACAATATGTGTACTGACTGTTTAATGAGAAAATATTTGTTCTGTAAACCTTCACCTAAAGTACAAGGAAAAAAAAAAAAAGCCACAAAGAAAACACTCATCTAAAAAAAAGAAAAAAGAAACCTTGGCAGCACAGTGGTTAAGCTCAGCTGCTAACTGAAAGGTCAGTTGTTCAAACCCCCAGCCGCTCCGTGGGAGAAAGATGTGGCTGTCTGCTTCCATAAACATTACAGCCTTAGAAACCTTATGAGGCAGCTCTACTCTCTCCTATAGGGTTGCTATGAGTCAGAATGGACTTGACGACAATGGGTTGGGTTTTTCTGGGTTTTGTAATGATCTGTTTCTAGTCAGGATTGCCCAGACTCCCCCAACCAGATCACATACTCCGTGAGAACAGCGACCCTGGCTGTTTGTACTCATCTTTGTATGCTCTGATGGTGAACAGTGCCCTGCACACAGTAGAAGCTCAGTAAGCGTTGGTTGAATGAACGACTGTGAAGCAGACACTCTCAGAGCTCTGCATCTAACTCCTGAGATCCCTTTACCGCTTTCCTCTGCACCAGCTCCTGTGCTCTCCTCCCTGCAGCCTGCACCTGGGCCTCTTTCAGAGGCAGGGCTTCCCTCAGGCTGTTGGGTCCTGCTTTGCACCAGTGGAGAGCTGGAAGTGCCTGACAACTTATGTCCCTCTGGGGACAGCCTTTAACCAGTGACTGATGGTTACGGGTTGCTGTTGTTGTTAGGTGCTGTTGAATTGATTCTGACTCACAGCAGCCCTGTGTACAACAGAACAAAACACTACCTGGTCCTGCACCATCCTCACAATTGTTGCTATATCTGAGCCCATTGTGACAGTCAATGTGTCAATCCATCTTGCTGAGGGTCTTCCTCTTTCTCGCTGAACCTCTACTTTACAGCTGCGGGTAGCAAGTATAAAAACTCCAGCTCCATTACCCCTCATCAGGATCCTCTTAATGTACTCCACTTTTAGATTGAATCATGTCCCAAAAAAAGATGTGTTGGAGTACTAACCCCTCTACCTGTGAATGTGGCCTTGTTTGGAAATAGGATAAAAGAGGACACAGAGACACAGAGAAGCTGTGGAATGACAAGGATTGCCAGGAGCCACCAGAAGCTCAGAGCGAGGACTGGAACAGCTCCTCTCTGAGCCCTCGGAATCAACAGGACTGACACCCTGATCTTGGACTCCCAGCCTCCAGAACTGTGAGACAATAAATTTCTGTCTTTATTAGCCATCCAGTTTATGGTATTTTGTTAGGACAGCCTTAGGAAACCAAGACACCCACCTGCATCCAGAGCTTACATGCAGGACTGAGCCAAAGGTACCCTCCATGGGAGTCCGCTTGATACCACACCCTTGCCTGCCTCCCTTGCCTTTCCCATTCACTTCCCCACCCTCTATTAATTTTCCCTGAAACCCTTCCTATTAAGTCACTCAGACAGACTGGAGCCATGCCTTAAAACTCTGCACCCCTTGTTTCTCTCAGACCCTTCATCTTTGTTGAATGAATGAATGACTGGTTCTCATGTATAATCTTAGAGCTCTGGGCAAGATGTAAGAAGTAGAATGGTTGGGAATGAAGTTATTCCAAACATATTCTCTAGAAACCTTGATAATCAGGAACTTCAGGAGTATGGTATCACCAGTGGTGTGCTGGATCTGCCTCGAACTGACTCTTGAGAGCTAATTATTAAATATTGAGGAATTTTGCAAGCTATTTTTAAACCGTTGATAACTTGAAATTGGCCGTGACAGGAGTATTTACACCATGCCAATCAGCATATGCTACACATCAGGCCTCCACCCCATCCCCTAGGGAGCAAGTTTAGCATCACACCACTGGGCATAACACTTCAGAGTTAAAAAGAAAAACCAGCAGAACGAATAAATATAGGACAGTTGTTCAAACTATGGGTTCTGAAGTCAGAGAGACCTGGGTTCAACTCTGTTGTCAATGTTTGATTCTATGACCTTGGGCTGTTACTTAATTTCTCTGTGTCTGTATTTCCTCATCTGTAAAACAGGGGTAACACCATTTGTCTCTTGACATAATAAGTGAGAAGTCCTTACACTCAGTGCCTGACACAGAAATAGCTCAGTGAATGATAGCTGCCAGTTAGAAGGACCAAGAAACACAAAAAGACCTGCAACATGGTCTCACAGATACTGTCATGGTGCCTCCATGTCCCACGTCAGCCTCCATGTCAGCCAACCTCAACCTCTTTGGTAGTCAGCTCAGCCCTATCAGGTCACCTTGACCAAAAGCTGTGGCTCTTGATGAACTCTTCAAAAGGTTAGTTGCTGGTCTTAACTCAGTGCTCATGCTATAGAAACCCCAGGCAGCAGATCTTTTTTTTTGGCTTTAACAAAGAGAAGTTTATTCTCGCACAGTTCAGTAGGCTAGAAGTCTAAATTCAGGGTGTCAGCTCCAGGGGAAGGCTTTCTGTCTCTGTCAGCCTTTTCATCAATCCTCCCCGCTAGACTAGGATCTTCTCCATGAAGGGACCCAGGCAGCAGATCTTTTTGTTGGCTCATTCTGTGGATAGGTCAAAGAAGGAAGAAGCTCTAGTACTTGGCTTCTGGGAGGTAGCTGTGCCCAGGCAGCCAGAAATTATACCACCCCTGAGAACAAGACCCGCACTCCAGGGGCATTACAGTGACACAAACCATCCCACCAGACTTGACACCTAGTAAACATGCAATACATATCCTGAGCCAGATGCAAAGGCTTATATGATACTTCAGCCATCCTAGGATGGTGTCGCCAAAACTGCCATTGCCCTGCCCGTCACTCACTGGGACTCACTGTCCCTACACCTGATAGCTTCCTACCACAAACCACCTGCAACTGACCACAGGAGCACACTTGAGCACGCAGGGCAGGCCGAAGGGGCTAAGCAGTTAATGCCCCAGGGGCAGTCCTTAGGCAATGATTGATGGGAGTTGGTGGCTGATTACCCAGCTTCCTCTCCCCTTGGGTGGGACAACTCTGAGGTGTGTTCCACAGTCTCCCAGAGGTTACCAGTAGGACTGGGCCCCAGTTGCCCATAACCTACTGTTTTAGGCTGGTTTTCTAGAGAAGTGAAAGCAGTGAAGCATATATATAAATGTATACGTAGAGAGATTTATTTCTCAAGGAAATGGCTCACGCAGTTGTGGAGGCTGACAAGTCCCAAATCCATGCAGCAGGCCTCAGGCTGGAGCTATCTCCTGACTCATGTGGTTGCAGGGGCTGAGGAACCCAAGATCAGCAGGTCAGATGGCAGGCTGCTGGCTCACATCCCAAGAACCAGAGGTGAGAGGATGATGGGTAGGATGCAATATTGAGAGAAAGAGCTTTGCCAGAACATCCGTATATATTGGATGCAGGCCACACCCCAAGGAAACTGCCTTTTCAACTGATTGGCTGCTCATATCTGATCACAAAATGGAGGATGATTGCATAATATCTGTCAAAGCACTGAGACTGATGGCCTAACCATCACACCTACTGTTATGGATTGAATTGTGTCCCCCCAAAATATGTGTCAACTTGACTAGGCCATGATTCCCAGTACTGTGTGGTTGTCCACCATTTTGTGATCTGATGTGATTTTTCCTATGTGTTGTAAATCCTAATCTCTATGATGTTAATGAGACAGGATTAGAGGTAGCTATTTTAATGAGGCAGGACTCACTCTACGGGATTAGATTGTATGTTGAGTCAATATCTTTTGAGATATAAAAGAGAAAATCGAGCAGAGGGGAGAGAATGAAAAACCAGGAGGGGAGCCTGTCCTTTGGACCTGGGGTCCCTGAGCTGAGAAATCTCTTAGATCTAGAGGAAGATTGATGACAAGGACCTTCCTGCAGAGCCAACAGAGAGAGAAAGCCATCCCCTGGAGCTGGCCCCCTGAATTCATACTTCTAGCCTTCTAGAATGTGAGAGAATGAATTTCTCTTTGTTAAAGCCCTCCACCTGTGGTATTTCTGTTATAGCAGCACTAGATGACTAAGACCCCTACTCATTAGCACACCCTGATTTGGCTTCCTTCCCTTCCCTCCGTCGCTCCCCTATTGGTGCCTCCTGGGCTTACCTCCCAGATAAACTACTGGCACTCAAACCTTGGGGTCCTTGGGTGGTGCAAACAGTTAATGTGCTCAACTGCTAACTGAAAGGTTGGAGGTTCAAGTCCACCCAGAGGTGCTGTGGAAGAAAGTTCTGGTAAACTACTTCCAAAAAATCAGCCATTGAAAACTCTATGGAGCACAGTTCTGACACACAGGGAGTCACCACAAGTTGGAGACTTGACAGCAATTGTGTTTATTCATACTTTTGTCTCAGAGTCGGCTTATGGAGGAATCAAATCTAAGACAAGATGATACTAATTATTCAGCACCTACTGTATGCCAGACACGGTATGTGTTGCTTTCCTTGGTGGAATGACAGTATGGAGGAAATGGGGTAGGATAAGTGCAGAGAAGGGGGCTGTCTTAGTTATCTAGTGCTGCTATAACAGAAATACCATAAGTGGATGGCTTTAATAGAAATTTATTCTCTCACAGTTCAGGAGGCCAGAAGTCCAAATTCAGGGTGCCAGCTACAGGGGAAAGTTTTCTGTCTGTTAGTTCTGGGGGACGGTCCTTGTCATCAATCTTCCACTGGTCTAGGAGCTTCTCAGCACAGGGACCCTGGGTCCAAATGAGGCTCTATGCTCCCAGCGCTGCTTTTTTGGCGGTACGAGGTCCCTCTGTCTCTCTGCTCGATTCTCTCTTTTATATCTTGAAAGAGATTGATTTAAGACGCAACCTAATCTTGTAGTAGAGTGAGTCCTACTTCATTAACATAACTTCTGCTAATCCCATCTCATTAACATTATAGAGATAGGATTTATAACACATAGGAAAATCACATCAGATGACAAAATGGTGAACAATCACAAAATAGTGGGAATCATGGCATAGCCAAGTTGAGACACATTCTTTTGGGGTGGGGACACAATTCAATCCGTAACAGGGACTAAGCAGGTTAAGACTGGCCAGTCAGGCTGGGATTTCTGTTGAAGAGTCATTTGTCTTCAGCTCTTCCTCCATTTTTCTTGGGTTTTGACTTGTAATCCACATATCAAACTTGTAAAGGTTTTACTGTGAGCAGTTTACCAAGACCCAGAGTAATGGGCTCACTGGAGAAACCCTGGAAAATGGAGCAGACATTTAATATGGACTTTCTGGACGGGCCTTTTCCATTAAACAGAAATATTTATTAAGCTCTTACTTTTCATCAGCTGCTGCAACAGAGGGCATGGTCTTGTTCAGTCGCCACAACAACAGCATGTGGTGGGTACTGTTACAGTTCATTTCATGGATGAGAAAACTGGGTCTCAGAGAGGTTAGCTCACGTGTCCACAGACACACAGCACAGGCAAGTGGTGCAGACAGGATTAGAACTCAGAGCCCTTGCTCCTAATCCATGGCTGCCAGTATGCTGAGCCCTTAGTGTGATGATCTATAGATCAAACTCCCCACTTCTATCCCGTGGGACTATACAGTCATCAGTCAGTTATCCTGGGGAACAGCATTTTTCTGACTTGTTCTGTTTTCAACAAGGTGCCATTACATGTTGCAGAATGTTGCCAGATCCCCCCTCCTTTCTCTGCTTTGAGACATCCTCACATGCTCATTACATCGGGTGGAGGGGAATGGAAGTCACTGAGAAAAACAGAAAGAAGAAAGCCCACCATTGCCAGTTGCCCGGTATCCAAAAACAGGTCATCAGGCTTTGGTTTTCCATAGAAGAAAAGCAAAGGTCGTGGGTGTCAGTCTGAACGTTGGCTGTGAAATGAATGCTTTGGCCACATGACTCAGTCAGGGCGGAAACGTTATTTTGTTCACGCTGGCGTGGGGCAATGTTTCCTAGAGAAAACACTGCCAGGATCAATGGAATCTTCAAACGGAACAACACTGCGTTCTGTCCTTCAGTTTGAGCTCCTCCTTACCAGGCTACTTCAGTCTCTCTGAACACTGCCCTGCAAAGACCCGACAGAGCCCCCTTCTCCATCCTCCCCCTGGTGCAAGTGGTCAGGAGGACACCCAAAAGTTGATTCAGAAGGGAAGATCCCTAAACTGAGTCCTTGATGCCTGAGTAACTGAGAACTGGCCAGCTTGGGAAGGGGCTGGCTGCGTAAGCCTGCGGCATGCAGACTGCCCCAGGAGGCTGGGAGAGCAAAGTTCTTGGCAGTTGCCCGATTGTCTGGGAGACAAGGGTCAGGGTGGCTTGGTTTCAACAAGCTGGCTTGGATTACTTGGCTTTCGGCTCCATGCTCTCAATCCTCCAACCGGAGCCGGGCCAGGTTGGCCTGACCCAAGGTTGTCACCCCAGAGGATGGTAAAATAACACGTGTGGTAAACTGGCCCCTGCTGGCCAGCACCTGCAAGACAAAAGTCTCAGTGCGAGGGCTTTTGTTGGCCCGCTCTGAAACCTGTTCTTTTTGCCTGCGGATTGTTGTAGGTTCCTGAGGGAACTGTGCTGGTCCTGGGTCCCCCATGTATACTCCTCACCCTTCCACTACTCTGCTTCATATTCCCAAGAGTGGGAGAGTGGAGGGAGGGAGGGGATGGAGGAGTGAGGCAGGCCGCCCCCTGTAGGTTGGGTTTCTTAGGCTCCTACATCAGCTGTGGGTGGGATTGGCTGAGGGAGGCACTAGTAAGAGGTTGGAGGGCTGGAAAAGGAGAGAAACCAGGGCATCTCCCCCACTCTCTTCATTTCACGCAATGAAAATTTTAAGTAGACAGACAGAATCCACAGGGATCAGGATTAGAGTGAAGAGGGTGAGGCCAAGTTGTGCAAATGCAGGGTCAGATCCCGATTTTATTTAAAATTTTGATATTTTTTTCACCATGGAATTTTTGCATGAATTTTGATTTTTTTAAATACTGTATTGAGGTATTATTTCTCTTGATTACTGAGTATTTTGAAACCCCCTTCAGTTTTGCACCCAAAGCATGTGCCTTGCTTACCTTTTATCTCAGGGTCGACTTCTGGGGAAACTCTGTCTAAGATAAAGGCATACCAGTTATTCAATACCTGCTGTATGCCAGACACGCACGTGTTGTTTTTCTCTGTGGATTGGTGGTATGCAGGGGATGGGATAGGATAAGTGCAGAGAAGGGGGACTAAGCATGTTCCATACAAATGGTTCAGCTCTACTTGATGTTCTGTAGGCTGCTTTCGTTCACTCAACATTACGAAGCTGAGCATTTCCACGTCAATGAGTATAGTTCTCCGTTATCCTTTTATACGCTTGCTTGGACCCTTTGAAAGGATGTGTCATAAAATATGTTACCAATCCCCTATCAATGGTTCTAGCAGTCTCTGCCAGTGCCCAACTATATCTCCAACATTTCAGTGTGCTCCAGCCAAATCCCAATTTTTGGCAACTGCATTTCTGGGTCAGAAGTCTTTTTCCAGAACTGCAAAAGTCCACGCTGGGGAAGTACTAGGAAATTAACACCTGCCAGAAGCAGCTCTCTACCAATGACTGAGGGAAGCTGATGTATACATACCCCGGCTCCCCTTTCCATTGGGGAAGTGTGTGCTGTACACTGTGTCCCAGAGCATCCCCTGTGGTATCTGGCTTAATAACACACCTTTTATTGGCCACCTGCCCTTCTCTGTATCACGTCTCCACTCTCCCCTGGAGTTGTCTGCACCTTCCCCCCGAAATAATTGCACTTGAATCTTCATCTTAGGATCTGCTTCTGTTAAAATGGGCAGATTTCAAATTTTTTACTGTTACCATTTCTCACCACTTTTACAGGCTACTAATCAAAAGGTTGGCGATTTGAGTCAACCCTGAGGTGCCTTGGAAGGAAGGCCTGGAGATCTACTTCCAAAAAAATCAGCCATTGTAAACGTTCATTGATCACAGCCCCATTCTGACACACTTGAAGTTGCCAAGAGTCAGAAATGACTTGACAGCAACTGGTTTGGTTTTATATGTTCTAACAAATAGTCCCCACTCCCTCTTTGGGGCCCTGGTCCATGCGAAACAAGGAAAATAGAAGATCTTTGGAAAAGTAGAGAGAGAGGATACAGATACTCAGGATAATAGCACCTCAGAGTTATGTCATATAAACTTACAAAAGTCTGCGGCATCAAAAATGTTGGGAAGCATTGTTCTCATCTACTAGACCAAACGTTCACTTCTGTAGCTCCAGTGGCTGGCACATAATAGATGATCAGTGTGATGGCTCATTTTATGTGTCAGCTTGGCTAGTCTATGGTACACAGTTGTTTGGTCAAACACTAGTCTAGATGCTGCTATAAAGTAGTTATGTGTGATTAAATCAGTTGGCCTTAAGTAAAATAGATTGCCCTTCATAATGTGGGTGTGTGTCTTATCCAATTGAAAGGCCGAGAGCAAAAATGGAGTTTTCCCTAGGATATATTCTGCCTCCAGACTATAAATAGACATCTTGCCAGAACTCCTCCATTCTTCCCACCGCCTAATCTACAGATTTGGGAACACAAGACTGCAGGAATCTCCAGCCTGTCACCTGACGTATGTATTTTGGATTTGTTAGCCCTATCTTAGTTTTCCAGTGCTGCTATAACAGAAATGCCACAAGTAGATAGCTTTAACAAAAAGAAGTTTATTCTCTCACAGTTTAGGAGGCTAGAAGTCTGAATTTAGGGTGCCAGCTCCAGGGGAAATCTTTTTCTCTCTGTCGGCTCTGGGGGAAGGTCATTGTCATCAATCTTCCACTGGTCTAGGAGCTTCTCAGCACAGGGAGCCTGGGTCTGAAGGAGGCTCTATGCTCCTGATGCTGCTTTCTTTGTGGTATGAGGTCCCCCTGTCTCCCTGCTCGATTGTCTCTTTTATATCTCAAAAGAGATTGATTTAAAATACAACCTAATCTTATAGATTGAGTTCTGCTCATTAACATAACTGCTGCTAATCCCATAGGAAAATCACATCAGATGACAAAATGGTTGACAATCACACAATACTGGGAATTATGGCCTAGCTGGGTCAATAAATATTTTGAGGGGACACAATTCAATCCAGAACAGCCCCCACAATCCCATGAGCCAGTTCCTTAAAATCTCTCTCTCTACACAAAAACATGCACACAAGCACACACATTTTTGTTGGTTCTGATTCTCCTAGAGAACCCTAAGACAATCAGTAAGTTTCTGCTGCATGAATAAAAGTAGGAGCATTTAATTTATACCCTGACCATCTGCCCAGCTGAGCACATGAGATCATGAAAGTGACCTAAGCCATTGAGCATCTGTGTCTCAAGAGTCTCTAGTACTGACTGCAATCTAGGCAGAACAGTACAGTACTAAGGTTAACCAGGTGAGTTGGGGATTACTCTGGAGACCTAAAATAGGAACCCAGTCTTTGGAGATGAAAACATGCTCTCGTCCTAAATATGGAAGCAGGAGAAAAATCCTCCAAAAATGGGAATCAGGCCACAATCCCTTCCCTGTGAGGACTTCTGTGCTTGTGTATGTTGGAGGGAGAAGGAGCTTTTCCATCCCAAGTGAGTTGAGAGGTTGCCTCCTATGCCAGCTTTCTCCTCTCTCTCTCTTTGTCGTGGCTGCAAAGGGCCAAGTATGATTTCATAGGATCCCTAAGCTCCATGAATCAACTCTAGATCCAACGCTCAGGGCTGCAATGAAAGCAGAATTTGACAAAAACTGGATGCTTCAACTATGTCAGTTGCTATCAGTTGACTCTGGAAGCATTTTTCTAAGATGATGAAGGAAGTCCAGCTCTTCCAAGCACTGATGACAGAAGGCAGTAGATTTTCTGAAATGTCCTCAAGGGAGCCCTGGCTCATGAACACATAAACCTACGCCTGCCCCACCCAGCCGCCAACCCAGACCCAGGTTGAATTTGTTGACATTGGTCTCAAACAGCTTATCCCAGACAGTAATACATTTGATCACTCCTAAGCTACCCTCTCTCTCTCCCTGCCTCCTCCCCACAATGAAGACTATAAATAGACATCTTGCCAGAACTCCTTCATTCTTCCCACCACCTGATCTACAGATTTACCTTACAATTCCCTTGGAGGACAGGCACTTTCATTCCAGAGTCACTGATCCTGCTGAGTCGGCCAGCCCAAGGGGCAGCAGGTCCTCTGGGAAGAGCCAAGATGGTGGCCAATCTTTCACTATTATTTTGAGAAGCTTAACATTTTCTTTCCTGATTTTTTTATACTCTGTTTTGTCTGCCTTTCTCTTCTTTTCTGTCAGCTTGTTTATCTTCCCTTCTACCAGTACCAGTTGCCTTCAAGTCAATTCCAACTCATGGTGACCCCATGTGTGTCAGAGGAGAACTGTACTCCATAGTGCTTTCAATGGCTGATTTTTTGGAAGCAGATCACCAGGCCTTTCTTCTGAGGCACCGGTGGGCAGACTCGAACTTCCAAACTTCCGCTTAGCAGCTAAGGGTGTTAACTGTTTATACCACCCGGGGATTGCACCTTCATTTCTGCCCACCTTTAAATCTTTGCCCACAAGGAGCCCACCCTGGAAATGAGAGCCTGACCTGGCCTGCCACTAAACAACCATGCTAAACCATGTACAAACACAGGCAGTTCTTTTACCTAGGAATACCTGGGGACTGGTAAGGGAGGAAGAAGTACAGAATTTGTGTCATATGAAGGCTTATTTCCAGTAGTCTGCCTTCTGTCTCTCACCAAAAAGCAACTTTTCAGAGGAGGAGGTGGTGTCTGCCCGGCTCCACATTCAGCTTCCCATTGCTCGCTCAGCTATTGTCACCACACCAACTGCACAGAAGCAGCCTCCCAGCCTGCCGGTTTCCTGGGGCTGCTGCAACAAATCCCCATAAACTGGGTGGCTTACAGCAAGAGAAATGTATTCCCTCACGGCTCTGGTAGCCAGAAGTGTGACATCAAGGTGTTGGCTGGGCCATACTTCCTCTGGAGGCTCTAGGGAAGAATACTTCCTTGCCTCCTCCAGCTTCCGGTGGTTCCAGCTGTTCCTTAGATTGTGGCAGCATAACTTCAATCTCTGCCTCTGTCTCACGTGGCCTCTTCTTTTTCTCTCTTCCTGTGTGTGTCCTCTTCTGTCTTTTATAAAGACACTAGTCATTGCATTACCACCTATATTCCAGGAAGATCTAATCTCAAGATCCTTAACTTAATTACATCTGCAAAGACCTTTGCCTTAGTTATCTAGTGCTGCTATAACAGAAATACTGCAAGTAGATGGCTTTAACAAAGAGAAATTTATTCTCTCACAGTCTAGGAGGCTAGAAGTCTGAATTCAGGGTGCCAGCTCCAGGCGAAGGCTTTCTCTGTCAGGTCTGGAGGAAGGTCCTTGTCATCAATCTTCCCCTGGTCTAGGAGCTTCTCAGCACAGGGACCCTGGGTCCAAAGGACGCACTCCACTCCTGGTTCATTCTTGGTGGTAGGAGGGCCCCATGTTTCCCTGCTTACATCTCTCTTTTATATCTCAAAATAGATTTAATCAAGATACAACTTATCTTGTAGATTGAGTCTTGCCTCATTAACATAACTGCCTCTAATCCTGCCTCATTAACATCATAGAGGTAGAATTTACAACACATAGGAAAATCACATCAGATGACAAAATGGTGGACAACCACACAATACTGGGAATCATGGCCTAGCCAAGTTGACACATATTTTTGGGGGATACAATTCAATTCCTAACAACCCTTTTTCCAAATAAAGTCACAATCACAAGTTCCAGGCCATGGGTATATCTTTTGTGGGGGACCACCATTCAACCTTAAACCCAACCCAACTGACCAACCTGAGAAGGTAGCAACCTCTTTTGATGGCCTCCCTGCATGACCTATCCCTTACCTGCTTGTATGAGTCAGCTATTACCACAATAGTGCTGTGTAACAAACAACCCCAAAACTTAGTGTCTTAAAATAGGTATGGATTCTGCACACTGACTGTCAGGCCTCCCTCCAGGCTGAAGGTTGAGTTCAAGTCTGCTCCATATCTCTTTGGTGCTCCTTGGACCAGTAGTGACCCAGAGGACATGTTTCTCATGGTAAATGGCAGGAATGCTTGTAGCCAAGTCCAATTATTCACATATATTTATTTAAGATCTTTGCTTATGTCATAGTTGCTCACATTCCATTCGCCAAAGCAAGTCACAAGGCCAAGCCTTATCCTCTTTCCTAAGGGGGAATATTATAAAACAATAATACAAACTATATTATCCTTCCTGCCTCATCTTGAGCACTCTACCTGTGATTTTCGATTATCCAGCCATACTGAATGCTATCTCCAGCCTCAGGACCTTTGCATATGCTGCTCCCTCTGTCTGGAAGGCTTTTTCTCTTCCTAATCCTTGATTACTCCTACTGATCCTTCAGATTTATGTCTATTCCTTACTTCTTCAGAGAAGCCTGCCCTAACCCTCCCCTGGTTAGACCTGCTTTCTGTACTAGGCATTATCCTTTCACTGTCCCACTAAGGGGGAATCACTTCATTATTAACAGTCTGAGATAGTTTCCCACCTCCATGCTTTTGCTCATCTTTCTCCTCTACTTGTGATCTCCATCTGTCTTATCTACCTAGCTCTTTTTTGTAATTCGTAACTCAGCCTAAACATTATTTTCCCTGAACACCCAATTTAAAGTAGTACATTACACTCTGCATAGTGGTTGTAAATAACTGGTATTTTTTTCTTAGTCATTCAGTTGTTACACTAGAACATAAGCCCTCATGAAGGAAGAGTCCTTGCCCAACTTGTCCATCCCCGGATCATCAGAGCCTGGCATAGTGCTTGCCACATGGTAAAATCAAAACCAAACCAATTGCCATGGAGTCGATTCCAACTCATGGTGACTCCGTGCATGCTGAGTAGAACTGTGCTCCATAGGGTTTTCAAGGCTGTGATCCTTTTGGAAACAGATTGTCGGTTTTGCTTCCGAGGCACCTCTGGATGGGTTTGAAACACCAACCTTTCCGTTGGTAGTTGAGCGCTTAACTGGCTACCCAGGGATTCCTTGACACATAGTAGGAACTCAAATGTTTTTTGAATGAATTAGCAAGCTGAGTAATAGTGCTTTAACATCTCTCATATCTGCTAGACTGTAACCCCCAGGATATCTGGGATCAGTGCTGTCTGCTTGCTGTCATAGCTTCAGCGCCTAAGGCAGAGCTAGGCAGATACTGGTATTCCATAAATACGTGTCAATCATCTGAAAGGCTGTCCTAGATTGGGTTCCCCAAGAGGCAGATTGTGAGACAACGATATCAGTGCAAGTAGTTTATCTGGGAGGTGGCCCCAGGGTGCACCGTAGGGGAAGGGAAGTGAGAGAGCGAAGGGAAGGAAGCTAGTACAGGGTGTGTCTACAAGCAGGTTCTGCTGTGGAAACCAGGGCACACAGTCTAGAACACACCTTAGAGTTATCCCAATTGAAGAACAAGAGAGCTGGGGTATGTATCCACCAACTCCTAGCACACATTGGTTCAGGGCTGCTGTGGGGTAGATATAACACCCTGGAACTTCTGACATGCCCTGTGCCAAGGGCTGAGCTAGCTCAGAAGGCCAGAGAAAGCCCTCAGACAAAGCTGGCAGTTGGAAACCATTGGGTCACATCCATTTGCTCAGGAATGAGTGGGAGGAGACACAGCCAGGGTGCTAATTGAATGAATCAACTGAAATACAGATAGAGGTGTCACAGAGGAAGGCAGGGTGAGAAGGGGATGGTCAGGGCAAGAGGAAAAAGATAGGAGAAGCATCTGATACAAGCTTTTATGGCCATGTCTGAAGCAGCTCAGGGGTCTTACGAGGGAGGAACGCGTCCTATTAGTGATGATTCATCCGAGGGGTAGACTAGAAGAATCCCTGAGCCCAGAGTCCAGGCTCAAAGCCATTAACAGTTATTTGATATTTCACTCTGGTTTCTCAGAGGCAACAGCCAAAGCAGAAACAGAGAGTGTTGCTGCCTTTGAAAAATCTGAGAACATTCCAGAAGGAGAACTAAACTTTATAGAGGGAGGAGGGGAAGTGATTAGAGAGTCTGGAAGAAAGCCAGGAATCCTTCCCAAGCCTCAAAGGATGTGTGGATATGTCTGGGCAAGTCCCTCCTGATCCGTGGCAGTCCTCTATTGATTTTCAGGTTTGAGATAATCCGAGCCCTTAATGCATCCCAGTGGATCGTTTTGTGTTGTTCCACCACCCCTTCACACTTACAACCAAAGAAGGGAAAGAAAAGAAACCAATAAGGAGGAGACACAAAACAGCCAGCTTTTCTAATGTGTGAGCAGCTCTGCTCAAGGATTGGTGGCTGAGCAATTTCTGACCCAGGCCAACCTGCCCTAGTCCTGCCCTGTGTGACCAGCAATGGTTGGAAGCTGGGCCAAGGCTCCTCATCACCTTCATTTCTGTAGTCACCTCCACTGTATCTCCACACCCTTTCTCTCCCCACCTCTCCAGTTCAGCTCAAGTGCTACTTCCTGACTAACATTCCTGAAACCTTGCTTTAACCCAGGCACTGCTCTATCAATTGTGGACACTGTAGGTCCTCTTCCCCTAGAGGTCCTATAAGAGATGGTTAAGGACCAATCTGAAGCCAGATTGCATGGGTTCAAATCCTGGTTGTGCTGATGACTAGATGTTCCCCAGTCAGTCTCAATTCCTGGGAGCCTCACCGGTGACAGCATCTGCCCTCCACCTCCCCATACCGAGGGTGAGTCTCAGGCCCACCTCATTGGTCTGGGCTCAGTGAAGATACAGCCATCTGTCCCAACACGGAAGGAAACACTGGCATGTTGGCTTTGTGCGGAGCGATGGTTGTGGTCGCCCATGAGGTCCCTTCACAAAGTATTTTCAAAGAACTTTGACTATTGGTGATTTTCGTCTTAGGCACAATTTTAGAATCTACCCTTTCATGTATCAAGTGAATTGGATCAGTGTAGTTTCTCCAGGGTTGGTGCCAGGGAAACCAGCTTCCAAATTACCCAAAACCTAAAAACCAAACCCATTGCCATCGAGTTGATTCTAACTCATAGCAACCCTATAGGACAGAGACAGAGTAGAACTGCCCCATACGGTTTCCAAGAAGCAGTTGGTGGATTCGAACTGCCAACCTTTTGGTTAGCAGCCAAACTCTTAACCACTGCGCCACCAGAATTACCCAGGGTATTTGTAAAATGCAGGTCCCTGGGATCCACCCCACATGAATACGCTTGTTTGCTTCTCTCAAACATCCTGTGGGGTAGCTAGTATGGACTGATACCCTTTTACCATAGATGAAAACTGAGGCTCAGAATGGTTAAGGGACATG
Organism: Dugong dugon; assembly: GCA_030035585.1. Lineage (NCBI taxonomy): Eukaryota > Metazoa > Chordata > Mammalia > Sirenia > Dugongidae > Dugong > Dugong dugon. The sequence goes on along the minus strand of CM057481.1, from coordinate 52,018,533 downwards.
CCCAAGGACACTTAGGTAAATAACGACAGAGTATGTCTTTGAATGCTGTAGCCCACCCGCTTCTCACAGGCGCACACTATGAATCCCAGCTGCTGAAAAGAAATGAGTCCACAACTCAAGCTCAGGGATCCTTTGCAGAGATGGATTTTTGTCTCCCCTGTGGTCCAGCCCCTGGTGGTGCAGTGGTTAAGTGTTTGGCTGCTAACCAAAAGATTGGCAATTTGAATCCACCAGCAGCTCCTTGGAAACCCTGTGGGGCAGTTCTACTCTGTCCTATAGGGTTGCTATGAGTCAGAATTGACTTGATGGCAACGGGTTTGGTTTGGTTTGGTTTTTGTTGTCCAGCATGGAGTCCCTGGGTAGTGCAAACGGTAAAGCCCTCGGCTGCTAACTGAAAGGTTAGAGGTTTGAGTTCACCTACTTGGAAGAAAGGCCTGGTGATCTACTTCCAAAAACTCAGCCATTGAAACCCCTATGGTACACAGTTCTACTCTGACACACATGGGGTCGCCATAAGTGGGGGCCAACTCGACGGCAGCTGGTACAGGTACAGTCTAGCATAGGAGAGGGTTTCACAAACAGTTCCAACAAAGCTGCCTTTCCTGGCTAACCCTTTGTACTACAACAAAATCTGATTTCAGAAACTATATCTCTGTGTCTCATCATTTCCCCTCATTTCTCAATTCTTTGACACTATTTGCAGGAGAACCTTGCCCAAACATTTCATGTACCCATTCAACACATATTTATTGAGCATTTTTTATGTGCCAGGTGCTGTGTGAGGTGGTTGAATGAATGGCTGTGAATAAGACAAAGTCCCTGTCTTTATGGAGCTTCTGTTAGCAATGGGCTGCTGACTGAAAGGCTGGCGGTTCAAATCCTCCCAGAGGTGCCTCAAAACAAAGTTCTGGCAATCTGCTTCAGAAAGGTGGCTGCCTTGAAAACCCTAGAGAGCATAGTTCTATTCTGAAACACATGGGGTCACCATGAGTTAGAATTGACTCCACAGCAACTGGTACTCAAAAACGAAAAAAGGAAGAACAGCAGAAGGAGATAAGCACCGGTAAGCAACATCAAGTGGTTTAAGGAGGATAGAAGGTGAGGGTAGAGAGGTGTCATTTATTCTAACTCTAAAAGATCCTTTCCAAACAACCCCAATGCCATTCTCACACTTAAAAATAAACAAAACTGACAGAATTCCTTAGCATGCTGTAATAGTTCATTAGTAGCAACGTGTCTTAGCCATCTAGTGCTGCTATAACAGAAATACCGCAAGTGGATGGCTTTAACAAAGAGAAATTTATTCTCTCACACTCCAGTAGGCTAGAAGTCCAAATTCAGGGCACCAGCTTCAGGAGAAGGCTTTCTCTCTCTGTTGGCTCTGGAGGAAGGTCCTTGTGATATGTCAGTCTCCCCTTGGTCTGGGAGCATCTCAGGGCAGGAACCTCGGGACGCATCTCCCCATCGTTACATATTTTGCTTGGTACAGGCCCTATTTTGATTCTGGGTTCCCAATCCGTTCCCTTTCTCAGCTTTGTTTCTTGCAGTTTTTTGCCAAAACAACCAGGTCATTTGTCCCATAGAAGTTCCTTCAGTCTGGATTTTGCTGATTGCACCCCTGTGTTGTCATTTAAGATGTTGGGAGGTGCAATTTTAAACGAGCTGGTCCGCTGAGAATGTGGCATTTGAGGAGGGACCTGAAGGAAGAGAGGGAGTGAGCTGTGCAGAAATCTGAGGGCAGGAGGGTTCAGATCAGCTTCCATTTCTTCCAGTTTGACTGCTCATACTTGTGATCGCTGAAACATCATTTGTTTTCATGTAAGTGCCCTCCCCAAATGTACAGGAAGCTCACATGCATCACCTGAAGTAATCCAGCGAACTTCATCAGTCTGCAGTGAAATACATGTGCTTAAAAGCACTTGGCCTTATAAAGGGGAAATAACCCAAATACTGATCAATCGGAGAACAATAAAACAAACTGCATTATGTTCGTAGAATGGAATATTAGTCAGCAATAAAAAATGAATAAACTTCTGGTTCAAGACGTATAGGTAGGTAGGTAGGTGGATAGATAGCTGCCGTTGAGTTGCCTCCAGCTCCTGGTGCCTTTATGCACAACAGAGTAAAATGTTGCCTGGTCCTGTGTCATACTCACGATTGCCAGCACATTGGAGTCCGTCATTGCAGCTCTTGGGCCAATCCGTCTCACTGAGGGTCTCCCTCACCCTCACTGACCCTTTACTTCACCAAACATGAGGCCCTCCTCCAGTGATTCATCCCTCCTGATGAGACATCCAAAGCCAGGGAGTTGGACAATGTTCTGTTGTGATCTATTGGCTGATTTTCTGAAGTAAATTGCCAAGCCTTTCTTCTTAGTTTGTCTTAGTCAAGCGGTATACACATGGGTAAATCTCAAAGTACATTATATCAAGTGAAAGTAGCTAGACACAAAACAGTACATAGTATGTGATTCCGTATATGAACATCAAGCAGAGACAAAACTAATATATGGTGATGGAGCCCTGGTAGCACAGTGGTTAAGAGCTGAGCTGCTACCTATAGGGTCGCTATGAGTTGGAATCAACTCGACAGCAGTAGGTTTGGGTTTTTCTGTCTGTTTTTAATGTATGGTAATAGAAATCAGGAGAGTACTTTCTTTGGGGGTGATAAAGACTTGAAAGGAACACAAGGGAATCTTCTGGAGTGGTAGTTCATGGGTGTGGGAGTATATATAGACATAACAATTCACCAGACACACTTAAGAAATGTGTACTTTTTGCAAGTAAATTATACCTCAATTAATAAAAAATAGAAAAGCAGGTGGACTTCAGATTCACGCAGACCCAGCCCTGGTCAGCTGTTTAACCTTGATCAATTCTTCTAACCTCTTAGGACCCCATTTTCTCTAATGTAAAATAAGACTAATACAACCTATTTTATGGGTATTGCATGTAAAGTACATAGCACAGTGCCTGGCACATAAACCCAAACCAAAACCGTTGCCATCAAGTCGATTCCAACTCATAGCGACCCTATAGGATAGAGTAGAACTGCCCCACAGGGTTTCCAAGGAGCGGCTGGTGGATTCGAACCGCCGACCTTTTGGTTAGCAGCCAAGCTCTTAACCACTGTGCCACCAGGGCTTCTAGGAGGCTCTAAAAAAATCAGCTATTATTCTTTAATATCATTCCTACTAATTCCCCCAACCCTCTAACCCCTGGCAAGCTCAGGGAGAAATGTCAACCCAGCAGATTTCACATTTATCCCCATACCATCTGACACATCTCAGTCTGGCATGGGGAAAGACTCAAATATTTGTAACTAGTCCATTAATGGTACACATATTACCTCCCCCTGATAATCTTTTAGCATGTTGCTTTTATTTGATCTAATTGCAGCTGCAGCATAGTTAATCACAACATTTCACGGGAAGTCTGAAGAAGGGATGGGTCCCTCATATGTGTTCGGTTGTATCACTGCCATCCCCTGCCGGGTCTCCCCAGAACCTGGAGGCGAGGGAGTTTTGGGGGACACAGCCTACTCACCTCGAATCTTTTCCCAGTGGACGGTATTGGCTAAGCTGTTGCCAAATGCTTGTAACTGGTTTATTGAGAAATCTGAGCTTGTTGGGGAATAGCAGGGGAGTGGCGGAGTGTGATCTAGAAACATATTCTCCCGCTGGTTTTGATTACTGCAGTTTTTATCGAATCGATCAGGCAGCATTTCCCAGAGCCTGGAATTTGTAGCCCCCCTCTCTCCTAGGCTGAATTCCCGTTTCCCCTGTGAGTGATGGCTCCCTCAGACATCTTGGCCCAATTCTGGAACCATTCAGTCACTTTTACTTACTAGAGAAACTCATTCCAGGAATTGAGACTTAGTAGTGTTCTTTTTTTAAAAAAATGTATTTTGTAAGTATAAAAAACATACTGATAAGTATACAGATCATAAATAGGCAATTCAATAAATTTGCATAAAATGAATACATCTGTGTAAACTCTACCCAGATTAGGAAACAAAACAGATCAAAATCTTAGAAACCTCTTTGTGCCGCTTTTCCATAATCACTCACTACCCGTCATAAGGTAAGGTGGTCCAGTGAATTCTTGCCTTCCATGCAGGAGGCCTGGCCTCAACTCCCTGCCAGTGTACCTCATGTGCAGCCACCACCTGTCTATCAGCGCAGGCTTGCGCTGTTGCTGTGATGCGGAACAGGTTTCAGTGGAGCTTCCAGCCAGAGGTGTAACTAGGGTATAGCAGGTATGGCAGGTATTGCACTGGCCCTGGGCGTGTCGCGCCAGTGAGCAGTTTCTATTAACCCAGTACTGCCAGCAGGGTATCTACAGAAAGTGGCAAGCACTGCAATTGTGCCACTGTCCAAACATCTGACCCTCCTCTTTTGGATAATTCTACTATACTATTCGGCTCAAAAATCCAAGTCAAGCTTATTAATCTTTTAATTAACACATTACCATGCTTGAGGAAGGACACTGGGCCATACTGGCTTGGTAGAAACGGCTCAGTGGCACCCCGTGCCCAGGGCTGGTGCAATACCCTAGATATGCCACTGTAATCCAAACTAAGACAGGCTAGGAAGAAACACCTGGTGATCTATTTTGAAAACTCAGTCAATGAAAACCCTATGGATTACAATAGTCCAATCCACAACTGATCTTGGGGATGGCACAGGACTGGGCAGTGTTCCATTCTGTTGTGGCACCAAACAACACAAGGTAACACCTACCTTGATTTCTAACACCATAGATCAATTTCACTTGTTTTGGAAGTTCGTGTGACTGGAATCAAATCGTGTGCATACTCATTTGTGTCTGCCTTCAGCCACTCAACGTGAGATTGATCCATGTTGCTGCATGTAGTTATAACTGGTTCATTCTCATTGCTGTATATTATTCCATCGTATGGTTTCACCACGTTTCGTTCATCTATTCTACTCGCTGTGTATTTTTTCAAATCTCAATCTCAAACACAGTTAGAAGGTCTTCTTCTCCCGTCCCCTGATACAGGCCAGAGCTGTGGTTCTCAGCTGCCTAAAGTCAGGGGGGTGGGAAGGTTGACCTCTTTTGAGAAGATCCTACCCCTGCCACCTTAAGTGGGGCTTCTTCAGTGTGAGGGCCCTGAGGGAGGAATGGGGGAGGCAGCGGTCTCCTTACCTAACTGTCCACGTGGCAGTGTTGACAAAGTGCCCTACCATCGCTCTTTCCCCGTGGCTCCATGTGATGCTGCTGGCCTCTGTTTCCATGGCGAACGCCACATGACTGGTTGTGTCGAGCTTTTCCCAATGGCCCTGCAATGAGGATGCTTTCTCTCAGAGAAGCAGCCGCGTCTCCTTTTGGTACTAACAGCAGTTCATGCTTACAACCACTTTTTCATGTTGGGCGTCCACCTGGGCGAGCCCCACAGCTCCTTCACAATCTAACCTCCATGCTCCTTCCCAAGGAACTGTAGGAACTGCAGGGTCCTTGTCTGCACCCTCCAACTGCAGTGGAGAATGAGGCTTGTGGGGTGGTTTCCCATCTTCCAACCATGATGCACAGGGTACCTCAAGCCCTGCCGTCATGGCCCATCTCTAGGTCAGAAGCAGGTCCAAGGCTCTATGTTTATGTCCACCCTCTGTTAGGGATTGAATTGTGTCCCCCCAAAAGATATGGTAAGGTCTAACCCCTATGCCTATAAATATGACCCTGTCTGGAGGCCTGGTGGCGCAGTGGTTAAGAGCACAGCTGCTAACCAAAAGTCAACAGTTCAAATCCACCAGCAGCTTCTTGGAAACCCTATGGGTCTGTTCTACTCCCTCTTATAGGGTTGCTATGAGTTGAAATTGACTTGACAGCAACTTATTTGGTTAGGTTTTTTGTTCTGGAAACAGAAGTTTTCTTTTGTTTTGTTAATGAGGTCATTCAGGATATAGTGAGTCCTAAATCTAATCCCTTCTGAGTGATGTTTTATAAAAAGAGTAGAATAGACACAGACACATACAGGGGAGGACAGGTGCCCTGTGAGGATTCATCTACAAGTCAAGGACACCAAGAAACAGCCAGAGCTGCAGGAGCTGAAGAAAAGGAAGGACCTTCCCTAGAGCTACACAGAGAAAGCAGAGCCCTGTCAACCCTCTGAATTCAGGCTTCAAGGCTCCAAAACTGTAAGAAAAATAAACTTCTGTTCTTGAAAGCCACCCACTTGTGATTTCTCTTGTGGCAGCACCAGGAAACTAAGACACCTTCCAACTCCAAGAGCAAAGTCGAGCTCCTCCAACTTCTCTTTCAGCACACTCTACTGCGGTGGTGGCACCAGAGAGCCTAATGGCTTCTGCAGGTCAGCTAGCAGCCAGCTGGGGAGCAAGGGGCCAGTCCCTCTTCCTGCAGGTACTGACAGTCTTCATCAACACAGTAGATGCTGTGATGTCTCGTGGATGCCTTCAGCCTTATAGTTTCAGTACACACAGGCCTGATCCAATTGCCAGCACCTGTGTTTGCCTGGGGGCCTCCTCGGACAACTGAAACCCACTCTGGCCAAGCACACAGTAGGCCAAAAATGCCAGAGAATTAGCACCCTCCAGGACCATCCCTCGGGCAATGGCTCTCCAGACTTGGTAAATATATGGAATATCCTGAAGGTGCATGTTCTCTGCTGACTCCCAGAGATCGCCGGTGGGATTAAGCCCCCGTGGCCCACAGTGGTACCTCGCTTTACAACATACTCTTTTAGTGGCCATCTTCCCTTCCCTGACTCATGTCCCCATTCTTCTATCAATGTGTTGTGGGGTCACCTCCCAAATAAACTACTTTTAGCAATATCCTTGTTTCAAAGCCTGCTTCTAGGGGATCTTAAACTTATGGCAAACTCAAACTTATGGTAACCCATGATTCTCTTGCAATCCCCCTTGCTTGGCTTCAGAAAGGGGAAAGATCTCTTCTCCCAAATGAGGAGAGAATAGCTTTTAAAAATGAAGGAGACACAATGATAAAGAACAATGATGAAGCTGTGAAGCAGCTCACAACATGGATGAAACTAGAGGACGTTATGCTGAGTGAAATAAGTCAATCACAAAAGGGCAAGTATTATATGAGACGTCTATTGTAAAAACTCATGAAAAAGTTTACACGCAAAAAGTAACAGTCTTTGTTGGTTATGAGGGATGGGATGGGGTGGGGGAATAGTAAATAGGCAATAGATAAGAGATATCTTTGGTGAAGGGTGAGACAGTACACCATATGAGGGATCTTTGGCTATGCATATTTTCACCAAAAAAAAATAAAGGTCGAGAAGGGAGAGGGTTGACATGTCATGGGGTTGTTAACCAATGTCCTAAAACAATATGTGTACTGGCTGTTTAATGAGAAACTATTTGTTCTGTAAACCTTCAGCTAAAGTACAATTTTAAAAAAAAAGAAAAAAATGAAGAAGGAGGAGGGAAAGTGCAAGGGGAGAGAGACAGGGAGACAGAGAAAGAGGAAAAGGAAGGAGAACGAGGAGGAGGAGGAGAAAAGAAGAGAAACAACCACCATAGCTGTACTCCCTGTAAGACCACGTCCCCTCCACACTCTTTTATTCTAGTCTCAGCTGCTGCAGTGTGGAAAGGTAGAGCGATGACAGTGGTGAAAGGGCCACTCTGGCCCCTAGTGAGCCTTGAGGACAGAGTGCTGCCCCTCTCCCTCCAGCGTTAGCGCAGAAATCAGAATGCAGGGTTGCCCAACACCTTTTCTCCTGAGCTCTGGGCCATTGCCAGCAACTCTGGGACAATGGGAAAAATGTCTCACCTAGTCTCTAGTGAGAGCTTTTCAAGGTTAGGTTCTAACATCCAGTTTCAGGCGCCTCCCAAACACCCAAAGTTTCCATCCTCATTTTTCTTCGTCTTCCACCAGGGACCCCTCAGTGGGGCTTAAATTTTCCATCCTGACCCTTCCCGGTCCTGGATGGCTGGCTGCCTCCTAAAAACAGAACAGTTCTTGGCATGCTTAGCAAAGCAAAGAGCTGCAAATGGCTCCACTAATGGTTCCCACTGGGATTTCAGAGACAAATTCCCATTGTAAGATTTCAGTGTCAGAAATTTCCACCCAACTCTCCAGTATCCCTCTTGTCAAGCAGGAAGAACTAAGGCTCTAAAATACTCAGCTTTTAATTTCGTCATCAGACTCCACAAGGTTCTCTTTCAGACTGGAAGGCTCACTGATTTGGCAAATGTTCAGTATGATTTGATTTGCAGGTTGCTGGAGCTGCAGCATCAGCCAGAAATCTCCCCAGCATCCTTGACTGAGGGGCCAAGATTGGGCCTCTGGGATCTCTGAATCTCCTGAATTTCTTTGGCAAAGTTGTGGGTATTAACTTTCCAAAACTTCTCGAAGTGCTCCATGACCCCAAAACTTAGAACCGCCTATTAGTAGCAGAGCTGATTATTTGAAAAATGAGTAACCTTCCCAGGTCCCAGTGATCCCAAATCAACTTCACCAAATAGATACAAGTAACCTCATTATGGTCAATTGGTCTTGGACTAGACTCTAAGCCACAAGACAGCCCAAAACAACACAAATGCAAGTCCAGAAAACTTTAAGGAGTAAGGTAAAGATGACTTGAAAAGGTCGCAAAGATTGAATCACACGATGTAACATCAGTAAAACATGCTAGGTATCCCCTTCAGATGTTTCTTCTCCCAAATTCCCCTTATGGTGGCAGCAGCTCTCCCCAGTCCCCCTTCTCAGCCTCTTCTTAAAGACTCTCTCTTGCCCCTTTCTCTCACTCTTTCTGTCTCTCTCCAATTAATTAGCTTCAAGCCTTTTCTGGTGTAAATCTGCTTTGCTTCTCTCAGCTTCTTACAATTCTCCTTTCCACCCATTAACCAAGGTGCGCTGGTAGTGCAACAAATGTTGGCGAGGATCTGGGGAGATTGGAACCCTTATCCACTGCCAAGAAGCTGGTGGTTCCAACACACCCAGCAGCTCTGCAGGAACAGAGTAGAGTCTACACTGTCACATGGGCTCACCAGACGTTGAAAATCAACTCAACTGCACCTAACAACAACAACCCATTAACCTGGGGAGCTCAGGGAAGAAACTGCAGATCCAAGCAACATCAGCATAGAAGCCTAGAAGACAGTGGAGGCAAAACATCTCCAAAAGATATACCCAGATAGTTTTGTTCCTATCACACACTCATGGGATAAATAGAAATGAAATCGGGAAAACGGCAAACTTTTTCTTTTTCCCCAAAACTTTTTATTGTTCACAAAGATGTTTTGTATGTCCTATTTAATTCTTGGAGTCCCTGGGTGGTGCAAATGGTTAACACACTCACCTGCTAACTGAACGGTTGGACTCTGAGTCAACCCAGTGGTGTCTCAGAAGAAAGGCTTGGCAATCTACTTCTGAAAGATCACCTATTGTAAACCCTGTGGAGCACAGTTCTACTCTGACACACATGGGGTCACCATGAGTTGGGGTTGACTGAACAACAAAGGGTGGTAATGGTGGACTTAATTCTGTATTAGTTTTCTAGTGCTGCGTAACAGATTACCACAAACATAGCGGCTTAGAACAACACTATTTATCCCACAGTCCCACAGGACACAAATTTAACCTTGCACGGCTGCATTCTCTGCTCAGGGTCTTACCAGAAAAAAATCAAGATATAGGTCAGGGTTGCGGTTCTTACCTGAAGTTTGGGGTCCGGAGAATCCAGTTCTTTCTCATGCTTTCCATATGGCTCCTTCCATTTTCAAGCCAGCAAAGGCGAGTCTTATGTTTCTCATGCTTCAAATCTCCCTGACATCCTCTTCCTCCTCCCTATGCTGCGTTTAAAGGTTGTAGTGAGGAGACTGGGGCAGGTAAGTAAGATGCCCAGACTACTATTGCATGCACCTGATAATGAGTACTTTCTATAGTTAAGAAGCCTAGGGTGCACTATTTAAGGAGGCACTCAGTCCTAAGGTTGTCCAAATACCAACTCTGCACTTGCATGAACCTGAGAATAAGTGCCTCTTTAAATTTGGGTACTACACTTGTTATTTTTGGTGATGGGAAAGGCAATACCAAAGATGGATGAAGTCTGCACAACTTGACCAGGGTAAATGAAGACACTAAGAAGTACACAAGAAAAAGGGACAATTTCGGTAAATGCTATAAAATATACAATTTTGCGACAACAGTAATAACAACCAAAAAATATGTGTGTGGTTACATAGGTTATATGTGTGGTTACACATATGCATATATGTGTGTAGGAAGACATATGCGAGTACATGCATATGCATGTATCGTATGTATATACATGTTTGTGTGTGCTGCATGTATATCCATCTCTGTAATAAAGCACATAGGGGGCACAGTTATGTAGACTTCCTAAGACATATCCAAACAACTCACAGGATTGGTTTACCGGGTTAAAAGGCTTAGGACCATAGTCTTGTGGGACAACTAAGTCAATTGGCATAATGTAGTTCATAAAGATAATGTTCTACACCTAGTTTAGTGAGTAGTGTCTGGGTTCTTAAAAGCTTGTGAGTGGCCATCTAAGATACAACTAGTGGTCTCTATTCATCTGGAGCAAGAGAAAATGAAGGAAACCAAAGACTCAAAGAAGAAACTAGTCCATAGGACTAATAGCCCACACAGCTACAACCTCTTCTAACCTGAGACCAGAAGAACTAGATGGTGCCCAGCTACCCCTACCGATGGTTCTGACCAGGGACACAACAGAAGGTCCTGGATAGAATGGGAGAAAAATGTAGAACAAAATTCAAATTCCTGAAAAAGGTCAGACCTACTGGACTGATAAAGACTAGAGGAACCTCCGAGACTATTGTCCTAAGATACCCTTTGAACTTGGCGCTGAAGCTACTCCTAGAGGTCACCTTTCAGCCAAATAATAGATTGGCTCATAAAATAAACACTATCGTCCATGAGTAAGGTGTTCCTTTAGACAATGAACTATATGTCAGCATTTACCCAAAAGCAAACATGAGAAAGCAAGGAGGGGAAGGGAAGCTAGATCAATGGAAACAGAGTAGAAATAATGAGAATGCCGACACATTGTAAAAATTGTAACCAATGTCATGGAACAATTCATATAAAAAATTGTTTTAACAATTTGCTAATTTGCTGTGTAAACTTTCACCTAAAACACAATAAAATATTTTACATAAATACATAAATTTGGACCTTACTGTGTCATTTGCCTCACCCTGGTCCTGGCCCTGACATTAAGTGAAAACAGTAAAAAAACAAAACAAAATCCATTGTCACTGAGTCGATTCCAACCCATAGTGACCCTGTAGGACAGAGCAGAACTTCCCCATAGGGTTTCTATGGAGTGGCTGATAGGTTTGAACTGCTGACCTTTTGATTAGCAGCTATAGATCTTAACCCCTGTGCTACCAGGGCAGTGAAGCTGAGTCATGCTACACATTTGTAGTATGCTCTCATGTTGTTGCTAGGTGCCATCAAATTGGCTCGGACTCATGGTGACCTGCACTACTTCATGATTGTTGGCATGTTTGAGTCCATTGTTGAAGCCATGCCATCAATCCATCTCACTGAGGGTTTCCTTTCTTTTTGCTGACCCTCTACTTCACCATCTGTGATGTCCTTATCTATCAACTGGTCTTTCCAGATGATGTGTCCAAAGTAAGCCAGCCAAAGTCTTGCCGCAGTATGAGCTCATATGTATAGCAAATATATAGAACTATCTGGAGGAGGTATACCCAAACTATTAACAGTGGGAAGTATGATTGGAGCGAGGCGAGAAGACCTTCACTCTTAACCCATTTCTGTACTGTTTGAAGTTTTAAAATAACAATCATATAAGGCTTTTGTAATTTTAGACAAACCAAAAAGTAAATAGAATAATAAACTGTATTACATGTCAAAAGGCTTCCAAAAAAAATTAAAACAAAACAGATTGTCGAGGTTTCTTCTGTGGTCAGATGCAAATGGTGAAAATTGAGATGTGTGGGTGATCCTTTCCCCCTAATTTCAAAGCACCCTCTTGTGTTGTTTCTCTCCGAGAATGCACCACGGCCACCCACATCTGATTCATCTCATCTGAGCTTCCTTCACGCAGCAGATGAAAGTCGGCATTCCGCTGGGACGGACACAGCAAGGGGCAGAATGGCGATCACATTTCTCTCTCTCTCCCCTAAAACGGGATCTGGCAAAGACAACAATCAGCACCCCCTTCCAGAAAGGCAGCACTGTGTTCCCCACGTGTAGTGGGAAAGAAAGGGCTAGAAGGACCAAACTTCGAACGTCTGGCTTGCAGATACAATGCCTGGGAAAACTGTTGGCCGTTACTGAATAAAGCCTCACAAATTAGAATTGATTTTTCAGACTTTAAGCTTTCTAATCAGTCAAATTTACCAACCTGTCTTATCCAGGTTTTTCAGGGAAACTTATTTCAAAAATGCACATTACTCTTCGCAGAATAGAACGCTGTAATTTACTTCACTGTTTTCCTTCCTAGCATCCTCTGCATTTCCCCTATACCTGCTCTATCCCATGTGACCCAGGGATTCTCCATCTGCTGCACCATTTCCATCCTTCTTGGGACCAGACAGGCAGGAGATACATGAACCCTGTTGCCCCAGCTAGTTACCAAGACTCCAGGTTGTTGTGAGCTTGCTGGAGACATCCCAGACACCCTAAAGCAGAGATTGTCAGCTAGGAGCCATTTGCTCCCCAGGGTACATCTGCAACATTCACATCATCTGGAGATATTATTGGTTGTCACAACTGGGGTGGGGGAGGGTGCCACTGGCATCTAGTGGATAAAGATCGGGGTGCCGCTAAACAACCTACAGTGCATAGAACAGCCTTTCACAACAAGGAATTATCCATCTGTCTTAGGCTGGGTTCTCTAGAGAAGCAAAACCAGTAAAGCGTATAAATATATATAGAGAGAGATTTATATCAAGGAAACAGCTCACACGATTGTAGAGGCTAGAACATTGCAAGTCCGTGGATCAGGGTAGAGGCCTCTCCCAAGTCACACGGCCACAGAAGCTGGTGAGCCCAAGATCGGCAGGTCGGCAAGCAGGGCTCCTGCTCACGGGCTGTGAAGGTTGATGAATTCCAGGATTGGCAGGTAAGACCACAGGGTTTCCTGATTCACGTAGCTGCAGGGGCTGGTGAACTCAAGATCAGCAGGTCAGAGAGCAGGGCTCCGCTCACAGGCCATAAAGACTGATGAATCCCAAGTTCGACAGATAAGCTGACAGCTCAAGTCCCAAGAACTGGAGACGGGATGACAGGAGGCAGCTGCAGGATCCAAAGAGAGCAAAAAGCCAGAACGTCTGCTTATATTCAGATGCAGGCCACACCCCCAAGGAGACTCCCTTTCTTCTGATTGGCTACTCACAGCATATTCAATCATGGGAGTGATCGCATTAAAACACTGAGAATCATGGCCAGCCAAGTTGACACACAATCTTAACCATCACACCATCCCTAAATGTCAATAGTGCCCAGGCTGTGAAACCCTACCCTACAGCCTTGCTACTCAAAGGATGGACCGTATACCGGCAACACTGACATCCCCTGAGAACTTGTTGGGAGGGCAGAGTCTCAGGCCCCCCACAAACCCTAGATTGAGACAGAGCAGAAAGTGGATAACCCCTGTGTCAGTCGGGATAGGCTAGTGTCGGGTCGGCAAATTTCTTCTGTAAAGGGCCAGATGATAAATACTATGGGCTTTGAGGGTCAGATGATCTCCATCACAACTGCTCAGCTGCAACTATACAGCTCTACTGTTGTAGTGAGAAAACAGCCATAGACGGCATATAAATAACTGGGCTTGGCTGTGCGCCAACGAAACTATGAATAAAAGCAGGCAGTGGCTGGACTTGGCTAGCATTATTTGCTGACCCATCAGCTAGGTTATACTATAGAAACACCAGGAAAAACAAAAACAAAAAAACAGTTGTCATCGAGTCGACTCTGACTCATGACTATCCCATGTGTGTCAGAATAGAACTTTGTTCTATAAGGTTTTCAACAGTTAATTTTTCAGAAGTAGATCACCAGGCCTTTCTCCCGAGGCACTTCTGGGTAGAGTCAAATCTACAAACTTTCAGTTAGCAGCCGAGCGTGTTAACTGTTTTCACCACACAGGGACTCCACTATGAAAACAACAACTCCCAAAATAGCAGAGATGATTTCTCTTGCCCACTATGTGTCCATTATAGATTGGCTGAGGGCCCTGCACCATGCCAGCCTCAGTCAGGGACCCAGGGTCACAGCCTCCCCTGTTACAACCTTCCCTGGTCACCATGGCAGAGAAATATACATAGCATGCGCAAGCATACACTGCCTCCTAAGGTTTCAGCCTGGAGGTGCCACCCACCTCTCACAAGTTTTTAGCCAAAGCCAGTCATGTGGTCATGCCTAACTTCAAGGGGGTGGGAGAGTGTGCCGAGAGGGGTGGCAAGTCCTAATGACCACCTGAACCTGCACCAGAAATTACAGCCCACCGCTATGCTTAATTCATCCCATCTATAAATTTTATCAGAGTCCCTGAGTGGGGCAAATGTTTAGCACGCTCAGCTGCTAATTGCAAGTTTGGATGTTCGAGTCCACCCAGAGGCACTTCACGAGAAAGACCTGGTGATCTTCCCAAAAATCAGCCATTGAAAACCCCATGGAGCACAGTTCTACTCTGACACACATCAGGTCACCATGAGTCAGAATCAACTTGAAGGCACAACTGGTGACTAGTATGAGTTCCATCAAGTATCCGAATAGACTTGAGCAGTGTTGCATCCCAGGTTACATGTGGACCATTGGGTAATTAACTCATGTCCTCCTCACACCTTCTTCAAGGAATAGCAGCAAAAACACATATTGATCCAATTGTCTGTTCTGAGCTAAGCACTTACCATACCTCATGAGACAGATATCGTCTACCTTTTACAGATAAGGAAGCTGAGGTCAGAAAGGTGACAGGGCTTGCCCAAGGCCACCAGCTAGTATGTGGTAGAGTTAGGATTGCAGTTCAGGCCTGTCTGACCTCAAAGCCTATACATTTTAATATCATCACGATCAAATGTCTGTTAAGCACTTAGTAGGGGCCAGGCATTGTATGTCCATTTTTTGCTTTTAATCCTCACAATAACCCTAGGAAGTATGTATAATGAGCCCCCACGTTGACACTAAAGAGTAGCACTGGTGGCAGACTGGTTAAGCAGTTGGCTGCTAACCATAAGGTCGGCAGTTTGAATCCACCAGGCGCTCCTTGGAAACCCTATGGGGCAGTTCTCCTCTGTCCTACAGGGTCCTTATGAGTTTGAATTGACTCGACGGCAGTGGTTTTGTCCTGTTTTGTTTTGTGTTTTTTGCCATTAAGGAAAAGGGGCCAAGAAGTTAAGCAGTGTGTGTCCAAGGTCACTCATTTAGTGGTGGGACCACGATTTAACACCACCAAAGACTGCACTTCTAATGGTTTCTAGTAGGAGGACATTCTTTCTGTAACTGAGGCCCTAGGGCACTGTGTAGGCTCTGGTCCTACCCCTTGAGCCTTACCATTTACCACTTCAGGGGGGCATCATCCTACTTCCAACTGCCAGTACTATATGCACATCTCTTCGCCTGAGGGGAAATCCTGGTGGTGCATTGGTTGAGAACTCAGGCTGCTAACCAAAAGGTCAGCAGTCTGAATCCACCAAGGGATCCTTGGAAACTCTACGAAGCAAATCTATTCTGTCCTACAGGATCGCTATGAGTTGGAATCAAATCAATGGCAACAGGTTTGCCTCAGGGCTCTCCTGGAACCCACACAAAGAAGACTGCTCTGTGCTTGTGGAAGTTCAGAAGAGCCAGGAAACTAGCACCGTAGGACCAGTGCCCCGCCCTTACCCCATCTCAACCAAAGACTGATGGAGTGAATGGATAGATACCCCAGCTCCCCTGCCACCTGGGTGCCATAACTCTGACGCTTGTGGCTCCCAGAGTTTCCCAGTGGGGCAGAGCTGCAGTCACCCCCAGTAGTAGCTAACTTGATACCAGTTGCTGTCAAATGAACTCCAACTCATAGCGACCCCATGTGTGTCAGAGTAGAACTGGGCTCTATAAGGTTTTCAAAGGTGGATATTTCAGAAGTTGATTGACAGGCCTTTCTTCTGGGGCACCTCTGGGTGGACTTGAGCTTCCGACCTTTCAGTTAGCAGCTGGGTATGTTACCCATTTGCAGCACCGAGGGACTCCACTGACTTGGCAATGCACCCATGGTAATCTAGGGCTGTCAGATTCAACAAATAAAAACCACAGAACACTCAGTTAAATTAGAATTTCAGATACAACTTTTTTTTTTTTTTTAAGTGTAAGTATCCCCCATGCAATATTTGGGACATGTACTAAAAAATGATTCTCGGAGCTCCGGCAAAATGGCGCTCTAGGCAGAAGCACCACACCGTCCCTCCGCAGCAAAGATCCGAAAAACTAAGCCGAGCAGAGAATACGACAATCCTGAAACCCTAAAACATCAAATGAAGAGATAAAGAACTCAGCCAAGCACCAAATGGAGTGAGAAAACTGACAGGGAATGGAGAGCGAGGAGAGATTCATGCAGAGGTCCCCTACCAGCTAATGCAGCACGGATCCACCATCTTGGACTCCTATCGGAGACCAGCAAACACGGGGTACGAGAAAGCAGCCTCACGGAGTGTCCAGTGGGAGACAAAACAACTGGTAATTTGCGGTGTGTGCTTTCCTACCCCCCACCCCTCTTCAACCCGGCTCAGCCTTCTCTGCTTCCCGTGGCCACAGTCTCTTGACCGGGAAGCGCTGGCTGCTTGGATTCCACACACCCAAGCAGGCGGCTCTCTGGGTGCCATTTGTTGCCTGCTGGTGTTGCTTTTTTTTTTTTTTCCTGCTTCTTTTGATTTCTTGCTTGCCTCTAGCCACCTCCCCCTCCTTTCGCTCGAGTGCCTGGCTCCGTGCGCCATCTTTGCTTCTTCCTGAGGGGCTGTGGAGCTCCATTTGAGTGTGGAGCTGCTTCCCCGTCTGGGCTACCGCGCTGGTGGGATCCCGGGGCTTTTGTTCGTTTGTTAGTTTTGAATTGTTTGTCTGTTTTCTTTTCCTTTTCTTGAGGTGGGAGCCCTTTCTGGCCAGGCAGAGCTGCGTGGCAAAGAACTCCCCTTCAGCTTCCACAGACATGCAGAAGGATCCCTGAGAGCATTTCTTTTTTTTTTTTTTTTTTTCTTTTTTTCTGTTTTTTTTGGGGGGGGTTTTCTTGTTCTTTTTTTTTTTTTTTTAAGTTTTTTTGTTTCCTTTTCCCTCTTTTTCCCTTTTTGTCTTTCTTCATTGCTCAGTCTCTCATTCCTCCATATCTTCCTTCTCTTTCTGATCCCTGAATACCAGGCATTGTATACCTCTATGCCTTCTAGCCAGGCTGTACTGTAACACCTGAGAGCGACTTCCCCAGACCTCATAGCTGCATCGGTAGGTTCCCTGGGAACTTTGCGGTTCTTTAGCCTTTCTGATTTTTATTTATTCATTCTTTTCTTTTCTTCCTCTTCCCCTTTCTGTTTCTCTCCATTTCATAGTCTCTCATCTCTCCATTCCAACAGCAAGCTCCCCTAGCATTCTCTTTTGCTTGTTTTGTATGTTTTTGGCTCCTGTTCCTCTCTCCTCTCTCCCATATCCATCTTAGCTCCACACATAACAATATTCCCACTGCATCCTGCCTACCTGCACTGTGCGCTTGACATCACACCACCAAGCAGCACAGGCACGGCCTACTGGAACCTGCCCTGTACTGATTACCGACCCACCCTGGTGGCTGTAGTAAGTGCCACAAACAACCCGTCCCAGTAACTCTTCTTCAGCTAGACCTGCCCTGCTGTACCATATCGGAGTTACTGACCCTGCCAGCTGGAGAAGGAGGCGAAAAGTATTGAGCGCACAGATGAGCAAACAACAAAGAACACACAGTCTGCCTGCTCAGACATAGTCAAATTTTTTTTTTAGAAAAGGGACGAAACAAACAAATCTACAATCAATAAACGAGAAGAATAACTACTGAATGCCCCCAAAACAGCAGACAATATCAAAACATTTACAAAAACTGGACAGGATGGTTCCAGGAAGTGTCCAAAATAAAATACCAGATGACTCTCCTGTGGAAGACAATGAACTAGAACTACCTGATAGGGAATTCAAATCTCTAATACTTGGAATTCTCCAAGAACTGAGGCAAAAAGCTGACAAACCTGAGGAAAAAATAGACAAATTCATGGAAAATACAGACAAAAAATTCAAAGAATTCAGGAAGATGGTGCAGGAACAAAATGCCAAAATAAATTCACAACTACAAATTATACAAAAACAGCAATTAGAAATCCAAAAGATGAACAATATTTCAGAAATGGATGATGTCATAGAAGGGCTGAGAAGCAGATTTGAAACGGTGGAAGACAGGATCAGTGGAATTGAAGACAAAGACTTGGATACAACTCTGTTTGAGGAAAACTCAGAAAAAAGAACAAAGAGAAATGAAGACACCCTGAGAGTTATGTGGGACACAATTAAAAGCAAAAATTTACGAGTGATTGGAATTCCAGAACAGGGGGAGAAAACAGAAAACAAAGAGAGGATCATTAAGGAACTGCTGACAGAAAACCTCCCCAATATCATGAAAGAAGAAAAGCTGGCCATCCAAGAAGCTCAACGAACCCCATATAGAAGAGACCCCAAAAGAAAATCACCAAGACATATCATATTCACACTCGCCAAAACCAAAGACAAAGAATCCTGAGAGCAGATCGTGAAAAACAAGAAGTTATATACAGAGGAGAAACAATAAGACTAAGCTCAGATTATTCAGCAGAAACCATGCAGGCAAGAAGGCAATGGGATGACATATATAAAATCTTGAAAGAAAAAAATTGTCAGCCAAGAATAATATATCCTGCAAAACTCTCGTTCAGATTTGATGGTGAAATTAGGTCATTTCCAGATAAACAGAGATTAAGGGAATATGTAAAAGTCAAACCAAACTTACAACAACTATAAAAGGGAGTTCTTCAATCTGAGGACAAACAGCTTCAGCTCACAGGCAGAACCTAGGATGCAGGATCGTATGAGCCAGATACCAGTCTAGGAAATGAACTCTCAAGGACTATCCAAAACCAAAACAAATACAACAGGGAATCAGAGCAGTTAATCAATAAATGACAACAACATCAAAACAATAAAAGAGGGAATAAACGGCATAGGTATAGAACCTTCTAATGGAGAGGAAGGCAAGGCGATACCAAGTAATGGTAGACTGCTTCAAACTTAGAAAGATAAGGGTAAAATTCATGGTAACCACAAAGAAAGTTAACAAACCAACTCATAAAAATAAAGATGAAAAACATAAAGTCTCGGCAAAAACAAAACCTACAAAAACAAAAGAAATTTTTTAAAAATCCACAGACAAAAGTAACTCAGCACAAGAGAGTAAGAAGAACAAAGAAAACTTCAGCACCACAAAAAAAAGCTCCAAAAAATGACAGCAACAAACTCACGTCTATCAATAATTACACTGAATGTAAATGGACTCAATGCACCCATAAAGAGAGGGAGAGTGACAGAATGGATAAGAAAACAGGATCCATCAATATGCTGTCTACAAGAGACACGCCTTAGAAACAAAGATGTGAATTTATTAAAAGTCAAAGGTTGGAAAAAAATATATCAAGCTAACAACTACCAAAGAAGAGCAGGAGTGGCAATACTAATCTCAGATAAAATAGACTTTAAAACAAAATCTACCATAAAAGACAAAGAAGGACACTATATAATGATTAAGGGGAGGATCCATTATGAAGACATAACCATAATAAACATCTACGCACCCAATGACAGGGCTCCAAAATACATAAAACAAACTCTAACAACACTGAAAAGAGAAATCGACAGTTCCACAATAATAGTAGGGAACTTCAACACACCACTCTCAGTAAAGGACAGAGCAACTAAGAAGAAACTCAGCAAAGATACAGAAGACCTAAAGGGCACAATCAGCCAACTTGACCTCATAGACATATATAGAACACACCATCCAACTGCTGCAAAGTACACATTCTTTTCCAATGCACATGGAACGTTCTCCAGAATAGACCACATCTTAGGCCACAGAGCAATCCTCAACAAGATCCAAAACGTTGAGATAATTCAAAGTATCTTCTCTGACCACAATGCCATCAAGGTAGAAATTAACAATAGAAAGAGCAAGGAAAAAAAATCAACTACATGGAAACTGAATAATAGCCTGCTTACACGTCAGTGGGTAATAGAAGAAATCAGAGATGGAATCAAAAAATTCCTAGAATCAAATGAGAATGAAAACACATCATACCAAAACCTTTGGGACACAGCAAAGGCAGTCCTCAGAGGACAATTTATAGCAATAGATGCACATATCAAAAAAGAAGAAAGGGACAAAATCAAAACATTAACTACAGAACTCAAACAAATAGAAAGAGAACAGCAAAAAAAGCCCACAACCACCGGAAGAAATGAAATAGTAAAGATCAGAGCAGAAATAAATGAAATAGAGAACAGAAAAACAATAGAAGAATCAACAAAACCAAAAGTTAGTTCTTTGAAAGAATCAACAAAATCGACAAACCACTGGCCAGACTGACAAAAGAAAAACAGGAGAGGACACAATTAACCCAAATAAGAAATGAAATGGGGGACATTACAACAGACCCAACTGAAATAAAAAGGATTATAACAGAATATTATGAAAAACTATACTCCAACAAATTTGAAAACCTAGAGGAAATGGATAAATTTCTAGAATCACACAGCCTACCCAAACTACAACAAAGTGATGTTGAAAATCTGAACAGACCCATAACAAGAGAAGAGATTGAAAAGGTAATAAAAAAAACTCCCAACCAAAAAAAGCCCTGGCCCAGATGGCTTCACTGGAGAATTCTACAAAACATTTACAGAAGAGCTTGTACCAGTACTACTCAAGCTATTTCAGAGCATAGAAGAGGAAGCAACACTTCCAAATTCATTCTATGAAGCCACCATAACGTTGATACCAAAACCAGGCAAAGACATCACAAAAAAAGAAAATTACAGACCAATATCTCTCATGAATATAGATGCAAAAATTCTCAACAAAATTCTAGCCAATAGAATTCTGGATAGAGCTGGAGAGAAATGTAGAACAAAATTCTAACTCACAAAAAACCAGACTTACGGGCCTGACAGAGACTGGAGAAACCCCGAGAGTATGGCCTCCGGACACCTTTTTAGCTCAGTAATGAAGTCACTCCTGAGGTTCACCCTTCATCCAAAGATAAGACAGCCCCATAAAACAAAATGAGACTAATGGGGCACAACAGTCCAGGGACAAGGACTAGAAGGCAGGAGGGGACAGGAAAGCTCGTAATAGGGAACCAAAGGTTGAGAAGGGGCAGTGTTAACATGTCTTAGGGTTGTTAACCATTGTCATAAAACAATATGTGTACTGTTTAATGAGAATCTATTTGTTCTGTAAACCTTCATCTAAAGAACAATAAAAAAAAAAGAAAGCTAAACCAAAAAAAAAAAAAAGATTCTCTATTTGAAAAATATTGCATGGACATGCTTATACTAAAAAAAAATGCGTTGTTTGTCTGAAATTCAGAGGTAACTGGCATCCTGTATTTTATCTGGCAGCCCTACTGCCATCCCCTTCCTGTGTCATGTTCCCAATGCCCTCCCTTCCTCTCCCATATAAACTGCTTGTACTTGAATTCTTGTCTCAAGGTCTGCACTAGAGAACCCCAAACTAAGACATAAGTTGACATAATGGGACTAAAACATGTCTGCACACAGCAGACATGTTTTAAGGGCTATCTGGCCTCCCTGAAAGCCAGAACAATGGAGTCACCAGCCAACCTCCATAGGAACCATTCTGAAGATAGCTTATGTAGAGAAGAGAAACCCTTCCTTCCATATTGCCGCTGCAACCACAGCTTGATGTTAACCATAAAAGGAAGCCCTTTATCTTCTTGTATGTTTTCTGCCCATAAGCACTGAAAGATTCAGACATCATCGGACATCTTTTATTTGGAATCTCTCCACTGAGCTCAGCATCAGAAGACCAGACAAATACTCAGGATTACATAATTCCTGCATGGACCAGATGTTGTTGGCACCCAACAGCCATCCCACCCTCTATCTTCCTTCCTAATATACCCTGATTTTCTTCACCTTCTTCAGAGCAGCTGCATCCTTCAGGAGAAACCCAACCAGTCCCCAGCCTCAGAGGGTGAGTCTTTTCAGTCATAGTCAATCATGGTAGCTCCATTGCCTTTGCCAATAAATGGCTTGGATGTGAGATGTAATGTTGATCAAGGGATGTAAGGGGCCATCTGTTGAAGGCATATGGGAAATGTCTCTTTGTTCATATAGAGACATAGTAGTGGATGCTGGATGCACTGCACAGATCCTCCTTCAGGGTACAGGCACTCATTCTCCCACTTGCCAGGAATGCCTTGCACAAGGTTATGCCTTCTTCTGAGGGTCAGCCCATGTCCAATGACTAGTCAACACAGAAGTACAAAGGTATGGTCTCTTACCTCAATTTGGAATCTCTTTGAAGGTATACCCTAGGTCCAGAACTCCCCGTGGGGTTGGCAGAAGCCATTGTGGCAACTGCGTCGAACCTCAACTCCTCCCTCTGGTCAATCCTGCCTCCCTCCCTCACTGACAGTTGCTGTTCCTGAGACCTGTCTTCAATAAGCTCCCTGCATGCAAATTTCCATCTCAGGAAACTGGTCTAAAACAGCATATGAGGAGAAAGCTCCCCTTTTTACCAGCAGGCGTGGCAGTCTGCACATGGAACTAGAGTGACCATCTCAGGACCATGATGGGAACCAGCCTAAGAAGACAAGTCAACACTCTGAGGATGATGAAGCAAAAAGACAGACAGAACCTGGGTCTTTAATTATTTCATCGAGCCACTAAATTAACCGACCCTAGAACTGCCCTATTTCCAGGAATTCTGATTATGCCAGCTGGATAAATGTATCTTGGCATTAAACCTCTTCTAGTTAGGTTGTATGTTCCTTGCAGCCAAAATCATTTTAAAGTATATACTACATATCATTGGAGGCAAGGGTAAATACTCCTAGAGAAAGGAGTCCTGGGAAAACAACAGAGAAGAAATGCTGCCCAGAATAGCATTGGCTTCAGAAACCCAACACTTAAGTGACTAGCCTGGACACTCCTCCAATTCCCAATGAAGTCCTCTCATCCTAACCACAGTGTGACACTCACTCTTTTTGTCATGCCACTATTGCCCAGTAAAGCTACATACTAAGAATAAGTGTGACATTCTTTGAGCAACTCTGAGAAATGAGGAATCCCCAGATAATTCCTTGACACTTCATAATTCATGACCAGCCATGCCTTTGTTTTACTTTCTCCTTTTTCTTGTTACTTAGAAAGAAAGTAGCAGAGAAACATGTCAGACCAGGAAAGGCTAAATCATCTGAAGTGATGTCTACCTCGTAAATACTGTGAAATACTGGCCCAGTGGTTAAAGCACTCGGCTGCTAACCAAAAGCTCAGTGGTTCAAACCCACCAGTCACTCTGCAGGAGAAAGATGTCGCAGTTTGTTTCTGTAAAGATATACAGCCTTGGAAACTCTATGGGGTAGTTCTGCTCATCCTATAGGGTCACTATGAGTCAGAATCAACTCAGTGGCAGTGGGTTTGGTTTGGGTTTGGCTCAAAAAATATACTGTTTTGCCCAACATGCACTGAAATAAGCCACTCAGCTATATCTCCAGGCTACGAGGCATCCAAGTACTCTGTCTCGAAAGTCAGTGTTGCCTCTGGCACACAAGCCGTCGTAGTGAGCTAAAGGTCAGATAATTTGTGCACTAGGTAGTCAAACACACAACTCGAGCATGTGGCCCCTCTTGCCTGAGTATCTTTTTTAAACCAGTTATAAAGATTGGGAGTTAGATTAAGATCAAGAATCAAAGCCTAGTGTTAAGTCCTAGACCTTGGCATATTTTATACTTGTTTGCTCGTCTTTAAAATGGAAAAACTAATAGTACCAGTCAGGTTAGGCTAAGTAATGCTGCAGTAACAAACAACCTCAGGATCTCAGGGGCTTGCAACAGCAAGGGTTTATTGCTTGCTGAAGTCATATGTCCACTGTGGGTTGACTGTGGCTCTGCTCCATGTGATCATTTTGTGATGCATTCTGACTTAACAGCCTGTATTTAAGACATTGCCAATCTTGTGGCAGAGGAAAAGAGATCCTGGTAGAACCACATGAGGATCGTTAACGCTTATGCTTGGAAGGGGAGCCCTGGTGGCGCAGTGGTTAAGAGCTCAGCTGCTAACCCAAAGGTTGGCGGTTCAAATCCACTACCCGCTCCTTGGAAACCCTATGGGGCAGTTCTACTCTGTCCTATAGGGTCGCTATGAGTAGGAATCAACTGGATGGCACATAACAACAACAACAACATGCTTGGAAGGAGCACATGTTGCTTCTGCTTGGAAGTGGCACATGTCACTTCTGCTTATGCTTCATAGTCTAAAACTTGTCACATGGACGTGACCAAAGCCATGTTGTTGCTGATAGTTGCCATCAAGTTGATTCCAACTCATGATGAACCTATGTGCAGAGTAGAACTACTCCATAGGATTTTCTTGACTATAATCTTAAAGGAAGAAGTAGATTGCCAGGGCTCTTCTTGCACGGTACCATTAGGGGAGAAGGTTTGAACCACCAACCTTTAGGTTAGCATTGAGTGCAAACCATTTGCGCCAAGCCACAGAGCAGGAAATATAAACTTCCCAAGTGGAGGAGCAGCCAATATTTTGAACAATACTACAATCTACCACACAAAAATATAGGATTGTTAGGAAGACTGAATGTAAAGGATATATAGTGAGTATTCAAAAAGTTAACTACCATAAATATTAATATCATTTTAAGTTCTAAGTTGCTTAGCAGGATACTGAACTTTTTATAAATGGACCCTCTACTCAGTAGTCATTCATATCAGCCTTTGAAAGTACTAACTCTATTTAGTTAATATGTGGATTATTAGTACTGTAAGCCAGTAACCAAATAAATAAAGTTTATTCAACTATATAAGGGAATAAAAGAAATGTCTAGCTCAGAGGGATGCTGTGAAGTTTAAATGAGATAATCCATGGGACCATCTAACTGGGATCTGGCCAACAGAATGTGGACAGCGGTGATGGTCCTCCCTTCCAGGCCTGGCCCTTAATACACCTCCTGTGTGACCCTTCCCTCTTTTGCCCTCATCTGCCAGACACTCCGAGACACTAAGGGAGGGTAGAGCCACAAGGTGGAAGGAGCCTGGATCCCTGAATGACTGAGACGAGCAAATCCCCACTTCCCACCACTACCATGCTGACCAGCATTGTCCAGTGACCTGAGTGAGAAATAAGTGATTATTGTGGTATGCCACTGAGAGTGGAGGCGGAGGGGTCACGGGGAGGGTGTTATTTGTTATACTGATGAGTCTTTCTTAACCAGTACAAAGGAATGCGGTGGGGAACATGTTGTACCATTCCTCTTTCTCCAGGAAAAGGAGGCTGCGGCATCACAGTGCCCTTGTTGGAGAGTTTACTGACAGTAGTGAGACTGTATGTCACAACTCCCAGAGAAAAGGATAGAGTGGCTTAGACAGCTGCCCCTCCCCTCCCCAGTCTCTAAGGGTATCAAGCATGAATCTTCTATTCTCTCTTCCTCTCTGCAGGGGAACAGCAGGAAGATATCTAACACATCATGTTCTGCTGGCTCCAGTGACAAGTAGATGAAATTCTATCATTCGTCCAACAGGAGACCTCAGAAGTGACTAATTTAATCCCTGAGGCCTCTTTAGAAGGCGAATCCTCTATACTCTTGGCAACGCCTCCCCTTGCTCAGCGTGGTTTCCACAGGCAAGATAGAGTCAGTGGCACTCAAGTCAGCTCAGCAGGAAGCAGATGTTCTTGGACTGATTCTTCCAAGTTTGACTGACTGACTTCAACAGCTGTTTATTAAAGTTCTAAAATGTTGCCTTTTGCATAGCACGGCCTTGGTGCCATACCCTGGAAGTCACTCTGCCCAGAGAGCAGCAGAGATGGCAGATGCATATACCAGTATATACCAGTACCTGGAGCAGTGCCAGGCTAGGGGGAGGACGGAGAGCTTGGTAGGGGATAAATCACCTTCTGCTACTGATTTCTTCAGCCTAGGGGCTTTGGATGTCCCTGGCCATCATTGCCAAGGGACTAGAATCTTTGTGGTTAGTGTAGTACGGGTGATTAGGAAGGAGGCCACAGAGACCTCTATGTTTTGCTTCCAGCTCCAGTACTTACTATAGCTGTGTGGCCTGGGATGTCACTCAGTCTCTCTGAGCTCCTGTTCTACACCTGAAAAACGGGAGCTGCTGAAATCTAACTCAAAGTCCTTAAAGGGTGTACATGAAATAATGAGTAAAATGCCTGGCATCATAGTAGCTCTTCCCTCAACCCCCTTCTATATCTGTGAGTATATCTTTAGGGAACTTCAAAAGTCCTTACTCTCACATTCACCTGCAGATATAGGTTTGGTGGTGGATATTTCTACATACATAACCATAGGTGCTATTATATATTAATATAGACAATAGAGTACACAGGGGCCATAGTCAGGGCAACTTCTTAGACATAATGAAACATCTCATGGGACGAAGTTCCTAGGCTTGAAGGTGAAGGACCATAGACTCAGGGGACATCTACATCAGTTGGCATGACATAATTCATAAAGACAAAGTTCTGCATCCTACTTTGGTGGGTAGTGTCTGGGATCTTAAAAGCTTGGAGTAGCCATCCAAGATACAACTATTGGTCTCTTCCCATCCAGAGAAAAGGAGGGTGAAGAAAACCAAAGACTCAAGGGGACAATTAGTTCAAAGAACTAATGGACCACATGAACCACAGCCTTCAAGACCCTGAGACCAGAAGAACTAGTTGGTGCCTGGCTACCACTACTGACCACTCTGACTGGGATCACAACAGACGGTCCTAGATAGAGTGGGAGAAAAGTTGTAGAACAAAAAATCAAATTCACAAAAAAGACCAGATTTACTAGTCTGACAGAGACTGGAGGAACTCCTGTGGGGGCAAAAAAGTCCCTACTCTCTCCAAATCCTTGAAGTTGAGCTCACCATATTACTGCTTCTCATTGGTCACTGGTATGAAATTTGCAGTGAAAACAAGCCAGGTAAATGCCCCAAAGCTTGAGATTTCTGAGGAGGAGCTGCTGAGGACCTGGTAGCTGAAGCTGCAGAGTATCTTAAGGGAGAGCAGGAGATAGAGCTTCCATCTAACGCTTAAAGGGGCTCTTATATAACCTCAAATCCTTCAACCTCGCCAATCTCTACCCTGAGCTTGAGCTAGTGGAACAAGAACAGTTCAAATGCTGGCTGGCAGACTATACCACTCTCTCCTGTCATACATGAAATATATTTCCAGATTACCTCATAGCCTAGGATTGCAGTTAGATGACACATGTCCCAATACTCTCCAGTCCTATACCCATGGCAGTCATTACTAATCAATCACAGCATTCTACCCTACAAAACCCGGATAAGGCCACAGAACCCTTTCCCACATGACACTCCAGGCAGATACCACCAATCCATTGGAGGTGTTATACAACTGGAGGCCTATTTTTCACACCACAGACATTCGCCTTCTGGAGTGGTCTAGGCCAGGAGGGTGGATAGGTGACCCGAGAGACCCAGTTAGGAGTAAACCAAGATGGATTGTTGAGCTTTCAAGAACTCATTGCTTGAGTGCTAACAAAATCTGGATGAAACAATACAATTAGCCATCGAATCCAGATTTGTGGACTATTTCCAAATACCATCTCTGCAATTTCTATGTATTGCTTTGCTGGGCATTTTCTTCCCTATGGCAAGGAGATTTCCTCAAGAGAATGAGCAAAGCACACAAAGAGGGGGGCCATTTTCACATAGTTCCAGCCATCGTTAGCCAACCCTCTAACTAAACCCGATGTCAACAAGGCCAGTTAACCAGAGCTCATCCCACCTCCAGAACTGTTACCAAGACAATGACGTGCAGCCCAGGGTGTTAAATCCTCCAGGGCAGGAATCCTTGTCTTCAGTGAGTGGTCATGAATCAACTAAACAGGATATGCCAGGATGTTTAAGATGGCCATATATTTATTTATGAGCAAATGACTGGTTCAGTATTTCTGCCAGTTACCTTTATGGTTTTTATGAGATTTGGATAACGTTTATTTATTGCCCATGCAGTTCCCCATTCCCAATGGAGCTTTGTTCAACATTTAGAGACATTTCTGACTTTTTTGCTGATCTCTCTGGCATGAATAAAGGGATCTTTTTTATTTGGGTTTCTGCTAGGAACCCATGCAAAGCTAATTTGGATGATAAAATGATATCATTCCGAACATCTTCATGCTCAGATTGTATTATTTGAACCTTTTCATAAGACGGGATTAATCATGTGGCTTGCATCACCAACCTTATAATTTTAATAACAAGGCTGGACAAATGAAGAGCCAAAATCCATCTTTTACAACGGAATATGCTATGTCGTTAAAGTATCTTCCATTCCTACTGCTGGATTGTGCTGATGTCATTGGCAATCTGAGAAGGGAATTTGTTTAATTGTTTCCAGAATAAGCAATATATACCCAAAACAAAACTTTATCTTCTGTAACTGTTGTTAGCTACGATATTAATAAAAACCCAAAAACCCAACCCGTTGCTGTCAAGTCAATTCCGACTCATAGCAACTCTACAGGACAGAGTAGAACAGCCCCATATGGTTTCTAAGGCTGTAATCTTTACAGAAGCAGACTGACACATCTTTCTCCTACAGAGCTGTTAGTGGGTTTGAACTACAGACCTTTCGGTTAACAGCTGAGTGCTTAACCACTGGACCACCAGGGCTTCTCATAATATTAATTGCTTCCATTTATTGAAAGTTCATTATGCACAATCTCACAACCACCCAGAGAAGTAAGAATCAGTGTTTCCTGCTTTCCAGACGAAGAAACTGAGTCTCAACATGAGTAAGTAACATCTCCCAAGTCCCCCACTGGTTTGTACCAGAGGCAAGATTGCAGACAAATCGGTCTAATGCCAAAGCTTGCCCCAGATCTCCAACTATGCTCTACTGCCCTCATGGCTCATGCCTTCAAGATGCCCACCCAAAATTATTTATACGGTCAAATCCATGAGGAAAAAACTCAAGCTGACTGCCAAGCATCATGTAGACATAACAAAAAGCTAATTGACTGAAACTCTTGTTCTCCAGCCAACTCTCGTAGTTTTAGGGGAAACTAATTCAGCCATAGAGACAGCGGCCCACTGGTTTGAAGGGGCCCCAGCGGCTGCATTGTCCAGCTCGGAGAAGCCGGGCCACGGAGCGTTGTCTCCTTCCCTCCTTCCCACCAAGTGCTTCAATCA
Organism: Dugong dugon; assembly: GCA_030035585.1. Classification (NCBI taxonomy): domain Eukaryota; kingdom Metazoa; phylum Chordata; class Mammalia; order Sirenia; family Dugongidae; genus Dugong; species Dugong dugon. The sequence continues at coordinate 51,989,069 of CM057481.1, read as the reverse complement.
ACTCTGATGACTCTCCCATCTGGCACTTTAGCAAACAGTCAAGAGCGCATCATTGCCGCCATCAGAATCATCACAAACAGCACAGGCAGCCACAGACACAGCCCGCTTTAAAAGAGCACCAACTATGTGCTCGACAATACAGTGCTGTATACCAGATGTGCATGATCTCATTGTATTTTCCCAACATCTCACATTTTACATGTGAGGAAACTGAGGTTAAACTTGGGTCTGTCCAAAGTCACACAACAAGCAGGTGGTGGAGCTGGGGGCTGGAACCCAGGTGCTAACTCCTGAGCCCACGCACTTAACCTCTTATTTTTAGAGGCTGAGAGACCTTTTCCCAGAAGGACAAAGTACCACACAGTTACACACCCACATCAAACCATAGGTCATCTCAGAGCTGGGACAAAAACCAGGGCTCTATGTTTTCATTCCAGAACTTTCTCCAGTACGCCACACTGCCCTGTTCTCTCTCCTCATTTGTTCCCAAGCAACCAGGCATGGACTGTCGGCCTACTATGTGGCAGGAACTGTGCCACATGCTAAGAGGAAACAATGACAACAATAAAACAAAGTGAGTCAAAAAATAAGACATGGTCCGTGTCCACAAGATCTCCAGAGTCACACTGCCCACGCTAGACTGCTGGCTTTGCTGTCAACTAGCTTTGTAAACTTGGGCAGAATACTTCATTTATCTGGGCCTCCATTTTTTCATCTGCAAAGTGGGATAATGTTACTACCTGCTTTATGAGATTACTGTGAAGGTTAAAGGAAAGATAACCATTGCAAGTTTAAATGGGTTAAGGTATGTAAACTATCTCTGGATATTTTTAAGCTCTCAAAAACTGGCAGCTATTTTGTCTTGCCATCACATTAAAATGTACATAGAACTATGCTCACAAGTTGGCATCCAAGTGTCAATCTAGATTTACAAAGAGGAGTTCTAAATGAGGGAGATGAGACGTGAGTTGGAATGGTCTGTAATACTTCACAGAGGAAATATAAATTGACCTGGTTCTTTTCAAGAATTGGGTATCTAGAATTCAAATGACGAGAAAAAATATATTACATATATATATATACACCTGCTGCCGTCAAGTCAATTCCAACTCATAGCGACCCTATAGCGCAAAGTAGAACTGCCCCATAGTGCTTTCAAGGAATGGCTCGTGGATTCGAACTGCCAAACTTTTGGTTAGCAGCTTGAGCTCTTAACCACTGTGCCACTAGGGCTCCATATAAATATATATATATTTAATAATTTCCTATGTACCAGGCACTTGACATATATGGCATTCTATTCCTGAGAACACTGTATGTCTATATATCTACATTTAATAGATTTGAAGATATTGAAGCTCAGAGAGGTGAAGTGTCCTGCCCAAGGTCACACAGCCACAAGCAGCTGAACCACCAGTCAATCCATACCTTTCTCATTCTCTGGCCTGTTCTTCCCTTCTCTGTAAAAGTCATTGGGGAATGGTCAAGTGAGAAAGCTACAGAGAACCCGTGTGTCTGGTGGAGAGTGAGGCCCAGTTCTTACAGCAGTCAAAGATGCACTAACGGATTCTTCACCTGCTGTCCGTGGTCCATGCCGAATTCAGGGAGTCTATGAACTTGGAAAGGAGCTCTGGTGGTGCAATGGTTAAGCACTCAACTGCTAACCAAAAGGTTGGCAATTGGACCACACCCATCAGTTTCATAGGGGGAAGACCTGGCAATCTGCTTCCATAAAGATTGCAGTGAAGAAAACCCTATGGGGGCAATTCTACTCTGTAAAATGGGTCACTATGAGTCAGAATTGTCAATGGCACACAAGAGCAGCAACAAGGAGTTGGATAAGAATAAAAATTGTATCTTCCTTTTCAAAAACCTCTACCTAAAATTTAACATCACTTCCATTCTGAATCTAGACAATAAGCCATGGTATCAATAGCAGTGCCTGTGACTTCTTCACCAATAAGTCACTTGGCCAATGTCCCGCATCCACAAGAGGTATAATCTGGCATCAACACCAGAGTTTTCTCTGCTATGCTCCACCTCACTCATCTAGCAGTTAACTTAGCACCCTGTGTTGTTATTGCTTGCTCACTTGATTAGCTCCCAGGCCAGACTGGAAGAATTCTGAGGCCAGATACTCCCTCTTATTCTTCTTTGAAGCCCTAACATTTGGCTTAGAGCTTGGCACAGAGTAAAAAACCAAAACCAAATCCACTGCCATCGAGTCAATTCCATCTCATGGCGACCTCATGTGTTGGAGAGTAGAACTATGCTCCATAGGGTTTTCTTGACTGTAATCTTTATGGAGGCAGATAGGCGAGCCTTTCTTCCATGGTGCCACTGGGTGGGTTCAAACCACCAACCTTTAGGTTAGCAGTCGAATGCAAACAATTTGTGCCACACAGGGACCTTGTTGGCCCAGAGTAGGGGGTTGTAAATGTTTGCTGGCTGTGGTAGGCAGCCTTCTGCAATGGTTCGCGATGATTCCTACCTCCTGGGATTCATGCCCTATGTAATCCCTTCCCCTGAAGAGTGGGCTACAGCTAGTGACTTGCTTCTAACAAACCAAACATGGCAAAAGTGATGGGATGTCCCTTCCAAGATTAGGTTACAAAAAGATGTAAGTTGCATCTTGCTTTTACTCTCTGTGTGGCTCTTCTGGTGTGCATGCCCTGCTGGAGAGGGCCACCTGGAAGGACCAACAACCGGTGAGGAATGGAAGCCCTCAGCCCAGTGGGCCACCAGGGACCTGCCAATAACCACCGAGGGACTGGGAGGTGGGCCCTGCGCCAGGTAAACTTTGGGATGGCTGCAGCCTTGGCTGACACCTTGATTACAAGCAATCCTGAGCCAGAGAACCCAGCTAAGCTGCACCCAGGTTCCTGCCCCACAGGAATTGTGAGGTCATAAAGGTCAGTTGTTTTTGTTTTTTTTTACATTCGTTGTGATGAAAATATACAAAACAAAACATAGACCAATAATGTGAGTTGTTTTTAAGCTGCTGAATTTGGATGGGGGTAATGGAAACTTGGTGGCACAATGTTAAGCTTTCGGCTGCTAACCAAAAGGTAGGCAGTTCGAAGCCACTCAGCAGCTCCACAGAAGACCTAGCAATCTGCTCTTTTAAAGATTACAGCTTAGAAAACCCTTCAAGGTAGTTCTACTCTGTCACACGGGGCCTCTATGAGTTGAAATTGACTCCACACACTCAACAACAACCAGAAGGAAGGAGAAAGGGGAGAAAAGATGGGAGGGAGGGAGAGCACAAAGGGGCAGAGTGCAGAGCTCTGTTCACGCCTCCCCTCTGGCCATAATCTGGGGGTCATTTCAGACTCCTTGACCCCACGACCCCATACTCCAGTCTCTTCCTCGCCCCCTCAGCACCAATAACCGCAGCATAAGCGTGTCGGTGCCAGTGCGTGCATCAGGGACTGGCTGAATTTTCCTGCCACGGGTCACGCCATGCTTGGTGGCTCATGCCGGAACTGTAGTGTAGCCAGTATGCCTCACTTCATCAGGACGAGAGCCAAAATCAGTTACTGTGCTTTAATGCTAATGTAATGACTCCCAGTCCATCCAGTGAATTGCACAAAGCCCATTTCTTTATCGTCCACCTAACTCCCACGTAATTTCCAAGACACTCGGCAGGGGGATCATCTGGTCCATAAAATCACATGGACATGGTCGGTTGCCTCAGCCAGCTGTCCTCACCCAAGCTCTCAGAACCTCACACCATCCACCTGCTGGCAATGTGGTTCTGCATTCACCCACCCCACCCACCCCAGCTACTTGCACGGTTCCACTTTAAGCCCATGGACCCTAAAGCCACTGTCCGAAGTTCCTGTCCAGCTTTCAGCAGGGTTTTGGACCATGGATGTGGCAGCTAAAAGCCCACTAAAGAGAGACTTTCAGAGGCCTAGCCAGGCCTTCTCACCAATGAACACACCACTTACCCTGCAGGCTGTAGCAGCTTCGTTTGCCTTGCCTTATTTCCTCCATTCTAATCCACCAAGCATAAGATGGTGCACTGGCAGAATTTTCACCTTCCATGTGGGAGACCCAGGTTCGATTCCCAGCCAATGCGCCTCAAGCACAACCACCGCTTGTCTGTCATTGGAGGCTTAAGTGTTACAATGATGCTGACCGGGTTTCAGCCGAGCTTCCAGACTAAGGCGGATTAGGAACTAAGGCTCTACTTCTGAAAAGATCAGCCAGTGAAAAGCCTATGGATCACAATGGTCTGATCCCACTGTGCAAGGGGTTGCCATGAGTTGCAGCTGACTTGATGGCAGCTAATAACAACGACAATCCACTAATCGTAGAAATAAACCAGCTGCTGTCAAGCTGGTTCTGACTCATGGCAACCCCGTACATGCCAGAATAGAACTGTGCTCCCTAGGGTTTTCAGTAGCTGATTTTTCTAATGCAGATCGCTGGCCTTTCTTCTGAGGTGACTTTGAGTAGACTCAAACCCCCAACCTTTTGGTCAGCAGCAAAGCATGTTAACCATTTGCACCAGCCAGGGACTCTGTCATAGAGATACACGCTGTGAACTTAGTAATAGCTTTTCTTAGTGGAAAAATACTATCATATTGAATGTGCACATTACTTTTCTTTAAATACCAACTTTATTGAAGTGTAGTTTACATACTATACAATGCACTTATTCTATTTGCTCATTTCAATGAATTTTGACTAATTTATACCCCCGTATGGAGCCCTGGTGGTGAAGTGGTTAAGAACTTGGCTGCTAACCAAAAGGTCGACAGTTTGAATCTGCCAGCACTCCTTGGAAACCCTATGGGGCAGTTCTACTCTGTCCTATAGGGTCACCATGAGTCGGAATCGACTCAACAGCCAGTGGGTTTGGTTTGGTTTTGGTATATCCCCATACAACTGTGACCACAGTCAAGATATGAAACATTTCCATTATCCAGAAAAAGCTCCCTTGTGCCCCATCACAAATAATGACCCCATCCCTTCCGTGGGCAACCACTGAACTACTTTCTGTTATTAAAGATTCGATTTGTGTTTTCTAGAGTTTCGTATACATGGAATGACACCGTATTACACTTCTGTGACTAGCTACTTCCACTTAGCGTGATGCTCCTGAGATTCATCCACAGGGTCAGATGGGAGGTATCCGGCATGACACTAGCTCATTCCTTTGTATTGCTGAATCATATTCCTGTGTACTTGTTTTTTTTAATATGTTTTTAATTTTTTTCTTAAACTTCTCTAAGGATAATTGACATATACTAAATTATACATAAAGTATACAATTTGATCAGTTTTAGCAGGTACATACATCCATGATGTACACGCCTAGATATTTACAAGTCTGATTTGTAAAAACAAAGCAGTAGAGCCTAGAATGGTAGAATAACTCCTCCAGTCCCATCCAGTAACGCAGGGTGCAGATGGGCCTCACGTTTAGGTAAGAGTCTTTGATGACTTTTGCAAAACACAGACCTGCTCTAGTGAGCCTTGTAAAAGCAGTTCTCTTGCTGAAAACATGACCAAAATAAAACAAAAAGCAGTGCTACGTGGGGCATCTCACTACATTTAAAATCACTTCTACAGGACTCTCAGCTGCAGTGACATGAACCCAGCTCAGCTAGCTCAAGCCAAAAAAAAAAAAAAAAAAGCAGGAAAGGGGCTGGGATGGGATTTATTGGCTAACATAAACGAAAAGTCCAGGGGCTTCAGGCATAGCTGGCTCCAGGAGCTGAAGCATCATCAGGACTCAGTCTCTCTTCTTTTTCCCTCAGTCTCAACCCCATTCTCCTCTCTGTTAGCTTCTTTCTCAGTTCAGCTCTCTCCATGCGGTAGCCTGCTGCAGTTCCAGATTCTTCTGTCTTGCATCACTCATGAAAACAGAAACCACTTGGAGTATTTACACTGGAGGAAATGTAATGAAGGGAAGTGGTGCCCCAGGTAATGTAGTGCTGAGACGACAAAGCGGGGGTGTTGAGGAATGAAGAGGTTGGCCATAGGAGGAAGGCACTGCCTCCCTTGCACCAGAGAGAGAAACACAGGAAGATGACATAACCGGGGCCCTGGAGCTGAGGACACCCGGCAGAAGCTGGGGCTGTGGCAGGCCAGCCCAGTGGAGCCACAGAGGTGTTGCTGCTGCTGCTGCTGGAGAGGCTGCCCAAGGAAGAGAGACAGAGGGAAAAATACCCTGGCTTCTCTCTACTTCCATCCTCCACCTCCTCAGGTGTCTCTTATTGACCCTACCCAGGTAGAAGCTGGCTGACAAGGGTACCCAGAAAATGCAGACTAGAGTAGAGGACGAAGAAAAGGGCTCCGAGGGCAACAGGCCCAGGATAGCACAATCCCAGCAGAAAACGAGCTTTCTAATGGTTCTCACAGAAATCCTGGAAACGAGTCCAGCTTGTCCAGGCTCACACCTAGTGCTGGGAAGCTCGCATGGGACAGAGAGTCGGCAACAGACATCAAATGAGGAAGGAAGGCCCCCAAAGCAAAACCAAGGTGCTTTCACCTGACATGGATGGGGAACTGCAAACCCAGGTGTCCACCATGCTGCTCCAGCAAGAGTGAGTATGAGGGGCTGCACAATGGCAAACGGCCCAGCTCGAGTTCTTTCCACACAGGTTTTAGGTTTGCTGTGATGCCAAGCCATGACCAAGGTCAAGGCCTTGCTGACATTCCAGCCCCTGGGGAGGTGGAAGGGGAAAGAAATAGATGGAGAAACACTAATTCTGCCCCTTCTAATGAGGCTTCATCATTCCTGTCTTAGTCATCTAGTGCTGCTGTAACAGAAATACCACAAGTGGACGGCTTTAACAAACAGAACTTTATTCTCTCACAGTTTAGAAGGTTAGAAGTCCGAATTCAGGGCACTAGCTCCAGGGGAAGGCCTTCTCTCTCTGTTGACTCTAGGGGAAGGTCCTTGTTATCAATCTTCCCCTGGTCTAGGAGCTCCTCAGCGCAGGGATCCCCGATCCGAAGGATGTGCCCTGCTCCCAGCTCTGCACTCTTGGTGGTAGGGGGTCCCCCTGTCTCTTTTCTGGATTCTCTCTTCTATATCTCAAAAGAGATTGGCTCAAGACACAATCTAATCTTATAGATTGAGTCCTGTCTCATTAACATAATTGCCTCTAATCCTGCCTCATTAACATCATAGAGGTAGGATTTACAACACACAAGAAAATCACATCAGATGATAAAATGGTGGACAATCACACAATACTGGGAATCATGGCCTAGACAAGTTGATACAATTCAATCCATAACAACTTCCAAGCCTGGTTTTGTCGCATTAGGCCCAGGGCCAGGTGGGAAGAGTGGCTTAGGAGCCCAAACCCCAGGAAATGCAAAACACAAATGACTAACAGGTCCTCAGTGGCACGTTGCCTTCTGAAGGACACACTTTGCAACTCAAATGCCGAGGCCAAAGGATTTCATGTGCGTCTTTTACGATCTCAATAAATTTCAAGAGGGAGCATTGGTAATTGACTGGGCCATAAAAATGCACACAGCAGCCTCTGGACACAGGCAAAGCTGATGGGTGGAGCAGGGACACCAGAGCCAAACAGGCTGGAGAGAATGCACTGTGGTCTCTTAGACAGAGCATACGCTTAGAGGAGCATTAGGCATCCCACACAAAACACCTCCCCAGGAAATATATATACACATATGTGTGTGTGTATTATATATGTACATACTCATATACATGTTTTTGTTGTTAGCTGCCATCAATTGGTCCCCAACTCATGGCAACTCCACGCACAATGGATTGGACCATTATGATCCATAGAGTTTGCATTGGTTGCTTTTCAGAAATAGCTCTCCAGGCCTTTCTTCCTAGTCCCACTTAGTCTAGAAGCTCCACTGAAACCTGTTCAGCATCATAGCAACACACAAGCCTCCACTGACAGACAGGTGGTGGCTGCGCATTAAAAACCAAACGCCAAACCTGTTGCCGTTGAGTCGATTCCGACCCATAGCAACCCCATAGGACAGAGGAGAACTGCCCCATAGGGTTTCCAAGGAGCAATCGGTGAATTCAAACTGCCAACCTTTTGGTTAGCAGCCAAACGAACACCTAACCACAGTGCCACCAGGGCTGCATTTGCATGAGGCGCATTGGCCTGGAACTGAACCCAGGTCTCCTGCATGGAAGGTGAGAATTCTACCAAAGAAACACCACTGCCCTCGTATACATACACCAACATATAATCACAACTAAACATTGTGCGGGATAGCTTTTACATAAGGCAGTGTGCCACATGGTTAAAACTTGGGCACTATAGTGGGTCGAATAGTATGCTCCAAAAATTCATGTCCACTTGGAACCTCAGAATGGGACCCTATTTGGAAATAGAGTGTCATGGATTGAATTGTGTCCCCCAAAAATATCTATTAGCTTGGCTAGGCCATTATTCCCAGTATTGTGTAAATTGTTCACCATTTTGTCATCTGATGTGATTTTCCTATGTGTTATAAATCCTTTCTCTATGATGCTAATGAGATGGGATTAGTGGCAGTTATGTTAATGAGGCAGGACTCAATCTACAAGATTAGATTGTGTCTTAAGCCCATCACTTTTGAGATATAAAAGAGAGAATCTAGCAGAGAGACAGGGAGACCTCATACAACCAAGAAAGCAGCGCTGGGAGCAGAGCGTGTCCTTTGGACTTGGGGTTCCTGTGCTGAGGAGCTCCTAGACAAGGGAAGATTGATGATAAGGACCTCCCCCCAGAGCCTACACGGAGAGAAATCCTTCCCCTGGAGCTGGCACCCTGAATTCAGACTTCTAGCCTTATAGACTGTGAGAGAATAAACTTCTGTTTGCTAAAGCCATCCGCTTGTGGTATTTTTGTTATAGCAACACTAGGTAACCAAGACATAGGGTCTTTGCAGATGCAATTAGTTAAAGATCTCAAGCTGAAATCTCCTGGATTTAGGGTGATCCCTAAATCCAATGACTGCTGTTTTTATAAGAGAAAGGAAAAGGAGATTTACACACAGAGAGACACAGGGAAGAAGGCCATGTGGAGACAGAGGCAGAGACTGGAGTTATGCTGCCACAAGCCAAGGAATGCCTGGAGCCACCAGCAGCTGGAAGAGTCAAGGAAAGATTCTCCCCTGGAGACTTCAGAAGGAGTGTGGCCCTGCAAATACCTTGATTTCAGAGTTCCAGCCTTCAGCACTGTTAGGAGAATAAATTTCTATTGTTTTAAGACACCCAGTTTGTGGGGTACCATAATACGTGCTTTCTACGTTTGTTTGCCAACTGTGCCCCCCCCAAGATATTTCTGAAAATGTGCTATGCAAATTTTTTATAGCAACATATTTAAAAAATTGGCACAGTGGCGCTTATGAAAATAGCTCGGGTGGGGGGGATGCACGGTTGGCAAACAAACGTAGAAGGTGCACATTATTTGCGTAAAAATACGGTACTTTGTTATAACAGCCACAGAAAATTAATATGGGCACTGAAGTCAAAAGAATGATTTGTCCTGACAGCAATGGGCAACCACTGAAAGATTTCAGACACGAGTGCTCTGACTAGAATTACAAATTGGAAAGTTTATCCCCCCCCAAAAACCCACATCACTTCTCTAGGCCTCTTCCTCTCCACCTGGGAAGAAGTTGAAAGAGATGAGCACCAAGTCTCCTTCCATACCTGACCTATCCCCGTGGATTTCCCAGCTCTGTAGCCCTGTGCCCAGGCCCCCTGACACCCTCCCTTGAGTCACAGCTCATCCTGACACAGCTAGAGGGTCAGGGATGAATTGCAGGCTCTGGTTTCAGACCATCCTGGAGATCGAATCTGGGCTCCTCCTCTTAACAGTCATGAGACCTGAAGCATTTGGCTTTCCCTCCATTCCCTCCTCTCTAGAATGAATAAAAAGTCAGTACTTCCCTCACAGGGTAATGTGAAAATTAAAGAAAACACACCATTTTGTAGGGCTGAGCACAATGCCTGGCTCCGCCTGTGTAATGGATAAGGTTACGTGTCAGCTTGGCTAGGCCATTGATTCTCAGTGGTTTGGCAGATATTATGTAATCATCCTCCATTTTGTGATCTGATGTGGGCAGGCAATCAGTTGAACGGGACGTTTCCTTGGGGGTGTGGCCTGCATCCAATACATATAGATGTTCTGGCAAAGTTCACCCTCTCTGATCCTGCATCCAACTCATCATCCTCTGACCTCTGGTTCTTGGGACGTGAGCCAGGAGCTTTCCCTCTCACCTGCAGATTTTGGGATTCACCAGCTCCTGTAGGCCCGTGAGCCAGCAGCCTTCTGCCTGACCTGCCGGTTGTTGGTTCGTCAGCCTCTGCAACCATGTGAGTCAGGAGAAGCCTCCAGCCTGACATCTGACCCACAGATTTGGGGCTTGCCAGCCTCCACAACTGTGTGAGCCGTTTCCTTGAACTCTCTCTCTCTCTATATATATATATATATACATGTATACGCTTCACTGGTTTTGCTCTTCTAGAGAACTCCATCTAAGACAGCCCGGAATGCTCTTTCCATCAAAAAACCAAACACATTGCCACCAAGTCAATCCCAACTCACGATGATTCCGTGTGTTACAGAGTAGGACTGCTCCATAGAGTTATCAATGGTTGATTTTTCAGAAATAGATCACCAGGTCTTTCTTCTGAGGTGCCTCTGAGTGGACTCAAACCTCCAACCTTTCGGTTAGCAGCCAAGTGCATTAACAGTTTGCACCACCCAGGGACTCTTCTGACTGATAACTAAAAAACTGGAGGTTCATTCCATGCAGAGGTGCCTCAGAAGAAAGGACTGACAATCCACTTCTGAAAAATCAGCCATTGATAACCTTATGGAGCACAGATCTACTCTGATGCATATGGGGCTGCCATGAGTTGAAGCTGACTCCACAGCAACTGGCCCCTTCTCCATAACTCTCACTGTAGCACTTCAGAGACCCCTTAACTTAAATCTCTTAGAGGAGGGAGGGAATGCCTCTCTCTGAGTGCAGATGCTTTCGGGGTTCTTCCTGTATGGGCTGGCTTGCCTCAGATCCCTCTGTCCCAGTCAGGTGGCCACCTGATGGTGCAAGCTAGCCAGGAATTTCAGGAGCCCAATCCAACACTCAGATAAGAAAATGCACCGAAACCCTTTATTCCTGACATGGGCATATGGTACAAATCAGTTGGTATGCATTCGTTTATTAGAGCACTCATTTATTTTGGAACGTATATGAAGTAAGCAGAATAAAACATGTACCGTTTTCAAAAGAACTCATTCCCTCTGCTAGGGGCAAAATACCTCTTGTGGGAAGGTATTTATTGAAAGTAAATTATCTTCAGGGGGAAAGCACATGTTTTTCTAAAGGGGAACATAGTACTCTACAGATTTTCAAGGGGTGTATGTTTATCTGCACGTACACATACATGTATTAAATGTAAAGTTGGAAAATCATTAACCCTATTTACTAAAAACTAGAAAAGCTTGCGTCTCCAAAAATAACTGGAGTTTAAACAAGTTAGAATTTTTTTTTTTTTTTTTTCCTCACACACATACAGGAGAAATCCAGAGGCAGATAGTTTGGTGGTAGTATGGTGTCTCCATGGTGTCAGCAGAGAGCCAGGATCCTAACTTTCTTCTTGGCTAAACTCAAAGTGAGTGGCTTCCATCCTTAAAGTCACCTTATGATCCAAGATGGCTGCTGGAGCCCCAGCTATCACTTTCACATTCCAGGCCAGAAGTAGATGAGGGAGGGAAAAACAAAGAAGTGCACCTTCCAATTGTATCAAGTTTTTCCACACAGTCTTCCCAAAGTCCTACACACCAGTTCCAGGGTCACATACGCGCCCTTAGCTGTAAGCAAAGTGAAATGTCATCTTTATGTTTAATGCATTGCCACCCTAAAGAAAATTGGGGATCTGTTACTAAGAAAGAAGGGGAGATGGATATTGGGTGGCAACTAGCAGCCTCTGTCATAAGATGGAAAACTAAAAATAAACTTGACCAAGCTATCCCGTGTGTCAAATACAGTCTAGAACAGAGATTGGGTGCCATTCAGAGGATAAAATGAATTATGTTTCTCTGCTTCCATTTGTAATCTGATTAAACGTACTTAAGAGTTGAAATTCAAATCTGAAAACACATCACACATCTAGAGAAATACATTCCTTTGTAGGCTAAATCTTATAGTTTCCTCAACTTCTGAAATCATGATCTCAATAACATCACTGTTTATTAGTAACTAAAACCGATGGGCAATGGGAGAAAAGAACACTATTGTCTGTTAAAATCTGTCTTCCAGACAGTTTTCATGAAATAGATATAAATCGACTGAATCGGTGACAACCCAATCCACTGGGGATGTCCCATAAGGAATGCAGGAAAACACCCTCCCCAATCTTTTAGTGCTACTTTTTGAGGCCAAAACCCAAATTTACCAAGCCCAGTGGAAAGCAGACATGGACATCTTTCTAGAGCAGAGGTTAGTCTGATATTTCACACGATATTCCACAAAGAAAGGGATTCTCGGGACAAAATTTAAAGTTCCTTTATTTTTTCATTTTTTGACTGCAGGCCATCTCAGGGCCTTTAATATATTTGGATGTGTTGTGAATCACCGAAATTAACCTACACTCATAACATAGTTTATAAAGAAAATGTTCTACGTTCTACTTTGGTGTGTAACATCTGGGGTCTTAAAAGCCTGTGAGCCGCCATCTAAGACACTCCACTGGTCTCAACCCATCTGGAGCAAGGGAGAACGAAGAAAACCAAAGATACAAGGGAAAGATTAATCCAAAGGACTAATGGACCACAGCTACCACAGTCTCCACGAGACTGAGTCCAGCAGAACTAGATGGTGCCTGGCTACCACCACTGACTGCTCTGACAGGGATCACAATAGAGGGTTCCTGGCAGGGCTGGAGAAAAATGTAGAATATAAAAATCTAACTCACAAAAAAAAAAGAAAAGAAAGAAAGACCAGACTTACTGGTCTGAGAGACTGTAGAGACCCTGAGAGAATGGTCCCTGGACACCATTTTTACTCAGGAATGAAGTCACTCCTAGAGTTCACCTTTCAGCCAAAGATTAAACAGTCCCATAAAACAAAACAAGACTAAACGGGCACACCAGCCCAGGAGCGAGGACGAGAAGGCAGGAGGGGACAGGAAAGTTGGTAATAGGGAACTCAAGTTTGAGAGAGGAGAGTGTTGACATGTCGTGGGGTTGGCAGCCAATGTCACAAAACACTATGTATATTAATTGTTTAATGAGAAACTAGTTTGCTCTGTAAACCTCCATCTAAAGTACAATTTAAAAAAAAAAAAGAAAGGCTTTGTGGGTAGTCTTAGTTTGATTCAGAAATAATAATAATAATTAGAAGATTAAGATGGTCAGGCTGAAAAAGCTATTAAGATTTTCAACTGGAATTCCTCTGGTAGATTTTATAAGGAAAAGGGTGCAAGAGAAACATAATGGATTTGTTTAAAATACGTTAAAAGGGAAGAATCTGTATTGACATTTGTTTATATACTTCACCTCTGGAAGGATGTGTAAGAAAACAACAACAGCGGTTACTTTAGGAGGGTGGGTTCAGTGAGTGGGAATTAGATGCCCGGGGACAAGGATGGGAAAGAGATTTTCCCTGTGTAAGTTTGTATGTGGTTTATTGTCAAAATCTGTGATTGTATTACCTACTCAGAAAGGTACATAAAAATAAGGAAATAAAGTTAAATACCATTCTTTACAAGTCAAAAAAAAAAAAAAATTAAGCCACACTATACAACGTTTTCCAAATAACCTTGTCCCCTTTTTGAGTGTGCACTTTTGGGGATTAGTGTGCCACAAAGGACACCTCAGAAAATCATGGTGGGCTTTCCTCTGGGATACAGTTTCCACACTGGCGCTACTGACACTTTAGCCTGATAACTCCTTGTTGTGGGGGCTGTGTTGGGCATTGTAGGATGTTTAGCAGCATCCCTGGCCTCTACCTCCTAGATGCTAGTAGCACACCCCCCACCCCACCCCCCCGTCCCCAGTAGTGACAACCAAAAATATCCCCGGACATCGTCAAATGTCCTCTGGGAGTGAAATTTCCCTCAGGTGAGAACCTCCGCTCTAGGGAAAGTTCTGGGATCAAGAAAATATATAGTGACTATTCAAGAGAACTCTCTCTCTCAGGGTATGAATACTCAGCCCATTTTTAGAGTCAGTTAATAACCTTATTTGTAAAAAGAAACAGTATTACTTGTTGAGGACTCATTTCCCAAAAAAATGACAATAAGTGTTGCTGTTTCTATGAGAACTAAGCTGAAATCTTATGGAAATTTATGGAGAGTCCATAAATTAAATTTGCTTAAAAAATGTGGTGGAGCTAGGTGTAGACAAGACAACTGTAGTATTTTAAACAGAATTTAATTCCCCCCAAATTCCATTTTTGCATAGTTTCAGGAAAGCATTCTTTGCTCAAAGTCATGTGTGGCACTTTTATGTGTTCTTAAAAATCCAGTGGGGATCATCTTACCGATGCTGTTCACTTAAAATTCTCCTGGTTCAATCAGGTCAGTGTTAAACTGTGAAAACCCTCCTAGGAGGTACCAGCCCCAACATATTTCAATGAGCCTAAAAAAAGAGTGTAGCCGGAAACATCTTTTTGTACTAGAAAGTAAGGGAGCGCTCAAAGGCTGATGGGGACATGTCAGAAGAACACAAGAGACATGATAGAGTTCCCACAGGCCAAGTCTGGCATAATTTGAACATTAAATATTAAACAGATATTGCCTAGCAAATAAGCTGAGAATCCAAGAACTCACACTGATGTAAACAAATAAATGGGGAGAAGGAAAATCTCTACCTTATAGTAAAAAGCCAGCTAATAATACAAAAGAAATGATGAAATTAGGAAGTCATCATTTGGAAACCATCATAATACTTGATTAAATCAAGAATCATGAACATCATGGGGAATCTGTATATTGATCAAGAGGCAGTTATTCCAACAGAACAAGGGGATGCTGCATGGTTTAAAATCAGGAAAGATGCGTGTCAGGGTTGTATCCTTTCACCATACTTACTCAATGTGTGTGCTGAGCAAATAATTTGAGAAGCTGGACTATGTGAAGAACAACATGGCTTCAGGATTGGAGGAAGACTCATTAACAACCTGCTTTATGCAGATGACACAACCTTGCTTGCTGAAAGTGAAGAGGACTTGAAGCACTCACTGATGAAGATCAAAGACCACAGCTTCAGTATGGATTACACCTCAACATAAAGCAAACAAAAATCCTCACAACTGGACCAATCAGCAAAATCATGATAAACGGAGAAAAGATTGAAGTTGTCAAGGATTTCATTTTACTTGGATCACAATCAACGCCCACGGAAGCAGCAGTTAAGAAATCAGACAATGTATTGCACTGGGCAAATCTGCTGCAAAGGATCTCTTTAAAGTGTTAAAAAGTAAAGATGTGACTATGAGGACTAAGGTGCGCCTGACCCACATCACGGTATTTTCAATTGCCTCATATGCGTTCAAAAGTTGGACAATGAATAAGGAAGACTGAAGAACAACTGGTGCCTTTGAATTATGGTGTTGGCAAAGAATATTGAATATACCATGGACCGCCAGAAGAACAAATAAATCTATCTAGAAGAAGCGCAGCCAGAATGCTCCTCAGAAGCAAGGATGGTGATACTTTATCTTACATAG
This sequence comes from Dugong dugon, assembly GCA_030035585.1. Taxonomy (NCBI): domain Eukaryota; kingdom Metazoa; phylum Chordata; class Mammalia; order Sirenia; family Dugongidae; genus Dugong; species Dugong dugon. The sequence goes on along the minus strand of CM057481.1, from coordinate 51,973,385 downwards.
CTTGGATATGTTAGCAGGAAGGATCAGTCCCTGGAGAAGGACACCATGCTTGGTAGAGGATCACCTAAAAAGAGGAAGACTCTCAATGAGATGGACTGATATGGTGGCTGCAACAATGGGCTCAAAAATAGCAATGGCTGTGAGGACAGCATACTACTGGGCAGTGTTTCGTTCTGTTGTATATGAGTCGCTGTGAGTCAGAACCTACTCCATGGCATCTAACAACTACACATACTAAGACAAACTTGGACTAACTGATGCTAAATAAAAACCATATGTACCTGTTCCGACTTACCTGTAAATTTTACTTGAAGACAGACTTAGGAACAGGTCTTGTTCATAACCCGGGGACTGCCTCTACTCCTAGGATAGAAGGGTAACAAGTGTAACAATGATGGTGGTGATGATGGTTGTTGCTTGCCCTCAGGTCGATTCCAACTCATAGTGACCCCATGTGACAGAGAGTAACTGCCTCACAGGGTTTTCTTGGTTATAATCTTTATCGGAAGCAGATCGCCATACCTTTCTCCTGCAGAGCCACTGGGTTGGTTCAAACCGCAGGCCTTTCAGTTAGCATCCAAGCATTTAACCTTTGCGCTCTCCGGTCTCCTTAAAGCAGTGGTTAGCAGGCTGATGCTCATGTCTGAGGTTTTCCTATTCTTGTGAAAAATTGGCTTCAAAAGACCAGATTTGTAATTTCTATTAAAAAAGGAAGCTGACCTACATTGTATTTGAAAAAATGCAGTATATGTCCTGGAGTTGGCAACCAATGTCACAAAACAGTATGTGTGTTAATTGATGAGAAGCTAGTTTGCTCTGTAAACCTTCATCTAAAGTACAACAACAACAACAAAAGAATCCCTCCCACCCCCACAAAAAAGAATCGGAACCTACTCAACAAATGGCAAAGCCAGTGAGTAAAAGTCTGAGGAGTAACAGGGTAATTACCTAGTCTCACAATATAACTATTAATGAGAAAGGGTAAAGTCAGACTTTACAGCGGAGAAACCTAGCAGACAGCACCTTCAGCAACTGATCAAGGTCAACATTACCAGTGATGGGACAAGTCAACCTCAAGGACATCCTGATACAACACACTGAGAAGGACATAGTATCACCTCTGAGGTGTCTCTGCCAAAAGTACACAGCCTGAGTTCATGAGGACACACCGTAAGGAAACATCAGACAAATCCAGACTGAGGAATGCTCTGTAAAATAACTGCCCAGCACACTTCAAAAATATCAGCGTCACAAAGCACAAAGAAAGACTGAGGACCTGTTCTAGATTAAAGGAGACCGAAGAGTCATGATGGGGGCAGTGGTGGTTCAGAATTCTCACCCTCCACGTGGGAGAGCCAGGTTCAACTCCCAGCCAATGCACCTCATGCACAGCACCACTTGTCTGTCATTTGCATTTTAACAAGATCCACAGGTAATTCACATGCGTGTGCAAGGTTGAGAAGGACTCCCGGTGGAGGCTTGCGTGTTGCTATGCTGTGAACAGGTTTCAGCTGAGCTTCCAGACTGAGACTAGGAAGAAAGGTCTGGCGATATCCTTCTGAAATAACAGCCAGTGAAAACTCTGTGGATTACAATAGTTCCATCCTCAACGGACCATGGGGATGGTGCAGGACTAGGCAGCATTTCAAGGTTGCCGTGAGTTTGGAGCTGACCTGATGGCAGCTAACAATAACAGCAAAGAAACATGACAATTGAACGCAAGACATTCGGGACATTCGGGATTTTCTTTTGTTATAAAGGACAGGACCGAAACAATTGACAAAATCTGAATAGGGCCTGTAGATTAGATAATAGTATTGCATCGTTGTTAATTGCTCAATTTTGATCGCTGCATTGTGATTATACAAGCGAAGGTCCCTGTTTTTAGAAAACACACGCTGAAGTAAATGGGAATCCTGTCTGCAATTTACTTTCAATGTTTTAGGAGAGGGGAAAAGTATATATGTGTGTGTATATATATGTACGTGTACATATATTATATATATAGATATATATACTCTCTAATACATATATTAGGGATCATTGGGGAGAGAGTAGAGAGAGAAAGAGCAACTATGATAAAATATTAACATTTGGGAAATCTGGCTGAAGAGTATAACGAGTTTTTTTTTTTTTGTTCTTGCAACTTTTCTGTAAGTCTGAACTTATGTCAAAACTAACGCTAAAAACAAAAGAAATCTCAGAGACTCAGAAACACGCCCCACCTTCTCGCGCACACACACACACACACACACACACACTGAATTCCCCTTCTCACGTCATCCCCTTTCTCTGTCCACCATGCCAAAAATCGTTCAAATCTTTTTCTCCAGGGGTTATAAGGACTTGCCCACTAGCTTTTGGCTAAGTGGCTTGTTAGAAATAGATTCCTGGGTCCCACCCCCAGAAATTCTGACTCAGAACATCTAGAGCCGTGGTTTTCAACAGATGTCTGAGTCCCACCCCAGTGATTCTGATTTGATGGGCTTAGATTGCACTCTGGGGCTCGGATTTTTTTTTCAAGCCTTCCAGATGATTCTAATGAGCAGCCAAGGATGAGAACCAACGGGCGCTTCTCAAACTTGACCATGCATACGAACTACCCGTGAATCTTCTTAAAATGCAAATTCTGATTCACCAGGTCTGGGGGAGAGGGTGCCTAAGATTCTGCATTTCTGACAATCTTACAGAGAACGCTACATGAACTTGACCATCAACAGTCTCAGCTAGAGCAGACTCCAAGTGTTCTTTGCCACCAGACCTTCATGGTCTCAAGTTAAAAACTCAAGTGGGCAGACATGGCATCTGTTTTATTCTTTGCTGACTTGCCAGCATTTGGTGTTCCATAAATAGTTGTTGAATGCATGCACGCGTGAATGAATGAATGGAAGGTTCGCTAATACCACGTTAATCTCCACTACTACCACCCGTTGGCTTAATATTTAAAAACAAAAAAAAAAAAGCCATGTTTTGCATTAGAATCACCCCCATCAGATTTCAAGAAATCAATGGCTTTTGAAACTGAAAATCACTCTGGGACGAGAAGAGTTGGCAAGATCTCCCCTCTTCAGGAATCGCCTGGTGCAGGTGCAAGAGACTGACGCGGCCTCCGAGTCAGCTGCTGCCCCTTGTTCTACACTTCTCAAATCATTTTCGTATTAGCATATCTCTAAGTGCATATAATTTTCACATCAAAGAGTGTAATTTTTTGCAGAAGTGGAATAGAGAATAATTTAACCACTGAAGTATCTCAAGCAGCAGCAGCCTCGATAGCGTGACCTAAAAATTACACAGAAGACAGACATTTAGAAAAACTCAGTGGCAGAATTTGTATTATTTAAGTAGATGTGGAGAAAATTCACCAAATGAATCTAGGAAATATGTATATATTTTTAGCTGAAATCAGCCTCCTAGTTGATGGGGAAGAGGACAACTTGGGCCCATTACCTACCCTCTGGCTCACTGTAGAGTGAGTGAATCCGTGATCTGTCTGTCTTTCTCTGGGGAGTGGTCTCCACTGACCAGAACCATAGGATTCACCAGTCCTGTCTGGCCCCCTGGAGTCCCCGGGTGGTGCAAACAATTAACATGCTCGGCTGCTAACCCAAAGATTAGAGTTTTGAGTCCACTCAAAGGTACTTTGGAAAAAACACCTGGCGATCTACTTCTGAAAAATCAGCCATTGAAAGCCTTATGGAGCACAGTTCTACTCTGACACACATGGGGTGGCCATGAGTCGGAAATGACTCAGCGGTGACTGGACTGGCCTCCAGCCCTGGTGTTCCAGCTCCCCATGGGTGCAGCCACCTCAACTCCACTGGGGGGAGGCCCTGTTTTGAGAAGTAGTTTGGTCTGAGATGAAAGGCTCATTAAGAACATGAAGCCTAAGTTCTCCTCTTCAGCATCTGTTCTCTCACGCAGCCAGCCTGGCTCTGACCTCGCGCCCTCATTCTAATAAATAAAGTTCTGCGGCTCCCACCCTTTGCCCCAATGATCATAATGTTAGACTCAAATTCCTGGCGTCCTTCTCCTCTGAGGCTGAGACCCTGCCCTGCTGATCTGAGTTACCGCCACACAGGAGCCCTTGATTTGACTTACACCCACACCCACACACACACTCACACGCACACTCCGTCCTAATACACACACAGGCCTGATACATGTACACACCTGACATACGCACACATCTAATGCATACACACACACACATGCCTGTACACACACACCTAATACCTACACACACCTACCATACACACACACACCTAATACACAGACATGTATTTACATTTTTTTATCTAAGAGAGAGAGAAAGAGAAGTTGTTTGCTTCCCTGCCTCTAGATAATATCAGGTAGATCTCATATATTTTTTTGGACACTTTCAGGTATAAAAAACCAAAAGCAACCCAGTTGCTGTCGAGTCACACAACTCTTGAGTTCTGAGGTATTTCTAGAGTCCAGGCCAGGACACTGCAGCACAGTGGGAAGGATGGGCTTGTCGGCGAATGATGGTAGGTCGACTGGCGATCTGTATGGGAAAAATGGATCTTACCCTTCCCTTGATTCCAGATGGACGGCTGGCCTCAATATGAAAGGCAAAACAATGAAGCTCTTAAAAGAGAAAGAAGGAGAACATCTGTGGGATCTTGAAGTAGGCAAAGATTTCTTAAACAGGACTCATATCAGGACTAATGATAAAAATGGTAGCAGCATTACTCATAAGAGCCCCGAAGTGGAAACTACGCAAATGGCCGTCAACCGTGGAAAGGATAAATAAATTGTGATATATTCACACAATGGAATATGATGTAGAGTTGAGAATGACCATCTACAACGACACATCAGCCCCACCTGGCTTAGTCTCACAAACATAATGTTGCATCAAAGAAACAAGCCATAAAATAGTAGATACCGTATAATCCCATTTCTATAAAATACACGAAGTATAAAACCAGGCAAAACTAATCTCTGCTGTTGTGACTTGGGATAGTGCTTACTCTTGGGTACTGTCGTTCTGGGGCAGAAGAGGGCTTCGGGGATGCTGGTGTGTTCTGTTTCTTGCTCTGAGTGCCAGGTACACAGGTGTTCATTTTAAGAAAATTCACCAAGTTGAACACTTACAATATGTGTGAGCTTCTGTGCATATGTTAGACGTCAGTGAAAAGCTTTCTTAAGTGCTATCCAAGTTAATTAAAGATTGACGTTTTGCACAATGCTTGTGTCCGTTTTGAATAAGTGCTTTGTAAATATTTTTATCATTTAAGAGAAAAACAGTACATGCGCATGGTTTAAAAACAAAGATGCAAACAGTACCAAAAAGTGTACAATGAAAAACACATAAGTATTTTTCCCACCACAGACCCACAGTCCCCTTCTTCAGAAGAGCCAGTGAAAACAGTTTCTCAGGTACCCTTCCAGAAATTCTGTATGCATGTACAGGCTCATGTGTGTGAGAGAATCTCTATCTAATCTACATATGATTTTCATACAAATGAGAACAAAATAAACACAGTCTCCTGCACCTTCCTTTTTCCCCTTAACAAATCTCTTGGAGATAGGTTCCATATCAATACGTAAAGAACCATCTCTTCCTTTTTAATGTTGTAAGAATCTTATATTGCAGGGATTGGCTAACTACGACCTTCTTGCCAAAATCTGGCCAGCCATCTGTTTTTGTAAATAAAGTTTTATTTCAACATAGTCACGTCCATTTGTTTCCACATTGTCTATGGCTGCTTTCATGCAACTACAGCCAAGCTGAGTAGTTGTAACAGAACCTGTATGTATTAGTTTCCTATTGCTGCTGTAAGAAATTACCATAAACCTAGTGACTTAAAACAACACAGATTTATTTTACAGTTTTGCAGGTCAAAAATCCAAAATGAATCTCACTGGGCTAAATTCAAGGTCTTGTCAAGGCTGTGTTCCTTTCTGGAGGCTCTAGCGGAGGATCCATTTTCTTGCCTTTTCCAGTTTATAGAGGCTACCTGCATTCCTTGGCTTGTGGCCTCCTTCCGTCTTCAAAGCCAGCAATGACGGGTCAACTCTTCCTCACACCATATTTCTGACACTGACTCCGCTGCTTCCCTCTTCGTGTTTAAAGAGCCGTATGATTACGTTGGTCCCACCTGGATAATCCAGGATAATCTCCCTAATTTAGGGTCAACTGATTCCAAAGAAAACCCATTGCCATCAAATCGATTCTGACTCATAGTGACCCTAAAGAACAGAGTAGAACTGCCCCATAAGGTTTCCAAGGCTGTAAATATTTATGGAAGCAGACTACCACATCTTTCTCTCACGGAGTGGCTGGTGGGTTCAAACCTTTTTGGTTAACAGTCAGGTGCTTTAACCACTGCACCACGAGGGCTCCTAATTCTGCTACCTTAAGTCACTTTTGTCATGTAACATAACATATTCACAGGTTCTGGGGATTAGGAGATGGACATATTAGGGGGGATATTATTCTGTCTACCACACCATATGACCAGCTAAATCTAAAATATTTACTAGTTGATCCTTTACTTGATTTGACTTCTCTCTTTGAGTTTCTGTAGCCCCAGGTGTCTCCTGGAGTACCTTGGTTTGTAAATGGATCCTCTCTTGGTGTGATCCCTCTCTGCCTTTGGTTTGCATAGATTTGGTTTGGTTTGGTTTTGGATCTGTTACCTAACTTTCAAACATTCCTCTCTCTGATTTTCACTTCCTGTCTTCTGACTCAGGCCCTCTTAACCTCAACGCCCATAATTCTTCAACTACACTGGGACTCACTGTCTTCATTTCCGAGGACTGCCATAACAAAATACCACAAGTGGGTGGCTTTTAAGAATATAAATTTATTTTCACACAGTTTTGGAGGCTAGAAGTCCAAATTTAGGGTATCAGGCATGTTGAGCCTTTCTGAGCTTTGAGAGAGGGACTGTTCTATGCTCCTTTCCTGGTTTCCAGTGGCTGCAGGCTATCCTTATCTCTTTGAACTTCTGTAGCCCCAGGTGTCTCCTGGAGTACCTTGGTTTGTAAATGGATCCTCACATGGTGTGATCCCTCTCTGCAAGATTCTGTTTCAATGTCTGTCCTTCTATTTGATTAAACGCCACTCAGCAGAGAATAGGATTAGGATCTACTTACTCCTGTATGACTTTGTTAACTTACCTGGTAACATCTGCAAAGAAAAAACTTATTTCCCCAAATAAGGTCATACTCACTAGTGCAAGAGCTGGGAGTTCAACATATCTTTTGGAGGATGTAAAAACAGTGTAGGGATGGTGTTTGACCTTCTCTAACTTCACAAGGGGGAAGGAGAAGGAAAATCAACAGCCCAAGGCTAATTCCTAAGAGGCAGAGATCAGACACGCCTCCTTTCTCACCATCTTTACCAATTCTGACACAAGCCGTCCCTTGCACAGCACTCTCTCCTTCTCTGCTGGGTTTGATAATTCATTGCAAAGGCCACACAGAACTCATAGACAATACTCACAATTATGGGGTTTATTAGTGAAGTAAAAGGTTACAGCTCAGGCTCAGGAATACTCAGGATACAGTTCTTCCATCAGGACTTCCTCTTCCCAGCCATGCTCACAGGCACGCCTCTCTGGCCCTCAGCCTCTGCCCTGCTTGCTCTGTCTCCTGCCAGTCTCTCCTGCCACTGCTTCCCCACCATCTTCAGGGTTACAGTGCTCTCTCTCTCTCTCTCTCAGGCACACCTCTCTGGCCCTCAACCTCTGTGCTGCTCTGGCAAGTGTTACAAAGCTCTTTCAGCTCTGCCAATAAGTGCCTAGAGGCACTCTACTCCACTAGCAAGCCTCCTGCCCAAAGGCACTCAGCTTTTTTGCTCCATGGGCCAGGAAGCCCACCACGCTGTCTCCTGCCATCGTTTCTCTAACACCACTTCTCGAGCTCTCTCTCTGTGTCTCCTGATTCCAGGAGCTTCTCAGCACAAGGATCCCATAGGACCCCCTCTACACTCCTGGCCTTTCTTCCTTGGTAGTGGTGGGATCCTCTCCTTCCCGCCTCTAGGGTGGCTCATTTCAAGCCTAGGGTGATGGCAAAACTGATCAATCCCTTTGGTGGGCCACAATCACCCTATCACACAATCTTGCCCAGTAACTTAGGTGGGAGTTACAAGACCATGGCAAGAAAGGCCACAAAAAAGCAATCCATCGCGTTGCAGGGGGGACACGTTTAATCCATAACACCTGTCGTCTTTGTTCCACTTTTCACTATTTTCACTCCCTCACTCCCTTACTTCCCTACGTCCCTCCTTACCCAGTTCAACAGAAATCACTACCCTGCATGTATTCTCCATTACCCTTGCCTGGTGGAAGTCGAGGGCTCATGAAATCCAGCTGTCTATTTGTGCCTGGAAGCAGCCCTGGTGGCACAGTGGTTAAGCACTCGGCTGTGAATGGAAAGGTTGAAGGTTCCAACCCACCAGCCGCTCCGCGGAAAGGAGATGTGTCAGCCTGCTTCCATAAAGATTACAGCCTAGAAAACCCTATAGGGCAGTTCTACTCTGTCACACTGAAGTCACTATGAGTTCGGATCGACTCAATGGCACACAACATTTGTGCCTGAGCCACTGGACGTAACTGGAGAAAAACACAAACCTGTGCAGCCTGATCTTGCTTTAAAATTCAGGACCATGAGCCTCAAGTGGGCCTCTGGGATGGCCTGACATTCTACAATCCCTCATTCCCTTTCCATCTCTCCATACACCTTCCTTGAACTTTGACTTTTTTTTTTTTTTAACTAAGAAAATGGAACAATCAGAAAAGTAGGTGTCATGGATTGAATTCTGTAACCCAAAAATATGTGTATCAATTTGGCTAGGCCGTGATGTGCAATCGTCCACCATTTTGTCATCTGATGTCACTATCCTATATGTTGTACATCGTAGTCTATGCCTGTGGTTAATGAGGCAAGATTAGATTATGTTAAGGAGGATTAGGGTGGGATGCAACACCCTTGCTCAGGTCGAATTCCTGATCCAGTATAAGGGAAGTTTCCCTGGTGTGTGGCCTGCACCACCTTTTATGTTACAAGAGATAAAAGGGGAGGAAAGTGAGCAGAGAGTTGGGGACCTCATACCACCAAGAAAGCAATGCTGGGAGCAGAGCGCATCCTTTGGACCTGGAGTTCCTGCGCAGAGAATCTCCCAAACCAAGGAAAGATTGATGACAAGGACCTTCCTCCAGAGCCAACAGAAAGAAAGCCTTCCCCTGGAGCTGATGCCCTGAATTTGGACTTCTAGCCTATTAGACTGTGAGACAATAAACCTCTCTTTGTTTAAGCCATCCACTGCGGTATTTCTGTTATAGCAGCACTAGATAACTAAGACAGTGCGTCCACAAGCTCCTACTGCCTAGGGCTAAATTTGAATTTCAGATAAACAATGAATTTTTTTTTAGTATAAGTATTACCATGCAATCTTTGCAATATTAGACTAAAAAAGCATTTGCTGTTTATCTGAAATTCAAAGTAGACTGGGTGTCATGTATTTTTAGTTGCTTAATCTGACAACACTACCATCACCAAATCTATCAACCCACCTGCATCTGTCCCCAATACTGAGTTCCTAACTGAAGCTAATGCTCACTCACATCCCCAAAATTCCTGTAGTTGTTCCCTCTCTTTCACAAGTCTCCAAGTTTTCCACACAACTGTATCATTCTCATTAAACACAACTGTACAGTGAATATCTCTCATCTTTAAAATAAACTTCCTCAATCCCCTATATTAGTCAAGGGTTCTCCAGAGAAACAGAACTGATAGGGTGTGTGCACGTGTATATATATGTATGAGTCCCTTAGTGGCACAAACAGTTAAGTGCTTGGCTACTAACCAGAAGGTTGGCCATTCAAACCCACCCAGAGATGCCTCAGAAGAAAAACCTTACAATCTCCTTCTGAAAGGTCACAGCCGTGAAAACCCTATGGAGCAAAAAAGTGAAAAGACAAGCTACCGACCGGGAAAATATCTTTGGAAACAATATACCCGATAACCAAAGTATATATAAAACTTTGACAACTTAACAAAAAGACAAATAACCCAGTCATAAAATGGGCAAAAGACTTGATAGACATTTCACCAAAGAGGACATTCAAATGGCCACCAAATACGTGAAAAGATGCTTAACATCATTAGCCATCAGAGAGATGCATATCAAAACCACAATGAGACACCATTTCATTCCCGCTAGGATGGCTAGGAAGAGGACATGGAATGAGGGATATCATTGCTGATGTCAGATGAATGAAAAGCAAAAAATACCAGGAAGGTGTTTACTTGTGTTTTATTGACTATGCAAAGGCATTCAACCATGTGGATAATAACAAATGATGGATAACACTGTGAAAAATGGGAATTCCAGAACACTTAACTGTGCTCATGAGGAACCTGTACAGAGACCAAGAGGCGATCGTTCAAACAGGACAAGGGGATACTGCATGGTTTAAAGTCAGGAAAGATGTGCATCAGGGTTGTATCCTTTCACCATACTTATTCAATCTGTATACTGAGCAAATAATCCAAGAAGCTGGACTATATGAAGAAGAAGAGGGCATCAGGATTGAAGGAAGACTCATTAACATCCTGTAATATGCAGATGACACAACCTTGTTTGCTGAAAGTAAAGAGGACTTGAAACACTTACTGATGAAGATCAAAGACTACAGCCTTCATTACGGATTACACTTCAACATAAAGAAAACAAAAATCCTCACGACTGGACAAATAAGCAACATCATGATAAACAGAGAAGAGATTGAAGTTGTCAAGGATTTCACTTTACTTGGCTCTACAGTCAACACCAATGGAAGAAGCAGTCATGAATCAAACTACGTATTGCATTGGACAAATTTTCTGCAAAAGACCTCTTCAAAGTTTTAAAAAGCGAAGATGTCACTTTAAGGACTAAGGTGTACCTGACCCAAGCCATGGTATTTCCAATTGCCTCATATGCATGCAAAAGCTAGACAGTAATAAGGAAGACTGAAGAAGAATTGACGCTTTTGAATTGCAGTGTTGGTGAAGAATATTGAATATACCATGGACTGCCAGAAGAACAAACAAAGCTGTCTTAGAAGAAGTACAGCCAGAATACTCCCTAGAAGCAAGGATGGTGGGACTATGTCTCAAATACTTTGGATATGTTATCAGGAGGGACCAGTCCCTGGAGAAGGAGATCATGCTTGGTAAGGTAGAGGGTCAGCGAAAAGGAGGAAGACGCTCAACCAGGTGGATTAACACAGTGGTTGCAGTGATGGGCTCAGGCACAACAATGATTATGAGGATGGCACAGGACTGGGCAGTGTTTCTTTTTGTTGTACACAGGGTCACTGTGAGTTGGAACCAACTCAACAGCACCTAACAACCACAACAACACGATGACTAAGATTTAAAAAAAAATAAATAACACAGAAAATAACAGATATTGGCAAGGATGTGGGGAAATTGGAACCCTTATCCATTGCTGGTGGGAATGCAAAATCGTACAGCTGTTGTGGAAAACGATGTGGCAGTTCCTCAAAAAACTAAAATAGAACTACCGTATGACCCAGCAATTCCACATCTAGGTACATACCCAAAAGTCTTGAAAACAAAGACTCAAACAGATACTTGTACACCAATGTTCATTGCAGCGCTCTTCACAATAGCCAAAAGGTTGAAACAACCTAAATGCCCATCAAAGGATGAACGAATAAACAAAATGTGGTACATAGATACAATGGAATACTACTCAGCCAGTAAGAGAAATGAAGTCTTGATACATGCTACAACATCATTGAGCTTGAAGACATTATGTTGAGTGAAATAAGTTGATTACAAAGAGACAAATATTATATGACCTCACTTATATAAAAAGACAAGAACAGGCAAATGTATAGAGACTAAAGTTTATCGGTGATTACCAGGGGCAGGAGGGAGAAGGAAAAGGGGAATTATTGTTTATGGAACATTGAATTTCAGTTTACAGTAATGGAAAAATCATATTGATCAAGGGTAGGGTTGCACAGCTGATTATTGCAATTGCTATCAATAAGCTGTACACCAGTAAAGGGTTTAGTTGGCAAAAGTTGTGAGATAGCTGTATTACAACAACAACCAAAAAAAGAGTAGTTACTGAGTTTACTTTCGTATGACCAAACATCTCATGGGATTTGGTTCCTTGGTTTGGTGGTTTAGGGTCATGGTTTCATGTGAATCCCAGTTAATTGGCCTAATGCCATGTTTGGCACTTCTTTTCTACCTCCTAGTTCACTGCATAGTACCTGCTGTCTTAAAAGCTTGTGAGGGGCCATCCAAGGTACACCAATTGCTCTTTATTCACCTGGTGCAACAAAAGAAGAAGGAGAGTCAGGAATAGGAGGAGGAAATGGAATACCTGGCTAATTGACTCCATGAACAACTGCCCCCTTTGCCATGAGACAAGAACTGGATGGGCTTGGCTACCATTAGTGACCATTTTGATCAAAGATTCTGTAGAAGAATCCTAACCAAAAGGGGAAAAATGCAGAAAAAATTTTCAAACTTTCATGGAATGTAGAATTTCTGGAGCCATGGAGGCTGGATGAAACCCCTGAAACATTTGCCCTGAGATGATCTTTAAATCTTAAACCAAAAATATTCCCTGAAGTCTTCTTAAAACCAAACAATAGTTTAACTTAAGTAGTAAAGAATATCTGCCCTGAGCATCAAGGTCATTTAAGATCCATCTATATGGGATCAAACTGAAAACAGCAACTCAAAAGATCAGACAGAAAACTTAGGGGGCAGTGAGTTTATGTTAACAGAGAAGGAACAACTCAGAAAAGGAAGGTGAGAATGGTTGCACAACTCTAAGAATGTAATCAATGTCACTGAATTATACATGTAGAAATTATTGAATTGGTGTATGTTCTGCTGTGTATATTCTCAACAACAAAAGTAAAATATAAAAAAAAGAAAACCCTATGGAGCACAGTTCTACTGTGAAACACATGGGGTCACCATGAGCTGGAGTCGACTCAACCTCGACTGGTATACATAGAAGGAGAGAGAGTGGTTTGTTTTAATGAATTAGCTCATGCAATTGTAGAGTCTGGCAAGTCCAAAATCTGTAGGCCAAGCAGTCTGGAAACTTAGTCTTATGTCTAAAACTGGTAGGCCAGATGGCAGGCTGGAAACTCTGGCAGGATGTGTAGTTCAGTCTTGAGACAGAATTGCTTCAGAAACCTCAGTTTTTGCTCTTAAGGATTTCACCTGATTGGTTGAGGCCCACCCACATTATCGAGGGTAATCTGCTTTAAAGTCAACTGATTGTAAATGTTAAATCACATCAACAAAATATCTTCACAGCAACGTCTAGACTAGTGTTTGACCAAACTACTGGGCCCTATAGCCTGGCCAAGTTGACACACAGAATTAGCCATCATTTCTCTGATCCCCATTACAGCAAAACTCTCTTAAAGGACAATCTGTATCTACTATATCTATTATCTCTTTTCTCTCCTCCTATTCTATTTGAATCCACTCGAGAAAGACTTTTGCTGCTACCACTTCACCAAACTACTCTTAACAAGGGCAGTGAACTTAGTGCATCCAAATCCAATCCTCAATTCTCAATCCTCCTCCTACTCGGCCTATCAGCAGCGTTCATCACAGTTGATCACTCCCTCCTTCTTGAAACACTTTCTTCCCATGGCCTCCAGGATGCTCTCTCCCTGGGTTATTTTAGTAGATTGAATGGTGATCCCCAAAAATATATGTCCATGCCCTAATCCCCAGAACCTGTGAATGTGATCTTATTTAGAAAAAGAGTCTTTACAGATATAATTAGGTTAAAGATCTTGAGATGAGGAGATCATCCAGGATTATCCAGCTGGGTCTTAAATCCAATGATAAATGCCCTTATAAGAGTGACACAGAAGGAGATTTGAACACACAGAAGTGGAGAAGGCAATGTGCGATTGGAGTGCCAAGGAATGTTGGCAGCCATGAGAAACTGGAAGAGGCAAAGAATGGATTCTCCCCTAGAGGACTCAGAAGAAACAAAGCCCCGCTGGATTTTGAATTTCTAGCCTCCAGAACTGTGAGAGAATACATTTCTATTGCTTTCAGCCATGCAGTTAGTGGTAATGTGTTGGGGTAGCCACAGGAAACTCATATAGTTCTCCTCCTACCTCCCTGGCCACTCTTCCTCAGGCTCCCTTACTGGACCCCTGTCTCCTCCTGACCCTGACCCCAGTCCTCACACCTCTTCTCATCTTTATCCTCACTCATGAGCTAGGAGCTAGATGATTTCATGGTGTTAAATACTATTTATATTCTGATAATTCCCAAATTTCTACTTCTAACTCAGACTATTAAACTCTAAACTTAGACATCTGAGTAGAGCTGTTGAGTCATTAACTGGAGAAATAACATGTCTAAAACAGAACAGTTGATTCCAGCACTACCACTCCAACTTGTTCCTTTTATAATCTCTAGTGGGTTTAATAATGGCCCCTCAAAGAATATGTTTACCTGGAACCTCAGAACGTAAATTTATTTGGAACGAGGGCCTTTGTAGATGTAGTCAAGGTAAAGATTACGAGATGAGATCATTCTAGATTAAGGTGGGCCCTAAATACAATGATGGGTGTCCTTATAAGAGACTGAAGACGCACAGACACAGGGAAGAACACCATGTGAAGATGGTAGCAGAGATTGGTGTTATGTTGCCACAAGCTAGGAAACACCAGGAGCCACCAGAAGCTGCAATAGGCATGAAATAGATTCTCCCTCAGAGCTTCCAGAAGGAACAAAAACTGCCAGCATCTTGGTTTCAGACTTCTGGCCTCCAGAACTATGAGAGAATACATTCTTGTTGTTTTAAGCCACCAGGTTTGTGGGAATTTGTCATGGAAGCTCTAAGAAACTAATGCATAACCTTTCCCCTTTTAACAAATGTCAACTCCATTCCATCAAGAACTGTGATGGGTTTGAGATTTTATCCTACTTGCAAGCTAACAAATTAGCCTGCCACAGTTTCATGGATGCTGGCCAAACATGAGACTCCTGGGTCAGAGACAATGGCCAGAGCACCAGAATTTTCTGGCATCATTTCCCTAAGCCCCAGTTCCCATAAAGTGGGGCCAGGTAGCACCTGCACACACAATAGGTTGCATCACAGAACAGGAGGCCTGAGTTAGGGAACCCAAATCTTTTCTAATCACCAGTAATCAAGCCCTCCTTTTGCTCTGGAGAGAGACGCTATCTTTATCTTCCAAGGCTGTTCGTTATGCGAACGTCCTTTAAATTGTCTGGAACAAAGGCCATCAGTGCTTCTGCTTGCAAGACACACAGAATGCAAGAGTCCCAAGGAGAACTGTCTTCCAACACACTCAGTCTTCCAGCTGCTTAGGCCAAAACTATCAGATTCATCTGTGATCTTTTTCTGTTTTACGCTCATCGATAAGTTCTGCTACCTCACCACCTCCATTCGTTCCATTCTGCTTCAAGTCACCACCATCTCTCTCCTCCATGGCTGCAGAAATCTCCTACCTTTCTCTCTTGCACCCTTTTCAGTCTATTCCCAGCACAGCCCTCTCTGCAGTCCACGTCAGATCATGTTGCTTCACTCCTCAAAGCCCTCCAGTGGCTCCCAGCTCAGTCAAGACAAAGTCCAGTTCTTACCTTAAGGCCTTATGATCGCCCTGTCCCCCTTGTCCCACTCTCTGATCTTATTGCTACCAATTTCCCCCCGACCCGCTCCACTCCAGCCCCACTGGCCTCCTTGCTGTTCCCAAAACACACCAAGCACGTTCCCACCCCGAGGTCTTTGCATTTGCTGCTCCCTGCCCCTGGAACACCCTCCCTCAAATATCTATGTGGCTCACTCCCTTACTAACATCAGTCTCTGCTCAAATGTCACTTGACTGAAGAGGCCTCCGGGTTCAGTGGGGCTTCCCCAAACACAGACCTAGAGACAAAGGCTTGGGTCAGGTAGTTTATTTGGGAGGCGGCCCCAGGAGGCACAAATCAGGAAGCACAGGAGGTGAGACAGGGAAACAATAAAAGTTAATAAAATTTATGTAAATGATGGGTTACAGCTGTGGGCAACTGAGCCTAATCTCGCTGGGGCCCTATGAGAAACCATGGAGAGGACACTTCAGAATTAACCCAGCTGAGGACAGGGGAGCCTGGGCATTTACCCACTGACTTCTTCCCCCATTACTTGATTGCTCCTGATTGTACCTGCTCACACCAGGCAAACTCCAGGATGTGAGACAAAGCACTGGGCACAGAATCGGAGTGATGCTTGTGCCGGCAAACCTGAAACCACCCCGACAGCTGTAGGGGAATCAGAGGTGCACCAAGGGCATCAACAGCATCTTCGACACCTTCCCTTACTGTTCCGTCTAATATAGCCCCTCCTTGTCCCTCTCTGGCTTTCTGCCTTGCTTTATTTTCCTCTAGTCACTTGTTACCATTGGACATATGACATTTGATTGTATTTTTTTCAATGAGATGTAATCCACATACCATAAATCTACCCATTTTAAGTGTGCAGTCCAGTAGGTTTTAGTATATTCACTAGGTTGTGCAACCATCCCCACTATCTAATTCTGGAACATTTCATCACCCCCAAGAGAAACCCCATTCCCATCAGCAATCGCTGACAATTACATTTTACTTTGTTTGGTTACTATCTTCCCGCCACTAGAGCAAAAGCCTCTAGAGAGCAGGGAGTTGGACTTGTTCACTGTTCTCTATTCGTCTTCTAACAAAGTATCTGGGACATAGCGCTTTCTTAATGTATTACATTAATTTTTGTACAAATTTATTGTGCACATGTTGTTGCTGTTGCTGGGTGCTGTCAAGTTGGTTCCAACTCATAGGGACCCCATGTGACAGAATAGACGGCCCCATAGGGTTTCCTAGGCTGTAATCTTTATGGGAGCAGGTTGCCAGGTCTTTCTCCCGCAGAGTCACTGAGTGGGTTCAAACTGCCAACCTTCTGATTAAGCAATAGTTGCATCACCAGTGCTCCATGTGTGTATAATAACTCACTGCTGTCGAGTTGATTCCGACTCAGAGCGACCCTATAGGACAGAAGCAGGCTGTCACATCTTTCTCCCGCAGAGTGGCTGGTGCGTTCAAACTGCCAACTTCTTAGTTAGCAGCCAAGCACTTTAGCCACGGCACCACCGGGGCTTCTTTGTGTACATGATAGTATGTAGTAAATATCTGTTGGTTGAGTATATGAACCAGAAGCCGCTTTTCTGAACCTAACCCTGGATTTTGAGGAAGGGAAAAACGAGGAATGGTACGTTAGCAGGTTTATTCCTAGTCAATGGGGAATCTTGTGCTGGCGCTACAGCCAGTTCCTCAGGGGGCTGGCATTCAGGCTCAGCCCACGATGGAATGAGGCTCTCTCAGGGTGCTGGCCCTTTAAGGCTAAAGCCCCATGAACTGGGTTAGGAGAGTTTAAGATTTATGGGCCTGTGTTTGGAAAGTTTTGTTTTGCTGTGGGTTACACTGGCTGTGATATCACTCTTTTCTTGTGTCTTGGTGAATTTTAATACTTCTAAGCTTTAGAGTGAGTTGAAGAAGTGGTGGGTATTCTACTTCAACATCAGAAAGACTAGTCTCCCATCCCATCCAGGCCACTTATGGGTGGCATAACCTCAAAGCAAGTTAATAAACTCTCTCAACCTCAGTTTCCTCCTCTGTAGAAAGGGGGAGAAGAGAGGGAGATAACAATAGTCCCTACCTCACAGAGTTGTTGTGAGGATCATATGAGCAAAAACATGCATAGTAAATACTCCTCAAGCGTTAATTATGAGCATTGAATGAGGTGATATTTGTAATGCCCAGGATACGATACAAAACAAGGTAAGGATAACAAATGATTTGGGTGAATTGGTCTTTCTACTTGACATCCTAAATAGTCACTACATTTCATGTATCTGGCTGGGGAAACTACATGTTATAATAATACCTTATCTATTCAAAAGAATATTCAGTTAATAACACATTGGCTGTGTGTCCTCGGACAAGTCACTTAGCCTCTCTGAGCTTCAGTTTCTTTATCTGTTAAATGGGAATAATCTATAAATTAAGAGACCATGAGGATTACAGCGGCAACATATGTAAAGTGCCTGGGCCACTTAGGGGATTCAATAAATGATAGGTATTCATATCGTTTTTATTCCATGCCCACAGCTTGTCTAAAACTTTCGGGGCCAGACATTTTTAGGGAATCAGAACTTTCCAATTTTAGACTGGGGCATATAGAGTGTATTATGTAACACCCCAGGTGGGTCTAGGGCAGTAGTCTATAATCAAACATGCTAATATTTCTGCAGCAAGAAAGATGAGTATTCACAAAAGTGGGATAAACAACATGGATTAACAAATTGCATCACACCAACACAGACCAGGGTTAGCCCGCAGTGGTTTGAAGTCAGGTCAAGTTTAGCACCAAACAAGTAACAAAAAAGGGTTTCAGAATTTTTCAGACTTGTAGAGAAGGAATAGTGGAGTTGCACTTCAGTTTTCAGAGGCCAAAATCTTTTGTTTCCATTCTCCCCTAAGAAGAAGCCATGGAAACAAACATCTTTATTTCCCATAGTATGGCATGGTTCTATCTTTAAAAAGAGGAAAAAATGATTAAAATATCCCAACAACAATGATACATGCTAAAGAAGGAGGAGGAATATAAAACCAGCCCAAACTTGAAACTAATTTCAGTAGCAGCAATAGATGATTAAAAAAGAATTTCTTATCCACAAATTAAAAAACAAAAACTGTCACGCTAACATGTCTTCCCAAATTTCGTTGAAACATCCCTCGTGGTTTTGGAGAGGGCTTCTCTTGAGCCCCAGCCAAGAATACATTCCTATGGTAAGTAAGAGACTTAAAAATGAAAATGCAAACACAGGAGGCCCTTCAAGTAACAGCTGGAACATGACTCTGGTGGTTCCAGACACCTTCAGAGCTACATAATTAGCCCCTGGGGTGAGGCACCTCCCTGGAGAGGCCACCTTCTGTCAGGCCCAGAAAGCATTTCAATTGCCAAACATGCACAGATGCTACCAATTTCATTGAATTGTTCTGAGTACCTTGTCAAAATAATTAAGGTGCATCAAAAATATAATCAAGTGCAGTTTCTCTCCACCAGGAGTTGAACCTTTGCAGAGCGGGAAGGACACTGAGGTGGGGACATTGGCTGACGAACAGGCCACCTCTGCAAACATGAGCAAGTAACAGGTTTCGCATAAGATGCTGCTCCTGCTTACAGCTCCATGCAACTGAATTCTGCAATATAAGTTATTAAAGGATGTGTGGAACATTACACAGTTCATGTACTTAATGATTATAGTTCACAGTCTAGGTCAGATATAATTAGATGTTACATTAAAATAGATTCACAGAGCCATTTATTCTGATTTAATTACTTAAAATGATAGCATAATGAGCAATGCTTTCAAGGAAAAAAGTACTCTTTTAAATGGGCTCATTTTAAGTTAATGTGAAGAAAATTAATCATTTAACTGAATGTAGGAGGACAAGTCCGTGTCTTCAGCGACATTGTTCTGGTGGCACAAAGGTTACTTCCCATGACAACATGTTGCAAGCAATAGAGAAACAGAACATTTTTTCCTGTGGGAATATGGATTCTCACTTCACCATTCCTTCCAAATCTAACCCACTTCCACTTGAGCCCAGATGCAGGCAGTTTAAAAAACACCAGCACCGAACCTCCAACACCTAATAGAGCCCACCTACATGAATAGTTATTATTATGTACCGTCAAGTCGATTGCAGCTCATCACAACTCTGTGTAACAGCAGAGACCTACCTGCCCCGTAGGATCTTCTAGGCTGTAATCTTGACGGAAGCAGATCGCCAGGACTTTTCTCCCAAGGAATAGTAGGAACTTATAAATGGTCGGCCCCAGTTTGGTCCACAACTACCACCAGTTGCTACTGAGTTGACTCCAATTCATGGTGACCTCATGTGTGTCAGAGTAGAACTGTGCTTTTTTTTTTTTTTTTTTTTTAGGGTTTTAAGTGCTGATTTTTTGGGAATAGATCACCAAGCCTTTCTTCCAGGGCACCTCTGGGTGGACTCAAACCTCCAACCCTTAGGCTAACAGCCAAGCTCAGTAACTGTTTGCATCACCTAGGGACTCCACCAGTTTGATTGGTGGCATTAAAAAACTAAGACAGAAGCAGCAGCATGGCACAGCAGTTAAGTGTGCAAACTCTGGAATCTAACAGAGATAGGGTTCAAATCCCAGTTCTGCTACTTCCACCTATGAAATACTGTGTACAAATTGGTTAGCCTGTCTGGGCCTCAGTGTTTCATCTCAAAACTAGGAATAAAAACAGTACCTATCACATACAAACCAAACTCGTTGCCATTGAGTTGATTCCAACTCATAGTGACCCTACAGGACAGAGTAGAACTGCCCCATAGGGTTTCCAAGGAGCAGCTGGTAGACTTGAACTGCCAACCTTTTAGTTAGCAGCCATAGCCCTTAACCACTGTGCCACCAGGGCTTATCACATAGGGTTGTTTTAAAAAGCAAATGAGATTCAGCACGGGAAGCACTTAGCACAGTGCCGAGAACGTAGGTGCTCTTGTTATTTATTGTAAATAGAGATCACCAGGGGCAGTGGTTCATGGTAGAATTCTCATCTTCCATGTGGGAGACCTGGGTTCAATTCCTAGCCAATGCTCTTCATGCACAGCCACCACTCATCTGTCAGTGGAGAAGTGTGTGCTGCTATGATGCTGAACAGTTTTCAACAGAGCTTCCAGACTAAGACAGACTAGGAAGAAAGGCCTGGTGATCAGCTTCTGAAAATCAGCCAATGAAAACTCTGTTGATCACAGTAGTCCTATCCACAGTCGATCATGGGGTGGTGCAGGACCAGGCAGCGTTTTGTTCAGTTATACATGGGGTCACCATGAGTCAAGGGCCAACTCAATGGCAGCTAGCAACAGCAACAGATCGCCAGTATTTTGCTAGCTCCTGTTTGCCACTGCATACACCCTACAGGGGCCTTGGTCTCTTGTTGCATTTTCCCAGTGGAAATTATAAAAGCCTTGGAAAAAAGATGGGTCCTCCCACAACCTAATTGCTTTCTTTTGTTTTCAACAACAATAAATGATAAGAGATCATCAGAATAAGCTTTTAAAGTAGTATCAGTTCACTCCAAAAAAAAAAAAACCCTACATGCCTTAAAAACATATGGCAATGTTTATCTGCTATTTTTCTGTCCTGAGTCAGGCTTTGTAGTGAAAATATTCAATCCTGGGCTCAGGGGAATGGGAATTTTTTTTTTCCCCAAATCAGGAAACTTCCTATGAATACCTTCTTAAGACAGCTGTAATTCTACTCAGGGGATGCTGTATTTATTTGAATCCTGGGACGCTTAGCAAAGGTGATGACAGAAAACATTGGCTTATGGATACAGGGGGCTGTGGCAGCCAAAATAATGTGTCAAACTTGGCCTTGCATGAGCAAACACCATCCAAGAGAGAGCTGACACAATATCCAAACGTACAATATTCTGGAGGAGTAAACCAAAGACACTATGGGATTTGGGGAGCATGGGCTGTCACATGAACTGCTGGGTTCCAAATGAGCCTTACCTCCTTGGGGTGGGAGCTGCATGCCATGCAAAGTCAACAAAGAGAGTATGTAGGAAGGGGGGTGGTGTTTTACCTTGGGTTTCTCCAAAAGTAGACCTTAAAACAAAAACGTAAGCACAAATGGTTGATTTGACCACCACCTGTCTATCAGTTTGTCATACTGTGGTGGCTTGCATGTTGCTATGAGGATGGCAGCTATGCCACCAGTATTTCAAATACCAGCAGAGTCATCCATGGTGAACAGGTTTCAGTGGAGCTTCCAGACTAAGACTAGAAATAAAGTCCTGGCTGTCTACTTCTGAAAACCAGCCAATGAAAACTTTATGGATCACAACAGAACATTGTTCCAGTTGCTTGCTCCAGACGTGTGATGAAGAGGGATCAGTCACTGGAGGAGAACGTCATGTTTGGTAGTAGGGGGCCAACAAGCAAGGGAGACCCTCGGTGAGATGGACTGGCCCAGTGACCACAGCGATGGACTCGAATGTGCCAGCAATCATGAGGACAATGTAGGACTGGGCAGGATAGGGTCTCCCTGAGTTGGAGCCGACTCAAGGGCAACTAACAACAACAAAGTTTATTTGGAAGGTGATCCTAAGAAGCATGGTGGGGGCAGAGAGCCAAAGCAGGGGTGTTAATAAGCAGGTTATTGCTGTGGGCAACTGGAGCTCAGCCTTCTGGGGATCTTCTGGGAGGCATTGCAGAGCACACCTTGGAATTGTCCCACCAAGGGACAAGGGAACTAAGGTTTCTCTTCCCCAGCTTCCTTCCGTCACTGGTTGAAGGTTGCTCCTCGAGATATTCACTCCCCAACATCAGGCCTGACCTGCACGTGGACCAAGTAGCTCCTGCAGTTGGAGAATGCCCTTAAGTGGAGAAATGCCAAAGCCTGAAGTAAGAAGCTGTTGGTGTATATGGAAACTCTCCATGGATGTTACAGGTGACTACTGGGGTGGGCCTGAGGACAAGTAAAAACATTGCCTGGGAGTAAAATTCCAAATAACTCTCTGACTCTTCCATGCCCCTGTCTGAATTAGTCAACCACATCAGACAATCAGCTGAGTGTTGTTTTTCTTTTTTAATAGCAGCTTATTGAGATATAATTCACACGGCAGTCAATTCATCCATTTCAAGTATACCATTCAATGACTTTTAGTATATTCACAGATATGGGCAACCATCAACACAAGTTGATTTTAGAACATTTTTATCACCTCAGAATGAATTGTTTTATTAATTTCCTTCTCAGATTGTTCTTTGCAAGTATATAGAAATATGGTTAATTTTTGTATGTTGATCTTTTAGTCTAAAACCTTGCTGAACTCATTTATTGGTCCTAAAAGTTTTTAGTGGATTTCTTAGGATTTTGCTTATAAGATTATGTCATCTGCAAATAGAGGTAGTTTCACTTCTCCCTTTACGAACCAAATGTCTTTTATTTCTTTTTCTTGCCTTATTGCTCTGGCTAGTATCGCTAGAACAGTGTTGAATAGAGTGACAAATTTGTCCATTTCATCTAAGTTCTTGTCTTGTTCCTGATCCTAGGGGGAAAGCATCCAGTTTTTCTTATTAAGTATGATGTGGATTTTTCATAGATGCCCTTTATCTGGTGGAAGAAGTTCCCTTCTATTCCCAGTTTGTTGAAGTTTTTTATCAGGAAAAGATGTTAGATTTTGTTAAATGCTTTTATGCATCTATTGAGATGATCATATGATTTTTGTTTTTTTATTCTATTGATGTGGCATATTATATTAATTAATTTTTGGATGTTAAACCAACCTTGCATTTCTGGAACAAATCCCACTTGATTATGATGTATAATTCTTTTTATATGTTGCTGGATTCCATTTGCTGGTATTCTATTGAGAGTTTTTGTGTCCATATTAATAAGAGATAGTGGTCTGTAGTTTTCTTTTCTTGTGAAGTTTTTCTCTGGTTTTGGTATCAGGGAAATACTGACCTCATAGAATGAGTTGGGAAGTATTTATTATTATTATTATTTTGGAAGAGTTTATAAATTCTTTAAATGTTTCAGTTCTTCTTTAAATGTTTGGTAGAATTCACCAGTGAAGACATCTAGGCCTGTGCTTTTCTTCTTGCATAGTTTTTTGATTACTGATTCAATATTTTTACTTGTTATAGGTCTATTTAAATTGTCTATCTCTTCTGAAGTCAGTTTTGGTAGTTTGTGTCTCTCTAGGAATTTGTCCATTTCATCTAAGTTATCCAATTTATTGGTGTACAATTGTTCATAGCATTCCTTTATAATCTTTTTTGTTTCTGTTTTCGGTAATAATGTCTCTTCTTTTATTTCTGATTCTTGTAATTTGAATCTTGTTTCTTTCTGTTTTGGTCCAACTAGTCAAAGGTTTTATCTTTTCAAAGAATCATCTTTTGGTTTCATTTATTTTTCTCTATTGCTTTTCTATTCTCTCTTTCATTAATTTCCATCTCAATCTTTATTAGTTTCTTCCTTCTGCTTGCTTTAGGTTTAGTTTGTTCTTCTTTTTCCAGTGTCTTAAGGTGGAAGGTTAGGTTATTAACTTGAGATCTTTCTTTTTTCATACTATAGGCCTTTACAGCTAGAAATTTCTGTCTTAGTTACCTAGTGCTGCTATATAAAAAAGACCAGGGGTGGGGACAGTGGCATGCTTCTCTCTCAGTGACATCCTGCTTCGGGAGTTGAGCACTTGGTGGAGCGGGGGCAGCAGCCTGAGGTCCTCTCAGCTAGCCTCTCTCATCATGAAATCCACCATCCAGGGTAAGAGTGGTGGGGCCCCAGGATTCTCAGTGGCACTGCACCCAAGTTAGAACCTCTGTCCCCCAGTGGAGGCTGAGTGGAAGAAGGGCGCCCCCACCTCTGGGCTGCACTCACCCAGAACCTAGGCTCAGCAACAGGTAGCTGGGGCAGGATGATATCCTCTGAGAAAGACAGCCCTTGGACTGGGAGCTGGGGGGTGGGGAGAGGAAGCCTTGTGGTCTTGGTTGGGTCAGGCAGGAGTGGAGTTTCCATCCCTACTGAGCTGGGAGGGGGAAAGGAGAGAAAGAGTCTTGGTTCAGATACCGCAGGCTCTTGCTGGTCTTACAGAATTTCAGCAGATTTTCTTGAATATATGTTTCTTCATTGGCCAAATGCCCTTAGGACTGTTTTCAGAGCCGTTAAATGTTTGTTTTTCAAATAGTTTTCACCTGTTTCACTGGAGCGGGAGTCCTTGGAGATCCTCGCATTGTCATGCCAAAAGTGGAGCCCAGCTGAGTGTTTAAATATTAATTGGACTCATAATCTCACTGGAAAAATGGCAAGAAAAGGAAATTTATTCTGAGCCTTCATTTGACGGTGAATATGCTGACTATCTTGCTTCCACTGCTTTGTAGCTGTGTGACTCCAGACAAATTATCTTGCTGCTGTGTACATTCATTTTGTCATCTTTAGGACTAGTGGAAACAGTGGAAACCAGTGAGAATGGTGATTCCCTCCTTGCAGATCTGCCACGAGGAAGTAGCATATCCAAAGTGCTTGACACACAGTAGGGCTTCAAGAAAATGGACTGGTTTTTATTATCATTCAAGAAAGTTCAGAGAGGAAATCGGCCATGGAAGAATAGACCTCAGGGTCCCGAACACTTAATGGTAGCTCCAACTCACAATTGCTCTCTGATCACAAAATCAACCCTTTCTTGGGATGCTGGGTCGCACCCCACCCCTTATACTCCACTCCCACCCTAGTGCACACACAATGCCTGATGCATTCGAGGAGAAAATGAAAAATAACAGCTGACCAATTTTTTTTTTTTTTTAAATCTAGTATATCAATTTCACACACCCACAGGAAATCCTCCTCCACTCCAGGAAAACTGTTGTAAAACAGAGAATGGCAGTGACTTCTCAACAAGCTGGGAAACGTGAAGGAGAGCGGTCTGCAAAGCCAGGGCCAGCAGGAGTAGGACCGCTCAGCAGTGTTCCTCCACCTACAGTGTAGAAGAACCACTAGTAAATTTTGTTAAAGATGCTAATTTTAAGGCTTTTGGGCACTAGCAACTGGTTGAGGCTAAGGAGTCAAATAGACCTGTGGTCAAAATCCAGCTCTGCACTTGCTGCCTGTTTAACACTGGGCAGGTCACTTACTCCCTCGGAGCCTCAGTTTCCATATCTGCCAAATGGAAATAATTAACTCCTTCCCTATTGATGTTTTCTAGGAATTAAGGAAATGCTTGCAAATTGGAAGAAAAAAAAAAAAAAACAGGTACTCAATAAACACAGGTCAAATCTGGCCCATCTAAGTTTACAAATTCAGCAAATAAAAGTATTTTACTGGCAATCCTAGCCTCTGGCCACCTGTTCTTGTAAATGAAGCTTTATTGGACCCAGCCACATTCACTCATTGATGCATTGTTTGTGGCTTCTTTGCCCTTTCAAGGGAAAGTGTGCTGCCCCCAACACTGGAAAGTGGGTGTTGTGAAGAGCAGCTGTGGAGGGCTGTCCACACGTGGTGCAGAGAGGTGTGGCAGAACACGGTGGTGATTCTGGGAACTCTGCAGTCAGCCTTCCTGGCATTAAATTCTGGTTCCACTGTGGGGCACTGGACAAGTGCTGAACCCCTGAGGGTCTTGGTTTCCTCCTCTGTAAAGTGCTGTAATATTGGAGCTATCACAGGAAAATAGAGCACGCGCAGGCTGGTTATCCTGGGCTTATTCAGAAAGCCCAGAGAATCCTCTCATGGGGTCCATGTGAGGAGGCAACAAGTCAATGCATCTCAAGGGGCAGCACAGGGTATGGAATATGGCGAGTACTCAAGAAGTCTTCCCATGACTATGGAATTACTACAGCTACTATTGCTATTACTACCGTTGCTACTTCTACCATTACTACTACATGGAGTCCCTGGGTGGCGTAAGTAGTTAAGTACTTGACCACTGGCTGAAAGATGAGTGATTCAAAGTCACCCAGAGGCGCCTTAGAAGACAAGCCAGGTGGTCTGCTTCTGAAAGGTCACAGCCTTGAAAACCCTGTGGAGTAGCTCTACTCTTGCACAAGTGAGGTCACCAACAATCAGAATCAACTCAATGGCAGCTAACGACTACTACTACTTAACAGCCTTGTTGTCGGGATTAAATGAGATCTGAATGGGAGCAGTGTGGCCCATAGTAAATGCTCAGTGAATGCCATTTGCGCTCTCTTCCCCTCTGTCGCTTTGCCTGGTCGTTGCTCATCTGCTGACAGCAGGGTCTCAAGCCCTGGCAACTCAGCATGAGGGAGGGTGTAACCCAGCAGGCTCTCCTGCTCACAAGACAGCCTGATTCCTAATGCTAGCTCCCTGGCCTTTCCTCCGCAGGGGTCCCCGCTGCCTCATTCCCTGTCCAGCAGCACGCTTGGTTGAGGAACCATGTATCCTTTACCCTCCTGGTTGTATCTCAGCTCCCCAAATGACATGCCTTCAAAAATTACAGAACTCAGAGGAAGGGAGGCACTATAAATTCCCCCATCTTGGCCCACTTCCGGGGCTCTGGCTGAAAATCTTAGGCAGATGAGATCTTGGCGGAGCCCCACAGAAGATTAGTGTATGAATAGCCCCATAAAAATGAAACATTTATGGGGAGCGCTTTATTTCACTTTACCTTAGTTCCCCTCCTTTTAATGAGGCTGGCTCAACCGTTGAAAGCCTGGGGGGGAGGGGAGGGGGGCACAAACGAACCACAGTTTCAAGCTCCAGAACCTGGCTGTGAGGAGTTAGAAAGGAGGTTTGTACCCCGTGGAGGCAACTACAGTACAAGAGGAGGGGTTGAGGAGGATCTGGGACCGAGGGTTGGGGGTTGTGTGAGGACCCTCATCTCCTCCCCAGAAAGAGCTGTTTTTAAGGGAAAAAACCAGTTGCGGTTGAGTTTATTTCAACTCATGGTGACCCCATGTGTGTCAGAGTAGAACTGTACTCGTAGGGTTTTCACGGGCTTATTTTTCTGAAGTAGATTGCCAGGCCTCTCTTCGGAGGCTCTTCTGGGTGGACTCAACCCTCCAGCCTTTTAATTAGCAGCCGAGAGCATTAACTGTTTACACCACCCTGTTATTCTCTCTTAACATACTCTCTTGTCTTCATAGTAGTGTTACTCCAAGTATGGTCGGCAGATCAATGCTGGGCCCTGAACGGTTTGTTACCCATCAGCATCGATATAGGGAATTTGAGGGGACTGTGGTCTTGAGGGACATCTAGCTTACTTGGCATAACTTAGTTTATAAAGAAAATGTTCTACATCCTACTTTGGTGAGTTATGTCTGGGGTCTTAAAAGCTTGTGAGCAGCCATCTAAGATACTGCACTAATCCTATCCCATCTGAAACAAAGGAGAATGAGGAAAACCAAAGACACAAGGGAAAGATGAGTCCAAAAGACTAAAGGACCACAACTACCACGGCCTCCACCAGACTGAGTCCAGCACAACCAGATGGTGCCCAGGTACCACCACTGACTGCTCTGTGGATGACAATAGAGGGTCCCAGGCAGAGCTGGAGAAAAATGTAGAACAAATTCAAACTCACAAAAAAAGACCAGACTTACTAGTCTGACAGAGACTGGAGAAACCCCAAGAGTATGGCCCCCAGACACCCTTTTAACTCAGTACTGAAGTCACTCGTGAGGTTCACCCTTCAGTCAAAGATTAGATGGGTCCATAAAACAAACAACAATAAAAAATATAGATACAGGGAATTTGAGAGTGTTTAGAAACTTTTATTGCCATTTAACATCATCGTAGAAACCCCGGTGGCGTAGTGGTTAAGTGCTACAGCTGCTAACCAAAAGGTCGGCAGTTCGAATCCACCAGGTGCTTCTTGGAAACTCTATGGGGCAGTTCTGCTCTGTCCTATAGGGTCGCTGTGAGTCGGAATCAACTCAATGGCAGTGGGGTTTTTTTTTTCTTTTTTGGTAACATCACTGTGACCTTCAAGCAAGTGAGCAGTGGGCTTGTCTCACTGAACAGGAGTTAGACCAGCTCAACTCTTGGTGCAATTGAATGGTGACTCACGTGTGGTATGAACTCTACATGAGTCATGCACAGCAGGACCACATATCGGTCTGTGATGGATGAGAAACAAAAAATCACTGGTCCTTGCCCACAAATATTAGAGAAGTACAGCTTCTTAGAAAAAAACCACCATTAATAACCATATTTTAGTTTATGAGACGATGTGTTGCTCCCAAGGGTGACATGTTGGTAGTGACTCACCACTGATGCCTCTGATGGGTTGGGAGTCCTTGTGGGGTGGGGAGGGGGGGTGCAACAGTTAATGCACTCAGCTGCTAGCCAAAACGTTGGCAGTTCAAGTCCACCCAGAGGCACCACAGAAGAAAGGCCTGGCCATATAATTTCAAAAAATCTGCCATTGAAAACACTATGGAGCACGGTTCTACTCTGACGCATGTGGGTTTGCCAAGAGTCTGAATCAATTCAACAGCAACACGTTTGGTTTTGTGGTTTTTTTTTGTTTATGGATTGAATTGTGTTCCCAAAAAAGATATGTTGAAGTCCTAACCCCAGTGCCTGTGAATGTGACCTTGTTTGGAAATAGGACCTTTGAAGATGTTATCCATTAAGTTAACATGAGGTCATACTAGAATAGGGTGTGTCCTTTTGAAAGAGAAGAGACACAGAGGGACAGAGAGAGAACGGGCTGTGAAGATCCATCTACAGGCCAAGGAACACGTGGGCTACCAGAAGCTGGGAGAGACAAGAAAGGACCTTCCCCTGGAGCCTTCAGAGAGCGCATGGCCCTGCCGCCTCTCTGGATTTAGACTTCTAGCCTCCAGAACTGTGAGACAGTCATTTTTTTAAAGAAAATAAGCCACTCTCTTTGTGGTACTTTGTCACAGCAGCCCTAGGAAACTAAGACAGCACCCAACCCAGAGAAGAAGCCTGATAAATATTTGATCAGTGAAAGAATGGTAGGATCACGATAGGCAGGGTGCAGGGAGAACATTCCAGGTGGACCGAGGGCATGAAGCCAACACCGGAGCTGGGAAACCGCACTGGCAAACACAAGACTGCTTGCAATATTTTAAAAGCCCTATGACTTCACATTAAGGAATTCCTCAAACGTTAATATGGGGCACCACAGGACAGATGGAGAATTCTAGAGGAATGGATAGATTCTTTCGATCTTGGACTGCATTCTGTTTTCACAATTGCTTCTGGCAGACCCCTAAAGAAAAACGCAAACCAGATGTACAGGGAAATATTTTCTTTGTCAAGAAAAAAAGAAAAAGTTGCTTATCCTGCTTACACATTGCTGTCCCTCAAACACAAGCCAGATTCTCAACCTTTACCTTGAACAACTTCGAGAGACTCCGGCACTTTCTCTGGCTTCATGTGCTGGGGGTAACTGGGAGGCCAGTGCTGTAGTGACTGATCTCCTCTCCCTTGAGGTTCTCTAAGCTGGAGAAGCAGATGGAAATGTGATTTCTGCTTCTCCCCATGGAAGAGTGAGCACTGTGGCTGAGTAATGAGCCCAGAGCTTAACTGAAATAAATACAAAAGCCTGGGCCAGCATTTTGGGCAGGCTGCAGGGAATTCATCCTTCCCTTGGATTCTTTGAAAGAGACTTTCTCCTGCTAGGGTGTTGTTGGTCCTCCTAGGGGCCTTGGACTCCTTGCCCCAGTGGCTGGTGACTCCCACCTAGAAAAGCCAGCTTCTGCCAAAAATAAGAAAGAAGCAAAGTTTGCCTTCAGCAGCCCCGGCAAACCCTGAAGCACCTTCAGTCCTCAAAGTACCTCCTGCTGCACCTGTCAGTTTGTTGTGCTGTGGTGGCATGTGTGTTGCTATGATGCTAGAAGCTGTGCCACTGTATTTCAAATACCAGCAGGGTCACCCTGGTGGACAGGTTTCAGTGGAGCTTCCAGAATAAGACAGACCAAGAAAGGCCTAGTAATCTACTTCCATAATTAGCCAATGAAAACACTATGGATCACAACAGAATGTTGTCCGATATAGTGCTGGAAGATGAGCCCCATAGGCTGGAAGGCACTACGCAATAGCCAGAACAATGGACTTGAGCATACCAATGATCATGAAGATGGCAAAGGACTGGGCAATGTTTTGTTCTGTTGTGCTTGAGTTGATTTGAGGTCAGCTGAAAACAAGCCAGATCAGCTAGCCCTTGTCCCCTACCCCCATCACAATGCATCCATCTTATTGGCTCCTCTGAGAACCAGCTCCTCTGAGAGTGAGCTCCTCTGACAACCAGCTCCTCTGAGAATCAGCTTCTCTGAGAATCAGCTTCTCTGAGAACCACCTCCTCTGAGAACCAGCTTCTCTGAGAACCAGCTTCTCTAAGAACTGGCTCCTCTCAGAGCCAGCTCCTCTGACAACCGGCTCCTCTGACGACCAGCTCCTCTGACAACCAGCTCCTCTGACAACCTCATCTGAGAACCAGCTCCTCTGAGAAGCAGCTCCTGAAAACCAGCTCCTCTGAGAACCAGCTCCTGAGAACCTCATCTGCAGTCATGTGAGGAATGCTGATGGAGATCATGTACTACCTCAGTGCTTCTCACTGTGGGGCCCCCAGACCAGCAGCAACAGTCTCTTGGGAAATTATTAGAAATGCACATTCTCAGGTCCACCCTAGACCTAGAGAATCACTCTGGGCATGGGGCCCAGCAATCTGTGCTTTCACAAGCCTCTGGATGATTTTGATGCATGCTCAAGCTTAAGAACCACTGTGCTATTTATCACCCTTCCCAAGATTCTCACACCCAGATCCCTACCAGAGCCAAGCTAAAAAAAAAGAACTGTGGCCAGTGAGTTGATTCCAAGTCATGGTGACCTCATGTGTTCCAGTCTAGAACTGCTCAGTAGGGTTTTCTTGGCTGTAATCTTTACAGAAGCAGATTGCCAGGCTTTTCTTCCATAGTGCTTCTGGACGAGTTCAAACTGCCAACCTTTCAGTTAGCAGCCAAGCACAAACCACAGGTGATCTTAATGAGAACACGAGACAGCACCCATTCATTTAAGGGAGGTGCTGCCAGCCAGTGCCAACTGATGGAAGCCAGGCAGAATGCAGCCAGATCTTGCCAGATCTTTCCATTTTCCAAGAGTAGCTGGAAATGTGGACTCTTTAAAATGTGAAATTGCTTAAAACATTGGCTTAATTTTTTCTGAACACAGTGCAGGCCAAGCAATCTCCATCAGTGGCAACTCCATCCTTCCAACTGCACAGGCCAGAAGTTGTCGTTGATTTGACTCTTCCTCTCACTCCCCACGTGCCCTCCATTATGACATCCGGTTGGCTTCACCTTCAAACTATACCCAGCGTCCAGCCACCTCTCCCCGGTCCGTCGTCTACAGCCCTGGTCCGAGTCACCATCATCTCTCCCCAGGGCCACTTGCAAAGCCTCCTGCCTGGTCTCCCCGCTTTCACCTCTGCCCCCTGCATGCTAGTCTCAACAGAGTGGCCACAGCAATGCTTTCAAAGTGTTTGCACCCTGCTTCTGCGCCAGCCCTGCCATGGCTGCTCACTGCTCTTAGCGTAAAAGTCAGTGTCTTACCAGGCTCTGCACCACCTGGCCCCACAGGCACCGGGCTCGCCCGCCTGCTTGCTTTCTTGTTTGTTCTGGTCCAGCTGCATAAACTCCTTGCCGTTCCTCCATCAGGCCAGGCACACCCTCACCTCCGGGCTCTCACACTGACATTCCCACTACCTGGAACATTCCTCCCCCAGATATCCTCACACCCATTCTCTATCCTCCTTCCATCTCTGTTCCAATGTCCCTTTTTCAGTGAAGCCCACCCTGGCACTCTGACTCCTCCTCAGCCAGCTCTATTTTTCCTTAGCACTTAATCATATAACATACTATCTACATATATATCCACCACCTGTCTATCCGTTCGCTACACTGTGGTGGTTTGCATGTTGCTGTGATGCTGGAAGTTGTGCCACTGGTACTTCAAATACCAGCAGGGTCACCCATGGGGGACAGGTTTCAGCAGAGCTTCCAGACTAAGAGACCAAGAAAAAAGATCTGGCAATCTACTTCTGAAAATTAGCCAATGAAAACCTTATGGATCATAGAGTATTGTCCAGCATAGTGCTGGAAGATGGGCTCCCTAGGTTGGAAGGCACCACCCAGTAGCTGCAACAATGGACTCAAACATAGCAATGATCATGAAGATGGCACAGGACTGGGTACTGTTTTGTTCTGTTATATATAAGCCCTCTGTGAATCAGAGCCTACTCAATATATATTCACTTTATTTATTGTCTCCCTCTGTCCGCTAAAGTTTAAGTTCCACAGGGGCAGAGATCTCTATCTGATTGGATCCCCAACACCTGGAACAGTGCCTGGTACACAGTAGCTATTTAATAAATATGTACTGATTGAATGAACAAATGAGTACCTATCTAGTACAGTACATATCTGAGGACATATCTGTACAATATCTAGTACAGGCTAGATATTGCTGCCAAGCAGCTCTGCATTTATATTTCAGTAGGGGTTTCTTGATGATGTTGCTCCAAGCCCCAATCTTGTCTCCACTCATAGGGATTTCAATCCTGTCACCAGCTGATCACAGAGCGATTTAAGGACAGAATGTATTTCTAGAGTCCTTTGATCAAGAGCCGCCTCCCTTTCTGACATGTAACCCCCATCCTGTCCACATCTAGACCACCAGCCACGCCTCTACGGAGCATTTTCATCTTGGAAAGTGCCCTCTCTACAGCCTGCACAGTAACTGCCTTCTGAGCCAACACTTCCCAAAATATATTCTTTGGAATGCTGGTCCCATGAGATGCTCCCAGAAAAATAAGTCTGGAAACACACATACTCTCTTTCCTTCTTGGAGCTCACAATATGTATTAAGATTTTAAAGACTTTGAGAGATCTGGTAGTGAAGAATTCTTTATCTCTTTATTAGCTCCCATGTTTCTCAAATTCACTGGACCACGCAACCCCTTCCAAAACAAAACACCTCTTAACACTCAAGGATACGAAAGTTCTGGGCAACCAGTTTCATATTCTTCTTTCTTTTGAAGGACCGGGGAGAAGTATTTTTTCCAGCTGGATACACACGATGGACTTGCTGAGACACTGAGGTTTCCTCATGACCATACTTCCAAGCCAGTCCTGTGTTTCTGTCTGCACTGCTCTTCCCAGCCAGAATTACACCTCCACACTCACCTTACCTGTATCAGTTAGGGCTCTTTCCATTACAAGTGACAGCAAACCAACTCAGGCAGGCCTAAGGAAACAAAACAAGAATCTAAGGGAGGTGCTGGGTCACATAGCTGAAAAGTTTAAAGGTAGGTCTAGCTCCAGGCACAGCTGGATCAGGGATCAAACCATGCCATTAGGACTCAATTTTTATACATCTTGCAGTTCAACTTTCCCTTCATGGTGACAGTATGGCTACCACAGCACCAGCCCTCACTTCCTCTTCTGGTTCAAATCCAGCTGGAGAGAGCCCAGACCTTTTGTGGTAGCTCCCTCAGAAGCCTTGCACTCCACTCTGATTGAACCCGTTTAGGACATGTGACCATCCTTCAACCTATCACGGTAGCCAGAGGGATGGACACACTGACTGGCTTAGATTCAGGTCCTATATTCCACCCTTGGAGCTGGGCTTAGAGTCCTACGCAGATCACAAGGGCTGAGAATAGGTCAAGGGCGGATTTCCCCCCAAATCAGGCATTATTGCTAGAAGCAGGAGGGAGAGATGCTGAGAAAGCCAATATCAAATGGCCACTACACGGTTCTTTACACACACTTCCAAAGACTTCACCACCTCCAGGAAGCCATCCCAGATCCCTCAAGCCAGAACTAAGCATCCCTCTCAAAGAATTCACATGTATGTACAAATACCTGTAGAACACGATAGAAAGGTTTCAGATGCATGCAAGGTAGCTATAGTCAGGACATAAAATTTGGGGTCACGTAGACTTGAGTTGACATTCTGGGTGCATGGCTTTGAACAAATTACTTAACCTCTCTGAGTTTCAGTGTCCTTATCTGTAAGGGTTTGAATTTTTTAATAATACCTGCTTGTGGTAGAAAATGTTGATAATGAAGAAAAGTATAAAGAGTAAACTCAAGGCAAGCATAATCCCAGATCCCTGTGGCTGGATCTGCCTGCCTCCAGACCCTGCTCAGCTCAGCTCAGCCCTCAGCAACCAAGTCACCTCTCTCCCAAACCTCTGTGTGGACAGCTTCTTCCCAGAAGCTTGGAGAAATGTCTCCTCATCTTACCACTCCACCCACAGGAAGACGTTTCTTGCAATCTAGCCTAAGGTCCTACCCATTACAATTTAAGTCAGCGCCTGTTTTCTCGACCCGCACTTCCCCCACTCAGATGGAAGACCAGAAATGGAGTATTTCCGGCAGCTTCCAGGACTCACATGAACCAGGCCAGCTCTGGGGATAAACTAAAATGACCGTAAATACAAGTATTCAGCTCCGTCCCATACAAAAGCCCTACTTGCTTGGGATTAAAATGGAAGAAAGGATAGCCAGGCACCAAGCATACATCTTCCTCTCTCCCCACCCCCCACCCCCCACCCCCATTAGGAGGCAACCATCAAACTGAGAGGAAAACAGCAAAAATCATTCTCCTTGTGGCAGAGATAAGCAGTGGGGATGGGGAGGAGAGATAAAGAGGGGAAAGGAAATATGGAGGAAAACAGGGGCCGATTTTGTCAGCCAAGGGGTTTCTATTTTACGAGAGAGATTTAGGGCTTAGCACTGCAGGAAGCGGTGATCAACCCAGCATCAGGGTCTCCAAACACGGAGGCAAGTGGCTAAACTCTGGAATTCTCCTCAGAGAGGCTTACATATACACCCATTCATTTACTCATTCATTCCCTGGTTCAGCAAATATCCATCAAGCACAACCCCGGTGCTGAGTGTCCTGAGCATAAGGTGGACACAAAATGCCCCTGGCCCTGCCCCCCTGGACGTAATCCAGAAGGAAAGGCAGGTGATTAACAAGCAAACCCTCCCGTAAATACACAACTGCAAGCTGTGACAAGTGCTAGGAAGGAAGCTGACCCAGGGCAACAAGAAAGAGTAACGGGTGAGCCGTGCTCACTCCTGGTGGTCAGGGATGCTCCTCTCAGAAGGAGCCTTTTAGCTCAAGTCCCCTGAATGAAGAGTTGCTCCCTGTGGATGCTGAGGCAGGAAAGACGCATGTTCAAGGATAGAAGAAAGCCTTTGGGGCCAGAGCTTATCGTGTGAGGGGAGAGAAGAGCAAGCTGGGTTTGGAGGAGGAGACAGGAGCCAGATTACGTGGGGACAGTTGGGTCCTGGTAGAGTTCAGATTTAAACCAAAGGGCAAAGCCTCCTCTCTAAACCACTACCCTGCACTAGCGTCCTATTCGTGGCCCCTGCGTACATTTGAAAATGCAATGTGCATGGCACAGACAGTGCCCACAAGGGTCCAGGGGCCCTTACAGCAACTCTCCCAGCTCTTGCAAGGGCCCACAAACCAGGAGCCCTGACTTGGAAAGTAGCAAGAGATGCCCGAGACCTCAAATACTTCATGCATAGGGAGTAACAAGGGGACAGAGAGAAAACAGAACAGCCTCCTCTCACTTCCAGGCTCTCATCCAGCCTGGGTGTGAGCCCCACGTTTAGGCAGTCTGAAGTGTTGCTGCTCAAAGTGTGATCTAGGTCTAGCATCAGCTTCACCTGGGAGCTTGTTAAAAATGTCAACTGCATTTGTTTCCTATCGCTGCGGTAATAAATTGTCACAAACTTAGTGGGTTAAAACAACACAAATTTATTTTCTCACATTTCTATGCCCCTAAAGTCCAAAATGGGTCTCACTGGGCTAACATCAAGGTGTTGCAGGGCAGGGTTTCTTTCTGGAGGTTCTAGAGAAGAATCTGTCTCCTTGCCCTTTCCAGTTTCCAGAGTCTGCCCACATCCCTTGGCTCATGGCCCCCTCCCTCCATCTTCAAAGCCAGTAAGTAACAGCAGGACAAGTCCTTCTCATATGGCATCACTCTGACCACTTCTTCTGCCTCCCTCTTTCACATGTAAGGACAATTGTGATTCCACTGGACTCACCTGGATTATCCAGAATAATTTCCCTATTTTAAGGTCAGTTAATTAGCAACCTTCATTCCATTTGCTACCATAATTCCCCTTTGCCCTGTGTGATGGTTAAGATTGTGTGTCAACTTGGCTGGGCCATGATTCTCGGTGTTTATATGTGATCACTCCCATGACTGAGTCTGCTGTGAGTAGTCAATCATTTGCAAGGGAATTTCCTTGGGGATGTGGCCTGCATCCAAATATAAGCCGACGTTCTAGCTTTTTGCTCCCTCTGGATCCTGCAGCTGCCTCCTGTTTGTCTGGCTTCTGGTTCTTTGGACTTGAGCTATCAGCTTATCTGCCGATTCTGGGATTTGTTGATCTTCACAGCCTGTGAGCAGAGTCTTGATTGCCGACCTGCCGATCTTAGGTTTGCCAGCCCCTGTGGCTACGTGAATTGGGAGAAGCCTCTATCCTAATCCACGGACTTGGGACGTTCTAGCCTCTTCAACCGCGTGAGCTGTTTCTTTGATGTAAATCTCTCTATGTATATATTTATACCCTTTACTGGTTTTGCTTCTCCAGCCCAAGATACTCTCTAATGTAACATATTCACATGTTCCAGGGATTAAGAAATGGACATCTTTGGAGGCCATTATTCTGCCTAACAGAGACTGAGTCAGAATCTGCATTTTAACAAGAGTGGCAGGTGGCTCAGTTACATGTGAAGCCTAGAGGTCCAGCCAGGGCAGACCTGTCTCTGGTTGCATCCAGGACGGCCAGACTAGCGAGGCCAGTTAGGCCACGAGGGTCACTCTCTGACGTCTGATTTTCTCACCTCCAACATCTCCTCTCTCTTCACATGAACACCAGGCCTTCATGAAGAAGGGGCTCTTTTGTCTGGAAACACCAAAGGTTGAAACAGCGTGGAGACAGTTCCTTTGTAGGTGGTTTGGGAATTCTGAAATGCTCCCCAAGGGTGAGAAAATGGAATTCACATGTGAGACTGGCACATGTCAGAACAGAGTTGGCTCATCCCCCACTGCAGGTCCAAGGATGGCTGATTCTGGGGAAAGGTCAGCAGTGCCTGGGGAAGACAGTGATTCCCTACGGCTAATTGGAATCATGGGCTCCCAGAGCTGGGGTTGGTGGGGGGCCGGGAGGCGTTATAGAGGAGTGGCTGAGGCTCAGAGAGATTGTGACTTGCTCAAGGTCACACAACAAGTTAGGATCCAGGGAGCCAGGGTCACCCAGGGCTTTGCCACACACATCTCTGTTTCCAACTGACCATCACTTGGGGGCTATGCCCCACCTGAGGGTCACCGCCTCCCAGGAAGGAGAGAACAGGGAAGGATGATCCTGACAGCAGCCTGGACTCAGCCTGCTCTGGCCAGCTCCTCCTCCTGGGCAGCCAGCCAGACCTGAAATTTTCCAAGCAGCCAGTTCAACTACAGAAGCCCTCTAGACATCACTACCTGGACCCCGCGATGCCTGGCTCCCAGCAGGAAGATGGAGCACATGCCCCCCCACCCCACCCAGGGATGCTGACACAGGGCCTTTCTCCCCAAGGCAGCCTCCGCCCAGCCCTTCACAGGTCATTAACAGTGTGCACTGCCACAGACCCTGGCAGGTGCCAGTGGCTGCCAATGCCATGGGGGTATCCACTGCAGGCAGAGCCCTTCCTTCCCCTGTCTTAGAGCCCCCCAAGGAGCTGACATTTGGAAGCTTCCTCCCACACTCCAGCCATGCTCAGTTTCCCTTTGCTGCTGAAAAACATCTGGCTGGCTTGGCACCTATGCTGGGTAAAAATAGCATGCCATCTTGTGAGCGGGCATCACGCCATCACAGCAGATGGAGACCAGAGCTGGCAGCCAAGAGAACTCCAAACGCTATCAAGCACATTTGCAAAGGGCAGGATTCGCAGATGGAAGGGTCACACGCAGGGGTGGATTGACCAGTAAGCAAGGTACGCACAGGCTTACAGTAAGCAGGGTACAAACGAGCTTACCTATGTTTACTTACTAATCTGTAGTGCACAATTTCACATGGGTTTCAACCCATATTTGATGTGGTGAAAAACAGGTGAAATTGTGCACTACAGTTTAGTAAGTAAGCACAAGGAAGCCTGCGTGTGCCTTGCTTATTGAGTAATCCATTGCTGGTCACAAAACCCCAGGTCAGAAGGGCTGGAGGCAAAACAAGACCCCTTCTGCAGGTGTAGCAGGGCAGGGGAAGAGAAAATACACACTGCAATGCCAGAAGGTTGCTGTGCTGAGTGTAAAGGTGAAGCCCTGGTTTTGAAGCCAGGACCCAGGTTCGAATCTACCTTCTACCCTTTACTAGCTGTATGACCCTGAGCCAGCCACTTAGCTTCTCTGATCCTCAGTGTAAAACCTACTTCACAGTGTTGTGGTAAGGATATTCAAGCACTCTTTCACTCAGCAAACATTTTATGGCGGGTCTACTATGTGCCAGGCACTGTGCTAAGGGTGGGATACAGCAGTGAGTGGGAAGCATTAAGTTTTTCTTCCAGTGTGAGAGAGAGATGTGAATCAAAAAATGACACAAAGATAAGGAAAATGCTAACTGTGATAAGTGCCTCAGAGGGAAGGTTCGTGATGCAATTAGAGCATGTAATGAGGAGGGGGAGAGAGTGAGGGTGACCTAGTCGGAGAAGATGTCTCCAAGGAAGGGTCAATTAAGATCTTCTGAAGGGTGCGCGTGGAATTAATAGGGGAAAATGAGCAAAGGTATGCCAAGCCCTTGACACGGTGCCTGTCATTGTTGTTAGGTGCCACCGAGTTGGCTTTAGCGCATAGAGACCCCATGAGACAGAGCAAAACTGCCCCAGAGGGTTTTCCAGGCTGTATTCTTTATGGAAGGAGCCCTCATGACACAGTGGTTAAAGCACTTGGCTGCTAATCGAAA
Organism: Dugong dugon; assembly: GCA_030035585.1. Classification (NCBI taxonomy): domain Eukaryota; kingdom Metazoa; phylum Chordata; class Mammalia; order Sirenia; family Dugongidae; genus Dugong; species Dugong dugon. The sequence goes on along the minus strand of CM057481.1, from coordinate 51,933,821 downwards.
AGTCGGGGGTTCAAACCCCCAGCCACTCCAAGGAATAAAGATGTGGCAGTCTGCTTCCTAAAGATTTACAGCCTTGGAAACCCCATGGGGGCAGTTCTACTCAGTCCTATAGGGTTGCTATGAGTTGAAATCGACTCAACAGCAACAGGTAATCTTTACAGAAGATCGCTAGGTCTTTCTCCGGAGGAGCTGCTGGGTGGGTTCAAACGGCCAACCTTTTGGTTAGCAGCCAAGCGAGTAACTGCCTAGCACCTAATAAATATCGCTAAGTGTAACTGATTATTAATACTTAATGAAAATAAAAAAGCAACACTAATAATCTCTTCTGTTGGGGAGTTAGGGGGCATAGCTTTGGTTCCCAGGACGCTGAAGTCATGCCATGGGAGTCTGACCCCGTGTCTCCACTCAGTGGAGAGCCAGAGCAAGAGGACTTTAAAAATAAAAACTCATAAAAATATCTCAAACCTCTGGTCAGGCCCGTGTGCTGGTCCAGAGTCACTACAGAGTTCAAGCACCAAAGCTCCTGGGAACCTCCTCTCCTCTGAGCTTTGGCCAGCTTGGTGGGGCCCAAGCCAGGTTCAAATCTAAGCTTTCTTCCCCTTTCTATAGGCAGTCTGAGGAGCCATGGTGGTGAAATGGTTAAGCGCTTGGCTGCCAACCAATAGGATGGCGGTGCTAACGCACCCAACAGCACCACAGGAGAAAGACCTGGCAATCTGCTCCTGTACAGATTACAGCCAAGAAAACCCTATGGGACAGTTGTACTCTGTCACATGGGGTCCCTATGAGTCGAAATCAACTCGACGGCACCACCAACAATAACTTAGATAATCTGAGCAAAAGCCAGAAGTCCCACTTGCTCAAGCCTCAGTTTACCTGGCCCGGGCATGGCACAGGCTCTCTAGAGCCCACACTGCTGGCAGGCTCTTGGTTATGAGGCATTGGACCTCGCCCTCAGCTCAAGCTTGCTTGTGGGGTGTGCAGGATGCCAATTTCTTTGTCTGAGCACAGTCTGCAAAAAAACAAAGCCAAACCCGTTGCCGTCAAGTTGATTCGGACTCATAGCAACCCCATAGGACAGAGTAGAACTGCCGTATAGGGTTTTCAAGGAGCGGCTGGTGGATTCGAACTGCCGACCTTTTGGTTAGCAGCTGAGCTCTTAACCACTAGGCCACCGAGCTCCCAGTCTGCAAAAGTGGCATCTTTTTAATGAATGTAAAGACTCTAAGGAAAAGATATTGGGAACAGAAACATCGGTGGTCAAACAGTAAGATTTGCTGTGCAGGTAGTCGCAGGCTAGAGCCACCAACCAACCAATATGCAAACCACTTTGGGAGCCCCACCCTGCCTTGGGATCAGGCACATCACGTGCGTGTGTCCATGAAAAAGGAATGGGCAGAGGGAAGAGGCAAAAGAGGTTTTATCAGACACCTCTTGTAGCCTGCCCGTGTCCTCCCCCCAACACCGTGTGACGCCAGCTGTTGCTGCAGCAATCCCCTGCGCCCAGGTGTACCTGGCAGCACCTTGCCTCAGCTGCACCACACACCTTTCTGGCTCAGGATTCCTAAGCTGCCATCTCAAGCTGGAAGCTGCTCAGCCATTCTGCTGCATCCACAAGCCCAGCAGGACAAGTGAGCTAGCATACCAGGGGGCAACCCTCCACCAAGGGGAGGCAGGAGCCAGTGTATAACTACTTCCTTCTACCCTCCTTCAGCAAGGCAAATCTGAGGCTCAGAGAGGCTGTGACTTGCTCAAGGTCATACAGCAAGTTAGGAGAACAGGGAACCAGGACTCCTCAGAGGGTCCCAAAAGTACTGAGCCCCCGAGGCCCACAGTGGAGTCACCTCAGTAATGCATCCTTCCGTTGCTTTCCCTCCTTCTCTGTTTGCTACTCCTTGGAGTCAGTTCCCTAAGTAAGCTTCCTTCATGCAAGCTTTGTTCTCCAGCTCTGCTTTCTAGGGGGAACTCAAGCCAATACGGTTGTCTTCCTGCCCTCCCCCCACCAGCTCTCACAAAAGGTGGGCTGACAGTGGCATGTGCAACAATCTGTGGTCAAGAAACCAGAGACCTGCTGCTCTCACCTCTCCCAGCTGGCACCTAGAGAGCTGAGTGACTGTTTACAGTTGTCCTGCAGGAAGAGCCCTTAGCCCAGTGCCTGTCAAACATGTTCCCGGTAGGACCCTATTGCAAACAAACTCATATGCATAGAGTGGACATTTGTTTTTTGGGGCTGTCAAGCATCTATGCCTTCTGCTTAAAGAACCTGGTTTAGCTCTTGGAAATTACCCCGTGCCTGTTTTTGAGGTCTGAGTTGGAGTGTGTGGCCAGTGCCATTTTGGAAGCCCAAGGAGCCATATTATCCTTTCCTGTCCCAGAAGCAAGCTCAGCCAACTGAATGCCTTCTTCCTAGACTCAATCTTGAGCAAGGGACCGAGGCTCAAGGGACTGGTTGAAAGGCTGTCTTCATGATGGTGGTATGTGCACCATGCTGGTGATCCCAACTCAGCCTTCCAGAGCTACCTTGGTGTTGCACTCTTCCTTCCCCGCTCCCGAGCCTGGTCCTCGAGCCTCTTTTTCAATCTTTGAATAACTTCCCCTAGCTCTAATATTCTTTTAATAAATTTCCTCCCTTTAGCTAGGAGACTGATTTCCTGTAGCTTGCAACCAATCATGCTTATGAATACTCATGGAATTCCAGTCCTTAAAATGAATAAAAGTGGAGGTGCTCTGTTGAAATGGGAAAGAGTGGGCAGGAGCTTCTCTCTCCCATGATAGATAGATAGATAGGTAGGTAGGTAGATAGGTAGATAAATACATATATACATACATAGACACATAGATAGATAGATAGATGTCATCAAGTTGGCTCCAACTCATGGAGACCTTATGTACAACAGAACAAAACATTACCTGGTCCTGTGTCATCCTCAAGATCACCAGCATGTTTGAGTCCACCATTGTGGCTATTGTGCCAGTCCATCTCACCAAGGGTCTCCCTTGCCCTCATTGGCCCTCTACTTTATCAAACATGATGTGCTTCTCCAGCAATTGATCCCTCATGATGATGTGTCTAAAGCAAGCGAGTTGGACAATATTATGTTGTGATCCAAAAGCTTTTAATTGTCTAATTTTGGGAAGTAGATCTCCAGGCCTCTCTTCCTAGTCTGTCTTTGTCTGGAAGCTCCACTGAAACCTGTCCACCATGAGTGACCCTGCTGATCTTTTAAATACCAGTGGCATAGCTTCACAGCAACATGCAAGCCACCACAGCCAGACAAACTGACAGAGAGGTGGTGGCCCTCCCCATCATACTCTCTAACAATAGCTTCTTTGTTATCTCCGGTGCTACTAGGGCCCCATAGAACAAAGTTTGAAAACCCTTGATCACGTCTGATCCCCTTCGCCTTTGAAAGTAAGGCAGGAGAAGCTCACTGATGTGCCAAGATTCCAGTGCTGCTTTGTGATAGGCTGAAATTCCAGCCTCCTACCTCCCAGGGCAATGTCCTTCCTACCATGCCATGGTAGCTGGCTCGTTAGAATTTGAGAGACAAGAAGACAACAGAATTAAGTTATGGAGCCATTTATCTAGTGGATGGTATCTTCTCATTCACACTTCTCCAAGGCTACAATAAACAGCAGCAGCAGGATGGTCAGGGAGGGCTACTTTATGTCTTTAGGCTCATTCTCCATCTCTGCTCCTCCTGTCCACCCATGGTAGCAGGTCCATGCAGGGAAAGGCCCCTTGCATGGCTTGTGGCTGACCAACTCTGCCTTGGTTTGCACACCTCTGCCTGGACTCCTTGAAGTCATACCAACAGAAATACATGGTACGCAAAAGGACAAATATTGTATGAGACCACTATTATAAGAACTCAAGAAAAGGTTTAAACACAGAAGAAAACATTCTTTGATGGTTACGAGGGTGGGAAGTGAGGGAGTGGGGAATTCACTAACTGAACAGTAGATAAGAATCATCTTAGGTGAAGGGAAGGACAACACACACTACAGGGGAAGTCAGCACAACTGGACTAAACCAAAAGCTAAGATGTTTCCTGAATACAGCCAAAAACTTTGAGGGACAGAGCAGCTGGGGCTGAGGTCTGGGAACCATGGTTTCAGGGGACAGCTAGGTCAATTGGCATAACGAAGTTTATTAAGAAAATGTTCTGCATCCCACTTTGGTGAGTGGCGTCTGGGCTCTTAAAAGCTTATGAGTGGTCATCTAAGATGCTTCAATTTGTCCCAACCCACTTGGAGCAAAGGAAAATGAAGAACACCAAAGACACAAAGAAAATATTAGCCCAAGAGACAAAAGAGCCACATAAACCAGTGTCTTAGTCAACTAGTGCTGCCATTAACAGAAATACCACAGGTGGATGGTTTTAATGAAGAGAAGTTTATTTCCTCACAGTCAAAGTAGGCTAAAAGTCCAAATTCAGGGTGTCAGCTCCAGGGGAAGGCTTTTTCTCTCTGTCAGCCTTCTCTTCGGTGTTCTCCCGGACTAGGAGCTTCTCTGCGCAGAGACCCTTGTCCAAAGGATGCACTCTGCTCCCAGCACTGCTTTCTTGATGGTATGAAGCCCCCCTGTCTCACTGCTCACTTTGTCTTTTATATCTCAAGAGATTGCCTCAGGACACAATCCAATCTTGTAAATTGAGTCCTGCCTCACTAACACAACTGCTGCCCATCCTCCCTCATTAACATCATAGAGGCAGGATTTACAACATATAGGAAAATCACACAATACCAGGAATCATGGCTCAGCCAAACTGATACACACATTTTTGGGGGGACATAATTCAATCCATGACATTCCACCCTTTGGCCCCCCAAAAATCACATCCTTGCAACGTGCAAAACATATTCACCCTATTATATCATAGCAAAAGTCTTAACTCCAAATCCAAAACCCAAAAATTCCTCTTCATCTGTGAAATCTAGAATACAAGTTATCTGCTTCCAAAGGTACAATGGCAGAACAGGCACAAGCTAGACATTCCCATTACAAATGGGAGAAACTGGTGGGAAAGAAGGGATAACAGGCACCAAGCAAGTCAGCAGAACACGTTACATTAGCCCTCAAGGCTTTGAAAATAATCTTCTGTTCTCCAAGACAATTTACACAATGGCCCTGCCCTCCAGACTCTAGGTATTGGCCACAGTCTCTGGATTCTGAGTGTAGGCTCATCAGCCCTGGGCTTCAGCTCTGCCTTCCAGGCCCCCTGGGACAGCAACTCCGCACCCTTGGCTTTAGGCACACCATTCTCCTAGTCCATTGGAGTGACAACTCCACTCTTAGGAACACCAGAGGCCATGGCTCCACCCTTTGAAACCCCTAAGATCATGGCCATACCTTTTGACCATAACAACCAGAGACTCCATCAACTTGAAACCGGAAGAACTAGATGGTGACCGGCTACCACCAATGACCACCCTGACAGGGGACACAAAAGAGTGTCCTTGACAGAGCGGGAGAACAGAGTGGAGCAGAACTCAAATTCAGGTAAAAAGATCAGACTTAATGGTCTGACTGAGACTGGAGGAACCCCTGAAGCCATGGTCCCCGGACACTCTGTTAACCCAGAGCTAAAACCATTCCTAAAGCCCACTCTTCAGACAAAGATTAGACTGGACTATAAAACATAAAATAATACTCGTGAAGAGTGTGCTTCTTAGTTCAAGCAGATAAATGAAACCAAAGGTGCAGCTCCTGTCCAAAGGGAGCATGAGAAGCCAGGAAGGGACAGGAGCTGGTTGAATGGACGTGGGAAACTCAGGGTGGAAAGGGGGAGTGTGCTGTCACATTACTGGGACTGCAACTGATGTCACATAGCAATATGTGTATAAATTTTTGTATGAGAAATTAACTTGAGCTGTAAACTTTCACCTAAAGCACAATAAATAAATAAATAAATAAGAAATACATTACGAAGCACTCCAGCAACGTTTCCCAAGGCACAGCTCCTTGAGCCCTAGTTCTACAAGATGCTCTGCAAGCAATGAGTCCTGTGATCAAATATCTAAATGTTTAGAGCCTAAAATGCTCTTTCTTATTTTTCACATATTAATATTAAATGATCCATCAACTGATGAATGGATAAACAAAATGTGGTATATACGTACAATGGAATATTATGCAGTCATAAAAAGAGATGAAGCCCTGATCCAAGCCACAGCCTGGATGAAGCTAGAAAATATCATGATGAGTGAAATAAGTCACAAAAGGACAAGTATTATATGATCTCACTTACATGAAATAACCAAAAACGTTAAAACAAACAAACAAACCCGTTGCCTTCAAGTTGATTCCGACTCATAGTGACCCTATAGGACAGGGTAGAACTGCCCCGTAGAGTTTCCAAGGAGCGCCTGGTGGATTCAAACTGCTGACCTTCTGGTTAGCAGCCATAGCACTTAACCACTTCGCCACCAGAGTTTCCAGCAAAAATATAAAAACCAAAAATTATTAATGGTTACCAGAGGTGGGAGGGAGGGAGAAAGGGGGAGTTTTTGCTTATGGGGCATTGAATGTATGTTAATGGTAGTGACATAATTTGGAAAAGGATAGCAAGAATGTTTGTACAACTTGAAGAATGTAATCAACGTTACTGGATCATACATGTAGAAATTATTGAATTGCTGTATGTTTTATTGTATATATTTTTACTGCTATATATATATATATGTATATATATATATAAAATGAGAGGTTGTTTAGTAAGGCAGTTACAAGCATGTACTCTGAATCCTAACTACCTGGACCTGTTTCTCAGCTGTGCCACTTAGTAGCTGGGTGAACTTGGGAAAGTTACTTAACCATTCTGGGCCTCAGTTTTCTCATCCACAAAGTGGGAATGAAATAATAGACCCAATTGCGTTAGTTTGGGCTCTGCAAAAAGGACACGCCAAGACGAGCTCAGATGTGCAGGAGATTTCCTGGGAATAACACCGGTGAGAGAATATGGGCAGAAGCCAGAGGAGGCTGCAAACATTGTAAAACCTTGATGCAGATCTAATTCCTGTGAAAAAGAGAGGGCAGGAAGAAAGGTAGGGTTGAAAAAGCCTTAGATTGCAGTTCGGTTCTAAGAAAATTTTAGCAAAGTGTTTTGAGTTCTTAAGCCAACGTCGGCCATCAGGAGTTCCATGTCTCCCAGGAGGGGGCCTGCCTCAGTGTCCCTGCCATGCTCAGTCATTGGCTGGGAGCAGCCTGCATAAAGTGAGCCCTCTGCCCAAGCTGATAGTGGAATCAGAACGCAGCTGCTGCTCCTGACAGTGGGAGACCTGGGAGGTGTGTTCTCAGGGACCTCATGGCCCCATGTTGTTGTTAGGTGTCATTGAGTCAATTCCAACTCATAACGACCCCATGTGACAGAGTAGAACTGCCCCATAGTGTTTCCAAGGCTGTAATCTTTACGGAAGCAGACTGCCACATCTTTCTGCTGCGGAGCCATGGAGTGAGTTTGAACCGCTGACCTTTCAGTTAGCCCTAGAGCACTTAACCATTGCACCAAGAGGGCTCCTGGCCCCGTGTTGTTTTTGTTGTTGTGTGCCATCGAGTCGATTCCCACTCACTTCGACCCTATAGGGCAGAGTAGAACTGCCCCCAAAGTGTTTCCTAGGCTGTAATCTTTCTGGGAGCAGATCACCTGGTCTTTTCTCCCACGGAGCTGCTGGTGAGTTTGAAGCAATGATCTCTGAGTTAGCAATTGAGCGCTTAACCATTGAAACTTCTGATACATCTTAGTTTGGCACATCTTGGAACTGAGGAAAGAGTTTGGAAAACTTTGCAAACTATATGTCCCACTTGGAGGCTTGCATTAACATACTAAAGATTCTGAGAAGTCCTGCAGTAAATAGGCCTATTTGACTTTAACTCCTGTTTCCCTTCCTTCTTTGACCACAGACTTCTTTCAAGGGATTCCTTTTCTCTTTAGTTAGAGAAATTGATTTCTGTTGCTTGAACCCAAATCGCATTGGATACACGTGGAATCTCAATATATTACACAGATAAAAATGGAAATGCTCTGGTTGAATATGGTGGCAGGAGACAAGACTAGAATTCCCTGGAATACATTTTGGCAAACATCATGCTTTGCAAATGTTAGTTACTGTTGTTTCAGACGATTCACAGGAATTAGGTTCAGAGTAAATGGAGCTCAGGAAGCAACGGAAGGGTGGAAGATGAAGAAGGAATGCTTCCTGATATGTCCAGGCCACACCACCTCATCCTGCACCATTTTCTACCACTAAGGCAGAGCTTCCCTGTTGAAGTGGGCAGGGGATGCTCAGCAGCACTCCTGTGCTCCACCATGGTGGTCCCTGGAGGACAGAGTTGGAAAAGCACCTATCTAACCCAGCTCCATCGAAGTGTGCTCAACCAACCTCGCCCAATGAGCAGAACACCCTCTCAACCCAGTTTCCAGAAGAAATCAAAATACTGTGGAATATGAAAGGGAAGATGATGAGCCTTTAACCACCATGACCAGAGGCTGAGGTCCATGAACAAATTCAGCAGGAGAGTTTTCCTCCATGCCTTCATCCACCACATGTTTTTTATGTCCACTCCGTGCCAGGCACTGTGCTGGGCGTATGGATCCAGACATGAAAAATGCAGCTTTCACTATTGGGTGGGACACCTTTGATGCACCACCTCCCACCCTTGCAGTCTACCACTTCGCCCTGTCTGGAGCTGTGGCATCCTGAGAGCACCTAGCTTCAGCTGGCTCTGGGTGTCCCTTGCTCTCTGCAGGGCTTCCCTGCTGCAGGGCAGGTGTCACAGGAGCCTGATCAGCCATGCGGCCCATGTCAAATCTCTAAGTACAAGGGATTTCACATCCCCAGGAGCAACCCTGAACCTATGCCAAGACCCAACCCTCTTCTGTGTCTTGGATCCCTGGGTGGCACAAATGGTTTGCACTCAACTAGTAACCTAAAGGTTGACGGTTCAAACCCACCCAGCAGCACCATGAAAGAAAGTCTTGATGATCTGCTTCCGTACAGATTACAGCCAAGAAAACCCTATGGAGCAGTTCTGCTCTGTAATACACAGTGTTGCCGTGAGTTGGGATCAACTCAAAGGCAGTAGGTTTGGCTTGGTTTTCGGTTCCTGTGTCTTGAGTGGACCATGCTGAGGACATTCTACATTGCTCCTGGGAGGTTTCCATGCTCACAGCAGTGGCCCACTCACTAGCGCATCTTGCATGGGCCTGCCCACCTCCCATGATGTACTCCCTGCCTCCCCCATGCCTTTCCCAAGCATCATTTCCTCAAAAGAAATTCTCTGCACATAAGCCCTGGTCTCATCCTCAGCCTTTTGGGGAAACACAAGCTAGGACTTTTTCTTTTTTTAATAACAGTAATGCTTTGCAATTAAAATGACACATATTTCTATTATTCATTTGAACATAAGAGCAACTTGGAATGATATAGAAGCCTGGCATCTAGCTCATTTAAGAGAATAGAAAAACTAAAGTTCAGAGAGACAAGTTGACTTGCCAAATGTCACACAGCTCGGAAACAGCAAGAACCAGGACTCCCACATCTCGGCCTGATGTGGAACACAGGGCCTGGGAATCTCAACCCAGCCCCAAAGGTGAACCTCAGGCTAGATTTTGAAGGACATTTATGAGTTAGCTAGATGAAGAATGGGAGAGATAAATAATGGGGGCAGGATTCCTGACAGAGGGAACAGCATGTATAGAAGCCCAGAAGTGAACGTCATTCCACGGATCGTCTTCTGGAAACTGTAGGGAGCACAGTTTGGCAGAAACATAGGGCCAAGGAGGCATGTGAGGCATTGGTAAGACATGAAGTGAAAAATCACACAGGGCCTTGTGGACAAAGTGTTTGTTGACTTATGAACACTAGAAAGCCATGGGGTGACAGGGTGGGGAAAAAGATTTGTGGCCTTTGGCCAAACACAGCTGGTCCACACTCATATCCTCACTCCCTGGCAACCAGGGACAGGGATGCTTATTTTCTCAAGGGCTAAGGACTCCATTCACGAATTGACTCTCCTATTCCACTCTTCCTGATAGTCTTTTTTAAAAAATTGTTCTTTTTCTCTTGGGAAAAGGAGCATCTTGAATCTAATGAGTAACTAATTAAGGCCAGTGAGAGGCCAGAAAGGAAAGCGGTGCACTTAGATAAACTCGGAATCAGCAGTCTAGGAACAAGGCCCTTCCTCAGCATCTCCCTAGAAGCCATGGTCATTTCTGTGGAGCAAGGTTGAAGAGTAGCTCTTTAAAGAACAATTTTAACAAATGATCGCATATATACACGGACACTCTAGCAGACACCCTAGCAGTGTACACACACACAGAGTGTACACACACATAGAGACACATACACGTAGACAAGCGTGCTCCTCCTACCTTACTGGTGGGAGCATAAGCCACTATGATCTCTCTGGAGAGAAATTTTGGCAGTATGTATCAAGAGCCTTAATAATACTTATACCTTTTGTTCTTGCAATTTCCCTCATAGGAATTTATGCTAAGGAAAGAGTCAGACACATGCACAAGGGTTCTCATTTTAGCCTCATTTATATTAGGAGGAAATCAAAAACAATCACAATGTCCAACAGTTGGGGCTGGAGTAAATTATGGCATGTCCATTCAATGGAAAATAATGCAGCCATTAAACAAAGCATGTGGTAGATTGATTGCGAAAACAGCCACCATTATTGTTCTCTCTCTGTCCATGACCTTGGCAATGTGACTTTGCAGCAACTCCCATCAAGAGGTGGAGTCTAAGCAGGGGTGGAAAGGAGGAGTGTGCTGTTACAGTACAGGGAGAGCAATTAGGTTCACATAACAATGCATGTATAAATTTTTGTATGAGAGACTAACTTGAATTGTTAACTTACACTTAAACTACAACAATAAAAAAAAAAAGAGGTGGAGTCTGCTTTGCATGCCCTGGCCACATGACTCACTTTGGTCAGTAGAATACAGAGAAAGTGACAGCGAGCCTTGAGCATTCCTACTCTTGCTCCAGCGAGCGCTCTCTCTCTCTCTCTCTCAGAATCTTGCCACTGCCAGGTGAACAAGCCCAAACTAGCCTGCTGGAGGATAAGAAACTACGTGGAGTAGGGCCCAGTAGTCTCAGATGAGTCTATCCTGGGCTAGCCTATATCCAACTGACCCTCAAAGATGTGAGAGTCCAACCAAAATCTGCAGAACCACCTACCTGGACATCGTTGGTTGCAGACACATGAGGGAGCCCAGCCAAGAACTGAAGAACCATTCAGCTGACCTGAGGACTTGTAAGCAAATTGAATATTTTTTTTTAAGTCCGCAGTTCTCAGTGTGGTCTGCGGAGCCTTATGAGTTTCTGAGACCCTTTTAGATGGTCTGCAAAGTCAAAACTATTTCTGTAAAAATCTCCACCAGTTGCCATTGAGTCATGTCTGACTCACGGCAACCCTGTGGTGTCCGAGTAGAACTGTGCTCCATAGGGTTTTCAGTGGCTGATTTTTCAGAAGTAGAATGCCAGGCCTTTCTTCCAAGGTGCCCCTGGGTGGACTCAAACCTCTTAGTTAGCAGCTAAGTGTGTTAATCATTTGCACCGCCCAGGGACTCCTTAGTAATAACACTAAGAAGTTATTTCTCTTCTTTACTCTCTTCCACTCATGAGTGTACATGGGAGTTTTCCAGCGGCTACGTGATGAGTCATCACTTTGATAGCTGGTAGAATATATGCCTATGAAGTCTTAATTTTAAAATGTTCTCGCTTTTAATGTCCACAGGAGATACTGACAGATATAAACAAAATCTCACTGAGGTTCTTAATGATCTTAAAAGTGTGAAAGAGGTCCTGACACCACAAAAAAATGAGAACAACTGTTTTAAATCATCAGGTTTGGGGGTAATTTGTTGTCACACAAAGATGTCTGATATAATAAGTTTGCACGCCTTTGACTTTGAAAGAGGTTGACACTACTGTGCATTGTAAAGCAATTTTAAAACAATACATGAGTCTCCCTTTTGTTTAAAACTTTTTGTACGAGTATCTATGTATATAAACAAAATGCACACAGGGATTCCCTCTAGGTGATGGGATTATGTGTGATTTGTATGGGGGGGTTCACCTTCTATTGCACTTATCTATATGATCTAATTTTTGGAAGGAAAGTCCTTCCTTATGTAAAAAATAGCTTTGAAATAAAGTATAAAAAAATAAAGAAAAGCTGACTTGTGTATATATTCTATAGAAAAAAAAAAGAGAGAGAGAGAGAACCCCCTTCTCTAGTTCCGTGGCCACTCCTGTGGGGAAGATTTGGTGGAAGGTGTGAGGTGATCATTCTCTGTAGCCCCTCACACCCCTATCCACCATCTCGACTTCCGAGGGACGGTTGGGTCAGGTTTCTCTCACTACCCCTTTTCAAGTAAGAAATGAGGACATTAGTTCCCAGTGTAAGGATCCCACTCAGAGAAGCCCCCAGACAAGAAGAGAGCAAGAACTGTCTTGTATTCCTGTGTGTTGAGATCCTCTGGAAGTTGACTCCATTCCAGCAGCAGTTGCCTAGGGAACACCGTGACATAAAGGAGCCATGAGGATGCACTAAATAACTTCAGCAACTATTTGCATTTGGCAGCTGCAGCCAGGGGCAGAGCCCTGCCTGGCTCCCTGTAGAAAAGCCACAGCAACCCCAGAGGGAAGGGGAGCCAGCCGAAGTAGTAACAGAGAAGGCAGTAAATGAAGAAGGGAGGGGGGTTTCTTAACCCTTTTCTTGCCCCTCCCCAAAGCCAGCTGGGGCCAGGGATCAGTCACAGTGAGTTCCAGAGGGGTCCCCTGGGCTTTGTGCATTCTGGGTGATTTGACTACAGGCCAGGAAACCCCAGAGGGGGGCTGTCTCTGCCCGGAACTGGCTCCTCCCACACAGCCTCTCCAGCCCCCAGTGTCTTGCTTCAGCTTCCGCAGCTCCAGAAGGCAGGTGACAGGCTGGGCTGTGAGGCCAGGCTCTGCATCGCTGAGGCGGTTAATTGGGATCTCTTTTACCTGACAGGTGAAAAGCCTGAGCGGCAAGGGGAAGTCAGCCCTCTTCAAGCCTGCTCCCGCTCTTATCTGTCTCCTCTCATTAGGGCTAAGTCAGTTCCACAGAGAAGAGCAGGCAAATGAGCCAGGCCTTCCCCTGTGGCCTGGAAATCCAAGCAGCTTCCAGCTCCTTCTGAGCTGCTGTGTGGGGCTTTGCAGGGCTTGAACTTCATAGGTGAGTCCGGAGAGCCCCAGGGGCTTCCCACTCCCTGGGTGGGATGGAGACGCAGTGACAGCACAAAACCAAATGAGAACAACAAGTGCCCAGACCGAGCCTGGCTTTTCTCACTGCCCACTTCAGAAATTCTGGTCAGATCGGATTATATCAGAAATGATTGGCTCCTTTATTCCCCCCTTTGCTGCCAGGAACCCTCCCCGCTTTCCAGATTGACCACATCTGTAGGTTTGCTTGAAGCAGCGCCAACATAAACAAAAACAAACTAAACCCAGCAGCCAGGGAGGGCGGTAGTGTGCCACTCATCTGGGCAGGCCACGTGTAGTGATGCGGATGCCAAGAATACCTCCTGCTGGTACTAGGTGCTGCGTGCAGTAATTAACAAGCCTGGGATTGAACAGTGAGTGAATGAGTGAGAAGTACCATGAACTATGGGATGGTAATTGGAGAGGAAGAGAGAAGGGTTTTCCCAAGTGAGCGTTAAAATGTGTGCACATGGTACAACCATCCTGAGCAGGATGGCAATTGGTGGGCAGTGTCCTACTGGGTGGCTGCTGTCATTCATCTTCCAAATTGTTTGCCAATCAGAATGACTTCTGGACACTTCAGCTTCTATGTATGCATGTTGTTGTTGGGTGCCGGTCAAACTAATTCCCACTCACAGTGACCCCACGTGACAGAGTAGAACTGCCTCATAGGATTTCCTAGGCTGTAATTTTTACTGGAGCAAAGCACCAGGTCTTTCTCCTGAGTAGCCGCTGGTGCATTCAAACCGGCCACCTTTTGGTTAGCAGCCGAGCACTTAACTGTTGTACCATCAAGCCTCTTTAGACTCCACTTAAAACCACCTCAGATTTTTTTTCTTTAATGAGAATGTTCAGCACTGGCAAGAACAAAAGAGAACTGGAAACTCTTGTAGATTGCTCATGAGGATGACAATTGGGCAACATTTCCAAACTGGCCTCCAAGACTGCTTGACTGTGTCCTTGAATGAGACCTGGGCACCGGGGTACTAGGAAGGCTGAGACTCTGCAGCCTCAGGTGGGCTCCATTGCGCTAATATTGTGCTCTGGTGGCTGGTGCCCGTGGAGCTAATAATCCACCATCCACCCGAGGCACCAGCTCCTGGTAGCCAGCAATTCATAACGTCATCTGGGTGAAATGAGTGGAATGCCCTGTGCTACATGCCCTCAGAAGGGTCACACAGCAAGGTTACTTAAGCCCCCAAAGCACTGCAGTGTGGAGGTATCTCTCATTCAGCAGGCAGCAATAGCTCTTTTCTTCCAGAAGACACACATGCCGTGTGAGTCAGGGCAGGTGCTGGTATTGACTATACATTACCGTCATGAATTGAATTGTGTCCCCCAAAATTTATATTGAAGTCTTAAACCCTAGTACCTGTGAATGTGACTTTGTGTGGAAAGAGGGTCTTTGAAGATGTTACCAGTTAACATGAAGTTGCCCCGGAATAGAGTGAGTTTTAATCCAATCTAAGTGGTGTCCTATAAAAGAGGAAAAGAGACTCGGAGAACCAGAGAGAAGACGGCTATGGGACAGAGTTCTGCTGCAGCTGCAAGCCACGGGACAGCTGAGGCTACCAGAAGCGGAGAGAGACAAGAAACCGTCTTCCCGAGTCTTTGGAGAGAGCCTGGACCTGCAGACTCCCTGAATATAGACTACTAGACTCCAGAACTGTGAGACAATTACTTTCTGCTGTTTGAAGGCAACCACCTGTGGTTCTTTGTTGCAGTGGCCCTAGGAAACTAACGTTGTTGTTGCTGAGTGCCGTCAAGTCGATCCAACTCATAGCCAGCCCATGGGACAGAGTAGAACTGCCCTATAGGGTTTTCTTGTCCGTAATTTTTACAGAAGCAGATCACCAGCTCTTTCTCCCATAGAGCAGCTTGGTAGGTTCGAACCACCAACCTTCAGGTTAGCAGCCAAGCACTTACCTGTTATGCCACCAGGGCTCCTTAGGAAGCTAATGCAAGTATCCAAAACTCCTTTTCTGCTTTGATGTTTATACTCTGCGGGGCATCTGGTTTGCTATGCTGGTCTCTGTCCCTGTAAGGAGGGCCTCAGAAACTGGGCCACCTTCTAAATTCATTAGTCATACCAGTATCTGTCCAGACCCAAAGGGAGGCAAGATTATTTTGTCTGGAGACTTCTCAGAGTTTGCAAAGAGACAACCAGAAAAAGGGCTCTCACTTCATTCTGTACATCTGGCCATTCAAACTCTGGCCCTACTCAGCCAAAACACCGTTACATAAGCTTAGAACACGCTGGGATGTACGTGGACGACGATATCAGCAGTGCATCCCTCTGGGTGGTAGAATTAAATTGATTTTCTGCTCTTTGCATCTTTATGTGCACTGTGAAGGACTTTCTGCTCTTCCAAGTGACTTTGAATCTGTTATTCCATGAGTGTAGCAGACTGTTTGCAAAAATGGCCAAAACTACTCTCTTCCCTGTATCATATCCCTTTGCAATGTGACTTTGCAGCTCCTCCCATCAAGAGAGAGAATTAATCGCCTCACCCTTTGAATCTGGGCTGGTTTTATGATTTGCTCTGAGAAATAAACATGACAGCAGTAACAATATGACAGAGTTCTAAACTGAGGCTTCAAGAGCTTTGTGTGTTTTGGGTTTCTTCCGTGGACTCCAGAGATCTCCTGGAATAGCCTGTTGGAAAATGATAGACCACATGGAGTAGAGACACACAGTCCCAGCTGAGCCACCTGAGCCATCAATGGCCCCCAGTTGATCTGGCAGCTAACACCAAATGCATGAGTGGACCAACCAAAAACTGAAGAACCACCCCACTGAACCCAGCCTAACTGCTGGCTCACAGAATCCTGAGCTAAATAAATGATTGTTGTTATCAGCCACTAAGTTTCAGGAGTTCTTTCTATGCAGCGAGAACTGATACAACGAGCTCCCCAACTAAATGGAGGGGCTATAATTTTAACTGGTTTGTTGTTGTTAATGTTGTTGTCGGGTGTGCTGAGTCGATTCCGACTCTTAGCAACCCCGTGTGACAGAGTAGAACTGCCCCACAGGGCTTCCTAGGCTGTAATCTTTACGGGAGCAGATCGCCAGGTCATTCTCCCGCAAATCCGCTGGTGGGTTCAAACTGCCAACCTTTCCGTTAACAGCAGAGCACTTAACTATTGTGCCACCAGGGCTCGTTTTAGCCAGTTTATTGGAGCCAAAAAATGCTGGCAGAAAAAGACTGGGTGTTTTATCCAAGGTCTCACAGCTGGGTAGTAACAGATTCAGAACTTGAACTTGAGAATCCCACTGGCCTGTTTTCTCATTTGCATTTCCTCCTGAATGGCAAGTACTGGGAGGCAGCTGGACAGCAGCCTCTACAAATCCCTCCTGGGTGGGACTGGAGCATTTTCTTATTTCACCTGCTGCCCGCCCCACCTCACCACCCTGCCCTGCTGCAAACCCTCAGGAGGCAGCAAACCCACAGCCACAACCACGCACCAACCATCAGCTTCCTAATAACACGTCCAGCCAGCAGTCAGCTCTTTGATTTGCAAGGCTCAAGCTGCTCCCATGCCAGCCGCAACCCTCTCTTCTGCAGGCAGCAGGAGCAGCGGCCCCAAGAACAGGCAAGCACTTCTTTTCAACTGCCCTGAATGAGACCAGTGGGTGGGCCTGTCCACTTGTCTGTATCAGCTGGAGATCAAAGCAAACACAAGAGGGAACAGGCCCAAAAAGAAGGAGGAGGGAAGAGCTCCCATCCACACACTCCAAACCCAGCCAGGGGTCCTCAGGGGTAGGTGTGGGAACAATCCTGACCGAAATGCTACCCCTCCCCAAGGAAGCCAGAGAGAGAAAGACGACAAGGAAATAGGAAGGCTGGGGGTGGGCTTTGGTCAGAGGAAGCAATAGAAAAACACAAAGGAAGGGAGGACAACCAGAGGAAGCAACTCCACCCTCTTGCATCTCCCATAAAGAGCCTGTCTCTGTCTGCAGAGCCTTCAGAGAAACAACAGGAGACAAGGAGGCCTGGGAAGGAGGCGCCACGCTTCTCAGGCCCTGGCTGCGCGCGCTGGCACTGAGGGCTGCCAGCTGGAGGGAACGCAGGCTGGCCTGATGATGGAAGCGTGAAGCCTGGTTTTTTATTTTTTTTCTCTGAAGATTTGGAGAAAACAGAGTCCAGCCCATGTATCAGGCCAGGCCCGATGTCCTCCAACAAGGCAAATTCTTTCCTGTGCTTGGGAAACACACCTGGCGAGAATTCTCACGTCACTGGCCAGGAGCACAGAGTTTTGTGCCCAGTGGATTGTCCCTGGGGGAAATAAAACACTTGGCTAACGCAAAACACGTTGATGTCAGAAATCATCCGACGGAGACAGCAAGTGCTGAATGGCAGGTCAGTTTACTCCAAGTCACTAGAAGTCCCAGAAATGGTAATAGCAATAATAATCGGTCTCAGTTACCTAGCGCTGCCGTAACACAAATACCACAGGCAGGTGGCTTTAAAGAACAGAAGTTTATTTTCTCACAGTTCTGGAGGCAAGAAGTCCAAATCAGGGTCTCGGCCATGTCAATTCCTTCTGTGGGTCTCTCTCAATTTCTGGTGGCTGCTGGAGATCGTTAGCATCCTTTGGGGTTCCTTGGGGTTTCTTGGTGTCTGTCTTCCCCCCGTGTGCGTCTCTGTGTCTATTCTG
Source organism: Dugong dugon (assembly GCA_030035585.1). Lineage (NCBI taxonomy): Eukaryota > Metazoa > Chordata > Mammalia > Sirenia > Dugongidae > Dugong > Dugong dugon. The sequence goes on along the minus strand of CM057481.1, from coordinate 51,915,923 downwards.
GTCTTTTTACAGCATGAGTGATTAGGTTTAATGCCTACCCTACTCTGATATGTTCTCATTAACATAACAAAAGAAAACCTTATATCCAAACAGGATCACTTGCCCAGGTACATGGGCCAGGAATTCAACACATACTTTGAAGGAATACCATTTAATCTGTAACAATAATAATAATAATAGCTACCATTTAGTGAGAGCCTAGTAGGTGCCAGGGTCACTTCATTGTCATCACACAACCCTCGGAGTTTTATCGCAGACACTGGCAGTGCCCCCACACCCCCTGCCCTTACATACAGTGTGCCCTGGCCTGACGTTAACTTCAACACTTGCATCTCTTTGCCTGAACGCTTTCTCTGGCCGCAAGCTCGCTCTGCCCACTCACCAGCTGGCCTGAAGTGCCAGGGAATTAACGACCTCCACCTCAGAGGAGCCCTCAACCAATGAATGGCGGGATCTGGTGGATGAACACCCCAGCTCCTTTGCTCTTCGAGTGGGATAAATCTGTGCTTGTCCTAAACTGGCTCCCAGCGTCCCTCCAGCAGAATTAAGTTCCAGTTACCCAGGATGGTAATGCGCTCACTTGCTAAATGAGTCCATCCAGAGGTGCTTCAGGAGAAAACATGGCGATCTACTTCTGAAAAATCAGCCATTGCAAACCCTAAGGAGCACAATTCTACTCTGACACACATAGGATCACCATGAGTTGGGATCGACTCGGCAACTGGGTCTTTTTTGCCCCAGGCGGTGATTTGCTTAACACCCCATCTTGACTGGCAGTTTTCCCTCTCTTGTCTCACTCCCCCACGCCTCTACTAGTGTTTCCTGCTTCACCTTCCTAAATAAACTACTTGTACTAGAATCCTTGTCCCAGGTCTGCTTCTGGGGGAACCAGCCTAAGAGAGTTCTATCTCCATTTCATAGATGAGAAACTCAAGGCTCAGAAGGTTTAGAGAACTCACCCTGGTCTATCAAAGCGCTCTCATGACTATCTGCTGCTATTTACTAAAATTTTTACTGAATCCTTTGGGTGCAAAGGAATCTTTGGTTCAGACCAGAAAGAGCCCAGGCGATGCACCCCCATTGACAGCAGCTTCTGTTGTGGGGACCGGGGGCTCCTGAGGAGATTGGACCCAAGCATAACTGATTAAGAAGACGAGGTTTGGCATCAGACGACCCGAGTTTTCCTTCAGGAGATGCCGCTTAGGAATTCTGTAGCCTCGGACAAGTTACTTAAGCTCTCTGAACCTGAGTTTTCTCCTCTGTAAAGGGAGGTTCCACCACTTGTCTGTCTGTTTGTCCTACTGTGGTGCCTTGCATGTTACTGTGATGCTGGAAGCAATGCCACCGGTACTGCGAATACCAGCAGGGTCACCTATGGTGGACACGTTTCAGAGGAGCAACCAGATTAAGACAGACTAGGAAGAAAGGCCTGGCAATCTACTTCTGAAAATTAGCCAATGAAAACCCTATGGATCGTGACAGAACTTTGTCTGATATAGTGCTGGAAGATGAGCCCCCGAGGCTGGAAGGCACTGAAAATACACAGCGGCCACAGCAATGGACTCGAGCATACCAATGTTCATCAAGATGGCACAGGACCGGGCAAAATTTCATTCTATCGTACATCGGGTCACCATGATGGCAACTAACAAAAGTGAGGTTACAGTGGCTACCTCATGAGGTAAAGATTCACAGTAGTGAATGCCCAGTATGAGCCCAGTAGCATGAGCTCCTGAAGGAGAAGAGTACTGTGGGGAGGGGCCAACACCGCTTTGGAGGTGTGTGCGGACCCAGGTTCAATGCCTTACTCCACCACTCGCAGCTGCGAGTTTGGGGGCAAGTCACTTCCTTCTGGAGCATTCCCTGTAGCCTAGGTAAAGTGTGGATGTGTAGTGTGGATTAACTGAGAACCTGAGGGTGAGGCAGGGGTCCTGATACAGGGAACAGTAGTTCTTCCTTTCTTGACTTCTAATGCAAAGCAGTAGTGTTTTACTGGGTTGATCTAAGCCCCCAGAGGCATTGAAATAGAGTTAGAGCTTTCTTTTTTAAAATCTGATTCCAGAGTACTCACGCAGCCACCTGGTGCCTGATTAGCATTCTGAATTGTGCAAGGGGGCCAGCCTGGGTTTCCAGAGATGAGCAGGTGGTGCCAAGAGCTTCCCAAGCCTGAGGCCAATCAGAGATGGAGGCCCCGCCATGGGCCCCGGGCCAGAAACTTGGCTGCCACTTCTTCCTGGAGAGAAGGCACAGATTAGAGCCCTCAAAGTTTCAGGGAAAAGTCTCCCAGGTGGTTCTCCACTAGTGGAGCACAGCTCCCGGGAATGCCTGAGACCTTTCACGGGTGAGCCCCTGGGCTGGAGGCTGCCTGTTGGCCCCTCCCCCTGCTCTGTGTCCTGGGAGGCTGCCCGGTGTGGGGCGTATCCACTGGCTCCCTTGCCCTTTGGTCTCCTGTTGGTACTGGCAGGAGACTGGAGGCGCGGCGAATTATCCAACAGGCATGCGTGGTAAGCACGGTGCTTGTGCTTACCAGATCGTCTGTAGTGAACAATTTCACTACAGATTAGTAAGTAAGCATAAGTAAGCCCAGGCTTACTTGTGCTGACCGGGCCATCCGCCCCTGTCAGGGATTGTACATTTGAAAAGAGGCTTTGATTCTGTAGGAAGGTGTGTGGGATCGGGAGACACAGGTGCCAGCCATGCCTAGAAGCAGAATCTCTGATGTGGAGAAAAAAATGTAAAATTGTTTACTACAGATGATCTGGTAAGCAAGGTAAGCACCATGCTTACCTTGCCTTTTGAATAATCTGCCCCTGCTGGACGGCAAGAGGAGAGAGAGGCCAGGGTGTTCATTCCCTTGCTGGGACACTGCAAGATGGAAGTGTCCCTATAGCCCAGGTCACAGCTCCCCTCAGCAGCCTTGTCCATTCAGCTGCTCTCCTGGCTTCAGGTAACCACTCACTCCCTGGCCCGTTTAGGCCCAGCGGCAGTAACAGCTTCCTCCTGTTAGCCCTGGGGTACTGACCATCCCTAGTGATTTCCCTAAACCCTCAGACACCTTTGTAAATGGTCCCTTTGTTATACTCTCCTCAGTTATTCTGTTTGAGTATATCATCAGTGCCCTGCTGAGACCCTGAGACCCAGACACAGCCACCAAATTTGGAACATTATGTAAAGTTTATTTTTGCCACAACTAAGCTTACATACCATCATCATGACGTGCACCTTCTCAGTGCTGAGCTGAGTGGGTCACACAGTGCATCTGCTAAAATGCCATTTGGCTGCAAGTAACAGAAAGCCTGGCTCTCAGTGGCTTAAACATAGAGGGGGGTTATTTTCTCATGTATCAAAAGGTCTGGAGGTAGGCAGTTGCTGACATTGATTTCCATGATTTTAGGGCAAACCTCTTTAATTCTCTTGCCTTTCTCTTGTGGACACAAGATGGCTGCTTCAGCTCCAGGCATCTCATCATACTCAAGTCAGGAATAAGTTGGCAGTAGGTCATCAATCACTTCTGTACAGGAAAGAGAAAGGTTTTCCAGCAGACTCTCACTTACAGGCTTGGTAGATAGATAGATAGGTAGGTAACTGCCATCGAGTCAACTCTGACTCATGGTGACCTTACGTCCAACAGAACAAAATGTTGCCCAATCCTGTGTTATCTGCACATTGGCCAGTATGTTCGAGTCCATCTTTGTGGCTATTGTGCCAGAGTCTTCCTCACACTTGTTAGCCCCCTGCTTCACCAAACATGTGATATCTTCCTCCAGCGATTGATCCCTCCCAATGACATGTACAAAGCAAGTAAGTTGGACAATGTTCTGTTGTGATCCATAAGGTCTTTACTGGCTGATTTTTGGAAGTAGATTGCCAGGCCTTTCTTCCTAGACTATCTTTGTCTGGTAGCTCCACTGAAACCTGTCCACCATGGGTGACCCTGCTGGTATTTGAAATACCGGTGGCATAGCTTCCAGCATCATAGCAACATGCAAACCACCACAGTAGAACAAAATGACAGACACGTGGTGGACTGACCGGCTAGACCTGTGTAATCTGGTCATGCTAGCTGCAAGGGAAGCTGGAAAAGCAATTATCTAGCTTTCTATCCTTTATACTGGGAGGTGGAAAGATAACAGAGGGCTGGGAACTGCTTGAAGGTAACTATTCAATGTGGTCTTCCATGGGCACCAAGCAATAAAATTAGGGTGCAATTTGCAGTGAGTACAAGATAAGAGGCACAGCTTAGCATTAAGTCAGCCTCCCCTCCCCCATTTCCCATGTTTACTGGAGCAAATGAGACTTTTGCTGGTCAAGGCAACAAATGACCTTATTCAGCCAGCAGCCCTGTCCCTTCAAGTATGCTGCCAAAAACACTAGTGTTTTGGAAGTCTAACAGGCCCACACAAAAAAAGTTGTCTTTAAGTAATCCATGTTTTCCTGGGGCTCAGAGCCAAAACCTAGGTTCTCCCCATAGTTCAGTGGCATAGCGGTCTGAGAAGGCTGGCAGGATCCTCTGAATTACCAATCTGAGAGACGGAAAACAGGATCCAAACTAGGAAACAATGTCTCCCCATCCTCCTAACTCCCTGCCCCTAGCCCAAGAATGCTCTCATGCCCTTTCCACCTCCAAAATGTATCTTGCATTTTAAGCAAGACAAATTCTTCTCCCCAAACATTTCCCTCAGCTCTGCTAGAATATCCAAGCATACCACTTGGCTGTCCTGTAAAATGACACTAGACCAGTTGTTACTTTCTTCTTTTCATTCATCTGTCTCTTCTCATTTTCTTGACAATAAACATGTACGGTGTGTAATCATTTTTTTTTTGTTTGTTCAGGTTTTTTTTTTTTTTTTAAATGACACCAGGCAATCATGAGAAGAGAAATGAACATACTGCCCTAGCAAATTATACCTTTGCTTCCATTGTGACCCTCCAAGGGGAACCAAAAAAATATACCCCCAAATGGACACAAACGGCTGCCAATCACTGGTTGAGTTGAACCAAGAAGGCTTTCAAATGAGCAGTTCAATTTGATGGACCTCACCCCGCCCTCAGAGTCTTTAGCAGAGTCTGGGGAGAGAAAGGTTAATTCCACACTGTGTGTTTGAGGTTTAGGAAATATATCACACTTTTCCTTTAACAGTTTTAGACATGGTCAACCAATGGAGCGACCCCGCAAAGCATTTTCCCACTTAATTTCAGAGGTTATGTGTATTTTGATGGAAATATAATCCATATGTTTGCTTCATTTATACATCCTCATCCACATGAATCTACAAGCTGGCTGACTGATGTCCCACGGCCCTTGGAGACTTTTTGAGGAATTTTTTTCCTCAGAAAAGAGGAAGATGCTGTTGCTGGAGGCAGAAGGAGCTCATCTGCCAAACATTTGCGAGTGAGTCAGATATAGAAGCCAAAGTTCTGGAGAAGCAGATCAAAGACCAGGGGTATCTTCCTTTTCTGGGAAGGAGGCTCATGGCTATTTTCTATACCCAAGATTTATTAACCTACTATTTACAGGGTTGCTATGAGTCAGAAGCGACTCAATGGCAATGGGTTTGGTTTTTTTGGATTTACAGGCTAATGAGACAGTGGTGGTTCAGTGGTAGATTTCTCATCTCTCATGTGGGAGAAGTATGTTCGATTCCCAGTGGTGATCCATCTGTCAGTGGAGGCTTGTGTGTTGCTATGATGCTGAACAGGTTTCAGAGGAGCTTCCAGACTGAGATGGACTAGGAAGAAAGACCTAGCAATCTACTTCTGAAAATCAGCCAGATTGGCTCACAACAGTCCAAGCCTTAACCCCTCATGGGAATGGCGCAGGGCTGGGCAGCATTTGTTCTGTTGTATATGGGGTTGCAGTGAGTCAGGGCCAACTTCACAGCAGCTAACAACAGCAACATTTACAGGCTGCAGTGCTGGGGGTGGGGAGCAAGGATGCTACAAAAATAACTCATATACGGATTCTCTCTTCAAGGAGCTACCACTTTTACAGGGGTTGATAACTCTCTATAAAGGGCCAGATAGTAAATATTTTGGCTTTGAGGGCCAGAGGGCCTCTGTGGCAGCTACTCAGCTCTGCCTTGTAGTGTGAAAACAGCTACAGACAATTTGTAAAGGAATGATTTACAAGAACAGGGCAGGGGGTGAATCTGACCTATACGCTGTAGGTTGCCGACCCCTGGTCTGTGCAGAACCACGTGAAATTGTCGATATTGGAGCATTCCTGACAAACAGCAATTTCATATGGTTCCACCTGATGGCCAAGGAGATTAAATACACACAAACAATCTTACTATGAGGAAGACAGTACAACAGGCCGTAAGCATGGCGTAGATGACTTACTTTCTCTGACGGTTCAAAAGTGGAGAGAACTAACATTTCTAGCTGGGTGACGTCCAACTCATCTCCCTTCATTACCCCACTCAGCACCCTAATTGCACCAAATCAGCTTTCATTTCCAATATGAAATACACTCCCTTTCATTTCTGGTTAGATCCCTGGGTGGTGCAGTTAACGTGCTCTGCTGCTAACCAAAAGGTTGGAAGTTTGAGTCTACCCAGAAGCACCTCAGAAGAAAGGCCTGGAGAACTACTTCTGAAATATCAGCCATTGAAAACCCTATGGAGCACAATTCTGCTCTGATACACATGGGGTCACCATGAGTCAGAATCGGCCAGCTGGCCCATTGCTGGTAAATTTACATTGGGGCTTTATAAAAGGTCGTTTGTAATATTCATGGGAAGGGGAGAGAGTTGACATGCTTGAAGATATCTAAGAAGCACAGGAGGAACTAATGTTAAACAGGCTGGTTTCCTGCAAGCTTTATCAAAGTCTTTTTCATGCTAATGACCTTCCAAGTCTCCAGGAGGGGATGTAACATGAAGCATTTCCCAAACTGATGTGCTCGAGGAGATCTTCCCAAATGTGGTTCTGTGAATCACTCTGTGGGAAATCCTGAACTCTGTACCTCACCTCATGACAGATTTCGTTCCTAGTGCCCATGTGACTGTCCTGTGACACTGAGGACAAGATTGGCAGGAAGATGGTGGGGAAGAAAGAGATTGGCTATCAGCCTGACATGTGTTCCCAGGCATCAGGGAGGGAGGTCTGACCCAGGGCTGGTTCTTGAGGCTGAGCTGATTAAATAACTGTCACTTCCCATTTCCTCCTTTAAGAGATGTAGCTTGACACCCAGACTTGAACCTCTGGAAGAACTCCTGTAATGACATTATGACATATTGTGGCCACTTAGAGGAACCCACACTATTCCCTTGGGTTTTGGTTCTGAAAGAGAACCCGTCAAAGGCCACCAGCCAAAGAAGCTCCCAGAGGACTTCTTCCTTCTCTCACCCCCTCATTGGTTGACTGGGTTTCTCTCATTTAGTCTCTTGCTACTCAAAGTGTGGTCCTCGGACCAGCAGGACCAGCAGCATCTGTACCAGTTCAAGTCTCAGGCCATCCTGGAATCAGAGCCAGCGTTTTAACAAGACTCTCACGTGATCGATATGCACAGTAAAGTTTTCATCTACCTGTCTTGGTAGATTAATACCAAATTTTGCTTCTTTTTCAGTACTGGGGGAGAGGCAAGCACTGGAGGCAGACAGACAGAATGTTAAACTAGAAGCTCCTTTGTGTGATCCTAACTACCTCATTGTTTCTAGGGTTTTCCGAGGCCCCTTGGATAAGGCCAATGATTTCGTTTGGTTTCCTCTGCTAGTATTTATCGGGCACTTTTGTGCTAAACCCCATGCTAAGCATTCTACATGCACTACTTCACTTAACCCCAACAAACTTAGAGGTAGAAACTATAAATAGCCCCATTTTATAGATGAAGAAACTGAGGCTTTGAGAAGAGACTGACTTCAGCCAATCATATCAAATGTTTATTTCTGCTCGGTCCGGAAAACTCATTAGAGTTAGTGAAAGAATAAAGAAGCGTTAAACAAATAAGAAAGCAAACAGCGAGGGAACAACAGCAAATGGGAACTGTCAACACAGTTTTGGAAGATGGATAGACAAAGGGCAACTGATTTGGATCTTGGGTTGCTCCTTTCTGCTAAGCGTCTGCAGGGAAGGCAACAATAAGAGGCAAAGAGATTCTGTACTGCAAAATCTTGGAAGGTTCAGAAACTGGAGGTACCAGGTACCTCTGAAAGCAAGAGTGTGGGGTGGTGCCAAAGCAGAAGGGTGGGTTGAAAGTCAGTATAAACTTAGTTAACCACTCCTTACTCCCTCGATGTCTTCCCCAAAAGCAGGTCATCAGGCAAGGGCCCTGCCTCTGCAGACTACACCAGGGATGCTGCCTTGGAGGACACCAGACCCTGCTGAAGGTAAGAATCAGCAGCTGCACTCAAAATAGGTGGATTAAGTGAATGTCTGTCCACTGAAGAGTGAGGCTCTGACCCGTTCCCCCGACTTAGCTCCAGAATACTCATTGCCTAGCTCATCATTATTCTGCCCACCCCCACCCCCGCCAACATTCCAACACACACAAAGAGGACCCCCAAGCAGATAATCAGAAGCTTCTTCTTCTGGGAAGCTGACTGAGCCAAAGAACTACAGAATTTGATATCTGGGTGCCTGTCTTAGTCCTCTAGTGCTGCTATAACAGAAATACCACAAGTCGATGGCTTTAACAAAAAGAAATTCATTCTCTCACAGTCTAGTAGGCTACTAGTCCAAATTCAGGGCATCAGCTCCAGGGGAAGGCTTTTTCTCTCTCTGTCAGCTCTGAAGGGAGGTCCTTGTCATCAATCTTCCCCAGGACTAGGAGTTTCCTTGTGCAGGAACCCTGGGTCCAAAGGAAGGGCTGTGCTCCCAATGCTGCTTTCTTGGTGGTATGAGGTCCCCATGTCTCTCTGCTCACTTCTCTCTTTTCTATCTCGAAAGAGATTGGCTTAAGACACTACCTATCTTGTAGATCTCATCAATATAACTGCCACTAATCTATCGCATTACATCATAGTGATAGGGTTTACAACACACAGGGGAATCACATCAAATGACAAAATGATAGACTATCATACAAGACTAAGTGAGATAATGAATAACATATTTTCTAGCCCTTATTTCTTTGCTACTTCCCCACCTCCATGTAAAAACTGCTCCTTCCAGGCCCCCTTTCAACATTTTCATCAGTCACCCACTATTATGGACTGAATTGTGTCCCCCAAAATCTGTGTTGTAAATCCTAACCCCTATACTTGTGGTTAGAAACCCTGGTAGTGTAGTGGTTAAGTGGTATGGCTGCTAACCAAAAAGTCAGCAGTTCAAATCCACCAGGCAAATCCTTGGAAACTCTATGGGGCAGTTCTACTCTGTCCTGTAGGGTCGCTATGAGTTAGAATCTACTCCACGGCAATGGGTTTGGTTTTTTTGGTTTTTATACCTGTGGTTATATCCCTATTTGCGAATGGGTTTTCTTTGTTATATTAATGAGGCAGTATTAGGATACGGTGTGTCTTAAATCAATCTCTTTTGAGATATAAAAGAGTAGATTAAACAAACAAGCAAGCATAAATGGAAGGGAAGATACACACCAAATGATCACCAAGGAATCTAGGAATAGAAGCTGAAAAGAGGCAAGAACCTTCCCCCAAAGCCAACAGAGAAGAAACCCTTCCCTTAGAGTCAATGCCCTGAACTTGGACTTCTAGCCTCCTAAACTGTGAGAACATAAATTTCTGTTCATTAAAGCCAACCACTTGTAGTATTTCTTTACAGCAGCACTCAATGACTAAATCAGAATTTGGTACCGAGGAGTGGGGTGCTGCTCTAACAGATAACTAAAATGAGGAGGTAGTTTTGCAATGGTGTAATGGGCAGAATCTTGAGGAATTTTGATGTGCTTCATAGTAAGGCCCTATGGGAAAAGGACAGTATAAAATGAAGGAAAACTGCCCGTCTCCTGAAATTCTACAGGCAGGAAACAGGCCAATGGAGCAACTTGGTTTCAGACATCTGTAGACCTCCAAGAAAGGAAAAGGACATCCCTGGAGTAGTTTGAAGATCAGCAGAACTGTTGGAAGAAGCACGGGAAGCAGGGCTGCCTTGGTTTCAAAGGGTGGAGCCATGGTCTCCTAGGTCTAAAAGAGTGGAGACACAGCCTCCTAGGTTTCAAAGAGTCAGATCTCCACCAACTTGGTTCCAGAGTGTGGGGCTGCCATTCAGGTGAGCCCAGAGGATGGGACTGCCACCCAAAGCTGAGGGGGTGGGGCTGCCATGCCCAAGGGACAGGAAAATGGAGCCTACCTGGGCTGAGGGGGTGGGGTCACCACTCAGATGGACTAGGAGAATGGGGCCATCCTAAACTGAGGGAGCAGAGTTGCTAAGCCAGTGATCCTAGAAGGTGGGGCTAAAGCCTAGGGCTGAAGGGCCTCCACCCAGCATCCAGAGGGGGTGGCCAAAACCCAGAGTTTGGAGTGCAGGGCCATTGCCCAGATGGTTCCAGAAAACAGAAGACTATTTTCAAGCCTTGAGAGCTAATGTAATTTATTCTGCTGGATTTTGGATTTGCCTGGTGCCCATTATCCCTTCTTTCCCTTCAGTTTCTCCCATTTGTAATGGAAATGTCTACCTTGTGCCTGTTCCACCACCATACTTTGGAAACAGATAACTTGTAGTCTAGATTTCACGGGTTCACAGATGAAGAGGAATTTTGCCCCAGGATGGAATACACCCAAAGTCTCACCCATATTTGATTTGGATGATTCAGAGGATGAGATTTTGGACTTGGAACGGACTTAAGTCTTTTGGGATGATGTGATGGGGTGAATGTGTTTTGCATGTGGGAAAAACATGAATTTGGGGGGGCCAAAGGATGGAATGTTATGGATTAGCTTGTATCCCCTCAAAATATATGTTGTAAATCCTAACCTTTATACCTGTGGTTATAATCCCACTTGGAATCGGTTCTCTTTGTTATATTAATGAGGCGGTATTAGTGTAGGGTGTTGTCTTAAATGAGTCTCTTCCGAGATAGGAAAGAGCAGATTAGGCAAGCAGGCAAGCACAGAGGGAAGATACACACCACATGATCACCAAGTAGCCTAAGAATAGAAGCTGAAAACAAACAAGGACCTTCCTCCAGAGCCAACAGAGAGAGAAAGCCTTCCCTACTAGAATCAGTGCCCTGAATTTGGATTTCTACTCTCTAAACTGTGAGAAAATAAATTTCTGTTGGTTAAAGTCACTCACCTGTGGTATTTCTGTTATAGCAACACTGGATAACTAAGACACCCACTTAAACATTTAAATACCTTCAGGAAGACTATGTTTAACTAAGGATGAATTTTCGTATTCCAGGCATGGTGCAAAACACAACAAAAACAAAAAAACCAAGGGGCATAGGTAGGTAGATAGACAGATAGATGATAGATGGTATTATTACTCATTGCTGTGGAGCCAGTTCTGATTCACAGCAACCCTATAGGACAGAGTAGAACTGCCCTATAGGGTTTCTAGGGAGCAGCTGGTGGATTCAAACTACCTACCTTTTGGTTAGCCGCCTGAAGTCTTAACCACTGAGCCACCTGTGAGTGAGACATAAAGAAACTGTTCTTTGTCCTCCATCTTCCCAAGGACTAATGAGGATGAAAGGGAAGGACCTTTCCAGGCAGAGTAAGAGTGAAGGATTGTGATTTCTCATCATTCCAGGCAGGATGGAAAGAAACTGGCAGGGGTAAGTCACACCAACAACTCAGGTCCTTCAAAAAGTGGAGTCTTCCTTCCTCGACTTATAGCAGCAGGTGCAACGGCCACAGACTCAGAGGGCAGGGCTCCAAAGGCAACCTCATGGGCTTCAAAAGGCTACCATTCAAATATGCTGGATCCAAAAGAGAGCCATCCTCCTAAATATGGATTTGTCTAATTCGTCCAGCGTTGTACTGGGGAAACCACCTCCCAAGGCCCAGGCCCAGGCAGGGAGCCCTGTTCAGGCTACAGCTCTTTCTGCCTGCACCTGCTCACCCTGGTTAAGCCTAGCCTCTTTCCCATCTCTGAGTCTGTTCCCTGGAACCTTCTGCAGCCAGAACTAGCTAATCTGATCAGCTTACAAGGTGTTTTCCAGACTGCCTGGCCATAACATTCACCTGTGGCGAGTGTTAACTAAACAGCTGCCCAGGATCCTCCCCTGGAGATTCTGATTCAGTGGGTTATTTTGAACATATTGCCCAGAAAGTTCTCATGGAGGCACATTTTGAAAATATTGGACTAATCCATGTTTAGGAAGACGGTTCTTTTCTGGATCCAGGGCATTTGAATGGTGGCCTTTTGAAGTCCACGAGGTTGCCTTGGAACCCTGCACTCTGAGTGACTCTGATATTTGATCCCTATCAGACTCATTCAAATGTGGGACAGACGGCTCAGAAGGAAGATGGTTTTCCTGAGGGACAAAAGATGGGCATCCCAGAGAGGCTGCTTTCAGCTCAGTGGAAAGAAGAACCTTCTGATCATCAGAGCTGCTGCCCAACAATGAAATGGGGCCCTTGAAAGAGAGTGAGTTCCCTGTCTGTGGGGGAATTCAAGCCAAAATTCAATGGCTGAGCTTTGTAAGGGAGACCCTCAGAAGAGAGCGAGTTCCCTGTCCTTGGAGGAATTCAAGCCAAAGCTCAATGGATGAGCTTTGTAAAGGGAAGTTGTAGCTCTGCCTGGCACGAGGGAGCTTGATACCTGCTCCTGGAAGCATGGAAGGATTGTGGACAGCTTTGCTATTCAAAGTGTGGACCGTGGACCAGCAGTATCGGCATCACCGAGGAGCTTTTTAAAACCTCTCTAATCAGACTCCATCGCTAGAAATTCTGATTGCCTTGGTCCAAGGTTGGGCCCTGGCATTTAATGCTCTTTAAATTCCCCCCATTTTACTCTAATGTAAGGCTAGAGTAGGGTTGAGAGCCAGAGAAGACCCCCAAGCTTCTCTGACCAGGAGGTGGGGAGGGCACTTGAGAGAAAGGAAGAAATATACATTAAAGCCACAGTCTCTCTTTTCACTTTCTTTTCTGCTCAGCTCAGTAGGAATTTGTCTCCCAGCTACCTCCAAAAGCAATGACTCACAGAAGTGAAGGGACCTGCTCAAGGTCACTCCATAGAGGACACCGACCAGTAGTCTTGGATGCCTGCTCCAGCACTCCAGTCCTGGGCCAGTGAGGCAGGGCCACAAAGTAGAAAAGAGAAAAAAGATAAGCTCCTCACCCCTAGATACAGGCCGGCTGAATGGAATGACAATAACTAGAACGTTAAAATCAAAATATGGCAGGAGCAGATGTAATAATAAACTTTCATTGAGTATTTACTTACACGCTCTGGGCACGGTATTTTCTTTACACGTGTCACGTCTTTTCATCTCTGCAATAATCCCATGAGGTAGGTAACCAGCTGCTGTCGAATTGACTCCGATTCATGGTCAGAATCACATGTGTCAGAGTAGAACTGAGCTCCCTAGGGTTTTCAATGGCTGAGTTTTTGGAAGTAGATCACCAGACCTTTCTTCCAAGGCACCTCTGGGTGGATTTGACCCTCCCAACCTTTTGGTTAGCAGGTGAGCACATTAACCGTTTGCACCACCCAAGGACTGCATGAGGTCGGAAACTGAGGCTCGGAGCAGTGCAGTAGCTGGCCCAAAGTAGCATAGGTGGTCAGAGGTAGACAGCTGAGCTTCAAATCCAGGAGAAGCATTTGGGAGCCTGAACACAGAACCACGGTGCTATACTGCCTTGTCTAGAAAGAGCACGTGTGGGGAGGGGGCCTCTGTGGAGGCCAAGTTTAGGAAAGGCTTTCTGGGGGAAGATGCCTGTGAGCTTGGCCTCAAATGGAAAGCTAAGGAGCAAACATCCACGCTGTTAGAGTTCAGGCATTTGTGGAAGGGTGGGCTGGTTGTGACCCACCCGCTTGGCAGCAGGAGGAAGGAGTTGAAAGGAGGGGAGTGGCGGAGTGTGTGTCCCCTGGACCGGTGGGTGGGCTCTGAGCCCCTTTAAGAGTGGGATGAGGAGAGTTGGGGAGGCAGGGGGCAAGGAGAGGAGGAAATTTGCATAAGATCCTGGGACACATGGGGCATGAGCATGCTCCTTCAGAAATCCTATCACAGCCACCTCACGCCAAGCCCCTGTCCAGGGCTTCAGGGGTGCTTCTCTGGCTTGTTACTGTTATCTCCACTTTCCTCCCAAAAGAGAATTGTTTCTCCCAAAAAGATATGTTCAAGTCCTAATCCCCTCATCCGTGGGTGTGACCTTGTTTGGAAATCGCATCTTTGCAGATATAGTTAACACGAGGTCATACCGGAGAAGCGGGGGACAGCAATAGGACTGGTGTCCTTACAGAAAGAAAAGAGAAAAACAGAGGCAGAGAGGGGTATGTCATGTGAAGACAGACGGAGACAGAAAATGTGAAGATGAAGGCAGAGATTGGAGTGATGCTCCCACAAGCCAAGAACACCTGGGGCCGCCAAATGTAGAAGAGGCAAGGAAAGACCCCTCCCCTACAGCCTCCGAGGAGCAGGGCCCTGGTGACATCTTGATTTCGTCCTTCTGGCCTCCAAAACTGTGAGACAAGAAATTTCTGTTGCTTTCAGGCACCCAGTTTGTGTACTTCGTTACTATATAGCTCTGGGAAAAGAACACACTCTCCCTCCTTTGAAAAGAACTCAAGCTATAAAGGAAACTGCGCTCAGAGAGGTCAATCTACTTGCCTGAGGCCACTCAGCTGAGAGAATCTGAGCCAAAATGGAAGCCCAAGTTGGCCTGACTCCAAACGCCCACCTCACGGGTTGAGGAAATGAGACTTCCTGTCAAGCGTGGCCAATAAAAACGTGGTTTTTCTCTGCTCCTTCCTGAGGATTACTAACAAGAGAGGAAAGGGGGAAAGAAGTCATAACTCAGCCTGCAAGGAACAAAGAGAGCAGGAGGGAAGAGCAAGCAGGAGATGTCAAAAAAAACAAGAGTTTTTAGAAGCTGAAAAGCAGGCAGAGAAGGCAGAAATCCAGCCTCAGGGAGAACAACACAAACAAGGTAATCTGTGTCTCCAGAAACCGGGGAAACATCGGGAATCAGAGGCACCAGGGGCACCAGGGAGTCCTGTAAGCAAGAGGCCAGATGGGACCCAAAGCAAAAGGATTAGTTTTAAAAAAAAAAATTTCTTTAAAAAAATTTAGATACCCAGACTTGTCTCCAACCCCAGACAGCCGGGTAACTAACCTCCCTCCCAATCCGGTAAAAGAAACAAGGTTTAACCTCTAGTCAGCTTTGAGCAAATAGGCTCTGGATTTGGGGCTACGGACATAACCAAAGGGCAAGACTAGGCCATCAGATTCAAAACCTAGCACGTTAGCACATTGAATGATGAGAACCCCATGCAGCCCCAGGTGTGCCAGAGTAGAATTGTGCTCCATAAGGTTTTCAGTGGTTGATTTTTCAGAAGCAGATCACCAGGACTTTCTTTTTAGGCGCCTCTGGATAGACTCGAATCTCCAACCTTTCGGTTAGCAGCCGAGCACGTTAAACATTTGCACCAACCAGGGGCTCCAATGACGCCTCCAAGTAGGCTTATATCCAGGCTGACCAATTGTCCCAATTTGCCTGGGAAAGAGGGGTTCCCAGGACTTTAAGTGCTAAAACCAGAAAGTTCTGGGCAAACTGGGACAAGCTGGTCACACTGCTCATATCTCTATGAAACGAGGGATTCCTCTCTGGGGAAGTGATCAGCCCCAGGAAAAAAGACCTCCAGGGGGAGGTAGGGAGCAAGAGAGGAAGGAAACGCCCTCATTAAAATGGTAAGGTGCCCATCCTGTAAGGAAGCTCACAGGTGGGTCACCAGGCCCTGCCCTGCATGCAGGCCTTCCCCTCCCAGATCACAGGAACAGCTCGGCAGGCTGGGCAGGGGCTCCAGCAGTGCCAGCTGTGTGCGGTACAGCTGTCTGTGCACAGAGGGCACGACAGCCAGACAGCTGGAACACAGCACCACTCAAGAGACACCCCAGGGATGCCCAGAAATACCTGGGGGAGACAGCGGTAGGGGTTGTCACCGCACAAGCGCTCGGGCTGCTGAAGGACTGAGGGAGTTACATGGAGGAAGATCACGCTGGCAAGATGGAGAGGCCCATTCTACAGCTGCATCAAACCCAAGCAAACATCAACAAGCAAAAAAGTCTCAGACTCGAGAGCTGCTCAAATTTACCCCATCCAGACAAGCCCCAGGGGAGAAGACAGCCTTGCTCCCAGAAGGACAGTGGCTGGATTGAGCCCCATGACTCTCCCCTCCCGCCTGAGCTGCAGCTAATAACTAAGCCCCCAAAATAAAAGAGGAAACACACACATACAACGCTAGTACACACAGCTCTCACCAGGCCCTTCCAGAGCGCGGAGCCCTGCAGTTCTCTGGCCTGCATGAAGTCCTGCTGGTTTCCGGAAAGTTCTCATGAGAAATGGTCAATAATCGGGCACCACAGACCCTGCTTTGTGCAACTCCAGTTAGGTTTGTATAAGAAACACAATTAGGAAGGAAAGGCTCACTTTTTTTTTCCTTGTTAAGACCTGGGGGAATTGTTGGTATTCAAGCCGGGTCTCTGGAGGCCTCTTCCTCCTCTGATGGAGCATAAATACACCGCATTCCAACTGGCCACAGACAGACCAGGAACTATTACAGGCCCGGTCCAGGAATTCACAGCCCCCAACAGCTTACCAGGGCGAACACAGCCCTGCCTCTGTGCACAGTCCTCGGGAGCTTGCCAGCTGCACTGTCACCTACTCCGGGTGCAATCCATAAATATTTTTTGCACAAAATGGTTTTTCTCTTTTTTGAAAGAACTTTACTTTTTATTTTATTTTATTATGGTAAGATATGTAAAACAAAATGCTTGTCATTTTCAAGTGTACAATTCAGTGACATGAATTACCTTCACCATGGTGTGCAACCATCACCTCTGTCCATTTCCAAACCTTTTTCATCACCCCAAACAGAAACTCTGTACCCCTTAAGCAATAATTCCCATTACCTCCTTCCCCCTAGACCCTGGTAACCACTAATCTGCTTTCTGTCTCTATGCATTTGCCCATTCTATATATCACACATAAGTGGAATCATACTCTATTTGTCCTTTTGTGACTGACTTATCTCACTCAGCATGTTTTCACAGTTCATCCATGCTGTAGCAAATGTGTGGACTCCATTTCTCTATCCCAGTGTATGGGCATACCACAGTTTGTTACTCCATTCATCTGATAGACACTCGGGTTGTTTCCCCATTTTGGCTATCGTGAGTAATGCAGCAATAAACAAGAAATTTTACTTTCAAAGCCTCAAAATATAAAGCAGATTTATAACCTGAGCTTCTCTGGCTGGTGTGTGTGGCGGGGGGGTGGGACCCCGACCTTTTTCCTCCCTATCCCTTTTGAGCTCACCTAAAACATCTCAGAAGACACTGGGCTCCCCAAAGCACAGCTTGTCTACCGCCGATCAGGCCCAATGTCTTCATTGCACGTGTCAAAGCATAATTTTCAAAAAGTTAAGAACATGACTGTCTTAGGTTCCTAGAGCTACTCTAGCAGAAATATCACAAGTGGGTGGCTTTGAAAAACAGGAAATTATTTTCCCACAGTTTAGGAGGCTAGAAGTTGGAACTCAGGGCACCAGCTCTAGGGGAAGATCCTTCAGCTTCTGCAGCCCCAGCATTCCTCGGTTCCTTGACAATCTTCACGTGATATCTATTGCCCCCGAACCAAACCAAACCAAACCTGTTGCCGTCTAGTTGATTCCGACTCCTAGCAATCCCACGGGACAGAGTAGAACTGCCCCACGGGGTTTCCAAGGAGCAGCTGGTGGATTCGAACTGCTGACTTTTTGGTTAGCAGCCGTAGCTCTTAACCCCTGCGCCAGCAGGGCTCCCTATCGCCCCCATTTGTGCTTTATCCTCTATCTATTCTGCTTTTTTTATAGCTCAGAAGTGATTTAGGTTTAACCCATTGCTGTCGTGGTGATTCCGACTCATAGTGACCCTATAGGACAGAGTAGAACTGCCTCATAGAGTTTCCAAGGAGCACCTGGTGGATTCGAACTGCCGACCTTTTGTTTAGCAGCTATAGCACTAAACCACAACACCACCAGTGTTTCAGGACATAGCCTTTACTGATAGGATCTTATTAACATAACAAAAAACCCTGTTCCCAAATGGGATTATATTCACAGGTATGGGGTTAGGATTCCGATACATATTTTTGGGGAGACATAATTCGATCCAGCTCTACTGACTCTCACACAGATAGAAACTAATGAGCATGTGTCAAAGATGTATTTGACCTTCTAATGAGAAAACCAGCAGGAGATGCTAAGGCCCGACTAAAGGACAATGGGAGAGACCAAAGTCAATGACAAAGAATGCTGGAATACGACTGTGGAGTCAGACACTGAAATGATGGATGTCTGACTGGTCGGTAAAATTCTGTTCTTTGGAGGTATCTTTTATACTGGGCAGAAATCACGTACATGACTACTGGACCAAAATCATTTGCAAGTTATCAATCTTGCACAGATTAGCATCAAACTTTCTAGAGTCTGGGCCGCAGTCAGTAGTGAATAGTAAATCAAACTAAGGTGCATATTCCCCTAGAGCAGGGGTCAGCAAACTTTCTCTGTAAAGGGGAAGACAGTAAACATATATTTTGGCTTTGGGGACCATACGGTCTCTGTCACATCTCTGGTTTTGTTGTACCATGAAAGCAGCCATAAAGAACACAGAAGTGAATGGGCATGGCTAGGCTCCAATAGAAGTTTCTTTACAAAAACAGGTGGCAGTCAGATTTGGCCTGTGCCCTAGAGAATTAGTTAACCTTGGGCAAGCCTTTTAGACAGTGCTTGGTTATGGCATTCCAAGGGCATGCAGCCATCCTTTTGCCTGACTCTCAAGTTTCTAATGCCTTTCTTTAACATAAAACCAAACCCACTGCCTTTGAGTCGATTCCAACTCATGGTGACCCCGTGTGTTACAGAGTAGAACTGCTCCGTACGGCTTTCTTGGCTGTAATCTTCATAGAAGGAGATCAGCAACCTTTCTTCCATGGTGCTGCTGGGTAGATCTGAACCACCAACCTTTACGAACGCCAACCTTTAGGTGAGCAGATGAGAACTAATTGTTTGCACCACCCAGAGACCATTCTTTAATATACAAACCAAAAAAACCAAACCCGTTGCCATCAAGTCAATTCTACCTCATAGCAAGACAGGGTAGAACTGCTCCATAGGGTTTCTAAGGGACCCTTCTGGATTCGAACTGCTGACCTTTTGGTTAGCAGCCAACCTCTTAACGGCTGTGCCCCCAGGGCTCCTTCTTTAACATACAGAGGTGGAAATCAAAAAGGAGAAGCTTGGCCAAGGTGACATACACAGAGCCGAGCTTCTAGCCACCAATCTGCCATCTCCCGGTTCTTTAGGAGTGGAGACATTGCCCACCTCTCCTGCCAATAAGCCAGGTTGGTCTAAGGTGGGGAGTTCCTGGGTGGTGCAAATGGTTAAAATTGCACCGCTACTAAGTGAAAGGTTGGCAGTTTGAGTCTACCCAGAGGCACCTCAGAAGAAAGGCCTGGTGATCTACTTCCCAAAAATCAGCCACTGAAAACCCTGTGGAGACACACATGGGGTCAGCAGGAGTCAGAATTGACTCGATGACAGCTGGTTGGTCTAAGGTGGAAGCAGCAAAATTTCCAGGGAAGTAGCTCCTCTCACTTCCCCAAAGGACCAGCCCAGTGGGAATTTCCTTCTCTGCGTCTCCAAGGGAGGCTGTTGATTGAATGAGGAGTCATTGCTCTCTTCACCCAAAGCAGATGCTCTAAGACTGAGAAGCACAGACCCTCGGCAGATCCATGCATTTGCCTCTTGACGTGATCTACAGTTTAAATGAAAGTCAAACGGAGACATCTCCACCAGAACGATTAGTCGGAGCACAGTTCATTGCCAGGGTTTTTGGCAAATTGCTGAAGGAGAAAGTAAGGAAACAATTTGACATTGGAGCCTTGGAAGTATTTTTTCATTCAACAGGGAATAAAAGCACTTTGTTCCCTTTTCCTTTCAAAATCAGTGCTTCCCCCAAACCTACCACACAGGTCTCTCAGTGCATAACAGCTATGCAAAGAGATTTTTAATGGATGCTGTCACGTGAGCACTCAGCCAAGGCTCTTTAAGCAAGCAACTCATTGTCTTTGAGAGGAAAGAAATTTGTGGGGGAAGAGACGGGGCTGCTGTGAAAAGGTGCTGAAATCACTGAGAAGGAGAATCTATTCTCCCCTTCAGATCCCCTTCATGCTCGTGTGGGTGGTCCCTAAACTCCTCACCCCTCCCCATTTACCCAGCACCTACTATATGCCAGGAGCCCTGTGAAGCACTCTGCTGTTAACCGAAAGGTTGGCGGTTCAGACCCAGCAGCTGCTCTGTAGGTGAAAAGACCTGGCGATTTGGGAAACCCTATGGGGCAGTTCTACTGTCATATCAACAACAACAACTCTGTACCAGGCTCTCTTCACACATCATCTCATCCAACCCTTGAGTTCAGAAACCCGGGCAATGGGCAAAGATTACGTAAGCTGTCTAAAGTCACAGAGCCTAACACACAGTGCTTGCTATGAGCTTTTACTTATGGGCATATCTTTCTAAGCACATACTATTTATTATCTCATTTAATCCTCCTAGCCACGGCCCTGGTGGTGCACTGGTTAAGCATTTGGCTACTAACCATAAGGTCAGCAGTTTGAATCCACCAGCAGCTCCTTAGGAACCCTATGGGGCAGTTCTACTCTGTCCTATAGGGTCGCTATGAGTTGGAATTGACTCGATGGCAACACGTTTGGTTTTTAATTTAGCCATCTTGCGAGGCAGGTATCTTCTCAACATGCCCATGTTATAAAAGAGGAAACTAAGGCACAAGGAGGTTAAGTGAACTGCCCAGGAGCCCACAGCTGGCAAGTGGTCAAACCAGGATTTGAACCCAGGCAGTGGGGCTCTAGAAATCACAGTGTAGCCTTCATGCTCACCTGCCACCAAGACCTAAAGCTTGGCTTTGTCTTCCAAGCTAACAGGTCCTAGGCAGATCAACAAAACCAAAAAGCTCAGATGTTTCCAAGGCACAGGAAAGAATACCCAGGCCAAATGCCTCAAGTACCAAGCTCTGTTTTTATTTGCGGTATATTTGCCCTTACAAAAATCTGAGAGTTGCAAGGTACAAAGAGAGGCAAGAGATCAGGGGAAGTTTCTAGTCCAGGCCTCTGGCTCCTGACAGGTGGACTTGAGAAAGACATTTATTTCTGCATTTATTGAGAAGTTAATATATACACGCAGTTGTTGTAGGTAGTGGGTCAGGCTTCTGAATTATTCTCACAAATCAGTTTCCCATGATGAAGATGGGAAACACATTAGACTCTAGATTTCCTCCGTCATTGTAATACTCAGAGCACATGACCCAAGCTAAGCCAGTCAAAGCCTTCCCTGAGACTTTTGCTGAACCCTTCAGGTCTCTCTTTTGGCTGATTGTGTACTCTGACTGGCAATTCTGGGTCACGTACCAATCTCTGAGACTGTGTCATTGGCAGCCCTGCCTGCCAGGAAGGAGAGGAAAAAGAAAAGACTCTGGACTGACAGAAATAACAGAAGTGCCCTTGGATCACCTACATCAATACCATATAGAATAAACTAGTTGCCGTTGAGTCAATTCCAACTCACGAGCGACCCTATGTGTATCAAAGCAGAATTGTGCTCCATAGGGTTTTCAGTGGCTGATTTTTCAGAAGTAGATCGCCAGTCCTTTCTTCTGAGGCACCTCTGGGTGGACTTGAATCTCCAGCCTTTTGGTTAGCAGCCAAGTATATTAACCACTTGCACCACACAGGGAGTCCCAAGAGCATCCCATTGCTGCCTTCAAAATGAGACGTTCATCCTGGCAGAGGCAAAGAAGTACTTGTCCCAAATACCCAGAAAGTCCCTGGTGGAGAAGATGTTGATGCCTACACCAGCTCTAACCCCTCCTTTCCTTGGCTCACATAGCCCCAACGTTCAGGTCTCCGCCTTCCTCCCAGAGGACATGTGCTCCTAGGATCTGAAGACCCAGCACTAGGGTGGGGATCAGGATTTGTCTAAGCCAGTTGTGTAGTTCTATTCTTCTTGCCAGGACATGTGACTCAATTCATGCCAACCAGATGTAATGGGGGACATCTGCCAGTGGGTATCAAGTAGACAGAAAGAGATACCCGGGAAGAGCCCCTCACTCTTCTTCCCCTGGTTATTGTTGTGTCTATGTAAGTTTCCTTGAGCTGTGGCAGCCATTTTGTGACCATGAGGGGAAAGATGTCAACATGCTAAGGTTGGCAAAGCAGAAGGATGGAAAGAACCGTGTCTTGCTGATATAGTAAGCTGCCAAATTAAACAACTCTGAGCCCACCCTACCTTCAGACTTCTGCTTTTGTGAAATAATAAATTCCTTTACTATTTAATGCAGTTGAGTCATACTTTTGATTTCTTGCAGCCGCCCAAAAACCCAGTAAGCCAGCGCTGTGCCATAGGAATATAACACAAGCTGCAAATGCAAGCCACGTACGTAACTTTTAATTTTCTTGTAGCCACAATTTAAAAAAAGCAAAAAGAAACAGGTGAAATTCATTTTAATATATTTTATTTAATCCAATATATCCAACATGTTATAACTTCAATATATAGTCAATGTAAAAAGTTATTAATGGGATATTTTTCGTTCTTTTTTTTTCCTTCCAAGTCTTCAAAATCTGATGTGTATTTTATACTTTCAGCACATCTCAGTTTGGACGGGCCACATTCCAAGTGCTCAACAGCCACATGTGGTGAGAAGCTAGCTGCCCTACCTGATACACTGCGCCATCTTTCTCCTCTTTATTCGCCTCCTTGGTCCGTCCGCGGAGCATGCTGGGATTGACCCTGGCCTGAAATTTCTGTCACTCAAAGCCTTGGGGAGGACTCTCTGGCTGCTGTCCGGGTTCCCTCTGCTCCTTTCTTATTTCTCCAGATAAGCAGCTTACTTTGCTCAAAGCACTGATGCTGATGTGGGGTTAACTGCAGCGGCACCGGCCTTGAAGGTGCACCCAATCAGGCAGGGGCAATGAGGAGGCGGGACCAGAAATAGGTACCGGGTAGAGATGCATGGGGGCGGGGCACCGAGGGGCGGGGACACTGAGTTGGGGGAGGTAGAGGGGCAGGCCCTGCTCTGTGGCTGTCCTGGATAGAAGACAAGGGGTGGGATTTACTAGTCTGCCCCAGCTCAAATCCTAGCTCTGTCAGCTCATAGCTGGGTGACTCTGGGCAAGTGATTTAAGCTCCCTGCACCTCAGTTAGAGAAGCCCTCGTGGTGCAGTGGTTAAAGGGCTTGGCTTCTAATCTAAAGGCAGTTCAAACTCACCAACCGCTCTGTGGGAGAAAGATGTGGCAGTCTGCTCCCGTAAAGATTACAGCCTTGGAAACCCTATGGGGCAGTTCTCCTCAGTCCTATAGGGTCACTGAGTCGGAATCAACTCAAAGGCAACTGGTTTGGTTTTTTGGTTTGGCACATCAGTTTCCTCAGCTGTAAAATGAGCATATTAACAGTACCCACCTTATAGGGTTCTTAGAAGGATAGATGTGTTAATATGTCCAAGGTACTTAGCACAGGGCACGGCACATAATTTTTTCTAGTATTTTATTATTTTGAAAAAGGAAAAGGAGAAATAAAACTAAAAGGCAAGTAAGCTGATCTACTGGGAGGGACTAAGAAGGAGAGAATCGGAGGAGTGGAAGGGAGGGAAAGAAAGAAGTCTGGAAGGAAAGAAAGAGAGGGAAGAAAGAAGGGGGGGAGGGAGGGAGAGTCTTCCTATTAAAGCCATGGTTCTCCCCAAGGGTGCTGCATACAAAGCACAATCCAAACAGGATCTGAAATATTTACGCACTCGCACTTGGAGAACACAAAGGAGATGCAGGACAGAGCCCACAGGCTCGGCATTAAAATCCCGCTGTTCTCCAACATCCTGGGTCTCTAGGTGCAGAACTTCTTGCCTCCTCCCCTAAAAGAAAGCCCTCACCCTGCCCTTGCCCCCCCCCCCCCGTCCCCCTCAGGCCTCTCACACTGAGGTTCTGGGAGAGAAGTTGGGGTGGGGGGGCGGTGAGGAAAAGAAACAGGAGGGATAACAGGGGAGGAGTGGAAGGAGGGCCACCCAGAGAAGGAACCTGTCCAAAACCTGAGGCCTGATCCAGTTCTGAGTCAAACAGGCCCTGCCTCGCCTCAGAACAGACTAAGGCCGTGAGCATTCACCCACTCACCAGCCCTCCAACACTTCAGCGCTCCCTATCTAACGGGCAGGATTTACAGGTTCTTTTCCTTCAAGGTGCTAAATCAAGGGCTTTCCATCTTGAGCCATTCCTCAGACACAGCCAATCCCAGAGAGGAACAAAGGGCACAGAGGGGGAAGGGGAGGGGAATGAGGATGAGTGTGGGGAGGAGGGGGATGAGGAGGGGGGAGGAGGAGGGGGGGAGGAGGGGGATGAGGATGATTGTGGGGAGGAGGGGGATGAGGAGGAGGGTGGGGAGGAGGGGGATGAGGAGGGGGGTGAGGATGAGTGTGGGGAGGAGGGGGATGAGGAGGGGGTGAGGAGGAGGGGGGAGGAGGTGGAGGAGGAGGAGGGCGGGGAGGAGGGGGATGGGGTGAGGAGAGTGGGGAGGAGGGGGAGGAGGAGGAGGGCAATGAGGAGGGGGTGGGGAGGAGGGTGGGGAGGAGGGGGATGAGGAGGAGGGAGGAGGGTGGGGAGGAGGGAAGAGTAGAACAAGGAGGAGAGGGATGGGGAGGAGAGGAAGGGGACATGGAGGAGGGTGGGGAGGAGGA
The DNA here is from genome assembly GCA_030035585.1 of Dugong dugon. Taxonomy (NCBI): domain Eukaryota; kingdom Metazoa; phylum Chordata; class Mammalia; order Sirenia; family Dugongidae; genus Dugong; species Dugong dugon. Next base: position 51,891,078 of record CM057481.1, on the reverse strand, counting down.
CTGAGGAGAAGGCAGGAGGAGGAGAGCAAGAGGAAGGAGAGGAGGAAGATGAGGAAGAGGAAGGGGAGCAGGGAGGCAAGGAGGAGAAAAGGAAGGAGGGGTGAGGAGGAGGAGGAAACGGGTGTGAAGGACGAAGGAGGAGAGAAAGGAGAAGGAGGGAAGAGGTGGAGGGTGGGGAAAAGGGAAGGATGGGGAGGGGGAGGGTAAGGTGGAGGAGGGAAGAAAAAAATCCCAACTCATAGCAACCCTATAGGACAGAGTAGAACTGCCCCATAGAATTTCCAAGGAGCACCTGGTGGATTCAAACTGCCGACCTTTTGGTTAGCAGCTGTAGCTCTTAACAACTGCGCCACCAGGGTTTCCAGGAGGAGGGAAGGGAGGAGGGAAATGAGGGGGGAGAGGGACGGGAGAGAGAAGGCAGACAGGGAGGAGAGGAGAGGAGAGGGGAGGAGAAGGGAGGAGAGGAAGGGAGAGGAGAGGAGAGGAGAGCGGAGGAGAGGGGAGGGGAGGAGAGGGGAGGAGAGGGGAGGAGAGGAAGGGAGAGGAGAGGAGAGGGGAGGAGAAGAGAGGAGAAGGGAGGAGAGGGGAGGAGAGGGGAGGGGAGGGGAGGAGAGGAGAGGAGAGGGGAGGAGAGGGGAGGGGAGGGGAGGAGAGGAGAGGGGAGGAGAGGAGAGGAGAGGAGAGGGGAGGAGAGGGGAGGGGAGGGGAGGAGAGGAGAGGAGAGGGGAGGAGAGGGGAGGGGAGGGGAGGAGAGGAGAGGGGAGGAGAGGAGAGGAGAGGAGAGGGGAGGAGAGGGGAGGGGAGGGGAGGAGAGGAGAGGAGAGGGGAGGAGGAGAGGAGAGGGGAGGAGGAGAGGAGAGGAGAGGAGAGGGGAGGAGAAGAGAGGGGAGGGGAGGGGAGGGGAGGGGAGGGGAGGAAGGGAGGCAGGGGAACTGGTGGGGAAGGAGGTAAGAATGGGGGAGACAGTCCGCTGGGGACGGGAGGAGGAAGAGCTACTTCCGGATTCAGCTGGAGTCTGGAAGTCTCCAGCCTTCCTCTGGGCTCCTCCCAAGCTGTCCCCGCCCACTCATTTCCCACAGGAATGCTATCTGCGAGTGCCCTGTCCTGTGGGATGAACGTGCAGGGGCAGCTCCGCCAGGAACAACTTAAAGCTGCTGAAAGAACAGCTCAGAACAGCATGGTTCCCCCAGAGCTGGGGTTCCAGCCCATGACCTCCATTTACCATGCAATCTTGGCAAGCCCACCCTTCTCTGAGCCCCAGGATTCTCATTTTTAAAGTGAGAAAGTTGGACCGGATGACGCCCTAAGTCTCCCTCCCGGGCTGTGCTTCTGGAATTTGGTCAACATTTATAACCAGAACCAATATTTTCCGAGCACCCTATGCAATGAGAAACCCTTTGCCTTTGAGTCGATTCCAACTCATAGTGACCTTATAGGACAGAGTGGAACTTCCCCTAGGGTTTCCAAGGAGCAGCTGGTGGATTTGAACTGGTGACCTTTTGGTTAACAGACTAGCTCTTAATCACTGTGCCACCAGGGGCTTAAAACTGAAATAAGGTGACTAGGGCCAGGGCTGGCCGAACTGGCATTTGAATTCAGCCTGTGCAGCCTCAAAGCTCACGTAACCTGCATGCTGTAAAGCCTCCCTAACCCAGAGGTGTACTGCGGGGATATGTGTCTCCCCTTCTTCTAGTTACAGAGTCCCAAAATGTTAGCTGCACACATGGCTGCCCAGAATCAAGGTTACGTTTGCAGCTTCCCTGGCAGCTCCATGTGGCCATTGATTACGTTCCAGCTGATGGGATGTGGAGGGAAGTGATACGTACAATCATCGGGTCATGCCCTTAAAAAGAAGGGGCACACTTCCCTTTCCCCACTCCCCCTTCCTGCCGCTGCAATGTGCATTTCGTGATAAACCATCTTAGCAGGACCAGGACTAGAGACAGGCCTCGTCATCCTCAGGACGTTGCCCTTATCCACGTGCTTCAAGATGAAGGGCCAAGACTGGCGTGAGGCGAGAGAGGTGACTAGGGTACAAAATTTAAGGAGACGCTCGCTCTTAGGGTTCCACAGTGCAGACCAAGAATGAATGCCTTGTTAAGTTTTACTTCCTAGGCACCTCACTCACGTCACCCTAGTCCTGGCCCTGCATCTTGGACCACATGGATAAGGGCAACATCCTGGGAATGGTAAAGTCCCGGATAACGTTGCAGAGCTGAGCCATTGTGCCAGCTCAACTGTTTACAACCCAAATAGTGGGGCAGAACTTGGGGAGGAGGAGGTGGTTATGGAGAGTAGCCTAAAGGATGACATTGGTCAGCATAGTTTACAGTGTCTCAGCTACTTTCTCAGCAGGGGCTGAGGGGCCTGCTCTCCCCAAACGCACTCCAATCCAATCTCCATGCTACAGCTGGAGTAACCTTTCCAAAACAAGACACTTTCCACCGTTCTCAGAATAACACACAAGAATAACATTCAGAGCAGCAGCCTTTGATTGGCCTACAAAGTCCTGCCAGGCTGGTCCCTTCCATCGGAAACAGTCTTCTCTCTCTGTCCCTTGGCCACCTGGCCTCCCACAGATCCTTGAGAACCCCACCATGGCATGCTGTGTGGCTCTGCCTGGAACCTCCTTCCCCTTCCTCTCTTTGCCTCCTCATTTGCTCCTCATCCTTCAGATCTCAGCTGAACTGTCATTTCCTCAGGGACATCTTCCCAGACCCTGTATTAGCTTCCTAGGACTGCCATAATGAAGTACCACAAACCAGCTGTCTTACAACAACAGAAATTTATTCTCTCCCGGTTCTGGAGGCTGGAAGTCCGCAATCAAGGTGTCGGCAGGGCCACACGCCAAAGACTCTAGAGGCAGATCCCTCCTCGCCTCTCTCCTGGCTTCTGGTACTCCCTACCTGCTGGCAATCCCTGGCATTTCTTGCCTTACAGTCACATCACTCCAATGTCTCTGTTGTCATATGGCGTTCTCCCTGTGTGTCTGTGTCCAAAATTCCCCTCTTCTTATAAGCACAACAGTCATTTTGGATCAGGGCCCACCCTACTCCAGTATGGCCTCGTCTTCACTTAGTTACATCTGCAAAGACCCTATTTTCAATTAAGGTCACATTCACAGTTTCCGGGTGGACATGAATTTTAGGGGGCATTATTCAACCCAGTAAGCCCCTGACAGGTCTGTACCCTATCTTATATATACTCATATCACCCTGTACTCTTTCTTCACAGCACTTTTCCTTGGTTTGTGCAGTTAAATTGTTGTCATCTCTCCTTGAGACCGTGGGACACCAAGAGCTCCCCTTGAGCTCCATGGACATCAAGGCCATTTCTGTCTCATTAACCACACCATCCCCAAGGCCTAGCACAGTGCCTGGCACCTGGTCTTGCTCAATAAATATTTGATGGATGAGTAAATGGAGCATTTCTTTGCACTGGGGCTGTGGCAGGAAAGTGGGCATATGGACGTGTCTAACACAGACAAGGGCAATATCAAGGTCAAGCTACCAAGTTATGCCCTTGAATTCTGTCTGGTTTGGTTCTCAGTACACTGGTTCCGAGGAAGTCAAAGAACACTACGAGGCTTGTCATGACCCTTCCTTCTGTTCCAGGCCTACAGTCTACTAACTACCTATCTGCTATGGGTAAGTCACCAACTCTCTGAGCGTCAGTTTTACTACATGTGAAATGGGGAAATTCAAGGATCTGCCCCATCTACCCCTTAAGGTTGCCATGATTCTCAAGATGAGATCATGTGAATGAATGTGGTAAGTTAAAAGTCTTTGTCGTTCCCCCTACTGAGAAAAAACAAATTGCTGTTGATTCAGACTCATGGAGACCTTATGTGTGTCAGAGTTGAAATGTGCTCCGCAGGGTTTTCAATGGCGGATGTTTCAGAAGTATATCATCAGGCCTTTCTCCCAAGACGTGTCGGGGTGGACTTGAACCTCCGAACTTTCTGTTGGCAGCTGAGCACGCTAACCATTTGTACCGCCCAGGGACTCCCCCTACTGAGAAATGAGGTCTACTTCTTCACCTCTGAATCTTTGCTGGGCCGGTGGCTGCTTGAACCAATGCAATGTGGAGGAAGTGACTATGCACCAGTCCCAGGCCTAACTTCAAGAAAACTGGCAGCTTCTACTTCCCCCCTTTTGAAACCCAGCCACCATGCAATGAAGAAGCCCAAGTGGACTTGTGGAGAGACCCACATAAAGGAGAACTGAAACCCCCAGTGAACAGCCCAACTGAGCCTGCAGCTGACAGCCAGCACCGGGTGGCCTGCTATGTGAATGAGCTCTTGGAAGAGCCTCTAGCGGTGGAGCTGCCCATGAAGCCCTGCCAAAACTGCAGAACGGTGAGCAAATTAAAGAAGACTGTTGTTGTTTTAAACCACCTAACTGGGGGTGGTGGTGGAATAGGAGGTTATTACACAGCAATAGATAAACCAAAGCAACATTTTTTGGACTAGTATTATTTTTAGTTCTCGTGTATATTTCCAACCCAGGGCAGCACTGCTCCCCTGGAGGTGTTCTAGAAATGTGAGGGGGCATATTTTGGTTTGTCACATGACCAGTTTTGGGGAGGGGCAGATTGTGCTACTGGCATTTAATGCCCCTGGAACCACGTGTATTAAATGTCATTTAATTCTTGAGACAGTCACTGACAACAAAGAATTACCCCACACAATGTCACAGTAGTGCCCCCATGTGAAAAACCTGCCATCAAAAACTAAGGCCTGAGTGGAAAAGTTGTCTAAAGATAAAGACGAAATAGAAATGTAAGGATTTGATATAAACTACTTTCTCAGCAAAGAAAAATAGGGTTCATGTTGATGTCAACTTTACTTGCTTGGTGGTGGCTCCCTGGAGGATGTATTGTGAAGGATTTGGAGGATGCACCTGGAATCAGCAAGCGAAGAGTGCCACGATCAACTAGTGATGTCTGATTGGCAAGAGAAGGGAGAACGGTGGCCTTTCAGTAGAGTGACCATAGAATTCAGCCTCCAAACTAGAACATTTCGGGGAGCAAAAGGGGCACTAATAATAATTGCACTGGATGGTGCAAATGGCTGAGCGCTCGGCTGCTAACCAAAAGGTTGATGGTTCAAGTCTACCCAGAGGCACTTAGGAAGAAAGCCTTGGCAATCTACTTCCAAAAAACCAGCCATTGAAAATCCTGTGGAGCACAGTTCTACTCTGATACCCATGGGGTCGCCATGAGTCAGATTCGACTCGACAGCAAATGGTCAGTCATTAATAATTACACAACAGGCATAAACTGTGTCCGTCCCAATAAAGCCAGGACATACGGTCTCCATACTTCTATACCATGGATCTTACCCCTGGTATACCTGGATATGTAGCCTAGATGTAACCAAAACAGGGGCTACCCAGACCTACGACCCATGAGATCCTAAACGTTAATTTTTCTTTTAAGTACTCTTTTTCAGTGTGGTTAGGTATGAAGAATTGTACTAAAGAACGCATTAAAAATTAATTAAAAGAGTTTCCTCTAATATTTAATCTTACCCGCCATGTACTCTGAGTGATGTATTCCCAGTCAGCGTGTCAGGTCCTGAATAATTAAAAGAGAAGGGGAGTGTGATTCAGCCCCTTGACGAGGCTTTCCAGCGTTTGAGATTCAGCACAGAACCCAGGATGGTATCACCCAAGCAAAAGTTCTGCATCAGACGTGGGTTTCAGTCCAGTCGTGACGCATAATGTCAGCATTACCCACGAGGGCAGATACAGTCCACGGTAACGGTAGCCTCTGAGGGAGATAGGAGATTGGTTCTGCTGAGCCGCCAGCCCCCTGAGACATCCCCTCCTCACCTCCGTCCCCCTGGGAAGGAGGAGGGGGAGGCGGTGGTGAATTATGGAAGCCTTCCCAGGGCTCCCCTGCAAGTTTAGAGCTTCCATATTTCCTCACCTCTGAGACACATGCTTCTTCATTTTGTAACATTTTGGAAATAAAGACGTGACTTAAAATCGATGGGAGGATTTAAGGAGGTATTTCTTTGGAGGTGTTATAAAACGATGGTTAAGAGCCAGGCTCTAGAGGCACACTCCAGCTGAACCCTGGCACTGCCATTTGCTAACTGTGTGGGCGTGGGCAAACTTGACCCCTGCGTATATGCCTCAGTATCGTTGTTGTGAGGTGCCATAGAGTTGATCTCGACTCACAGCAGCCCCACGTGACAGGGCACAACTGCCCCACAGGGTGTTGTTAGCTGTAACCTTTATGGAAGCGGATCACCAGGTCTTTCTCCCTCAAAGCCACTGGGTGGTTTCAAACCACCAACCTTTCGGTTAGCAGCCGAGTGCTTAACTATTGCGCCATCAGGGCTCCTATTAATAATAGTACCCAACTGATAATAAATGAAAGAGAGCATCAGTGTAGCGCCTGGCCAGTAGTCAGCTCTCCATATATGTTTTTTGTTTCTTCTTTGCATGCTGTTATTAAATGGCAGGTGCATCTAAACATTGGCAGCGTCTTCAGTGTATCTACAGTTCTGTTGGGCTTGGAAACATTTTAAAGACAGCTACTTCTGAGCTCACTCTTTGGTGACCACCTGCGAATTGATTACAGCCTATTTTTGGAGTTTTGGGTAGGGGAAGCTTCATCTCTGATGTTGTTGTTAGCTGCCTTCAATTACGTCCCCAACTCATGGCAGCCCCATGCACACCAGAAGGAAATGCTGCCTGGTTCTGCACCATCCCCACGGTTGGTTGTAGACAGGACCTTTGTGATTCCTTAGGGTTTTCACTGGCTGATTTTCATAGTATATTGCCAGGCCTTTCTTCCTAGTCTACTGAAAACTGTTCAGCATCATAGCAACACAACAAGCCTCCACTGACCGACAAGTGGTGACTGCATATGAGGTGTATTGGATGACAGTCGAACCCGGGTCTCAGCAGGACTTTATTTGATATCATTTATGTTCAGCTAAATGTAGGAAAAATGAAAATTCTCTATGAACAAGTCACTCCCAGCTTCCAACCCTTTTCCCATAATTTGATGTACTAAGCTCAGGGCCCTGGTGGTGCAATGGTGAAGAGCTATGACAAGCTATGACTGTTAACCAGAAAGGTCGGCAGTTCAAATCCACCAGCCGCTCTTTGGAAACCCTATGGGGCAGTCCTACTCTGCTGTATAGGGTCACGATGAGTCAGAATCCACTCGACAGCAATGGTTTTGAAGCTCAGAGCAGGTCCCTGGGTGGCACAAACAAACGATTGAGCCAAAAGGTTGGAAGTTTGAAGCCACCCAGAGGCTCCTCGGGAGACAGGCCTGGCAATCTGCTTCTGAAAGGTCACAGCCACTGAAAACTCCACGGAGTAGTTCTACTCTGCACACATGGGGTCGCCATGAGTGAGAATCCACTCGACAGCAACTTACAACAAGCTCAGGACACAGTCTTTCTTTTCTTTTACACAGAGGAGTTCATCATTAGGGCAATGGAAAGGGGGCAAAAAAGGAAGTGTAATTTTCACCTAGGCCCTTGCACACCAGCTAAGCTAGGGGGCCACCAACCATCCTGGCCACTGAGGACTATGGACGGCACTGTGAGATGATGAGAAGCACAAGCTTTGGATTCATGCAGCCCTGAGGACTCAGCTCCCCCTCACTTCCCCACTCTGTCGTTTATGGCTGTTGGGATGATTTGTTGAAATAATACTTGGAAGGTGCTTCAGACACAGCCAGCTTCATAGTAAACCCTCAGTAAACGTTAGCTATTATTGTTGAAGCCCAGAAGTCACTCAGGCCCCTATTGGACAGAGTTGTTGGGGACTAATAACAGATCCACTCAGGCTTGTTTAAGCAGAAAAGAATCTGTTAGAGGGATGAAGTAACTTGCAGAATCCCTGGGAGAGCTATGGAAAGCCACTCGGAAGCCCTGCAGCCAGGAACAATGTCCAACCACTCTGTGGTGACTTTTTTGGGGACAACAATGCTGCTACTGCCACTGCTGTCAGCCCCTGTGACTTGCAGAACCAGGGCCAGGAGCTCCACCTTGGCAGTTCCTGAAGGGCCGAGACTCTTGGCCACCATGCTTGCCCGGAGATCAGGTTCCCTTCCTACAGTCACTTCCTCATGGTGCTCACTTCTTGAATGCAAGGTTCCCAGGTTGCATCTAACTGGAAGAACTTAGGTCATGTTCCATTGTTGGAGATGCAAGGGAATCTAGCCATGGGACTCATGTTCCTTCTGTCTCCAAAAGGCAGGACTCACGATGTGGGGAATGACTCAAACGTAGGGAGGGTATTCTTGGATGATGGGCAGCCACAAATGGCCAATGTCTGCTCCATGCTACACTGTCCCTTAGGATTTGGGTAAATTTGCCTTAGCCCACCTATATCCCAGCCTGTGTGATTCCAGGCCCCTCCCCATGATTTCAGGAGATTGCCTACCTTACTTCTCCACTCATATGTCCACTGCACCAGCTCAGTTGGAACTGTACATGACCTTGGCCCTGCCACTTGTTTCACAAGAAATTCTGTCATATGTGTGGATTTCATGGTTTAGTAATTTTCCAAAAGACTTGAGTCACTGGGAACCATCCTGCAATCATCTTTCCCCTTGCCTCTGCCACCTTCCAAAAGCCCAGGCTTCCAACCCATGTCCCACCTGCCTCCAGTGGCCCCCTGGGAAGTAACAACCCAGACTTCTCCATTATTTTGTGAGGAGCAGTCCCACCCAGATAGCTGCCTTCCCCTGAATTCTGATTAATACCATCTTCTCCATCTTATAAGATTCCCTCATCATGGTATCGACATCGCAATCTTCTCCCGGAAATACTGGATCCATTTTTGACAGCCTTCGTGGTCTTCTAAGTTTCCCTGTCTAGGACTAGCTACCGATCCATTTAGCTCAAAGATGCCAACATCTGACCTTCCATTTGTGCTCATATAAAGGTCGGAGCAGGAAAAGAAGGCAGGTACTATACGACTGGGTTTCATTCCACGCCTGGGTTTTCCCCAAAGCAGGCCCTACGACTTTTGGATGCGAGTAGTTTGTTTAGGAAGTGATCCCAAGAAGCACCAGCAGGGGCATAAGGAATGAGTTAGGGAAGGGAGGAGGCCAATAAAAGGTGAGTTAATTATCTGTCACTTTGTCGTACTGTGGTAGCTTGAGTGTCACTGTGATGCCACCAGTATTTCCAATACCAGAAGGGTCACCCACAGTGGACAGGTTTCAGTGGAGCTTCCAGACTAAGACAGACTAGAAAGATAGGCCTGGCAATCTACTTCCAAAAATTAGCCAATGAAAACCTTGTCGATCACAACAGAATATTGTCTAGTATAGTGCTGGAAGATGAGCCCCTAGGTTGGAAGGCACGACACAATAACTACAACAATGGATTCAAACATACCAACAATCATGAAGATGCCTCAGGACTGGGCAATGTTTCCTTCTGTTATACGTAAGGTCGCCGTGAGTTGGAGCCAGCTCAACAGCAACGAACAACAACAAGTGGGTCACCACTGTGGGCAACTGGGGCTCAGTCCCAGCAGACACCCTCTGAGAGACTGTGTAGACCACACCTCAGAACTGCCTCTCCAGGGGCTGAGGAAGCTGGGGCATTTATTTACCAACACTCACCTCTCGGCAGTTGAAGGCAGCTCCTAGGAGCATTCTTTCTTGGGCACTTGCAGCCTGCTCTCTGCGGAGCTCAACTTGCTTCCGCATTCAGAGAAAACCTTTGGGCACAGAGACAATGACATTTGAGGTACAAAGCCATGTTGCATACACCAAGCTGCAGGTGATCTCCGGGGTGATCTGGAAAAGACGGGCAGGGCACTGACAACATCTGCCACCATGCCAGGCGTCACATTAGGCACCCTGTACATGTTGCTGTGTTACGTTACGTGCCATCAAGTCAATTCTGACTCATAGTGACTCTGTAGGACAGAGTAGAACTGCCCCCACAGGGTTTCCAAGGAGCAGCTGGTGGATTCGAACTGCCAGCTTTTGGTTAGCAGCCAAGCTTTTAATCACTGTACCACCAGGGCTCCCTATACACATTATACCCTTTAATCCCAACAGCATCCTGTAAAGCAACTGTTAGTATCCCAGTTTCACAGATAGTAAATTGAGTCTATGCGAGGTAAAGTAACTAGCCCCATGACACCCAGCTCAGACGTTTCAGAGCTGGAAGCTGAATGCAATTCTGTGTTATTCTGAAGTCCCTCCATGAGCTTTCCTTTAAATAGCATTGTCTACTGAAGCCTACCCTGGATTTAGGGAATAGCAGATAAGTGCATAGTCTCCCAAGTCTGGCTACTCGCACCCGTACCCATACCCATACCCGTACCATTGTCGTCGAGTTGATTCTGACTCATGGTGGCCCCCTATGTTAGAACTGCTCCATAGGGTTTTCTTGCTACAGTCTTTACAGAAGCAGGCCTTTCTTCTGTGGTGCCCCTGGGTGGTTCGAACTGCCAACCTTTAGGTTAGCAGTTGAGCACACACCATTTGTGCCACCCAAGGCTGAGTCCAGCTACCCAAGTTCAAATCCCGCCTCTATTGCTTACTACTTTGAGACTTTCAGCTCATTCCTCTTTTGAGGCTTAGTCTCCCCACCTGGAAATTAGGAATCTGAATAGTACCAACACCATAGACTTACTGTGAGGATTAGTTAAGATCATATAAGAAAAGACTTAGCTTAGTGCCTGACACATAGCAAGTGCACAGCCAGTGTGCATTGCTGCTATTATCATCACAGTAACATTTAATGCTCCCGAACGTGAAACATCAACACTTGAGCCTTTATGCAAAGCTCATATTTCCAGGCCACAATCCAGAATCATTTTGATCCTTGCCACAGCTGCCCATGAGTGATTCCAGGCAAGGACGTGATGGCTGCTGGGCGGGGTGGTGCCAGGCCTTCACGCCCTGTTCCTACGCACGCCTCCCCCGCCACCCTCTCCCCCTTCTGCCCCCTAGCTGGCCAACGCCCGGTTACTGGAGACTCAGAGAAACCAGCAGTGATAAAAACAGCAGCTCTTAACCTCCTGCCGGCCGCCTGTGGCTTTATCTCAGCCCCTCCCGCCTGGGCTGCTGGGGGCTCTGGGGGAGATGGGCAGATTAAGAGCAGCGTTTCCGACAAGCCCTCCCACCTCCTGCAAAGTGGGGCGGCCGCCAGCAGATTTCCGCAGAGCCCTGCGAGGCCGTCCGGAGGAATGCACGGCCTCCCTGGCATGGCAGACATTCAAGGGAGCCCACAAAGGCGCTGTTATGAAAACCGTCTGCAGCTTGGGGGGTGCGGGGGTGGGGGGGGGGAGAGCTTCATTTGCAATTGGGATGGCACGTTTCAAGAACGGGGAGCTCAGGGACAGAAGGCATGCATGGGAGCATACAAGGCTCATCGTGTTGAGAAACTATTGCAGGGGGGTGGGGTGAGGGGAGCACTGGTTTGAACAGGTAGTTATTTCTCTGCCTGGGGCTCAGCCTGGCTGAGAACCAACATGTCAAACGGCAAAGCTGAAGGCCAGGTAGCTGTTGTGCAGGCTCCTGCCCCAGCCCGGACACAGCCAGCTTGGCGTTCCTGGGAGTGGCTTCCCAAAGCGGGCCTTCTCCTCCTCGGCCTGCGCGTTGTGTGGTCTCTTCTTTCTTGGACAGGATTGTCTTTTGACAGCTACAAACTAGAGATAGAGCTAAGGACTTCAACTTAGCTGCTGGGCACTTCCCAGCAACCCCTCACGTTCCTTGGCTCACTAGGCATGTGGTAAAGATATAGTGAGGAAAGCCCCCACTCTTCTCTCAAGCAGCTTACAGTGCAGTGAAGGGCAGGCTGAGCCAGCAGAAGGGGATGAAGTAGGCGTGTGCAATGCGCCCGGGATGCTGTGGGAGAACAGAAGAGGAAAACCGAACCCAGCCTGGCGGACTCAGGAAGCTTCCTGGAGGATGGGACACTCAAGTGGAAGCGTAAAGGATAAATAGCAGTTAGCAGCGTAGCTGGAGACGGTGTGGCACATTCTGGAATATTCTGGAAGGTGAGGTTGTGGGAGTGGGGTGGGATTCGAGTTAAAGAAGCAAACGAGGTTTAAAGAGTTAACTACAGAATTGAGAATCTGGATGGACACCTGCCTAAAACAATAAAGAGGAATGAATAGCCAAAAATAGTCCATGAGTAAATCTTACTTGAATAGAAAATACTTTTTAAGTGCTTTCTTTCATGCTATCGCTTAGTTATGCAAATAAATATTTACTGAACGTCAACTAGGTGCCAGAGCCTGTGCTAGTTACTGGTGATTCAAAGGTAATTCAGACATGGTCTTGTCCTCAAGGAGTTCACAGTCTGATCAAAACAGAAATAGCAGCTAAGGTTTACTGCACACTTAAGAGTCCCAAGCACTCCATGTGCTCCATCCCATTGAGTCCTCTGGAGGCTCTGTCTCCTGAGTAAGGGGTAAATGGAAGTATCCGGCTGCATTTTCTCTTCAGTCACCCGGTCCCCTTGTCAAATGGGCTGGACTCCGCACCACAGGTCTCCAGTGCTATGGGGGTTATGAGAGGGCTGACATGCAGGCATTAGAGAGAGAGGCAGAGAGACAGACAAAAAGAGGTGCAGACAGAGACATACACACAGAGATAAAAACAGAGACAGAGAGACGCTTGTAGAGACAGAGATGCAGACATAGGGGGAGAGAAAGAGAAACAAAGAGAGAGAGAGAGAGAGACTATGGAGAGATAGAGAGAAGAGCAGGTAAACGCGGAGAGAGAGAGAGACAGGGAGAGACAGGGAGGGAGACCAAGAGAGAGAAGAATGAAGGCAAAGCACAGGGTCATCCACACAGACAGACAGACAAAGAAATGGAGAGAGAGACTCCGAAAAGACTGAGAGTGGCAGCCAGACCAGGCCAGTGGTTCCCCCAGCCAAGTTCTTTCCTAAGAAAACCAGGGCTCCGACCCGCCGGCTGAGGTCTGGTGGCTGCTCCAGCATGTTTGAGTCAGGGCCAAGCTGTGGTGAGAGGGGGCGCGGGCATTGAGAATCCCAGCCCAGCGGGGAAAGGCCCGCAACCCTCCCCCAGGTTCCCATCTAATTCTCCCCACCCAGCCCCACACACTGGCCCTGGTCCTCATTGCAGGGACAGGCTGGTGTGCCTGAGCATTAAGGTCACCGAGCATCCTCCAGGGCTGCCCTGTGACTGGTAACCCCCACTGTCCAACCAAGGAAGCAGGCCAAGAAGTCCGGCTCAAGAAGCAGGCTCCAAAGCTGCAGGATTTGGAGTCAGCTAACTGGCCAAACCTGGAGGTCTAGTGGTTAAGAAAGAGCTCATCTGCTAACCAAAAGTTTGGCAGTTTGAGTCCACCAGCCACTCCTTGTCAACCCTCTGGGGCAGTTGTATTCTGTCCTGTAGGAATTGACTTGATGATAATGGGTTTGAGTTTTTGTTTTTGTTTTTCTGGTACCTGGCCAATCAACTGGAAGAGATCCACATTTATGCCTATTCCAAAGAAAGGGGATCCAACCAAATGCAGAAATTATCGAGTGGTATCGTTAATATCACAGGCAAGTGAAATTTTGCTGAAGATCATTCAAAAAAGGTTGCAACAGTACATCCACAGGGAACTGCCAGAGATTCAGGCCAGATTCAGAAGGGGACGTGGAATGAAGGATATCATTGCTGATGTCAGACGGATCATGGCTAAAGGCAGAGAATACTAGAAAGATGTTTGCCTGTGTTTTATTGACTATGCAAAGGCATTCGACTGTGTGGATCATAACAAATTATGGATAACATTGCAAAGAATGAGAATTCCAGAACCCTTAATTGTGCTCATGAGGAACCTGTACATAGAACAAGAGGCAGTCGTTCGAACAGAACAAGGAAAGGTGTGCGTCAGGGTTGTACCTTTCACCATACTTATTCAACCCGTACACTGAGCAAATAATCTGAGAAACTAGACTATATGAAGAAGAATGTGGTATGAGGATTGGAGAAAGACTCATTAACAACCTGCAATATGCAGATGACACAACCTTGCTTGCTGAAAACGAAGAGGACTTGAAGAGCAATTACCAATGAAGACCAAAGAATACAGCCTTCAGTATGGATTACACATCCACACAAAGAAAACAAAAATCCTCACAGCTGGACCAATAAGCAACATCGTGATAAATGGAGAAAAGATTGAAGTTGTCAAGGATTTCATTTTACTTGGATCCACAATCAATGCCCATGGAAGCAGCAGTCAAGAAATCAAACGACGCATTGCACTGGGAAAATCTGCTGCAAAACACCTCTTTAAAGTGTAAAAAGCAAAGATGTCACTTTAAGGACTAAGGTGCACCTGACCCAGACCATGGTGTTTTCAATCACCTTATATGCATGTGAAAGCTGGACAATAAATAATGAAGACCAAAGAAGAATTGACACCTTTGAATTATGGTGTTAGTGAAGAATATTGAATATACCGTGGACTGCCATAAACATGACAAATCTGTCTTGGAAGAAGTACAGCCAGAATGCTCCTTAGAAGCAAGGATGGCAAGACTTTGTCTCATATACTTTGGGCATATTATCAGGAGGGATCAGTCCCTAGAGAAGGACATCATGCTTGGTAAAGTAGAGGGTCGGTGAAAAAGAGGAAGACCCTCAACGAGATGGATTAACACAGTGACTGCAACAATGGGCTCAATCACAACAAGGATTGTGAGGATGGCAAGGACTGGGCAGTGTTTCATTCTGTTGTACACAGGGTCACTATGAGTTGGACCCAACAACAACAACAACAGTAGCAGCCTATTTGACAGATGTGGAAATTGAGGCCCAGAGAGGGTAAGGGAATTGTCCAAGGTCACACAGCCAACACACTCAACTAGTAAATTCACTGCTGCTGTGCTAGGCATTTTTCATTCATTATCTCATTATCACATGAACCCTTAAAGTGGGTATTAGCAACCCTACTTATAGATTAAGAAAATGAGTCCCAAAAAAGGTTAAGTGGCACACCCAGGTTATAGAACTGGTGAAGAGGTGAGCTGGCATGAGAAACTTGGTAAACTCCACTCTGAAGCTCTGAATCTCTTCGCTTGTTACTAGTTGCCATTGAGTCACCTCTGACTCATGGCAACCCCATATGTGTCAAAGTAGAACTGTGCTCCACAGGGTTTTCAATGGCTGCTTTTTCAGAAGTAGATTGCCAGCCCTTTCTTCTGAGGTGCCTCTGGGTAGACTCAAACCTCCAACCTTTCGGTTAGCAGCTGAGCGTGTTAACCATTTGTACCACTCAAGGACTCAAATCCCTTCACTTCATACCCCTAACTCCAGGATACACACCTTTTCTGCTGGGACCTCGGGCTCCAGGACCTTGAAGAAAAGCAGGTTGGATCTTCTAATGGAGAAATCGCAATGTGTCTTCCACATCACTGCTGTAACCAACGATTTGTCCTCAACCCTGTTCCTCAGTCCCAAAGGCCCTTCACCTGGGGACCACAGAACCCAAGGGGTCGAGAGGCAGAATTCAGGGGGTCTATGAACTTAGGTGGAAAAATATTACTCCGTTACTTTTCCTAGCCTCTAACTAAATTTCAATATTTGCTTCCATAGTAAAAGTAGGCAACAAATCACAATACGATTAGCAGTGCCTGTGACTTTGTCACCAATAGAAATGGCGGGTATTTTTATATCACGGGACACGTGTTACAGATATATCAAGATCTTGGGCATACTCATCACTACTTCAAGTGACAGTGAGCTATTAGACTCATAGGGGTCCCTGGCTGGTACAAGCAGTTTGTGCTCATCTTCTGACCTACAGGTTGGCTGTTCAAACTCACCCCATGGCACCGCGGAAGAAAGGCCTGGCAAACTGCTTCTGTAAAGATTACAGCCAAGAAAACCCTATGGAGTACACAGTGCTTCTCTGGATCACATGGGGTTGCCATGAGTTGGAATTGACTGGATGGCAACTGGTTTGTTTTTGTTTTTATTTATTAGACTCATTTCTAGATCTTCGTTATTTAATATGTTAATAAAGAAGCAAAGGTATTCCAAGTCACACATTTTCTCTTTTTAATATCTTGATAACATATTTCAAAACAATTGCTTTCCTTAGTCTTCTTATGCAAATAAAAACATTTTTCTGAGAAGGGTCTAGAGGCCTCACCGGACGCCAGTGGGTCCATGACTCACAAAAGGTCCAGGATTTCTGGTCGATTCCCTTCTCACTCAGGCTGCAAAGGGGGAGCAGAGGGGCGGGGACGGGTCACTGGTCACCACGTGCCTGCTGACTCCTGGGGTCAAAGTCATTGGTTCAAGCCCACTGACGCTCTGGGTCATAAACTGAACCTCCACCAGCTGTCTGAGAAGCCCAAGTCGGAGCCAGTGGGCACAAACTCCTCCCTGCCCTCTAGCCTCCCCACGTCAGGGCACACACTCAGTGTTTGAAAACATAAACCCTGCAAAGGGCTCTCAGCCAGCCACCCAGAAGCACTCAAAGCAGAGTCTTCTGACCGAATGAATTAATCTCAAAGGCAGGAAGGTGTACGACACGGGTTCTCCACCTTGGCTGCACATAGGAAATGCCTGGGAGTTTACAGAATCACTGATGCCTGGGTCTCTCCTGGAAACCCTGGTGGCAGAGTGATTAAGAGCAATGGCTGCTAACTAGAAGGTCAGCAGTTCAGATCCACCAGGCACTCCTTGGAAACCATATAGGGCTGTTCTACTCTGTCCTATAGGGTTGCTATGAGTCGGAATCAACTTGAACAGCAATGGGTTTGGGTTTGGGTTTGGGTCTCTCCTCCCTCCACAATTCTGACGCCTGGTGATCAAGTTTTGTTAAAATTTCCAGGAGATGCTAATGTGCAGCCAGGGCCAAGAAGCTCTGGTGCACCAGGAAAAGCAAAGCCTGAAGCTAGCACTCAGGGTGCCTAGGTTCAATCCTGCATCAGGCAAGTAGAAACCTCTCCGGCTCAGTTTCCCGATTTGTCAACATTCGAGATGGGGAGAAGGGAGCTACGTTTATTACGCACCCACCACCTGCCAGGTGCTGTACAAGTTATTTTCTTTACTCCTCTCAACACTTTTGTGAGGGTGGTGGATTATTCCACGCCCAACGTCACCCAGCTGGTAAGCGGTGGAGCTTGGATTGGAATCCCCTGTGTCTGATGTAGAAACCCTGTCCTTTCTGCTGCACTGCTGTGCTAAGTCAGTGCCTCCCTAACGTTGTTAAATCTTGTTAAAATGCAGATTCCGATTCTGAATTTCCTGTTGTTTTTAATTGCTGTGATTCGACACGGAGACCCCGTATTTGTCGGGTAGAACTGCTTCATGGGGTTTTCAAGGCTGTGACCTTTCAGAAGCAAATCTCCAGGCCTCTCTTTTGAGGTGCCTCTGGGGGGATTCGAACAGCCAGCCTTTCAGCTACTAGTTGAGTGCTTACACGTCTATCCCACCCAGGGACTCCTTTGCATTTCCTACAGGCTCCCAAATGATGCTGATGCCGCCGCTGCTACTTTTGAGTAGCAAAACGCTGACGGGGCTTTGTGGCCAGCTTCTGTTGTGGTTAGTCAACGCCTGTGCCAAGCTGGATGGTTAACTACTTTCACCATCACCTCTGCCAGTCCGTTCCCCCTGTTCTCATGACAGTGTCCAGGTTTTGTGCTGGGCTCATCACCCCTCCCCCTGTGAAGTCACGCGGCTTGGGGGCGATTGACACCACCCCAGCCCCAGGAGGGCCCTAACCAGCCTTCTTCAATCAGCACATCCCTCTGCCAGGTGGTATGGCTCAGGGGTGGGCTAATAACTCAAGCCAAGCAAATGGGACGCCAAGAGCTTGACAGTAAAACTTTCTATCTCTTCCACAGGAGCTACCGGAGGGGAAGTTCTTTTTTTTTTTCCAGAGTGATGGGCCTTGAGAATTTAAAGTGTGTGCTGTTGCAGCTATTTCCTTCCACAAGGAGAAAGCCTAGAGCCGCTGGCTGTAGAACCCAAGGGTATACAGCCTAAGGATGAAGGCAAGCAGAGCAGAGAGAAACCAGGTCCTTGGGACACCATTTGAGTGGCTGGGTTAAGCCTTGCCTGAAGCCCACCTCTGGGCTGTCAATTCACATAGGCCATTTAATCCCTTTCTTGTTTAATGTTAGGTTGAGTTCAGTTCTACGTCTTTTAACATAAATAGTCCTAACACTGGCTCTGGCAGCAGAGAGACCAGAGTTTGAATTTAAACTCAGTTACTTACTAGCTGTGTGACCTTGGGCAATCCATTTAACCTCTTTGAGTCTCAGTGTCCCCATTATAAAATGGACTACTAATGCCTTCACCACCCATCTGTCCATTGTGGTAGCGCTGTGGCTTCTGTGTTGCTAGGATGCTGGAAGCTATGCCACTGGTACTTCAAATACCAGCAGGGTCACCCATGGTGGACAGGTTTCAGCAGAGCTTCCAGACTAAGACAGACTAGGAAGAAAGGCCTGGCAATCTACTGCCAAACATTAGCCAGTGAAAACCCTATGGATCACAACAGATGATGTAGTGCTGGAAGAGACTCCCCTGAGTTGGAAGGCCCTCAGAATCACCGTAGCTGCAACAATGGACTCTCACGCCAATGATCATGAGGATCATGTTGTACATGGGTTGTCATGAGTCAAAGCCAACACAACGGCAGGTAACAACAACAACACTAACGCCCATCCCAGGGTTGTTGTGAGGATCAGGTGAAACCACGTGTATCAAGAGCCTAGCATCCAGGCAACAAATGGTAGCTATTATTATCAAAATTAATTATTAGTCCCATTTTGGCAGGCCCTCGTTCTGAAAACTGGATATGTCAACAGTTGTTTCCAGCTCTTGGCAACAAAAAGGAAGCAAATTAACCTAAAAGATTGGGAGCTGGGGGAGGCTGCCTCAAGGGTTATGAGTAACATTGAGAAGGAAGCGGGAAACAGTTGAACTCTCTCTGTAACCGCAAGAGATGAGGAGGCTTGTCCTGACGGGGAGAATGCCAGGCTTGCCCAGGCCATAACTGATTTGGTCATAGCACCCTCAGACCTTGGCTCCATCGAGCAGAGCGTATGGAAGCCGCATTCTGCTTCCCCGGATATTTGATGGTCTGATTGGCTCAGCCTTCCTAATTGTGTTGTATTGACAAATATATTTGTTTGGAACAAGCAAATGTATTACAGGCAGGAAGCAGACCAACTCCAAGAATTTATTTTGCTTTTTGGCACTGCTGTGCTGAGCTTAGCATTCATTATGCACCCATGTAAAACAGTCTCCGGGAACGCTGGCCTGAGTTATCTTTTTAATTATATTTATTTTTTCAGCTGCATTTCGGATCATGAACAGACTTGCTGGTGCTAAACAGACCTCGTTGGGTGAAATCTCCTGCCTCCCTCAAAATCACGTTGCGCGGATTAAGTGTTCAAAGGCATCAGACCAACCTAGGATGCTGCCATGGGCCGTTATCATAAGGATGAGAGATGGGTTAAGTTAGTCAGATCCCTGTGCTGAGCCAAGAAAAGTCCACGGAAACCAAATCCTGGTCACCAGATTGAAACTGGAATTGGGTATAAATAGAGAGATGGGGAGATGGATGAAAGACAATTGGAATGGAGCATCTGAGGTTGAATGGAGCTGAAAGGTTGGCAGTTCGAACCCACCCAGAGGCACCTCGGAAGACAGGCCTGGTGATCTGCTTCTGAAAGTTCACAGCCTTGAAAATCCTATGCAGCAGTCCTATTCTGCACACACACGGGGTCGCCATGAGTCAGAATTGGCTCAACCAAAACCAACAACAATTACAAGACCCACTTTGCTGTACCCCCACCGACAGGGTCACCTGGCAGCCATATTTGAATAAAGTGGCTGTGGGGTTACCTTTACCCAAAGAATGTGGTCTTTGCCCTTGGTTCCTGAGAGATAACCTCTAAAACCTTGGAATTTCCCTAGTAATCCTAAGTGTCTTTGATGAGGGTTCCAGACCACACCTAACCTAACAGGTTATGCTAATAGGATGAGTCTTCAGTGGGGACCGGCCAGGCCAGAAAGACCACCTCCTGATAAATCAACCTCCTCATATCCACTGGCCTCAGGGCAGAGGGGCTGAAATTTGAATTACTTAATGAGACCCCCAATAAAAGCTGTGGACACAGAAGCTCCATGGACTTCCTGGTTGGTGATAAACATCAATGCATGGGGAAGGGTAGAAGTCCTTTGGACATGGAAGGACTCTCCCATACCTCACCCTATGTGGCTCTTCATTTGTATCCTTTTTGCTATAATAAGACTGTAATCATAAGTATTATGCTTTACTGAGTTCTCGGGGTTGTTCTAATGAATTATCAAACCGAAGGGAATAGTGGGAGCTAGCAGGTCAGAGGTGAGGGGAGCCTGGGGACCCCAGAGCTTACAACTGGCATCCTGATGGGATAGTGGGAAAACTCTGAATTTATAGCCTGTAAGTCAGAAGTGAGGGAGCCCGGGGGACTCCCAAGCTTGTGGCTGGCCTCTGAGGTCTTGGGCCAACCTGGCAGCCGGGAGGACTGTGCCGTTTAACTTGTCTGAGCTCCGGGTGGCCAAGGTCAGAGGAAGATGTGTTGCATGTGCAGCTGCTGTCAGAACACAAGTGGAACAGAGCAGAACAGAATTGATAAAGAAATGATCCTTACTTACAGTTTGGTGTCAGAAAAGTGGAATTTTTCTTTTGTTTTCCAAGCAGTGGCTCTTCTCCCTGATTGGATTAGGAGTAAGCACCTGATGCCAGAGGGCCAATCAGAGTCCTTGCTGGCGGTTACTGGGAGAGAGGGGCAAACAGACTGACTCTCCACATGGCAGAACCTGTTAACAGGAGAAGTGGGAGATGTAGGCAGCCATCTTGGCTGCCTTGTGGACAGAGTAGCAGCAAAAGCCAAGGAAAGGGCACAAAGCTGCTGCAGGGAGATACAGACGAGAGACAATGAGAAAGATCGCCCTGTAGGTTCTTAGCTTCCTGCAGTCCCTGGTTCCAGTGGCTGAGGCACCTGCATCATGAGAATAAATTCTCCCTTTTTGTTCAAGCAGCTCAAGTTGTTCTCTTACTTATATCCATACAAGGGAAAACTATGCAGCCAACCAAACAATGTTGTGGAAGAATATTTATTAACACAAAAAATGTACACAAGACTATTGTTGAGTACAAAAGGCATGTGTCTTTTCCTTTCTTCCCTTCAACTGATATTTATTTATGGGGCACCTACTATGTGCCAGATGTCCCTGGGTGGTGCAAACAGTAACATGCTCAGCTGCTAACCGGAAAGTTGGAGGTTCGAGTCCACCCAGAAGCACCTTGGAAGAAAGGCCTAGTGATCTGCTTTCAAAATATCAGCCACTGACTGGACTGTGGGACATAAAGTGATACTCGTGAGGAGTGTGCCTCTCAGCTCAAGTAGATACAAGAGACTAAACGGGCAGCTTCTGTCCAGAGGTGAGATGGGAAGGCAGAGAGGGTTAGGAGCTGGTTGAATGGACATGGGGAATCAGGGGTGGAAAGGAGGAGTGTGCTGTCACAGTATGGGGAGAGCAATTAGGGTCACATAACAATGTATGTATAAATTTTCGTATGGGAAAAAATAAAAAATAAATGAAAAAAATCAACCACTGAAAACCCTATGGAACACAGTTCTACCCTGACACACACAGGGTTGCTATGAGTCAGAATCGACTTGACAGCAACTAGCTGTTTTTGTTGTTTTTATTTTGTACGTGCCAGGTACCGTGTCAGACACTGCATATATACTGGTGAGTAAGGTCATAGCTCCTGCCCTCATCAAGTTCACTGTCTGGTTACAAAATAAAATTTCAGGTAAGATACCACCTTTAGTAAACAGAAATACGTAGCCAGTATGTGACAGGTTTCACACCTGGGAGAATAAATGAAGTGCATTTATAATATTCAAACCCAGTGTATTCCCCTGCCCACCGGCATGGACATCACCTGGGAGCTTGTGAGAAATGCCGACGCCCAGCCTCACCCAGGTCTACTGAGGGCGGGCCCAGCAATCTGTGTTTTCACAAGCCCTCCGGGTGATTCTCATATGTCCTCAAGTTTGAAAACCACTTCCCTAAAACACTATAGCTCAAGGCCCACCTTCCAAATTAACAAGAATTTCCAGGTTTTCCCAGGATTCCCCTTCTGAAAAGCTGCATTTTCAAGACCACCCCCCAATACTACCCCGCTGGGATGCATGTGTGTGTTAGCAAGTAATTTTAACTATCATTTACATATCATTTTACAAATACTAATTAATTTAATCCTCATAATAACTCTATAAGATAGGTACTATGTGTTCCCTACTTGACAGATTAGAAAACCAAGGCACAGAGAGGTTAAGTCACTTACCCAAAGTCACGCAGCTAATAAGTGGTAGAGATGGAATTCAAACCCAAGCAGTCTGGTTCCGGAATCTGTGCTCTTAATCACCAAGTTAAACTACTTGTCAAAAAGGTCCTGAGCATCTTTGCCACCTGTGAGAGGAGACGTTCAGTCACACCCCTCAAGACTGCACTCTGCAAATGCAGCTGGTTCTATGCCACCCGCTGCTCCTCTCTAATCTGATCACCTCGTGGAGGTTGTGCAGTTGCTGCTTCCTTTCAGATCTGGTGCGGGGACTCACTTCTCCCACCCACGGGCAAGAAGGATCCTACAGCAGTGCTGCCTTTCCTCAGCGAGGGTGGCCCCATTAAGAGGGATCTAATACCAGCCTAGGAGACCTGATGATGCAGTGGTTAAGTACTCGGCTATTAACCGAAAGTTCAGCAAGTTTGAATCCACCAGCTGCTCCATGGGAGAAAGATGTAGCGTTCTGCTTCCGTAAAGATTTACAGCCTTTGAAACCCTATTGGACAGTTCTACTCTGTCCTACAGGGTTGCTGAGTTGGAATTAACTCTACAGCAGTGAGTTTGGTTTTTTTTGGGTTTAGTTCCAGCCTCAAACCATGCTCAGAACGAATACTCGCCTCCAGCCACCTGGGCCTTGGTGCGCCCACCCAGACTCTCCCCTCCCTAATGATAAGTTTCCCCTCTAGAGTCCTGTGGTCCTTTCTGACTATCTGGCCTTGGCTGAAGTCAGCCAAGTCCATATGGTAAGTTTGGTTTTACCCTTGAATCCCAAGGTGAAAGCCAGAGTCCCAGATTCTTTTCTCCCAGGACATTCCTCAGTCCCCGTGGGAAAACAAATGGACAAAAAACTGTTAATGAAAAAAGATAAAAGGGTATGTGTGGCTCAGAAATGCTGGATGGGAAGTGACCCCAGCTCACCTCCCTCCCCCCATAATATTCCTAAGCCCAGCCAGTATGTCCAATTGCACATTCAGAGAAGTGTGAGAGACACCACGTGAGTTCAAGTTGTTAAGAGTTTAACTATTTCCATTCTGGTTAGTAAAGTTGCTGCCTGAGCCCCCAGCTCCAGGAACTCCAGATGTCCCCACGATCCAGTAACCAGATGGTTAATGCCTGGCACAGCAGGGGCCCTTCAGCCTCATCCCCTCCCCGCAGGGCTATAGCTGTTGTCTACTTTGATTGGCCAGTGCCTGTGCAACCCTACCCTTAATCTGTGCAATTTTTCTATCACTGTTAACCTCCTTCCCCCCCACCTCCCCACCCCCATCTGCCCTGGGCAGACATGGATTGCCCAATAAGCAAGGTACGCACGGGCTTACTCACTAATCTGTAGTGCACAATTTCACCATGTCAATGCACTGAGACTTCATTTCTCTACTGGATGAGTAGTATTCCATTGTATGTATGTACCACATTTTGTTTATCCATTCACCTGTTGATAGGCATTTAGGTTGTTTCCACCATTTGGCTATTGTGAATAGTGCTGCAGTGAACACTGGTGTATAAGTCTCTGTTTGAGTCTCTGCTTTCAAGTCTTTTGGGTGTATACTTAGGAGTGTAATTGCTGGGTCATACATAGGGTCACTATGAGTCACAATCAACTCAAATGGCAATGGGTTTTTTTGGGTACCATTTTGTATTTGCACCAGTAATACATAAGCATTCCAATCTCCCCACATCCTCACTCACATTTGTTATTTTCTGGGGTTTTTTTTTTTTTTTTTTTTTTTTTTTTTTATCTTAGCCATCCTAGTTGTGAAATGGTATCTCGTTGTGGTTTTGATTTTCCTCTCTCGGATGGCTAATGATGCGAGCATCTTTTCATGTGTTTGGTGGCCATTTGAATGTGCTCCTTGGTGAAATATCTATTCAAGTCCTTTGCCCATTTTATGGTGGGGTTATTTGTCTTTTTTTTGTTAAGTTGTCAAAGTTTTATATATCTTTTGGTTATTAGATTCTTGTTGGATATATGGTTTCCAAAGATATTCTCCCAGTCGGTAGCTTGTCTTATTGTTTTTTTGGTAAAGTCTTTTGATGAACAAAAGTTTTTAATTTTTATGAGGTCCCATTTATTTATTTTGTCTTTTGCTGTTTGTGTTTTTGTTATTAGATTGGATAATTCATTGTTAAAAGCTAGGCTGGCCTGACAGTGTTGCCCCTCCTTTTTCTTCTAAGAAGTTTATGGTTTTAGTTTGCACATTTAGGTCCTTTATCCATTTTGAATTTGTTTTTGTGTGTGGTGTTTCATTGTGTATGCATCCTGTTTCATTTTTATGCATGTGGAAATCCAGTTTTCACAGCATCGTTTATTGAAGAGATTCTTCTTTCCCCATTGAATGGACTTATACCCTTGTCAAACATCAGTTGACCATAGATGTGTGGGTTTATATCTGGACTCTCAATTCTATTGGTCTACGTGTCTACTGTTAGTCCAGTGCCAGGCTGTTTTGATTACTGTAGCCATATAATATGTTTTAAAATCAGAAAGTGTGAGTCCTCCACTTTGTTCTCTTTTAACATTGCTTTAGCTATTTGGGGTCTCTTGCCCTTCTGTATAAAGTTGAGGATTGGTTTTTCTATTTCTGTAAAGAATGCTGTTGGAATTTTGAATGGGATTGCATTAATCTATAGATCGCTTTGGGTAGTATTGACATCTTAACAATATTAAGTCTTCTAAGCCATAAACATGGAATACTTTTCCATTTATTTAAATCTTCTTTAATCTCTTCCAGCAGTGTTTTATAATTTTCATTGTATAAGTCCTTCACATCCCTCGTTAGATTTATTCCTAGGTATTTTATTCTTAGGTGCTATTGTAAATAGAATTGTTTCCTTAATTTCCCTTTCAGATTTCTCATTGCTGGTGTATAGAAACCCAACTGATTTTTGTTTGTTGACTTTATATACTGCAACTTTGCCAAATTCCTCTATTAGCTCTAGAAGTTTTCTTGTGGATTCTGGAATTTTCTATATATGGGATTATATCATCATGAATAGAGATAATTTTACATCTTCTTGTCCAATCTAGATAGTTTTTATTTCTATTTCTTGTCTTATTGCTCTGGCTAGGACTTATAATACAATATTGAATAGAAGTGGTGAGTACGGGCACCACCCCTTGTCTTGTTCCCTATTTCAAGGGGAAAGCTCTCAGTCTTTCTCCATTAAGTATAATGTTGGCTGTTGGTTTTTCATATATGCCCCGAGTCATATTAAGGAATTTCCCTCCTGTTCCAATCTTCTTTAGGGTTTTCATCAAGAAACGGTGTTGTATTTTATCAAATGCTTTTTCTGCATCGATAGAGATAATCATGTGGTTCTTTTTCTTTGTTCTATAGGTGTAGTATATTACGTTTGTCTTAGGCTGGGTTCTCTAGAGAAGCAAAACCAGTATCTATCTATCTATATATAGAAAGAGAGAGAGAGAGAGATTTGTATCAAAGAAATGGCTTATGCGGTTGTAGAGTTTAGAAAGTCCTAAGTCCGTGGGTCAGGCAGGAGGCTTCTCCTGACTCACGTAGCTGAAGCGGCTGGCGATCTCAAGATTAGCAGGTAAGCTGGAAGGCCACCGGGTCACAGACTACAGAGACTGATGAATCCCAGGATCGGCAGTAAAGTGCTAGCTCAAGTCCCAAGAATCAGAGGTCGATGAACAGGAGCCAGCTGCAGGATCCGGGGCAAACAAAAGCCCACAAGCCTTTCCAGGAAGTCCACCTATATTGGAAGCAGTACACACTCCCAAGGAAACTCCTGTTCAACTGATTGGCTACTCATAGCAGATCCCATCATGGAAGTGATCACATTATATCAGATCTTATCATGGAAGTAATTACATCATTATACAACTGCCAAACTACATCATAACTGCCAAACCACTGAGGATCATGGCCCAGCCAAACTGACACACAACCTTAACCATCACAACATTGATTGATTTTCTAACATTGAACCATCCCTGCATTCCTGGAATACATCCCACTTGGTAATGGTATATAACTTTTTTAACATGCTGTTGGATTCTATTTGATTATCAATGTTTTTAAACACGATTTACTTATGTAATGAAGATTAATTTTTAATGCATTGAAGATAATGGCAGGTTTTTAAATGTCCTGAAAAGAAATGGGGTGGGGGGGCTTTTCTTACTCCTGACTGCAACCCCACCATTAGTGCTAGCAATCCCCCATTAAGATGCAGCAAGCAGATCAGGGGTAGTGTCCACAGCCTCCTGAACACGGCTTTTAATATCTTTAAAACAAGACCCACACCCTGGGAGCTCAGCAAAGAAGCATTGTGCTTGCCTGGCTATAAGCCCACCTACTGCCCCAGCCGGCATGACTAACCAGCTAAATTTGGAGAAATGGAAACTCATTGAGTGATCTGGCTTCCTCCAGAGAACAGCCCATTAGTTTCCTGAAGGACTAGTCTACTGGGAAATAGGCCAGGACAGACCTTTGAAGTGCTCAACAGCAAGAGGAGGAGAAGGAAGAGAAAGCACAATAGAGTAGCCACGGGGCTCTGAAGGGGATGCAAGAGTTCATGCCTCTGTTAAGAACAAAGACAAAAGCAAAGTTAGCAGATGGGTGGCACACACACCACTACCACTTACCTGCTGCCCAAAGCAGACATTGCCAATTGATCACAGCACTTTCTCCTCACTCAGACCTAGCCTCAGAATCTTTTTTCATTGCAGCTCCAGGTTAAGCCCTACCATCAACGACAAGTGTAACTAGAGCTGAGTGTTATTTATCATTCCTTGAGTACTTGAGCTGGTGATGCTAAAACTTCCTAAGTCAGCTTATACCACCTGGTTATGAGATTTCCCTGGATCAGGAGCCTGCACCAAACGATGCTGTAAAATCTGTAGTTCTGTTAATTCCCTCCAACTCATGGGTTCATCATTCTTTCTAGCATCAGAGAAACTCCCAACTCAGTGTGGCTCTGTCCTTCCACGGGATGGAACCTGAGAGGTCAGCTCTTCCAGTGTTTTTCAACCTCTTTTGAGTTATGGAGCCCTTTCTTCAAATCAAAGCTTAGTCAGAGGCCAAATTACAAAACAAGTAAGAGTGTAATTACTGTGCTTGAAGAGGAAGCGGCGGTCCCAAGTCACAGCCACCCAAGGCCACCCCAGCCCCTGCCATGACTGCTGAAGGACTTCCCGGGAACTCCTAGGTCTCCACGGGACAAGGGGAAGATCACTGATCTTGTCTAAGCCCCAGCATTCTACAGATGGGGAAAATGAAGCCCAGAGAGGAGAAGGGACCAGCCAAAACTCACACAGCCAGCAAGTGGATGAGATAGAACTCAGGAGTCTCCTGGCTCTTGAACCAAACACCCAACCCAATGTCAACAATCTAGTCCCTTCTTTCTTCATATTATACAGTCTCCCTAAGTTAGTCCTGCCATTCTCTGCTGCAGGTTCTCTCTGTTCACCTGTGACTCCTATTTCTGTATCTGCAGCCTAAACCTCCACCTCAGCTTCTGACTTCTCTAACTGCCTCATGGAGACCTCCACTGAGAGATTCAACAAAGACCTCAAGTTCATCATCCAACCTGAACTCATACCTTTCCTCTTCCAAAAACAGCTCCCCATCCAGGGCTCCCACTCCTTAATGGCTGTCTTAGTCACCTAGTGCTGCTCTAACAGAAGTACCACAAGTGGATGGCTTTCACAAAGAGAAACTTTTTTTCTCACAGTCTAGGAGGCTAAAAGTCCAAATTCAGGGCTTCAGCTCCAGGGGAAGGCTTTCTCTATCTGTCGGCTCTGGAGGAAGGTCCTCATCCTCATCAGTCTTCCCCCTCGACTAGGAGCTTCTCTGCACTGGAACCTCAGGTCCGAAGGACGCGCCCTGCTCCTGGTGCTTCCTTCTTGGTGGTATGAGGTCCCCAATTCTCTGCTTGCTTCCCTTTCCTTTTATCTCTTGTAAGGTAAAAGGTGGTGCAGGCCACACCTTAGGGAAACTCCCTTTACATTGGATCAAGGCTGTGACCTGGGTAAGGGTGGTGTTAAAATCCCACCCTAATCCTCTTTAACATAAAATTATAATCACAAAATGGAGGTCATCCACACAATTCTGGGAATCATGGCCCAGCCAAATTGATACACACATTTTTGGGGGGGACATAATTCAAACCATAACAATGGCTCACCAGCCCCCCTCCCTGTTGCTCAGACCATGAACCTGGGGTCATCCTTGACTCCTTCCTGTCCCCAGTAAGCAGTCACAATTGCCTTTCACCTTGACCTTCTATATTTGACTCCAACCATTTCTCTCCTTTCTCATTTATTTCAGGCCACTATCCGTTCTTCCCTGGATTTTTGGCAACAGCCCTTTAACTGGTCTCCCTGACTCCAGTTTTTCCCCACCCTGTTACCTAGGAGGTAGCCAATGTGATATTTCTAAAACACAGATTTGAAGTAGTTACTCTTCAAATAATTCTTCATAGGCGGATCTTAGAATAAAGTCCAACCTCCTTGGAGTGGCTTACTAGGCCCTTCATAATCTGAGCCAGGTTTACCTCTCCATCCTTGTCTTTTAGAATTTTCTGATTCAGACTCCTGCCAGATGGAACTACTTTGTGGTCAAGTGTGTGGTGTGGTTGGTGTGCGTGTATATGTGTGTGTGAGTGTCTAAACTTATCTGTTTCTAGGCTTTTGCACAAGCAGTCCCCTCTGCCTGGAACATATTTCCCTCCCTTTTTCACCTAGTTAACTGCTCTCCGTGCTTCAGGGCTCCCCTTCGCTGTCACTCTTCTCTTCCTGTCCCCCAATAGTCTTTACCATGGTGATCCTACACGACACTTGCACGGCTCCTAATCCACCCCCAGCTTCACACTTATCACCCTGAAGAGCCATTGCTTATTGTCCTGTTTGTCATCTGCATTGGGCTTGGAGATCCCTGAGGTCAGGAATTCTCTCTTGTTCAACAGTGTAGCCTGAACAAGATGCTTGATGATAGGTGCTTGATAAATATCAGTGAAGGAATGAATGAGTTGCTTCCATGGACACTTTTGTTCTTGTTTGACTTCATGTCATAGTCATTGAGTCAGAAAGTTGATCAAAGGGTACTATCATCTTACGTAGAACAGAAGATGCATTTTTGTAAAAAGAGAAAAGTAAGAGCAAGCCTTGTTATAAAGAAAATAGAGCTCCATGCCAGGCCCTGAACGATGCATTCTATACACAGATGTGGACTCCTTATCCATCCAAGACAGTACAAATATATAGAGTATCTAATATCCAAAATTCATCTCTGTTTTTTTCTCAAAAACCACACATCTCTTTTCTGAGCCAATATTTCAGGTTTAGTGATGAGTCTATCCAAGTTGACCATAATGTCCCTTAAGGATAGGAGCATCTTATTACTGTAGTATCCCCAGAGCTTAACAGAATGCCTGGCATGTAGCAGGCACTCAGTAAATACTGGGTGGGAAGTGTGGGTGACAGGGTGGATGGGGATGGATGGATGGATGGGTGGGTGGGTGGGTGGGTAGGTGAGTGGGTGGGTGGACGGGGATGGGTGGATGGATGGATGGATGGATGGATGGATGGTGGGTGGGTGGGTGGACGGGGATTGGTGGATGGATGGATGGTGGGTGGGTGGGTGGATGGGGATGGGTGGGTGGGTAGACGGATGGGGATGTATGTACGGATGGATGTATGGATGAATGAAATAGATGTATGAGAAGTAAGGACAGAGAGAGAGAAGGAGAAGGGGGTAAAGGAAAGGAAAGGAAAGCCGGGGAAGGAAAAGGGGAAGGGGCAGGGAAAAGAAGAGGGAAGGAAGCAGGAGGGGAGGGGCTAGAAAAGAGGGAAAGAAGAAAGGAAGAAAGAGAGAGAGAAGAAAGAAGGAAAAGAAGTGCTCAGTAAATGCTAGGTTCGTGCTCCTCCTGTTGACTGCGGTCCCTGGCACAAGCCTGGCTCAGCCCGGCAGCTGTTGGTCACTGACTCCAGGCCTGCATGACACACCTGCCTGGCATGGCTGAGCTGTGCTTGGCAGCACAGATGCCCAACCCCTCCTTGCTGCAGGGCAATCCTAGCTGGCACAGCAGTAACTAATGCTAATCATATCCCACTTGGTGCCCAGCTAATGGTGGTCCTAGCTCCTCAGCCCCCTCATTCCTATAGGCCTTGACCTTGGCCTCCCTCAGCTCCCCCAAAGTAAGATGTGTGGTAGATCCTTGATAAAGCTGCAAGGAGTGTTAGGGAATGGCCAGTCAGCCTGGAGAAAAGGGTGGTCTATAGTCCCTTGATCTCAATTAACAGCCCCTCTTTATTCTGCCCTGTTTCTCTTCCCAGAATTCATCACCACCACTCTACGTTTGTTAGAGGCAGGAGAAGGAGGTGATTAAAGCGCTAACTCTATAGCCAGACAGCCTGGGTTCAAATCCCAGCCCTGCCCCTTCCTAGCTGGGCGACCTTGGGTGAGTTTTTTAACTGCTCTGAACAGCTCAGTTTCCCCAGGTGAGATGATAAGCTAGCACCTACCTCCTCACATTAGTATGAGGGTCAGAGGAGTTGGTGAATGCCAAGAGCTTCCAGCAGAGCTCAGCCCACAGTAAGAGCTCTGTAAATGTTAGCTGTCATGGTCACAGTGTTGATTATGACCAAACCTCACCCCAGAATAAAGCTCTGTGAGGAGGAAAACTGCGTTCTGTATCCCTGGGTCCCAGAGCCTAGCACAGGGTGTCCTGGGTGGAAGGCACTTGTTTCCTTTGAATGAATGGGTTGTTTGACAGCTGGGAAAAGAAAGACAGAGAGAGGGGGAGTGACTTACCAAAGATCACACAGCAAATTGGAGGGTGAACTCCTCACTCTTCCAGTTGTACTGCACCAAACGCCTTCCATCGAAGCCAGCTGAGGAGCAGCTTGGGAACTCGGGGGCCAAGGCTAGCCTTGCACTGTTCAGTGTGGTAGCCCCCAGCACACATACCACTGAGCCCTTAAAATGTGGCTAGTACAATTGATGAGCTGGATTGTTCTTGTGATGTAATCGTAGTAAATTTAAATTTGAATGTTGAAACCAAGGCTTCCTTCAGTTATTGGAAAACTTTTATGCATGTCTAGAACAATTTGGGTAGGTGAATCCGCTTTTTCAACTTCAACTTTCATGAAATCTAAATATAGATCAAGTATCTCCATGATAATTTACTATCCAAATTGAAATGTGCTATAAAACTGTAACCAGAAACCAAACCTGTTGCTTTCAAGTTGATTCCAACTCATGGCGACCCCATGTGACAAACTAGAACTGCTCCATAGGGTTTTCTTGGCTGTAACCTTTACAGAGGCAGATCAGGCCTATCTTCCATGGTAAAAATTTGGAAGGCTTAGTTTGAAAAAAAGAATGTAAAATATCTCATTAATTATTCAATAGGGCCCTGGTTGCATAATGGTTAAGAACTTGGCTGCTAACCAAAATGTTGGCAGTTCAAATCCACCAGCCACTCCTTGGAAACACTATGGGGCAGTTCTACTCTGTCCTATAGGGTCGCTATGAGTCAGAACCAACTCAACAGCAATGGGTTTTTTGGTTTTATATTGGTTATGTGTTGAAATGGTAATATTTGGGATTAAATATTTTAATTTTAAAATTTTTAAAATAAATATAAATGTAAGAATTGTTGTTGTTGTGTGCCATTGAGTCACCACCAGGGCTCCATATAAGAATTAAATTTAAAAATAAAATTTCATCTGA
This sequence comes from Dugong dugon, assembly GCA_030035585.1. Lineage (NCBI taxonomy): Eukaryota > Metazoa > Chordata > Mammalia > Sirenia > Dugongidae > Dugong > Dugong dugon. The sequence continues at coordinate 51,859,048 of CM057481.1, read as the reverse complement.
TTCTTTTTTATTTTTTTAATGTGACTATTAGAAAGTTTTTAATTATGTGACTCGAATTATAGTTTTATCAGATGGCACTGGGCTAGAGAGACAAGGATGGGGTGGGAGGAAGGTGCTAGACAGCTGGCAAGCCAGTCCCCACTGCTCCAGGACAGGGGCCAGTCCAGGGACGGATTACCCAATAAGCAAGTTACACACGGGCTTACTTGTGCTTATTTACTAATCTGTAGTGTGCGTACCTTGTTGACTGTAAACCAGTGCATGCCGTGCTTAGTGGCTAATCTGCCCCTGGCGACAGCTCAGCTGTGTTGCGCTACTTGGGAGGCCAGAGCTGAGCTGGCTCCCTGCTCCCTGCACTCCACACTGCCCTGACAAGGCCGGGGAAGCAGCTCAGGGATTAGCGTTAATTCTTTCCCTGGAGGGCAGATGGGAAAAGGTTAAGTGCTGAGTGGCTGCAGCTGCCCAATTAAACCCCAGGAGAGGGGCGAGGAGGGAGGAGGAGGCTGGGGAATGTTCAGGATTCCCAGGGAGACAGGAAGCAGCAAGGGCTCGACCTCCTTTATCTCATTTCCCCCACACCAGTGGGCGGCAGGCACTTCCCTACAGCCTCAGCGGGGTCTGGTCACTCTCCCAAGACCACACAGCCTACTCTACCTTCCCAAGTCCTTGCTCCAGCTCTTTAAGCAGCAGCTCCAGTTTCAAAAATGGTTGCCCTAGCACTAGGGAGATAGTAAAAAGATCTGTGGTTGCCAGCAGTGTGTGTGGCTGGGTGGATGAATAGGTACAGCACAGGGCATTTTAAGGGCAGTGAAACTATTCTGCATGATACTGTAATGGTGGACACATGACATGCATTTGTCAAAGCCCATAGAACTGTACAACACAAAGAGTGAAGCCTCGTGTAAACTCTGGACTTTAGTTAGTAATAATAAGGTATCAGTATTTGTTCATTAATTGTAACAAATGTAGCACACGAATGCAAGATGTTAATAAAAGCAGCAACAGTGTCGCGGTGAGAGGGTCTATGGGAACTCTGTGCTTTCTGCTCAATTTTTCTGTAAAACCCAAACTACGCTAAGAAATAAAGTCTGTTTTTAAAAAAGTGGTTGCCTGCTTTGCCACAGCTCTGGGCAGATGTTGGAGGCAAATGAGCCTCGAGGACAGAGAGAGAGTCTGCCAAGGATAAGGGCTGATGTTGAGTTGTTCTAACACTCAACAGGTGCCAAGAGCCTCCCATGCATTATCTCGCTGTATTCTCACAACACCCCTGTGCCGTGGGCACTGTTACTATCACCCCCATTTTAGAGAGGCTCAGAGAGATTCAGCACAATGCCCAGGGGAATCCAGGTAGGCAGTCAGGGAGCAGGGGATTTGAACACCAATTTAGCTGGTCTGACCTGAACTATGAGCTTCACGACTATTTAGTATCGTCTCTTCCTCCAAGAGCCTTCCCCTCAAATGTCAGATGTGCCACCAGGGGGGCAGAAGTCGTGGGATGGCTGCCTGGAGTCTTCCTTTGGTCTCTCAAAGACTCAGGTGGGGGTAGGGAAGGAGGAGGGATGTCATACTCCCTGGGCTATCTCCTACTTGTCTCAGCTTAGATGCCACCTCCTCTGGGAAGCCCTCCCTGCCTTCCTTCCAGCCTGATTTACCTGCCCCTCCTCTATCACACATCTGCTTTCCTGATTGATATATTCATCCACACATGAAAATAGCTTTACCTGCGTTACCTCAATTTACCCTCCAGCGAAGAAGGTACAATTATTACTCCCATTTGACAAATCAGACAACTAAGGCACAGAAGATAAAGTGAATGGTTCATGGTCATGGAGCTCATAAATAGCTGATAACAACCCAACGTTTTTGGTGCCCAAGGACCCTCTCTTAAACGCCGTGCTGTTCTTCCTCCTACACAGCACCCTACTGGTTTATTGGTTTACTTGTCTCTCTCTTCCGCTCCTCTGAGAGGGAATTCGAATTCCTGATATTGCTAGTAGAACAACGGATGGATCAGCACTGGTTACCATTGGAGTCACTGGGTCTGTCTTCCTATTGTTAGTTGCATTGAGTCAATTCCGATTCATGGCGACCCCATGTGTGCACAGTAGAACTGCTCCATAGCGTTTTTAAGGTTGTGACCTTTCAGAAGCAGATCACCGGGCCTGTCTTCTGAGGCACTTCTGGATGGATTTGAACCACCAACCCTTCAGCTAGTAGTCGAACACTTAACGGTTTGCACCACCCAGGGACTCCTAGGTCTGTCTTGCTTACTACTTTTAAGCCCTTTACTGGCTTGGTGCTCTATTTCATTCATCTATTTGCTCAACACCTACCCACAGAGCACCTCTGGGTGCCAGACACTGGAGGTTCCACTGTGGACAGATAGACAAGGTCCCTGCCCTCAGAGAGATTCCACGCAAGGTGGGACTGCAGGCAAAATCAAGAACTCAACTGCGTTTAAAACGCAATTTCAGGTAGGGAAAAGGACAATCAATGGAATTAAAGCAGAGTAAAGTAGAGAAGGAATGACAGTGGAAGGGGTGGTTGGGAGGGCCTGTCTGACAAGGTGACATCTGGGCACAGACAGGAAGTGAGGGGGCGAGTCACAGGAAGATCTGGAGAAGAACTCCATGCTTAGTGTGCTCTAGAAACCAGAAAGGACCACATAAAACCTTGCACATACCTGCTTATAGCCGCATTACGCACAGTGGCCAGAAAGTGGAAACTACCAAAATGTCCATCAGCTGATGAGAGGATAAAGCACAGGTGGTATACCCATACAATGGATTCTTCAGTCACGAAAAGGAGTGACGTACTGATACATGCTACTAAATGGAAGAACCCAGAAACCATCTTGCTAAGTGAAATGTGCCAGTCCCCAAAGACCACGTATCATATAATTCCAGTTACATGAAATGTCCAGAATAGGCAAATCTATAGAGACAGAAATTGGATTAGTAGTTGCCTAGGGCAGTTCTCCTCTGTCCTATAGGGTCCCTATGAGTCGGAATTGATTCATCAGCAACAGGTTTGGTTTTTGGGGGGTGGTTTTAGGGCTGGGAAAGGAGGGGCAAATGGGAATTGACATTTGGGGGTTTCTTTTGGGGATGATGAAAAGGTTCTAAAATTGTGGTGATGGTTGCACAACTCGGTAGATATAATAAAAACAGTATAAAAATTGGGCACTTTAAATGAGTGGACTTTATGGTATATGAGTCACATCTCAATAAAGCTTTTTTTAAAAAAGAAACAAGAAAGCGCCAGTGTGGCTAAAGCAGAGTGAGCAAGAAGAGATCCTCCACAAGATTACCAAGGGCCTTGCAGGCTAAGGACTCCGGGTTAATTCTAACTGTGAGTAGAAGCCACCGGGGGTTCTGAATGGGTATATTTGCATTTTTTAAAGCTATTCATTTGAGGAGAAGCATAATGGCTATGTTATCAGGAGGGACTTGTCCCTGGAGAAAGACATCGTGCTTGGTAAAGCAGAGGGTCAGCGAAAAAGGAAGACCCTCAACGAGATGGATTGACACAGTGGCTGCAACAGTGGACTCAAGCATAGCAACAACTTTGAGGATGGCACAGGACCAGACAATGTTTTGTTCTGTTGTACATGGGCTGCTATAAGTCGGAACCCACTAGACAGCACCTAACAACAACGTAATGGCTAAGATGGAGCCCTAGTGGTGCAGTGGTTAAGCGCTCAGCGGCTAACTGAAAGGTCAGCTGTTTCAGCCCACCAGCCGCTTTGTAGGAGAAAGATGTGGCAGTTTGCTTCCGTAATGATTTACAGCCTTGGAAACCCTATGGGGCAGTTCCACTCTGTCCCACAGGGTTGCTGTGAGTTGGAATCGACTCTACAGCAAGGATTTTATAAGGGCTGAGAGCAAGGACTTGGTGCCTGCCTGGATTCCAATCCCAGCGGAGCCTGTGTTCCTAGCTATTTGACTGCAGCAAGTTATATAATCTTTGGGGGCCTCAGTTTCTCAACCGGAAAATGGGATGATAATAGCATCTCCCTCATAGGCAGGCTTAACTGTGTGAATATTCATGAAGCACTTAGAATCGTGTACACAGGAAATGGCCCATAAAAGTTTGGTAACTTAAATAAATGGAATGGTGCTCACTGGGTGATCCTCCTCTGCCCCAGGGAGGGAGCACAACCAGCCAGGGCTGCTTTCTGCTTTGCTAGGCTCTCGCACCTCACCTGCTCAATTCAGCAAGTAATTGCTCCAAAGCCTAACTCCAAATGGGCCATAAATCAGAGGCCAGAGCCCCTGCCCCTGTTACCAGAGGCCTGCTGCGAAGTCCCTCCCCGGGGTAATCGGAAGCAGATGTTGCCAGCCTGTCTGGCCTCCAGAGGCTTGTACCTGGGCTGCTCACGTCACAGCAGTTGGAGCAATAATTTCCATGAGCTTTTAAAGTGAAGGTTGTCAAAGAAACAGCCGCCTAGGGCTTCCAGATGTTCAGCCACTTGTTTCAAGGAGGGAGGTAGCTAACGGGGGCCCTGGGAGACCAAGCGAAGAAGGCAGGGTCATGCCTAAGTCTGCAATCCTTCAAAGAGACTGACTGGCAGGCAAGGTGTGGGGGCCAAGAGGTGGCCAATGGTAAAGAAATGAGTGCAGGATTTGGGGTCACAGGGACCGAGTCTGAGTTCCCCAGGTCGCACTAGCGTGTGTCCTAAACTAAGGGATAAGTCATCTTTTCAGACCTGTTTTCTTACCTGCAAAATGCAGATGATGTCACCTAACTCAAATACATTTGAAAGATGGGAAGTAATTAAAATTAGAACTCTCATTACAGTGGCATATAGTAGGTGCTCAAAAAAAAAAAAGGTAGTTACTATTATAAGAAAAAAGGTAGTTATTATTATGAGAGAGTGTTATGGATTGACTTGTGCCTCCCAAAAAAGACATGTTAAAGTCCTGTGAAGGTGACCCGTGAGCACAACCTTGTTTGAAAATAGGGTCTTTGAAGATGTTCTCAGTTTATGTGAGGTCATTACCAGGATAGGGTGGGTCCTAAGCCCACCTGAGTGCTGTCCTTGTAAGAGAAGGGACACCAAGGAAGGAAGATTCACCTACACACCAAGGAATCCTGGAACCACCAGACGCTGGAAGAGACAAGAAAGGATCTTCCCCTGGAGACTTTGAAGGAAGCATGGCTTGATTTGGACTTCTGGCCTCCAGAACTGTGAGACAATACATTTCTGTGTTTTGAAGCCCCCGGTCTGTAGTATTTTGCATGGCAGCCACAGGGAGCTCTGCACACAGCCTTTGCTATTCAACAAGGCCTCATTGTCCCCGGACACTGAGCCCTGTGACAGACAGAGAAGAGGTCCGGGACAACCCGAGAGAGCTTTTCTCCAAGCTTCCTAAGGCCACGACTTTGAGAAGACCCAGAAAATCCCATAGCAGCCTTTCAGACACAAGTCCGTAAGTCCTTTCCGTGCTCAAATAATGTCACCAGCAGTCATCCAGCAGTCATATCCCCTCTGGCTTCCTCTTTGATGGGTTGCCAGATTTAGCAAATAAAAATACAGGATGTCCAGTTAAATCTGAACTTCAGAAAAGCAGCATGTACCTATGCCTGTTAAATATTTGGAACATACTTTCTGTATTAGTTCCCTAGGGCTACCGTAACAAAGTGTCACAAATTGAGTGGCTTTAAACCAGAGAGATTCACTCTCTCACAGTTCTGGAGGCCAGAAGTCCAAAATCAAGGTGTCAACAGGGTTGGCTCCTTTTGGAAGAAGAATTTACTCCATGCCTCTCTCTTAGCTTCTGGGGGTTGTTGGCAATCCTTGGCGTTCCTTGGCTTGTAGACACATCACTCGGATCTCTGCCTAGTCTTCATAGCGCCTTCTCAGTGTTTTCTCCCCTTCTTTTCTCTATGACACTTGTCATTGACTTTAGGGCCCACCCTAATCCAGGATGATCTCATCTTGAAATTCTTAATTACATCTGCAAAGACCCTTTTTCCTAATAATGTCACATTCACAGGTTACAGGTAGATGTGTCTTTTGGGTGACCACCATTCAACACACTACACTTAATACTTACGTATATTAGTGGGGAAGGCTGGGGATGGGACAATGCCCAAAGAAATAACTCATCGTTTATCTGAAAGTCAAATTTAACTGGGTGTCTTAGTCATCTAGTGCTGCTCCAACAGAAATACCACACGCGGATGGCTTTAACAAAGACAAATTTATTCTCTCACAGTCTAGTAGGTTACAAGTCCAAATTCAGGGCGTCAGCTCCAGGGGAAGGCTTTCTCTGTGGGCTCTGGTGGAAGGTCCTTGTGACACATCAGTCTTCCCTTGTTCCGGGAGCATCTCAGGGCAGGAACCTCGGGTCCAAAGGATGCACTCTGCTCCCTGCTCCTGGCACTACTTTCTTGGTGGTATGAGTCCCCCCTCTCTGCTTGCTTCCCTTTCCTTTTATCTCTTGTAAGATAAACGGTAGTGTAGGCCACACACTAGGGAAACTCCGTTTACATTGGATCAGGGACGTGACCTTAGTAAGGGCTTTACAATCCCACCCTAATCCTCTTTAACATAAAATTACAATAACAAAACGGAGGACAACCACACAATACTGGGAATCATGAAGTTGATACACACATTTTTGGGGGGACACAACTCAATCCATGACCCTGCACGCCCTGTATTTTATCTGGCAGCCCCACATACTTGCCCTGAGGCTGTGTCCCCTGGGGTAACAATAAGGCTGCAAACCTCTGGAGGCTTCTCATTGACTCTGATGAGGTCATGTGACTATCCTCAAGCCAATCGCTGTGGCCCAGGGAACTTAATTCACTAGTTGCTATCACCAGGTTTACACACTCCATCCCTAGTCTCAGAGGGTACAGTCAGTTTATCCCAAACTCCTGGGGATTCAGGAAGGTGGTTCCCCCAGAGCAAAATCCAGGTGTTATGAATACAATGCATTAAGGAAGGAGTGGGGAGGAGTGAGTGCAAGGCAAGAAAAACTGGATCCACTGTGAGCAAATGCAAGGAGAGGCATTGCTAAATCCAAGCCAGGGAGGTGGATGCTCCCAGTTGGTGGGGTGACTCCAGCTGGTGTGGTACCCAGAAACAGAAATTGATCTCTTAGGGCAAAAGAAACACCCACTGTTCTACCTGGTTCTGTGACAGCATCTTTGGGTGAAGCCCACCTCCCATTAGTCTTTTCCTAGGGACTTCTCTGAGCCTCAGTTTCTCCATCAGCGAAATAGGGATAGCTATTCAAAATTTGGAGGCTGCTGTGAGGATTATCAGACGTTCAAGTGACTCCTGATTTGGGGACCAGTTAGTTCTTGTATTATGGTCACAAATTCAGTAGGTATCACTCAAAATGTTATTTCCTAAGGGCAGATTTTTACAAATTGGGATTATAGTCTTAGTGATCTAGTTCATGCCTTGAAAATACCAAGACTGACTATCAGGGCTTCTCCACCTCGGCACGATTGACATTTTGGTCTGGATAATTCTTCTTTGTGGGGGGCTGTCCCTATCCTGTGCACTGTAGAATGTTTAGCAACACCCCTGGCCTCTACCCACTAGAAGCCAGTAGCAGCTTCTCTCTACCACCCTCCCAACTGTGACATCCAAAAATATCTCCAGATATTGCCAAATGTCCCCAGGGGAGTAAAATCACACTACCACCCCTATTGAGAACCACTGTGATAATAGAATAAAATGCAAATAGATGCTCTTATAAACATGTATTAAGATATTGCACCAAATACATATTGTAAACCCTACATTATACACTTCCCATTGGGGAGGCTTAACTGCATGGGCTGAGCCAGCTGAGGTTCCTTAAAATATAAAGTCCGCATAAATTGTAGTGAAGACACCACTTCCTGAAGTAAGCGAGCCTGAGTATTCTTCCGGCCTCTAGGGACTTTCAAACTGCATTAAAAATGAGAATCATCTGTCTCAAAAATGTTCACTTGTCAAGTTCATTGAACAGGGAAGGCTGGGGATGGGACAATGCCCAACGATCTCTTTAGCTTCCATTTTAGCAAGAGGCAAAGGGCTTCTTGGAGCAACATCCGGATATGTGTCACATCAGTGTCTTAAACTCATACTTTTCTGTTTGCTGTTCTTTTTCAGTCATAAAAATAAGGGTTACACAGCCACGCTTTCATCAGCTGTGGTAGGTGGAAGGGAGAGAACAGGGCTGCCTGCAGGTAAACACCAGAGAGATGACATCATTCAGCTTAACGCTACAGTAGACCTTGGATGGAGTCCCTGGGTGGTATAAATGTTTAATGTGCTCATCTGCTAACTGAAAGGTTGGAGGGTTGAGTCCACCCAGAAGTGCCTCAGAAGAAAGTCCTGGCAATCTATTTCTGAAAAATCAGCCATTGAAAATCCTGTGGAGCAAAGTTCTACTCCAACACACTTGGGGTTGCCATGAATCACAGTCATCTCCAAACTGGCTAGACCTTGTATCAAAACGTGGATTTACCTCTCACTAGCTGAGCATCCTTGGGCCAATTGTCTCAGCTCTCTGACAGGGATGACTTTGTGAGCATGTGACCTGTGTTCAGAAGGGCCCTGAGCTCAGAAGGGCCGGCATTTGGTTTAACGCTCTGTTGTCCTCTGTCATTGTCCTGAATTCTTAATTTTCCAGCAAAGGACCCCATGTTTTCATTTGCATTGAACCCTGTAAATTGTGTTGCCTATCTTGCTCTATGAAGTCCCTTTTTGCATCTGTAAAACGGAATAACAACAGCCTCTCTTTGCAGGAGAGCTGTGAGAATTACAGATGAATCCACTTGCTGACAAGTCACATCACCGCCAGTGCCTGCCTGGCTCATCCCAGAAGTTCAAATAATAGCAACTGTGATCATCTTCAGGCCGAAGGAGGTTACCATCTTAGAGGGAAGTCTTTAAATGTAGGCCTGAGATCATGACTCTAAGCTTCTGGAACCTTTGAAATTCTCCCTGTTTATCATTTTTGTTATTCCCATCTGTTTCCTGTGGCGGTTGGCAATGAACTCTTTAAGTGAAAAGAGCCTGTGGACATGGTCGGGGGGTGGGGGGCAGGGCAAGACAGGGATGGCTGGGAGACTGCAACCCCTTGGAGAACTGGCTGGGGAGGAGAGTCCCCAGGAGGGTTGGCAGAGCTGAGAAAACAGGCTGATTCCCCAGAGCTGCTGCAAGGGAGAAAGGAAGATTTCCCCATGTTTGCACGTGCTAAGCTTTCCAAAGAGAGAGAGAAGGGGGTGGGGTTACCGCTGGTTCTAAGGGGTGTGCAGGAGGTCACTGTACATCCTACCCATCCCCGGCATGCTGGGAGCCTCTGTAACTAAAGAGCTTCTACGAGGGGGTAGTTCACCACTGCTACACCTAAGGAGGTAGGTTCCAGTGGAGGAGTGATGAGGAGGTCTATCTTTTCCAACACCCAGAAGGTGCCCAGAGTCCTGTCCCATCTCTGTGGTTTACATGTGTCCTAAGACATTGAAATGGTACCATCTGCATGAGCTAAGTAGATGGTGCTAAGCAAGACTTCTGGACACTGGTGGAGGTTCCACCACTGGGCCTGTGAGGTAAATACCAAAACCAAATCCGTTCCATCAAGTCAATTCTGACTCATAGTGACCCTAGAGGACACAGTAGAACTGTCCCATAGGGTTTCAAAGGAGTAACTGGTGGATTCAAACTGCCGACCTTTTGGTTGGCAGCCAAGCTCTTAACCACTGCACCACTAGGACCAGTGGGATGGCCATCCCCAAAAGGAGGTGTTATGGATTGAATCGTGTCCCCCAAAAATGTATGTCAACTTGGCTAGGCCATGATTCCCAGTATTGTGTGGTTGTCCTCCATTTTGTGATCTGATGGAATTATCCTATGTGATCTAAATCCTAACCTCTACGATGTTAATGAGAATGAGGCAGGATTAGAGGCAGTTATGTTAATGAGGCAGGACACAATCTACAGGATTAGGTTGTATCTTGAGTCAGTCTCTTTTGAGATTAAAAGAGAGATGCAAGCTGAGAGGAGAGGAACCTCTTACCACCAAGAAAGTAGAGCCAGGATCAGAGCATGTCATTTGGACCTGGGGTTCCTGCACTGAGAAACTCCAAGACCCAGGAGAAGATTGATGACAAAGACCTTCCCACAGAGCAGACAGAGAGAGAGAAAGCCTTCCCCTGGAGCTGGCCCCCTGAATTTGGATTTGTAGCCTCCTAGACTGTGATAGAATAAACTCTTTGTTAAAGCCATTCACTCATAGCATTTCTGTTATAGCAGCACTAGCTAACTAAGACAAGGTGCTCATTGGCCATCCACAGAACGGACAACCCATGTAGCTCCTGTGTTTCAATAGTGTACTGCGACCACACAAAATAGACTGGAGAGTATGGAGGTGCTAACTGAGCCCCCTCAGGCATCCCCCTCCAGCGGGGGTGGTCAGTATCTGGTGCTGAGTCCACTCCTGCCCATATGACCCCAGAAGAGCATCCCAGGACCTCCCTGGTGGGGCCCGGTGTTTAGAAGAGCACCATACTTGGTTTAATGCTTTGTTATCGTTGTCTTGAAATTCTTAATAGTTCTTTAGCAAAAGACCTTGCATTTTCATTTCCAAGTCATCAATAACCTCTCTCTGTTATTAGGTTCCCTCCATCTCACTCCCTCCCCACAGCCAGGAGAAGCCTTTCCTTCTCCAGGTAAAGAGCTTCCCTCTTTTCCAACTCTTCTCCCAAATCTATTATTTATGCCCATCAGTCCTATCCATTCCCCCTGAGGCCTCAGCTTTTGAAACTCAAAGCCAAGAGCTGACTCTCTTTTCTCTCAGAGTTTCTGCTGACTCATCCCCTCCCAGAGGCAATGAGTACAAAATGCACAACTGGCAGAATGGGGGAGGGGACAGAGTAGAAAGAATACCAGGAATTACAAACTCATCAGTTAATACTTCAAAATTCCTATCTCATCCCGTACTCTTAATAGTTATGTCAAGACTTATTATGATGATTTTCATTTGTTTGTTTCATGAAAAATAGAGACACCTATGGGAATGTGTCTTAATGGAGAAATCATCTCTCAGGTGACAAGACGTTGGAGGAGGGAGTAGTGTTCCTGTCTTGTACCCCAAGACGTCAAGCTATCAAAGGAGGTGCTGGGAGGAACACAAAACCCAACATTGCCTGGGTCAGGTACTGTTTTCTTGATGCTGAGACCAATCAAACCTTCTCACTTCCATGCCCCTGTCCTTCTCCCCTCTAAGGGTGATCTTCTGAGGCCTTACCCCATTGGAAAGTCACCTTCTCTACAAGACAGAGTGGCAGTCACCACAGAGTCTGTGATGGAGTTATGTGATAAGGTGTGATAGATCACTTTTGTGTGTGGCCTTTCTAGCCTTGGTCTTGTAACTTCCACCCAAGTGATTGGGCAGGACTGTGTGATAGGGTAATTGTGGCCAGCCAAGGGGAGTGGGCAGTTTTTCCATCTCGCTGGGCTTGAAATAAGCCATCCCAGAAGTGAGAAAGAAAAGAGCCCACCACCACCAAGGAAGGAGAGACCCACAGGAGAGACCTGCAGGAGATGGCACACTGGGATTTCTGGCCCACGGGAAAGATGGGTGCCTTTGGGCAGAGAGTGAGGGCCAGGGAGAGGTGTGCCTGTGAGCACAACTGGGAAGAGGCTATCCTGATGGAAGAACTGTATCCTTGAGTGTTCCTGAGCTGAGTTGTAACTGTTACTTACCTAATAAACTCATAGTCGAGAGTATTATCGGTGAGTTCTGCATGACCATTGCAATGAATTATTGAACCCAGCAGAGAAGTAGAGAGTGCTGCGGGAGGGACGGTTGGTGTCAGAACTGGTTAAAGTTGGGGAGAAAGGAGGCGTGTCTGACTTCCACCTCATAGGAATCAGCCTTGGGCTGTTTATCTTGATTCTCCTTCCCCCTTGTGAAGTTAGAGGAGGTCAGACACTGCTCCCATGCCGTTGTTCCATGTCAGAATTGGTAGGAGTTCTAATGGTCAGCAAGGAAGCCTACCTACAGGGACGTTAGATAGGCTATGTCTTAGCCTCGGTTCTCTAGAGAAGCAAAACCAGTGCAGCATATAAATATATAGACAGATTTATACCAAGGAAATGGCTCATGCGATTGTAGAGGCTGGAAAGCCCCAAGTTCTTGGGTCAGGCTGGAGGCTTCTCCTGACTCACATAGCCGTAGCAGCTGGCAAATCCAAGATCAGAAGGCCAGATAGCAGACCTCTGGCTCACAGGCTGTAGAGGCCAATCAGTGCTAAGATAGGCAGGTAAGATGGCAGGTAAGCTGCTAGCTCAAGTCCCAAAAACCAGACACCAAATGAACTGGAGCCAGAGGCAGGATCCAGAGCGAGCAAAAGCCAGCAAGCCTTGCCAGAAAGTCCATGTATATTGGATACAGGCCACACCCCCCAGGAAACTCCCTTTCAACTGATTGACAGCTCACAACAGATCTTATCATGGAGGTGATCACATTACATTAGATCTCATTGTGGAGGTGATTACATCATTAAAAAGCTGCCGAAGTACATCGTAACTGCCAAACCACTGAGGATCATGGCTCAGCCAAGTTGACATACAACCTTAACCATCACAGGCTATGAGCCTGAGCATCTTTTGAACGGCAGCATTATTTAGCCAGTAAAATTTAATAGCTTCATCAATTAGCATAAGAATATTTTGGAAATATCCTCACCCATTTGGGGAAAGCTTCCAGCCAGTTTATGAGGGGAAATCTTCTCTTTCTTCCTCAGTGGGTGGGTTCAGCCCCAGACAGACCACTGTGGTCTGCACTTTCGTTGCTGAGAACAACTCTGCAACCAGAAACACCAGGACAGTTCTGAGAATGAAGAAGCCTGCTCAGTGACTAATTTGGAAAACAAAGCATCTCATCCTAATTTGGAAGGCATTTCCTGTCTGCAGCTTTGCTAAGAAGCATCTTCTTTGTCAATTCATCCCAATTTGGTTCCTTCCAACAATTGCATTTTCAAGTCCAGAGCTGGAATGGGCCTTTTTCCAGGATGGGAGACTTGAAGGATGGGAGAGAATTAGGTGAGGCAATCTTGAGTCTGGAGCTGCCATCACAGAGCATACTCAAACCTGTGTCGAATGTTGGTCTAGGGTACAAGACCAAATCACAGAATTTCTCTGCTGAATTTGTCCCAAAGTGAGTAACACTTCTAGAGTTCCACCTGAGTTCCTTCATGTGCTGCAGATTGAACCCCGTCATGAACCAACCAGCTGATCTTAGGTACATTTTGTGACCCCTGGGAATAAAATAAGGAGCCCTAGTGGCACAGTGGTTAAGGCATTCGACTGCTAGGTTAGCAGTTTGAAACCACCCACGGCTCCTCAGGAGAAAGATGTAGCAGTCTGCTTCCATAGAGTTTTACAGCCTTGGAAACCCTATGGGGTTGCTATGAGTCAAAACTGACTTGACAGCAGTGGGATAGGGGAGTAAAATAGATCACAAAATATATCCATAACGTGGAAATAATCTTTACTTTCCTCATAGTAAATGAGTCCCTCCTATCAGATCATAAGTGATCTGAGGTCAAAGATTATGTCTTATTTATTTTCCACAGGGTCTGGTAGAGGTACTTATTGGTAATGACAACAACAGCAACAATAATAAAGTATTCTTTATTGAGGATTTACTGTGTGCCAGACACTGCTAATTCCTGGTCATATGTTATTCAATCTTTATGAGAGAAGAGAAGGGAGAAGACACTGGGGAGAAGGCGATATGAAGACACGGGCAAAGACTGGTGTGATATGTCTACACGCCAAGGACACTAAGGCTTCCTGACAGCCAGGAGAAGCTAGGAGAGAGGCATGGAATGGATTCCCAGAGCTTCCAGAAGGAACCGACCCTGCCGACATTTTGATTTTGGACTTCTGGCATCGAGAACTGTGAGAGAATATGTTTCTGCTGTTTAAAGCCTTTTAGGAAGCTTGTTCTGGAAGCCACTCACATCAACTTCCACTCACACCTCCGTATAGCAGACACGGTTGGCATCTGCCCCATCCATGTTCCCCTCGCGCTTATCATTTGGGCACTACAGTAGCTTCATTCCACCAATACTTTTCTTTCGTTCTAAGAGCTAAGTCAGGTCACCACAGAGAGGAGGCCTGAAGTGCCAGTTACTGCTACCCAGGGACAGCCTCAATCAATGACAGACAACAGTTGGTGGATAAATACCCCAGCTTCCTCACCCGCAGGTAGGACAGCACGGAGCCTGCTCTACACCACGTCTCAGAAATCCCCGGTGGGAGACGCAGTTGCCCCCGGCAATGACTTGCTTACTCACATACTCTGAATTGGCTTCTTCCCTTCCATTCTCATTTCCCCACTTCCTCACCAGTCCTTCCTGAGATCACCTCCCATATAAACTACATGCTCTTGAATCTTTGAAGCAAAGAGTCTGCTTCTGGGGGAACCCAACCAAAGACGACCTTGTGGGCCAGACTGCATCACACAGCTGCAAAGGAGTCTGAGAAATATGTTGAGGTTCTGTTGGTAAGGAAGGAGGGAAGAACAGATACTGGGTAAGCATCTGGCAATCTCTACCACACTTCCACAATGCCCAGCACTGTGCCAGGCACAGCCTCTGTCTTCAAGGGGCTTACAGTCTTGAGGAGGAGCAGACGAACAGGAAAATATAATACGATATGGATGCTACAAGACAGTCATGAGTGCTGACTATTAGGAGCATTAGTTCTGAGCAAGAACTGGTGGTGCAATGGTTAAAGCACTCAGCTGCCAGCCAAAAGGTAGGTGGTTCAAACCTACCAGCAGCTCCTCAGGAGAAAAGGCCTGGCAATCTGCTCCCATAAAGATTACAGCCTAGGAAACCCTATGAGGCAGTTCTACTTTCTCCTGTAGGGTCACTATGAGTTGGAATAGACTCGAGAGCACACAACAAGTTCTGAGCAAGGCCCTATCTAAGTGCTTTCATGCACACTCAGTTTAATCTTCACAATATCCTCTGATGGTGTTTTGCTATTTTCATCCTATGGATGAGGACCTTGAGTATCAAGGAGGTTGAATAACTTGCCCAGGGACACAGGGCTAGTGTCACAGCTCAAACTCAACACTCAGTTTGTCTGACTCTCTAGAGGAAGTGATGTCTCAGCTGTGCATGGAAGAATAAGGAGGGTTGAGATAGGTGGAGAAGATGGAGCAAGAGTTCCAGGTAAGAGAACAGCACATGCCACGGCCAAGAGGCTTGAGGTGCTCCGAAAGGCCGCCTGGACTAGGGGAGGCTGCTCCAAAAACCAAAAAACCAAACCCACTGCCAATGAGTCGCCTCCGACTCATTGCGACCCTACAGGACCGTGTAGAACTGCCCCCACAGGGTTTCCAAGACTATAAGTCCCTGGAGAAGGACACAATGCTTGGTAAGGTAGAGGGTCAGTGAAAAACAGGAAGACCCTTAAGGAGATGGATTGACACAGGGGCTGCAACAATGGGCTCAAACACAGCAACGATTGTGAGGATGGCGAAGGACCAGGCAGTGTCTACTTCTGTTGTACACACACGGTCGCTATGAGTGGGAACTGACTCGACGGCACCTAACAACAACAATCTTTATGGCAGCAGACCGCCACGTCTTTCTCCTGTGGAGCAGCTGGTGGGTTCGAACCAGCCTCTTGGCAGTTAGCAGCCGAGCACTTGACCACTGTGCCATCAGGGCTCCTTAAGGCTGCTGCAGGCCTCCTCAACTGAAGACAAAGAGGGACAGCTTGGAAGGAGTGGATCAGGCCCCCGGGCTGTAACCAGGCTCTGCTCTCATCCCTCCAGAATGCCATCCTGCCACACTCCCGCTCACATGAGCTCTTGCTCTTCCTTCCTCCCTCTCTCTCACACACACTCACACTCATACCCCTCTTACCTCCATGCCACTCTGTCGTGCTCATCACCCCACAAGTACCTACTCAAACGTGCCACTTGCTTGAACCCCAATTTACACTGTTACTTCTAGATCAGTTCCAGAATTTCCCATTTTTGCACCAAGGACCTTCCAAGTATCACTTTCAGACGCAGAAAGCCATGGGTTCAAGTCTCAGCTCTGCATTAGCCATGGGCAAGTCAGATCATCTGTCTGAGCCTCAGTTTTCCCAGCTGTTCGATGGGCATTAAAATAGCTACCTCACAGGGTTGGGGTAAAGCTGATGAGATTGTGTTCATAAAGGACTTAACACAGCATCTTTCATGTCAGCCTTTTTAATTATCACTAACACTAACACTAGTACCTGAGGATATCCAGCCTTACGGTATACTGCTTCCCAATACTCCCCCCCCCCCCCAGAGTCTGCAATGCTTGTTCCCACCACCTCCCTTTACTCCAGCTGCTCCACCTACCTGGAAGGCCTTCTCTTATCTATCCAAGTCATTCCCATCACTAAGGCCCGAGGACCTTTCGCCTCCAGCTATGTCTCCTCTAGCTCAGTGGGTCTACACTGGGCTGCACCTTAGAATCACTGGGGGGCTTTTAAAACTCCCCTTGTGTAAGCTAAAGTCAGACGAACCTGGTCAGAATCTCTGGGGACTGACCCAGCGTCACTATTTCTTAAAGCCTCCAGGTGATTTTTATTTGCAGCCAAGTCTGGGACCCCGTGCTGTAACCTCTCCCTTCTACAAAGGCCTACAGTGTGGCCTGCATTCACACGTGACTTGGGTGGGTGTCCCGTGCCCCCAACCCTGCAAAAGTGAGTTCTCGCGAGGAGCCAAGACATCTCCTCCCTCACAGCGCCTGGGGAGCGCTGACCCTCCTTTCCACACTCAGTCAAGATTGTTCGTTGACCAGAACGCTGGAGGACACTCGGCGGCTCATTCATCTCTGACTCCCCTCCTCCCTACACCTTTCCTTCTCAGCAGCGACCATCACCGGAACCCTAGCAGGTGGCCCCAGCCTCTTCTGCATGGGGCTGTCAGTGGAGGCCCCTCAAAGCAAATTCCTAGCATTCACAGGGTCAGAGGGCTGTGTGTGCTGCTGTGTGGACCTGCAGTCACATCCAAGCTCCATCTGCTCCCAGCCCCCAGAGCAGCCCCTTAGCCTACCTGCTGCAGGGTCTTCTCTGGAGATGACCTCAGCGGAAGAGACTGTGCAGACTGTACATGTTATATTTTCCAAAGATGGCCATGGAAATATCTCCCATCCCATACACTCTTCCTACAACGTGACCTTGCCCCATCGCCATCAAGGGGTAGAGTCTATGTCTCCTCCCCTTGAACCTGGGCAGACTTGTGGCTGCCACAACCAGTAAAGATTGGCAGAGGGACACTGTGTGACCTCCAATAGGTAGAGATAGGTAGATAGATAGGTGATGATAGATAGATAGACACATATATGCATACATATATATATACTTATCTACATATATACATACATACATACATAGCTGCCATCCTGTTGGCTATGACTCATGGAAAATTTACAAACAACAGAATGAAATGTAGCCCAGTCCTGCGTCATCCTCAGGATCACCAGCATGTTCCAGTCCTTCGTTGCAGGTATTGTGCCAGTCCATCTCACCGAGGCTCTCCCTCACCCTTGTTGGCCCTCTGCTTCACCAAACATGATGTCCTCCTCCAGCAATTGGTCCCTCCTGATGATGTGTCCAAAGCAAGAGAGTCAGACAAAGTTCTGCTGTGATCCATAGGGTTTTCATTGGCTAATTTTCAGAAGTAGATCACCAGGCCTCTCTTTCTAGTCTGTCTTAGTCTGGAAGCTCTGCTAAAACCTGTCCACATGGGTGACCCTGCTGGTGTTTGAAATACCAGTGGCTTGACTTCCAGACTCACAGCAACACACCAGCCACCACAGTAACAACAAACTGACAGATGGGTGGTGGATGTGATTTCCAAGACTTATCATAAAAGGTGATTCTTCTTTCCCCTGGCTTCCTCTCTTGGCCTGCTTGTTCTTAGAACCCAGTCGCCATGCTATGAGGAAGCACAGGCCACACAGAGTGGGCACACGTGAGTGTTCTGGTCGACAGCCCCAGATGAGGTCCCAGCCAACAGCCAGCATTCACCACAGATGTGTGAGTGACAGAATCCTCATGATTCCAGCCTAGCGACCATCTGACTGGCTTTCAAGAGAGATCTGAGGAAGAACTGCTTCACTGAGCCCAGCCAGCCCCTGAACAGGGAGGTGTATTCATAATAATGAAACGTTGTTTCACACCACTAAGTTTAGGTGGTTTATTATACAGCAACAGATAACTGGAGCCCTGGTGGTGCAGTGGTTAAGTGTTCGGCTGCTAACCAAAAGGTTGGCAGTTTGAATTCACCAGCCACTCCTTGGAAACCCTATGGGGCAGTTCTACTCAGTCCTGTAGGGTCGCTATGAGTCGGAATCAACTCGACGGCGGTGGGTTTGGTTTTGGGAACAGATAACTGAAACAATATCCCGAAAGTGGGAATTCCAGGGCCTCCGGCCTCGAAGGGTGGTCTAGGGGAGAGGATGTGAGCTCTGAGGACACACTTCCCCTTGGCTGAGCAGGCTGTCCACCTCATGGGAAGAAGCCCAGGCTGGAGGAGGGGTGGTGGGAGGGTCTCTAAAGTGTGCACCCAGCAGGGACCTGATTATTTGGATCTAAGGGTGACCTGCCTCCAGGCTTCCCCCCTACAAAAGTGGTTCAGGGTGATGGCCAGACTGTGGCGAGACCCATGGACACCCTTTCGCCTTCTGCGGGGAGGATGCCGAGCACAGGGGTGAACAAGCCAGGCATTGGAATCAGAGCAGAGTTGTCCCCCAAAGACGTGTTTGACTTGGCTCCCACTGTGTTTTTATAGAAAAGGAACGTGTGCCAACATTTAAAAATTGGAAGACTTCAAACAAAAATGTGAAGATGGATAAATACGTACTTCCCTCTGGTTATAAAAACAAATGTGCTAAGATTTTCTCTTGAAAATCCAACCACCCGCCCCACTGGGTCCACATTTTCTCGTGGCAACAACCACGTAGAGCTGGGTGGTGTTGTTGCTAATTGCTGTGGAGTCTATTCTGACTCATGGCGACTCACGGCCTGTGCAGAATAGAACTGCTCCATAGAGTTTTCAAGGCTGTGACCTTTGGGAAGCAGATGGCCAAGTCTGTCTTCCAAGGTGCCTCTGGGTAGGCGCGAACCACAACCTTTCAGCTAGTAGTTAAAGGCTTAGCTATTTGCACCACCCAGGGCATTAGACAGGGTATTCTCTTTCCAGTGTGCCCCAGTCCCCACCACCTGCTTTTGCCTTAAACTTATCAGGCTTCACTCATTACATCAAACTGATTGGCATCTGATTTTAGAATGTCCAAGGTCCTCCTGGCCACCCACGGCCATCACTTACAAGCTGTGTGACCTTGGGCAGGCTACTTACTTTACTTAGACTCTGTTTTCTACGAGCTTCGAACTGGTTACATTTCCACCCCTGTATACACTGAATCAGAATCTACGGTTTAGCAAGATCCCCAGGTGATTCTTATGTATAATAAATGTTGAGAACCACTGAGCCCTGGTAGTACAGTGATTAAGTGAAACGGCTGTTAACCGAAAGTTCGGCAGTTTGAAGCCACCAGCCGCTCCTTGGGAACTCCATGGGGCAGTTCGACTCTGTCCTATAGGGTTGCTATGAGTCAG
The DNA here is from genome assembly GCA_030035585.1 of Dugong dugon. Taxonomy (NCBI): domain Eukaryota; kingdom Metazoa; phylum Chordata; class Mammalia; order Sirenia; family Dugongidae; genus Dugong; species Dugong dugon. The sequence goes on along the minus strand of CM057481.1, from coordinate 51,839,412 downwards.
AATAGACTTGACGGCAAGGGGTTTGTGGTTTGGTTGGCTCTGCTAGTGGTTCTCAGAATTGGTCCCTAACCAGCAGCATTAGCATCTCCTGGGAACTTGTTGGAAATGCAAATTCTTAGCACGGGTTCTAGCCTGAACAAACCTGGTTCCAAGCCCTGGTTTTCTAGCCTGTAAAACTAAGATACACCTGCCTGGGAGCACTGGGGTGAGAACTAAAACAAAAAAGCATGGGAAAGACATATCCCAACATCTGGCATATAGTAAGGACTTTATGAATAATTGGTATTATTATCGCTATAGTTATTTTTGTTATTTGAGGTTTTGGGCCTATTTCCCTGCCCAGCGGAGTTCCTGGCATCTCACGTGACTCTCTCGCAGCCCACACAAGCTGCCTCCCAACACCCCACTCTGCAAATCCCTCCCCTGGGCCCAGGAGAGCCATGAGGATGGGAAGCAGCCCTGGGCTGCAGCCTTGCCTTCGAATATAAATATTAGTGTTGGCCCAGCCCCCTGGGAGTGCTGAATACAGAAGAGCAAGCGTGGTGGAGCCCAAGCCACAGCCAGGCAGAGGACCACCCCAACCTGGCCCTCCTGCCACTCCAGGTTGTTTGCAGGAGGTTGGGCCTGGAGAGAACTCTACTGGCAATTATTGCATCCCTAACCCGCCACCGGAGACCAGCTAAGGGTCAATCCTGGGGTCTCTGATTGCATCAGAACAAGAGCTGATGCTGGTGTTCAGGGTACTGGCTGTGGCAATAGTCACCCTGGGGGGGCGGGTGGACAGCAGGACAAAGGCTTCCTTTGAGAAGAACAAATCCAGGAGGGAGACAATTGGCTTTTGCATCTCAAACTGAGCAACTTGCTTCAGCTGCATTAACTGGGTATTTCAGGCAAAAGCAAACAAATCAAAAACCCCAGGGCTTAGGATCCATTCAGCTCTCTGTTGCTGGCAATGACCAGAGGCCCAGAGTGGCTACTTAAAGCAACTAGGGAAGGGGACAGTTATTGTCATGCCTGGGACTTTGAGACGTAGGGATTAAGGAACAGTTGTGTTCAGCCTCCTAGGCGTCTCTAAGCACTGGGTTATCTTACCTTCCCTGTCAACAGCAGGACTTCAGTAATTTTCCTGAGTGCCAGGCGGCCCTCTCCCACTGTGAGTCTTCTTGAGGGAGGCAGTGGTTAATAAAGGTAGCTTATGGAGTCAGTCAGACCTGGATTTGTATCCTGGATCTGCCACTTACTAGCTGTGTGATCTTGGGCAAGTTTCTCAGCGTCTCTGTGCTTCAGTTTCTTCATCTGTACAATGATGATAATCGTACTGACCACACAGGGTTGTTTTGAGGGTTACATGGGACACTAACACAACCCCAAGGTCCCTAGATGGTACAAATGATTTGCACTTGACCATTAACCTAAAGGTTGGCAATTTGAACCCACCCAATGGTACTGTGAAAGAAAGGCCCAGTGAACTGCTTCTGAAAAAATTACAGCCAAGAAAATCCTATGAAGCACAGCTCTGCCCTGTGACACACAGGGTCGCCATGAGTCAGAATCAACTCATCAGCAACAAACAACAACCATTTCTCCACTGCAGAGGGAAGAGCGTTTGGTGGCCCTGAGGTGAATGCTGTTGTACTGATTGGGTGGAGCTCTGTGCACCTGGTACCTGGTAAGTCACTGATCAAACCTGTGGACCATCAGCCTTGTGCCCACACTGATACAATCAATGGCCACCTCCTCCTCCATCACGGCTGCTTCCTTTAGCAAGGCTGGGACAGAGCAGCTCTCTCAGAATGGGCTAGGCGACATCCAAGGATGGTTGATGAGCACAGTGTCCTCTGCTCATCTCTTCCCTGTGGGTGGGCAGGCACTCTGGGCTGATTCACAGATGCCCACAATCTTGGCTGGGTAGGAAGACTCTGACAGCTTGAACCCCCTCCATGAAGCTACCCACAGCCCCCAACTCTGAGACAGAATCCCCCATAAATAACTGTGGACACAGCAAGTTTCTGCTGAGGAAAATAAACCCTCTTGACTCAATTCGCTGCCAAACCAGGCGAGCGCTCCTACTCGACGGAATTATCAGCACTGAGCTAACAGTGACAGATGAACCGAGAGGCGAGTGGGGACAGCAAGCAAACAGATCTATTTCCCAGCCCAGAGATTCCATCTGGGCTTTCCCCCAACAAAAGACGGGCTTCTCTGCGGAGGTGTCTGAGAGGTCTTGTGTTGGAGTCAATTTTATTCCCCTCAGCCTTTAGTGAGCGTCTGAGGGATGAAGCAGGAGACCCAGGTGGCGAACCCCTGCCTGCAGCCCTGAGCACCTCTCCACCCAAAGAAGCTTCCATGTGACAGGACTCAAGAGTTTGTTGGAGAACCAGGAAAAAAAAGGGGGGAGTCTGAGAAATGCAGTTCTTTTGTGAAAAGGGATTGTCTGTCTGGGGTGGGGGAGAGTGAATGAAAATGGTTAACTTCAATCCAATGGGAAATTATTCTTTCCCCAGGCGTTCTATCTTATGAGTCTTCCCAGCCAATCTTGAGCACCCGGCAGCCCCTCACAGATCAGAACTGGGGCGGGGGTGGAGGTGCTGCAAGTTCTGCTGGGAACAGGCTGCTAAGATGAAGACACTGGAAGGCTGTCACATCAAACATTCCAACACCCTGTGGCCACAGGAAGTCCAGGTGGTGCACACAGGTGTGGTTGTGAGGCTCTTTTGCCCCTGGAGCTGTCGCGCTGAGCAGGGGGAGTTGGCACCAAACTCTTTCTGTAGATTTCTCCAATCCATCATTGACATCTTATGTCAGCCGCTAAGTGATTTAACAGCTCAGTGCCTGAGCAGCCCCATCCATCAAATGGGACTGAGAAGACACCCTCTCTTACCAAGAGGGAGTTTGTTTAAAGATCACTGTACACATGCCTTGCTATGGAGTATTTCAGTAGGCTAGTCTCCTGGAAGAGTCCCTGGGTGGCACAAAAGTTTAAGCTCTTGACTACTAGCTGAAAGGCTGGTGGTTCAAATCCACCCAGAGGTGCCTGAGAAGACACACCTGGTGATCTGCTTCTGAAAGGTCTCAGCCTTGAAAACCTCATGGAGCCATTCTACTCTGCACACGTGGGGTCACTATGAGTCGGAATCTACTCAACAGCAACTAACAACAACAGCCTCCTGCAAGTGGGGCAGCTGAGTCAAAGAACGTGTACATTAAACATTTTAATAGATACTAAAGCTCTACCCATTTTCATTCCTGTATCAGGCAGCTTTTACTCTATAACAACCTTAAAATTTCAACTATATAGAAAAACAAGCATTTATTTTCTTGGTTACTCGTCCACAGGTTGGCTGGAGTTTGGCTGATCTGGGCTGAACTCCAGGGTACGTCTCTCATCCTCTTTGGACCAGTAGCTCCCTGAGTATGTTATTCTCATGGCACTAGCAGGAACACAAAGGTGAGTGGAAGCATACAAGCTCTCTTAAGACCTAGGCTCAGCACTGGCCACCATCACTTCCACCCTCGTCCGGTTGGCCAAAGCAAGTCATGTGGCTGAGCCCAATGTCAATGGGAGGAGAGGTGGAAGTATATTCCTCCCATGGAGTTTGGAGTAGGGGAGGAGTGAATTCTTGCTGAATAATAATATAATCTACTCATCTCCCTATCACACTTGCGTGTCTGCTTATGCTCAAATACGTGCATAGAGAGGTATGTACAAGAATCCTCACTGGAGCAGAGTTTATGAGATTGAAATCAAGGGATAAAAACGAAATATCCATCAACATTGCATTGGGCAAATCTGCTGCAAAAGACCTCTTTAAAGTGTTGAAAAGCAAAGATGCCACCTTGAAGACTAAGGTGCTCCTGACTCAAGCCATGGAGTTTTCAATCACCTCATACACATGCAAAAGCTGGACAAAGAACAAGGAAGACTGAAGAAGAATTGATGCCTTTGAATTGTGGTGTTGGCAAAGAATATTGAATATACCATGGACTGCCAAAAGAACAAACAAAACTGTCTTGGAAGAAGTACAACCGGAATGCTCCTTAGAAGCAAGGATGGCAAGACTACGTCTCACATACTTTGGACGTATTGTCAGGGAGGATCAGTCCCTGGAGAAGGACATCGTGCTTCCTAAAGTAGAGAGTCAGTGAAAAAGAGGAAGGCCCTCAAGATGGATTGACACAGTGGCTGCAACAATGGGCTCAAGCATAACAATGATTGTGAGGATGGCATAGGACTGGACATTGTTTAGTTCAGTTGTACGTAGGGTCGCTATGAGTTGGAACCAACTGGATGGCACCTAACAACAACAATCCATCAACAAGGAGTGATTAAATGAACCACCCTACATGTGCGCAGTGAAATACTATGCTGTCATTTAAAAGGAAGGGACCCTACCTCTAGTCACTGATATAGAATGATTCCCCAACGGGTTAAGTGAGAAAGGCAAGTTACAGAGCAACATATACAATCTGATCTCTTTTGTGGGGAAGAAAACACACCACTAGTGTGTGTGTGTGTGTGTGTGTGTGTGTATGTGTGTGTGTGTGTGCATACAGAAGGAAGACTGGAAGGCCATAGCAATTTTTTACCTGTGGGGAAACGCTCCTGAATGATATTCTTTACAAATTATTTTATTTACAAAAGGAATGTGTTTGTATATTATACGTGAAGTTTTTTTTTTTTTTTTTTTCCAGTTTGTTTGTTTTAAATACTGGAAGGAAAATAAGAAAATACCATTGCTAGGGGCTTGATTCCTATAATATGCAAATGTTTTTGGGACTCAGGAATGCTTGAATCCTGCCAAACCAGATCCCCTTCCCTGCCCCACCCACATAAGCACTGCTGTCCCCACAAAGTCCCTTTAGGAGATAAGTTCACATGAGAGATCACGGGAAGGAAGCTAAAATTGGCCCCTTTATTATGAGCTGGGCTGGTGCCCTGGCAGGGCAGAGCCCTGGGGTAAGTAAACTGAGCTGAGGCGCAAGGCCCATGACCTACATAGGCTTCCCTAGTCCGCTAAGTCCTGGCCTTATGTCCAGCTCCCTGCAGGGCCTGCTGGGACCAGTGTCAGAGCCACCCACAAGACGAGGAAAAGGAAGAGAACAAGATGGCCTGGCCAGCCCTAAGGAGGCAGGCCTAGCCTCCACTGAGTCCTAGAAAGACAGAGAGAGGAAAGGAAACTGCACGTACAAGAGGTGTATTAGATTCCTGTGGCTGTTGTAAGAAATTACCACGAATTTGGTGGCTTAAAACAACAGACATTGGTTTTCTCACAGCTCTGGAGACCAGAAGCCAGAAATCACTAGCCCAAAGTCAAGATGTCTGCAGGGCAGCACCCCATCTGGAGGCTGTAGGGGAGAATCCATTCCTTGTTTCTTCCAGCTTCCGTGGCTGCCTGCATTCCTTGACTTGTGGCCACATCACTCGGATCTTTAAAGCCAGCCTCTTCAAATCTCTCTGTTTTCCTCTGCGTGTTCTAATAAAATCTCCCTCTGCCCCCTTCTTATAAAGATGCATGTGATTGCACTGACAGCCCACCCAGATAATCCATGATAATATTCACATCTCAAGATCTTTAATCACATCTGTAAAAACCTTTTTTTTGGGCCATCTAAGATAACATTTACAGGTTCCCGGAATTAGGACATGTATATCTATTGGGGACCATTTTTCAGTCTGTGTGTCAACTTGACTGGGCCATGATTCTCAGTGGTTTGATGTTGTGATCACTTTCATGATGAGATTTGATATAATGTGATCACCTCTATGATGGGATCTGCTGTGACTAGCCTATCAGTTGAAAGGGAGTTTCCTTGAGCATGTGGTCTGCATTGACTATAAATGGACATTCTGGTAAGGCTTGTGGGCTTTTGCTCGTCCTGGATTCTGCAGCTGGCTCCTATTCATCTGACCTACAGTTCTTGGGACTTGAGCTAGCAGCTTACCTGCAGTCTTGCCTGACAATATTGGGATTCGTTGATCTTCGCAGCCTGTGAGCAAGAGCCCTGCTGTCCGACCTGCTGATCTTAGGTTCGTCAGCCCCTGGTGGTATGTGAATCAGGAGAAGCCTCCAGCCTAACCAGCGGACTCGGGATGTTTCAGCCTCTACAGCCATGTCAGCCGTTTCGTTGATATAAATCTCTATATATACTTACATGCTTTATTGGTTTTGCTTCTCTAGAGAACCCAGCCTAAGACAGTGAGAGATGATCTGATTTTCATTTTTCAAGGATCTCTCAGGCTGTCATGTTGGGAACAGAACTGAAGGGGGCAAGGGCTGAAGTAGAAAGACGAGTCAGGAGGCTGCTGCGGTGATGGTGGTGGCCTGGACCAGTATGTAGCAGGGCAGCGCAGCTAAGAAGGAGTGGTCTTCTGGAACAAAAAGGAAGCAATGCCAAATGGGTTTTAGACAAGAGGGATGTGAGAAAGTGAGCGAAGTCAAGGTCTTTAGCTGAGCAGTTTCAAAGACGGAGTTGCCGTTATATAAGACATGAATTTACTAGACGCCAGGCACTGAACACAAATGCTTTTCTTGAATTGTTTTATTTAATCGTCCCCAAATCTAGGGGGTTGAGACTGGTACCCTTGAAGTCCAGCTTATTGTCGTTGTTGGTTGCCATTGAGTGGTTTTTGACCCATGGTTGACAGCACGTATACAGAGTAGAACTGCTCCATGGGGTTTTCAAGGCTGTGACCTCTTGAAAGCATATTGCCAGGACTGTCTTCTGAAGCGCCTTTGGTTAAGTTCAAACCACCAACCTTTCAGCTAGTAATCAAGCCCTTAACCATTTGCACCCACCCCCCAGGGACTCCCTGAAGTCCATGCAATGGTGGATTAAATGGCAAGACCATGAAGGCAGGACTGAATAGTTCTGCTGGCTAAGGTTGAGGCTCCTGAGTCAGTCCCTGTAGTTCAAATCTTGGTTCTACCATTCTCTAGCTACATGCTCTTGGGCAACTTATTTCATCACTGTTTCAGTTATGGCTGCATAACAAACCACACCCCAAACTTAGCAATGATCATATTATTATCTCTCCTAGTTCTAGAGGCTGGCTGGGCTCAGCTGGGTGGTTTTCCCTTAGAATCTTTCATGTAGTCATAGTCAGGCAGGGGCTGGGACTGGAGTTGTCTTCAGTGCTTCCTCTCTCACATGTCTGATGCCTAGGCTGGGAATACTCACACTCTTGGGACTAGGACAGCTGGGGCTCCTTGCATATATAGACATATGTGTATATCTCCATGTGGTGTTTTCTTTCAATCTATCCATCCATCCATCCATCCATCCATCCATCCATCCATCCATCCATCCATCTATCAAATCTATCCATCCATCCACACCATCTCTCTATCCACATGGTCTCTCCAGCATGGCTGCTTCAGGGCAGCGGACTTCTTTCATGGAGCCTTAGGGCTCCAAAAGCATGTGTCTTGAGAGAGAGTACCAAACCAAAAAAACCAAACCCATTGCCGTCAAGTTGATTCTGACTCATAGCGACCCTATAGGACACAGTAGAACTGTCCCCTAGGATTTCCAAGAAGTAGCTGGTGGATTCAAACTGCTGACCTTTTGGTTAGCTGCTGAGCTCTTAATCACTGTGCCACCAGGGCTCCCAAGAGACAGTAAGCCAGATGGAAACTGTATCACCATTTTTATCTAGTTTCAGAAGTCAAATGCGTCATCTCTGCCTCATTCTGTTTCTTAGAAACAAGTCACTAGTCCCAGTCTACATTCAAGAGAAAGGGAATTAGCTTCTACCTCTTGACGGGAGTGTCAAAGAATTTGCAGGTATGTTTTAAAACCACCATAACAACTTCTGTCCCTCAGTTTCTTCATCTGTAAAATGGAGACAGTGATAATGATAACAGTCTACCTCAATGGGCTATTGCAAGGATGCAATAAGACAGATAATTCAGGTGAGGTATTTATACCACGTCCCATACATAGTAAGCTTTTTTTTTTTTTTTTTTGCCACATAGTCAATCGTTTCATTTAGATCATAATCAAATAACTTTATAGTCAACAACTTCCTCTCCCCAAATCTTCAGAAATTCCCCTAGGTTTTGGTTTAGATAGTCCAGATTCTTTGCAGGTGCCACCCAGCCCTGGAAGGAACTCCCAGTTGAGCAGCACCTAGCTGGACATGGGAGTTCAGCCCTCCAGGTTCTGCTCTGCAGCTGGCAGGCCAGGGTTAATTCCCTTCTGGCTTGTTAGAGAATTCAATTGCCTAGCACATGTCTCTGGCTTCCAGCCAAGTGCCCCAGCTCCCCTCCCAAGGAGCCATGTCAGAAGAAGGAAAATAATTAGTCATTAAAACAAATGCTTCAGGGACATGACAAACGTCAAGCCCCTATCTCCCATCTGGGCGACATCCTGACATTTAAAACAGTTCTGCAACCCTTCCTGACACTCATGATGCAGCATCCACCTGGGTCTGAATCCATAGCTGGTGGCCCAGAGATCCCTTAGGCTGCTCTGCCAGCTGCAAACTCCATGTGCCCTGGGGTTCTGTGGATTAGTCACACCTTGTCATCTATCTGGCAGGGTTGGCATCATACAGGGAATGCCCTGTGCTAACAAGGCCAATGGCATGGGCCTGCCTGCCACCCAACCACCAACCCACTATCCATCCATCCATTCACCAACCCACTCACCCATCCCTCCATCTATTCACTCATTCATCCATTTATGTGCCAACTTACCCACCCATCCACCGATCCATCCGTCCTTCCACCTGTCCATCCATCCACCTGTCCGTCAATCCACCAATCCATCCACCCATCCATCAATCCACCGATCCATCCATCCATCTATCCATCCACCAATCCACTTGTTACGGATTGAATTGTGTCCCCTCAAAAAATATGTTGAAGGTCTAACCCCTGCACCTGTGAATGTGACCCTGTTTGGAAATAGGGTCTTTGAAGACTTTATCAGTCAGATTAACGTGAGGTCATACTGGAGTAGGGTAGGTCTTAATCCTATCTGACTGGTATCCTTATAAAGAAGGAGAAGATATAAAGAGACAGAGAGACACAGGGAAGACAGCTATGTGAAGACCATCTACAAGCTAAGTAATGCCAAGAAACACCAGGGGCTACCAGAAGCTGGAAGAGACAAGGAACAGTCTTCCTCCTAGAACAGACAGAGACAGCATGGGCCTGTTGACGGCCTGGATTCAGACTCCTGACCTCCGGAACTGTGAGAATAAACTTCTGTTCTTTAAAGCTACTCACTTTGTGGTATTTTGCTACAATAGCCCTAGGAAACCACTAACCACCCATGCATCCTCCAACACAACCCATCCATCCATCTACCAGGCAACTCATCCATTCACCCAGGTAGGCAATAGACACTTAATGAGTACCTACTGTTAATTCATTCATTCAACCAACCAACATATATAAAGAACTTAGCACATTCATTTATTCAGCAACGAGCACCCATTGTTGTTGTGAGTTGATTCTGACGCATAGCGACACTTTGGGCAGAGCGGAAATGCCCCATAGAGTTTCCTAGGCTGAAATCTTTACAGGAGCAGATCACCAGGTCTTTTCTCCCAAGAAGCCCCAGTGGGTTCAAATCACTGACCTTTTGGTTAGCAGCCAAGTACTTAACCATTCACTTAATAGTAACTGAGCAGCAACCATTTATTAATTTATTCAGTGAACATTTGGGCCCATTTTTCTGTCAGAAAGCAAGCTAGCGTTTGTTGAGCACTTACTGTATGCCAGACCCTATTCCAGGCACCAGGGATACTGATTAGGTCAAAGACCGTGTTTAAGCAACAGAGTCTAAGCAAGAAGACCAGCCCAACAACAGGCAACTGCTCTGCAAGGTTGTAAGTGGACTGATAAAGATATGCATGAAGCGTAGGCAAGCTCCCAGAAGGTGCATGAAATCCAGCCTGGAAGTTTTAGGGAGGGCTTGATTGGTGAGCTGTAACATCTATGGCCTTGACATTCAGACTGCCTTATATCCTAGCTGTTATCTGTGACGTGAGATTGTGACTTCCTATCACTGAATTTCAGTTTTCCTACCTGTAAAATGGAGATAATAACAGTGCTTACTCCATAGAATTATGAAAAGGGAATGCATATGGGGGTTAGCGATCAATTAGTGGAAGCTCTTACTGGTAAAGTATGAGTAGCCACTGGGCTAGCAAGAGGTGGGACTAACAGCTCTCCAGGTGGCTGCAAGAACCAGAGCAAAGGCCCAGAGACCAGAAAAAGCTTGCTGAGTGCCAGGCTTGGGCATGGGGGTGCTAAAGGTAATTTAGGGTTACTGCAAGACATAGAAAAGGAAGGAAAGGAAATGGCTGAGCAAGAAGGCAGGCCAGAGCACCAAGGACAATGGTTTTTAGAGATTGTTGCCTGGAGCACAGCATCAGCATGCTGGGGGAATCAGCTAGAAGTGCACATTCTTGAGCCCCACACAGACCTACTAGATAGGAATTCTGGGGCTGGGATCCAGTGCTCTGGGTTTTAACGAGCCCCCCAGGGGACTCTGACACACTCCAGTTTGCAAGTCTTGAGACTGGTCTAGGGTGCTGTGAGTTATTCCATCTGCAGAGTTGGGGGGTGGGGCTGGGGCTCCGGGGTCCAGAAAGGTTTCCCTGGAGAAGTGTTTGTCAACAGATTTGCCTTGGTTACCCAAATAATAAAGTGCCTTTAGGGGCAAAGGGTTGACAAAGGGAAGCAATGAGGCAGAGTGCAGTTAACTGGGAGGACAGCCTTCTCTCCTGCTGGCAAAGCAATCCCCTGCCTGCTCTCAGGTGCAGGGGGTGGAGACAGTGGGGTCCAGGTGCGAAGAAGCCCTTGCCTTAGAAGCCTCTTACTCCTGACTCAGACCCCAGGGTACCAGGCAATGGAGCTGCCCGTTCTGGGGCTCTGCCTCCCCTTGCCTCCCCTGCTCCTGTCACACGCGGGGATGTCGCAGGAAACAATGTGCCTTTGCTGGCTTCGCAGCAGCCTGGCGTCAGGCATCACAATGACTCTCATTTCCTAGGAAACAAGGAGTCGCACTTGTACCTTTGCTGGGAGCCTCCGCATTTGGAGCCATCATGTGACTCCGGGAGCTATTTTTAGCCTTCCCCCCTCCCCCCTGCCCTGTGTTGTAGGAAGAATGATTTGATGAAAATACTAAACTCATTAAATGCCTGGGGGATGGGGAGGGGAGGTGGGGCTGCCGGAGCAGGCGGCTGCAGCCTCCCAGATTCCGCCCCAGACTGAGCAGTGGCAGAGGCAGTGGCAGCTGGGGCCTGGCACTTCCATCGGGTCTGTGCCCCGAGGGTGGGGGGCTAACGCCTGGTATTACTGAGTGTACTATGGGCCAGGCACTGTGCTTAGCGCTTCACCGGCGTCATTTTATTTCTGCTTCACAACACTCCTAGAAGATAAGAATTATTCAATTCCCATTTTGCAGATGAGAAAACTGAGGCTCAGAGGGGTTAATAACTTGCTCAAGATCATACCTAGGAAGCTGGAAAGTCAGGATTCAAAGTCAGGCCATCTGACCCTGGAACTTACCCCTTCACCATACAGGGAGGCCCACCAGCCGTCCGAAGCAGGGAAACAGGGCCAATCTGTGCAGGCACACATGGCCCGCACCTAGAGGGCCCCAGGCTTGGCTTAATGCTGTGTGGTCCCGTCTTAAAATTCTCAATCATTTTTTAATAAGGAGCCCCCATATATTTACTTGGCACTGAGCCCTGCAAATTACATAACCAGTCTCGCTAGAGAATTCTTCTGCACTCAGTACAAGCCCCTCTGATCTGCACACAAGATTTTGTTGTTGTTAGTTGCTGCGGGGTCAGCTCTGACTCATGGCGACCCTATGTACAACAGAATGAAACACTGCCCAGTCCTGCGTCACCTACAACCCTGCCCTAGACTGGTTTTTCCATTTATGTTTCTCCCTCCTGTTCTGAGCAAAGCAGGAATTTCTGTTTATTGCGCTCATGGTTAAGATCCAGATTCTGGAGTCACCCAGACCTGCTTTCAAATCCCAGCACTGCCAGTTATTAGCAGTGCATTCTTGGGAATCTGCTTCCCCTGAATTATCTTCCGTAAATAAAGATAATAATAGTTCCTACCTCATTTCATTACTTCGAGGATGAAATAAAAAATAAGGTTTTTCCCAGGCACGTAGTAGATGCTCAAAAGATGCTAAATACTATTGGTGTTCTGAGTACTGACAGCAAACAGTTGTGGCTCCGCCCCCCTGCATGTGCCACTCAGGCCACTCAGATCTTTAGCTCCCCTCTGCGTTGTCCCTGGGTGTATTGATTTGCCAAGCGGGAGTCTTGCATGGGCTTATGTACCCACTACCTGCAGCCTTTGCTCCAGATAGCCTCTCCTCTGCAGACCCCTTCATCAATGTTCACCTGCGTGGAGTCTCTTGTAGGGGTCCTCAGCTGTGTCCCCAGTGCCAAGGCGGCTGAGTGGACCCCAAAGTCTATGCCAGTAGGGTCCCCATTTTACAGATGCAGATGAATAAGCTTGGAGAAGAAACTGTCTTATCCAAGGCCACAGCCAGAAAGTGGCAGAGCCAGAATTAAAACCGAGCCTAACTGCAAATCCAGGGCCAATGTCATGGTCCCATGCTGGGACAGGCAGCTCGTCCCTTCATCCCACAGAAAAGGGCAACTTCAGCCCTTTCTACAAAGACTCAGAGCCAGACTTGGGGTCCTGCGGTTGGAGGTAGGGGGTGGGGGAGCAAACAGCAGGCAGATGGCCTGTCTCCCAACACATGCTCCTTTAGCCAAAAATGTTTTAAATGCCCTCGTGCAAACCGGCTCCTCCCAGACCTGCCCATCAATTTGTCAGCCAGTCCCAACTCTTCAGAGTCTCAGTGTGCTCTCCAGGTGGGCCACCCCCTCTGGGGGTTGGGGCAGGGGGAGCTGGAGAAGGCTGCCACCAGGAGGAAGGTGTGCTCAAGACCAGACCAGAGTTCTAGGGGAGCAAGGTGGGCCCTTCAGAGAGCAGGGGAGGGCAGAGGGCCACAGGGAGACTGCTTTCAGAATAATATTTTGCCTTTGAAGGACATCCAGAGTCAGGAAGCCCACACAGCCTAAGTGGAGTCTGCTGGTGCCCATCCACTCCCTCGGCACTCAATGCTCCTTGACACCGCAGGCTTCTTAGGCAAGGCCCTGCAACTCTCCATCCACGGGGCTCTCTGGCTACAGAAGCATGCTTGACCATGCAGAGAACATGGAGTTAATGCCTCCAGGAGCAGCATCACCCAATGACAGATGGGAGTTGGTGGTTAAATACCCAGCTTCCTTGGTCCTCGCTTCTAAGGCATATTCCACACTGTCTCTTAGTGGGATTGAGTATCAACTGCCCACAGCAGTAACTTACTCATCAATGTGCCCGGTATTGGCGACCTTCCCTTCCCTGCCTCATTTCACCACACCCCCACCAGTGTCTCCTAGAGTCACCTTCCATGTAAACTACCAGTGCTCAAATCTTCGACTCAGTCTGTGTTATGGACTGAATTGTGTCCCCCAGAAACGTGCATCAGCTTGGCTAGGCCATGATTCCCAGTATTGTGTGGTTGTCCACCGTTTTGTGATCTGATGTGATTATCCTATGTGTTGTAAATCCTACCTCTGTGATGTTAATGAGGGTGGATTAGAGACAGTTATGTTAATGAGACAGGACTCAATCTACAGGATAAACTTGTATTTTGAGTCAATCTCTTTTGAAATATAAAAGAGAGAAGCAAGCAGAGATAAAGGGACCTCATTATCACCAAGCAAGAAGAATCAGGATGGGGGCACATCCTTTGCGCTGGGGTCCCTGCACCGAGAAGCTCCTAGACCAGGGGAAGATTGATGACAAGGGCCTTCCTCCAAAGCTGACAGAGAGAGAAAGCTGTCCCTTGGAGCTGGCGCCCTGAATTTGGACTTCTAGCCTCCTGGACTGTGAGAGAATAAATTTCTGTTTGTTAAAGCCACCCACTTGTGGTATTTCTGTTATAGCAGCACTAGATTAACTAAGACAGTATGCTTCTGAAGGAACCCAGCCTAACACAGAAAGTATTCATTCATTCACTCATTCATTCATGCTACGGATCCTCCTTGCATTTCTGCCACTGTGTGGGCATAAAAAGTTAGTTCCCTTGGGTCTCAGGTTCCATCTCTAGAAAATGGGAATCACCATTCAGGCAACCAACATTTACAGAGCACCTCCATGTGCCAAGCCTCTGGTGCTAGCTCCATCTTAGGCATCTAGGAGATGATGGATATGAAGAAAAATAGACACTCTTTACCGAGTGTGCGGCATGCACCCGACCCTGTGCAAAGCCATCCACAGGCATTCTCTTGTTTCATATCCATAGCTATTATTAGCCTCCTTTTACAGACAGGGAATTGAACCCTTAGGGAGGTTAAGTGTTTTTCAAGGTGACACAGCAAGTAAGCGGTAAAGCCAGAATCCCAAGCCAGGTCTCTGGGAGTCTTGAGTCCGCTGAACCTTGAGCTAGCCACCAGTCTACTCGACCGGTCATCCTCCCTCCTGCCCACCAGCTAGTGCAGAGCCCAGAGGGACCCAGGCGCCTCTCACCAGCCAGGCATTCACTGTCATTGTTTTATTCAACAGCTATTCACAGACTCAGATGTAAGTGAAGGCGTGTACAGGCAAAGGGCTCCTTCCTGTACTTGGAAACCTTGGTGTTGTAGTGGTTAAGAGCTACAGCTGCTAACCAAAGGGTCAGCGGTGTGAATCCACCAAGTGCTCCTTGGAAACTCTTTGGGGCAGTTCTACCCTGTCCTATAGGGTCACTATGAGTTGGAATCTACTCAGTGGCAATGGGTTTTTTGGTTACATTATGATCTTGGGCAAGTCAGTTCCCCTCTCTAAGCCTCAGTCTTCTCGCCTGTAAAATAGGGTGGTGGTAAAGTTTAGCTCTTGTACTGATTATGAGCTGATACCCTGTGACTGCCAGAATCAGAACTCAGACCCAGTTTGTAAGACTGTAAACCCTGTTTCTAAAGATACCCGCCCCCTATACACATATTTACCTCCTATATATCCATCCAGGTGAAGCTGTTGGTAGAGTCAGACTCCAACTGTGTTTCCAGAAATTTCCAGATGTATCTGAAAAGTAGTGGGATTAACCTAGGATACCTTTCCCATGAAAACAATGTTCCCAGGCCGTAAGAGCCTACTTAAGCCACTATGCGCCTAAAGACTGGTTCAGAGGCTCATGCCTGCCTCACCCTACCACCAGCTGGCCCTCTCTTGCGTGAGAAGAGACTGGCATAAAAGATAGAATCGACAAGGTCGAGAACATGGTAAGCCCAAGGTTAGGGGCCACGCAACCAGAGATGGGGGACAGGCAGGGACAGGAGCTTCTAGACCATAGTGACTAGTAATGCCCATCTGAGTAACAGAAGGCTCTGGAGACAAATAGATTCTGATTCTGTCGCTCTCCAGCTGGGTGACCTTGGCCAAGTCACCTCTCCGAACCTCAATTTCTTCATCTGTGAAGTGAGTTGTTGACATTCCTCCCATCCAGAGGTGGAGTCTATGTTCCTTCCCCTGGATTTGGGCAGGCTTGTGACTAGGGTGCAGCTTCCAAGGCTGGCTCGTAAAAGGCAATACAACTTCCACCTCGTTCTCTTGGACACTTGTTCTTGGAACCCAGCTACCATAGCATGAGGAAACCCAAGCCTCCCTGTGGAGAGACTCACTGGAGAAGAACCAAGGTCCTGGCCCTCAGCCCTGGCTGAACTCCCAGCCGGCAGCCAGCACCTGCTTGCTAGTCATTTGACAGAACCGTCTTGAAAGTGTATCCCTCAGCCCCGGGCAAGAACCTCAGCTTTTATCAAGTGGCGCTGAGAAGAGCTGTCCCCACCAACTCCTGCCCAAATTGCAGATTTATGAGCAAAATATGTGACTGTTGTTATTTGAGGCCACTAAGCTTGAGGGTGGCACGGTGGTTAAGAGCTATGGCTGCTAACCAAAAGGTCAACAGTTCGAATCCACCAGCTACTCACTGGAAACCCTATGGGGCAGTTCTATTCTGTCCTGTAAGGTCGATATGAGTCGGAATCAACTCAGTGGTAATGGGTTTTAAGTTTGAGGGTGGTTTATTTGCAGCAATAGATAACTGACACAGAGAGGTTAGGGACTTGTCCAAGGTCACACTGCTGGTCAATGGAATCATGCTTTGAACCAAAGTTCCCAGTATCCTGGGCTGATCCTCATTTGACAGATTAGGAGAGCAGAGCTCAGAGAAGTTAAGTAAGTCACAAAGCTTGTTTCTGACCTAAGTGTGTCTGAACTTCTAACAATTATGCTCTGCTGCCTCTACCCTGAGGCATTCTGGGAAGGCTTCCTGGAAGAAGTGACATCTAAGTCTTAAAGGATGCATAGGAGTTAGCTAAACGATGATGGGGAAGGAGGGATACTTGTTTCCTGTAGAGAGGGTAGGTTGGGGTGGTAGGAGACCTGCTCCCAGGACTGAAGAAGCTTGGAGTGGCAGGAGTGGCGTGTGGCAAGGGCACAGACTGGAGCAGTGCCCGAGGCGGGGATGCGGATGGCCTTTGTTAATCTGGCAGGCCAGCATTTGGATGTCATCCTGAGGGCAGTGGGGAGCCATCTGCCTTTTTCTTACTAGTCTTGTCACCTCAGCAGGATTCCTCTAAGAGCATTTTACACTGTGGCCTGGCCCTCCTCCTTGCAGCCTGGAAGCCAGGGAAATGGTGGGTTTGTGCTCAGCAGGAGAGGAACTGTCTTTGCAAAGCCCCCTCGGGTCTGGGAATTAAGGGCTTCTGCTGATGACTTCCACCCCGCAGCCCCTCAGAAAGCCTCATCACTGCCAAGCATGATACCAAATAAAGGCCTTCTCAGAGCTGCTGGGGGCTGGGGGTGCAGAGAGGCCCTCAGAGGGTCCGTTATAGGAATCTCTCCATCTCAAGGGGCACTGGGTCACCAGTGTTCTCCGGTTCTTACTGTTGATGAAGAGGATTTGTAGATGAAGATGCCCCTCTCTCACCTCCTGTGGAGCCGGTGCCTGTAGAGAGTTGTTATAAAGATTCTTGTTATAGAAGCAAGGCCCCCCATGATGTGGAGATTTGGATGCCAGAAGCCTTTTCCCTACCACCCTCCCTACCCCCTAAAAAGATAGCATCTATGTGGCTCCTAAAGCCTTTTCCTACATTCCTTTCAGATCCAAATTCCTCAGGCAAACCATTTTCTGAAGTGTCCTGGGGCCTCCCCAGGCTGAGGCACCACTGCCCACCTCAGCCTCGGGCCTGCCTCCTGCCTCCACTGATATCCACTCAACTACTTATCAGTCCAAAATCACTAACTTTGTCAGCAAACATCATATCAAGTAATGGCTACAAGACAGAGCAGAAACTGGGTGCCAGGGGTTACTGGGATAAGGAAAAACATCGCACCCACTGCCTCTCCAAAAGCCCTACCAGTCTTTTCTGAAAACCTAAGTTCTCTTTAAGCCCTAAGACACCCCAAGTGCAGACACTCCAAGTTGTGGGAAGAGCCGACGGCAGGGAGCCTAGAAGACTGGGCGGTCATCCAGATAGGAACCAGCAGGGGGGCCTCCGTTGAATGAGTGCCCCCAGGTAGGCCTACTGTGCCCCTTTCCCCCACCACCTGTGACACAGGAGCAAGGCTTAGAAGAGACCAAGGACGTGAAGAAGGAGGACTTGGGAGCACAGAGTAGGGAGGTAGGAGAAGAATGTTAAACTGTGTGTTTGTTTTGTTTTTGCTGTAAGGGAAAGAATCAGAAAGGAGAGCTATTTGTGGCTTGTTCAGAATGGGCTCCAAGGGGTAGCAGGCCCTGGGGGGTTACTGCAGGGCTTGGAGACTGCCATTCTTCTGGCTGCTTTGAAAGATTAGGCTGGATTCCCAGAAGGAATGGTGGGGGGGGGGGGGAGAAGATTCCTTAAGAAGGGGATGGAGTAGGAAGACGTTCAAGGCACCCCGAGGGACATGGCCAGGTCTGGGGGTGGGGAGATGACCATGTGGTATCTCTAAGAAGGCTGGACCCCTGGGCTCTGATACTGACCACCAATCCCACTGTGGCTTAGAAGGAGTACTCTTGGGTGAACTCAAAGGATGGGCAGGCAGCAGGTCTGAGGCAGCCAGGGTGGGGAAAGGCTGGAGGGGTACCCTGGAAGTCCTCTTCTGCCTAAGATCCCTGTGGGAACATGGCGGGAGGCTCCCTGGGAACGAAGATGGAATGTCCCACTAGCACAGTAGGCTGGGGCTTGGGGTCAGATTTAGGTGATCTTTAAGAATATGCAGAAATGTGGCCGCTCTTTGCAAACCTGGGTTTGTGACTGCAGATTCACCAGAGAAGGAAGAAAGGAAATAGGAGAGGGGTGAGCGAGAGAAGGAGAAACTGACAGAGACAAACGGACAAAAAGAAACACAGTAAACAACAATAATGAATCTGCAAAACGTCTCATAACGTGGATGAATCTGGAAGGCATTGTGCTGAGTGAAATTAGTCACAAAAGGGCAAATATCTATGAGACCACTGTTACAAGAACTCAAGACATCGCTTCAACACAGAAGTAAACATTCTTTGATGGTTACGCCGGGTAGGGAGGGAGAGGGGTACTCGCTAACTAGATAGTAGATAAGAATTAGCTGAAAGGAAGAACAAGACACAATACAGGGAAAGTGAGCACAATTGGACTAAACTGAAAGCTAAGAAATTTTCCTCAGTACGACCAAACACTTTGAGGGACAGCGTAGCAGGGGCAGGAGTCTGGGGACCCTGCTTTCAGGGGACATCTAGGTCAATTGGCATAACGAAGCTTATTAAGAAAATGTTCTGCATCCCACTTTGGTGAGTGGCGTCTGGGGTCTTAAAAGCTAGTGAGCGGCCATCTAAAATGCATCAATTGGTCCCAACCCTCCTGGAGCAAAGGAGAATGAAGAAGACCACAGACACAAGGAAAATATTAGCCCAAGAAACAGAAAAGGCCACATAAACCAGAGACTCCATCAGCCTGAGACCAGAAGAACTAGATGGTGCCCGAATACCACCAAGGACCACCCTGACAGGGAACACAATGGAGAGTCCCTGACAGAGCAGGAGAAAAGTGGGGTGCAGAACTCAAATTCTAGTAAAAAGACCAGACTTAGTGGTCTGACTGCGACTGGAGGGACCCCGGAAGACATGGCCCCCAGGCTCTGTGTTAGCCCAGAACTGAAACCACTTCTGAAGCCAACTCTTCAGATAAAGATTGGGCTGGACTATGGGACAAAAAAAAGTACTCGTGAAGAGAGTGCTTCTTAGCTCAAGTAGATACGTGAGACTAAATGGGCAGCTCCTGTCTGGAGGCGAGATGAAAAAGCAAAAAGGGACAGGAGCTGGTTGAATGGACATGGGAAATTGGGGTGGAAAGGAAGAGTGTGCTGTCACATTGTGGGGAGACCAGCTAGGGTCACATAGCAATGTGTGTGTGAATTTTTGTATGAGAAACTGACTTAACTGTAAACTGTCACTTAAAGCATAATTAAAAAGAAAAAGAAAAAAAAAAACAACCAAAAAAAGAGACACACGGACTTGAAGGAGGCGGAGAGAAGAAGCGAGCATGAGGGAGAGAGACAGGGGAGATCATGGAAGGACAGACAGACCTAGAGAGAGAGATTCAGAAAAGAAGAGGAAGAAGTGTGAGGAGAGAGAGCAGGGAAGGAGAGGGGGAGAGGCTGAGTGTTAAGGAGAGAAAATAGGGAAGCGGGAGGAGAGGGGAGTAACCAAAAGGAGAGAGAAACTGGAGAAAGAGGGGCAGGAGGGGAAAGGGTTTCGAGGAGGAAAAGAAGGAAAAGGAGCAGGGAAGGAAATTGACTAAGGACAGTCACCAACCCCAAGACAGTCAGCTCTGGAGTCCCAGGCCACAAAGCTCCTGAGACAACTTCTCCACCCAGCCCACCAGCTGCATTGCCCACCACCTGTAGCTGGGGGCACAGACAGACGGCAAAGCCACGAGAGCTGGCAGCCCTGAGGGCTGAGCCCCCGACTTCTCCCCAGCCCCGGGACTGGTTTCAGTGGGGGTACATGGAGGCTAAAACCCCAGTCCGTACTCTGTTGGGGAGCTGTGTGCCCTGGCCCTGGGCTGCATCCCCCTGGAAGAAGGACTCCATTTCCTAATTGACGTAGATTGCCTTCCACTTGCCAAGCCCTGGGCCACGAGCTACGGCTACTCAGCTACTCAGCGGGGGCAGCTTTTTCTAATTCGCAGAAATAGGGCCTTAAAGGCAAGGGGTAGCCCTGTTCTTACAACCCACTGGCCAAAGGCTGCAGCAGCAAGGAAGGCTGGGGAATGTCATCTTTCTTTCTGGGGGGTCATGTACATACCTAACATTTGTAAGTGCAATTTCTAAAGAAGGAAAGACAAATACTGAAGAACATCAAGCAGAGAGCAGAGTTCCAGAGAGCCCGAGCAAGAAGTAATGGTCACAGGGGAGACAGGCAAAAGGGAAGCTAAAGGCATGAAGCCTTTCCCGAGCGGAAAGTCCAGAGGGAAATGTTGGGGTGCAGGGCCGGGGGGTGCAGGGACAGGATGTGCATGTGTCTCTCAGCACTGTATGTCACCTCACAGGCATTAGGAGCCAGCCATTTCTGGCTCTGCCACTCAATAGCTGTGGCTTTGGACAAAGTACAACTACTGGAACCTCAGTTTCCTCATCTGTGAAATGGGGATAGAAAGAGCACTGTCTCCATGGGGTTACTGCGAGGATGAAGGGTGATGACGTTGACAGCACACCTAGCAGGCTGCTCGGCCCATAGGAAGCCCTCAGTGACTGGAAGCTATAATACGGTAGGAGTTGTGTGGAACCAGGCTGAGCAAGGGGGCATGGAAAGGGGTCTCTGGGGGTCTCGTTTGCCTGGGCCGCCAATTTGCCTGGTTGGAAAAAATTAGCTTCAAGTCTGCAGTCATGGGAGCTACGAGATACTGCCCTAAGGATTTACGTGTGTTCTTCATTTCATCCTCCCTCAGACCCCGCAAGGTGAGTGAGGTCTGTTATCTTCTCCACTTTAAAGCAGAGGCTGAAGCCCCAAAACCTAGTGAATGTGTCCAGTGTTGTCACACAGCTAATAAGTTGTTGACTGAGCCCAGGTGCTGGAAGGGGGTCCAGAGAATTCTCTCACCAAGAATATGCCCCATTCCAGCAGAAAGCAGCCCCAGTCTCTCAGAGTTGAACAGTTTTCCCTTCAGGCTTAGAAATCCTGGCTGACTCTTGGAGCTGGACGTGAGCCAGCGTTTGCCAGGTGATGAGGGCGCCGTGGGGAGCCCTGCCTGGCTCCAGGGAAAGCCCCAGCCCCTAGGCACAGGAATTAAGTCAGCAAACACCTCCCTTCCCTCGGGCTTTCCGTTGTCTTCCCTCTCCACTTTAGGAGCTTGGAGGAGGAGTGGCAGCAGCAAAAATGCACAACTGAGGGCTCTGATGCTCATTCCAGGAGGGGGGTCCAGCCAGACAAGTGAAGAGCAGACAAGCAGAGGGGAAGGGGCCTGGGGCCGAGGGGGAGGGGCCTGGGGCCGAGGGGGAGGCTGAGTGTTTTCTCTCAGGCTGCATGGAACAGGATGTTCTGAAATGAGGAGGCAAGCCAAGAAACAAGGTTTGTCGGTGTGTGTGTGTGTGTGTGTGTGTGTGTGTATAGAGGTGAATGGCAATGCTATGGGATGTCAGGGACAGGATCTGAGTGAATGTGGAAGGTGAGGCGTATATCTAGGCAGAGCAGGTGAGAGGTAGTGATGAAGGAGGGAATGGAGGAACTAAAGGAAGAAGAGGAAGTGGAAGGTGGAAAGGGAAGGAGGAGGAAGGAGATGCAAGAGAGTGCCTTTGCCAGGGGCTTCAGGGCATTTCATGCTCTCACTGTCCCCCATCTCTTTTGGCTGAGAAGGACACTGGGCGTTCCTGCTTTGAGAAAACCCTCCATGGAGCACCCAGGCATGGGTCCAGAAAGCCAGCCCGAGGGTCTCCTGCCCTCTCTCCATGGCCATTAGCCTATGGCCTCTCTGACTGACAAACGGGGCCCATTGAACTCATCTGTCAGCCTTCTTGTCCCTCCCCCGTCCTTCCTGATGAATCAGGAGCAGGAGGCTGATTCAGGACCACTGACTCTCGATATTACTGAAGGGGGTTAAGGCCCATGTTCGGTCTGACTTGGGGCTTCCTTCAGTGATTTGCTGATGATCTCATTTGGTACTGTAAGATGTTGGCCTGCACCTTGGTGTTGACCAGGTTAGAAGAGGGAGTGACAGGAAGACTGAGGTGGCTGAATGGGCGCTTCACTGTGGCAGGCTGACTGGGACTGGGACTGACCAGGCCACAAACTGTGGAGGCCTATGACTAACTGCCTGACGAGGCCAGCTGCAATGGGGCTGATCAACTGAGACTGACTGGCTAGGTGACTGGCTGAACAAGAGACTGGCTCACTGGCTACACGACTGATTGGCTGATGACAGTGGGTTTGGTGGATGGTTGACTGGTTGATTGCTTGACTGAGTCAGACTGACTGGGTAACAAGGTAACTGACTGTGACTAGCTGACTATTCTGACTGCCTGACTGTATGACTGCCTGTCTGCCTGACCGCGTGAATGACTAATTCCGTATGCCTGACTTGTTGACTAATTCAGACTGAATGGCTGAACACATGACCAAATGTGACTTACTATTTTGATTGCCTGCATGCCTGCCTGCCTGCCTGACTGATTCAGTGTGGCTGTCTGGCTGACTGAATCAGATTGACAGGATGATTGTGTGACTATGACCTTCTAACTGAAGCTTTGTGTGATGATTTTGACTGACTGACTTGAGCTGGCTGAGTAATTGGCTCTCTCTTTCACACTGACTGGGTGACTGACTGTGACCTGAGATCCTTGATGGTATGCTTGACTCTTTGAGCCTGACTGGTTGGCTGGCTAGCATTGTCTTGTGTCTGTGACTGACTGTCTGTGACTAACTGTGACCAGGCCTGTGACTACCTATGACTTAATGTCCAGCTGACAGAACTGACTGTGCCCAACTGACTGGACTGGCTGGTGGACTGATTGAAATGGACTGCCTAGCTGTGTGACTGACCAATGACTAACGGATTGACTGGCTGACTGAGATCAGCCAGGCAGCTAGGTGACCCCTGGTGTGAGTGGCTATGTCTGACTGGCCGTGACAGGGTAACTGAGTCTAACCTTGAGGCAATCTTTCACTGACTAATTGGAATGTGCCGATCAGCTGACCAGTTTTGTTTGGCTGGCTGGGTGACTGATGACCACTAGATGACTGGCTGGCTGACAGACTGAGACTGACCAGGCGACGTGAGACCTGCTGACCACGACTAACTCACGATGTGAGTGGCCACGTCTGACTGTGTGACAGAGTTCTGACTGCAAGACAATGACTAATGGACTTACTGGCTGACTGACTGAGATTGACTGGGCAGCTGAGTCACCAGCTGACAGCAACTATGATTCCCGATGTGAGCGGCTGTGACTGGGTGGCCCTGACTGTGTGGCTGAGACTGACTGTGAGACAATGGCTAACTGCCTGACTGGCTGAGTGTGCTAACTAGCTGACTGATGAGATTGGCTAGGTAGTGAGAGGCCTGCTGACCATGGCCGTGGCTCATGCCTCACTGTGTTGTCTGGGCTTTATAATAGAGTCTGGCTGTGAGACAATAAAGACTGACTGATTTTCCTGATTGCCTCCAGGTCAGCCTGTACATGAAGACTCTACCTTCCCAGAGCCATTAGAGTGCCCTAGCCGGAAGCTATCCCTGCTCTCTAACTGAGGGGACAGCACCTTCTGTGGAGCAGCAGAAACAGGAAGGGGAGGCAGGAGCCGCCAGAAGGAGAACAGCAGTAGGCCCTGCCCCAGGCTGGGCCCAGATGGAAAGTTCTCCACCTCACCCTCGTAGGGGCTGGGTCACTGGCACACATTTTCTGAGCTGTGTTTTTGGCTCGAGTCTTATAGCTCCTTTGTTAGGGAGGGAAGGGGGGAGGGGAGCCCAGGGAACCGATAAAAATATTGAGTCAATAACTCAACGACAGGACTCCAATTATAGGTGTTTGAGTGGGGGATGGGAGAAAGAGAGCCTGGATGGGGATGGAGTGGGGCCTGCTGACTGACTTTTATGGGGCCTGATTTGGAGCCAGATGCTGCCCTAGAAAATCCAGCCCTTGATAAGGCAGGGCTGGGGAAGCCTTTGGAAAGAGCAATGTGTTTCTTAGTTACAGCTCTGTTACCTCCACTATTTTATAGCTGAGGAAACAGAGGCCCAGGGCCCTCAAGGGCCCAGGGCATTTCCCAAGTCCAGCCTTCCTGGGGCTGCCCCACCAGAGCCCAAGAAAATGGTGAATTCCAGTTCTCTCTTACTGTCCGGAAAGGCACTGGGCAGCAGGTTGTCAGGGACAGGGTTGACAACCTTGGACAAGTCACTCCACGTCTCTGAGCTTCAGCCTCCTCATCTGTTAAACAGAGATTTCTAACAGGAGGCTGTTTGGCAGAACTCTTGATTGTGTCCAGAGCTACCTCTGCCTCTTTCTTACTGTGGGATGTCAGGCAGGGAACTTTACCTTATGTGCCTCAACTTCCCCATCCACAAACGGGAATAATATCAATAACGGCACTTACTCTGCCCATCCCTCCATCAGCCTGTCATGAGGAGGGAAAAACAATCCAGGTAAAGACTTCAGCCCAGTGCCTGGCACCTTGTAAACAACCAAGAAACGTGAGCTTTCCTGATTATTAATACTCATCTCACGGGAGATGTATTAGGATTAATTGAGATCTTTAATGCAAATGTACTCGGGAAGCCATGAAGCTCAGCCCCAAAGTGAAGGCAGTGGCTGCACCGCCTAGCAACAGTGCCGTCGATGAGCCTGGCTGGGGCCTCCCCAGCCACCCTGAAATGCCACCTGCTCCCCTAATGGGACCTACAGACTCTCTAGGGGCACCAGCTGCTCCTGACGCCACAGCCACTGGGGACTGCCCTCCCGGGACAGGGAGGAGAAAAAAGGTGAAAATTCTCCGGGGTTTCCCTGGGAAGGGACAAGGGCCCAGGTATCATGATTAAGCCCGGTGGGGACAGAGGGCCTCTTCCAGGAAGACCCAGTGTCTCAGGGCCCTCCAGGGCCAGTAGAGAAGCTGGGCTCCCCTCTGAGGCTGAGGGAACCAGGGCTGTCCTCGAGGTGGAATTTCCCCCAGTGTCTGAGAACCTTGAATGTTGTTGTTGGGTGCCATAGAGTGGATTCCAACTCATAGCGAGTGGGTATAGGCCCAGAAAAATCCCTCCTACTCAGACACTGCTTCCCTGTTCAGAAAGGGCTGCAACAGGTGTGAACTCATTTGACCTTCACAGCCACCCACAGCTACGAGTTACAACAAATCAGGTAATGAAGCATCCCATGAGTCATCCTTACAGCCAAGGAGCAGCAAGACTGCCTCCCGACTCATTCCTTCCTCATTCATTCTTTTATCGAGTACTTATTCTGCTGCACTAGTCAGATACCAAGTAAAGAAGGCCCAGGCTCTGCCCTCAAAGGGTGAGTCTGAAGAACGGCACAACAGAGACTTCTGGGTTCAGACTCAGGAGCCAGGTAGACCTGGGTTTGAATTCTCCCAGCCCAGCCGTTTACTAGATCTGTTCCCTTGGGCCAGTGACTTTGCCCCTCTGGGCCTCAGTTTTCCTATCTGTAAAATTACAGCACCAACTGCATAGGGTCACGGTGAGGATTTGACAAAATGCTCAATAAATGCTTAAAAAATATAAGGCTTAGGGAGCCGAGAGTGTACCCCTCTGCCTCACACTGCTTCCTCGTCTATAAAACAGGCATAATACTGAAACCTACTCCACAGGGTCATTGTGAAAATCCCTGGGTGGTGCAAATAATTAACGAACTCCGATACTAACTGAAAGGTCGGAGGTTCAAGTACACCCAGAGGTGCCTCGGAAGAAAGGCCTGGGATCTACTTCCAAAGAAATGAGCCATTGAAAAACCTTATGAAGCACCGTCGGAAGCGCTGTTAACCCAGAACCGAAACCATTCTCGAAGCCCACTCTTCAGACAAAGATTAGACAGGACTACAGAGCAAGATATAATACACGTGAGGCATGTGCTTCTTAGTGTGATCAGATATATGAGAACAAATGGACAGCTCCTGTCCCAAAGCAGGATGAGATGGCAGGAAGGGATTGGAACTGGTCGAAAGGACACAGGGAACCGGGGGAGGGGAGGGAAGCGTGCTGTCACATTGTGGTGATTGTAGCTAATGTCACAAAACAATGTGTGTATACATTTTTGTATGAGAAATTAATTTGAGCTGTAAACTTTCACCTAAAGCATAACAAAAAAGAAAAAAGAAAAAGAAAAGAAAACCTTATGGAGCATAGTTCTTCCTGAAACACACGGGGTCACCGTGAGTCAGGATCGACTTGACAGCAAAGGGTTAGCACCTATCATACTGCTAAGGAGCCCTGATGGCACAGTGGTTAAGCGCTCAGTTGCTGTCTTTGTCATCTAGGACTGCTCTAACAGAAATACCACAAGTGCATGACTTCAGTAAGAGAAATTTATTCTCTCACAGTTTAGTAGGCTTTGAGTCCAAATTCAGGGCATCAGCTCCAGGGGAAGGCTTTCTCTCTCTGTCGGCTCTGGGGCAAGGTCCTTGTGATGCATCAGTCTGCCCTTGTTCCGGGAGCATCTCAGGGCAGGAACCTCAGGTCCAAAGGACACCCTCTGCTCCCCACACTGCTTTCTTTGTGGTGTAAGGTCCTCAATTCTCTGCTTGCTTCCCTTTCCTTTTATCTCTGGTAATATCTGGGGCCACACCCCAGGGAAACTCCCTTTACATTGGATCAGGGATGTGACCTTAGTAAGGGTGTTACAATCCCACCCAAATCCTCTTTAACATAACATTACAATCACAAAACGGAGGACAACCACACAATACTGGGAATCATGGCCCAGTCAAATTGATACACATATTCTCGGGGGGACGTAATTCAATCCATGACAGCTGCTAACCAAAAGATCTGTGATTCAAACCCACAAGCCACTCCGTGGGATAAAGATGCAGCAGTCTGCTTCCATGAAGATTACAGCCTTGAAAACCCTGTGCGGGCCGTTCTACTCTGTCTTACAGGGTCGTTATGAGTCAGAATCAATGGCAACGGGTTTGGTTTTGGTTTATCTATTTAATTTCCTACTATCTGTCATTTACTCTTCTTTCATCTGTCTATCTTTTATCTAGCTAGCTATCTGTCCGTCTGTCTATGATCATTCTGTCTGTCTGCCTGTCTAATGTATAGCAGCTGGTACACTCACGGTGTTTACCCAGTCCTGGGACATCCACAGAAGAGAGACAGAATTCTGGACGGGTTCCTCCTCCTCTTGAACTGTACCTCTTGTTGCTCTTCCAGAGCCGGCCTAGGAGTAGGTGAGCTTTTTGGGCGCTCTCTTTTTCTGCCTTGAGATCCTAGACACAGACCCTCCCTTTCCGCCCATCCCTCTCGCCTCTGCCCTGCTGGGTTTCCCGATGGGGTCACACCAGCTGTGCCCCAGGAAGAAGCCTCTCTCCTGTCTCCACAAACACCTGCCCCAGTACCTGCTCTCAGAGGTCGGTGCCCAGGACAGTGACCGCCATAACATGGTGGGGAAGGAAGGCCCCACATTAGCACCCCTTCCTCCCAGCCTGAACTGCACACTCAGGGTTCCCCAGACTGAAGCTAAATGCTCCCCAAACACTTGTTCTCTGCCCCCAACCTCCCCTTCCCCAGCCGCTGTTTGCAAGACAAACAAACCCTTTCCTTTTCCGCATAGCTTCCTTCCTAACAAGCTATAAGGAAGAGAAGCCTCGAAATCTCCCATGTTGGGAGAAGGAAAAAAAAAAAAAAAAGCAACTGGAAAGTGTAAACAAGGATTAATTAAACCCCATATGCAGCTCACAGGGGCAACGCAGAGGCAGCTCAAAGATTTCCCCCCAAATGGGGAAAGGGATGACAGGAGGGCCATTTGGGCTGGCCAGGGCAGGAGGGGACTCATGACCTACCGAACAAAAGAGTGTGAAGAAATAGAGCCTGGTAGAAAGACTTGCTTTAGGAATGCTGCCTGGACAGAAGAAGGAGGAGCGTCTAATTGCTGACTCTGGAGCATTCATTCAACTCCATACACAAACATTTTAATCAGCCACTAAAGGAGTCGGAGGACCAGCAATTAGGTAACTGCGCTGACTCCATGTTTTAAGGCCTTTCTTCACTGATGTGCTAATCCTGGCTCCATGTAGCAATAATTAGAGCAGCCATGATTGCTGCTATAGCCTCCACGTGCAGAATGCTTACCCCTGGGCCAGGGGCTCTGTACTCGGCACTCTATCTCCATTAACTCTCAGAATTTCCATAACATTTCTGGGAAGGAAGGAAGATTTTTACGTCCATTCTACAGGTGAGAAAACTGAGGCCTGGAGACTCAGAGAGGTTACATCACTTGCTTATAGTACTCTTCTCATTGCCACTTTTGTTCCCCTACAACCACTACCAGTTGCCACTGAGTCGATTCCAACTCATGGCGGCCCCCACGTGTTCCAAGTAGAACTGTGCTCCATAGGGCTTTCAATGGCGGATTTTTCAGAAGTAGATCACCAGGGCTTTCTTTTGAGGCGCCTTTGGGTGGACTCAAACCTCAACCTTTCAGTTAGCAGCTGAGCGCGTTAACAGTTTACACCACCCAGGGGCTGTCCGCGGGCCAACCCAGCCACTGGATTTATTTTATTTTATTACTTATGTATTTATTTTTACAAATAAAGTTTTATTGGAACTCCAAAACCAAAAATCAAACCCACTGCCGTCGAGTCGATTCTGACTCCTAGCAACCCTATAGGACAAAGTAGAACTGCCCTCATAGGGTTTCCAAAGAATGACTGGTGGATTCAAACCGCCAGCCTTTTGGTTGGCAGGCAAGCTCTTAACCACTGTGCCACCAGGGCTCCTTATTGGAACACAACCACGCCCATTTATTTACTCAGTGCTTCTAGATACTTTTCCGCTACCACAACAGAGTTGAATCATTACAACACTGAGACCGTATGGCTCACAAAGTCCGTAATATTTACTATCTGGGCCTTTACAAGAGAAAGTTTGTAGCCTCCTGCCCTGTTATCTGTTCTCTGCCTGGCCCCCAAAGGAATCCATTAAAACTTAAGTCATGACACCACCTGTTTAAAGTCTTCTGAATAGAACCAAATCCCTTCCCGTGGCCCTTGTGGGCCGGCTGGATTCGGTACCTGCTGACCTTTGACGCTCTTGCCTGCATTAACTACATTCCAGAACACTGGACGTTTTTCCATTTGTCTAACATAATGAGCTCCTTTTAACCTCAAGGCCTTTGCACATGCTGTTCCCTCTGTCTGGCATGCTTTTCCCACAGCTTTAGGTCTTAGCTCAAATACCACTTCATCCAAGAGGCCTTCCCTGTTCGTCTCCATCCCCATCCCCAGCCTATTTCCTTTCTAGCAAGGATCACGGTTTGTGATTGTTTTATGTATAGGCTCCTTTGCTTTTAATCTCTCTTCTGCCCTAAACTAAAAACTCCAACAGGGGTTGGGACTGGCTCTGTCATCCATTGCTGTATACCAGCGCCTAGTCCACTGCCTGGCACACAGTAGGTGATCTGTGTGTGTTTTCTGAGTGACCGTGAGGCACAGGCATGCTGGCGTCCAGACCTACGGGACTCCTCAGCACATTCCTCACACAGACCCTGCTTGTCCTTCCCACGGGCAATAGCCATGACAGTCTGTGGAGGAACTAGGCGACTAGGCGACTCCAGGGAGGTGGACAGCCAGGTCCCTGCCTTGGAGGCGTTCACGATGGACCAAATCCTCCCCATCCCCCACCCCACTGTCTTAGTCATCTAGTGCTACTATAACAGAAATACCACAGGTAGATGGCTTTAACAAAGAGAAGTTTATTCTCTCACAGTCCAGTAGGCTACAAGTCCAAATTCAGGGCATCAGCTCCAAGAGAAGGCTTTCTCTGTTGGCTCTGGAGGAAGGTCCTTGTGATGCATCTGTCTTCCCATGGCCTGGGAGCATCTCAGCTCAGGAACCTCAGGTCCAGAGGACTCGCGCTCTGCTCCCGGCACTGCTTTCTTGGTGCTGTGAGGTTCCCATGTGTCTCTGCTCGCTTCTCTCTTTTATATCTCAAAAGAGATTGGCTTAAGACACTATCCAATCCTGTAGACCTCATCAGTATAACTGCTGCTAATCCGTCTTATTATGTCGTAGTGATACAGTTTACTACCCAGAAGGAAATCACATCAGATTATGAAATGGTACACAATCATACAATACTGGGAATCATGACCCAGCCAAGTTGACAGATACTTTTGGGGGGACATAATTCAATCCATGACACCCACTCAACACCTTCTTTTCTTCTTCAGAAAAAGAGGTCAGCTCACGAGGGACTCTCCTGCTCCTCACACAAGTTCTACCCAACGTCCGCCAAGATTCCTGCCCCCTAAGAGGCTTTGGAGCATAGCTGGGGGGCATTGGAGAAGGTGGTGTAGCAGGGCTGGGGTTGTTGCTGTAGAGGAAATGGTTTCCAGGTGTAGTGGATGGAATGGTGACCCCCAAAAGATACACCCATGTCCCCAGGAAACTGTGAACATGACCTTATTTGAAAAAAGGCTATTTGCAATCAATATAATTAAGTGAAGGATCTCGAGATGATGTCATCCTGGATTACCTGGCTGGGCTGTAAACCCAGTGACAAGTGTCCCTAGTCCCTAGAGGAGACAGGAGACACAGACACAGAGGAGAAAGCCATGGGAAGATGGAGGCAGAGATTGGAGTGATGCAGCCACAAGCCAAGGAACGCCTGGGGCCTCCAGAAGCTGGAAGAGGTAAGGAAGGATTCTTCCCTCCAGAGGGAGTTCAGCGCTGCCAACTCCTTCATTTCAGATCTTTGGTTTCCAGAACGGTGAGAGAATACACTTCTTTCTTTTTTCTTTATTGTATTTTAGATGAAAGTTTACAGAGCAAATTATTTTCTCATTAAACAATGCACATATTGTTTTGTGACATTGGTTGCCAACCCCACGACATGCCAACACTCTCCCCTTCTCGACCTTGGGTTCCCCATTACCACGTTTCCTGTCCCCTCCTGCCGTCTTATCCTTGCCCCTGGGCTGGTATGCACATTTAGTCTTGCTTTGTTTTATGGACCTGTCTAATCTTTGGCTAAAGGGTAAACCTCAGGAGTGACTTCAGTACTGAGTTAAAAGGGTGTCTGGGGGTCATACTCTCAGGGTTTGTTCAATGTCTGTCAGACCAGTAAGCCTGGTCTTTTTTTGTAAGTTAGAATTTTGTTCTATATTTTTCTTCAGCTCTGTCCGGGACCCTCTATTGTGATCCCTGTCAGAGCAGTCAGTGGTGGTGGCCAGGCACCATCTAGTTGTGCTGGACTCAGTCTGGTGGAGGCTGTGGTAGTTGTGGTCCGTTAGTCCTTTAGACTAATCTCTCCCTTGTGTCTTTGGTTTTCTTCATTCTCCCTTGCTCCAGACAGGGTGGGACCCGTGGAGTATCTCAAATGGCCGCTCACAAGCTTTTAAGACCTCAGGCGCTACTTACCAAAGTAGGATGCAAAACATTTTCTTTATAAACTATGTTAAGCCAATGGAGCTAGATGTCCCCTGAGACCATGGTCCCCAGCTCTCAGCCCAGTAACTCGGTCCCTCAGGGAGTTTGGATGAGAGAATACATTTCTGTTGTGTAAGCTACCCTGTTGGTGGTGATTTGTTACAACAGCCAAGGGAAACCAATATACCAGGGAAGACCAGTCTCCCCTCTGGATTCAGCCCACAGAGAAGGTGCTACAGGAGAACTCAGAGAAACATAGCGTTTTCTGCTGGAAGGCACACCGGGCTAGGTTACTTGATGTTTCCCAAACTCCGGGCCCTCACCGCTATTCCCACTTCCACACACCACCTTACTGTTATTCCCTTAGTAGTTTTCTTCAAACTGACTTAACTTTTTCTTACTTAAATTTATTTACAGAGAGAACTTTATATCACTATTATTGGAGGGAACCAGGATCGCTTGCCCTTCATAATTCCACACCTTCGTTCATTTATTCATTCAACAAACATTCCTGCAGCACACCGACTGCGTACAGGGCATTATTGAAGGCTATGGAAATGCAGCAGGAACAAAGCAGACAAAAATCCTTGCCCTTGAGTAGCTGACATTCTTGTGCAGAAGGGGGTGGGGGATAGTTGCTAAAATAAATATATATATAGCTGTGAAGATGTAAAATGTTTATTGGTATGTCCTCTAAAGTTTCTGTGACTCCCCTGTAGGGCGGTACTGACATGCCCCTACCCCTTCCCTCACAGGGAGGGAGAGTTGAGGGTGGAGTGCGGGCGGGGAGGCAGAGACCAGGGTTTGAATTCTGGGTGTGCCACTTCCTGGTTCTATGCCCCTGAGAGTCTGTCTTTCCTCCACTAAAGCAAGAGAGCATCTGGGGCTCCGTGGTCTCCTCATCTCTAAGAGTCTTGAGTTCTGTGATGGGGAGGTGCCCTCCTTCCCTACAGGCAGGGCAGGGCTGGTCGGTGGGGCCAGGATGGCTGCAGTTCCAAGGCCGGGAGATGAGGTGACAGGGAGGTTCTGGGAGAGAAGGTGCAGCGTGCCAGAGCTCAGGGCCGTGCAACCGCCAAACTCCCACAGGCGACAGGAAGGGGTGTCATGACTTGTGGAATCTGTGGGCAAACAAACTGCATGGCTGGACACACGCCCAGGAAGGACAGGAAGCCTGCTTCTGCCTCCTTTGGTTACAATAAACATCAACCACTTATTGAGTTTCTAGAATTTGCCAAGCCCAGACTGCCTGCTTTACATGGTTCACCCTCACAGCAACCCTCAAGGGACGTATTAGTATTCTCATTTTACAAATGAGGAGACTGAGGTGCAACAAGTCCACACAGATCTAAGTGGCAGGACCAGGATTTGAACCAAGGTCTGATCTTCGGCACCTCACTCTAATGCCTTTAGCTCTATCTCTGAATTAGTAAGGGGCTTTTTGGTTGCAAGGCACACATATCCAATCCAAACTAACTTAAGCCTATCCATACTCTCGCAAAAGGAATTTATTATAGAGTGAATTGCTTTCAGGCATGACTGAATCCAG
Source organism: Dugong dugon (assembly GCA_030035585.1). Taxonomy (NCBI): domain Eukaryota; kingdom Metazoa; phylum Chordata; class Mammalia; order Sirenia; family Dugongidae; genus Dugong; species Dugong dugon. The sequence goes on along the minus strand of CM057481.1, from coordinate 51,806,246 downwards.
ATGCCGAAACAATGTTCTCACACATCTGTCTCACCCTGTGGCTCTGTTTTCCTCTGTGTTAGTTTCACATAATGTTACCAAAGATGGTGACCAGAGGCTCCAGGCTTAGACTCCATAAACTTCACAAACTTGGTGGACACATACACTTCTGTTCTAATAGTTCCAGCACAAGTCCCGGGAATCACTTTCACTGGCCCAGCTTGGACCACGTGACCAGCTTGGAGCCAATCATTTGATCAAGGAGATACAGTTTTCCCACTGGCCAGGAATGACCAGCTGTTCACCCCCGAAGCTAGCAGGGGATTGGACTGAGAATGGGGAGGAGAGTGATTCACCATAAGAAAATCGGGGATCATTTACTAGCAGAATGGTTGCTGGGCAAACAGAAATAGCGAATGTCCACTACAGCTTCTCTGTTTCTCCTCCGGTCCTGAAAGGTCTCCAACCTCATCCTCATGGAAAGAAGAGGCGAAGACTTCGCCTGCTGTGGGAAGGCAAGCTGGCTTGGGTGAGTTGCCTTGGTGTGGTAGGCTGGATTGCAGATGAAGTGGACTGTCCTTCTTCTCCCCATTGATGTTAGGTTTGGCCATTTGACTTCCTTTGGCCAATGGAATGTAAGCAATATGATACGGGCAGAGGCTTCAAATGTGCTTGCTTAGTTTGGCTGGGTCTTTTGAGCTTCTGCCGTTAGCCTGAAGACATCTGGGTAGCCGCCGATTCCAGAATGAAGAAATGCATGCAACACCCCTTATCACAGACCCACAATCTAAAATGGCTACCTCAGATACCCCCAAAGACCCATAAGCACGACAAGTAGGCATGTACTGTTTTAAATGCCCCTGAGATTGCAAAACCTGGCTGACACACTTTGAAAGTTTAGGCGTTCTTATGTTGAGGGAGACTACTACTCATTAAAGTAAACAGTCTGTCAGGGAGTTAGAATTCTGAGTTGTGGCCCATCTGTATTCTTCCCAAGATGCCTTGGGGACCCAGACACGTACAACCACCATATTTTAACACAGCAGCCACATTTCAACTCCCACAAAAGGAAGTCTCCACAGGCCAGAAGGAGTCTCAGCATCTTTTGGAAGCCCTGCAACTGCCCTATCCCCCATTCAGAGCCCCTTGGGACCTTTACCAGCTGTGCAACCTCTCTTGGACTCTGTTTCCTCATCTGCAAAAGGGAATAATGCAAATCCTTAGCTCTTTGGGGAACTAATTAAGAGAATGCATGCAAAGCACAGTACAGTGGCTGGCATAGTGTAAAAGCTCAGTAAACATTAGCTTTGTATTTAGTTTTTAAACTACTGGGGCAGTAAAGATGCATTTATTGGAATGTTCAGTCTGTTCCTTTGATCCTCGGAAGCATCATGCAGTAAGCTCATCTTATTGCAAAAGAAGCCCCCAGATGTCTGAACCTGGAAGAAAGGGGATCTGGTACATTGGTGAGGTAGATGTGGTATTTTTTTTTTGTAGGGGGGGTATGGGGAGGGAGAAGGGATCAATTTTTGTTTTAGTTACTTGAAATCACACAGCCGATTTATTTATTTTGATTGTCCCTCACACAAGTGAAAATAAAACAAAGACGTGTGAGCAGAGGCAACATTTGCTACAACTTAAACTCGCGAGGAGGGAACCATAGCTGGCAGAAACGTGGCCACAATTCCATTAAGTGGGAAAACATTGAGCTCTCACGCTTCATTTCCACTGGAAATTTACTGTGAGGTGGGATTTTAATGCCAGCTGACAAACCAGTCCAGCTCTTTGAGGCATCCCACCACCGTCTCCCCAACCCCTGTCCTTGCAGTGCGTGTAAACCATGGAATGAAATAATAATCACGGTTAAATCATAGTAGCAGAGCAACAGCTCACTGGGTGCTTTCCAGGGGTCAGGCGCTGTGCTAAGGGCTTGATGTGCAGCATCCCATTTCGTCTTCACCACATTCCTGTGAGACTGCTATGAATGTTAGCCCATTTCGCAGATGAGGAAACTGAGACTCAGAGACCTTAAGTGGCATGCCCACATCCCACAGCTAGGCAAAGGGAGATTCGGGACTCGAAGTCGGCTCCAATTCCAAAGCTTGTGCCCCAAGTCCTTATTTTAGGCTGCACCACACGGTCCCGGGAACTGACAGCCCCAGGAAAGTCAGGGTCAGGGAGAGTCATCTGGGTCTTACGCAGAACCTCAGCCTCGGGGCCTTTCTTCTCTTTCTGCACTTAGGGTCTCAGCAGGTGAATCTGGCCCTCATGGAGGTGGCATTCTTTTGCGGAAAGGGATGGGGGATGGTTGCTGAAATAAATATACATTCTGGGAGGAATGATCTCAAAGCTGCAGCTCTTTCAGGCCCCTCCCTGACTGCCTCAAGAAGGGCATTCTTGGGACTCGAACCTTCTGCGCTCAGAGCAACCTCCCGCGCTCAGAGCAACCTCCCGGCTGGGACCTCAGCGGCAGGTAGCCTGCCCCACTGCAAAGGGCACCAGAGGAAGGGGCTGCAGACCCCTGTCCCACCCCTGCTGTGACCTCTTCTCAGCTGTGTGGCCTCAGGCAATCACTAACCTCCCCAGGCTCAGTTTCCCCATCTGTGTAAGAGTGGCACAAACTTGGCTTAGTGATTTCCAAACATTTTTGGCCAAGGAAATTATTAGCGAATGCGCACGTAGAACTTCTAAGTGTAAAGCCTACGAAAGAGTGGCTGTTCTAGATAAGAGAGGCCTGGGTCTTGGCGCCCCTCCGTCTCCATGGCAGTAGTCGGAACACTGCTAACCTAGCTCATCCGGAGGCCCCACCTGCTCTAACATCCTGTGATTCTTGGATCTTTTCACACGCCCCCCCAGAAAAGTTTTCCTCCCCAAATGTGTTAATCAAGACTCTTGGGGTGCAAGGGGCAGAAACACAATTCAAACTAAGTTAAGGAAACGGGAATGTATGGGCTCTTGTCTGGGGGGGATTCAGAAGTTGGAAATTCAGTGGTTATACCTTTAAGAGGGCAGTGGTGATTCAGTGGTATAGAATTCTCCCCTTCCATGCTGGAGACGTAGGTTTGATTCTTGGCCGACTCACCTCATGCATAGCTAACATGTCTGTCAGTGGAGGCTTGCATGTTGCTATGATGCTGAGCAGGTTTTGGCAGAATTTCCAGACTAAGGCTAGGAAGAAAGGCCTGGCAATCTACTTCTGAAAATCAGCCACTGAAAATCCTATTGATCACAATGGTCTGATATGCAACCAATCATGGGGATGGTGCAGGACCAGGCAGCGTTTCATTCCAGCGTGCATGGGGTTGCCATGAATTGGGGGTCGACTTGATGGCAGAGAACAACAACATATACCTTTAGACACAGATGGATCCAGGGGCTCAGACAATGAAATAAGAAATTTCTCTTGTCTCTCAACTCGGCTTGCCTCTTGTTTGATTCCCAAGTAAGCTCTGTCCACAATGGGCAAAGACAGCCTCTTGCAGCTCCAGATTTAGATGGCCCTTAGAGCTCACAGCTTCCAAGGGAGAGAGACCCTTTCTCTTCCAGGGTCCTTACCAGCCCCTTCAACTGTCTCTGGACCTGTCATGTGCCCCCTCTGGACCAATCACTGTGTCCAGGGAATGGGGAACTTGATTGGTCACCATCGGTCACATGTTCACATGAGAAGGCAGAATCTCTTTCTTAATTGACATTTCCTTCAGAACCACATGGGGTGGAAGCAGGATGGTTCTCAAAGAAATGGTTGTGTAAAAAGACCAGACTTACTGGTCTGACAGTGACTGGAAGAACCCCTGAGACTATGGCCCCTGGACACCCTGCTAACTCAGAACTGAAGCCACTCCCAAAGTCCACCTTCCAGCCAAAGATTAGACAGGCCTATAAAGCAAACCATAAAACCTGTGAGGAACGTGCTTCTTAGTTCGTTCAAGTATACGCGGCCAAATGGACAACACCTGCCCAAAAGCAAAGACGAGAAGGCAGGAAGGGACAGGAAAACTGGATGAAAGGACACTGAAAACCCAGGGTGGCAAGGGAAAGGCGGAGAGTGCAGACACATTGCGGGGATTGCAACTAATGTCATAAAATAATTTATGTATAAAATTTTTGAATGAAAATCTAACTTGTGCTGTAACCTTTCGCCTAAAACAATAAAATTTAAAAAAAAGAGGAACTAAATTGTCACCCCAACTTTTATTTTTATTGAGGTATAATTTTCATACAATAAAATAATTTTCACACAATAAAAGAAAACAAGGAGTGGGTTGTGGGGACACCAAATTGCCTGTGTCCAGGCCATTGACTAAGCGTTGTGGGCAATTGTCCCATCACTTCCAGCCTACCAGACTAGAAGACTCATGAGTCAGATTCGGCCTTTTCATACTCTTTCTTCGTTAAAACCAATCTCTCACCCAGCCCAACCACATCTATGGGATGTACCTTCTCCTTTATCCCCACTGGTCACTGACAGCCCTGCATCCAGGGCATCACCCCTGACCTGGGTGCCATCCAACAGCCTCAAAACTGGCTGATCTGTACAACATGCAAAGTAACCTTCCACTCCCCTGCTTAAGACCTTCTTTCGTGGCTTTCCACAGTGGGTGCTCCTAAATATTCCACCACCTGTCTGTTAGTTTGTCATACTATGGTGGGTTGTATGTTGATCAGATGCTGGAAACTATGTCACCAGTATTCCAAATACCAGCAGGGTCATCCAGGTGGACAGGTTTCAGTGGAGCTTTGAGACTAAGACAGACGAGGAAGAAAGCCCTGGAATAAAATATGAACACCTTGTTTTAGCCTGTAAATCTCTGCATGACCTGGCCCTGGATCTTTAGATCTTTATAGGCCTGTCTAATCTTCGGCTGGAGGGTGGACTTTGGGAGTGGCTTCAATTCTGAGTGAACGGGGTGTCCAGGGGCCATAGTCTCAGGGGTTCTTCCAGTCACTGTCAGACCAGTAAGTCTGGTCTTTTTACACAACTCATTCTTTTGAAACTTTCTCTCCCTGCCTACTATATGCCTGCCACATTGGGCTCCTTTCTTGCCTCTGGGCCTTTGCACATGCTGTTCCCTCTGCCTGGAAAGCTCTTTCCCAAGCTCTTCCTGTAGCTCACTCTCACCATTCAGGTTTCAACTCAAATGTCACCTCTGCAGAGAGGCCTTTCTTGCCCACTCCAATTGAAGTAGTCCACCCCATCATCCCCAATCACTGTGCATCACCTCAGCTGGCCTATTTTCCTTATCACTGTCTGTATTGGTCTTACCTACGTGCTCACTTGTTCATTGTCTATCTCTCCACAAGAATGTCCACTGACAAGACACTTTGTGTTGCTACTGTAGTGTTCCTGACATCTAACTTGCCATGTACAAGGGCTCCATGAATAATTACTGAATAAACAAATATGTGATTGGCAGTAACCCCTCATCCTTTATCAAGTCCAGATTCCTCTCCTTCAAATTCAACGTGTCCAAAAACCAAACTCATGATCTTTCCCTACAAACCAGATCCTCTTGCTTCTCTCAGCAGGAAGCTACACTGCAAGTCCAGTCATCCCTGGCACCTCCTACTCCTTCTTATCCTCAGCCAGCCCATCCCTAAAACCAAAAAAGCAGTTGTCATTGATTCAGTTCCAACTCATGGTGAGCCCATGTGTGTCAGAGTAGAACTGTGCTCCATAGGGTTTTCAAGAGCTGATCTTTGAGAAGTAGATCACCAGGCCTTTCTTTCAAGGAGCCTCTAGGTGGACTTAAACCTCCAACCTTTCATTTTGCACCACCCTGGGACTCCATCCCCACGTCCTTCCAATTCTATCCCATTTAAGAGACTCCTGCCCCCACCAAGCCAAGCTCCCATTGCTCTCCTCTGGGCACCTGCTACAGCTTCCTAGGGATCTCCCAGAATCCATTCTTGCCCCACTCCTACCTGTTTCCCTCAGTACAACTTTGATCATGTCACCCTCTGCTGAAAAGTTTTCAGTAGCATCATCTGGAACATTCAGAGCATGATCAGATGCCTTCCCATAGGCCACAAGGCTATGCATGGCCTGGCCTCCCTGCCCCTTGGAGCCCATCTCGTGCCTTGCTGCCCTTTCTCCTTCCACTCTAGGCTGGTGTGCACCGGGCTCCAACCTACAGCTTAACAGCTGGTTACACATTCATGCTGTGGATATTTGACCAGGTCTGTCTCCCCTACCTCCCCATATACTCCATGAGGGTGAAGGCCTCATCTAGCTTTGCTCACCACTGCCAAGCTTGCTAAATATTTCACCATCCATCTGTCAGTTTGTGGCACTGTGGTGGCTTGTGTGTTGCTCTGATGCTGGAAGTTATGCCAACAGTATCTCAAATACCAGCTGGGTCACCCATGGTGGACAGGTTTCAGCAGAGCTTCCAGACTAAGACAGACTAAGAAGAAAGAACTGGTGATCCACTTCTGAAAATCAGCCAATGAAAATCCTCTGGATCACAACAGAACATTGTCCTACTTGCTTGCTTTGGACGTGTCATCAGGAAGGATCAATAGCCATAGGAGGACATCATGTTTGGTGAAGTAGAAGGCTAACGAGAGCAAGGGAGGCCCTTGGTGAGATGGATTGGCACAATAACCACAACTATGGACTTGAACATGTTGGTGATTGGGAGGATGATACAAGACTGGGCAATGCTTCATTCTGTTGAGCATAAGGTCTCCATGGGTCGGAGCTGACTCAGCGGCAGCTAACTATCTATCCATCTATCTAAGCTAAATATTGGTAAATGAATGAATGAATAAATGGTGCTGAATACCTACCATAAGCCAGACATTAAGCTAAAAATGTAAATAGATAATGTCATTTCATTTACACAGTGATATTGTGCAGTAGGTACTATTCTGAGTGGTTGATTCAACGAGTGGATGAATGAACTTCTAAACAAGGAGTCACAATCTAAAAGGACACAGAGGCCAGGAGAGAATGTAAAGATGAGAAGGTGGAAGGTGCCAGAGAATAGAAAGCACCGTAGCAAAACCAAAAGCCCCAGTGTCAGAAGGCATTCCCAAGCAAAAATATTCTTCAACCCCTAGTGGGCCAAATAAGACTTGTCCCCAGGCCCAGAGGGTGCAGGGGGCACCCCCTGCAGCCCTGTGAGTTTCCAGACCTCACTCTATCCACGGGGGAATTGCCTCTGTGGGAAGCTGAGGTCAAACAGATCAAATGGGAATTCAATTATGGTTTGGAGATGAGTCCATGAGGTCACAGATTAAATGAGGGCAGGGACAGGAGCCAGAACCTCGCTGTGGTGCTTGTGCCCCGGGCTCCAGAAGCTGTGCGGCCGCCTCCATGTGGAGCCGAGCAAGGCTCAGCTGTTTATGAAGTTCAGGAAAAAACCGGAATTAACAAAAATATATGGGTCAGCTCAGTGTATCCATGCTGCGGACTAATACCTCCACTGATGGTAATCAATACTTGGTAAGGCACATTGGAACTGCGTATACAAGTATCTGTTCATTACTAACATTGAATCTATTTTCCCCCTCCATTTAGTTGAGAAATCTCATGTTACACATAAAGGTTAATTACAAACCGACTTCCAAGAAGCCTTTGTTGGAAGCTTCTGTTTCATTTTCTCCCAGATGACTCCTGTAACTCCATATTTGGGAATGCAGACTCAGGCTGGCTTAGCCAAATCGTTTCCTCATTCTAGCAGACCCCAGACGCAGCAAGCCTCTCAGATGGGGCTGGATGGAACCAAGATTAGCTAGAAACCACTTCAAACCATCCCAAACTGTCTAAAATGTGGTTTTGTTACTTTTTCCATTTAGACCAAAGACCACCATCTTTTCAGCATGGTGCTCTGGTTGCAAAAGTAAGAGGGTCTTGAGTTTGGGACCATAATGAGAGACACACAATATTCCAGTGGCTACACCAATTAGATCTATTTGCTCCTGGCTTTGAGGAAGGTAAATGGTCTATTACTTGGTGGGTAATGCATACCACGTGGCATTCCTCAGCCTGAAGGAAGCCTGACCCAAAAAACCACTGCCATCGAGTCAATGCCAACTCATAGCGACCCTATAGGACAGCGTGGAACTGCCCAATATGGTTTCCAAGGCTGTAATCTTTATGGTAGCAGGCTGCCACATCTTTCTCCCTCGGAGCTGCTGTTTGGTTCCAACGACTGACCTTTCGGTTAGCAGCCGAATGCGTAACCACTGCACCACCAGGGCTCCTTTGAAGGTAGCCTGAGAAACCTTGTATTTCTAGTAATAACTGGGATGGCAAGGTGCAGAGCTGGCCCCCAGCACTAAAGGTAAGAACCCCACCGCCGCTGCCATTAGCTCGGTCAAGGAGCTTCCCTGCTTGCCTTGACCGTATCACAGCTTTCCCAGAATTCAGCTCTCCTAAGCGATGCTTGGAAACTTCCTTGCAGTAGACGGAGGAAGCAATGGTTTTTGTCTGCCTGGCCACTTTCCACTTTCTCTGGTCTCTTCAACTCCATGTGGGCTTACCGGGCTGTCATTATGGTACCCAACCACTGGGCATCAGGAGTACAAAGCCCAAAGAGGTTAAGTCGTTCAGCCAAGACTGCACAGCTAATAAGCAGCAGGTGGGCCAGCGTCCGCTCAGGTCTTCCTGACCCATCGTCCATGACCTCAACTGCCTCCATCCAAACCCTTAGGGTCAGTGTGCTGATTTGTAATGCAGAGCCCAACTGTTTCCAAAATCAGCATAAGGGGGTCATAGCAGGAACACCGAAGCCAGGACGGTTAAAATTAGTTTGTTTTTTAAATAATGGCTTTAATGGGATGTAATTCGCATGCCATACAATTCATCCACTTAAAGTGTACAAGTCAACAAGTTTTTTAGGGTAGTCACAGAATTGTGTAATAAGCATTGACAATCAATTTTAGAACATTTTCATCTCACCTCATAAAGAAACCCCATGCATACCCTTTAGCAGGTCCTCCCTCCTTTATCTTCAATCTGTTCCCCCAGCCCTGTTGTTGTTAGCTGCCATCCAGACAGCCCCAACGCATTGCAGCCCCGTGCACGCAGAAAAAAAAACACTGCCCAGTCCTGGGCCATCCCGGTGATTGGTAGCGAATTGGACTGTTGTGATCCATAGGGTGTTCAGAGGCTGATTTTTGGAAATAGATTGCTAGGCCTTCCTTCCTAGTCTGCCTTAGTCTGGAAGTTCTGCCAAAACCTGCTCAGCATCATAGCAACACACAAGCCTCTACTGACGGATGGATGGTGGCTGCACACAAGGTCCTTGTCTAAAAAGTGAACCCAGGTCTCCCTCGTGGAAGGTGAGACTTCTACCACTGAACTACCACCACCCTTCCCCTAGCCCTACACAACCACTCATCTACTTTCTGTCTCTATAGATTCGGCATATTTCATATCAATGGAACGTATGCAATATGGAGACTTTTGTGTCTTTCTTCTTTCACTTAGCATAGCATAATATTTTCAAGGTTCATCCGTGTTGTAGCATGCGCCAGTACTTTGTTTCTTTTTAATCCCAAAGTCCCTGAGTGCCTCACCATCCTTGCCCACACCTCTCTGAAGAGCCCCTTCACTGAAGTCCCTTTGGTTGAAACCTGTGAGTGCAATACTATGTCTGGCCAGGACCCTGACTAAGCCTGTGTGTGTTTACAGTTGAATTGGTGATAAGTGCATAGAAAACTAAGCAAACAAAGGTAATTATCAACTCCAGGAAAACAAAAAATTTTGCAGTAAAGGAAAAGTCATAGTTTTACCATAAAACTGTACTGTGAAGCATGTTTATATAATCAAAGTAATCTAAATAATGAATATTTATCTGATGAAATAACATACAATAATATTGAGAGTTGGGCAGGGGTGGATACATGTGGGATGAGGAGGGACAGATGGAAAGAAAGCTAAAACCTTATGTCCAGTAGTGGAAGTCAACAGAGAGCACTTAAGATGGAAAACATGAGAAGGAGCACGGGGCACACTGCTTCAGAGATGGGGAAAGAAAGGATGATTAGGAATAAAAGAGGCTGAACCAAAGGTCGGCAGTTCAAATTCACCAGCTGCTCCTTGGAAACCCTATGGGGCAGTTCTATTCTGTCCTATGGGGTCACTGTGAATCGGAATTGACTCGACGGCATTGGGTTCTAAAGAAGGGGATAATGGAAAGGAAAGCAGGGCTGGGGGTTGGGGTTGCTGTTTCTAACATGCCTTGTTGATCTGTGTCTAAGTTATCTAGTGCTGCTATAACAGAAATACCACAAGTGGGTGGCTTTAACAAATAGAAACTTATTTTCTCACAGTTTAGGAGGCTAGAAGTCTGAATTCAGGGTGTCAGTTCTAGCAGAAGGCTTTCTCTCTCTGTCAGCTCTGGAGGAAGGTCCTTGTCTCTTCTGAGCTTCTGCTCCTGGGCAGTCTCCATGTGACTCGGCATCTCTCTCTTGCCCCATCTCTGACTCTTCAATCTTCTCCTTTTACACCTTGTAAGAGATTGACTCAAGATAACCCTACACTAATCCTGTCTCATTAACATAACAAAGACAATCCATTCCCAAATGAGATGATAACTTCAGGCATTGAGGTTAGTATTTTGAACACATGTTTTTGGGGACACAGTTCAATCTGTAACAGTCTAGGAGAGTCTTTAAGCTGTAGGCACGTTAGGAAGGGTGTATCCAAGAAGTGTTGATCATGTGTCAACAGCATCCTAACATAAGGTCTAGTATTGGGGGCCAAGAAGCGGCAGGCACAGAGTTTGATCAAAGGTGGTCGTTTGTTAAACTTTCACTTCTGATGGATCCTGCCTTTTGGCCATTACAGGAGACTCACCGTCAAGGGCTACAGAGATGGACTATGCCCATGAAACTCCAACTCTTCCCCTATCCAAAACTTCAGACCACAGAAATCCCCAAGTTAATAACATTTCTCAATTTTTGCTTTAGGAGAGTCTAGGTAACTACAGGGGCCATTGGTGATTAACTGGTAGAATTCTGCCTTCCACGCAGGAGACCTGGGCTCAATTCCTGGCCAATGCACCTCATGCACAGCCACCACCCATCTGTCAGTGGAGGCTTACATGTTTCTATGATGCTAAACAGGTTTCAAAGGAGCTTCCAGACTAAGACAGACTGAGAAGAAAAGCCTGACGATCTACTCCCAAATATCAGCCAATGGAAACACTTTGGATCACAGTAGTCCAATCTGCAACTGATCGTGGGGATGGCACAGGACCGGACAGCATTTTGTTCCATTGTGCATGGGGTTGGCATGAGTCAGGGCTGGCTCGATGGCAGCTAACAACAACAAGGTGACTGGAAGCACAAAGGTGCCTGGAAATGTGAAGCCGGGTAAATCTTCAGCCTGGCCCTCCCAGAGCACCAAGCGCCTGTCTTGCCTCTACCTAGCTTCACTTTTCTTCCAGTTGTAACAATTCAACAAGAATTGAAATCCAAGTGTTTACTTGGGTATGAAGAGGTGAGGACAGCAGAATGGAGGACTCTAAAATGAAAAAACCAAACCTGTTGCCATCAAGTCAATTTCAACACATAGCAACCATAGGACAGAGTAAAACTGCCCCATAGGGTTTCCGAGGCTGTAATCTTTACGGAAACAGACTGCCACATCTTTCTCCCGTGGAGTGGCTGGTGGTTTCGAATTGCCGACCTTTCAATTAGCAGCCGAGTGCTTAACCACTGTGCCGCCAAGACTTCTTGGAAGAAGCTAGGTTAGGTTTAATTCTTGCTGGTTCTTGCTCAATTTCTGTTTGTATTCTTGTATCCCGATGAAATTCTGTGACAGCCTGATTAATGCTCAAAATATTTGCTGCTCTTCCCTTGGCACCTGTCCTACAAGCTACTTATACATCCCTACCTTCTGTGGTCAGATGTGGTCATGGGACTTTCTTTGCCTAATAAAATGTAAGCAAAAGTGACGAGTGTCAGCTCCAAGCAGAAGCCTGAAGAGCTGCTACATTGTTTGCTATCCCTTCTGCCTCAAGACTGACCATGTTCCAGAGAGAGGCTGCTCTACCCACCTGGGTCCCAGAATAAAGATGACAGGGAACTGAGCTGTGATGGACACAGAGCATGAGCGAGAAACAAGCCTTTGTTGTTGTAAGCTCTGGAGATTTGAGGTCATTTGTTACAGTGGCAAACCACAGCCTAAGCTGACTGATTCTAGTGGAAATGTCTTCAGTTTGAAGCTGCTGAACAGCATCCCATTCAACTTCTGTGGCCATCATATTGCCCACATAATAAAAATTCTTTATTGTGGGGCAGGAAAACATACAGGGGTAGAGAAGCGAGAGCCATACCAAGATTATCTGAATCCTTCTTAGCCTGTAGCAATGCTTCAATGTGTGGTCATGGAACCATTCCAGAATCTAATAAGAACTATGAACCCTGCTCCCAGTAAAAATGCACATTTGCGTGCATACACATACACACACACACATTTTTGTGAATAATTTCAAGGCATTCACATCACAGACCCTCTGAAGCCCATTCATGAACCCCTGAGTTAAAATCTAGCTTCAGTCTCACTTTCTTCAAAAACTCCCAATAGCAGAGACTAATTTCTGCTATATAAAACTTGACATAGCGCTTCAGAAATTTTCCACTAAAGGACAGGGACCTATATGACTCAGCTTTGGGTCATCACAATATTTAGCACAAAGTAGGCATCAAGAAACATATGTTGGATGAAACACAGCAGCCCTGTGAGGACACTATTATTATGACCCCAAGGTCATCCAGTAACTAAGTGATGGGTGGATCTGGATCCCAAATCTATCGGCTTTGGACCCTGGCATCGTCCACAGTCCTAGCTTACTCAAACCCAGGGGTACAGGAGGCTGCAGGAGAAAAATGACACATTTTTCTAGGGCATCGGTTTTACCAGGAATTTTTTTTTATCAGTCAAAATTAAGTTCATCTACATGTAACAGAAAAACTCAAAATAAATAGTAGCTTAAATAAAATAGAAGTTTATTTATGTCTCACCTGTAAGAGGTCAGGGGCTAGACAGGGCAGACACAGGATGGCAGCTCCATGCGGTCACTGGGAACTCAGGCTTCTCTTTCTGATCTGCCATCCTCAGCATGTGGCTTCCATTCTTAAGGTGACCTTAGGTCCAAGAGTTCCAGCCATCACATTCAAGTTCCAAGCAGGAAGTTTGAGGAGGCAGGAAAAGCAACAGACACGTAACACCACTCAAGGAAATTTCCCAAACATGACACATGACACTTCAGCTGGCTTTCTGTTGGCTAGTATGTAGTCACATGGTCCCATTTAGCTGCAAGGGAGGCTGGGAACAGTCATCTTAATTCCAGAAGGCAATGTGCCCTGCTAACAAGTGGGATTCTATTACTGAAAAAGGAGGGAAGGATGGAGATTGGGAGGCAATTAAGAGTCTCTACCATGTAATTGGGAGATGTTGTTATTTTTATATTCAAATATAGCCCTTCTAATCAGAAAAACCAGTCTGGTTGTACCACTCTGTAACACTGGGCAAGGGCTGTCAAGATATAAGGATCATCTGTTTTTGTGCATGGATTAGGATGGTTGTTTAGAGGAAGTTCAAGTCAAACTCTCATTTCCAGTGTGGACTCCTTTCAGGCAAAAATTGAAAGATGGGCAGAAGGGAAGGTAAGCACTCTGACAAAAATGAAGAGAAATGAGCTAAAATGGAGGCTACAAAGTTGAGGAAATAAAATGGTTACAGCTTTCAACACAACAGTGGAAGGCTGACCACCATCTTGGCTCCTCCCCAAGGGCCTGCTGCCTCTTGCGCTGACAGACTCCCAGCAGGATTGGCCGCCTTGGAATGGAAGTGGCTGTTCTCCAAGGGAATTACAAGGTAAGGCACGACACATCTTTGTGGGGAGGAGGCAGGGGATGGGGGTGAGGGTATTGCATAGGTTACTGTCTTGGAAAGGCCTTTTAACATCAAACAGCCATAGAGTCAATGCTGGTCTTCATGAAGGGGGAGTTGGTTGCATGTGGAAGGACAGACAAGTCAAGAAGGGAGGAAGGTCATGGGCCAACATTGTTGATCTTCAGTGTTTTTAGAAGGCTGCTGGCTCTGTCTATTAACTGCCAGAAATTAGGAAATACACACAGTAGAGCCTTTAAACTCATGCCTTTTAAAATGTATACTTAACTCCTTCTCCATACCCTCCCTAAACTTAGGTGCCAGGTAGGTCCAAAAAAACGAAACCTGTTGCCTTGGAGTCAATTCCAACTCGTAGAGACCCTATAAAGGACAGAGTAGAACTGCCCCATAGGGTTTCCAAGGAGAACCTGGTGGATTCAAACTGCCGACCTTTTGCTTAGCAGCCATAGCTCTTAACCACTACACCACCAGGGCTCCCACCAGGCAGGCAGAGGGCAGGAAAGTAGCAGGCATTCTCAAACTTTTCAATGGAAATACTCATCGAGACAGAAGAGAGAGTACTTAGAATGTGAAATTTCTTTGGGGACTTGCATTTTATGCTTATACACACATGTTGAATTTGCATTTCACTACACTCCACGATTCTGTAATGATCTTGTGTATTGAGCTCCTACAGGGTGCCAGGTGGCGTGCCACCTCCCCGATCTGTGGAGTACAAGCCTCTTTAGGGAGGCAAAAGAACTGGCCACTGAGGAGGGAATGACCTCCAGCTCAGGCTGAGCGTGTCACCGCCCGGCTGGCTGAGCCCGACACACCTCCTTCTGGCAGCGAACTCGATTAAGCAAAATCTTCAGATGTCTGGCTCAAGGGGATTTTCGCAGGCACTGAAGTGGATGGTCACATCAAGAGGTTGCCAGTGTCTTACCTGCTGTCAGGAAGAAAGGCTTCTGGTGTCCAGGGAGTCAAGAACGACTCACTTAAGCAGGAGTGTGACTAAGATGAGAGTGTATTCATGAGCACTACTGACAGTCCGAGTATGCTGTTAGATGTCTCCCAGAAAACGGCGGAGGAGAAACCCACACGGCGAGATCGGGGCTCCCTGCCACGGCGCTGAGCCACCACCACGCTTTGGCACACAGCCGCTCCGCGAGTATTTTCCTGCCAGACCTTTCCTCTCCTGCAGATGGGGTTGTGTTTTGCGGCTCTGACTGGCCGCATCTGTAACTGCTAAGCACCCGAAGGTGAAGTGAGCTGTCACTTCACAAAGTTACGGTGGTTTCCAATGTGGCCTCCATGGTGGGAAATGGCAGGCATGTGGGCACCTGGTTCACTCCGAAAGGACTGAGACAGGGAACTAACACCTTGTGAGTAACTACCAGGTGCCAGGAACGCATCAGCTCACTAAGTGCTGACAACCCTCTTACCATTTCACAGGGAAAGAAACTGACGTTCAGAGAGGCTGCATGATCTGCTGAGGGTTGCTGAGATGCAATGTGTACCTATTATCTTAATCAGAGTGTCCCCGGGTGGTGCAAATGTTAAGCTCTTGACTACCAACAGAAAGGTTGGAGGTTCAAGTCCACCCAGAGGCACCTTGGAAGAAAGAGCTGGCGATCTGCTTCCAAAAGGTCACAGCCTTGAAAACCCTATGGAGCGGTTCTACTTTGCAAACAGGGGGTCACCATGAGTTGGAACCAGCTCAACAGCAACTTGTTTGGTTTTGGGGTTTTGGGTGATGCAAAGAGTTAATGCACTCGGCTGCCAACCAAAAGGGTGGAGGTTCTAATTCACCCAGAGGTGCTTTGGAAGAAAGTCCTGGCAATCTACTTCAAAAAAAATCAGCCATTGAAAACCCTATGGAGCACAGTTCTACTCTGACACACATGGGGTCACCATGAGCTGGAATTGGATGGCAACTGATTTTTTTTTTATCTTAATTGCAAGGCCCTTGATCTTTTCACTAAAGCTTTCCCCTCAGTTATATTCCTTGATGGAATGTAGGTCAAAAAAGTTTTAAAACACCATATTAAAGAAAGTTAAATGGATTTCTTTCCTGCAAGACTTTTCAGAGCCTTTGATATGCTAACGATCACTCTGAAACTCCAAGAATACATGCACATTAAACAGTATTTACCCAACTTATGACTTATTTGGCCACAAGCTAGGCATCTGCCCTGAATCAACTCGACAGCACCTAACAACAGGCATCTGGCTTAGGGGATGTTCCACAGAACATACTTTGGGGCAAGCTACCTAGTCAGTCTCTTCAGAGGAATCGTGGCTCCTCCACTTACTAGCTGGGTGACTTTGGGCAAGTTCCTTAACCTCTCTGTGCCCCCGTTTCCTCATTTGTAACACAAGATGTTATTGATTGAATTATGTCCTCTCAAAATATGTGCTGGTATCCTAACCCCTATATCTGTGGATATAATACCATTTGGAAATAGGGTTTTCCCAGTTATGTTGATGAGGCCATAAACATGTAGGGTTTGTCCTAAACCTAATCATTTCTGAGTTATAAAAAGAGCAGATTAGACACAGAAGCAAGCACAAATGGGGCGGGGTGAAGGTAGATGCCACATGAAGATCGACAAGGAACCGAAGTAAGGAACGACCAGGCTGCAGAAGCTGACGGAGACAAGGATCTTCCCTCAGAACCAACAGAGAGAGAGAGAGAGCCTTCCTCTAGAGCAGATGCCCTGAGTTTGGGTTTCTAGCCTTCTACACTGCAAGAGGAAACCCTGGTGGTGTAGTGGTTAAGGGCTACAGCTGCTAACCAAAAAGTCGGCAGTTCCAATTCACCATGAGGCATTTCTACTCTGTCCTTTAGGGTCACTATGAGTTGGAACTGACTCGATGGCAGTGGGTTTTTTGTTTTTTGTTTTTTTTATATATTTTATTGTACTTCAGGTGAAAGCTTACAGAGCAAATAGTTTCTCATGAAATAGTAGTACACATGTTGTTCTATGACATTGGTTAACAACCCCACACCGTATTAAGCCTCTAAATTCTCAATCTTTTTTTTTGATGAAAATTACAGATGGCCAAAGATACACCGTTTCAAAAATTTCTACATTCACAGTTCAGTGACATTGACTACGCTCTTCCAACTGTGCTGTTATTCTCACTTAAGATGAAGGCTTACAGAACAAAATAGTTTTTCATTTAACAGTTACTACACATGTTGCCCTATGACAATGGTTAACAATCTCACAGCACATCAAGAATATCCTTACTCCACCTTGTGTTCCCTATCACCAGGGGGCTTCCTTGTCCCCTTCTGTCTTCTGGACCTTGTCACTGGACTACTGTACCTCTTTAGTCTCATTTGTTTATTTATTTATTTATTTAATTTTATTTTATTTAAACACATTTCAAAACTTTTTACTTACACATTTAAGTGATATTGACTATGCTCTTCCAATTGTGCTGCCATTCTCGCCCAAGATGAAGGCTTACAGGACAAAACAGCCTCCCATTTAATAGTTACTACAAATGTTGCCCTATAGCAGTGGTCAACAATCTCACAATACATCGACAGTGTCCTTATTCAATTTGTGCTCCTTATCATCAGTTTCCTACTCTCCCTCTGCCTTCTGGCCCTTGTCACCGGACTCCTGTACCTCGTTAGTCCCATTTAGTTTTACTGGGCTGTCCATTCCCAGGCTTAACATCGAACCTCGAAGGTAACTTCACCTCTGAGCTGAAAGGGTGTCTGGGGGCCACACACACTCTTGAGGTTTCTCTAGTATTCTTTAGGCCAGTAAATCTGGTCTTCTTTTTTTTTTTTTTTTTTTTGGGAGTTAAAATTATGCTCTACATCCTTCTGCAGCTCTGCCCAGAACCCTCTGTTGTGATCCTGGTCAGAGGAGTCATTGGTGGTAGCCGGGCACCATCCAGCTGTCCTGGACTCAGTCCCGTGGAGGCCTTGGTAGCTGTGGACCATTAGTCCTTCGGACTAATCTTTTCCTTGTATCCTGTTCTCTTCGTTCTCCCTTGTTCCCGAAGGGATGAGATCAGTGGAGTATCTTAGATGGCCGCTCATAGGCTTTTAAGACCCCAGACACTACTCACCAAGGTAGAATGTAGAGCATTATCTTTATAAGTAGTGTCATGCCAATTGAGCTAGATGTTCCCCGAGATCATGGTCCCCAGAGCCCTCCGTCCAACAACTCAGTCCCTCGGGGGGTTTGGATGTGTCTATAGGGCCTCCATGACCTTTCCTTGTGCAGGTTGTGTTAGTTTCCCCTGTACTATGTACTATCTCACCTCTCACCCAAGTTACCACTTACCTATTACCTATTTAGTATTCCCCCCCCCATCCCTGGTAACCAACAAGGATTGTTACATTTTGCATGTGAATTTTTTCATGGGTTTTTACAATAGAGGTCTCATACAATATTTGTCCTTTTGTGATTGACTTATTTCACTCAGCATGATGTCCTCCAGTTTCATCCATGTTATGAGATGGTTCACAGATTCATTGTTGTTCTTTCTCGTTGCATAGTACTCCATTGTGTGTATGTACCATAGTTTGTGTATCCATTCATCTGTTGATGGACATCAAGGTTGTTTCCATCGTTTTGCTATTGTGAATAATGCTGCCATGAACATAGGTGTGCATATGTCTATTTGAGTGATGACTCTTATTTCTCTAGGATATATTCCTAGGAGTGGGATTGCTGGATTGAATGGTATGTCTATTTCTAGCTTTCTGAGGAAACGCCATATCATTTTCCAAAATGGTTGTATCATTTTGCATTCCCACCAGCAGTGTATAAGAGTTCCCGTCTCCCCGCAGCCCCTCCAACATTTGTTATTTCCAGTATTTTTGATTCGTGCCAGTAATGCCAGGGTGAGATGGTATCTCATTGTGGTTTTAATTTGCATTTCTCTAATGGCTAGTGATCGCGAGCATTTCCTCATGTGTCTGTTGGTCATTTGAATGTCTTCCTTGGTGAAGTGTCTGTTCATTTCCTTTGCCCATTTTTTGATAGGATTGGTTGTCTTTTTGTTGTAGAGGTGTTGGATTTTCTTGTAGATTATGGAGATTAGACCTTTGTCTGACTTGTACTGTCCAAAAATTTTTTCCCAGTCTGTAGGTTCTCTTTTAACTCTTTTGGTGAAATCTTTTGAAGAGCATAGATGTTTGATTTTTAGAAGATCCCAATTATCTAGTTTATCTGTTGGGTTTTTTGTGTTGATGTTTATGGTTTGTATCCTGTTAATGCCATGTATTAAGGCCTGAAGTGTTGGTCCTATTTTTTCTTCTATGAATTTTATAGTTTGAGGCTTTATATTCAGGTCTTTGATCCATTTTGAAGTAGTTTTTGTATATGGTGTGAGGTATGGGTCCTGTTTCATTTTTCTACAAATGGATATCCAGTTTTGCCAGCACCATTTGTTAAAAAGACTGTCTTTTCCCCATTTGATGTATTTTGGGCCCTTGTCAAAAATCAGGTGACCGTAGGTGGATGGATTTACATCTGAGTTCTCAATTCTGTTCCATTGGTCAATGTCTCTGTTGTTGTACCAGTACCAGGCTGTTTTGAGTACTGTAGCTGTATAGTAGGTTCTCAAGTCAGGTAGTGTGAGTCCTCCAACTTTATTCTTCTTCTTCAGTAGTGCTTTACTTATTCGGGGTTTCTTCCCTTTCCATATAAAGTTAATAATTAGTTTTTCCATCTCTTTGAAGAATGTTGTTGGTATTTGTATCGGGATTGCATTGTATTTGTAGATTGCTTTAGGTAGAATTGCCATTTTCACAATGTTGAGTCTGCCTATCCATGAGCATGGTATGTTTTTCCATTTATGTAGATCCCTTTGGATTTCATGCAGCAGTGTTTTGTAGTTTTCTTTGTATAGGTCTTTTATATTCCTGGTCAGATTTATTCCTAAGTATTTTATCTTTTTAGGGGCTATTGAAAATGGTATTGATTTCCTGATCTCATTTTCATCGTTCTCTTTACTGGTGTATAGGAATCCAACTGATTTTTGAATGTTTATCTTGTATCCTGCTACTCTGCTGAATCTTTCTATTAGTTCCAGTAAATTTCTCGTGGAGTCTTTAGGGTTTTCTATGTATAGTATCATATCATCTGCAAACAGGGAGAGTTTAACTTCTTCATTACCAATTTGGATGCCCTTTATTTCTTTCTCTTGCCTTATTGCTCTAGCTAGAACTTCCAGCACAATGTTAAATAGGAGTGGTGATAAAGGGCATCCTTGGCTTGTTCCTGTTTTCAAGGGGAATGTTTTCAGCCTCTCTCCGTTAAGAATGATGTTGGCTGTTGGTTTTGCATAGATGCCCTTTATGATGTTGAGAAATTTCCCTTCTATACCTATTTTATTGAGAGCTTTTATCAGGAATGGGTGTTGGACTTTGTCAAATGCCTTTTCTGCATCAATTGAGATGATCATGTGATTTTTTTTCTTTCCTTTTATTTATGTGGTGGATTACGTTGATGGATTTTCTAATGTTAAACCATCCTTGCATACCTGGTATGAATCCTACTTGGTCGTGGTGTATTATTTTTTTGATATGATACTGAATTCTATTAGCTAGAATTTTGTTCAGAATTTTTGCATCTATATTCATGAGAGATATTGGTCTGTAATTTTCTTTTTTTGTGATGTCTTTGCCTGGTTTTGGTATCAGTGTTATGCTGGCTTCATAGAATGAATTTGGAAGTGTTGCTTCCTCTTCTATGCTCTGAAATAACTTGAGTAGAACTGGTACGAGCTCTTCTGTAAATGTTTTGTAGAATTCTCCAGTGAAGCCATCTGGGCCAGGGCTTTTTTTGGTTGGGAGTTTTTTTATTACCTTTTCAATCTCTTCTCTTGTTATGGGTCTGTTCAGATTTTCAACATCACTTTGTTGTAGTTTCGGTAGGCCATATGTTTCTAGAAATTTATCCATTTCCTCTAGGTTTTCAAATTTGTTGGAATATAGTTTTTCATAATATTCTGTTATAATCCTTTTTATTTCAGTTGGGTCTGTTGTAATGTCCCCCATTTCATTTCTTATTTGGGTTATTTGTGCCCTCTGCTGTTTTTCTTTTGTCAGTCTGGCCAGTGGTTTGTCGATTTTGTTGATTCTTTCAAAGAACCAAATTTTGGTTTTGTTGATTCTTTCTATTGTTTTTCTGTTCTCTATTTCATTTATTTCTGCTCTGATCTTTACTATTTCCTTTCTTCCGGTGGTTGTAGGCTTTTTTTGTTGTTCTCTTTGTATTTGTTTGAGTTCTGTAGTTAATGTTTTGATTTTGTCCCTTTCTTCTTTTTTGATATGTGCATCTATTGCTATAAATTGTCCTCTGAGGACTGCCTTTGCTGTGTCCCAAAGGTTTTGGTATGATGTGTTTTCATTTTCATTTGATTCTAGGAATTTTTTAATTCCATCTCTGATTTCTTCTATTACCCATTGATGTGTAAGCAGATTATTATTCAGTTTCCATGTGTTTGATTTTTTTTCCTTGCTCTTTCTAGTGTTAATTTCTACCTTGATGGCATTGTGGTCAGAGAAGATACTGCGAATTATCTCAGCATTTTGGATCTTGTTGAGGATTGCTCTGTGGCCTAAGATGTGGTCTATTCTGGAGAACGTTCCATGTGCATTGGAAAAGAATGTGTACTTTGCAGCGGTTGGATGGATTGTTCTATATATGTCTATGAGGTCCAGTTGGCTGATTGTGTCCTTTAGGTCTTCTGTATCTTTGCTGAGTTTCTTTTTAGTTGTTCTGTCCTTTACTGAGAGTGGTGTGTTGAAGTCTCCTACTATTATTGTGGAACTGTCAGTTTCTCTTTTCAGTGCTGTTAGAGTTTTTTTTATGTATTTTGGAGCCCTGTCATTGGGTGCATAGATATTTATTATGGTTATGTCTTCATGATGGATCATCCCCTTAATCATTATATAGTGTCCTTCTTTGTCTTTTATGGTAGATTTTGTTTTAAAGTCTATTTTATCTGAGATTAGAATTGCCACTCCTGCTCTTTTTTGATAGTGGTTAGCTTGATATATTTTTTTCCAACCTTTGATTTTTAATAAATTCACATCTCTGTTTCTAAGGTGTGTCTCTTGTAGACAGCAAATTGATGGATCCTGTTTTCTTATCCATTCTGCCACTCTCCGTCTCTTTATGGGTGCATTGAGTCCATTTACGTTCAGTGTAATTATTGATAGATGTGAGTTTGTTGCTGTCATTTTGTAGTGCTTTTTTTTGTGATGCTGAAGTTTTCTTTGTTCTTCTTACTGTCTTGTGCTGAGTTACTTTTGTTTGTGGATTTTGTGTTCATTTCTTTTGTTTTTGTTGAGACTTTATGTTTTTCGTCTTTATTTTTATGAGTTGGTTTGTTAACTTTTTTTGTGGTTACCATGAATTTTACCCTTATCTTTATAATTTTGAAGCAGTCTACCGTTACTTGGTATCGCCTTGCCTTCCTCTCCTTTAGAAGGTTCTATACCTATGCTTGTTTGTTTGTTTGTTTGTTTTAAACTGTGAGGGGGCCCTGGTGGCGAAGTGGTTAAGAGAGCAGCTGTTAACCAAAAGCTCAGCAGTTCAAATCCACCAGCTGCTCCTTGGAAACCCTATAGGGCAGTTCTATTCTGTCCTATAGGGTTGTTGTGGGTCAGAATCGACTCAACGGCAGTGGGCTAAACTGTAAGAAAATAAATTTCTGTTCTTTAAAGACACACTTTAAAGTATGGAGTATTTCTGTTACAGCAGCACTAGGAAACTAACACACAGGGTATCAGTAATTCCTTCATTCCACAACTACTTACTGACAGCCAACTTTGTGCCAGTAACCATTCCAGACACTGGGGGCTGGATCCAGTACCTATCTCATAGAAGGTGACTATTACTAAGATTGAGAGTATATTCTGGCGGTCAGCACCCTTTTTCTGTAACAGGCCAGATAAACCTAATCAGTTGTGGTTGAGTCGATTCTGACTCATGGCAACCCCATGTGTGTCAGAGTAGAACTGTGCTCTAAAGGGTTTTCAGTGGCTGATTTTTCAGAAGTAGATTACCAGGCCTTTCTTCCAAGGCACCTCTGGGTGGATTCCAACCACCAACCAACCTTTCGGTTAGTAGCCAAGCGCATAACTGTTTGCACCACCCATAAACTCCAAAGAGTCAGATAGTAAATGTTTTAGGTTTTGTGGGCTATATGGTCTCTGCGGTAACTACTCCTCTCTATTTTGTAGTGGAAAAGCAGCTATGGACAATACTTAAACAAATGGGCATCACTGTGCTCCAATAAAACTTTATTTACAGACACTGAAATTTGAATTTCCTATAATTTTTACATGTCACACAAATATATATATATTTTTTAAATCACTTAAAAATGTAAAATCCATTCTTAGTTCATGGGTCATATAGAAACAGGCAGTGGCTGGATTTGGCCCACAGGCTGTAGTTTGCGGACCCCTTGTATATTCAATGAACCCTGGTGGTGAAGTGGTTAAGAGCTTGGCTGTTAACCAAAAGGTTGGAAGTCCCAATTCACCAGCCTGTCCTTGGAAACCCTATGGGGCAGTTCTACTCTGAGTCGGAATCGACTTGATGGCAACGGGTTTGGGTTTGGTTTTGGTAATGTATTCAATGGACTCCCTGGGTGGTGGGTGGTACAAATAGTTAAGTGCTAACTATTAACTGGAAGGTTGGCAGTTTGAATCTACCCAGAGACCTTTTGGAATAAAGATCTGGAGATCTGCCCCCAAAAAGTCACAGTCATGAAAACTCTGTGGAGCACAGTTCTACTCTGCAATACATGAGAGGTTGCCATGAGTTGGAATCGACTTGATGGCAATTGGTTTGTTAATGTATTCCATAGAGTTAATGCAACGGTTGAGTTAATATATGTATAGCACATAAACCAGTGCCAATAAAATGTGCTGTTCTTATTATTTAAATGTATTTTGCCACAATGATGCCCATCCATGTGGAGTAGAACTGGTTCACAGAGTCAGAATGAAATGAGGAACTGTCACAGGGCTGGGAACAAAAAAAAGTTCCACTCACATACATGTCTCCCTTCTGGTTCACTCGATCTCCTTGGGCAGAAGTTCCCACTCAGGTGATAAGGGAGAGTGGTGAGCTTGGCACGGGTACTGGCAGTCCTGTTTCTGCTCAGCAGCCCACAAAGCAGTCCCCACCTATTGCCGGCTGCACAGGCTAGCTGGCCCATCTGTCCACTGTGACATGATTAACAGCAGTGGCGGCTGCTGATTGTTCCCAGATGAAAGGGAGACGCTCGCAATTCTCCCTCTTATTACCCTGTTTGTTTGCTGCCTTCGTCGGCATCCTCAGGATGATCTCCGCGAACAGGAGTTGCTGGGAACTTTACAGTATAATTTATTAGAGGGGCTTTCCTCTTGGGGATGCCTCAAATTCATACATTTTCCACTCTGGCAGATTGTTATAATTACAGCCAATGAGACAACTCAACTGTAGACATCTCCAAACGGTGCTCCCCTCATTCTGGGGTGGTTGGGATGGCTGAATTACTCAGGCTGGAAAAACAGTTCTCATCTGGAATTCACTCTCCAGGAGTGTGTTCATGGCTGATCTAGTGGTGTGTTGCTTGAGCATCTCTGTGCTAGGAGCTCGTGAAGTTTATTCATGAATGGAAAACCCTCATTCCCAATTAATAAAAAATACATATATTCTGTATATAATGTACATACATATTCAATATTTTATATATATATATATTTTTACATATCCCAGTAACTGGTGGCGCAGTAAAGAGCTCAGCTGCTAACCAAAAGGTCAGCAGTTCGAATCAGCCAAGCGCTCCTTGGAAACTCTATGGGGCAGTTCTACTCTGTCCAGTAGGGTTGCTATGAGTCGGAATTGACTCGATGGCAACTGGTATGTTTTTTTGTTTTTGGTATTCCAGTAACTAGCACTTATTAAGCTCCTACTGTATGATGACGTGCCAGGCACTGACTCTAAACATTTTTTTTTCTTTTTAATAACAAGGACAATGAACATCACTTGAAAACCAGTCTTTTAATCATGAAAAGAAAAGCCGTATGCATTCTAACACTGTTAGCAGACACAAAAACACTAAGCAGCTGTCCAAAACACTGCCGGACTTTGTTTACACGTGACCTGCAATCAACTGTTCTTTCCTCTTGGCCAGGAAAGAAAAATTAAAAAAATAAAAATTAAAAACAAGATTAAACAAACAAATGAACAAACCTTCTCATTCCCGGTACTGTAATCAGTGAAGTGTCAGACATTCAGAAGACAATTTTGCTCCACATTGTTAAAAACATGGTAGAACACACCCAGCCTCTGGGATGTTGTCACGTGACTCCTAGGAGCAGAGAACAGGGCAGTAGGGGATAATGCTTCTAGTCTCCATTTCAGAGATGAGGAGAGTGAGCCTGAGGAGACTGATTTGCCCAGGGTCCCCAAGGCAGGTGGAGGTGCGAGCTTCGCCCAGTCCTGACTCTGAAGGTGTATTTTGTTAATTCCAGGAATCACATCCGTTTGGTGTTCTGCCTGGTTATTTGAGAGGCCCTGAGGTAGGCAGAACCGGTAGGACAGCCTGGGCAGGTCCTGGTGTGGCCTACATGGCAAGACACCCATCATGGCTGGCAGGCCCCAGGGGTCTGGAGTTTAAAGCTGCACTTAAAGCCACAGTGCTCAACACCAACCTCAAGGATCCTCCAGTCTGGCCGCGTTTTGAACAGAAAGCTGAACTCTTTGAAGAGTTGTGTGTTGGACATTCACTTCTACCCTTTCTTGACTCCTCCAAGCCTCTCAGCTGGCGCTGTCCTTGGGATTGCTATGGTTCCAGAGAATGCCCCACAATTGAAGAGTTGATTAAAAACTGCCTTGTATGGTTCATCAGTTGCTTTGGGTGGTTTTGTCCAGACCTGGAATGACAAATAGGTTTTGCCTCACGTGAACATGTGGTAGTGACACCTGTAAAGCTATGCTAAGGACTGATTCTAGATTTAGCTGAAAGAGTACTGTGATTGATTAGTGATGTCTGACATCGCTCAAGTCAGGGAGGAGAACAGTTGTAGGTGGTGTCACTTGCTGGTCTAGGTTAAAAACGCATGTACGGCTGGGCTACTTTTGGTCTGTCCTCTCCTCTCCACACACTCATGTGTCACTCTCTTTCAGCACAGGACTGGATGTATAATCGGGGACTATGCGTGATAAGTCAACTCCCACCACCGGCCTGTGGTTAATGTCTGGAGAGAGGGCAGGGTTACCAGGCAGTTCTATTTCACTTCGGGGTTGGCCCACACCTGAGCTCCACCCCACCTGACCAGACACATCCTTTGATCCTGCCTAGAAAAATCAGAATCTTCTCTGCAACATCCAATGGCCTATTTCCACTGGACATAGCCAACTCTATGCTACTGGGGAAAGGACTGCATCTTCCTGACAAATCATATGGAGAACAGCCAGATTAGACTCTGGCTTCCTTAGATGACGGGAGTCTCAAGTGATGGAAATAACTAATGCCCTTGGCTGCTAACCAAAAGGCACCTTGGAAGAAAGGGCTGGTGATCTACTTCTGAAATATCAGCTATTGAAAACCCTATGGATCAGTTCTACTTTGACACACATGGGGTCACCATAAGTCATAGTCGTCGACTCAACGGCCACTGGTGTCTTCAGATGATTAGCAAACAAGACCTTGATCAAGAATTTTGATCCCAACACAGGGTGGCTCTGACCTTCCCTTGCTGTGATTCATGATGGCTCTTCAGAACTGTTAGCAAGTCAGGGCCTCCCTGACATCTTCACATTCTGCTTTTGGTTGCCCAGGGCAGAGGCCTGTTGACTGTGTCGTCTCTGGTTTCCATGCCATGTGACAATGAAAGCACCACAGAGCATATGGCTGGCACTTTGTGGCTTAAGACATCATGCTACCCTTGATCAAGACTACTTCGGCAAAAGCTTCTTATCACATGGTGTCCCTAAGTATGCTATTCCTCAGTAAGATGGTCTGGTGTCGGCTCTGGAACTTAGCTGAAGACTAAAGACTTCAACTCTATTCTCATTTGTAAAACGGCAATCTCTTTCCTAAGACAGCCTCGCACTTCCACCATAGGGGACAATCACCTGCTGCATGCCTACAACTTGTGTGGGAGGTAGCTTCCACCCTTCCCAAAAGGGTGGTACCAGTGCCACCAGCTGTCACAAATGACTCCCTGGATACCAGTGAAAGCAGAGAAGGGCGGGGAATACAGCAGATGGCCTATCAATATCCATTAAGGGCATGCGGAAAACACTGGACCCCATCTGATCCCAGCTCTTCAACTCTTCTAGACAAGCCTTCCTGACCCTTTTCAGACTTCTGAGGAGCCAAACAGGAAAATACGACCAAACCAAAACAGCTTGCTAGGTTTTCTTTAACCCATTTTCAAATCAGGGTACTGCAACACTTATGTCTTTGCTTTGGTAATCAGAGTTGGATCTTGGTCTCCTTGTTCTTCGGCAGGTACAGTGACTGCTGTGGCCCAGCAGCAGGCAGCAATCTCCTGAGCATGGGGCAGTAAGCCCGCTTTGCTGGTGTGACTTCCCGATTTGACGTCACATTTTGTTTACATCACCAACCGCAGTCAGCCAGAACCACGGTTTTCGTTTGAGGGTTTTCAGTCATATACTTTATCAGTCCACCAAATTTATTATTTCAATTATCATCATCATTTCCTTTCTTTACATCAATGAAACCTATCCTTAAGGACACGCTGAAACATCTAATGAAGGTGGAGTAAAAACATATTCTCAATTTTTCTGATGGAAATACCATAATTTGCTCCCAGAATTTTAAAATTAAAATGTATTTCTGGTAGATTTCATTAGTTCCGTTTCTTCTAAGATTTGGCCATTCTTTTGCTCAATTACACCTGCTGCATCTTTGAGATGCGTACTGAGACCCACCAAATCAACTGCAGCTTGTTAAACAACGGAAGTTCTTACAATGAAATGAGCCTCCTATTCACACTGGAAATATTCCACAGGTTAAAAAGCTGAGTACAAAGTAACTTTTTTTTTAAAGCTAAAATCTAGACACACAAAAATAAAGATTTCCAATGTAAATTTTACTATTTTATTTGTGAAAAAACTACAAGCAGAATTCATAAATAGACATTTCTATTTAAAGCAGGAAAATGATAAAGTGGCTTCTAATAACATAGTCGTGCACATGCCAGTAACAGGAATATATTAACATCTTTTATTTGCTAGACAAAGAGCAGTGTCCAATATAAATTTCCCCAAAACATTTAAGACCTGTGAATTTCTGACCAGTTCACAAAACCACCGACACTTTAGCATGAAGAAAAAAACAAACCTAACAGACTGTCAGCTCTAAAGACGTTACAGAGCAGAAACTTCCAAAAAGCGTTATACAAGCTGTCTTTCTGGGCAAATGAAAAATATAGCTCGTATAATACATTAACAAAAATTCACAAGATTATGTTTTGACATACTTAACAAGCATTCTCTATTTGTCTCCAACAAACAAAGCTAAGGAAATAATGTAACCATCTTTACACAGTAAATTAAGGTTACAAGTCATACACAAGAACAGAACTGCTTGCGCATTAAAAACTGTTCAGCTCCATTGTCATACTCTAAATGTTGGCTCTTAAACCATTTTCGGTTACATACAAGCAAAGGTTATTATATATTCAGCAATTAATAAATTTTCAATAATTTAAGATACGGTAGCTTAAAAAAGTAGACTGAGAATGGTCTTGATAAGGCAGGTGAAACATCTTAGTGGAACTAAACTCACAGAAGCTTCTGCCAATGTTTTTAAATATCCAAACTGAAACTGAAAGGTTTTGATTAAAGTAGTTTGTGGGTGTCAAGATGTCTTTACCTTTTTTGTAACTGCATGACTCAAGCAGAGCAAGTCAGGTAAGCTCTGTGTGTGCGCACACACAAGTGTGAAAGATCTTGTGGCATTAAAACAAATGGAAACTTGCAAGCATAACACTGTGCTTTTTTGTTTTTTAACCTGCTTTCTGTGCCACTGAATACCAAGTATTTCTGGTCCTCTTTTAATATAAATCTTCATAATCTACACTAGTGTTTTTACATGCTGCCTACTAATTGTAGGGCAAACTGCAAATGCAGGAAGTTACAGGAATTCCATTTCCAGAATACATGCCTGAGGGATGTCATCGATTTCTGAAATTAAGAGTCTATGAAGTACGTACACCTCACTACCTCAACAGAAACGCAACAGCAGCTAAAGGACTGGCCCAGTAACATCTGATTGCTTAGATAACTTCCACTGTTAGCTGCAGTTTCTACCAAAACGGCGATTCCATTCCACTTGTTCTAGAGCAATCCTCCCGTCCTTTACCCCTCCCCCACTCTTTAATTTATTCTGTAATTTATCATGGAGGCAAAACTGAAAAACCAAAGACACCGGCAATGAATTAATTAGCAGCCTATGAGTAGCTGGTTTATCAGCTTTTTCCACTAATCTAGGGGTCCAATCACTTTACATGAAACTAATTTTGAGAAAGTACACAGTGTTTCTGAACAAAGTGCGTATCAACACTTACTGATTCAAAAAGCAGTGCAACCCACATTAGTTTGGTGGTATTTAAATTTTTTTTTAAAAGTTAATTAAAAAACAGCAATTCCTTATACCTCTGGAAAATAAATATGGCTGACTAATTTACCCTCCCTGAGACCCTTAATAAAAGGAATATTAAAACTTCAGAAGGAATGTCTTTGCAATATCCCACTAATATTAAAATGTGGATTTAAAATTCATAGTCAAATCACTATGTATTATATATTCTGATGCTTAAAGAAAGCATCCAATTTCCTTTGGTTCATTAATAAATACTTTAAAAATGTATTTAAAAAGATAAGCATAGCTTGCATCCCAGATACAAGCATTCTTTTACAAAGAGGGGAACATTGTCCATGCATTTGAGAATAGGACCACAGCAACAAATGGCACTGCTTTGTCAGCTAGACCTTTTGAGAACAGAATTTAAATTATGGTACATCAGTGACTACAGAATAGTTTTAATGTAAATGTGAAAGGAACCTTCCCTGTTGGCTACTCAAGTCAAGCTGTTAATTTTTTATTTTTTTTACTCGTTGCCTCCACAGACAGAAGTTGCTTCTATTCTTACCCAAACCAGGTTTTTAACACCAAAATGTGGTGCCTTATTACAAACCTGCCGTACTCCTAAAGGATGTGAAATTAAAGGAAATTAGCATCAAGTTCCCATGCTTGAAATGACTCTGAAGAACTCTTAACTCTGTGGGTATGAATGTAAAAGTCGAATAGAAGAGCGATCCCCAAATCCAAAACAAAACAGAAATTAAAAACAGGGAGGGGTGGAATCATAGTAGTGGTCTTTGTTTCTTGCAAGACAGTAAAAAAAGAATGGAAAGAAACTTAAGAGAGTTTAGTTATCTTCATGTCGAGGAAGAAAAAGATCACACACTTGCCATCAGCATGCACTTTCCCTGCAAATCTGGCTGCTGGCGCTAAAGCCATTCACAACTTGAGTTCCTTCCCACAGCAGGGAACTTAGAAGTCTCCAAACACTGAAAAGCTCCATGTCGGCACTGGATGTGTGGTTGATAACCCTTCTTCAGTAAAACAAACAATGGTCGACTTTAAGAAAGAAAAGGACAGAATTTTCACAACTGAATTGGTAGGGTAAGGGGTGAGATGAGGGGACAAGAGGCGCACAGATTTTAATTACCAACCACCACCTCTGCAATGCCACATGGAAAGTGGAAACAAGGAACTGCTTCCTGTGTGGACCAAACCATACACAGTTCAGACGGTTGTAATCCTAAAACTAAGAGACAGTTTATAGATTTACCTCAGACATGAGAAGAGGTCTGGAAAATGGATGGAATTCGAGTTACAGAATACCATATTTTCATGAATGCTTATGTAAGAACAGCAACGTTAACGTGTAACCGTAATTTACATGAATACTTGGCATTCTGGAGCTACTAGCTGTGTTACTTTTGAATGATCAAAGCCCTCCCTAAACCACTTACGGATTTGTCAGTTATTCCATTGCAAATGCAGGCTATCTGGAGCAGTCTTTAAATTTGAGATCACATTGTTTAAAAAATATATATATTTTTATATCGTCCAGTACTCTTTAGACAGATGAGAGAGGTCAAGTTCCCACAAGGGTTGGAACATACTTCATGTAAGACTGATTTTAATTTCAGCACTTTCATAGAAGGGACTGTCCCAGATCTGTAACTGTTCAATGTTGTGTTCACTTCACAGTGTATCAAGCACCAGCGTTGCCATGGATTGGTTTCAAATAACCCTTTATATATAATTTTATATTTATATATATATAGTTATATCAAAACTGATAGTACATAGTATAACTGGAAGAAAGAACTAAACTTAAAAGGATATGCTGAAAAGATGGAGTTTGTGAACACAATAAATAAAAGTTCCCTCCCCCCCAGCCCTCCCCCCAACAAAAAACGAAAAACCAGTTGTAATGTACATGGAAAATTGTGCACAGCAGATTTTTTTTTTTTTTTTTTTTATAAAAAGTAGATTCAGGAGCACATCCAATTATAAATGATTGTTAGGAAAATCATATAAAACAATGGAATACATAAAAGTGTCAAGAGTAACTGTCAGGGTGCGAAATTCCTTGGTGGCCAGATGCCCATGGCAAGCAGCAATTATCCTGGCAGCATCACTAAGAGGCCGATGTCCACAGAAGAATCTCCAGGGGTGCAAGCAGCATGGGCAGGTGGAGGATTTGAATTTCATACCCTGATTCATAGTTTCCACAATTCCATGTGCAATTTCAGAAAGATTCATCATTTACTGCCGACATGTCGCCCTTTGGCGTCGAGGAGCGGGAGGAGCCCTTGTCTGTGCTCTCTGACCCCGAGCTGCTCTGGTTCTGCTGTTCAGACCCCGCACTGGAGGTCACTGTGGAGGAGGATGTCGAGGAGGAGCGAGTCTTTTCCTTAAAGTCTGTGATAATGACGGTGACGTTGCCCACAGTTACTGCCAACTGCTGTGCAGTGCTCCTGTCAACGTTTTTCAGCCGGGGCCTGAAAGCAACACCACAGGGGAACAGGCTATTAAATAAGCTACAGGTTAGAAACTACTTCCGGCAGAAGATCATCAGTATACACAAAGACTTTGTGACACTGTGGCAAGGAATCCAGCACACACACCAAAACTCACTGCAAAGTGTGCTGAGTAACTTTAGCAACGACAGAAACCAACCATCAGTTGGCAAAGCTTTGGACCATGAAAAATTACAAGTAACCAATCTTTCTCCTCTTTCAGCCACAGTTACATGAAAAGTAGCTTTTGTTTTTTTAAAAAAAGAAAAAGTTAACAGTCCCACACTGAGCTCTTCACCCCACCCTCCTTAGCCTACAAACTCAACAGGTACAAAACCACACTGGTTCCTGGTTATGATTAAGTCAGTCAGGGCAGCAATTATTTTATTCTTGTTTCAAAGTACCTTGAGGTGTTATTTGTTTCACTGGTCTTTGTTGTAGCATTTGCAGACTGTATACTGTTTGCTTCGCTAGGAGGATCTTTCAGAATATCAGACTTTGGTCTAAAAGAGGGGGATTTAAAAAAGAGACATTTAAAAGCTATCTCTGATTCACTGGTAAAATAATATACTTAGTTAGCCAGGAACTTACTTTGTTTTCTTGTTGGTGTTTTTCTTGGTAACACTAGGGCTAATTTCTTTATCTTTCTCCGGTTTCTCTTTGTCTTGTTTTTCAACTTTCTCTTTCTTCTCCTTTTTAGGTGGTGGGGGAGTAGCATACTGTTGTGCCACTTGTTGTGCAACCAGCTGAGAATTTATCCGGGGTTTTCTAAAAAGTTCAAGAAAAGGTACATCATTATTTGCTTTATAAATATTGCTTTAAATCTTTTATTTAGGTCTTGTAATTTCTTAGACTGGTATCCTGCAAATCAAAACTCAATTACATGGTGAACGTTATTTCTAGATTATTACTTCTATGTAGTATGGATAAACCCATAAAATGTTGTCTTTTTCAAATCTACTTTCTGTATATCTCTGTAATACACGCTGTCACACGACATGCACATCCCTGTGCAGCACGAGTATTTCAGCCAATAAAGCCTGACACTGTCTCTGAAAGTGCTGAGACTTCCTCTGAGCTGTCAAGATTATACTGACTGACAGCTTTCAAATACTTCTGCTTCACAGGGCTAATCTCATTTTATTACATGGACACTGGTAATCCCTTGAAAAGAATGAAATTAGAAGTGTGACATTCACTCCTCAATCTAATTATTCCAACATGGTCTGCTCCCCTGCAGTGCTGTGATTGGCACGGACAACATACACAGAGCAATAAAAGGTAACTGTGGTTCATACCAGCTCCCAAGGGGGTGAAGACTGAAAGTCACTATAAAAAAAATCTTAAGACAAGTGAGACATTCATTGTGCCATCAACAATTATGTCCGCACCAATCTCCAACTGACACTGATTCTTAGCACTATTGTTTACAATCCTAAGTGGTGCCAAACACTTTTCAACAATGCACGGCCATTCACAGGCCCAAACAGGACAAGAAAGGGAGAAAGGAGTGCCTATGCGCTTTTCTATATGAATTTTCAAAGACATTTGCATCTAGACAGACAATTACAATGATAAACTCTCCAAGTACCAAGGCAGAAAAACAAATATCCAAATGGGTCATTAATGAGGTGAAGCAACTGGCATCATCAAAGGATCACTTTCAGATGCTATAGCTCCCTTTCCATTCCCCAGGACGGAGGAGACGGCCCAACTACATCTGGCCTATCAATGGGAGAGCCAGGGGTGGAGGATTGGAAAAACAAAACAAAATAAACCTAGGGAAAATAAAACAAAGCTTCTCCCTGAAATATTTCTGCTATTCTCTGCAAGAAAAGAAAGACACAAACCAAACAAATAAAAGCCAAGCTGCTAGGTGCATGGCATGCTGACTACCTAAGTCAATCCTGGCATGGGAGAACCTTTGGCAGTGGATGTGATGTGGCTGACCAGGGATGCAGGAGAGGGAGGGAACAGGTGCTGTTAGGCTAGGGAGACCTCCAGTTACAAATGTAGATCCTGCTAGATGAACATCAGTGATAAGAGTGACCTATTAAGGCCATGGAGTCTATGTTCATTTCCTAGTAATCGAAGCCAGTAAGTTACTTGTCCCATTCCATGCCCAATGCCACACAGTTATTTAAGAGAGAGAAAGCAGGATGGGGTCTAGAATCCAGATAATTTTTCAAACCAGCACTTACTCCATGACATCATCAAGGTTAGCATGAGTGTTGAAGGCACAGGGTTTGTTCTGGGCACTTCAGTGCTGGTTCAGTGGTAGTCTGGCTTTACGAGAAAACATACAAGCAAAGGTGCCATCTCTGAACAAGTTTGCTATTGGTCTCCACCAACAGAGACCTTGGTCATGGGGATGGCCACACCCTGAAACCCAGCCACCTGCAAGTACACCTCAGCCCAGGTTATACGTGGTCTTACTTGTCACTGAGCAAGGAATTCAAAGACACGTGGAAGCATCCCTTGAGAAAGGAGAATGCACTTACTCTAAGTGCTCCCCTACCCCCCAAACACATATGCAACCTCCATGGGAAACGTAACTTTTTCTTCTCATAGGTTCTAACACAACAGCAACCCTACTCCTTCAAAGAGAAATTATGGCTGTGTTAATACTTACAAGAAGCTAATCACCACTACAAAACATTCACGCTCACTAGGACACAAACATCCGCTGTCCACAGGGGTTACCAAGTGGTTTACATCAAGAGGGAAAATGAACTGCCATACAGTAACCAATACACAGGTATCACAATGAAATAACTCAGCCCCAGAGCTAATAATGTGAAT
Organism: Dugong dugon; assembly: GCA_030035585.1. Lineage (NCBI taxonomy): Eukaryota > Metazoa > Chordata > Mammalia > Sirenia > Dugongidae > Dugong > Dugong dugon. Next base: position 51,771,503 of record CM057481.1, on the reverse strand, counting down.
AAACCATTAAAACTTTTATGAAAAACTACACCCTGAGGTAGAATTTCAGTGAAGCCAATATATGTACTTTATGCCAGAGAAATGTGACCCAAGGAGAGAAGACACTTGCTCATCAATTTAAAAAAAAACAAAAAACAAAAAAAACCCACTGCTGGCAAGTTGGTAACAACTCACAGCGACCCTACAGGACAGAGAAGAACTGCCCCATAGGGTTTCCAAACAGCAGCTGGTGGATTTGAACTGCCAACCTTTTGGTTAGCAGCTGAATGCTTAACCACTGTGTCACCAGGGCTCCACAGACACCAATTTAAGGGTACCTTAAACACTGAGAGAATTAAAGTATGCCAGATGCCTAGCCCCAGAGAATGCACAGCCTCATCACCACCAGGCCCACCCAATGCAAGTTAGAGGTGCTTCCCTCACTCTAGGACACCTACGAAATTCTGTGACGTCACTTACACTGTACTCGCAAATTCACTGTGTACTCCAATGGCAAACACCACATTTTAATCACCTTTGTCACCATGGCATCTAGCACAGTACCAGGTACTCAATAAAATTATTTATTGGATGAATAAATGAACACTGCAGAGAAAGACAAAGGCGGATGACGACTGAGAAGAGGGCACACAATTTGGTGATTAAGAGGTCACTGCTGACTTTCAGGGGAGCAGAGCACATGTGATCAGGCTGCCAAGACGAAGGGATTGAAGGCTGACTGACAGAGCATGACATAGAAGCATAAACAGAAACTCCTTTTTGAGAACTGTGGTGCTGAGGTAAAGGATGGCCTGGTCATTACCTGAAGGGGTAAGCAGAGTTTGAGGAGGATTTCTAGAGAAAAGGGAGTCTTGAATCATGATAAACACTGAAAGAGGGAGAAAGACTGAGGACAGGCAAGGTGGGGGTGGGGGTGGGGGGGTGGGGTGGTAAACTCACAGAGCAACGTCCCAGAGGAAAGAGATAAAGAATGCACTCACAAAGTCCTAGGGAAAGGGAAGACAAGAAAGAGATGCTAGGTAAAGATAAACCATCCTTTTTACGAGGTTCTCTCACAGCTGGCCTCTCCATTCCCAAGGATGTAGGAGATAGGACTGTGAGCTAGGGTGGGGTCTGTGGGCAGTTTAGAAATGAGAAATCAGAGAAGAATGTCAACAACCCTGGAGATCAGAGGTGGTGTCTGGTTAAATGAGTAGCCGGCACTAACAGGAAAGAGAGCTAGTGATGACCAGAGAGAAAAGGAAGTGACTTGTGTCTGTCAAATCACCCTTAATGGCATGAGTGTGGTGTACCTACACACAACAGCTCTAAGCTACCCAGAGAGTATGATTATACAGACGGATTATTCTTGAATAAGGTCAGCTTGCCAAGGCTTTCAGCATACTATAGACAAAAGGTGAGGTGCCATCTGAATGTGTCTGCCACTGGTGATCATTCTCAACATTCTGACAAATACACTCTCAGAATTCTTCTCCAGCGCATGCAACACAGCCCAATATCTACAGAACTAAAGCTACACGTACAAAAGGTAAACTTTAGCTGTAATTCCTTCTAATATGTGTGCAGAGGTGTGAATGTCTGTGCGTGCTCCTAAGCAAAGGAATGCTTCATGAACCAGTGAAACAAGTGTTCCTCTCCTCTGTGGACATTGAAGTTCACAAACAAAAAGAGCTAGCTGGGACCTGAATATTACCAACATAAGTGGAGCATCTGCTAAATATGCCTATGTTGTTTCAAGACTATTGCTGTGTTCTAAATTCCATATATATGCTTACAAGCAACAGCTCTTAAATTATCCCTCACCGTTTTCCCACAAAAAACCTTCACTAACAGATGAGCGTTTATTCCTTCTATTATTATAACTGCTGTTTCCAACTATTGCTGTTGTTAGGTGCTGCTGAGTCGGTTCCAACTCATAGTGATCTTATATACAACAGAACAAAACACTGCCCATCCTGTGTCATTCTCATAACCGTTATGTTTGAGCCCATTGTTGCAGCCACCGTGTCAATCCATCTCCTTGAGAGTCAGTCTTCCTCTCTTTTGCTGACCCTCTACTTTATCAAGCACGATGTCCTTCTCCAGGGACTGGTCCCTCCTGATAACATGTCCAAAGACAAGGCCTCACCATCTTTGTTTCTGAAGAGCATTCTGGCTATACTTCTTCCAAGACAGATTCATTAGTTCTTCTGGCAGTCCATGGTAGATTCTTTACCAACACGGTAATTCAAAGGCATCAATTCTTCGGTCTTCCTTATTCATTGTCTAGTTTTCGCATGTATGAGGTGATTGAAAATAGCTTCGCCTGGGTCAGGTGCGCCTTAGTACTCAAAGTGGTATCTTTACTTCTGAATACTTTAAAGGTCTTCTGCAGCAGATACGTGGCAGAGTGGGGTTAAGCGCTTGGCTGTTAACCAAAAGGTTGGCAGTTCTAATCCACCAGCTGCTCCTTGGAAACCCTATGGAACAGCTCTACTCTGTCCTATAGGGTCTCTATGAGTCAAAACTGACTCGACAGCAACTGGTTTTGTTTTTGTTTTTGCCCAGTGCAATACAGCGTTTGATTTTTTGACTGCTATTTCCATGGGTGTTGACTGTGGATCCAAGTAAAATGAAATCCTTGACAACGTCAATCTTTTCTCCGTTTATCATGATGTTGCTTACTGGTCCAGCTGTCAGGACTTGTTTTCCAACTAGCCTCCCAAATATTCCCACGGGGCGTGGGGAGGGGGGGATTCACCTGAGAAGGTAGGAGAGGAGGAGTAGGTAAAGAAAACTGGAAGGACCACCAATGCGAAACCTCCCAAGTAATGCTGCCACCATGTCAGAACCATTCTGGTGGCTTTTGCCATCTGTCTCTTCCTTATTTCTAGATGAATACTCTTCTGTCATGTGTAAGAACGTGAATGGTCTATCTCCAGTGAGAGAGAAACACACACTTCTGCGATGCCAGGCCTGGTTCTTCAGGTTAGAAATTATAAATTGTGTCTGCAGCAAGAGAGGCAGAACCATTTTACAGCCACAAGACAAGCACACCATGAAGCCAGATTTAGCACTACATCTAGCAGAGGAATTATTGACTTCATTTTACAAATGAGGAAGACTGAGAAGCAGAACGATTGAGAAACTTGTCCAAGGTTCACAGTGGCTGGGCTGGGATTTTAACCTAGCTCCATCTGGACTCTTTCCATGGATCCTATTATGAAAGTATCTTCAAACTTTTAAAGAGTCCAGATTTGATTTTTGGCGTGTCTATATATGAGAGTGGGGGAACAAGAGAGGGTGATGTGACTTGAGTACAAGGTACTAGGAATGAAAAGCCGGGGTCAACCCAGGTCAAGTTTACCTAGATACTGCCCCAAGAATCACAATGCCCTCATTGGCCCTGCCACACTCTTCACTCAGAAAAGAAGCCAGCTGCCCTTAAGCAAGGAGAAAAAGGCAAGGGGAGCTGGTAAGAATGTTCTTGCTTTCCACTGCCTTTGGAACATTCCCTGTAAGGAATGAACCTTTATCGTGGTATGTATCACTACTGATCAGTGAGAAAGTTACTTCCTACAAATCTACACTGCTTAGTGAATCTTCTTAGTGTCCTACAACACACTGTGAACAGCTCTCGTTTAACGGGCAGACCTTCTTCAATACAGAGCTGTCCAGGTCAGTCTCCTGAGAAACCTGGGAGTCTGGGTCCATATTATACAAGTTTCCCAATCAACAGAGAGCTTAAAAATTAAAACCAACCAACCAAAATAACCCCCACAAAATTACTTGACCAGAGATACAATACAGTAAACAGAGTAACCAGGTTTCCTCATGAGTTAAGTACAGCACAAAAGCTTTTGTGTTTTGAGACTATTATTTTTTATGAAAAAAACTAGTCTTCTTAAAATACTTTATAGGTTTTTTGTTATATTACAACAGAGTTCACAAGTAAAAAATCTGTAAAACGTCAATAATAGTCATCATCAGGAAAACATGTTTACTTATTTGAATTTAAACAGCTAGTATTTCAGAAAAGAGATCTATTTCATAAAAAGTGAAGCAAATCTTTATCTGGCGACAGCCTTAATTTTTGAAGATGAAAAATTTCAGAGTGTGACCACACGTGAACGAATGAGCATGAATGAAAACACAAAACAAGGTAATTCTCTGGGTTGTTTTGATGTGTGTACTTATGACTTTTGGGGACACAAGCAAAACCATATTTTTAAAGAAGCACTTCCACCATGTGCTTTTCTTTTTCCTCTGTGTACTCAGGGGAATCTGACATCTTACTTAACTTCTCAATTACTTCCCTATCTCCCAGCTACCACTAAAAGACAAAGCAGTCTTTTTTTGGTTCAGACAACAAAGAGCAAAAGGAATTTCTAATAAATTATCTTTCTCCCCTGATTACTTCCAGTTTTCATAATAAACCATCATTTGTGCATTTTGTCCATGGATGGAATTCCACCTGGTGCTTTACCTTTCAATTAAAATACCCAAAAGACAAAGGCTTTGGAATAAATCAACTCATCCATCTTTTTTCATCAGATCAGGTTCTCTGCAGACTGTAAAGAACACGAATTCCCCAACTCCTTCCTTGCCCTGATAATCTGTTAGTTGAAGAATTAGCAACTTCAAGGATTTAACAACTCTGAGCAAAAAAAGACCTGTTGCTGTTGAGGTGATTCCAACTCATAGCGATCCTACAGGACAGAGTAGAACTGCCCCATACAGTTTCCAAGGAGCGCCTGGTGGATTCAAATTGCCGACCTTTTGGTTAGCAGCTGTAGCTCTTAACCACTTTGCCACTAGGGTCTGTCTACTTGGCTTATGGAACCATGACTCTTTATGACAGATCACATCACGGTACTCTAATTAAAAGGAGACTTCTCCACGTGGCTTGTTTTCCTGTACGTTCCTCAAAAGATCATCCTATATTATGAGCACTGAGCCAGCCAGGACAAATTTTACCCCACCCAACAATGACTGAATTTCTGTATTACTGATGCCCCAAACATATCCTTACCAGCTGGGAAATGAGCACAGAACTCTGTACACAGTGATTATTCAATAACACCTACCAACTAAAAATGAAGTTTTAAAAATGAAATGATACTAAATTCAACCTCAGAGAAACGGGTAGGCCAAATATGTGAAAACATAAACAGCAAAAAAAAAAATTTTCTTTGTGAAAGTATCTTATTAAAGCCACACTGAGGCTAAATAAATTTGATCTTTAGTTTGTGTAAACAAGCAAACTGCAAATACATTTTTGGAATACAATATTTTTAAACTGAGTGATGCATAGATTTACCTCTAAGGTAATGTAAGTTTTAAGCATCAGAGTCTATCTCAATAGCATCGTTCCCTAAACACTAATGGCCCCTGGTTTTGATGACTAGTACAGAAAAACCCACTGCCATTCAGTCAATTCCAACTCATAATGACCCTATAGGACAGAGTAGAACTGCCCTATAGAGTTTCCAAGGAGAGCCTGGTAGATTTCAACTGTCAACCTTTTGGTTAGCAGCTGCAGCTCTTAACCACTACACCACCACGGTTTCCATCAGAATTATTTCACCCATGCAGATACTGGTATGCATGCAATATAAAATCATTCCAGTTTATCCAAATATCCCTTTTTATACACTTGGAATTTAGATAACGACCAACGACTAAAGATAAAAGGAGAAATGCTGCCAACAGAACAGTGATGGTTGTAGTTCTAACAGCAGCAACCACGAAGCCTTAAATATGAGAGAATTAGGGGGGAAAAAAATTCTATGAACTAAAATACATTTAAAGTAAAAACCCAACACCTCATGGGATTTGGTTTCTTGGTTTGAAGGTTTTTAGGGTCATGGTTTCATGGGACACTCTAGTTAATTCACCTAATATAGTGTTTCATGCTTCTGTTCTGCCTCCTAGGTTCAATGTGTAGTACCTGGGGTCTTAAAAGCCTGCAACTGGCCATCCGAGGCACATTTGGTCTCTATTCACCAGGAGCAACACAGGAAGGAGAGTCAGGAATAGGAGGAAGAAATGGAATGTGAGGCTACTGCCTCCATGAACAATTGCCTCCCTTGCCATGAGACCAGAAGAACTGGAACCATCCGGTTACCATTACTGAATGTTTTAATATAAGAGTCAATAGAAGAATCCTGATCAAAAAGGGAGAAAAGGCAGAACAGAAATTTAAAATTCCCACAGAATCCAGCAGTTCTGGAGCCATGGAACCTGGAAGAACCCCTGAAACTACTACCTTAAGATAATCTTAAGCCTTAAACCAAACAATAGTTTAGCTTAACTAGTGAAGATTGTCTGCTTTGAGTATTGTGCTCTTTTAAGAACTATCTATATGGGATCAAACTGACAACAGCAACTTGAAAGATTACATAGGAAATTTATGGGGCAGTGAGTAGATGCTAATAGTGGAAGAACAATTCAGAAGAGGAGGGTGAGAGTGGCTGCACAACTTGAAGAATATAATCAGTGTCACTGAATTGTACATACAGAAATTGGTGAATTGGCGTATGTTCTCAACAACAAAAAATAAATTATTTAAAAAACAGATTTATTTAAATAGGCTATCTTTAGGGCTCTTTTTCTCTTCCTATACTTATTTTTAAACAACTTCTATCTTACTTTATCCTCAACAATTCTAAAAGGTAAGCTGGGCAGCCATTATTAGTCCTACTTTAAAAAAAAAACAGAGGGTTAACAACTAGGGCAAAGTGAATCAGAATCTCCAGACTATTAGTCTGGTATTCTTTCCACTACACCACGCTAGGCTGACTGCTTTTTAATAAGTGACTTCAATCTCTTAAAATATTCTGGTACCTTTTAACATTTGCTGTAGTGTGATAGTACAGTGTTACTAAGGCCCACCAACGTGATCACCTAGCCCAATGAATAACAGATGAAGAAATATGGCAGATAATCTGGTTTAGAAGTAAATTCCCAGCGAGTTTCTAGGTAAATGCTTTCTTTGCCACTATTTTTAAGGAGCTAGTTATCTTAACAGACCACTAGACAAATACTCATCTCTTCAGCTGTGGAAAGACGAAGCCACACAACAGCTCCAACCTAACTCTTCCCAGATGCAGGAAACATAAGACCTTGTTGTACTACGTTATTCCCAGTGACGACATGCCCCTGTGTCAGCTTGCTGGCTCAGGCCCATGTCAGCATTACCACTCACAGCCTTCCCGAGCTGCTCTTTCCACAACGTCAGGCCAAGCTACACCAGAGTAAAAAGCAACCTATATAACCCCGTGGCTTTCAATGAAGCCAATCATGGATATAATATCGATAATTAGGATATAATATCAATAATTAAAACTCAACTGTCACTTAACTTTGCTAGGATCATACACCGCAGGGTATGAGTCTATTTCAACTCATAAGGACCCTACAGGGCAGAACAGAACTGCCCCATAGGTTTCCAAGGCTGGTGAGTTCTAACCACTGACCTCAGATTAAAAAAAAAAAAACAAAAAAAAAACCAAACTCGCTGCTGTCAAGTCAATTCTGACTCATAGCGACCCTATGAACTGTCCCATAGGGCTTCCAAGAAGCAGCTGGTGGATTGGAACTGCCGACTTTTGGGTTAGCAGTCTCCTCTTTAACCACTGCACCTCAGATACCGGGAGGCAAATAAAAAGATTTACAAGTGAAAGAAGATGGCTTTGCTCTGGGAAAAAGTTTGAGACATAAATCCTTTGCAATGCTGGTGTCCTAGTGTTAATTATGCTGTCTAGCAGCAACAGAAGCACTGACTGAGGAGCCTTATCAACAGAGCTGCCAATTTTTCTGCATACTCCAGAGAATTTTGGCTTCGCAGATATTCCTTTTAAAAGACGATGGTATCTTCAGAGGAGGCCAACAGACTTCAATTGTACCACATACACAATATTACACAAACTCTCACCAGATACAGCTTGGATGGGAACAACTGGCTCCAACAGAAAGTAAGTACCCTTAATTTTATTTAAAATAGCAAATTCTGAAATGTTCTACTCTAGATTCGAAAATGTCATTTCGAATATTCAAATGTTTTATATTCCCTGAAAACACAATTAATAAATATTCGAGCACCAGCAAGTGCAGGTAACTCAGGAACATACACTCAGTAAGTAAAATGAGTTACAACTGGCTTAGACTCTTGAAAACAAACACCTACTTCATAAACCAACCTGGCAGTAACAGAAAGACACGTTAGCCAAACAGTTCTCAAAGTGTGATCCAGAGACCCCCTAGGAGTCGCCAATATCCTATTCAAGAGGGTCCATGAGATCAAAACTCTTTTCACAATAATTCTAAGACATTATTTGTCTTTTTCACTCTCATTCTCTCGTGAGTTTACAACGGAGTTTTCCAAAGATTACACGACGTGAATGAAGACAGCTAATGAAATGTATGCCTATGTTCTTGTGTTTTAAACATATCTCAGTTTTAATTTCTAATATGAAAAGTGTCTACAGATATAACACAAACAATCATTTCTTGGGGTCCTTAATAACCATGCCAAATATTCAGTGGTAGAATTCTCACCTACCACATGGGAAAGAGGATACAGGTTTGATTTGTGGCCAATACACCTCAAGCGCAGCTACCACCCAGTGGAGGACTGTGTCTTGCTATGATGCTAAATAGGTTTCAGCACAGCTTCCAGACTAAGGCAGACTAGAAAATAAAGGCCTGGAGATCTACTTCTCAAAATCAGCCAGTGAAAACCCTATGGATCACAACAGTCCAATCCCATTGTGTCGTGGGTTGCATGAGTCCAGGGTCCAACAAGATTCCTTTAACTCAGACACTTGCTTTCAATATTTAAGAAAGACAACTAAATAAAGTAGTTGTTCTAGAGGTGTTGGCCAAGTTTGCAGTTTACCCTCTGTTGCAATTTGTTTAGCTTTTTTTTAACGGTCAGGAATAAATATTAGATACATTCTACGAACAACACTGATAGCTTAGTGAATTGGACGTCATCTCTCCCTTTCCCCCCAAAAAGACACACAAAATTCCTTATAAGTAATGCCAATGATTAAAATAAATCACAGAAATTAAAAATCTCTAAGCAAATCATATTTTCAGATGCAAATAAACTTGATGAAGCCAAGTCTCTCTAAGATACACTACACGAAAAAAATCCAATCTGCTCTGCAAATTACTTTATAGCTATCAAAGATGCCATTTAAAATCATTTAACAAATTTGAAATTACAGTTCATGTCACAAAACTGGGCAACTGCAAAACACAAAACAATTAGTAATTCTTAAAAAGAAAGAAAAAGGGAAAGAAAAGCTATTAACCCATTGCCACTGAGTGGATTCCGACTCACAGCAAGCCTATAGGACAGAGACAGAACTGTCCCATAGGGTTTCCAAGGCTGTAAAGCTATATGGAAGCAGACTGCCACATCTTTATCCTGTGGAATAGCTGGGGGTTCAAACTGCCAACCTTTTGGTTAGCAGGCGAGTGCTTAACCACTGCGCAACCAGGGCTCCTTGAACAGCTATTAGATACTTCAAAACACACACAGACACAGACACACAAAACAAGCAAAAGGCCTAACAAATATTTATCACTTGCCCTCTGCGGGTCTTGGTTTTCCTTGTCTGTAAAATTAAAAAGCTGGATTAAACTAAGAAAATCCTTAAGGTTTCCCTCAACTCTAATCTTTTAACACAAAACAAAAACTGTTAGGTGCTACATGAAAATACAGTAAAACCTGTGAAATCTGGAATGTGTGTAAGGCAGAAAACTGTCAGAGAACGAAGACTCAAATTACAGTTATGTGTCACATACCGTCCGGCAACATCTGACCACATAAAGATATATTCATGGTCTTGTAAGATTTTTTTTGGTTCTCCTTTTTTTTAAAAGGAAAGCAGCTCTCCTTTTGTTTACTATCTCTTCCTAATGGTTTTAAAGACCCCAAAACCTCAGAGTGAACAAGTAGCGGGGCTCCAGGGCACATCCGAATCCCCTTAGTGCCTCCTCCTCCTCCTGGTTTCATGCACCAGCCTAGCAGCCATGCAGCCATTCACTCCTGGGGGCACCCGCAGGCTGCAGGCTGATCAGGAAGTGGCCACATCAACAGGGTGGCAGCAGCCAGCACCCCCACCACCAGCCACATTCCTGGCACCTGCACACCTGCTCCCACCAGGTCCCCAGAGCCATCTCTGCCCTACCACCACGTGCCCCCTGCCCTGTGCCAGACTAGCACAGGTCCCAACCTGGCTGCCAGCACAGCCTCTGCCCAGCCTGCAGCCACACACCTGGCAAGGCTGGCCTCCTGTATCCAGTGGATACAGCTCTTGGGTTTTGTCCAGATGGTTCCCATAAGGTTTTAATATAATAGACTTTACAAAAGACTATGGATTGTACGGGGACTGCCTGTATATAATATGGTGTTCATGTAACATCCAAATCACAGAACATCTTATTTCACAGAACGTATTGTAGTCATTAAGTGACATATGACTATATTTTCCACTAAAAGCAGTAAGACTGCACCCTGTCAAAGGCTGAAAACTTGCAGACACCCAGAAAAACAAGGCCATCCTATTGAGTTCCGGCTCTCACAGGTCGCACTGTGCGTGGTTCTGACAAATCAATTCGTGGTCAAATTATCATGTTATAATGGGTTTTCTAAATCACATTCTTGAAGCTCATTATCACTTCAGAAGGACCTCAACCCCACTGTCTACTGCAAGGTTTCTCAACTTAGCACTAATGATACTTGGGGCCTGAAAACTCTTTCCTGTGGGGCTGTCCTGTGCAGATATTTAGCTGCATCCTGGCCTATACTCACTAGATGCCAGAAGCACCCCTCTCCCAAGTTGTGACAACCAAACACGTTTTCAGGCAGTGCCAAATGTTACCTGGAAGGCAAAATCACACCCAGGTAAAAACCGCTAGTTTAAACGGTAGGAATACTTACAAATACGGGAAGGCAATCCAGAACAAATAACACACCTCTCATCAAAACTTTTATCAAAAGATACCTGTCAAAAATATCTGTAAAGAGTTAATCATTCTAGTTGGTGGGGTTATAAGAAAGCAGGACTAAGGAAGATGAATCCTAAGAACTTTGAATAAAGTTATCTTTATAAAGTTGTGTGATCATTCTTCTCAAATACTCTGCAGTAGTTTTACAAAATAAAGTTCTGTACTTTATAACACATAGAAATACTCATCCTAAAATGTATCATTTACATTGATTAAACATGATGTCTTCAGGTATTTTATATACACCTTACATCATGTATTTGGTCAGGAACATATTAGCCACTCAGATTAAGTAACATTATTTTAATGTGCAGCACCTTTTCTATGGTGGAAAATCTAACGTAAATGTAAAACGCTACTTTCTTTTTACGTTTTTTATAATACCATGAGACCAGTCCAACCAATCACCAAACCGACCCTTGGTAGAAGACTGTTTGATGATCTCTACACAATTACAACTCTGATAACTAATATTATCTATACTTGAGGCATTTCAGGTTATCATGATTTCTATTTTCTTTGGTTTTCCAGGAACTTAAGGAAAATTTTAGGGTATCTTTATTGCTTCAAGTGGTTGAAAAATTAAACAATACAGTAAGTTGTTGAATTAAGTGTTGGTCATATTTATCACACACTGATGAGACACTTCCCAGAAGAAATAACCAGAAACTAATTAGTTCTGGATAAGATTACCGAAAAGCCAGACCAAACCCGTTGAGTCAATTCCTACTCATAGTGACCCTATAGGACAGAGTAGAACTGGTCCACAGGGTTTCCAAGGAGCAGCTGGTGGATTTGAACTGCTGACCTTCTGCTTAGCAGCTGAGCTTTTAACCACTGTATCACCAGGGCTGGGTAAGAATAGAAACTTGAAAAAGAAAATATTTTCAGATACACAATCAGCAGTCATCCATTATATCCTAAAATGTTCAAGCACGCACCTTATCTTAGCACCTAAGAAAGTAATCTTGCCTGTGTACAAGTATCAAAATTCACTGTAGCTGAAAGAAATATATCATAAAATCTTAATGACCAGTTCTTTCTAGAATGCACCTTTTTAATTTCAAAGAACCAAAGGAAGTGATGTTGAAGACATCACATTAACAAATATTTCTATATAAAAAGTTAATCTCTGTGTGCCTCCCATCCTATGACTACTTTTCTTGCCTAAGAGAAATTCTCAAAAGAACTTTCCTAGCAAATAAGTGTGGTGAAATGATGCTTAAGGAATGTTTCAGGCTGGGTGCTGTCTAAGGTTTTCAGGATCATTTACTATTACCATGTCCAGAACACTCTGCCGGGAATACTCTGGTATACTCTCCCCCACCCCCTGTCCTCATTCTTCACGTGCCAAGAGAACCTCAGAACATTGTTTATCAACTTTAAAAAGACTCTCAAATCTATCCTGTCTCCTCTTGTACCTCTTCATTGCCTTCCTCTGTCCTAGTTCAGAACCTAAAGTTTCTCCACAATATCGTATCTGGTCTTTTCTCTACCTATCTTACAGAAGGCTATGAGACCATCAGTCCTAAAAATTAAGTTTAATTGGCTATTTCTCTGTCATTTTCTGTTGCTTACAGAATTAAATCTTAACTCCCTAGTGTGACATAAGGGTTCTTCACAATTTAGCTCATCTTTCCTCCACACTCACCACCCCAAGATGCTAACGCATACCAGAATCAAGCCACACTGGAGTTTATCTTACGTTTTTTCAGAGGATACCTTTTACCACTTGCTATATTTATCTGCTAATCCCTTAGCTTCTGAAATGCCCTTCCCCATATTTCATCTGTAAAACCCATCCATACTAGACCCAGCTCAAATGCCACATCTTTCCCAATTTCTCTCAGCAAGTAACAGTTTGTGGCCTGGTCTTCAAGGTTCCCAAACTACTTTGGCATGTGCCTCTACCACTCTACAGTATAATTTATCACCCTATCTGTCCTTCTCTCCCTACTAGATTATGAGCATCTCTGAGGCTGTACTGACCTTTTTAATGTTATACTCCTCAAACTTGCTTCAAAATAATTACTTGTTTTCTGACAGTAGTTCAGTAAATGTCCTCTGTATAATGTGTAAAGACAGCAGATGCTATATCAACACGTAGCACAACAGTGTATTACAATGCTGTACTTACATGTCTCTCTGGGTCTCCTAACTGAGCTCCTCAGAGACTTTTTACGACCCATCTTTCATACCACCATTCCCTAGCAAAAAGCCTAGTACATAGTAGGTTCTCAATGAATAAATATGAATGTCTACCTCAGAAATACGGCAGCTAACAGTTTAAAAGAAAGGAGGAAGTAAGAAAATAAGTCCTTCTTATGCCTCCTATGAGGTAGCACTCTGTTGACTGTTCCACAGACATCATCTTTCATGATCCTCACAAACTTTTTTAGGTTAAAGGAACCAAAGCTCAAAGGTACAACCGTAAATACAAGGCAACCCAAAGTGAAACCATGCTGCCCGTACAATGAATCTTGAGCTTTCTCCATTTACAAGAAGAAAGGGTAATGAACTGAACCCAGTGAAAGTGAAGAAAACAAAAGCGGAAGTGCACTATTTAAAAATAAACAAATAAATAAAAGCAGCATTTACATTCTGTTCTACAGTGTGTGTAGTTAAGTATCTAGGGCTAAGAACTAGGACATAATTCTTAGAGGTGGCTTAGTTATCTAGTGCTGCTGTAACAAATACCACAAGTGGGGACTTTAAAAAACAAATTTATTTTCTCAAAGTTTAAGAGGCTACAAGTCTGAATTCAGGGTGCTGGCTCTATGGGATGACCTTCTCTGTCAGCTCTAGAGGAAGCTCCTTGTTTCTTCTGAGCTTCTGCTCCTGGATGATCTTCGTGTAGCTTGGCATCTTTCTTCCTCCATCTCTGCTCTGCTTGTTTAATCTCTTCATATCTCAAAAGAGAATGACTCCAGACACACTTTATACTACTCCTATACCTCATTAACATAACAAAGACAACAACCCATTCCCAAATGGGATTATAACCACAGGTTAGGATCCTTCATAGAGGTTAGGATCCACAACATATTATGTTTTGGGGACCTAATTCAATCCATAACAGGGGGTAAATCTAAATCCATCAGGAATGCTCTTCGTCTTTTCTGTTTTTCTTTCAAAGTAAAAAAGATCTATGAGTAGTAACAACTGAGTCCCAAAAGCATGGCACAACTAAAGAGCAGGTTCATTTAACCTTAGGGAAACCATATGATCAATCACAAAAGTACTGTGTGGCATCAAGTGGGATTCTCACATTCCTAGCAAGATCTCAGATTACACAGATTTATCTAAATTCCAAGTGTATAAAAAGGGGTATTTGGATAAACTGGAATGATTTTATACTGCATGCATACCAGTAACTGCATGGATGAAATAATTCTGATGCAAACACTGGTGGCATAGTGGTTAAGAGCTACGGCGGCTAACCAAAAGGTCAGCAGTTTGAATCCACCAGGCGTTCCTTGGAAACCCTATGGAGCGGTTCTACTCTGTCTTATAGGGTCGCTACGAGTCGGGATCAACTTGATGGCAGCGAGTCTGGTTTTAGTTTTTGGTAATAATTCTGATACAAAAACTTCTCAGTTTGGTACTCTAAATTAAATATCTGCCTTTTGGCATCAAAATAATCTAATTTTCATGTTATTAAGTTTCCAAAAAGGTGAGGACTCTGTATGTTCCATAAATGACTTTGAAATGTCACTGCTTGAAAACAATCTTTTTTTCCTCTTAAATTAATTTTGCTGCAAGTGCACTTTCTTCAAAGATTTGCTGAAAATTTGATTTATACAAAGATAAATAGGGGATTCTCAAATGCCTTTTTACAAGTTTGAAAAAAATTTGAGTTTTAAACTGATTTTAAACTTATAGAAAAGTTGCAACCCCCCCCCAAAATAAAGTTCTCGTATACCCAGTTCCCCCATTAACATCTTAAATAAACACAGTACAATTATCAAAACACGAATAGTAGTAACTAAATTGTAACTCACATTTTACCAATTCCCCCACTAATGCCCCTTTTCTGTTTCAGGACCCTATCCAGGCTTCCACGTTGCATTTTGTATTTCTTTCTCATTTCCAGTCTCCTCCAACGTATGGTAGTTTCTCAGTCTTTCCTTGTCATGACCTTGACTCTTTTGGCCCTAGTCAGTTATTTTGTGGGATGTCCCTCAGTCTGGGTTTGTCTCATGATTAGAGTGAGGTTATGCATTTTGACAATACCACAGAAATGATGCTGTGTCCTCCTCACTGTAACACAGCAAGAGGTTCATGATGTCGTTATGTCTTATTTGTTGTCATTGTTGCCTGCCATCGAGTTGGCTCCCCAACTCATGGCAACCAATACACAACACGAGCAAACTTTTGTGATCTGTAGGGTTTTCATTGTCTGATTTTTTTTTGGAAGTACCCTGCCAGACCTTTCTTCCTAGTCTGTCTTACATCTTATTACTGGTGTTACTGTGATTGCTTGGTTACGGTGATGCCTGCTGGATTTCTTCTTTAAAGTTACTATCTTTTTAATAAATGTCTTGAAGGTGATACTTCGAGACTATTCAAATATGCTGTTTATTCTCAAACTTATACCCACTAATTTCAGCATTCAACGATCACTGTCTGCAAAAATTACTTTTTTTTTTGCCTTATGATGATTTTCTAGTTTACTCCTTTCTACGTTTATTGATTGGAATTCTTCTCTAAGAGCCGACCCTTCTTCCTTATTTATTCGATTATTTATACCAGTATAGACTCATGAATTTTCATCCTGTGGGTTAAAATCCAATAGTGTCATTTTTTTGCTCAAACTGTTTCAGTTTTGGCCATTAGGAACTCTTCCCGTGTGTTCACTTTTGATAAGCTCCCATCCTTCTTTGAGCTCTTGAAAGTCTAGAAATCTAAGCAATGTACTCAAAGAAAATCACACAGACCAGCTATAGAGGGAATATAACATTCTAATCAATCATACAAAATGATAAATCACTCACCTCCTATCCCAATTAGTCTTATATTCCAGACTGCATAACCATTAACAAAATCTGGGGCTCTGGGTATCATACTGAGTACACATTTTCTCAGAGTTTTAAATAAGATTTAATTTACATCACTAATCTAATGCCTCTACTAACAGAAAAATGATCTGTTCTAAAGACATGCTTGATCATCAAACATTTTGTAGCTACAAGTAGAACTATCAAGAGGAATAATGACACATTCCCATTAGTTGGACGATGTGTTCTCTACAACAGAGAATACACATTTCTGGGATTCTGGAGAGGGAAAAGGAAAAAATTTCAAGCTCAAGAGCCAAAGATGAGTGAATACATGTTCCAAATAGAGCAAATGGCCATAGTCTGCAGGGGAGGAAAGCAACAAAGAAACCTTTCCTTCTGACTTTATCTGGCCCTCTCAGCAGCTCTAAAAGAACTGAAGACTAATGTCACACCTCTGAAATTACTCCCTGCTAGCTCACAGATGCATGATCACCTGCTACCCTAAACCCTCCTCCCTGTTTAAAAAAAAAGAAAAAGAGGGCTAGGAAGAATAACAGGTAATGAACTTCACTGATTTGGTCAATTTTTGCCAAGGATAAATTTTAATGAGATACAATTTACATACAATAAAATGCACCCTTCCCACATGTGCAGTTTTAAAAGTCTTAACAAATGTATACAGTAATATAATCCTAGACAATCCTCACTCCAGTTCCAGGTGGCCACTGATCTGCTTTCTGTCACTACGGATTAGATCTGTCTTTCCTACAGTTTCACATAAATGGAGTTATATGGCATATAGTCTTTTTCTTTATGGCTACTTTCTCTTAGCATAATGTTTCTAAAGATTCCTCCATGTTCCTGGTATTTTGTTTATCCATTTTGCAGCTGACGGACATCTGGGTTGTTTTAAGTTTTCAGCTTTCACAAACAAAGCTGCAAGCAACAGTCACGTACAAGTGTTTGTGTGGACTTATGTTTTCATTTCTGCTGGGTGAAATACCTATGGCAGGTATATATTTAACTTTATGGCAAGTGTATATTTAACTTTATAAGAAACTGCCAAACTCTTTTTTCAAAGTGACTGCACACTTTACATTCCCCCCAGCAACGTATTAAGAGTTCCAGTTGCTCCACATCCTCAACAACACTTGGTACTGTCACCTCTTTAATTTCAGCCATCCGAATGGGTGTATAGTAGTATCTCCAAGTGGTTTTCAATTTGCAATTCTCTGATGACTAATGATGCTGAGCCAACTTTTTACCTAAGGTGCACTTTTATACAAGCACAGTATACAGCTTAAAAAAACAATAAGCATTTACAAGACTTGTGACGATACATACCCACCAATACGATAATTGCTGAAGCTGAGTGACAGGCAAGCAGGAATTCATTAGTTTGCTGTCTCTACTTTTGTGTTTAGAATTATATTAATTAAAAAAAGAGAGAGAGAGAGAGAGAGAAATAACTAAATCAGAGGACTGCTGAGTTTCAGGCTCGAAGAATGTCTTAAATGAGGTACAGGAACTCAGAAAGATGGGAATGAAAGTAAAAACACAACTATCTGTCTAATTTGTTGTTGCTGTCAGGTGCCACTGAATTGGTTCCAACTCACAGCGACCTTAGATACAACAGAACAAAACACTGCCCGGTCCTGTGCCATCGTCACAATCGTTGCTTGTTTGAGCCCACTGTTGTAGCCACTGTGTCAATTCATCTTGTTGAGTCTTCCTCTTTTTCACTGACCCTCTAATTTACCAAGCATGATGTTCTTCTCCAGGGGCTGGTCCCTCCAAATAACATGTCCAAAGTACATGTGACAAAGTCTCACCACTTTTGCTTCTAAGACGCATACTGGCTGTACTTTTTCCAAGACAGATTTGTTCCTTCTTCTGGTAGTCCATTGTATAGTCAACATTCTTCACCAACACCATAATTCAAAGGCACAGAATAACAGAACAAAGCATTTTTTACTCTGAGCTAAGCACCCTTACAAGAACCTAACTCTTAAAAATCCATCAACTGACCCAGATAAGTTAAGAGTGTAGGTGCTATATGAAAGTTTGTAAAATCAGTGAGGTGGATAGCGACACCGCAGATGGGTGACAAGACTGGAAACGATAGCTAGAGGAATAGCAAGCACTTTGGATGACAGAATAAAAATCTGACAGGGTTTGGCAAACTGAAATAATAGATGAGACCAGACACTAAGATTTCAAAGGATTCTAACATTTATAGAGATAATCTGCTTGCTGTATTTCTTAATCAGAATGTAACCGGCCTAGTGAAAAGAGTAATAAACATCAAGAAAATGGAATTCTGGCCCTGGTTCTTTTATCAACTTGCAGAATAACAAAGAGCCTCAGTTTTCCTACCTATTAAAAGAGAGAGAATACATGTCTCTACATTCTTCTCAGTATGGTTGAGGATAAAATGTTGGAACCAGTAAAATAAACACTTGGAGGAAAAGTATAAAGAAGGGGCATTTCCTGTGTGTGTGTCTCCCTCTCTCTCTCACACACACACACACTTTTGTATACATATTCATACAGTGAATTCAAATTTTAAAAACTTTGGTTTTGGTGAAACCAGAATAATATTTTCTGACATGTTTCAGACAAACATGCCTCAGAGGGGCTTGTTATATATAGACTGAATTGTTTCCCCAAAAAGATATGATGAAGCTGTAACACCTGTATCTGTAAATATGAACCTGTTTTAAAAAAGGGTGGGTCCTAAACATAATCCCTTCTGAGTGGTATCTTATTAAAGACACAAACACACACACAGGGAAGAGAGATCAAGTGAAGATACATCTACAAGTAGCTACGGAATGTCATGGAATGCCTGGGGCTACTGATAAGGAAAGAGCCTCCTCTAGAGCTGATGTCCTGATTTGAACTTCTAGCCTCCAAAACTGTGAGACAATGAATTCCTGTTCTTTAGAGCCACCCACTTGTGATATCTTTTGTTAAAACAGTACTAGGAAACTTAAGATAGCGTTCATGTTAAACATGAAATAACCCAAAAGGAAATGGCACAGCATTTATTGTGCACCACTAGAGACCACTGAGTGATTTTCCAGATAAGTAAAACTGCCTGGTGTAAGTACTAAAAAAAACCTTTAGTTTCCAAAAATTGTATTCAGTGTTTCCCTATTACTAAACACCACATAGGAAATAATTTAGTCTTCGGATTATGTTAGGCTGCTGTCACTGTGAGATGCCCTGGAGGAGCACTCAGAGCTGCCCCTGCTCTGTACATGCTGGGCCGTCGTTTTCACAGTATATATCGATTACAGTGTCCTATAGTTATGTCCCACCACCTGTCAGTTTGTTGCACTGTGGTGTCTTGCGTGTTGCTATGATGCTGAAAGCTATACCACCGGTATTTCAAATACCAACAGGGTCATCCATGTTAGCCAGGTTTCAGGGAGCTTGCAGACTTAACACACTAGGAAGAAAGGCCTGGCGATCTACTCCTGAAAACCCTATGGATCACAACAGAAAACTGTCCAACGGTGCTAGAAAATGAGCCCCCAAAGTTGGAAGGCACTGTGTAATAGCCAGAACAAAGGACTTTAGCATAGCAACAATCCTAACGATGGCACAGAACCAGGACTGGGAAGTACTTCTTTCTATTGTATACAAGGTCACCATGAGTTGGAGCTGACTCAAAGGCACCTAACAAAAACAACAGTTATGCCATGTCTGTGACACTAGCAGCCATCCACTGCACCTGCTGTTTTCTACACCCACATCCCAGTCCCTAACCTGGGAGATTGGAATGCATTTAAAACAACATGCTAGAATTAAGAATACAACTGTTTCAGAAGCAGATTACAATGTACTGAATTTCTGACCACTAATTTAACATCTTGAGTGTCTTTTAAAGAGACTTGTTCCCCTGAATGAGGATTACTGTATAAAATCTATCAGTCATAAAATCTAGTCAGGAAAGTTTTAAGAAGATATAAACAAATCAATAGCCATACTCATTTATAAGTATAAAGTACTATATCTCATGGGAACAACAAATAGCAAAATGGTGTCAAAAACTTATCTTTAAACAACAGCTAAGAAGTATGTATTTGATTGGTAGGGATGTGGCTAAGGACATATCAGGACTAACCATTAAAATCTAACCATAAAAGATGTATTGCCTCATCAACAAATTAAAGAATTAGCAAGTTCAGTGCCTAAATTTTTAAGAAGCACAAAACTCAAAATAAGCCTTCACACAGAAAAAAACAAAAAACAGTCAATTTATTTGTTGCATATACTAGTAACAAAAATAGCTTTACTCTACCTTATCAACCAGGAAAGAATATAATGAACCCCCCTGCTGACAAGGTTTTAACAAAACTGAACAAACTGTCCCACAGAGTTAAGAAAACTATATGTTTTAAAATAGAGGAAGTGATAAGGAGAGCAAGAGGTTCACTTTGGGGGTGGGGGAGGTAACAGCATACAGCGCTCTTCCTCTCTAATTTTCTAAGTTGCAAGCAGTATCCACACTCCAAGACCCACAAGCTGCTACAACTCCTTTGGGCACACGGGACTACAGCGAACGTCTTCCACATGCATCCACCTCCTGAAAAGCATATCTCGTGATCAACTCAAGCCTGCCTAAAGCCCCAATTCTGCCAGTACACAGCTGTACCCACTAAGAGACGAAATCAGGAAAAACAAAAGCTTCTTTCTCACTTCTGCTCCCTACCAGGGAGGATGGTGGGCTCAAGTCTATACATATGTAAGGATCTACCAAATGCAAAGTCCACTCTGCACTAGATATTAAAAGAAAACTGAAAGCAAATAAGACAGAGAACCTATTATAAGGTACAGTAGGATAAATACCAAGAAAATACAAAGCATAGCAGTTTTATGCAAAGGAGAAAATATACCTAGTTGGTGGGAAGACAAAATCTTGAAGGAGGCAGTTTCAAGGGACTGTCAAGAATACACACGATTTTCAAACCTGAAGATTTACCTTACAGTCCTAGTGTAACTTTACATAAAACTAGAGCACTTCCCAAGTAGTGTCTCCAAAAAAAAACCAAAAAACAAACCCACTGCCGTTGAGTCAATTCCGACTCATAGTGACCCTACAGGACAGAGTAGAACCGCACCATAGTTTCCGAGGAGCGCCTAGTGGATTCGAACCGCCGACCTTTTGGTTAGCAGCCGTAGCACTTAACCACTATGCCACCAGAGTTTCTCCAGTAGTGTTTGGGAAGGTGGAAACAGATGTTATTTGAAGGAAAAAAAAAAGTCTGAAAAACATGTGAACCCCCTTGAGGTTCACAACAGATAGTAACCCAAAGACTCTGAACAAACCTCCATCAATTAAATCTGTCTGTATACACACAATGACTGCCACATTTACTTGATCACAGAACCATGTCTGCACAAAGAACAGCTCTCTAAGATGTTAATTTCTACTTTAGTTGTTCTGAGGATAAAAATCTTCACACTAATTGGATGGGCTTCACTAGATCATCAACAACAACTTCAACTACAGAACTGTTACCTACAATGGCTTTGGTTTTGCTTGCTTTCTCTTTTTATAGTCACTGAAATTGTAACTTTCAAAGGGTTTTCTTTGTCCATCAAACTAAAGAATATATGAGGGCTGGTGTGTGTTTGTGGGGGGCGGGGGGCGCGACACAAATTGAGTTAGCAACCAATAGGGTAATGAGCTTATACATTTTACACACTGCAATTCCCAGGGTAACCTTATTGCGGTTGCATGATTGTAAATGCCATTCAGGAATGCTGACACAGAGGTAGGAAAGTACCTACAATGGATGCTGGAGCACACCAGATACTGTTACTTTCTAAATACTGACTGAGATGTCAACAATCTTTAAATATGCATCCCAATTTCAGAAAGGTTAAACAGGCAGAACAGGCTATGATTCAATTTACTATGGAACACTTAACACTTCCCAATAAACCATTCCAATAAAAAGATATCATGCTTAAAAATAAAACTGAATTAATTTTTAAAATATTCAAGCTTTGAAGTCAGACTGGGTTTCTTTCCCCCCTCAACCAGTCCAAAATAGTTAGCTTTTATTAATCATTAACCTAAAGCTTCAGGGAGGTAACTAAAGTTACATGTCTATTGACTGCCATAAAAAACACTGCTATTATTGTTTACAAAATAAAAATTTTCAAAATGAGTCAGGAAAAGTACACCAAAACCCACTGCCATAGGTAGATTCCAACTCATGGCAACCCCATATAACAGAACAGAACTGCCCCTTGGAGTTTCCAAGCTGTAATCTTTATGGAAGCAGACTGCCACTGGTGGGTTCAAACTGCCGACCTTTCAGTCAGCAGCTGAAAGCTTAACCAATGCACCACCAAGGCTACTCAAAGAACACAATCTATATTCAAATCCTCAATAATTCTTAACTTGGAGGGGAGGGAGTCTCTTGTAAGCCTTTGTGAATGTGATGAAAACTATTAACCTATTCAGGAAACAATGGATCCCAAGTTCAAAAGTGTGGCCTAGCACACACCAGCCTATATAGAAACAAATAAGAACAGATTCCAACTGGGACTTGAGGAATTTCTAAGATGTTACTGTTCAAGCTGTCTGATTTTTCTCTTAATTTATCAATTGTGAGAACTGCAAAACAGAGCATTAGGTGAGATTAAGCCTTCAACAGTCTCCAAAATCTTGGCCAAATTAAAATGACTGAAAATGGCCACACACAAATGCCTTCCTACATCTTTTCTGTAGATACGATCATCTCTATTATTTCCATTAAAGTGAAATTTAATATCTGCACCCAAGAAACTTTTCAACTTCTCCCTCTCTGGTCCCAACATTGCTCTTTATTACAGAGAAATTAACATAGAGTTTATATACTTTTTTAACTTGCATACACTTTCTTAAATTGAGTTTCTGACTGCATACTTAATTTTCCTAACTAAATCTTAACTACCTATGATCAGGAACTCTAGTTTTCACTATTTTCTTTTAAAATCTCCGAGCCTCTGTTAAATAATCTTGAAGATTAAGAAAAATTATCAATGCCTAGAATTACAAAATCAGAAAGATGTATTTCTTTCTCCTGTGACACCTTGAACAATAGCCCTGAATTCAAAATCTGCACTTGAAAGTCTCAGAATAGAGATGTCTTGGGATACTTTTCAATTACAGAATTCTTCATTTTATATTAATTAATCTCCTTCATTGCTGAATCCATTGGACCCAATATGAGATGTGAAAATTAGGAGTTAGGAGCTATCTCGAGCAGATCCTTGGCTAAGATGACCGGGACAGGCTAAAATGGGGTGGCTCAGAGATGAATTCCACAGGCTTGTGTAGCACATTCATCCATATAAAGTTCATATATGGATGTATGTATGTGTCTGTATGTGTGTGCCAGTGTGTGTAATGAAATAATTCCAGTTCAGGGCAAAGGCAGCCCAAAGAGTAGAGACCTGGGCTCTCCCAGGAGCTGCCAAATGAAATTCCAACTTACCTGATTAGAGTGGGGAGCCTACTCTTTCCCACCAAAGTCTCCCTCCCAGATAAAATAGCATCCAGTGTTACCCTCTCCCAATCTCACCTCAGACACAGCAGCACACTTTCAGACAGACAGTCGCGTGCAGACATACACACCTGCCCACCCCCTTCAGACATCCCCCCAAATCCACCCCACACATGCACACACAACCCTCAAATACATAAGCACACGTAGGTCCCTCAATTGTACATGGCCTTCAAACACACACAAACACAACACTACACATCAACAAAATACACCACCCAAATAAACCAGTACCCCTATTTCTCCCATACTTGTTCATCCACCTCCTTTTCCATCACTTACCCAGAAAAGGTACCAACAGCAAATATACTATATGCAATCCAGCCACACCTTTTAAATATACAAAAAGCACAATCCAGTCCTAACTCCCAATACACATCTCTTGCCCCTTTCAATCCCTGGACACCATTTAAACAAATTGTGGTGGTTTTAAAATATGTCCACAAATTCTTTGATATTCCTCCTTTCAAAAGGTGGACTCAAATTCCCTTCTTCTTTAGTGGGCTGGACTTAGTGACTGGTATCTAGCAAATAGAATATGACTATGAAGTGACTTCTAAGATTAGAATATAGAAGACACTGTGGCTTCCTCCTCACTCTCTTTGCTCTCTCTCCTGACTCAGTCACTCTGGGGAAACCAGCAGTCATGTCATGAGGACACTCATGCAACCTTATGGAGATCCATGTGGTGAACAACGAAGACCTCCTGCCTGTCAACAGCCAGCAAGGAAATGTCCTCTTCAGCTAAGTCATTGTTATGGACTGAACTGTGTCCCCCAAAAATACATATTGTAAATCCTAACCTCTACGTGTGTGGTCATAATCCCATTTGGGTATGGGTTGTCTTTGTTATATTAATGAGGCAAGATTAGTGTAGAGTGTGTTTCAAGTTGATCTCTTCTGAGATATAAGAAATGAGACACAAGCTAGCAAGCAGACACTGAGGAAGAGAGATGCCAAGTTACATAAAGATCACCCAGGAGCAGAAGCTAAAAGAGACAAGGACCTTCCCTCCAGACCCGGCAGACAATGAAAGTCTTCCCCTGGAGCCGGCACCCTGTAAGACTTCTAGCCTCCTGAACTGTGAGAAAATAAATTTCTGTTTGTTAAAGCCACCCAATTGTGGTATTTCTGTTACAGCAGCACTAGATAACTAAAAATTTGATACCGGAGGAGTGGGGTACTGCTGTAACAGATATCTAAAATGTGGACGCGGTTTTGGAATTGGGTACTGTGTGGAGACTGGAAGAGTTTTAAGGTGCCTAAAAGTAAAAGCCTAGATTGCTTTGAAGAGACTGTTGGTAGAATTATGGACGTAAGGCAATGCTGAGGAGGGCTCAGGAGGAAGTGAGAAGAGCTACAGAGAAAGTCTCTATCATCTCAGAGAATACATGTGGTGCCAGAAACACAATGTTGCTCATTAACTGTGCTTCTGGTGAGACTTTAAAAAAAAAAGATGAACATGTGATTAGACAAGGGAGAAAAGGCTATGTTTTTTATGCAGTGGCAAAGAACCTGACTAAATTATAGTCAAATGTTTGGTGGAAGGTACAATTTGTAAGTGATGAACTTGGGTACTTGGCTGAGGAGATACCTAAGCAATCTAAAAGGGGCAGTGTGGTTTCTCCTTGTTCCTTATAGAGGAAAGAGATGGATTTAAAAATGAAAACAAAACTTAAAGATTTAGAAAATTCTAAGGACACGTGTCCTAGAATTATATCAAGGATGCACATGGCTACACAAACTTTTGTTAAAGAGATTAAGACTGTTAACTGATGGATCTAGCCAACTACCACAGCCAGAAAACACATTAGCTTAGACTGAAGGGGACAGAAAAAGAAAGAAGGAAAGGAGAGAACGCTGTTTGCCTCTTGGAATTCTACAGGCAAGAAATAGGCCAAAGGAGCTACATATGTTGTCCTCCAGGAAAAGAACCATCCCTGGAGCAGCTCGAAGATCAGCAGAACTGTTGACGGAGCACGGGAAGCAGGTACTTCTCAAAGGGTAGGGCCACAGTCTCCTGGATTTCAAAGGGTAGGGCCTGCAGCCTCCTACGTTTCAAAGAGTTTGATCTTTGCCAACGCAGTTCTGGAGTGTGGGACTGCTGTTAAGGGGTGCCAGAGGGATGAGGCCACCACTCAAATCTCCGGGAGCAGGGCTGCCATGCCTAGGGAGCAGAAGAATGGGGCTTGTGGGGTCGCCACTCAGATGGACTAGGAGAATGGGGCCGTCATCCCACTGGGCCTGGAAAACGGAGCTGAAGCCCAGAGATGAGGGGCCTCCATCTAGAATCCAGAGAGCGTGGCCAACACTCAGAGTCTAGAGGGTGACGCCACTGCCCAGATGGTCTCAAAGAAGAGAGGATTATTTTCAACCCTTAATTTGTTTTGCTGGGTTTTGGACTTGCTCGGTGCCTGTTATTCCTTCTTACCCTCCAATTTCTCCCATTTGTAATGGAAACATCTACCTTGTGTGCCTATTCTACCACTCTACTTGGGAAACAAATAACTGTAGTCTAAATTTCACAAGTTCACAGATGAAGAGGAATTTTGCCCCAGGGTGGAATACGCCTAAAGTCTCACCCATACTTGATTTAGATGATTCAGAAGATAAGATTTTTGGATTTGGAGTTGATTTAAGACTTTTGGGACAATGTGATGGGGTAAAAATGTGTTTAGCATGTGGCAAGGACATGAATTTTTGAGTGCCAAAGAGTGGAATGTTATGGATTGAACTGAGTCCCCCCAAAATACGTGTTGTGAATCCCATCTCTATGCAGGTGGGTTATAATCCCATTTGAGAGTGGGTTGTCTTTGTTGTGTTAATGGGACAGGATTGGTGTAGGGGATGGTACCTTGAGTCAATCTCTTTTGAGATATAAGAGACTGAACATAAACTAGCAAGCAGAGAGGGAGAAGAGAGATGCCAAGCCACATAAAGATCACCCAGGAGCAAAAGCTCAAAGAGACAAGGATCTTCCTTCAGAGCTGACAGAGAAAGCAAGCCTTCCTCCAGAGCCTGCAATCTGAATGTGGACTTCTAGTCACCTCCTAAACTGTGAAAAAAAAATTTTTTGTTCATTAAAGCCACCTACTTGTGGTATTTATGTTACAGCAGCACTAGATAACTAAGACAGTCACATAGGTGAGTTATCTTGAAAAGCAGCCCCAACCAACATCTTGCTACAACATCATTAGGGATGTTGAGCCAGAACCATCCAGTTAACCATTCCCAGATTCCTGGCTCTCATAAAGTGTGAGATAATAAATGCTTGTTGTTTAAATTGCTAAGTTTGGGGGTATTTTTGTTAGGCAGCAATAGACAACTAATAAATAAACATACATCTACCACATTTCCCAAATATATACTAATATTTTTTAAGAAAGAAATGTCTGGGAAAAAAGGATGCATGCTGTCATGATGTTTATTACTGTCTACAAAATCTTTAAGGTTTTATATTCTCATTAGATCTACTCCAGAGGGAATAATGGTTAATTTTAGCACACCAGAAGTGACTAATATAAATAATCCATCTTTGAGCTCAGATCTCACGAAAGCAAGCCAAAATGATAATTTCTTCTCATTATACACTCTTACTCTGAAGAAGGTGGTCCTGATAACCTAGTAGACTACAACAGACTATCATCCACAAATAAAAACTACACAACATGTTTGGGACCAACTGAAAACAGAATATATTCAGAAAAATGGCTTATATGTATTTCTTAAAAACTACACAGGCAGAAGTTAATACACAGTCAGCTCTTCAGATAGCTGACTGCATACCTGCCAATTATTCAATGTTTACTGAATGTGTTATATACACATTAAGATGATGACCTAATGGATTAATTCCAAGGCACAAATAAATTTTTTTAAACAAATTATTTAGTTATATTTTAATGAGTTTTGCCTTGTGTCTTACGAGTTCACTCCAGGTGATATTAAGAAAGTCATACTATTAAAAACCCCTAAGTCTTAATGAAGAAATGGATAAATGACTTTTTAAAAAAACATCCTGTTCCTCTAAACTCAACACCTTTTTTCCGCAAAGGGCCAGAGAGTAATATTTTAGGATTTATAGACCAAGAGGCAAAATCAAGATTATATAGGCACTTACATAAGAACCATTTAACAATGCAAGTACCACTTTTAGATTCATAGTTCCCAGATCTGACAAATGCAGGTGGTGAGCCTACTCCAGAGTGTAGACTATAAAAAGTATGAGGTCTGTCTTACAAAGACAAATCCAAAACGCTCAGTGTTAGTTTTTCAAAGGACTTTCCTACAAGTTGCATATTATGTAAATTTTAATAAAACCACCACAAAACTTATTAACTAGAAGTTATGTTTTTCAAATGAAAGCAAGGTTCATCATTGCAAAGTTAACGATACTTGGTGTACATTACACGTGAGAGTCAAAAGAACAAAAACACACAATCCTGTATAACTGGAAAAAACACAAAGTTGTTTTGGTTAGGATATTGGAAGCAAGGGGTAGTACTGATAACGTTCCCAGCAAATACATCTACTATCAGGCAAGTAAGTGGTCTGAGTCGCAAAGCTAGCACAGTGGCTACCCAGCATAGCAGGCTATCACACACCTGTTGCCACTATCACATCCTCTGCCTTTAAAATTCTTCAAATTACAGGCTTCCTATTTTATAAAACAAACAAGTACAGAGCTCTGTAAATTGACTTTATTTGGACCAATGGATGCCTGGAATGAGATTAATCAGATTCAATTAACCCTCCTAACAATATAATAGTCAGGAGACCTCCAACTTGTAGCTCTCACACTGACTAGCCGTGTGTGACCTCTGCCCAATCATTTGTTTTCTCTGGGATTCAGATTCCTCATGATGGAGCTGAAATTTAATATATCTGAAGTCATTTGAATGATGAAAATCCATAACTTTAATATGTATTTAAAACAATATGAAGAAGCCTAAAATAATTTAATTCTGTCCACTGAACAGATATAAGACAGCAAGCAGGTATTCTTATACTGAAAAATAGGCAAGAAAGCAAAAAGAAGACATCACAGTCTGAAAAATCTCCATTGGCTTATTAGGTCCTATTAGGAAAATTCTCTTTCCAAGAAGCCAATGAACTATTTTCTAAAGGGAATGCCAGTCTCCGTGTTAAACTTGCTTTAAGACAGTGTTTGGTCTGGTCTCTAAAATTACAGACCCACTAATCTTCTCAGTAGAATTCTTTTTTCCCCCAATAAAAGCTTCCTATTAAGTGTCCTCTCTCAAGCGAAAATATCACTGAAAGCACTTGAAATCAGTCTGGTGGGCCAATCAATGACCCTGAATACCCCCTTAGGAAAAATAACCGGATCAAGTTAGGAAAAATAACCGGATCAAGCTACCTCTGTCGCAAATGGAGATCTGGGTGCTCACTGTGAAATTATATACTAAGCCCTGCATTCTTACTTGGCTGCACGGTCTCCTGGTTGGTGGCTGGGAGCATTTAGGGAAGACCTGCTTATCCTAACTTTGGCATCAGGTAACAGAAAAGGATCTGGTCTGAAACTAAGCACACTATGCATTGAGAATTTTTAAAGTCTTCACACAATATTTTAGGCATACTTAGCATGAAGTTGTGAATGTCCTTAACGCAGTGTCCATACTTAAGTAAATTTCTTTAAAAACTGAAACATTAAGTACCTTAGGAAAACCCAATGTTTTAAGAACACTGACATTTCCTTGGTAAATTTAGCACTGCATGATGGTTGATCCACCTCCCCTCCAATAAATCTATTCCATACATTCCTTTAATGGGGGTTAAGGAGAGAGAGAAAATGTCTAAATGTTTCAGAGTAAGAGTGGAAATGAAACTAATATTTAATTGAGCTGATCTGGGACTTAAAAATAAAAATAACTTCCCTCCATTTTGGTTCACAAAGTATGAGGTGCCTTACAAAATCACAAGTAATAAATGGATTAACTATTTAAAAAAATCAATACCAACGAAAAACAAAAGCAGAAAATCAGGACTAGAAACAAGAACAAATATACAACACTGTTGCTATAGTTTAGTTGAACTTCACATTTTGGCTCTAAAGCTTCATGGTGGCTCAGATGTAAAAGGAGAGACACTCAGAGAAGGGGAATGAATGGGGGGTGGGAGGGAGCAACTGTGTTCCTCAGAATAAAAAAAGACAGGGCCCCAGGGTACATTTGAAAACCACTGGGTAAGTCTCCTGGGCCCTGGTGGCGCAGTGGTTAAGTGTTTGGCCGCTAACCAAAAGGTCAGCAGTTTGAATCTGCCAGGCACTCCTTGGAAACCATATGGGGCAGTTCTACTCTGTCCCATAGGGTCACTACGAGTCGGGATCGACCTGACAGCAACGGGTTTGGTTTGGTTTTAGTTTTGGTTTAAACAGTCTCTGTTTAGTCCTACTAGATCCTTAAGGAAAGAGAGTCTGAGGCAAATGGACTACATAATCTGTTGTTAGCTCCCCATCCATTTGGGCTCACGGTGACCCCAATCTCTAGTTTTTCTTAAATATCACTTCTTTGGGACAATTTTTGAGAGGAGCTGAATAGAAAGCAGTTGGAAGAGGCAGTTTCTGACAAGGGCTTAGGTGCTAAGAAACGAGACAGAGGCATCTGCTGAAGTATGACAAAAATTAAGGCGCTTAATTAAGCAGGCCATCCCACTCCATTGGGAGGTGAACAGCAAAGGCGGCTGTAGGCAAAGCCATGTTGCTTTGTTATTTAGAGAGCCCACCTTAGCACATGTACATGTACAAGTACTAAACTGACTCTCCAAGGTTCTGAATCACAGGCCATGGGGTAAGGCGATCTCTGCATGCAGAATCTTCAGAGGAGGTGCTGCTGCTAGTTATCCACCAGGATCACAGAAAAGCCTTCAAGATACTGTCCTGGATAGTCCCACTCTGAAGATGCTTTCTGGTGAGCTTACCCACTAAACACCTTTAGGCTTCCTGCAAGGCTAGTCATTAGTAAAGAACACTGATAAATCCCCAGGCTTTTTATTTCCTGGATAATAAAAACAGAAACAATTAATGGGGAAAAAAAGCCAGCCTTGGTCTCCCTCCCCCCCACCCCGCTTATGTATTATGCTGTCTTTTCTTTTAAGCTGTGCGATAAAGAATAGAAGGTAACCATGTTCAGTTGGTTCCTCCTAGTTAGAGTACGTTTAGTCCAGTTTCTTTTATTATATAGATGACAAAAGTGACATGCAGATACTAAGTGACTTGCCAAAAATTATGTAGCTATTTAATGTCCCCTAATCCCTGAGAAAGGAACCCTGGTGACACAATGGTTACGCACTTGACTGCTAACCGAAAGGTTGGTGGTTCAAACCCATCAGCCGCTCCTGGGGAGAAAAGACCTGGCAATCTGCTCTCGTAAACATTTTAGCCTAGGAAACCCTATGGGGCAGCAGTTCTTCTCTGTCCTATAGGGTTGCTATGAGGTGGAAATGACCTGACAGCACACAACAATAAAACAATCCCTGAGATAAAATCTATCTTCTAGTCTTCTCACAACTACCATTTTTACTTTCTTCTTACCCTTCCACTTTAGCCTCTATCTGCTTTGCTACCTTCTTTAAGACCACCAATGTCCTTCAAATGTCTATAAAGCAAAGCCTAAACCCCACATTTGACATCAATCTAATACCTGCCCTTTTCAAGTAGGACCCCTATACCCTAGACAAATAGGTCTGGCTACTTACTCCTTTTCCCACTACCCCCACCCCTAAACCTAACAACCATGCCTCTTCCTCCCTACCTCTACCCGTGATTCCAAACCTTCCCTGACTGCTCCTGTTCAGGATAATTTCTCCAGCTTCAGAAGCCTCTGAGTTCCTGTTAACTCTCTTACTTAGTTTGTTCTACAGATACACATAGCTAATGGGATTTTTGTTCACTTACCCTGTACTTTCATTTATTCACTCAACATACACTATATCACAAGCACTGCACTGCCGCTGCCACTGTGCCGTCAAGTTGGTTCCAACTCATAGCAACTCTAAGTACAAAACGAAACACTGCCCAGTCCTGCGCCATCCTCACAATGTTTGAGCCCACTGTGTCAATCCATCTCGTTAAGGGTCTTCCTCTTTTTTGCTGATCCTCTACTTTCCAAGCATGTCATGTATTCAGCTACTATGAATCTCCTATACTGTCTACTATAGTACTATAGTTGGAAACTTAACACTCATTTGCTGAATGAACAGGTCATATGCTTCAATAGGAATGTGCTCAAAGATTAAACAAAATACTCACAAGTTGCTAAAGAAACAGGCAGCCCAACAGGCAATCTTACAGGATTTGTAATTACTGATTCTCAACCACATGTGCCTTTAGATCAGTGGTTCTCAAATCTGACTATTAGAATCAACTGGGGAGCCTTTAAAGAATACTGAGACGCTGGTCCCCACCCCTACAGAGACACCGATTTAATGAGTCTGAGATGGGGCCCACATAGGCAAAGGTATTTTAAATAGCTCCCTGTTGTTGCTGTTGAGTCGGCCCCCAACTTAAGGCTAGCCCATACACAAATGAAATGCTGCCTGATTCTGCACCATCCCCATGACTGGTGCGGTTCGGACAGTGTGCTTCATAGAGTTTTCATTCTGTGATTTTTGAAAATAGATCACCAGGCCTTTCTTCCTACTCCAACCGCTGAAAGCTGTTCAGCATCATAGCAACAAGCAAGCCTCCAAGGACAGACAGGTGGTAGCTATGCATGAGGTGCACTGGCTGGGAATCGAACCTGGGTCTCCTGCCTGGAAGGTGAGAATTCTATCACTGAGCTACCAATGTATCCTTAAATACCTCCCCAGGAAAATCTAATGTAAAGTCAGAGTAGAGAACCTCTTGCCTTAAGGGTAGCTGTCCCGGAAACAGCCCTCTGTTTCTTACAGTCCTTCCCAAACACTATGCACTCCCCACCTGGATTCCTCCTAGATTTAACACAACTGCTGGGGTCCCTAGACACTGAGTACCTAAATCCCAGGAACCACACACTTTTTTTTTTTGGTATGAAATGGTGGTGGGTTTGAATAATAAAGCTACCCTGAAGTAACTAGTTTAGTCATGAATACTCTAGTCAAAACTCTCGTTTGTAGAAGAGGTGGTAAAATCTATAAACTGGGAGACAAAACGAGATGTATCAAGTAAAGTGAACTTGGGCCGATTTTAAATCACTCCATCCTAGCACCATTATTTGAAGTCATTTTCCATTTAAAGAGTCTAACATCAATGCCACAGAGGCACCTTTCATTACCCATCCCACTTAATGCCTACAATCTCTCCTCCCCAGCTCCAACTGTACAGTCAGTGCTGACCAGAGTTTATAGAGACTGATTTGAGAATGGATTTTATTGGGCTTCCTAATGCTTTCACCCCATTGGCAAAAAGCCGAACACTTGGCATTGTGCCTGAAGTATACAGGTAACACGTGGAATTGTCAGCCTAACACAACGTGTCATATGGCATCTTTGAATGACAGGAAAAACAATGTCTTCTTAGCAAATGTCTTTGGCCTCCAATATTTCTATTTCAAACATAAGTGGAAAAAAAATTTTTTTTATCTGTGAACAAGAATATTCCACTTCACCTTTTGATGACATAATTTAAAACACATTTCATTTGTGTTTTTATCTCCTTCCTAAAACATGCAGTTGCGCTTTAAAAAAAGGACTAGAAATGTCTTCCAATAGAAATCCTTTTAACAATGGATACATTCTTGGAAATGTGTCCTACTCTACCATTACCACTAAGGCAATAGTATGCCTTTGTGTTTAATGTATTAACTTATAAATCTTAGGGCTGGCAGAAATAATACAAAATTACTTTATCATATATCAGGCATTTTTTTCAAATACATTTCTCTCCATGTGATACTAAAAGTTACTTACAGAAATTCAGCAATTTAAAACTTCCCAAACCATTTCCTCTACTTTTAGTATTTCATCAAGTTGATGTAGTTTAAAACACACACACAGCAATAATCTACCATTTCTTACTTTAACTCTTTTAAAAACAATAAGCCTCTTTACAATGAGCTAAGCCCAAGTGTTAAGATATTACAATCACCCTTTTGGACAAGATTATGATCTAGCCTATAAACACCACAAAATATTCAGAACATACAAAATAAAATGTGATGCAAACTAAATAGTACATTCAGTGGACTGGCAAATGAATAATAAGTTAAGGGGCCAACAGCATGTTGCAATAAACCGTTATAACTTCTTACAGAAGAGCCGAACACTTCTTAACATTATAGGAATCTACTGGACTCAAACCTCTGGGGGCAAGG